>CM042686.1:425210713-427675095 GCA_023614405.1 Avena insularis | reverse complement strand
AAAGAGCAGACATGCAATGACACTGGTGGATCCATGTGTGGTTCATGGGAAGAACACACATGCAATGACACTGGTGGATCCATGTGTGGTCTGTGGGAAGAGCACACATGCAAAGACACTAGTGGATCCGTGTGTGGTTCATGGGAAGAACACACATGCAATGACACTGGTGGATCCATGTGTGGTTCATGGGAAGAACACACACGCAATGACACTGGTGGATCCATGTGTCGTCTATGAGAGGAACACACATGCAATGACACCGTTGGATCCATGTGTGGTTCATGGGAAGAACACACATGCAATGACACTGGTGGATCCATGTGTGGTCTGTGGGAAGAACACACATGCAATGATACTGGTGATATGTGGTTTGTGAGAAGAATACACTTGCAATGACTCTAACTGTGGTTAATGAGAAGAGCAGACATGCAATGACACCGGTGGATTCATGTGTGGTTAATGAGAAGAACACACATGCAATGACACTGGGTGTGGTTCATGATATGGTTTGTGGGAAGAACACACATGCAATGAATCTAGCTATGGTTCATGAAAAGAGGAGAGATGCAATGAGACTGGTGGATCCATGTGTGGTTCATGGGAAGAACACACATGCAATGACACTTGTGGATCCATGTGTGGCCTGTGGGAAGAACACACATGCAATGATATGTGGTTCGTGATAAGAACACACAGGCAATGACTCTACCCGTGGTTCATGAAAATAGCAGACATGCAATGACACTGGTGGATCCATGTGTGGTTCATGGGTATAACACACATGCAATGACACTGGTGGATCCATGTGTGGTTCATGGGAAGAACACACATGAAATGGCACTGGTGGATCCATGTGTGGTCTGTGGGAAGAACACACATGCAATGACACTGGTGGATCCGTGTGTGGTTCATGGGAAGAACACACATGCAATGACACTGGTGGATCCATCTGTGGTTCATGGGAAGAACACACATGCAAAGACACTGGTGGATCCATGTGTGGTTGACGGGAAGAACACACATGCAATGACACTGATGGATCCATGTGTGGTTCATGGGAAGAACACACATGCAATGATACAGGTGGATCCATGTGTGGTTCATGGGAAGAACACACATGCAATGACACTGGTGGATCCATGTGTGGTCTGTGGGAAGAACACATATGCAATGACACTGGTGATATGTGGTTTGTGAGAAGAACACACATGCAATGACTCTAGCTGTGGTTCATGAAAAGAGCAGACATGTAATGACACTGGTGGATCCATGTGTGGTTCATGGGAAGAACACACATGCAATGACACTGGTGGATCTATGTGTGGTCAGTGGGAAGAACACACATGCAATGACACTGGTGGATCTATGTGTGGTCAGTGGGAAGAACACACATGCAATGACACTAGTGATATGTGGTTTGTGAGAAGAACACACATGCAATGACTCTAGCTATGGTTCATGAAAAGAGCAGACATGTAATGACACTGGTGGATCCATGTGTGGTTCATGGGAAGAACACACATGGAATGACACTGGTAGATCCATGTGTGGTTCATGGGAAGAACACACATGCAATGACACTGGTGGATCCATGTGTGGTCTGTGGGAAGAACACACATGCAATGACACTGGTGATATGTGGTTAGTGAGAAGAACACACATGCAATGACTCCATTGTGGTTCATGAAAAGAGCAGACATGCAATGACACTGGTGGATCCATGTGTGGTTCATGGGAAGAACACACATGCAATGACACTGGTGGATCCATGTGTGGTCTGTGGGAAGAGCACACATGCAATGACACTGGTGGATCCGTGTGTGGTTCATGGGAAGAACACACATGCAATGACACTGGTGGATCCATGTGTGGTTCATGGGAAGAACACACACGCAATGACACTGGTGGATCCATGTGTGGTCTATGAGAGGAACACACATGCAATGACACCGTTGAATCCCTGTGTGGTTCATGGGAAGAACACACATGCAATATCACTGGTGGATCCATGTGTGGTCTGTGGGAATAACACACATGCAATAATACTGGTGATATGTGGTTTGTGAGAAGAACACACTTGCAATGACTCTAACTGTGGTTAATGAGAAGAGCAGACATGCAATGACACCGGAGGATCCATGTGTGGTTAATGAGAAGAACACACATGCAATGACACTGGGTGTGGTTCATGATATGGTTTGTGGGAAGAACACACATGCAATGAATCTAGCTATGGTTCATGAAAAGAGCAGAGATGCAATGAGACTGGTGGATCCATGTGTGGTTCATGGGAAGAACACACATGCAATGACACTGGTGGATCCATGTGTGGTTCATGGGAAGAACACACATGGAATGACACTGGTAGATCCATGTGTGGTTCATGGGAAGAACACACATGCAATGACACTGGTGGATCCATGTGTGGTCTGTGGGAAGAACACACATGCAATGACACTGGTGATATGTGGTTAGTGAAAAGAACACATGCAATGACTCTAGCTGTGGTTCATGAAAAGAGCACACATGCAATGACATGGTGGATCCATGTGTGGTTCATGGGAAGAACACACATGCAATGACATGGTGGATCCATGTGGTCTGGGAAGAACACACATGCAATGACACTGGTGATATGTGGTTAGTGAGAAGAACACACATGCAATGACTCTAGCTGTGGTTCATGAAAAGAGCAGACATGCAATGGCACTGGTGGATCCATGTGTGGTTCATGGGAAGAACACACATGCAATGACACTGGTGGATCCATGTGTGGTTCATGGGAAGAGCACACATGCAATGACACTGGTGGATCCGTGTGTGGTTCATGGGAAGAACACACATGCAATGACACTGGTGGATCCATGTGTGGTTCATGGAAGAACACACACTAATGACTGGTGGATCCATGTGTGGTCTATGAGAGGAACACACATGCAATGACACCGTTGAATCCCTGTGTGGTTCATGGGAAGAACACACATGCAATATCACTGGTGGATCCATGTGTGGTCTATGGGAAGAACACACATGCAATAATACTGGTGATATGTGGTTTGTGAGAAGAACACACTTGCAATGACTCTAACTGTGGTTAATGAGAAGAGCAGACATGCAATGACACCGGAGGATCCATGTGTGGTTAATGAGAAGAACACACATGCAATGACACTGGGTGTGGTTCATGATATGGTTTGTGGGAAGAACACACATGCAATGAATCTAGCTATGGTTCATGAAAAGAGCAGAGATGCAATGAGACTGGTGGATCCATGTGTGGTTCATGGGAAGAACACACATGCAATGACACTGGTGGATCCATGTGTGGTTCATGGGAAGAACACACATGGAATGACACTGGTAGATCCATGTGTGGTTCATGGGAAGAACACACATGCAATGACACTGGTGGATCCATGTGTGGTCTGTGGGAAGAACACACATGCAATGACACTGGTGATATGTGGTTAGTGAGAAGAACACACATGCAATGACTCTAGCTGTGGTTCATGAAAAGAGCAGACATGCAATGACACTGGTGGATCCATGTGTGGTTCATGGGAAGAACACACATGCAATGACACTGGTGGATCCATGTGTGGTCTGTGGGAAGAACACACATGCAATGACACTGGTGATATGTGGTTAGTGAGAAGAACACACATGCAATGACTCTAGCTGTGGTTCATGAAAGAGCAGACATGCAATGACACTGGTGGATCCATGTGTGGTTCATGGGAAGAACACACATGCAATGACACTGGTGGATCCATGTGTGGTCTGTGGGAAGAGCACACATGCAATGACACTGGTGGATCCGTGTGTGGTTCATGGGAAGAACACACATGCAATGACACTGGTGGATCCATGTGTGGTTCATGGGAAGAACACACACGCAATGACACTGGTGGATCCATGTGTGGTCTATGAGAGGAACACACATGCAATGACACCGTTGAATCCCTGTGTGGTTCATGGGAAGAACACACATGCAATATCACTGGTGGATCCATGTGTGGTCTGTGGGAAGAACACACATGCAATAATACTGGTGATATGTGGTTTGTGAGAAGAACACACTTGCAATGACTCTAACTGTGGTTAATGAGAAGAGCAGACATGCAATGACACCGGAGGATCCATGTGTGGTTAATGAGAAGAACACACATGCAATGACACTGGGTGTGGTTCATGATATGGTTTGTGGGAAGAACACACATGCAATGAATCTAGCTATGGTTCATGAAAAGAGCAGAGATGCAATGAGACTGGTGGATCCATGTGTGGTTCATGGGAAGAACACACATGCAATGACACTGGTGGATCCATGTGTGGTTCATGGGAAGAACACACATGCAATGACACTTGTGGATCCATGTATGGTCTATGGGAAGAACACACATGCAATGACACTGGTGATATGTGGTTTGTGAGAAGAACACACATGCAATGACTCTAACTGTGGTGAATGAGAAGAGCAGACATGCAATGACACCGGTGGATCTATGTGTGGTTAATGAGAGGAACACACATGCAATGACACTGGTGGATCTATGTGTGGTCAGTGGGAAGAACACACATGCAATGACACTGGTGGATCTATGTGTGGTAAGTGGGAAGAACACACATGCAATGACACTGGTGATATGTGGTTTGTGAGAAGAACACACATGCAATGAATCTAGATATGGTTCATGAAAAGAGCAGACATGTAATGACACTGGTGGATCCATGTGTGGTTCATGGGAAGAACACACATGGAATGACACTGGTGGATCCATGTGTGGTTCATAGGAAGAACACACATGCAATGACACTGGTGGATCCATGTGTGGTTTGTGGGAAGAACACACATGCAATGACATTGGTGATATGTGGTTGGTGATAAGAACACACAGGCAATGACTCTACCCGTGGTTCATGAAAAGATCAGACATGCAATGACACTGGTGGATCCATGTGTGGTTCATGGGAAGAACACACATGCAATGACACTGGTGGATCCATGTGTGGTTCATGGGAAGAACACACATGCAATGGCACTGGTGGATCCCTGTGTGGTCTGTGGGAAGAACACACATGCAATGACACTGGTGGATCCATGTGTGGTTCATGGGAAGAACACACATGCAATGATACTGGTGCATCCATGTGTGGTCTATGAGAGGAACACACATGCAATGACACCGTTTGATCCATGTGTGGTTCATGGGAAGAACACACATGCAATGACACTGGTGGATCCATGTGTGGTCTATGGGAAGAACACACATGCAATGACACTGGTGATATGTGGTTTGTGAAAAGAACACAAAAGCAATGACTCTAACTGTGGTTAATGAGAAGAGGAGACATGCAATGACACCAGTGGATCCATGTGTGGTTAATGAGAAGAACACACATGCCATGACACTGGGTGTGGTTCACGATATGGTTTGTGGGAAGAACACACATGCAATGACTCTAGCCGTGGTTCATGAAAAGAGCAGACATGCGACGACTCTAGCTGTGGTTCATGAAAAGACCAGACATGCAATGACACTAGTGGATCCATGTGTGGTTCATGGGAAGAACACACGTGCAATGACACTGGTGGATCCATGTGTGGTTCATGGGAAGAACACACGTGCAATGACACTGGTGGATCCATGTGTGGTTCATGGGAAGAACACACATGCAATGACACTGGTGGATCCATGTGTGGTCTACGGGAAGAACACACATGCAATGACACTGGTGATATGTGGTTTGTGAGAAGAACACACATGCAATGACTCTAGCTGTGGTTCATGGGAAGAGCACACATGCAATGACACTGGTGGATCCATGTGTGGTTCATCGGAAGAACACACATGCAATGACACTGGTGGATCCATGTGTGGTCTGTGGGAAGAACACACATGCAATGACACTGGTGGATCCGTGTGTGGTTCATGGGAAGAACACACATGCAATGACACTGGTGGATCCATGTGTGGTTCATGGGAAGAACACACATGCAAAGACACTAGTGGATCCATGTGTGGTTCACGGGAAGAACAAACATGCAATGACACTGGTGATATGTGGTTTGTGAGAAGAACACACATGCAATGACTCTAGCTATGGTTCATGAAAAGAGCAGACATGTAATGACACTGGTGGATCCATGTGTGGTTCATGGGAAGAACACACATGGAATGACACTGGTGGATCCATGTTTGGTTCATGGGAAGAACACACATGCAATGACACTGGTGGATCCATGTGTGGTCTGTGGGAAGAACACACATGCAATGACACTGGTGATATGTGGTTTGTGAGAAGAACACACATGCAATGACTCTAGCTGTGGTTGATGAAAAGAGCAGACATGCAATGACGCTGGTGGATCCATGTGTGGTTCATGGGAAGAACACACATGCAATGACACTGGTGGATCCATGTGTGGTCTGTGGGAAGAGCACACATGCAAAGACACTGGTGGATCCGTGTGTGGTTCATGGGAAGAACACACATGCAATGACACTGGTGTATCCATGTGGGGTTCATGGGAAGAACACACAGGCAGTGACACTAGTGGATCCATGTGTGGTCTATGAGAGGAACACACATGCAATGACACCGCTGGATCCATGTGTGGTTCATGGGAAGAACACACATGCAATGACACTGGTGGATCCATGTGTGGTCTGTGGGAAGAACACACATGCAATGATACTGGTGATATGTGGTTTGTGAGAAGAGCAAACTTGCAATGACTCTAACTGTTGTTAATGAGAAGAGCATACATGCAATGACACCGGTGGATCCATGTGTGGTTAATGAGAAGAACACACATGCAATGACACTGGGTGTGGTTCATGATATGGTTTGTGGGAAGAACACACATGCAATGAATCTAGCTATGGTTCATGAAAAGAGCAGAGATGCAATGAGACTGGTGATAAGAACACACAGGCAATGACTCTACCCATGGTTCATGAAAAGAGCAGACATGCAATGACACTGGTGGATCCAAGTGTGGTTCATGGGAAGAACACACATGCAATAACACTGGTGGATCCATGTGTGGTTCATGGGAAGAACACACATGCAATGACACTGGTGGATCCCTGTTTGGTCTGTGGGAAGAACACACATGCAATGACATTGGTGATATGTGGTTTATGATAAGAACACACATGCAATGACTCTAGCTGTAGTTCATGAAAAGAGCAGACATGCAATGACACTGGTGGATCCATGTGTGGTTCATGGGAAGAACACACATGCAATGACACTGGTGGATCCATGTGTGGTCTGTGGGAAGAGAACACATGCAATGACACTGGTGGATTCGTGTGTGGTTCATGGGAAGAACACACATGCAATGACACTGGTGGATCCATGTGTGGTTCATGGGAAGAACACACATGCAATGTCACTGGTGGATCCATGTGTGGTCTGTGGGAAGAACACACATGCAATGACACTGGTGGATCCGTGTGTGGTTCATGGGAAGAACACACATGCAATGACACTGGTGGATCCATATGTGGTCTGTGGGAAGAACACACATGCAATGACACTGGTGGATCCATGTGTGGTTCATGGGAAGAACACACATGCAATGACACTGGTGGATCCATGTGTGGTCTGTGGGAAGAACACACATGCAATGACACTGGTGGATCCGTGTGTGGTTCATGGGAAGAACACACATGCAATGACACTGGTGGATCCCTGTGTGGTTCATGGGAAGAACACACATGCAATGATACTGGTGCATCCATGTGTGGTCTATGAGAGGAACACACATGGAATGACACCGTTGGATCCATGTGTGGTTCATGGGAAGAACACACATGCAATGACACTGGTGGATCCATGTGTGGTCTGTGGGAAGAACACACATGCAATGACACTGGTGATATGTGGTTTGTGAAAAGAACACAAAAGCAATGACTCTAACTGTGGTTAATGAGAAGAGCAGACATGCAATGACACCAGTGGATCCATGTGTGGTTAATGAGAAGAACACACATACAATGACATTGGGTGTGGTTCATGATATGGTTTGTGGGAAGAACACACATGCAATGAATCTAGCTATGGTTCATGAAAAGAGCAGAGATGCAATGAGACTGGTGATAAGAACACACAGGCAATGACTCTACCCATGGTTCATGAAAAGAGCAGACATGCAATGACACTGGTGGATCCAAGTGTGGTTCATGGGAAGAACACACATGCAATAACACTGGTGGATCCATGTGTGGTTCATGGGAAGAACACACATGCAATGACACTGGTGGATCCCTGTGTGGTCTGTGGGAAGAACACACATGCAATGACATTGGTGATATGTGGTTTATGATAAGAACACACATGCAATGACTCTAGCTGTAGTTCATGAAAAGAGCAGACATGCAATGACACTGGTGGATCCATGTGTGGTTCATGGGAAGAACACACATGCAATGACACTGGTGGATCCATGTGTGGTCGATGAGAGGAACACACATGGAATGACACCGTTGGATCCATGTGTGGTTCATGGGAAGAACACACATGCAATGACACTGGTGGATCCATGTGTGGTCTGTGGGAAGAACACACATGCAATGACACTGGTGATATGTGGTTTGTGAAAAGAACACAAAAGCAATGACTCTAACTGTGGTTAATGAGAAGAGCAGACATGCAATGACACCAGTGGATCCATGTGTGGTTAATGAGAAGAACACACATACAATGACATTGGGTGTGGTTCATGATATGGTTTGTGGGAAGAACACACATGCAATGACTCTAGCCGTGGTTCATGAAAAGAGCAGACATGCGACGACTCTAGCTGTGGTTCATGAAAAGACTGGACATGCAAGGACCTTTGGTGGATCCATGTGTGGTTCATGGAAAGAACACACATGCAATGACACTGGTGGATCCATGTGTGGTTCATGGGAAGAACACACATGCAATGACACTGGTGGATCCATGTGTGGTCTATGGGAAGAACACACATGCAATGACACTGGTGATATGTGGTTTGTGAGAAGAACACACATGCAATGACTCTAGCTGTGGTTCATGGAAAGAGCAGACATGCAATGACACTGGTGGATCCATGTGTGGTTCATGGGAAGAACACACATGCAATGACACTGGTGGATCCATGTGTGGTTCATGGGAATAACACACATGCAATGACACTGGTGGATCCATGTGTGGTCTGTGGGAAGAACACACATGCAATGACCTTTGGTGGAACCGTGTGTGGTTCATGGGAAGAACACACATGCAATGACACTGGTGGATCCATGTGTGGTTCATGGGAAGAACACACATGCAAAGACACTGGTGGATCCATGTGTGGTTGACGGGAAGAACACACATGCAATGACACTGATGGATCCATGTGTGGTTCATGGGAAGAACACACATGCAATGATACAGGTGGATCCATGTGTTGTTCATGGGAAGAATACACATGAAATTACACTGGTGGATCCATGTGTGGTCTGTGGGAAGAACACATATGCAATGACACTGGTGATATGTGGTTTGTGAGAAGAACACACATGAAATGACTCTAGCTGTGGTTCATGAAAAGAGCAGACATGTAATGACATTGGTGGATCCATGTGTGGTTCATGGGAAGAACACACATGCAATGACACTGGTGGATCTATGTGTGGTCAGTGGGAAAAACACACATGCAATGACACTGGTGGATCTATGTGTGGTCGGTGGGAAGAACACACATGCAATGACACTGGTGGATCCATGTGTGGTCTGTGGGAAGAACACACATGCAATGACACCGGTGGATCCGTGTGTGGTTCATGGGAAGAACACACATGCAATGACACTGGTGGATCCATGTGTGGTTCATGGGAAGAACACACATGCAAAGACACTGGTGGATCCATGTGTGGTCTGTGGGAAGAACACACATGCAATGACACCGGTGGATCCGTGTGTGGTTCATGGGAAGAACACACATGCAATGACACTGGTGGATCCATGTGTGGTTCATGGGAAGAACACACATGCAAAGACACTGGTGGATCCATGTGTGGTTCACGGGAAGAACACACATGCAATGACACTGGTGATATGTGGTTTGTGAGAAGAACACACATGCAATGACTCTAGCTATGGTTCATGAAAAGAGCAGACATGTAATGACACTGGTGGATCCATGTGTGGTTCATGGGAAGAACACACATGGAATGACACTGGTGGATCCATGTGTGGTTCATGGGAAGAACACACATGCAATGACACTGGTGGATCCATGTGTGGTCTGTGGGAAGAACACACATGCAATGACACTGGTGATATGTGGTTTGTGACAAGAACACACATGCAATGACTCTAGCTGTGGTTCATGAAAAGAGCAGACATGCAATGACACTGGTGGATCCATGTGTGGTTCATGGGAAGAACACACATGCACTGACACTGGTGGATCCATGTGTGGTCTGTGGGAAGAGCTCACATGCAATGACACTGGTGGATCCGTGTATGGTTCAAGAGAAGAACACACATGCAATGACACTGGTGGATCCATGTGTGGTTCATGGGAAGAACACACACGCAATGACACTAGTGGATCCATGTGTGGTCTATGAGAGGAACACACATGCAATGACACCGTTGGATCCATGTGTGGTTCATGGGAAGAACACACGTGCAATGACACTGGTGGATCCATGTGTGGTTCATGGGAAGAACACACATGCAATGACACTGGTGGATCCATGTGTGGTCTATGGGAAGAACACACATGCAATGACACTGGTGATATGTGGTTTGTGAGAAGAACACACATACAATGACTCTAGCTGTGCTTCATGGAAAGAGCAGACATGCAATGACACTGGTGGATCCATGTGTGGTTCATGGGAAGATCACACATGCAATGACACTGGTGGATCCATGTGTAGTTCATGGGAAGAACACACATGCAATGACACTGGTGGATCCATGTGTGGTCTGTGGGAAGAACACACATGCAATGACACTGGTGGATCCGTGTGTGGTTCATGGGAAGAACACACATGCAATGACACTGGTGGATCCATGTGTGGTTCATGGGAAGAACACACATGCAAAGACACTGGTGGATCCATGTGTGGTTCACGGGAAGAACACACATGCAATGACACTGGTGATATGTGGTTTGTGAGAAGAACACACATGCAATGACTCTAGCTATGGTTCATGAAAAGAGCAGACATCTAATGACACTGGTGGATCCATGTGTGGTTCATGGGAAGAACACACATGGAATGACACTGGTGGATCCATGTGTGGTTCATGGGAAGAACACACATGCAATAACACTGGTGGATGCATGTGTGGTCTGTGGGAAGAACACACATGCAATGACACTGGTGATATGTGGTTTGTGAGAAGAACACACATGCAATGACTCTAGCTGTGGTTCATGAAAAGAGCAGACATGCAATGACACTGGTGGATCCATGTGTGGTTCATGGGAAGAACACACATGCAATGACACTGGTGGATCCATGTGTGGTCTGTGGGAAGAGCACACATGCAATGACACTGGTGGATCCGTGTGTGGTTCATGGGAAGAACACACGTGCAATGACACTGGTGGATCCATGTGTGGTTCATGGGAAGAACACACATGCAATGACACTGGTGGATCCATGTGTGGTCTATGGGAAGAACACACATGCAATGACACTGGTGATATGTGGTTTGTGAGAAGAACACACATACAATGACTCTAGCTGTGCTTCATGGAAAGAGCAGACATGCAATGACACTGGTGGATCCATGTGTGGTTCATGGCAAGATCACACATGCAATGACACTGGTGGATCCATGTGTGGTTCATGGGAAGAACACACATGCAATGACACTGGTGGATCCATGTGTGGTTCATGGGAAGAACACACATGCAATGACACTGGTGGATCCATGTGTGGTCTGTGGGAAGAACACACATGCAATGACACTGGTGGAACCGTGTGTGGTTCATGGGAAGAACACACATGCAATGACACTGGTGGATCCATGTGTGGTTCATGGGAAGAACACACATGCAAAGACACTGGTGGATCCATGTGTGGTTGACGGGAAGAACACACATGCAATGACACTGATGGATCCATGTGTGGTTCATGGGAAGAACACACATGCAATGATACAGGTGGATCCATGTGTTGTTCATGGGAAGAATACACATGCAATTACACTGGTGGATCCATGTGTGGTCTGTGGGAAGAACACATATGCAATGACACTGGTGATATGTGGTTTGTGAGAAGAACACACATGAAATGACTCTAGCTGTGGTTCATGAAAAGAGCAGACATGTAATGACATTGGTGGATCCATGTGTGGTTCATGGGAAGAACACACATGCAATGACACTGGTGGATCTATGTGTGGTCAGTGGGAAGAACACACATGCAATGACACTGGTGGATCTATGTGTGGTCGGTGGGAAGAACACACATGCAATGACACTGGTGGATCCATGTGTGGTCTGTGGGAAGAACACACATGCAATGACACCGGTGGATCCGTGTGTGGTTCATGGGAAGAACACACATGCAATGACACTGGTGGATCCATGTGTGGTTCATGGGAAGAACACACATGCAAAGACACTGGTGGATCCATGTGTGGTCTGTGGGAAGAACACACATGCAATGACACCGGTGGATCCGTGTGTGGTTCATGGGAAGAACACACATGCAATGACACTGGTGGATCCATGTGTGGTTCATGGGAAGAACACACATGCAAAGACACTGGTGGATCCATGTGTGGTTCACGGGAAGAACACACATGCAATGACACTGGTGATATGTGGTTTGTGAGAAGAACACACATGCAATGACTCTAGCTATGGTTCATGTTAAGATCACACATGCAATGACACTGGTGGATCCATGTGTGGTTCATGGGAAGAACACACATGGAATGACACTGGTGGATCCATGTGTGGTTCATGGGAAGAACACACATGCAATGACACTGGTGGATCCATGTGTGGTCTGTGGGAAGAACACACATGCAATGACACTGGTGATATGTGGTTTGTGACAAGAACACACATGCAATGACTCTAGCTGTGGTTCATGGAAAGAAGCACATGCAATGACACGGTGGATCCATGTGTGGTTCATGGGAAGAACACACATGCAATGACACTGGTGGATCCATGTGTGTGCATGGGAAGAGCTCACATGCAATGACACTGGTGGATCCGTGTATGGTTCAAGAGAAGAACACACATGCAATGACACTGGTGGATCCATGTGTGGTTCATGGGAAGAACACACACGCAATGACACTAGTGGATCCATGTGTGGTCTATGAGAGGAACACACATGCAATGACACCGTTGGATCCATGTGTGGTTCATGGGAAGAACACACGTGCAATGACACTGGTGGATCCATGTGTGGTTCATGGGAAGAACACACATGCAATGACACTGGTGGATCCATGTGTGGTCTATGGGAAGAACACACATGCAATGACACTGGTGATATGTGGTTTGTGAGAAGAACACACATACAATGACTCTAGCTGTGCTTCATGAAAAGAGCAGACATGCAATGACACTGTGGATCCATGTGTGGTTCATGTGAAGATCACACATGCAATGACACTGGTGGATCCATGTGTGGTTCATGGGAAGAACACACATGCAATGACACTGGTGGATCCATGTGTGGTGATTGGGAAGAACACACATGCAATGACACTGGTGGATCCGTGTGTGGTTCATGGGAAGAACACACATGCAATGACACTGGTGGATCCATGTGTGGTTCATGGGAAGAACACACATGCAAAGACAATGGTGGATCCATGTGTGGTTCACGGAAGATCACACATGAAATGACACTGGTGATATGTGGTTTGTGAGAAGAACACACATGCAATGACTCTAGCTATGGTTCATGAAAAGAGCAGACATCTAATGACACTGGTGGATCCATGTGTGGTTCATGGGAAGAACACACATGGAATGACACTGGTGGATCCATGTGTGGTTCATGGGAAGAACACACATGCAATAACACTGGTGGATGCATGTGTGGTCTGGGAAGAACACACATGCAATGACTTTGGTGATATGTGGTTTGTGAGAAGAACACACATGCAATGACTCTAGCTGTGGTTCATGAAAAGAGCAGACATGCAATGACACTGGTGGATCCATGTGTGGTTCATGGGAAGAACACACATGCAATGACACTGGTGGATCCATGTGTGGTCTGTGGGAAGAGCACACATGCAATGACACTGGTGGATCCGTGTGTGGTTCATGGGAAGAACA
This sequence comes from Avena insularis, assembly GCA_023614405.1. Classification (NCBI taxonomy): domain Eukaryota; kingdom Viridiplantae; phylum Streptophyta; class Magnoliopsida; order Poales; family Poaceae; genus Avena; species Avena insularis. The sequence continues at coordinate 427,660,793 of CM042686.1, read as the reverse complement.
CACGTGCAATGACACTGGTGGATCCCTGTGTGGTTCATGGGAAGAACACACATGCAATGACACTGGTGGATCCATGTGTGGTCTATGGGAAGAACACACATGCAATGACACTGGTGATATGTGGTTTGTGAGAAGAACACACATACAATGACTCTAGCTGTGCTTCATGGAAAGAGCAGACATGCAATGACACTGGTGGATCCATGTGTGGTTCATGGCAAGATCACACATGCAATGACACTGGTGGATCCATGTGTGGTTCATGGGAAGAACACACATGCAATGACACTGGTGGATCCATGTGTGGTCCGTGGGAAGAACACGCATGCAATGACACTGGTGGATCCGTGTGTGGTTCATGGGAAGAACACACATGCAATGACACTGGTGGATCCATGTGTGGTTCATGGGAAGAACACACATGCAAAGACACTGGTGGATCCATGTGTGGTTCACGGGAAGAACACACATGCAATGACACTGGTGATATGTGGTTTGTGAGAAGAACACACATGCAATGACTCTAGCTATGGTTCATGAAAAGAGCAGACATCTAATGACACTGGTGGATCCATGTGTGGTTCATGGGAAGAACACACATGGAATGACACTGGTGGATCCATGTGTGGTTCATGGGAAGAACGCACATGCAATGACACTGGTGGATCCATGTGTGGTCTGTGCGAAGAACACACATGCAATGACACTGGTGATATGTGGTTTGTGAGAAGAACACACATGCAATGACTCTAGCTGTGGTTCATGAAAAGAGCAGACATGCAATGACACTGGTGGATCCATGTGTGGTTCATGGGAAGAACACACATGCAATGACACTGGTGGATCCATGTGTGGTTCATGGGAAGAGCACACATGCAATGACACTGGTGGATCCGTGTGTGGTTCATGGGAAGAACACACAGGCAATGACACTGGTGGATCCATGTGTGGTTCATGGGGAGAACACACACACAATGAAACTAGTGGTCCATGTGTGGTCTATGAGAGGAACACACATGCAATGACACCGTTGGATCCATGTGTGGTTCATGGAAAGAACACACATGCAATGACACTGGTGGATCCATGTGTGGTCTGTGGGAAGAACACACATGCAATGATACTGGTGATATGTGGTTTGTGAGAAGAGCAAACTTGCAATGACTCTAACTGTGGTTAATGAGAAGAGCATACATGTAATGACACCGGTGGATCCATGTGTGGTTAATGAGAAGAACACACATGCAATGACACTGGGTGTGGTTCATGATATGGTTTGTGGGAAGAACACACATGCAATGAAGCTAGCTATGGTTCATGAAAAGAGCAGAGATGCAATGAGACTGGTGGATCCATGTGTGGTTCATGGGAAGAACACACATGCAATGACACTGGTGGATCCATGTGTGGTCTGTGGGAAGAACACACATGCAATGACACTGGTGATATGTGGTTGGTGATAAGAACACACAGGCAATGACTCTGCCCGTGGTTCATGAAAAGAGCAGACATGCAATGACACTGGTGGATCCATGTGTGGTTCATGGGAAGAACACACATGCAATAACACTGGTGGATCCATGTGTGGTTCATGGGAAGAACACACATGCAATGACACTGGTGGATCCCTGTGTGGTCTGTGGGAAGAACACACATGCAATGACATTGGTGATATGTGGTTTATGATAAGAACACACATGCAATGACTCTAGCTGTAGTTCATGAAAAGAGCAGACATGCAATGACACTGGTGGATCCATGTGTGGTTCATGGGAAGAACACACATGCAATGACACTGGTGGAACCATGTTTGTGCTGGGAAGATAACACATGCAATGACACTGGTGGATCCGTGTGTGGTTCATGGGAAGAACACACATGCAATGACACTGGTGGATCCATGTGTGGTTCATGGGAAGAACACACATGCAATGATACTGGTGCATCCATGTGTGGTCTATGAGAGGAACACACATGCAATGACACCGTTGGATCCATGTGTGGTTCATGGGAAGAACACACATGCAATGGCACTGGTGGATCCATGTGTGGTCTGTGGGAAGAACACACATGCAATGACACTGGTGATATGTGGTTTGTGAAAAGAACACAAAAGCAATGACTCTAACTGTGGTTAATGAGAAGAGCAGACATGCAATGACACCAGCGGATCCATGTGTGGTTAATGAGAAGAACACACATGCCATGACACTGGGTGTAGTTCATGATATGGTTTGTGGGAAGAACACACATGCAATGACTCTAGCTGTGGTTTATGAAAGAGCAGACATGCGACGACTCTAGCTGTGGTTCATGAAAAGACCAGACATGCAATGACACTGGTGGATCCATGTGTGGTTCATGAGAAGAACACACATGTAATGACACTGGTGGATCCATGTGTGGTTCATGGGAAGAACACACATGTAATGACACTGGTGGATCCATGTGTGGTTCATGGGAGCAACACACATGCAATGACACTGGTGATTTGTGGTTTGTGAGAAGAACACACATGCAATGACTCTAGCTGCGGTTCATGGAAAGAGCAGACATGCAATGACACTGGTGGATCCATGTGTGACTCATGGGAAGAACACACATGCAATGACACTGGTGGATCCATGTGTGGTTCATGGGAAGAACACACATGCAATGACACTGGTGGATCCATGTGTGGTCTGTGGGAAGAACACACATGCAATGACACTGGTGGATCCGTGTGTGGTTCATGGGAACACACATGCAATGACATCGGTGGATCCATGTGTGGTTCATGGGAAGAACACACATGCAAAGACATGGTGGATCCATGTGTGGTTCACGGGAAGAACACACATGCAATGACACTGTTGGATCCATGTGTGGTTCATGGGAAGAACACACATGCAATGATACTGGTGGATCCATGTGTGGTTCATGGGAAGAACACACATGCAATGACACTGGTGGATCCATGTGTGGTCTGTGGGAAGAACACACATGCAATGACACTGGTGATATGTGGTTTGTGAGAAGAACACACATGCAATGACTCTAGCTGTGGTTCATGAAAAGAGCAGACATGCAATGACACTGGTGGATCCATTTGTGGTTCATGGGAAGAACACACATGCAATGACACTGGTGGATCTATGTGTGGTCAGGGGGAAGAACACACATGCAATGACACTGGTGATAGGTGGTTTGTGAAGAACACACATGCAATGACTCTAGCTATGGTTCATGAAAAGAGCGGACATGTAATGACCTTTGGTGGATCCATGTGTGGTTCATGGGAAGAACACACATGGAATGACACTGGTGGATCCATGTGTGGTTCATAGGAAGAACACACATGCAATGAGACTGGTGGATCCATGTGTGGTCTGTGGGAAGAACACGCATGCAATGACACTGGTGGATCCGTGTGTGGTTCATGGGAAGAACACACATGCAATGACACTGGTGGATCCATGTGTGGTTCATGGGAAGAACACACATGCAAAGACACTGGTGGATCCATGTGTGGTTCATGGGAAGAACACACATGCAATGACACTGGTGATATGTGGTTTGTGAGAAGAACACACATGCAATGACTCTAGCTATGGTTCATGAAAAGAGCAGACATCTAATGACACTGGTGGATCCATGTGTGGTTCATGGGAAGAACACACATGGAATGACACTGGTGGATCCATGTGTGGTTCATGGGAAGAACGCACATGCAATGACACTGGTGGATCCATGTGTGGTCTGTGCGAAGAACACACATGCAATGACACTGGTGATATGTGGTTTGTGAGAAGAACACACATGCAATGACTCTAGCTGTGGTTCATGAAAAGAGCAGACATGCAATGACACTGGTGGATCCATGTGTGGTTCATGGGAAGAACACACATGCAATGACAGGTGGATCCATGTGTGGTCTGTGGGAAGAGCACACATGCAATGACTGGTGGATCCGTGTGTGGTTCATGGGAAGAACACATGTGCAATGACAACTGGTGGATCCATGTGTGGTTCATGGGGAGAACACACACAATGACACTAGTGGATCCATGTGTGGTCTATGAGAGAACACATGCAATGACACCATGGATCCATGTGTGGTTCATGGAAAGAACACACATGCAATGACACTGGTGGATCCATGTGTGGCATGGGAAGAACACACATGCACTGATCCTGGTGAGCTGTGGTGTGTGAGAAGAGCAAACTTGCAATGACTCTAACTGTGGTTAATGAGAAGAGCATACATGTAATGACACCGGTGGATCCATGTGTGGTTAATGAGAAGAACACACATGCAATGACACTGGGTGTGGTTCATGATATGGTTTGTGGGAAGAACACACATGCAATGAAGCTAGCTATGGTTCATGAAAGAGCGGAGATGCAATGAGATCGTGGATCCATGTGTGGTGCGTGGGAATAACACACATGCAATGACAGTCGTGGATCCATGTGTGGTCGGAGGGAAGAACACACATGCAATGACACTGGTGATATGTGGTCGGTGATAAGAACACACAGGCAATGACGATACCCGTGGTTCATGAAAAGAGAAGACATGCAATGACACTGGTGGATCCATGTGTGGTTCATGGGAAGAACACACATGCAATAACACTGGTGGATCCATGTGTGGTTCATGGGAAGAACACACATGCAATGACACTGGTGGATCCATGTGTGGTCTATGGGAAGAACACACATGCAATGACACTGGTGATATGTGGTTTGTGAGAAGAACACACATACAATGACTCTAGCTGTGCTTCATGGAAAGAGCAGACATGCAATAACACTGGTGGATCCATGTGTGGTTCATGGGAAGAACACACATGCAATGACACTGGTGGATCCATGTGTGGTCTATGGGAAGAACACACATGCAATGACACTGGTGATATGTGGTTTGTGAGAAGAACACACATACAATGACTCTAGCTGTGCTTCATGGAAAGAGCAGACATGCAATGACACTGGTGGATCCATGTGTGGTTCATGGGAAGATCACACATGCAATGACACTGGTGGATCCATGTGTGGTTCATGGGAAGAACACACATGCAATGACACTGGTGGATCCATGTGTGGTCTGTGGGAAGAACACACATGCAATGACACTGGTGGATCCGTGTGTGGTTCATGGGAAGAACACACATGCAATGACACTGGTGGATCCATGTGTGGTTCATGGGAAGAACACACATGCAAAGACACTGGTGGATCCATGTGTGGTTCACGGGAAGAACACACATGCAATGACACTGGTGATATGTGGTTTGTGAGAAGAACACACATGCAATGACTCTAGCTATGGTTCATGAAAAAGGCGGACATCTAATGACCTTTGGTGGATCCATGTGTGGTTCATGGGAAGAACACACATGGAATGACACTGGTGGATCCATGTGTGGTTCATGGGAAGAACACACATGCAATAACACTGGTGGATGCATGTGTGGTCTGTGGGAAGAACACACATGCAATGACACTGGTGATATGTGGTTTGTGAGAAGAACACACATGCCATGACTCTAGGCGTGGTTCATGAAAAGAGCGACATGCAATGACCTTTGGTGGATCCATGTGTGGTTCATGGGAAGAACACACATGCAATGACACTGGTGGATCCATGTGTGGTCTGTGGGAAGAGCACACATGCAATGACACTGGTGGATCCGTGTGGTTCATGGGAAGAACACACACGTGCAATGACATCGGTGGATCCTGTGTGGTTCATGGGAAGAACACACATGCAATGACACTGGTGGATCCATGTGTGGTCTATGGGAAGAACACACATGCAATGACACTGGTGATATGTGGTTTGTGAGAAGAACACACATACAATGACTCTAGCTGTGCTTCATGGAAAGAGCGGACATGCAATGACACGTGGATCCATGTGTGGTTCATGGCAAGATCACACATGCAATGACACTGGTGGATCCATGTGTGGTTCATGGGAAGAACACACATGCAATGACACTGGTGGATCCATGTGTGGTCCGTGGGAAGAACACGCATGCAATGACACTGGTGGATCCGTGTGTGGTTCATGGGAAGAACACACATGCAATGACACTGGTGGATCCATGTGTGGTTCATGGGAAGAACACACATGCAAAGACACTGGTGGATCCATGTGTGGTTCACGGGAAGAACACACATGCAATGACACTGGTGATATGTGGTTTGTGAGAAGAACACACATGCAATGACTCTAGCTATGGTTCATGAAAAGAGCAGACATCTAATGACACTGGTGGATCCATGTGTGGTTCATGGGAAGAACACACATGGAATGACACTGGTGGATCCATGTGTGGTTCATGGGAAGAACGCACATGCAATGACACTGGTGGATCCATGTGTGGTTAATGCGAAGAACACACATGCAATGACACTGGTGATATGTGGTTTGTGAGAAGAACACACATGCAATGACTCTAGCTGTGGTTCATGAAAAGAGCAGACATGCAATGACACTGGTGGATCCATGTGTGGTTCATGGGAAGAACACACATGCAATGACACTGGTGGATCCATGTGTGGTCTGTGGGAAGAGCACACATGCAATGACACTGGTGGATCCGTGTGTGGTTCATGGGAAGAACACACAGGCAATGACACTGGTGGATCCATGTGTGGTTCATGGGGAGAACACACACACAATGAAACTAGTGGTCAATGTGTGGTCTATGAGAGAACACATGCAATGACACCGTGGATCCATGTGTGGTTCATGGAAAGAACACACATGCAATGACAGTGGATCCATGTGTGGTCTGTGGGAAGAACACACATGCAATGATACTGGTGATATGTGGTTTGTGAGAAGAGCAAACTTGCAATGACTCTAACTGTGGTTAATGAGAAGAGCATACATGTAATGACACCGGTGGATCCATGTGTGGTTAATGAGAAGAACACACATGCAATGACACTGGGTGTGGTTCATGATATGGTTTGTGGGAAGAACACACATGCAATGAAGCTAGCTATGGTTCATGAAAAGAGCAGAGATGCAATGAGACTGGTGGATCCATGTGTGGTTCATGGGAAGAACACACATGCAATGACACTGGTGGATCCATGTGTGGTCTGTGGGAAGAACACACATGCAATGACACTGGTGATATGTGGTTGGTGATAAGAACACACAGGCAATGACGATACCCGTGGTTCATGAAAAGAGCAGACATGCAATGACACTGGTGGATCCATGTGTGGTTCATGGGAAGAACACACATGCAATAACACTGGTGGATCCATGTGTGGTTCATGGGAAGAACACACATGCAATGACACTGGTGGATCCCTGTGTGGTCTGTGGGAAGAACACACATGCAATGACATTGGTGATATGTGGTTTATGATAAGAACACACATGCAATGAATCTAGCTGTAGTTCATGAAAAGAGCAGACATGCAATGACACTGGTGGATCCATGTGTGGTTCATGGGAAGAACACACATGCAATGACACTGGTGGATCCATGTGTGGTCTGTGGGAAGATAACACATGCAATGACACTGGTGGATCCGTGTGTGGTTCATGGGAAGAACACACATGCAATGACACTGGTGGATCCATGTGTGGTTCATGGGAAGAACACACATGCAATGATACTGGTGCATCCATGTGTGGTCTATGAGAGGAACACACATGCAATGACACACGTGGATCCTAGGGAGGTATGGGTGTAGAACACACATGCAATGGCACTGGTGGATCCATGTGTGGTCTGTGGGAAGAACACACATGCAATGACACTGGTGATATGTGGTTTGTGAAAAGAACACAAAAGCAATGACTCTAACTGTGGTTAATGAGAAGAGCAGACATGCAATGACACCAGAGGATCCATGTGTGGTTAATGAGAAGAACACACATGCCATGACACTGGGTGTAGTTCATGATATGGTTTGTGGGAAGAACACACATGCAATGACTCTAGCTGTGGTTTATGAAAGAGCAGACATGCGACGACTCTAGCTGTGGTTCATGAAAAGACCAGACATGCAATGACACTGGTGGATCCATGTGTGGTTCATGAGAAGAACACACATGTAATGACACTGGTGGATCCATGTGTGGTTCATGGGAAGAACACACATGTAATGACACTGGTGGATCCATGTGTGGTTCATGGGAGCAACACACATGCAATGACACTGGTGATTTGTGGTTTGTGAGAAGAACACACATGCAATGACTCTAGCTGCGGTTCATGGAAAGAGCAGACATGCAATGACACTGGTGGATCCATGTGTGACTCATGGGAAGAACACACATGCAATGACACTGGTGGATCCATGTGTGGTTCATGGGAAGAACACACATGCAATGACACTGGTGGATCCATGTGTGGTCTGTGGGAAGAACACACATGCAATGACACTGGTGGATCCGTGTGTGGTTCATGGGAAGAACACACATGCAATGACACTGGTGGATCCATGTGTGGTTCATGGGAAGAACACACATGCAAAGACACTGGTGGATCCATGTGTGGTTCACGGGAAGAACACACATGCAATGACACTGATGGATCCATGTGTGGTTCATGGGAAGAACACACATGCAATGATACTGGTGGATCCATGTGTGGTTCATGGGAAGAACACACATGCAATGACACTGGTGGATCCATGTGTGGTCTGTGGGAAGAACACACATGCAATGACACTGGTGATATGTGGTTTGTGAGAAGAACACACATGCAATGACTCTAGCTGTGGTTCATGAAAAGAGCAGACATGCAATGACACTGGTGGATCCATTTGTGGTTCATGGGAAGAACACACATGCAATGACACTGGTGGATCTATGTGTGGTCAGGGGGAAGAACACACATGCAATGACACTGGTGATATGTGGTTTGTGAGAAGAACACACATGCAATGACTCTAGCTATGGTTCATGAAAAGAGCAGACATGTAATGACACTGGTGGATCCATGTGTGGTTCATGGGAAGAACACACATGGAATGACACTGGTGGATCCATGTGTGGTTCATAGGAAGAACACACATGCAATGACACTGGTGGATCCATGTGTGGTCTGTGGGAAGAACACGCATGCAATGACACTGGTGGATCCGTGTGTGGTTCATGGGAAGAACACACATGCAATGACACTGGTGGATCCATGTGTGGTTCATGGGAAGAACACACATGCAAAGACACTGGTGGATCCATGTGTGGTTCACGGGAAGAACACACATGCAATGACACTGGTGATATGTGGTTTGTGAGAAGAACACACATGCAATGACTCTAGCTATGGTTCATGAAAAGAGCAGACATCTAATGACACTGGTGGATCCATGTGTGGTTCATGGGAAGAACACACATGGAATGACACTGGTGGATCCATGTGTGGTTCATGGGAAGAACGCACATGCAATGACACTGGTGGATCCATGTGTGGTCTGTGCGAAGAACACACATGCAATGACACTGGTGATATGTGGTTTGTGAGAAGAACACACATGCAATGACTCTAGCTGTGGTTCATGAAAAGAGCAGACATGCAATGACACTGGTGGATCCATGTGTGGTTCATGGGAAGAACACACATGCAATGACACTGGTGGATCCATGTGTGGTCTGTGGGAAGAGCACACATGCAATGACACTGGTGGATCCGTGTGTGGTTCATGGGAAGAACACACAGGCAATGACACTGGTGGATCCATGTGTGGTTCATGGGGAGAACACACACACAATGACACTAGTGGATCCATGTGTGGTCTATGAGAGGAACACACATGCAATGACACCGTTGGATCCATGTGTGGTTCATGGAAAGAACACACATGCAATGACACTGGTGGATCCATGTGTGGTCTGTGGGAAGAACACACATGCAATGATACTGGTGATATGTGGTTTGTGAGAAGAGCAAACTTGCAATGACTCTAACTGTGGTTAATGAGAAGAGCATACATGTAATGACACCGGTGGATCCATGTGTGGTTAATGAGAAGAACACACATGCAATGACACTGGGTGTGGTTCATGATATGGTTTGTGGGAAGAACACACATGCAATGAAGCTAGCTATGGTTCATGAAAAGAGCAGAGATGCAATGAGACTGGTGGATCCATGTGTGGTTCATGGGAAGAACACACATGCAATGACACTGGTGGATCCATGTGTGGTCTGTGGGAAGAACACACATGCAATGACACTGGTGATATGTGGTCGGTGATAAGAACACACAGGCAATGACGATACCCGTGGTTCATGAAAAGAGAAGACATGCAATGACACTGGTGGATCCATGTGTGGTTCATGGGAAGAACACACATGCAATAACACTGGTGGATCCATGTGTGGTGGATGGGAGGAACACACATGCAATGACACTGTGGATCCTGTGTGGTGCATGGGAAGAACACACATGCAATGACATTGGTGATATGTGGTTTATGATAAGAACACACATGCAATGACTCTAGCTGTAGTTCATGAAAAGAGCAGACATGCAATGACACTGGTGGATCCATGTGTGGTTCATGGGAAGAACACACATGCAATGACACTGGTGGATCCATGTGTGGTCTGTGGGAAGATAACACATGCAATGACACTGGTGGATCCGTGTGTGGTTCATGGGAAGAACACACATGCAATGACACTGGTGGATCCATGTGTGGTTCATGGGAAGAACACACATGCAATGATACTGGTGCATCCATGTGTGGTCTATGAGAGGAACACACATGCAATGACACCGTTGGATCCATGTGTGGTTCATGGGAAGAACACACATGCAATGGCACTGGTGGATCCATGTGTGGTCTGTGGGAAGAACACACATGCAATGACACTGGTGATATGTGGTTTGTGAAAAGAACACAAAAGCAATGACTCTAACTGTGGTTAATGAGAAGAGCAGACATGCAATGACACCAGCGGATCCATGTGTGGTTAATGAGAAGAACACACATGCCATGACACTGGGTGTAGTTCATGATATGGTTTGTGGGAAGAACACACATGCAATGACTCTAGCTGTGGTTTATGAAAGAGCAGACATGCGACGACTCTAGCTGTGGTTCATGAAAAGACCAGACATGCAATGACACTGGTGGATCCATGTGTGGTTCATGAGAAGAACACTCATGTAATGACACTGGTGGATCCATGTGTGGTTCATGGGAAGAACACACATGTAATGACACTGGTGGATCCATGTGTGGTTCATGGGAGCAACACACATGCAATGACACTGGTGATTTGTGGTTTGTGAGAAGAACACACATGCAATGACTCTAGCTGCGGTTCATGGAAAGAGCAGACATGCAATGACACTGGTGGATCCATGTGTGACTCATGGGAAGAACACACATGCAATGACACTGGTGGATCCATGTGTGGTTCATGGGAAGAACACACATGCAATGACACTGGTGGATCCATGTGTGGTCTGTGGGAAGAACACACATGCAATGACACTGGTGGATCCGTGTGTGGTTCATGGGAGGAACACACATGCAATGACACTGGTGGATCCATGTGTGGTTCATGGGAAGAACACACATGCAAAGACACTGGTGGATCCATGTGTGGTTCACGGGAAGAACACACATGCAATGACACTGATGGATCCATGTGTGGTTCATGGGAAGAACACACATGCAATGATACTGGTGGATCCATGTGTGGTTCATGGGAAGAACACACATGCAATGACACTGGTGGATCCATGTGTGGTCTGTGGGAAGAACACACATGCAATAACACTGGTGATATGTGGTTTGTGAGAAGAACACACATGCAATGACTCTAGCTGTGGTTCATGAAAAGAGCAGACATGCAATGACACTGGTGGATCCATTTGTGGTTCATGGGAAGAACACACATGCAATGACACTGGTGGCTCTATGTGTGGTCAGGGGGAAGAACACACATGCAATGACACTGGTGATATGTGGTTTGTGAGAAGAACACACATGCAATGACTCTAGCTATGGTTCATGAAAAGAGCAGACATGTAATGACACTGGTGGATCCATGTGTGGTTCATGGGAAGAACACACATGCAGTGACACTGGTGGATCCATGTGTGGTTCCTAGGAAGAACACACATGCAATGACACTGGTGGATCCATGTGTGGTCTATGGGAAGAACACACATGCAATGACACTGGTGATATGTGGTTTGTGAGAAGAACACACATGCAATGACTCTAGCTGTGGTTCATGAAAAGAGCAGACATGCAATGACACTGGTGGATCCATGTGTGGTTCATGGGAAGAACACACATGCAATGACACTGGTGGATCCATGTGTGGTCTGTGGGAAGAGCACACATGCAATGACACTGGTGGATCCGTGTGTGGTTCATGGGAAGAACACACATGCAATGACACTGGTGGATCCATGTGTGGTTCATGGGAAGAACACACATGCAATGACACTGGTGGATCCATGTGTGGTCTGTGGGAAGATAACACATGCAATGACACTGGTGGATCCGTGTGTGGTTCATGGGAAGAACACACATGCAATGACACTGGTGGATCCATGTGTGGTTCATGGGAAGAACACACATGCAATGATACTGGTGCATCCATGTGTGGTCTATGAGAGGAACACACATGCAATGACACCGTTGGATCCATGTGTGGTTCATGGGAAGAACACACATGCAATGGCACTGGTGGATCCATGTGTGGTAGATGGGAACAACACACATGCAATGACACTGGTGATATGTGGTTTGTGAAAAGAACACAAAAGCAATGACTCTAACTGTGGTTAATGAGAAGAGCAGACATGCAATGACACCAGCGGATCCATGTGTGGTTAATGAGAAGAACACACATGCCATGACACTGGGTGTGGTTCATGATATGGTTTGTGGGAAGAACACACATGCAATGACTCTAGCTGTGGTTTATGAAAGAGCAGACATGCGACGACTCTAGCTGTCGTTCATGAAAAGACCAGACATGCAATGACACTGGTGGATCCATGTGTGGTTCATGAGAAGAACACACATGTAATGACACTGGTGGATCCATGTGTGGTTCATGGGAAGAACACACATGTAATGACACTGGTGGATCCATGTGTGGTTCATGGGAGCAACACACATGCAATGACACTGGTGATTTGTGGTTTGTGAGAAGAACACACATGCAATGACTCTAGCTGCGGTTCATGGAAAGAGCAGACATGCAATGACACTGGTGGATCCATGTGTGACTCATGGGAAGAACACACATGCAATGACACTGGTGGATCCATGTGTGGTTCTTGGGAAGAACACACATGCAATGACACTGGTGGATCCATGTGTGGTCTGTGGGAAGAACACACATGCAATGACACTGGTGGATCCGTGTGTGGTTCATGGGAAGAACACACATGCAATGACACTGGTGGATCCGTGTGTGGTTCATGGGAAGAACACACATGCAATGACACTGGTGGATCCATGTGTGGTTCATGGGAAGAACACACATGCAAAGACACTGGTGGATCCATGTGTGGTTCACGGGAAGAACACACATGCAATGACACTGATGGATCCATGTGTGGTTCATGGGAAGAACACACATGCAATGATACTGGTGGATCCATGTGTGGTTCATGGGAAGAACACACATGCAATGACACTGGTGGATCCATGTGTGGTCTGTGGGAAGAACACACATGCAATGACACTGGTGATATGTGGTTTGTGAGAATAACACACATGCAATGACTCTAGCTGTGGTTCATGAAAAGAGCAGACATGCAATGACACTGGTGGATCCATTTGTGGTTCATGGGAAGAACACACATGCAATGACACTGGTGGATCTATGTGTGGTCAGTGGGAAGAACACACATGCAATGACACTGGTGATATGTGGTTTGTGAGAAGAACACACATGCAATGACTCTAGCTATGGTTCATAAAAAGAGCAGACATGTAATGACACTGGTGGATCCATGTGTGGTTCATGGGAAGAACACACATGGAATGACACTGGTGGATCCATGTGTGGTTCATAGGAAGAACACACATGCAATGACACTGGTGGATCCATGTGTGGTCTATGGGAAGAACACACATGCAATGACACTGGTGATATGTGGTTTGTGAGAAGAACACACATGCAATGACTCTAGCTGTGGTTCATGAAAAGAGCAGACATGCAATGACACTGGTGGATCCATGTGTGGTTCATGGGAAGAACACACATGCAATGACACTGGTGGATCCATGTGTGGTCTGTGGGAAGAGCACACATGCAATGACACTGGTGGATCCGTGTGTGGTTCATGGGAAGAACACACATGCAATGACACTGGTGGATCCATGTGTGGTTCATGGGAAGAACACACACGCAATGACACTGGTGGATCCATGTGTGGTCTATGAGAGGAACACACATGCAATGACACCGTTGGATCCATGTGTGGTTCATGGGAAGAACACACATGCAATGACACTGGTGGATCCATGTGTGGTCTGTGGGAAGAACACACATGCAATGACACTAGTGATATGTGGTTTGTGAGAAGAACACACATGCAATGACTCTAGCTATGGTTCATGAAAAGAGCAGACATGCAATGACACTGGTGGATCCATGTGTGGTTCATGCGAAGAACACACATACAATGACACTGGTGGATCCATGTGTGGTCTATGGGAAGAACACACATGCAATGACACTAGTGATATGTGGTTTGTGAAAAGAACACACATGCAATGACTCTAATGATGGTTAATGATAAGAGCAGACATGCAATGACACCAGTGGATCCATGTGTGGTTAATGAGAAGAACACACATGCAATGACACTGGGTGTGGTTCATGATATGGTTTGTGGGAAGAACACACATGCAATGACTCTAGCCGTGGTTCATGAAAAGAGCAGACATGCGACGACTCTAGCTGTGGTTCATGAAAAGACCAGACATGCAGTGACACTGGTGGATCCATGTGTGGTTCATGGGAAGAACACACATGCAATGACACTGGTGGATCCATGTGTGGTTCATGGGAAGAACACACATGCAATGACACTGGTGGATCCATGTGTGGTCTGTGCGAAGAACACACATGCAATGACACTGGTGATATGTGGTTTGTGAGAAGAACACACATGCAATGACTCTAGCTGTGGTTCATGGAAAGAGCAGACATGCAATGACACTGGTGGATCCATGTGTGGTTCATGGGAAGAAGACACATGCAATGACACTGGTGGATCCATGTGTGGTTCATGGGAAGAACACACATGCAATGACATTGGTGGATCCATGTGTGGTCTGTGGGAAGAACACACATGCAATGACACTGGTGGATCCGTGTGTGGTTCATGGGAAGAACACACATGCAATGATACTGGTGGATCCATGTGTGGTTTATGGGAAGAACACACATGCAATGACACTGGTGGATCCATGTGTGGTTCACGGGAAGAACACACATGCAATGACACTGATGGATCCATGTGTGGTTCATGGGAAGAACACACATGCAATGATACTGGTGGATCCATGTGTGGTTCATGGGAAGAACACACATGCAATGACACTGGTGGATCCATGTGTGGTCTGTGGGAAGAACACACATGCAATGACACTGGTGATATGTGGTTTGTGAGAAGAACACACATGCAATGAGTCTAGCTGTGGTTCATGAAAAGAGCAGACATGCGATAACACTGGTGGATCCATGTGTGGTTCATGGGAAGAACACACATGCAATTACACTGGAGGATCCATGTGTGGTCAGTGGGAAGAACACACATGCAATGACACTAGTGATATGTGGTTTGCGCGAAGAACACACATGCAATGGCTCTAGCTATGGTTTGTGAAAAGAGCAGACATGCAATGACACTGGTGGATCCATGTGTGGTTCATGGGAAGAATACACATGCAATGGTCTGGTGGATCTATGTGTGGTCAGTGGGAAGAACACACATGCAATGACATTGGTAATATGTGGTTTGTGAGAAGAACACACATCCAATGACTCTAGCTATGGTTCATGAAAAGAGCAGACATGCAATGACACTGGTGGATCCATGTGTGGTTCATGGGAAGAACACACATGGAATGACACTGGTGGATCCATGTGTGGTTCATGGGAAGAACACACATGCAATGACACTGGTGAATCCATTTGTGGTCTATGGGAAGAACACACATGCAATGACACTGGTGGTATGTGGTTTGTGAGAAGAACACACATGCAATGACTCTAGCTGTGGTTCATGAAAAGAGAACACATGCAATGACACTGGTGGATCCATGTGTGGTTCATGGGAAGAACACACATGCCATGACACTGGTGGATCCATGTGTGGTCTGTGGGAAGAGCACACATGCAATGACACTGATGATATGTGGTTTGTGAGAAGAACACACATGCAATGACTCTAGCTATGGTTCATGAAAAGAGTAGACATGCAATGACACTGGTGGATCCGTGTGTGGTTCATGGGAAGAACACACATGCAATGACACTGGTGGATCCATGTGTGGTTCATGGGAAGAACACACACGCAATGACACTGGTGGATCCATGTGTGGTTCATGGGAAGAACACACACACAATGACACTGGTGGATCCATGTGTGGTCTATGAGAGGAACACACATGCAATGACACCGGTGGATCCATGTGTGGTTCATGGGAAGAACACACATGCAATGACACTGGTGGATCCATGTGTGGTCTGTGGGAAGAACACACATGCAATGACACTGGTGATATGTGGTTTGTGAGAAGAACACACATGCAATGACTCTAGCTATGGTTCATGAAAAGAGTAGACATGCAATGACACTGGTGGATCCATGTGTGGTCTATGGGAAGAACACACATACAATGACACTGGTGATATGTGGTCTATGGGAAGAACACACATGCAATGACTCTAACTGTGGTTAATGAGAAGAGCATACATGCAATGACACCAGTGGATCCATGTGTGGTTAATGAGAAGAACACACATGCAATGACACTGGGTGTGGTTCATGATATGGTTTGTGGGAAGAACACACATGCAATGACTCTAGCCATGGTTCATGTAAAGAGCAGACATGCGACGACTCTAGCTGTGGTTCATGAAAAGACCAGACATGCAGTGACACTGGTGGATCCATGTGTGGTTCATGGGAAGAACACACATGCAATGACACTGGTGGATCCATGTGTGGTTCATGGGAAGAACACACATGCAATGACACTGGTGGATCCATATGTGGTCTGTGGGAAGAACACACATGCAATGACACTGGTGATATGTGGTTTGTGAGAAGAACACACATGCAATGACTCTAGCTGTGGTTCATGGAAAGAGCAGACATGCAATGACACTGGTGGATCCATGTGTGGTTCATGGGAAGAAGACAAATGCAATGACACTGGTGGATCCATGTGTGGTTCATGGGAAGAAACACATGCAATGACATTGGTGGATCCATGTGTGTTCTGTGGGAAGAACACACATGAAATGACACTGGTGATATGTGGTTTGTGAAAAGAACACACATGCAATGACTCTAACTATGGTTAATGAGAAGAGCAGACATGCAATGACACCAGTGGATCCATGTGTGGTTAATGAGAAGAACACACATGCAATGACACTGGGTGTGGTTCATGATATGGTTTGTGGGAAGAACACACATGCAATGACTCTAGCTGTGGTTCATGAAAAGAGCAGACATGCGACGACTCTAGCTGTCGTTCATGAAAAGATCAGACATGCAATGACACTGGTGGATCCATGTGTGGTCTGTGGGAAGAACACACATGCAATGACACTGGTCGATCCGTGTGAAGTTCATGGGAAGAACACACATGCAATGACACTGGTGGATCCATGTGTGGTTCATGGGAAGAACACATGCAATGACACTTTTGGATCCATGTGTTGTCTGTGGGAAGAACACACATGCAATGACACTGGTGATATGTCGTTTGTGAGAAGAACACACATGCAATGACTCTAGCTATGGTTCATGAAAAGAGCAGACATGCAATGACACCGGTGGATCCATGTGTGGTTCATGGGAAGAACACACATGCAATGACACTGGTGGATCCATGTGTGGTTCATGGGAAGAACACACATGCAATGATACTGGTGGATCCATGTGTGGTTCATGGGAAGAACACACATGCAATGACACTGGTGGATCCATGTGTGGTCTGTGGGAAGAACACACATGCAATGACACTGGTGATATGTGGTTTGTGAGAAGAACACACATGCAATGAGTCTAGCTGTGGTTCATGAAAAGAGCAGACATGCGATAACACTGGTGGATCCATGTGTGGTTCATGGGAAGAACACACATGCAATTACACTGGAGGATCCATGTGTGGTCAGTGGGAAGAACACACATGCAATGACACTAGTGATATGTGGTTTGTGCGAAGAACACACATGCAATGGCTCTAGCTATGGTTTGTGAAAAGAGCAGACATGCAATGACACTGGTGGATCCATGTGTGGTTCATGGGAAGAATACACATGCAATGGTCTGGTGGATCTATGTGTGGTCAGTGGGAAGAACACACATGCAATGACATTGGTAATATGTGGTTTGTGAGAAGAACACACATCCAATGACTCTAGCTATGGTTCATGAAAAGAGCAGACATGCAATGACACTGGTGGATCCATGTGTGGTTCATGGGAAGAACACACATGGAATGACACTGGTGGATCCATGTGTGGTTCATGGGAAGAACACACATGCAATGACACTGGTGAATCCATGTGTGGTCTATGGGAAGAACACACATGCAATGACACTGGTGGTATGTGGTTTGTGAGAAGAACACACATGCAATGACTCTAGCTGTGGTTCATGAAAAGAGAACACATGCAATGACACTGGTGGATCCATGTGTGGTTCATGGGAAGAACACACATGCCATGACACTGGTGGATCCATGTGTGGTCTGTGGGAAGAGCACACATGCAATTACACTTGTGGATCCGTGTGTGGTTCATGGGAAGAACACACATGCAATGACACTGGTGGATCCATGTGTGGTTCATGGGAAGAACACACACGCAATGACACTGGTGGATCCATGTGTGGTTCATGGGAAGAACACACACACAATGACACTGGTGGATCCATGTGTGGTCTATGAGAGGAACACACATGCAATGACACCGGTGGATCCATGTGTGGTTCATGGGAAGAACACACATGCAATGACATTGTGGATCCATGTGTGGTCTGTGGGAAGAACACACATGCAATGACACTGGTGATATGTGGTTTGTGAGAAGAACACACATGCAATGACTCTAGCTATGGTTCATGAAAAGAGTAGACATGCAATGACACTGGTGGATCCATGTGTGGTCTATGGGAAGAACACACATACAATGACACTGGTGATATGTGGTCTATGGGAAGAACACACATGCTATGACTCTAACTGTGGTTAATGAGAAGAGCATACATGCAATGACACCAGTGGATCCATGTGTGGTTAATGAGAAGAACACACATGCAATGACACTGGGTGTGGTTCATGATATGGTTTGTGGGAAGAACACACATGCAATGACTCTAGCCATGGTTCATGTAAAGAGCAGACATGCGACGACTCTAGCTGTGGTTCATGAAAAGACCAGACATGCAGTGACACTGGTGGATCCATGTGTGGTTCATGGGAAGAACACACATGCAATGACACTGGTGGATCCATGTGTGGTTCATGGGAAGAACACACATGCAATGACACTGGTGGATCCATATGTGGTCTGTGGGAAGAACACACATGCAATGACACTGGTGATATGGTTTGTGAGAAGAACACACATGCAATGACTCTAGCTGTGGTTCATGGAAAGAGCAGACATGCAATGACACTGGTGGATCCATGTGTGGTTCATGGGAAGAAGACAAATGCAATGACACTGGTGGATCCATGTGTGGTTCATGGGAAGAAACACATGCAATGACATTGGTGGATCCATGTGTGTTCTGTGGGAAGAACACACATGAAATGACACTGGTGATATGTGGTTTGTGAAAAGAACACACATGCAATGACTCTAACTATGGTTAATGAGAAGAGCAGACATGCAATGACACCAGTGGATCCATGTGTGGTTAATGAGAAGAACACACATGCAATGACACTGGGTGTGGTTCATGATATGGTTTGTGGGAAGAACACACATGCAATGACACTAGCTGTGGTTCATGAAAAGAGCGGACACATGCGACTCTAGTATCGTTCATGAAAAGATCAGACATGCAATGACACTGGTGGATCCATGTGTGGTCTGTGGGAAGAACACACATGCAATGACACTGGTCGATCCGTGTGAAGTTCATGGGAAGAACACACGTGCAATGACACTGGTGGATCCATGTGTGGTTCATGGGAAGAACACATGCAATGACACTTTTGGATCCATGTGTTGTCTGTGGGAAGAACACACATGCAATGACACTGGTGATATGTCGTTTGTGAGAAGAACACACATGCAATGACTCTAGCTATGGTTCATGAAAAGAGCAGACATGCAATGACACCGGTGGATCCATGTAATGGTTCATGGGAAGAACACACATGCAATGACACTGGTGGATCCATGTGTGGTTCATGGGAAGAACACACATGCAATGACACTGGTGGATCCATGTGTGGTCTGTGGGAAGAACGCACATGCAATGACACTAGTGATATGTGGTTTGTGAGAAGAACACACATCTAATGACTCTAGCTATGGTTCATGAAAAGAGGAGACATGCAATGACACTGGTGATCCATGTGTGGTTCATCGGAAGAACACCCATGCAATGACACTAGTGATATGTGGTTTGTGCGAGGAACACACATGCAATGGCTCTAGCTATGGTTTGTGAAAAGAGCAGACATGCAATGACACTGGTGGATCCATGTGTGGTTCATGGGAAGAACACACATGCAAAGACACTAGTGGATCCATGTGTGGTTCACGGGAAGAACACACATGCAATGACACTGATGGATCCATGTGTGTTTCATGGGAAGAACACACATGCAATGACACTGGTGGATCCATGTGTGGTCTGTGGCAAGAAAACAGATGCAATGAGACTGGTGGATCCATGTGTGGTTCATGGGAAGAACACACATGCAATGACACTGGTGGATCCATGTGTGGTTCATGGGAAGAACACACATGCAATGACACTTGTGGATCCATGTGTGGTCTATGGGAAGAACACACATGCAATGACACTGGTGATATGTGGTTTGTGAGAAGAACACACATGCAATGACTCTAGCTGTTGTTCATGAAAAGAGCAGACATGCAATGACACTGGTGGATCCGTGTGTGGTTCATGGGAAGAACACACATGCAATGACACTGGTGGATCCATGTGTGGTCATTGGGAAGAACACACATGAAATGACACTGGTGATATGTGGTTTGTGAGAAGAACACACATGCAATGACTCTAGATGTAGTTCATGAAAAGAGCAGACATGCAATGACACTGGTGGATCCATGTGTGGTTCATGGGAAGAACACACATGCAATGGCATTGGTGGATCCATGTGTGGTTGATGGGAAGAACACGCATGCAATGACACTGGTGGATCCATGTGTGGTCTGTGGGAAGAACACCCATGCAATGACACTGGTGATATGTGGTTTGTGAGAAGAACACACATGCAATGACTCTAGCTGTGGTTCATGAAAAGAGCAGACATGCAATGACACTGGTGGATCCATGTGTGGTTCATGGGAAGAACACACATGCAATGACACTGGTGGATGCATGTGTGGTCAGTGGGAAGAACACACATATAATGACACTGGTGATATGTGGTTTGTGAGAAGAAAACACATGCAATGAACTCTAGTGGATCATTACGTGGTTTATGAGAAGAACACACATCCAATGAACTCTAGTGGATCTATCTTGGCATAATTTGATGTATGCCATGATGTATTTCATTGTGCAAGACACTTACTTTCCATTTTTATACTACTCAGTATCTTTCGTAGAAGCACAAACCTGTGCTCACCGTGTCTTCTACTCCCTGATTGGTTATCACAGTTGTCACGCGGATCATGCGCGCCAACCATTGATTCTGTGCGATCCAACGATGATCGTTGCACATGTCGTGCCCTTCACAGTACAGCGTGAGACAGCAGGGACGTCTCCCTCAGCGAGACTTCTACAAGAAGGAACATGATGTCGTCCATGGAAAAAGTCGTCGAGCGGTCATGTCATGTTTAATCAAGTCTGAAAAGCCTACTACTGCTACTACTATGCCACAACGCATGCGTCATCGAGTGCACGATCGTCGATGGACAGCTGCAATTTATTGCCACTTGATTTTAATAAGACATATCCCATTTTTTATGCAGTGGCTCTCAATCGCCAATTTTAGGGCCGTGTTAAACTCCGTACATAGAAATTGTGTGTGTTCCCTTTGCATGCGGCTCAATACAGAACTGCCATGCATGGCCCAGGAAAGAAACGTGACGTACCGTGCGCGTGTCGCGGTGCACGGTGCATTCGACTGCACGGCGCGTTGCACGGTGGTGCAAAGAAACGTGCCTTGCTTCTATCCACCTTAACTATAGAGCCCCTCTTCGCACACCCACTCCCACTCTCGCTCACTGTCTCCACGCAACCCTCTCCACTGTCCCACCAGCATCCGCAAACTCCCGAGAATACCCCGTCCGCGCCGGCGATGGCCGAGGAGGATAAGGTGGCCATCGTCGCCTCCGTGGCCGCCGGCGAGGAGGCCCCCGTCTCCTCGCCGGTCCCTCTCGACGCGTTGAAAGCAGCCACTGTCCCTGTCCAGGCCCCAGTCGAGGCATCGATGGCAGCCGCCGTTCCTGTCCAGGCCCCCGTCCTAGCTACCGACGGAGCCACCAAAGAGGAGCCCCCCGCCAGCGAGGAGGCCCCCGCCGGTCACATGCAGATCACACACTTCTTGGGCATCTACGATCCAGATAAGTACATCACTCTGTTGAACCCCTACGACACCGACATTGACGACCTATGGTCGGAGGTAACTAAGGTTTGTTCCCCTCCCCTGGTTCTTCTACCGTTTGTTAGAAATAATGGGTTAATCTATTTAAAATTTAGCTGGTATTGTCATGTTTAATATTCTAGAATTAATCATGGAAAATTGTGCCTAATTATCCAACACTGTTCCCATCGTTGGATGCTAGATCTTGGTTTATTAGGATTCACTTGTTTGCATTTCGATTGCTCGATCTTCTTACACCATCTACTCCCCCATTTTCCTTTTCTTCCAATAGGTTTCCGACAGCGACGTCTGCAGCGATGACAAGTCCATTCACACCAAGGCTCGTCAAGTGCTGAGGAGGCTGCGGGCCGACAAGTACGATGACTACCTCACGGGCCCCTAGTACAGCTGCCCCCTCCGCAAGGGGATTGCCTACTGCTTGATGAGTCGTGCCGCCGGCGGCACTGACTTCAACACCTTACTGAAGCATGCAGAGGCCACGGGCTACGACATCCACAAAGGCGGCAAGCGTGATATCGTGAACATCAATGCCTACATCGCTGAACACCGGGCTCTCGGCATTCACCTCCGAAACCTCCAACCGGTGGCCATCAAAGAGGGTTGCATGCCTCCAATCAGGCACAATGCCCCCAAGATCAAGGGACTGGGCAGCAAGAAGTGGCAGAGGCGCCAGAGGGAGATGGAGGCGCTAGCGAATGAACCGGTTGGTGGCAAGTTGGATGTATCTACATCTGCGGCGGCTGTTGCTGCTAAGCAGCTTCTTTTGATTTTCTATATTTTGCTTGCATCCTATTTCCGGCTGAATGCATCGAACCTCGTTAATCAAGCTACTACTTTCTATCGCTATATCCTATTTAGCTGCACACAGGTATATCTACATTTATTTTGTTTTCTGAATGAATGTATTCTGCCTGGTGTGATTTGCTGCTTTAGATTTGCTACCTAATCGGAGGCAAAAAGAGGTCCAAAAGGGAACAAATTACCGAAGAGAGAATCTTATCTAGATTTGCTACCAATTTGGGCAAAATGAAACATATCTGTTTAGCGAGAGAGGAAAAGGGTACTCTTTCAAACTGCCAGTTAACGAGCTACCATCTTGACGAGGCCCCATATTGACGTCTCCCTCTATAAGAAGGAACACGATGCCGTCCATGGAAAAAGTCGTTGAGCGGTCATGTCACGTTTAATCAAGTCTGAAAAGCCTACTACTACGCCACAACACATGCGTCATCGAGTGCACGGTCGTCGATGGACAATTGCAATTTTTTTTAAGGTGAAACAGTAGGGAAAGAATCCCCACTGCAATTTTTATTATAATATATGAGTATGTTACAATGAGAGAAGATCTAAGATAGATCAAAACATTGATATCGTTCTATGCTGAGAAAATTCTATTCTATCCCCGATCTAAGTGCTGATTGAGCCAGGCTTTGAATTTCTCCTTGTAAGCTACAATTTATTGCCACTTTATTTTAATAAGACACATCCCTTTTTACGCAGCGGCTCTCAATCTCACTTCCAACTGGGGCCCACCGTAAGAAGCTTGCATGCGCTAGCCGGAGGCCGAACAACTGAGCTCGACAAGACCTAATGTCTCCGGTTCATCGAGTCACTCGCAGCCATCAACACATCCCTTTACCGAATCCATCACAACCCCACAAATCTCGCCGTACAGCCACCTACCTTCCCCTCTACATTTCCACTTTTAACTATCGCCAATTTTAGGGCCGTGTCAAACTTCGTACATAGAAATTGTGTGTGCGCCCTTTGCATGCGGCTCAATACAGAACTGCCATGCATGGCCCGGGAAAAAAACATGACGTATCGTGCGCGTGTCGTAGTGCACGGTGCAGTCGACTGCACGGCGCGTTGCACGGTGGTGCAACGAAACGTGCCTTGCTTCTAGCCACCTTAACTATAGAGCCCCTCTCCGCACACCCACTCCCACTCTCCCTCATTTTCCCCACGCAACCCTCTCCACTGTCCCACCAGCATCCGCAAACTCCCGAGAATACCCCGTCCGCGCTGGCGATGGCCGAGGAGGATAAGGTGGCCATCGTCGCCTCCGTGGCCACCGGCGAGGAGGCCCCGTCTCCTCTCTGACCCCCCTCGACGCATTCAAGGCATCGATGGCAGCCGCTGTCCCTATCCAGGCCCCAGTCAAGGCATCGATGGCGGCTGTTCCGTCTGAGGCCCCGTCCCCTTCTGAGTGTGAACCGCGGAGGAAAGAGAGCCCCGCCGGTCACAAGTAGATCACGCACTTCTTGGGCACGTACGATCCAGATAAGTACATCGCTCCGCTGAACCCCTACGACACCGGCATCGACGACCTATGGTCGGAGGTAACTAGGGTTTGCTCCCCTCCCCTGGTTCTTCTACCGTTTGTTAGAAATAATGGGATAATCTATTTAAAATTTAGCTGGTATTGTCATGTTTAATATTCTGGAATTAATCATGGAAATTGTGCCTAATTATCCAACACCGTTCCCATCGTTGGATGCTAGATCTTGGTTTATTAGGAATCGCTTGTTCACATTTCGATTGCTCGATCTTCTTACACCATCTACTCCCCCATTTTCCTTTTCTTCCAATAGGTTTCCGGCAGCGACGTCTGCAGCGATGACGAGTCCATTCACACCAAGGCTCATCAGTCTTTGAGGAGGCTGCGGTCAATCTGACGGCTTCCTCGGGGCCCCTACTACAGCTGCCCCTTCGCAAGGGGACGCCATCGCTGATTTAGTCGCGCCACCGGCGGCACCGTCTTGAACACCTTACTGAAGCATGCAGAGGCCGCGGGCTCCGGCATCCACAAAAGCGGCAAGCGCGAGACCGTGAACATCAACGCCTACATCGCTGAACACCGGGCTCTTGGCATTCACCTCGGAAACCTCCAGCGGGTGGCCATCAAAGAGGGTCGCATGCCTCCAATCAGGCCCAAGGCCCCCAAGTCCAAGAAACTAGGCAGCAAGAAGTGGAGGAAGCGCCAGAGGGAGGAGGCGGGCCGAGGCGCTGCAGGATGTGCTGCAATGCGGTCGCTGCTGCTAAGCAGCTTCTTTCTAGCTATATCCTATTTCTGGCTGAATGCATCGAACCTCGTTAAGCAACCTACTTTCTATCACTATATCCTATTTAGCTGCGCACAGCTATATCTACATTTTTTTTTGTTTTCTGAATGAATGTATTCTGCCTGGTGTGATTTGCTGCTCTAGATTTGCTACCTGATCGGAGGCAAAAAGAGGTCCAAAAGGGAACGAAATATCGAAGTGATAATCTTCTCTAGATTTGCTACCAATTCGGGCAAAATGAAACATATATGTTTAGCGAGAGAGGAAACGGGCACTCTTTCAAACTGCCAGTTAAGAAGCTACCATCTTGACAAGCTACAAGACACATACATAAACATAACACAACGAGGGTTAAATTTATTTTACTAGTATCACTTGAGGCGCTAGACATCTTGGCAAGCTAACTGAGTTCCACAAAACAGAAACATAACACTGACAAGTAAAATTTAATTCACTCCTCATCATACCACTTGAGGCACTTGCCATCGTTCCTAGGCGACGAACTGCGACCATTCCAGGTACTCCACATCTCACGAACTGCTTTGCCCCAATTGGCATCTGACTTGGCTTTCCTATCTTCAGCGTCCTGCGACACAATTAGCGGTGCATCATAGGCCTGATTATTGTCGCTAGAAGATGCTGCCACTCTATTTGCCGCTTCAGCTGCAGCCTCTCTGTCAGCTGCTTCTTCAGCTGCAAGCTCTCTTTCAGCTACTTCTGTAGCCTCTCTGTTAGCTGCTTCAGATGCAGCGAATTTCTTTGCATATTCAACTTCAAACTCAGTTCCACATTTTCTACAAAGGGCTCCCCTAAGCTCGTCTTCCCTCTTGCAAATAGGGCAAAACACGAGGTAACGTAGAAAAAAATGGATCTTCTTGTACAACTGGTAGGTCACATAAGCATCTATGGCTGCATACTGCAGGTTTATATCAGACAACGGCCACTCGTCCCAGAAATCGTGCCTATCCGTAGGGAAATCTTCCTTCATTTTGTCGTACGACTCATCGAGGATTCTAGTTGCGAGTGATGCCATTCCATCCTTCTTCGAGCCCCCTAGGATCTCGACAAGACACTGAATATCGATCCAGTTGTGCACAGGAATTATAATTTCCTCTTGATACAATTTCGAAAAATCAGTTGTTGTGTCGACGGTGCAGAAAACAATTCTCTTTTTTACAAGGAACTGGCGCAGCGCCGGACATTTCCTGTCAGTCATGAAAGTATGTAGTTTGTCATCACCAAAATTTGTAACTACAAATATTTTGTCAATGCAAGATCATCATCTCAATATAATTTTGAAAAGTTTAGTAAATGCAAGATCAAGACTCTCAACATTGTATTGTCATAATTTATTCGGTTTTGCTATTTCTCGGTCATCGAGCAGGTTGCACATTTCTTTTAACTACGGTTGCACTTTTCTTAGGTGATTGAGACTAAAGAAAATCTCAGTCGATTGAGACATAGGAAAACCCTAATTTATTTGGTCCTAAGTAAAATCCAGTAGTTGTAAGATGAGCAAGTGGATAAAGAACAAGAGGAGAAAACCCTAAAAGCGGTTAGCTACAGAGAGCAGATCTACAAACCGGGAGAGGTGGTAGACGAGGACGTGTTTCTGCATCCCCCAGTTGAACGACGACGACTTCACTCCCTTCATATGGGTGCTCTGGGGTGTACTCGAGGTCCAATCCCACAAACTTGTCCTCGTCTATCCCAAGCCAACCCTCGTACATCCTCAGGACACGCACCACTATCTCCTCCTCGTTGGTGTAGACAACGTCTATCTTCTTATTGTCATGGGTAGTGAAGCTTGTCTCTAGAGTGCGTAGATCTTCCATGGCGGCAAGGAGAAGACGGGAAGAAGATAGTAGATGACAGGAAGAAGAAGCATGGTTTCTGCGAGGCAGGGGAACGGTGGAACTGTCAATGCGCTTTTATGGTAGGGGTTAACGATTGGGACGGAAGTCCAAGGAGAGACGTGTGGCGGTGGCCGTTCTAGCTTCTGAGTAAACAAAAAATAATTATAACGCCGATACATGGGCCCTGTTTTGTCACGTCAATACACTGGGTAGGGGGTGTTGTCCTATCCACAGTGCCAACGCTGCAAGCCTATGTGATAGCCACCCCGCCTAAGCGACGGGAGCGACATAACAACGAACTGACAGGGGGGCCCAACTGGACGCCCGTTAGCCTGATTTTTTGTATTGAAACGTAAAGTTGAATTCATGATGAAAAAGACCCTCCGAGTATTTGGCACACCAACTGTAGTCATCCCGGCTGATTTCAGGGAACTTGGGTACCGCGTTGCCTATACACCCCAACTTTTGGGCCGCAAAATGATATTCTCCCCCAACAGGGACCGTGCCGCCCATCCACGAGCTTCCCATCTTAGTCTGCGTCATCCCACGGCCTCCCTGTCGACATGCTGGCTTCTCCAGCGTTACCCCAACGAGCTCCCGAACGATCTACGCGGGCGCGCACACACAAGCAGGAACTAGGCGTCGAACCCCTCCTTCCCGCCCATTCCTGGAGTCGCTGAGGAGGCTCGTGTTGCCCTACACCCTCGCTGACCCCTCCTTGTGCCTCTAGTAAGCTCCCCGAGCTCCGCCAGACCCTACCTAGGGTTTCCTCAGCCGCCGGCCAGCGAGGGGTGGACGAAGACCCTCCGCCGTCTGATCCGGTCTAATCGGACGGACCGGGCTCCCCCGTATCTCTTCGTCGCCCTGAGTCACTGATGCCTGGGCCCCGCCCCCGGCCTTTGAAATCCCTCTCCTGCGCCTGGATCCGATGCCCACGGGCCGGCTTTGCGCTGTCCAGCCCGTTTCCTTCTAGATCCGGCCCGGCCACCTTCTTTTCCTTTTCTGTTTTTAATTTCTTTTCTAGATCTGCAGAACTATCTATTTACATTAATTCAAAATGAATTTGCACAATGCCCCAAAACTCCCTTATATAAATTTTATCATGAATTATAGTGTATGTTCCAACATTCAGAACAAGTTTTGCATTAAAATAATATCCAGATATTTACTAGCAATAAAAATACAAAAATGTGTCAATTTCAATAAATAATTGTTTCTGGGAGATTGGTAAATGCAAATTGGGTAAATCCAATTGTATCTGGTAGGTGTTGCATGTACCTATCTCATGGAATTAGTCCCCTGCCAAGTGGAACAGTAGAGTGACCAGGGTATAAATATCAAAAACAGACCTATTCTGTCTTTAGGAATTTCTCCAGGTCAACCCAGAATGGTTTTTGACCAAATTCCAACTCCTTGTACACCTGCCTATCAGTATCTACCAAACCTCAGTAGCCCATAATTTTCTAAGTATCTGTTGATTTAGTGTGAATTAATCCGTTCTAGGCTTGGTTAATTCACGACTAAAATCACCCCAGCATATCTGCAACTCAAAAAAGGTTGATTCTAATTTCTAAAGAAAGGTATTCTAAATGCCTACCCTGTGCCCTTGGAATCAACTCAAAAGCTTCTATAGATTTCGTTTGGTGAAAAAGACAAAAACCCCACAGAACTACCTTTGGGAATTTCCTGAGGGTATTCTGTAATTATTTCAGAGTGATTCCAACTCTCAGCTACTTAGTACATCAAACCCTACAAAATCATCCAAGAAAATAACTTTTGGAGCTCCAGCAATTTTCTGGTGAATTATTTCCTAAAACTAGAGTTTTAATCACTAGAAAAGGCTTATTAAATCAAGGGAGATTGATAAAATAGTGAAACCACTTTTGCTGGCTTCATTTTATCAATACCTATCTTATGGGTACCATTTTTATACAATGAGATCATATAGGATATGGTCTTGGTCCAAAATCCATCTCTTAGTGTCATGATGGTGGCACGACAGATGCCATGGATAGGCTAAAGATGGGGCCAATGTGTGCTAGGGGAATCCAGGGAGGGAGAGCGTGGTGATTCCACGAACAGATGTTCTTGTATTCTCTCTATCAATGGTATTTACAAGTGTTCTTGAGGCCCTTAGCAAGAAGTAGACAATGTCTCTTACCCCTCACTAACTAGCCCTCGAGTTCTACCTTAGACAGAGAGTGATTCCTCTAAAATGTCGTCCCTCTCTATGGAGGCCCTGGTGCTCCTTATATAGGGGAGCCCGGGTTACAATTCTAGGGCACAGGTGGCAGCATATTCTACGAATATGCTCCTTTAATAAAATAGATGCTTCTTAATTCTTCTTTAATGGCTCGTCTGGGCTTTGGACGTAACCCACAGCATCACCCTTGTCTTTTGGCGTCACGGGCTACGTCATCCGGCTTTGCCCGCGTCACCTTGGTCACCACTGACCCGCTGGTCCTCTCCTTTACTTTACTTTGCACATGCTTCAGCGAATAAAGCCACCTTTTGACCAGCGGGGGATTCCTTCTCTTTGAAGCCAAGATAATCCGGCTAGCATATAGCTAATCCGGCTTACCCACTTACATGAAAAATAGATAGGCATGGTCGGCATAGATCTTATGCCGGCCGGACCATTGTCAAGGCAATGCCCCATGGACCGGGCCACACCATGATTCAGCCTGCCTTGAGGTGACCCGGTCAGCACTTTGCTTTGACCGCGCCGTACCCCGGCTAACTCGGCCCTTATACCCCGGCATTGCCCTACCCGGGGGTATCCCCCCAACATTAGTCCCCGAAGCTGGTGCGGTCTTAGCAACTTTTCAGTTGTTAAGGCCACAACAGGTTCCCATATCCGAATCTTTTATTCCTTGGGCCGAGTTATCTCGTAGCCCGGAGTTTCTTCAGTTGTTAAGGCCACAACAGGTTCCCATATCCGAATCTTTCTGGGTTATTCCTCATTGGCTAGGTATTTTGCTTGCTTATCCGGGTTTCTTTTCCTACGTGGAGGGTAATCATCATTTGCCTCATTTTAAGGGCCATGCACATTTACTACGCCGGTTACTATCACTGCGTCAGGCATAACTGCTGTAAATGTCTCATCACTGGAGCGCCTTGTTAACTGTAACGCCATGTCCTGTCATGGGATCATTTGCTCCAGTGGCCCCTCCTGTGGCCTTGCTCTGACTGGTTGCTCGGGCCGCATACACGCTCGCTGCGTGCGGTTTGCCACCCGCAAAGGATCCCACGACGTGCGTGGCACGGTTAAGTAGAGGGTGCTGTGCACTCCTAGGGGAAGTTCCCCCATTCGTGCCGCGCTCCATTGCTCTCTCTCTTCTTCCCTGCGACTCTGCCGCCGCCGGTTTTCTTCTCCATGAGCGCCACTGCAACCGTGCTCCGGCGGTATTTCACGCCAGCGCCACTGTTTCTAGTTCCAATCTCCACCACGGGGCCTTGCGCTTCCCGTTTCCCCTCTTCGGGCTACCATTACTCAGATCATCCCTTTGAAAGCTTCAATCTCACCATGACTAAAGCAGAAGCTTTGATGGTGGTGCAGCCGGAGGAAAGGGCAGAGGGCCGTGAGCGCGGATGCTGGGATGGCTCCATCATCCGCGAGGAAGATTTGGCTTGGCTCCACGCCTCTCGTCGCATCCCCGCCGGCGTCGCCTGCCGCCTCCCCGCCGGTGCGATTACTCCCACCCCCAAATCTAGGGAGTACCTTGTTTTCTTGTCACATTTTCAACGCGGCTTCGGCCTTCCTACCTCCGATTTCTTCTTCGATTTCATCTCCACCTACAAATTGCAACCGCATCATCTTCCCGCAAATGCTATCACCTCTCTGTCCTCTTTTACCTCCGACATTGAGGGGTATATCGGCCTCTGGCCAATCAAAGAACTTTGGATCAAGTTCTCTGGTTTGCGAAGGAATGTGGTTCCGGATAAGGAGCGTGCCTCGGAGGACAAACACTTGACCCAGTGTGGCACCGCCTCCATCTCTCCCTGGAAGCAATCCGTCTTCCCCCGGGTCACGGGGCTCGAATCTTGCAAGGGCTGGTCCCGGACCTTCTTTTACATCCGGAACACCACCAAGCAGGACCAGATCCGGTTGCTCCCCTTCAGACTCGATCATCCAGACACCTCGCTTTGGGAAAGCATTCCCAAGCGTGCCACGGCCCTGGCGAATCAGGTGGCTCGCCGGTTCACGGAGCTTCTTAAGGAGCATCTTCGGGGGGAGGATATCATGATCACTTTCCTCCGCAGCCGGGTCTCCCCCCTCTAGAAGCGAGCCCACAAGATCTGCTTCCTTAGTGGTCCTCTTGACCCTCACCAGACCTCCTCTTTTGAGCTAGATAACTCGGCAGTTTTCCACCGGGTTAAGTCTATTTTCAACGCGGAGAAGGAATTCTTTGAGGCCTGGGAGTGGGGACTTGAGCCCTTCACTCGTGCCAACCCTCCTCCAAAGGTAAGTTAACCCTCTTTTGTTATCCGGATTTTCTTTGTATGTTGATTTCCCTTTGTAACTTGGCAATTATTCTCTCAGAAATTTCTCCAGCAACCACTGGAGGATGGCGAGGTTCTGGCCAGAAAGTGGTTGGAGGACTGTCCCGAGGGAGACGAGGTGGAGACTGACCCGGAGGCCTTCTTGCCTGCCCCGGACATCGTCAAACGCAGCGCTGGTAAGTTCTCTTCTCTAAGGGATTGGCCAGACGATGATGATTTGGATGTTGAGGTCCTTGAGGTACTTGATCCGGTTCTTATCTCTTATTTGCATCTGGCTTATGTTCAAATGTTTAGCTAACCCGGACGCTCAAGTCCATGAGGTTCCTCCGCTTGCTACCGGTGGCCCGGCCCCAGCCCCTTCCCAGAAGTGTGCAGCTACCCCGGCCGCAGCTTCGGAGGCGCCGCCGCCCAAGAAGAGGCAAAATAAGTCTGGGGTTAAACCCTCGGCCAAGCCTGCCGCCAAGAGCACAGTCCGGAGGGCACCCAAACCTCAGGCTCCTCCTACCATTGACGAGTAAGTCCTTTTATCATTTCTACCTTGAATTCTTCCATTGCTTGCCCTAGTCTCTGGTTGGTTCTTTCTTTTTGACTTCCATTGTTATCCTTCCTTTTTTCAGAGCTCCTGCGGATATCTCCTAGAGCGGTTCCGGCATAGCCTCCCCACTCCAGAGCGATCCCTCTCCCCCCGCAACGATGACCAACGTCCACTTAGCCCTATTCATGAGGGTTCTGCGGCCGCGCCTGACCAGAGTCCACCTCGTCAAGAGGAGGGCAACATCGATGTGGGGGGTAGCGGGCCAGATCTGGATACGGCAATGCCGGATCTGCCCAGCTCCTCGGCCTCTGTGCCCAACGTTGAGGCGCCAGCTTCATCGGCGCCGCCCCCAGTATCCCCAATACCAGCAAAAACACCAGGAACACCACCACCAGCAGCAGCAACAACACCAGCAGCAGCAACACCAGTAGCACCAGTAACAGCAACAGCAGCACCAGCAGCACCAGCACCAGCAACAACAACACCAACAACAACGGCATCACTAGCAACAGCAAGAACAACCGCAGCAAGGGCCTCCAGGCCTCCTAAGGGGAAAGCTCCTTCGGCCCCCACCGGGTCTGCCCCTTCAATCACTGATTTCTTTCAGCATGCTCCTCAACCATCATCCGACAAAGCTACGAAGACTTCCAGGTCAGCTTCGTCCGGGCCAGCTTCCGGATCAGAGGGCACCAAACAGCTGGTTTTGCACACCAACCCCGCTACGGCTCAATCAGCCAAGCGCAAGGCCCATGTGAAGGGCCTAATGATGAGCCATTCTGCGAGTGGCGAGAGTTACAGTCCACATCTCCTTGAGTATGTGAAGAACTGGAACAACGCCGACATCTTCGACCCTCAGGGCGATCTCCCAGAAAGGTTCGGCCCTGCTGAGTTCAGCGTGCAAATGAACTCCGCCACTCAGGCTATCTCCCTGGCTGGCCGGATGATGGAGGTAATCCTTTTTCTCCGCTGTTGATGTTTTTTATAACTTAGCATTTGTAGTTATATCCCAGTCCCCGAGCCTCAGAGGGAATAACTTGTTATTCGGTCAGATGCTCCCTAGTTTTTGTTCATGTTGCCATTAATTTGCACTAAATTTTGGGCCGGGTCTAGTTCCCTTGGCCCGGATCATGTAGTTTTCAAATATCCACACACCTAGAGCCAGGTTAAGTTCCACTTGGCCCGGATCATGTAGACTTCAAATATCCACACACCTAGAGCCGGGTTAAGTTCCACTTGGCCCGGATCTTGTAGACTTCGAATATCCACACACCTAGAGCTGGGTTAAGTTCCACTTGGCCCGGATCTTGTAGACTTCGAATATCCACACACCTAGAGCCGGGTTAAGTTCCACTTGGCCCGGATCTTGTAGACTTCGAATATCCACACACCTAGAGCCGGGTTAAGTTCCACTTGGCCCGGAACTTGTAGACTTCGAATATCCACACACCTAGAGCCGGGTTAAGTTCCACTTGGTCCAGATCTTGTAGACTTCGAATATCCACACACCTAGAGCCATGTTAAGTTCCACTTGGCCCGAATCTTGTAGACTTCGAATAATTTCCACTGTCTCTGAACTTTTGTCTCTTTGTTGTTTCAGATTACCACTAACCACCGAACCGCTGAGTTCCAGCGCCTGCTGGAGTCCTACAAAGACATACGCGGTCGTTATGGTAAACTCCTGGAGGAGTACCACAAGAGGGGTTAGTTTACATTTCTCTCCCTCCTTGTTCATTCAAACTTCTTAGAGCTTATATGAATGTTTTGTCCAGATTACGCAGCTGAGGATGAGGATGAGAATATAATCATGAGGAAGAATCTTGCGGAGATCAAAGGTAACTTCATCCCCTTTACATGATCATCGTACCCTCCATGCTTTATCCGGTGGACACTCATATTTTGGGTCCTCCAAATCATGTTGCAGTTGCTCTTGAGGACAGTGTTCCTATGCCTGAACTGATGACCCACTGCCTGGAACAATCAGGGAAGTATGAAGCTGAACTGAAGGAGAAGGATGCTGAGATAGCTCGGCTCCAGCAGCAGGACTCGGAGATTCCTCGGCTGAATGCCGAAATCCAGAGACTCAAGAGCTCTCATCAGTCCACACTGGAGAAGGCCGATCAGGAGTTTGCCGAAGAGAAGGAGCGTTTAGTTACGCAAATCTCTAAGGACAAGAGCTTACTGGAGGAAGCCGACGTCAAACTTGCGTCGGCGATCACTGAGTGCGAAAAACTCTGGGTCCACAATGCCAACATTGATTCCGAGATTCATCGACTTCTCTTCCAGATTGCACGTAAGTTCTCCACTCTTGCTTGATTTGTTACAATTCGGATTTGGTCCATCCGCTCACTATTGCTCCTCTTATCCGTAGGCAAATTTCTAGAGAGCGATTCATCGCCGCCTCCGCCGTACACGAATACCGTGAGCAGCGTGGAGTTCTTGTTGGCCCTAATGCCAAGCCAATTCCTTATGCCATAGAGGATCTCGTGGCGAGTCTCACCGCTCGTCTCGAGATAGTAAGGAATTTCAGCGCGAACATTATCCCAGTAGCGACAAGGATGTTCAGCTGCCTCTGGCCCAGTGAGACCATTCCTAAGAGAACCCCAGACTTCATAGCCAAACTCATGGAATGTGAGACACAACTGGACCTGTGGCGCGAATCTATGGCACGGGCTGGAGCCGACATTGCTTTGAAGTTTACACTTTCATGGTATGAAGGGATTGACTTGGCATTGCTCAAGCATATGCGCACCGGGTCTAAGTGGTGCGAGGATCTGGAGTGGATCGCGCGCTGCTAGTCCTGTGCAAACAATCTCATTTAGTACTCCTTCTGCCATGCCTGGAATGAGGGGCCGAGCTTCCTTGATGCTACTGTTGATGAGATTGTCTCTGGAGCTGAAGAAGAAGGGAATGAGAGCGAGGACTCCGAGTTAGGCGATGAGGCTGAAGACCCGGAGGACAATGAAGTTGACCCGGAGGACGAAGTCGAAGCTAGCGCTCCTTCCGCACAGTCCGGAGTACCTCCCTCCTCCGCAGATGATTCCTCTGCTACTCCCGCCCCTTGAAAAACACTCAATCACATTTATCAGATCCCCGAAATGCCGGGCGCAGATGTACTTTAACACTGGTTTGTTTGTGCTACAATTTTATGTTTCGAACTAAGTTTTTATTGCCGGATTATCATGGGCGAAGTCCCCGAGTTTCATTTTCTTGTTCCCCCAATTTTTGACTCGGCTCGCGTCTACCTTGATTCGGTTTTTTGACTTACGAGTCCGAGGTTCAAAAAATTGACTTAACAATACTTGAAACCTTGAGATTAGCTCAAAATGATTCGGCGCTTTAGGTAAGAAAATAAACTAAGGGTTAGCCAAAAAACCAATGTCGGCCCGCTTAAGCTCTTCTTCCTTAGTTGTTTTTCATGTGCTTTGCCATTCCAAACTTGTTCTCTTGCTTGCCATGAAGCCAATTCTTGTTGGACAGCAGCAAAGTCGAAGAGTTAGGTTTTCGGTGCTAACACACTACTAATCCAACCAAGGCATTAGCGACTTAATCCAGCCGACATAAAAAATACGAAATCGAGACACATGCTATAGTAGTCCCCAAGTCTCTGCTCGTGGTAGCAAAGATTTTATTGATAAGCTCGGATGCATTCACCTCTTAGGTGTAGAAAGGACGCAGCAGTGCTATGTTCCATGGTCTTTTGGATTCCTCTCCGGACCTGCCTTGTTCTTTTGCTGGGGCTATGCATCAATAAGATAGTAGGAATCATTGCGCAAGTCTTTGCTCACAATGAAGGGCCCTTCCCATGGGGGGGATAACTTGTGCATGCCAGCGGTGCGCTGTATTAGCCTCAACACCAAATCACCTTCCTGAAAAACTCAGGGATTTACTTTCCAGCTATGATAGCGTTGGAGATTTTGCTGGTATATGGCGGATCTGGACAATGCCAGTTCTCTCGCTTCTTCCAGTAGATCAACATCATTTTGCTGGGCTTCGCGCACTTCGGCTTCTATGTATTGGGTGACCCTAGGCGAATCATGCTCTATGTCGGCTGGTAATACAGCTTTTGCCCCATATACCAGAAAGAATGGCGTATAGCCCGTTGATCGATTCGGAGTTGTTCACAAACTGCATAATATCGCTGGTAGTTCTTCTATCTAGCACCCCGCTGATCTTTGCAGCGGCTCTATGAGCCGGGGTTTTATCCCGGACAATACCAGTTTGTTGGATCTTTCCACTTGCCCGTTCGACGCGGGGTGGGCTACTGACGCGACATCTAACCGGATCTTCTTTTCCTGGCAGAACCTCGCAAATGCTCCTTCAGCAAAATTTGTGCCGTTATCAGTTATGATGCTATGGGGGTAGCTGTACCTTAAGATTATATCCTTGAGGAATCTTACTGCTGTTGCCCATCACATTTCCGAATTGATTTCACTTTGATCCATTTGGTGAACTTGTCAACCATGACCAGCATGTGGGTCATCCCTCCTTTAGCCGAATTAAATGGTCCTACCATGTCTAGGCACCATACATCAAATGGCCACGTAATGGGGATAGTTTTTAGCTCCGACATTGGCAGGTGAGTTTTCGTGGCGTATCTTTGACAGCCGTTACATTTTCTCACCAAGTCCTCTGCTTGCTACAAAGCACTGGGCCAATAAAATCCATGCCGGAAAGCTTTTGCTACTAAAGCCCTTGAGGAGGCATGGTGGCCACATTCCCCTTGGTGAATATCTCGGAGTATGTCTAGTCCTTCCTCCGGATCAACGCACCGTTATAGTACCGCTGTCACACTCCTTTTGTATAATTTGGCATTGATAATGGTATAAGCCTTTGGCCTTCTCTGAACTTGCCTCGAACTTATTTCATCATCCGGCAAGATTCCCTCTTTTAGGAAATCAAAAATTGGCTTGGCCCAAGACGGTATAGGTCATACGGGAAATGGTTCCTCATCCACTTCCATTGCATCCACCAACATAACTCCCGCCGAATCAAGCTGCAGAGTCCCCGGGTTTGCTGAGGTGCCTCCCCATTCTATTTCCATGGGTGCAGCTCCTGATCCGGTGAACACCGGGATATAAATTGAATCTGATTCGGGTGATGGTGTGATAGACGGTTTTCTCAAGTGCTCCAAAGCCACATTTGGTGGAATGGGTTGCCGGGATGAGCCCAGCTTGGACAGTGTATCTGCTGCCTCGTTTTCGCTCTGAGGTACGTGATGGAACTCACACCCTTCAAAAAACCCGCTTATCTTCTAGACATGGAACCTATACAAGGCCATGTTAGCATCCAGGGCATCCCAATTTCCAGACACTTGCTGCACCACCAAATCCGAATCTCCAAAGCACTATATCCGACGTATTCCCACTTCCTTTGCCACTTTGAGACCATGTACCAATGCTTCGTACTCTGCCACATTATTTGAGGCACTGAAATGGATCTGTAGGATGTACTTCAGTTGATCCTTCTTGGGCGAGGTAAGCACCATTCCAGTGCCTAATCCGTTTTTCAGTTTTGATCCGTCGAAGTGCATTTGCCAATAATTGGAGTCCAGCAGGGGTGGCTCGTATTGCATTTCAGCCTAGTCCACAAAGAAATCCACCATCGCTTGTGATTTGATCGCATCTCTTCTGTCGAACTGTGGCGCGTATGGAGCTAATTCGATTGCCCACTTCGCTATTCTGCCGCTTGCATCCTTGTTGCTCATGATCTCCGAAATAGGTGCCTCACATATCACCTTGATGGGGTGTTCCTCGAAATAGTGCTTGAGCTTCTTGGCCGACATATATATGCCGTACGCCATCTTCTGATAATGAGGATAGTTCTGTTTTGACGCTGACAATACTTCACTCAGATAATACATCGGCCTTTGCATCGACTTTCTTTCCTCTTCGTGCTCCACTACGATCACTTCACTTACGACTCGGTTGGTCGCGGCTACGTAAAGCAACATTGGTTCTTTAGGTAGTGGTGCAGCTAGGATTGGCGCGGTAGATAGCATCTTTTTCAACTCTCGAAATGCAAGATCCGCCTGTGGCGTCCATGTGAACTTATCTGCTTTTTTCATTAACTGATAGAGGGGCAAGGCCTTCTCTCCCAGCCAACATACAAACCGACTTAACGATGCCAGGCAACCAGTGAACTTCTGGACATCGTTAAGACACTTTGGTAACTCCATTCTTTCTATGGCTCGGATTTTCGTTGGGTTAGCTTCAATGCCGCGGCTAGATACCAAGAAACCGAGTAACTTTCCGGCTGGTACGCCGAAGGTGCACTTCTCCGGGTTCAGTTTCATTCGGAACCTTCTCAAGTTCGCGAATGTTTGCCGGATATCCTCAAGGAGCGTATTGCTTTCCTTAGTTTTTACTACCACATCATCCACATACACCTACACATTCCGACCTATCTGGTCATGCAAGCATTTTTGCATACATCGCTGGTACGTTGCTCCTGCATTACATAATCCAAACGGCATAGTTCGATAACAATAAGCCCCGTACGGGGTAATGGATGCAGTCTTTATTTGATCATCCAGATTCAGGGGTATCTGATGGAAACCAGAATATGCGTCAATGAATGATAGTAGCTCACATCCGGCAGTTGAGTCTATGACCTGATCTATTCTAGGGAGTGGAAATGGATCTTTTGGACACGCCTTATTCAGGTTCGTGTAATCAATACACATGCGCCATACCACTTCCACGTTCGGATCATCTTTCTTTTTCTCCACCAGCACCGGATTAGAGAGCCAATCCGGATAGAGTACCTCCATGATAAATCCGGCCTCTAGCAATCTTGCTATCTCATCTCCAATTACTTTTCTTCTATCTTCTGTGAAACGCCTAAGAGGCTGCTTTACCGGCTTAGCCCCGGGTCTTACATTCAATGAGTGCTCAGCTAACTCCCTCGGTACACCTTGCAGATCTTGCATAGACCAAGCAAAGATATCCCGATTCTCATGGAGGAAGTTGACGAGCTCGCCTTCCTATTTACTGCTTAACCCGGCACCTATGGTGACGGTGCGCTCTGGGAACAGATCATCAACTGGCACTTTTTTCGTATCCTTAGTCGCTTGGAACGATATGCTCCCGTGAAGGTTGGTCAGGGCCGGCATATGCTGTTGCGTCGGTTGAGCCAATGCCTCCACCTCTAGTATCTTCCTTTTCTCTTGAGCTATCACGAGTGACTCGGCTAGATTAGACCCGGTTGATGCACATTCGATCGAACGTCAGAATTCCCCTGATATAGTTATCACACCTCTTGGTCCGGGCAACTTCATCTTAAGGTAACTGACATGGGTAGTTGCCATGAATTTTCTTAGTGCTGGCCTGCCGAGTAATGCGTGATAAGCACTTTCCAGATTCACTACCTCGAATCTCGGTGCGACAATTATCTCTTGTGCCGAATAACACGTCAACCTGGACCTTACCAATTGGTTCACAAGAGATTCCTGGCACAATACCGTGAAAAGTGGTCCTTGTTGCTTGCAGCATATTCTCTGTTATCCCCAACTTGTGCATTGTATCCTTGTACATAATGTTGATACTGCTGCCATTGTCAATCAATACCTTGGAAAACCTCACGTTGAGATTCGGTCCGATAAACATCGGATCCAAGACTAGAGCGTAGGTTCCTGGGCTTGGCATGATCTTTGGGTGATCCTTGATACTCCATGTGATCTCTTGGTCCACCCAAGGCATATATCTCAGCACAGCCGGCATTACTGCGTTCACCTCCATATGCCGACGCTGTAAGCCTTTCCGGTCATTCTCTTCCGTGGTGAATACACAATAGCTTTGATGATGTTCCCTGTACTCATTTCGTCCCTCATTCTCATTGTAACCTTGGCCTTGTTGCTGGTTATTGCCTACTTGATGTACAGCTTCCCTTCTTTCCGGATTTTCGTACCTTGGCGGAGGTGGTGGCAGCATCAGTTGCTGTCCATTTCCCCCTGTTAGTAATGGTGGCCGGGGTGTTTAATATCTAGGTGCTTCGTTCTGAGGTGCCTGAGCATTCCCCGAACCCACCTGTTCCAATTTCCTCATCCATTCACACTGCCGGGTCGTATGATTCACTGGACTATTCGGACTTGGTGTATGAAATTTGCAAGGTTGGTCTAGCATAGACTCGAACGTATACCTCGGCCTATCCTTTCGTTCCTGCCATTGCTTTTTCTGCTCCGGGGTCCAAGGCTTTCTCCCTTCGCTTTTCTGCTGCCAGTTTTGCCCTCCAATTTTCTGGCGTTGGCTTGCTCTGGCATTGGGCTGATCTCTGTCCACTGCTGCAACTTGCTGCGAGTTATACCGATAATCCGGACGCTCATCCCTTCTTTTTCCTCAGAAATCATTCCTCCTTGACGACCCGGAGATATCTCGGCTGTAATATTCCTCATTTGCTTCGATAGACATTAGCCGGGGTTGAGTGTGATGTCCCAAGGTGTATGAATCTGCAATCCTGATTGTTTCAGACAAGGTAGTTGGCATATCTCACTATAACATTTGCCATAGCATACTTCCATATCTGCATCCCTGAGCGAACCACGCAATTGCCTGTGATTCAATTACCCCTTCGCACGAGTTTCGCACATTGCACCACCGAGTCAGGAAATCTCTATCTGGCTCATTCGGTCTCTGCCGGCATAATGCCAGGGTCGGTGGTCTGTTGGGTCTCTTGTAAGTGCTTGAGAAATTGCTAACAAACAGTTCCTGGAAATCCAACCAACAGTTGACACTCCCTGGTGGCAAATTGTCCAGCCAAACCCGCGCTGGTCCTTCCAGCATCTGTGGTACATATCTTACTGCCCATCTCAAATTCCCTGTCACGATCTTGACGGCTGTGGCATAGTCAATTAACCAATCATCTGGTCTAGTACTTCCATCATAAGTTTGGGTTCCCCTGGCCAGTTGGAAATTCGGCACTGGTGGCTCATTCATGATCCAGGGCCCGAAACATGCCGGACCCGGTGGACCTTGTAGCTCAATTTGCTCCGACCTATAAATCCTATCCAACTTCAGCCTCGCATCATCTGGTTGCAAGTTCCTGATTCCCAATCGTGATCCAATTACATGGTGATCCGGTCTGGGGTATCCATCATTAACCATAGCCGAATAACCATCATTTTATCTTTCTTGATCCGGATGTGCAGGACGCTGTTGTGCTGCTTGTCCTACACTTCCTTCTTGCCGAGGTTCATGCTGTTGCGCTTGAGGTACATTTCCCCCGCTACCACAGGATTACGCTGCCCGGCATTGCCGTTGACAGCATTTATTTGACCGGCATTGCCTTGGTCATGGTTACCCCGGGCAGCCACACCCCGGCTGGTACTGTGGCGATCCTCATCAACTTGCACTTCTTTTCCTTTTCTAGCTCTTACCGGGTCATAAGGGACCATTTGCTTGTTTCTTCTCCCGGAGTCCACTACCTCTTCTCTCCTAGGATCATGACCCGGAGATGATGCGGCTCCTCTGGATCTTGCCGGGTTATTTCTAGCCGAATGTACCACCTATGAGGCCCCTGGTGGTGCCGGGTTAGCTTTGTTTATTTCTTCATTTTGTTGGCATGCAACCCTCTACAGGTGATTCACTATCTCTTGTTGCCTCTGCCGAGCCTCACTGGTCAAGCCTTCTAACTTGGATGCGGCCGCGTTTGCTGCTCTGAGGTTCTTTGCCGGGGTACTATAACGATCCAACCCTCCTGTCACTATAGTAGCTGTCTAGCCCAACATAGGCTCGTACTCCTTGTCAATCTTAGTGATCAGGTTTCTGCCTCAGATCTTCACTCCATCAATACAGTTCGCCTTAGCATACTCTCTCAAGGTGATGTTCAGCGACTGATGCAGCTCAGCTACCTTCTTTGCTCCAGCTAACATCTTCTTCCTAGCTTCCTAACTCAACTTGCGCCTGAGCCGGATCTACCACAGGTGCTGTTGGTGTTGCTAAGCTATCTATTGCTTGCTGGAGCACATTCTCTGGCTTCTCTAGGGGAGGGAACCTAGAACTGGTCTGTTTGGGCATTACCTGTGGCTCTGGCGCTGGATCTTTGCTCGGTCCTGCATCTGGCGCGGTCATCAGGACTTCAACGATGCTAGTGGGGTGAGTGATATGCATTCCACATTCTGCGCTGAGAGATGGTTCGCCACCATCGACGATGTGCCGCGGATGGACACAGGATTCGTCCACGCTGATGTAGATCTTGTGCGCGCCAAGCTTGATGAAGACGCCGTTGCGCAGTGGAGGGTTCCTGCCGAAGCTTCTCGCGTTGTCGCTGACGTAGTCCAGCGCTCCAAAGCGCTGAACCAAGCCTGAGACGATACGCTCGCCGGTGCTCGAGAAGTTTCCCGTCTGGATTTTCACCCCTGCTAGCACCGCTAGCCCCATGGTGGGCGCCAACTGTCGTGGTGGTGGCACGGCAGATGCCATGGATAGGCTAAAGATGGGGCCAATGTGTGCTAGGGGAATCTAGAGAGGGAGAGCGTGGTGATTCCACGCACAGATGTTCTTGTATTCTCTCTATCAATGGTCTTTACAAGTGTTCTTGAGTCCCTTAGCAAGAAGGAGACAATGTCTCTTACCCCTCACTAACTAACCCTCGAGTTCTACCTTAGACAGAGAGTGATTCCTCTAAAATGCCGTCCCTCTCTATGGCGGCCCTAGTGCTCCTTATATAGGGGAGCCCGGGTTACAATTCTAGGGCACAGGTGGCAGCATATTCTACGAATATGCTCCTTTAATAAAACAGATGCTTCTTTATTCTTCTTTAACGGCTCGTCCAAGCTTTGGACGTAACCCACAACATCACCCTTGTCTTTTGGCGTCACGGGCTACGTCATCCGTCTTTGCCCGCGTCACCATGGTCAACACTGACCCGCTGTCCTTTCCTTTACTTTACTTTGCACATGCTTCAGCTAATAAAGCCACCTTTTGACCAGCGGGGGATTCCTTCTCTTTGAAGCCAAGATAATGCGGCTAGCATATAGCTAATCCGGCTTACCCACTTACCTGCAAAACAGATAGGCATGTCCGACATAGATCTTATGCCGGTCGGACAATTGTCAAGGCAATTCCCCATGGACTAGTCCACACCGTGATTCGGCTTGCCTTGAGGTGACCCGGTCAGCACTTTG
The DNA here is from genome assembly GCA_023614405.1 of Avena insularis. NCBI lineage: Eukaryota > Viridiplantae > Streptophyta > Magnoliopsida > Poales > Poaceae > Avena > Avena insularis. The sequence goes on along the minus strand of CM042686.1, from coordinate 427,616,704 downwards.
CTTTGACCGCGTCGTACCCCGGCTAACTCGGCCCTTATACCCCAGCGTTGCCCTACCCGGGGGTAACCCCCCAACACTTAGGTAGTTTCTAGACTATAAATCCTAAGGGATTTTCTTCCATTTTTCTAAGACAAGTCCAATCTTATTAATCCATTCTTCCTAAGACCTACTGATTTGTAAACTTGTATTGTTCATTGCTTGCTATATTTATTGATGTTTGTATGCCTTGTTTTGATTATGGTCTTGCTTGTTTGCATGTATACTCGATGACGATGATAGATGCCCTTGTATTGATGCCGAGAAGAAGAGATATTATTATTATTATTGGTATTCGTATTTTTGGGTATTCGAAGAAGAAGTCCAGGGACATATATTGCCATATTGCTGATCATCAGGCAAGCCACCTTCTTGCTTATAAGCCTTGTCCTACTGTTTTACTTATGCATATTTTATCTACTGTTTATTTAAAACTGCATTGTTTTACTATATGTTGATGTATATATGGTAGTGGTTTGGCTCCTCCGAACTATTACACTTTTGTACTATTAAGTACAACCCCCTTGGTGACACCTACTTGTCCCTAGTAGAATAGATGGTGTATATCACCATAACCCTCTAGAGACCCTGTTTTAACCAAAGCAAAGCTAGAGGATGGGAAGACCCTAGAAAAAGTTTTACCAAATGTTTTATGGTAAAACCTTGGTGAGGTGGGACCTCCCAAGAGATGTTGAGAAAGAAAAAGGTTTTGTTTTACAAAATGCTGAAGGAAAGATGGAGGAAAAAGGTTTATGAAAATGCACTTGTTTCTTTGTAGTTTTGCAAGAACAATTAACCCTGTGCAGCCACATTACTCTGGAATGGGACAGGGCTAGATTTGAAGTTTGTCTATTCTGGTATAAGCTGCCTCGCAACTACTACAGGGGATCGCGATCCCCGGAGGCTGGGCCTTCTCCCTTAAAGGTCCATGTGGGACATCGACACGAGAAGGCGAACTGTCTGGCGACAAAGGCGTTAGTATGAGCCCCTCATTGAAAGCGCCCACTGTGTAAAGTGTAAAATGCACTTCGGTTGGTCCTCAGTACCCGACATCCCGGTTTTGAGGGGAGTAACACTGACAGGGTAGGCACTTATATTGGAGTGGGCATCCGGAGAGTCTTGATGGTTACTCGACCCACGATCGGTGTAGATCAAGGTAGTGTACCCGGATGATGTGGGGAAAGTGTACAACCTCTGCAGAGTGTAAATCTATTTGAATAGACGTGTCCGCGGTCATGGACGGTTGGGAAGGTTACTATAGAGCGGTGCTGGTTTTGTTTTCAAAAAGGATTTCGGAAAAGAAATGGCTTTGGAAATGTTTTGACCATGGGATGGTCGTAAAGGAGAAAGGTTTTGACCATGGGATGGTCGGAAGGAGGAGAAAGGAGTTTGGTCGTGGGATGACCTGAAGACGAGAACAAATGGGTACCCCAATCCTAGTGTTTCCAAAACTTTTCAAAAAGGTTTCCAAAATGTTTTACAAAAGTTTTCAACAAAGATATGTAGATGCTATATCTACAAGAGAAACTAATTGAGAAAAGAACCTCTCTTGGAGCCCTCCTACTACCACAGCCATAATGCATATCCTCATGTGATTATTGTTATCTTAAGGTGGTTTGCGAGTACATTCAGAGTACTCACTAGCATTGTCCCTGGCTATTAACTTGGTCAGATATCAAGAAGCAGATGAAGTTGACGGCTATGCGAGCTAGGACGTCCTCCCAGTCAGTTGCCTATAGGTTGAGGCATGATTGGGCTCTGTGCATGATGATGTTCCGCTGCTGAAGATGGTATAGCCATAATGACATTTATGTAAGTCTTGTAATTCGCTATATCTCGGATGTTGTAATGATACTTGTCGGTTATGTTCCACGGCTCACTGATCATGGGAACGTGGATATATACATAACCGGGATTTCTCGGATGATTAATGCGGGGGGCCCACAGACTTGGTATCAGAGCCATCCTGACTGTAGGAGAACCTTAGTTAGCATGGTCGTTAGACATGAACCTTATTTTGAAAACCCTGGCTTTTGAAAACTAGTTTCCCAATGATTTTCAAAAAGTTCTACTTCTTCTCTTACTCTAAGTAAATGCTTTTGAAAATGGTTTCCTCTAACTCTCATCCAAACCTCAAACCTACGGATTTTAAATAACTAGGATCTAGAACCCGGTGAAGACAATGAGAACAAGATGAAGATAAGCAACTACCAGCAAACACAAGGAGACTACAATATCGCCCTACCCGCGGAATCCTTACAATCTGAAGACATCGGGTGTTGCACTATAAAGAAGCATCCAAGATATGATGAAGGCTTCATCTGCAAGATAGTGACTCCGACTTGAAGAAATACGATATCTAGGGTCAATATTACTAAGAATAGGATTCCCTTACATCGCGAGTAGTTAACTCCTTGGTCCCTAGCGTTGTCTGTGTTTGCTTGCCTAAGTGCATCCTGTGTTGCTTGATGTGTGTTGTTTGCCGAGGACATTGCGATCCCCTCGCTCTGTTCGTCTTGTTTGTATGCTCTGGTTTGCTTTGACCTCTTTAAAAATGTGACTCGAGGAGCGATAACCCACCTAGTAACTCAGGAAACCCCTATGTTAGTTGTCGGTAATGAGATCTAGACTAACCTCGATAGTATATGAGAGGAAAAGCATCGCAAGAACTAGGAGTTCGATATCGTCAAGTCAGAATCAACTCGAAGATTTCACCTTAGCAGGACGGTATACCTCATCAAACTCACCTCGCAAGACTCGTCAATAGCACCGCACTACCTTGTTCCTCAGTCTACTACAGTAAGAATCCCGTTGAAGCCGGAAGTCAATCAACAAAGGATCCTCAATATCCAAAAGAAACCACCTGATAAGTCAGCCAAGACAAGAAGTGAAGACCTAACCACGCCGACCTCCGGTATATTAGACCTTCTAACCACCTCAGGAGACTAACTATTCTAGTTGACCCTACCCAACCCAACGGGAAGTTCCTCACCAGAAGGACAAAATAATCCAAAAACTCGAAGACGAGGATGCATGAAGACAACGAGTCCACTTCTCCCTCAAGCAACGCAAGATATTCAAGTGAAGACCTCTTCTCCGACGCTGACTGCATCAACCCTGACTAAATACTAGCCAGAAGAGTCATAAACTGCTAGCTTGCCCTGAGCTAACTCCATAAGGCTTTGTTAGGAAACCACCCTCGCCAAGGTTTATAGAATAGGGAGTCACTCGAAGACCCCAGCGAAAGACTCCGGGAAGATACAGCCTTCCGCTAACATTAGGTCAGCACTCCCAGACAGAAGATCTGCACCACTCCTTAAGCACCTTAGTGAATCTTTAAGGTGGAGAGACTACGTCTTTCCACTCAATCTCCAGAAGATTGTCTACGAGAAGATACTTCAGAAAAGATCCCCAGATCAGGCATATTCTCGCCAAATAGCAACTCGCGAGTCGTCAGAGGAGAAACTAGCTGAAGATGTTACGAAGTCCCTTCGCTACTTCAACTAAAGACCTACCTGAAGGACCCCAAGATCGCCAACCGTTCATTTCCAATCTCTTAGAGGACGTGAGACTCCAACGGCTCCAACAGACTAAGTACGAATACGAGTAGTATATATAAGACCCGTAAGACATAGCCTCGTGGACACCATCTGAAGATTCTACGACTCCAAGAAGAAAAGAATGTGCTATCCCCGTGCTATCCTAGTCTAATCCTAAGGGGAAAGACCACGTCTTTCCCACAAAAGTAGAGTAACTCTTCGCCAGAAGCAAACTCAAGAGTTTCGACCCCCAATGTCGTTAAAAGGATACGCTATGACCCTAAGGAAGAGTTGTGGACCCTTAGAGCGAGGTAATCCCAACCGTAGATTCTATCCTCCGACGAGTAACCCGTGAAGTTCAGCATCGAGGTAGTCTGCCCAGTCTAAGCCCTCGAGATATACAGTCCAGAAGGAAAAGAAGGTCATCCCTCGCAAATCGGGACTAGACTCTGCTCAACTCTCCGTGCATCCTGGAAGACTGAAGCTCAACTTCATCGATGTAGTAACCACTTTCAAAGACGGAGTCTGTAAGATAGTGCGCGTAAGACACCTAGTATCAACCCGACTCAAAATCCCCTAACCCTACTCTCCCGAATCTCGGGACGAGATTCTTTTAATGGGGAAAGGTCTGTAACATCCCAAATTCAGCAACCCTGATTAGTTGTCCAGAATGCAAAAATCAGGGGGAACAAAAACTTTTTCTTGTTAAGTGTTGAAGTGTTTGCTTGATGATTGTCTGTGCTCATGCTTCTGGTTGTATAGCTTATGATATACTCCTTACCTCAACATCAGTTGTCAAAAAGCTATTGAACAAAACTATCCTGGCTCAATTTACATATTCTCAAATGTTCTGGCATTTCAAAACCTGAGCCAAGATGCTTATGTAACCAAAACCATTTTAGTAGCTTCTATTGACAAAACTATGGAGAGCTATATAATATAATCTCCTTATGTTTTATAGACAGAACCTTCAACTATTCTTATCTCTAGGTTTCCCAAAAACTCCTTTTAAAGCTTTTGAATTCTACTCTTGGTAGAGATACCAAGGACTCTTACCTTACTCAAACTCCAACCTTTCAAATTTCCCATCCTCACCCGAAGCTAAGCTTGATGGTAACTCTAGTAGTAGTTGATTTGTTTGTAAGATGAGTTGCCTTGTTCTGCTATTCGACTTGATTGCTTAGAAATAGTGTCGTGGTGGTGTCACGGCAGATGCCATGGATAGGCTAAAGGTGGGGACTAATACACGCTAGGGGAATCCAGGGAGGGATAGTGAAGTGATTCTCCACACAGAAGTTTATATTTGCTTTGCCTCCAAGATTACAAGTGCTCCTAGAGCTGTATTGGCGAGAGGAGGAAGAAGGAGCTCTCTTACTCTCACTTACAGATCACACTTAAAACCCTAGCCAAAACAGAAAAATCGGAACCCCCTCTACAGAAGCCCTAGCCCTCCTTATATAGGGGGGGGGGGCTAGGTCTCCACTTAGGGCATACGTGGAGGCATATTCCTAAGAATATGCCATCTCCCAAAGTAGTAAGCCGACCGGGTTACTTTTCCCTTGCGTCACACATGTAGAGGCTACGTGAGCCTCTGCGGCGCCCGCGTCAGCCGACATGGGTATCGTCACCCTTGTCGGCCACGCCTCGGTGGTCCTGCCCTTGTCTACTTCGCTCGGATGGTCGTGCAGGGCTTCTTTTGACCAGCGAGATTCCTTCCTTCTCCTAGAAGCTAGATGTGACCCGGATCATAGTTGATCCGGCCACGCCCGTTCCTGCATACAAGTTAAACATGCATTTCCGACTTACTTCTTAAGTCGGTTGAGACTTAGTTAGGCGAACGCCCCTGGTCCGGGTTACCCCGTGATTCGGCCTGCCTTGAGGTGACCCGGCCATCATCCGCTTTGGCCTTGCCGAACCTCGGCTAACTCGGCCTTTATACCCCGGCGTGACCCTACCCGGGAGTATCCCCCCAACATTAGTCCCCGAAGCTGGTGCGGTCTTAGCTGCCTTAGCCGCTAAGGCCACAGCATGTTCAATTCCACCGAGCTTTGTGCTCCTTCTCCGGGTTCTCTCCTTGTCTCGAATTCTCTGGATTTACTTTCCCTTGGCACGTTCCAAGCTATCACTTGCTGGCCGGGTTACCACCCTAACTCGGACCTCATGGTTTCACTTTCCCTTGGCACATTCCAAGTTTTCACTTGCTGGCCGGGTTACCACGGTCCTATCCGGGTCTTGCTTCCTTCTCTCGTACGCCAACCCACGTGGAGGCTAATCATTGTGTTGTCTCATTTTAAGGGCCAGCATAGTAACCGCCGCAGTAATTGTCAGTCATCACTGTGCGGGGGTCATGTCACGCCTGCCTCCTCGTTTACCGCATCAACGCGTCACGTCATGGGACCAACTCCACTCTGTGGCCTTCCGTGTGGCTCCTTGCTGATTGGTCGATGCGGGTGATACACGGCCACTGCGTGTAGCGTGCCTGCAGGACGCGATCCCACTTTCTCCTCGTGGGAGAGGTTAAATAGGGGAGGGGCGCATCCCTTAGGCTTTTTCCCCTTACCGCGCCCCTCTGCCCTTTGCTCTTCTTCTTCGTCTTCCTCATGACCGCGCCGCCGCCAGTGCTCCCAAGCAGCAGCGCCGTCGCCACATCTTTTCCCCCACATCTCTACATCGTCGCCACCGCTACGCGCCTCCTCCACCACGGGTCACTGCCAATCTAGGCCTTTGCCCCCCGCCGCCGCTAGCGCCAGCGAGGGCAGCGATCATCAGATGACGGAGGAGGAGCTCATCGTTGCTGAGCAAGAGATGGAGGAGGACTCCGCCGCTGCAGACCGTGGTGCGTGGGCCGGGTCCTGGGTCTGCCAAGATGACCTGGACTGGCTCTACCGGACGAGACGCATCCCCACCGGAGTCATCACGTGCCTTGCCTCCGCCGAACTCGCCCCCTCACCCAATCCGGGTGAGTACGTTGTGTTCTTGTCGCACTTCCAACGGGGGTTTGGCTTGCCGGTCAGCGATTTCTTCCATGACTGGTTAAGCACATACGAACTCCAGCCGAACCACCTTCCTGCCAACGCAATCACTTCTCTTTCTGCTTTTGCCTCTACGATCAAGGGCTAAGCCGGATTATGGCCCACGAAGGAGCTATGGATCCGGTTTTTCGGCCTTCGTTGTAATGTCATTCCGAATATTCAACTCGATCCGGAGGACAAGCAGCTCACTCAATTCGGAGCTGCATCCATCTCACCCCGGAGGCTATCCGTTTTCCCTCGAGTCACCGGGCTGGACTCCTGCAAAGGATGGGCCCGGACTTTCTTTTATGTCCGGAACAAGGGCACTGAAGACTTGATCCGGCTGCTTCCCTATGCTTCGGGTCCACCTAACCCGGAGTTGTGGGACGTTGTCCCCAAGAAGCCCACAGCCTTGGCCAACTAGGTCAACAAGAGGTTTGCGGAGCTGAAGAAGCTCGGGTTGCGCAACGAGGATGCTATGATCACGTTCGTGCGCAACCGAATCTCCCCCCTCCAGAGGCGCACCCACAAGGTGTGCCACATGAGCTTCGGCCGCGACCCCAACCGGACCTCGTCCTTCGAGTTGAGCAACTCGGAGATCTATCGCCGGGTCTAGGCTCTCTTCACCACCCACAAGGACTTCTCCTTTGAGTGGACGTGGGGAATTGAGCATTTCTGCCAGGATAGGCTTCCTCCCTTGGTAAGCTTCGTGGCGCAAATTTACTCCGGGTCAATTATATGTCGGTCATTGTTCCATTTTTGACCCTGTTGTTCATTCTTTTCCTCAGCTATTCCTTCAGCAGACCCTTGAGGATGGCACCGATCCGACCCTTAAATGGGCGCCCGACCGGGAGACCCCGGACAAGGAAGAGCCGGACCAGGAGATGTTCCTCCCGATGACCGACGCTACGAAGCGACCCACCGGTAAACCCTCTTCTATTAGAGATTGGCCCGATGATGAAGGTGACTCGGATATCGAGGTGATTGAACCTGTTGATGTTGTCCCCCTTTCTTTTGCCTTTGCGGCATCAGCTAACCCCGGTGGGTAGATCCATGAGGACCCTCCCCTTGCCACGGGTGAACCTATTACGGCAGCGCCGACGAAGAGGCGTGGAGCTTTATCAAGTTCCTCCTCCGGACCTTCTCAGCCCTCCAAAAGGCGAAAGAAGTCCGGAGACAAAACTGCTTCCAAGCCTGCAGGCAAGGCCCCAGCACGAAGGGCTCGGAAACCCAAGGAGCCCCTCACCTCGGATGCGTAACCCTCTTTTCCCTCTTCAACTTATTCTTCCTTTCATTGTTTTAGTCTCTCTTCTGACATTGTTTGATTTGGTAGTGCTGCGGAGGATGTTCCCCAGAGTGGATCTAGCATCTCTTCACCGCTCCGACCTAGCCCTTCTCCCCCTCATGATGACGAGTCACGCCCGCTGAGCCCTATTCCAGAGGGTTCTACGGCTGCTCCGGGTTCCATCCCACCTCGTCAAGAGGGGGGCAACCCTGAAGCAGGGGAGACGAACCCAGCCGAGGCAGCGGCATCCACCACTTCGGCTCTGCCGCAACCAGCAACTACCGAGACTACCTCCATACCAGCACCAACACCAGCACCAGCACCAACTCCGGCAGCAAGAACAACAGCAGCAACACCAGCTCCAGCAACAAGGGCACCAGCGCCAAGCTCCTCCGCCTCGTCCGAGTCTTCTCAGTCTCGGCGAGGAAGTACCTAGGCAGCTCCTACGGGGAAATCTGCCGCAACCACTTCCTCCTCTCAGCATGCCAAAGGCAAGAAAGCCCCTGACATCACCAGGGCAGCGTCCACCGGGTCTGGACAGCGCACCCTCGCGTCCATGCTTGCCCAGAAGGCTCCAACACCGAAGGAGGCCCTTGTCGAGCCAACTAGTGCGCAGCAACTTGTTCTGCACACCAGCCCGGCCCTTGCTCAGGTTGAGAGGAGAGAGGCACATGCGAGGGGCTTGGTGGCGCCCCACATGCTCAGCGGTGAGCGATATCCTCCGACCTTGATCGAGTTTATGAACAACTGGAACAAGGCGGAGTTCGTCTATAACGACGATCTCCCAGAGAAGTTCGGTCCCGCCGAATTCGCTGCTCAGATGAACACAGCCTCTAAGGCGATTAACCTCGCGGGCCGGATGATGGAGGTACGTTACTTCACCTTTTCCTTAGCATGCACTAGCGATATAACCATTAGTCCCCGAGCCTCCGGGGGAGTAACTTGTTACTTGGTCGGATGCTCCTTAGAAAACTAACGTAGCTCCCTGACAACTTCAAATATGCACACACCTAGAGCCGGGTTAAGTTCCACTTGGCCCGGATCTTGCACACTTCGAATATTCACACACCTAGAGCCGGGTTAAGTTCCACTTGGCCTGACTCTTGTACACTTCGGAATTGCACATACCTAGAGCCGGGTTAAATTCCACTTGGCCCGGATCTTGTGCACTTCAAATATGCACACACCTAGAGCCGGGTTAAGTTCCACTTGGCACGAATCTTGTACACTTCGAATATGCACACACCTAGAGCCGGGTTAAGTTCCACTTGGCCCGGATCTTGTACACTTCGAATATGCACAAGGCTTAAGCCAAATTTTTGTATTCTTTTCAGGTGACCACCAACCGCCGGAGTGCTGAGTTCCAGCGTCTTCTGGATACCCACAAGATGCTGCTCGCAAAGCACAATGCACATCTCGCTGAGCATGAGAAAAGGGGTAAGTTTCTCCCTTGGCGCTTCTCCTTTTTCCTTCATCTTCCTCTGCTGAACTAATCTCATTATTTGGTTTCCGCAGCTGGGGTGGAGGCTGAGAACAAGATTATGCGAAAGAACCTAGAGCAGATCAAGGGTAAGTCCTTTTTGTCCGACTCTGCTTTGCTTTCCATCTTCTTTTCTTCTTGGCTCGGCAAACATTCATACCTCAGCTCTGCCGGGTCAACACGCTATTTCAGCATCTCTTGAAGATAGTGTGATTGTGCCTAACATGATGCTGCATTTTCTCGAACAAGCAGGGCAGCATCAGGCCGAGCTCAAAAAGAAAGACGATGAGCTTGCCCTCCTCCGAACCAAGAACGACGAGATTGCCAAGCTAAAGGCAGAAATGAAGAAGATGAAGGCGCAACACCAAACCGAGCTTGAAAAGGCTGGCCAGGACTACACCGAAGAGCGCGAGCGCCTCAACCCTCAAATTGCTAAGGACCGCGAACTTCTCTTTGAGGCCGACATCAAACTCGAGTCAGCGAACGCTGAACTGGTGCAGCTCCGCCAAAGACGTGATATTGCATCAATGAATTGACCCGGATCCACAGCCACATTTTATGTAAGTTCCTTTTCCTTATCCGGCATATTTCTTTGGGTTATCTCACATGTCTTTTCATTACTTGCTTCTCTTGTCCTGTTTTTAGGCAAATTTCCAGAGGGTACTCCCATTGCGAGTGCCGCTGTTGCCAATTTCCGCCAAGAGAGGGGTACTCCCGTCGCTCCTGATGGTGAGAACATTCCCTTTGACATGGAGGACCTATTGGTCAGCCTATCATCTCGCGTGGAAATCATCAAGAACTATGGCAAGGATCTCCTCGACGTTTCAGTCCGAGTCTTCAACACGTTCTGGCCCGGCGAGGACGCTCTAAAGAGAATCGCAATTCTTGCTGAAAAGCTGACAGAGATCGAGACCCAGCTCAACCTTTGGAGGGAGTCCGCTGGACGTGCTGCAGCAGAGGCCGTTCTTCACCACATACTCACGTGGTATGAGAAGATCGATCTCAGCCTCCTAACGCGCCTGCGCACCGGATCCAAGTGGACCAATGACCCGGAATGGGTAGCTCGGTGCCAGGCTTGCGCCCATAGCCTCATTGAATATGCTCCCATTCACGAATGGACTGAGGGTCCGAGCTTCCTGGAAGCTGCTGGCAACGAAGAGGTCGAGAATGTTGAAGATGGTTCAGACGAGGATGGAGAGGACGATGCCTCGGATATCGAAGAAGGCGAAGATGATGCCAAACTTCCTCCTCCTACTACTCCTTAAGTAAAAACACTTGAAAACTTATCAGATCCCCGGTATGCCAGGTGGAAATGTATCCCGTACTTATGTAATATTTTGCTACTAAGTTTGTATGCCGGATTAACTTGGGCGTAGTCCCCGAGTTTCATTTTCTTGTTCATCCAATCTTCTGGTTCGGTTCGTGTCTACCTTGATTCAGTTTTATGACTTACGAATCCGAGCTTCAAAAATTGTTTTAACAATACTTAGAAACTTTTAGGCTTAGCTCAAAATAATTTAGCATAATAGTTTGAAAGTAAATACAAGGTTAGTCCGAAAAACAAACGTCGGCTCGATTAAGTTCTTTTCCTTAGTCGTTTTTCATGTGCTACGCAATTCCAAACTTGTTCTCTTGCTTGCCATGAAGCCAATTCTTGTTGGACAGCAGCAAGTCGAAGAGTTGGGTTTTTGGTGCTCACACACTACTAATCCGAGTTAAGGAGAACAACTTACTCCAGCTGACGTAAAAATAATAGAAAACAACAAATATTATTAAGGCAGTCCCCGAGTTACTGCTCGAGGTGCCAACATTTCATTCATAAGCTCATTGCCGGCATACATACCGACATATGAGAAGACTCAGATACATACACTTCTTTGCTAAGTGTAGAAAGGACGAAGTAGAGCTACATTCCATGGGCGCTTAGATTCCTCGCCGGACCTGTTCGCCTTGTTCTTTTCCTATGGCTTTGCATCTATAAGATAATAAGAGTCATTGTGCAATGCTTTGCTCACGATGAACGGCCCTTCCCATGGGGGGGATAATTTATGCATGCCGGCAGTATGCTGTACCAACTGGAGCACCAGATCGCCTTCTCGAAAGACTCGGGGGCTTACTTTCCGGCTATGATAGCGTTGGAGATTTTGCTGATATATGGCGGATCTGGACAATGCCAGTTCTCTCGCTTCTTCCAACAGATCAACATCATTTTGCCGGGATTCTTGCACTTCGGCTTCTGTGTATTGGGTGACCCTAGGCGAATCATGCTCTATGTCGGCTGGTAATACAGCTTCTGCCCCATATACCAGAAAAAACGGCGTATAGCCTTTTGATCGATTCGGAGTTGTTCTTAAACTCCACAGTACCGTTGGTAGTTCTTCTATCCAGCACCCCGCTGATCTTTGCAGCGGCTCAATGAGCTGGGGTTTTATCCTGGATAATACTAATCCGTTGGATCTTTCCACTTGTCCGTTCGATGCGGGGTGGGCTTCCGAGGCTATGTCGAGTCGGATCTTCTTATCCTGGCAGAAACGCGCAAATGCTCCTTCCGCAAAATTTGTGCCATTATCAGTTATGATACTGTGTGGGTAACCGTACCTCAAGATTATATCCTTGAGAAACTTTACGGCCGTAGCCCCATCACATTTCCTGATAGGCTTTACTTCGATCCACTTCGTAAACTTGTCCACCATGACCAAAATGTGAGTCATATTTACCCTTGCTGGTTTGAACGGGCCGACCATATCCAAGCACCATACGGCAAATGGCCATGTAATTGGTATGGTCTTGAGTTCCGACATTGGCATATGCATCTTGGTAGCATACCTCTGACAACCATTGCATTTTCTTACCAGATCTTTATGCTTGTTCTAAGGCACTTGGCCAGTAGAATCCATGCCGAAACGCTTTTGCCACCAAGGCTCGGGACGAGGCATGATGCCCACACTCCGCTTGATGTATATCTCGGAGGATGTCAAGCCCTTCTTTCGGGTCAACGCATCGCTAGAGGACATTGGTTACACTCCTTTTGTATAGCTCGGAATTAATGATCGTGTACGCCTTTGCCCTCCTCTGTGTTTGCCTGGACAGCACTTCCTCAGTGGGTAACGTTCCATCCTTCAGGAATCAAAATATAGGTAGTGCCCAAGCTGGTATCGCTCGCACAGGGAACACCTCCTCATCAATTTCCATTAGATCCACCGGCATAACTGCAACCGGATCAGGCTGAGCAGTCCCCGGATCTCGCGAAGTAGTCCCCGGGTTCGCCGAGGCAGTCCCCGGGTTTGCTGATGCAGTCCCTGGGTTTCGTGCACCACCTCCTATGTTAATGTCCATGGGCTCAGCTCCGGATTCTGTATCTTCCGGCACATAGATTGATTCGGTTCCTGGGGACGGCCTGATAGATGGTTTTCTGAGGTGTTCCAATGCTACACCCGATGGAATTGCTTGTCGGGTTGATCCGAGCTTCGACAGCATGTCGGCGGCCTCATTTTCCACCCGGGGTACATGGTGAAATTCACACCCCTCAAAGTAACCAGATATCTTCTGCACATGAAATCTGTACAGAGCCATGTTTAGATCTAGGGCGTCCCACAACCCCGACACTTGCTGTATTACCAAATCCGAGTCGCCAAAGCATAGTATCCGACGTATTCCAATCTCTTTTGCCACTTTGAGCCCATGCACAAGTGCTTCATACTCAGCGACATTGTTCGATGCCGCGAAATGGATTTGCAGCACATATTTCAGCTGGTCCTTCTTTGGCGAGGTAAGCACAACTCCGGCACCTAGCCCGGTTTTTGTTTTTGACCCGTCAAAGTGCATCCTCCAGTAGCTCGGATCTGGTGGCGGTGGTTCATATTGTACCTCGGCCCAATCCACAAAAAAGTCCGCCACAGCTTGAGACTTGATTGCTTCTCTTCTATCATATTGTGGCGCATAAGGAGCTAGTTCGATTGCCCATTTTGCGATTCGACCACTTGCATCCTTGTTACTCATTATCTCAGATATGGGAGCTGCACATATTACTTTGATGGGGTGCTCCTCAAAGTAATGCTTTAACTTCTTAGCTGCCATATAGACACCATATGCCACCTTTTGATAGTGTGGGTAGTTCTGCTTTGAGGCAGATAATACCTCGCTCAGGTAATACACTGGCCTCTGCACCGACTTACCCTCTTTGTCGCGCTCCACCACTATCACTGCACTTACAACTCGGTTGGTTGCGGCTATGTAGAGCAACATTGGCTCCTTTGATAGTGGAGGGGCTAACACTGGTGTAGTGGCTAACATCTTCTTTAAGTGGGCAAAGGCTTCATCGGCCTGTGGCGTCCAAACGAACTTATCCGACTTTTTCATAAGTTGGTAGAGAGGCAATGCCTTTTCTCCCAACCGACATACAAACCGACTTCACGATGCTAGGCACCCAGTGAACTTCTGGACATCGTTAAGACACTTCGGCAGCTCCATTCGTTCAATGGCCCGGATCTTAGTTGGATTAACTTCGATACCTCGGCTGGAGACGAGGAATCCGAGTAACTTTCTAGCCGGGACACCGAAGGTACATTTTTCCGGGTTAAGATTCATTCGGAACCTTCTTAAGTTCGCGAATGTCTGCCTGATGTCGTTAAGGAGCGTTTTGCTTTCCTTGGTCTTAATAACCACATCATCCACATACACTTGTACATTTTGACCTATTTGGTCATGCAAACATTTTTGCATACATCTTTGGTACGTTGCACCTGCATTACGTAAACCAAACGGCATGGTGCGATAGCAATAAGCCCCATACGGGGTGATAAATGCGGTCTTTATTTGATCATCCGGATTCAGAGGTATCTGGTGGAAACCTGAATATGCATCAATGAATGACAACAGTTCACATCCCGCGGTTGAGTCTATGACCTGATCTATCCTTGGCAGTGGAAATGGATCTTTTGGACACGCCTTGTTCAGGTTCGTGTAATCGATACACATACGCCAAACCACTGCTACGTTCGGGTCATCCTTCTTCTTCTCCACCAGCACCGGATTAGAGAGCCAATCCGGATAGAGTACTTCCATGATAAATCCCGTTGCTAGCAACCGAGCTATCTTGTATCCAATGACTTTTCTCCTATCCTCGGTGAAGCGGTGGAGAGGTTGCTTCACCGGCCTCGTTCCGGGTCTCACGTTCAAAGAGTGCTCGACCAACTCCCTCGGAACACCTTGCAAGTCCTGTGTAGACCAAGCAAAAATATCCCGATTCTCACGGAGGAAGTTGACGAGCTCGCTTTCCTATTTATCATTCAACCCGGCACCAATTGTTATGGTGCGCTCTAGGAACATATCATCAACAAACACTTTCTTAGTATCCTTTCCGGCTTGGAACGAAACGCTACCATGCGGGTTACTCAACACCGGCATATACTGCTGCGCGGACTCGGCTAGGTTAGACCCGACTGAGGCACACTCAATGGAACGTCGGAAATCTCCAGCAATGGTAATCACTCCATTTGGCCCGGGCAACTTCATCTTGAGATAACTGATGTGGCAACTTGCCGTGAACTTGTTCAATGATGGTCTTCCGAGTAACGCATGATACGCACTTTCCAAGTTCACCACCTCAAACTCCAGATTCTCAGTTCGGCAATTATCTCTCGTGCCAAATAACATGTCAACCCAGACTTTGCCTATGGGCTCACACGAAATGCCTGGTACAATACCATGGAAAGTTGTCCTTGTAGCCTGGAGCATGTTCTCTGAGATACCCAACTTGCGCATTGTATCCGCATACATGATGTTAATGCTACTGCCATTGTCAATCAATACCTTGGAGAACCTCACATTGATGTTAGGCCCAATGAATGTCGGGTCCAGCACTAACGCATACGAACCAGGACTCGGCATAAGCTTGCGGTGATCTTTGATGTTCCAGGTGATTTCCTGGTCCGACCAAGGCATGTACCTCGTCACCGCTGGCATTACCTCGTCACAGTAACTCTGATGATGCTCCCTGTACTCATTCCTCCCCTCATTTTTGGGGTACCTTTGATCCGGCTGATGCTGGTTTTCTACTTGATGCACTGCATCCCTTCTCTCATGGTTATCATACCTCGGCGGAGGGGGAGGCAACATTAGCTGTTGCGTGTTCGCTCCGGAGAGCAATTGCTACCGGGGTAACTCCTACCGAGGTTGATCATTCCGGGGTGCCTGAGCATTCCCCGAACCACCTTGTTCTATCTTACGGATCCACTCACATTGCCTCGTTGTATGACCCGCTAGGTTACTCGGATTTGGCGTGTGAAATTTACACGGATGATCCAACATCGACTCATAAGTGTACCTCGGATGGTCCTTCTTTTCTTGCCACTATTTCTTCTATTCTGGCGTCCAAGTTTTCTTGCCATCATTCCTTGGTGTCCATTGTTGCCCTCCAATTTTCTGACGTTGATTGCTCCTTGTTCCGGGCTGATCTTGATTCATAGCTGCAACTTGTTGCGAACTGTACCGATGATCCGGTCTATCATCTATCCTTTTACCTCTGTAATCATTCCTCCGGGATGATCCGGCTCCATCTCTCTTGTAGTACTCATTCGACTCGTTGGACATGAGCCTAGGTTGAGTTGGATCGCCCAAGGCATACGAATCAGCAATCCGGATCATCTCTACCAACGTAGTTGGCATTTTCCTTTGCAACTTTTACCACAGTTCGCTTGCATATCTGCATCCTTGCGCAAACCACGCTATGGCCTGTGACTCTATCACACCCTCACACGAGTTTCTCACGGTACACCACCGGGTCAAAAACTCCCGGTCCGTCTCATTCGGTCATTGCTTGCACATAGCTAGGGTCTGTGGCCTATTTGGCCTCTGATACATACTCGAGAAATTGCTGCTGAACATTTCCTCAAAATCGATCCAGCAGTTAATACTTCCGGGCGGCAAATTGTTCAACCATACCCTTGCTGGCCCCTCCAACATCTAGGGTACGTACCTCACAGCCCATCGCAAGTTACCTGTAGCAATTTTCACAGCCGTAGCATAATTTATCAGCCAATCCTCCGGCTTAGTGCTGCCGTCATACGTCTTCGTGCCTCTGGGTAACTGGAAGTTAGGTACCGGTGGCTCTTTCATGATCCGGGGTCCAAAACACGCAGGACCCGGAGGACCTTGACTTTCAATCTGCTCCGAACTATACAGTCGATCCAGTTTCAACCTGGCATCATCCGGCATCAAATACCTGCTTCCCAATCTCGACCCTATCACGTGATAGTCCGGCCTTGGGTATCCCGCATTTACCATTTCCGAATCTCCGTCATTGTACCGGTCTCACTCTCGTCGCGCATCTCTCTGTTGCATACCTCGGCCGGCACTCTGCTCTTGCCTTGGTATATTCCGCTGATGCGGTTGTCCTGTAGAGTTGCGTTGTCCGGCATTGCCGTTAATAGCATTTCCTTGACCGGCATTACCTTGGTCACGGTTACCTCGGCCAGCTTCACCTCGGCTTACACTCCATCGATCGTTGTTTCTTTTTACGTCTTTTGCCTTTCCTGCCCTTGTCGGGTCATACGGAACAATCTGCTTGTTTCTCCTGGCCGAGGTTACTACCTCCTCTCTCCTTGGGCCACCATGAGGAGACGATGCGGCTCCAGCAGATTTCTCCGGGTTACCCACCGCCGAATGAACGATCTTGGAGGCCCTAGCTCTCTCCGGGTTTGCCCTGAGCAGTTCCTCATTTTGCCTGTTCACGATCCGAACCAACTCATTGACCCGATCTTGCTGTCTCTGACGGGCCTCACCCGTCGTACCCTCTAGCTCGGATGCAGCTGCATCCGCTGCTCTGAGGTTTTTCGCCGGTATCTTGTTCAGCCCCACGGACAAACAGTTTTCTGACTCCTCAATCCGAGTATCACCTTCTTTGTTCATTTCACTCATGAGATTTCTCCCCTTCACTTTTACAGCATCTACTTTGTTTGCCTTTGCGTACTCACGCAGTGTCATGTTCAACGACTGCTGAGCCGCAGCAATCTTTTTTGCTCCCTCTAGAATTTTCTACCTAGTTTCCTCTAGCTCGGCCTGTGCCTGAGACGGATCTACCACTGCTGCTACCGAGTTTGCCAAGCTATCCATAGATTCTCTCAGTACATTCTCAGGCCTCTCTAGTGGAGGTCCTCTACCTTTCCTCGGTGCCATAGGTGTTACCTCCGGATCTGGTGCCGGATCCTTGCTTGCGCTTGCACCCGGCGCAGTCATCATTACTTCAGCATGGTCCGGGGAGCGAGTGATACGCGCCCCGTGAACCACGCTAAGGGGTGGCTCCCCTGCCTCGACGACGTGCCGCGGATGAACGCATGATACGTCCACAGCAACGTAGACCTTGTGTGCACCCAACTTGACGAAGAGGCCGTTGCATGGAAGTGGGCGCGTGCCGAAGCATCCAGCGTTGTCGCTGACAAAGTCCAGTGCTCCAAAGCGCTGAACAAGC
The DNA here is from genome assembly GCA_023614405.1 of Avena insularis. Taxonomy (NCBI): domain Eukaryota; kingdom Viridiplantae; phylum Streptophyta; class Magnoliopsida; order Poales; family Poaceae; genus Avena; species Avena insularis. Next base: position 427,598,886 of record CM042686.1, on the reverse strand, counting down.
CCGGAGACGATGCGTTCGCCGGTGCCGATGAGGTTTCCCGTCCGGATCTTCACCCCTGCTAGCGCCGCTAGCCCCACGATGGGCGACAACTGTCGTGGTGGTGTCACGACAGATGCCATGGATAGGCTAAAGGTGGGGACTAATACACGCTAGGGGAATCTAGGGAGGGATAGTGAAGTGATTCTCCACACAAAAGTTTATATTTTCTTTGCCTCCAAGATTACAAGTGCTCCTAGAGCTATATTGGCGAGAGGAGGAAGAAGGAGCTCTCTTACTCTCACTTACAGATCCACTTAAAACCCTAGCCAAAACAGAAAAATCGGAACCCCCTCTACAGAAGCCCTAGCCCTCCGTATATAGGGGGGGCTAGGTCTCCACTTAGGGCATACGTGGAGGCATATCCCTAAGAATATGCCATCTCCCAAAGTAGTAAGCTGACCGGGTTACTTTTCCCTCGTGTCACACATGTAGAGGCTACGTGAGCCTCTGTGGCGCCCGCGTCAGCCGACATGGGTATCGTCACCCTTGTCGGCCACGCCTCGGTGGTCCTGCCCTTATGCCTTTGCTCAGCAAAGGCGTCTGGGCTTCTTTTGACCAGCGAGATTCCTTCCTTCTCCTAGAAGCTAGATGTGACCCGGATCATAGTTGATCCGGCCACGCCAGTTCCTGCATACAAGTTAAACATGCATTTCTGACTTACTGCTTAAGTTGGTTGAGACTTATTTAGGCGAACGCCCCCTGATCCGGGTTACCCCGTGATTCGGCCTGCCTTGAGGTGACCCGGCCATCATCCGCTTTGGCCTTGCCGAACCTCGGCTAACTCGGCCTTTATACCCCGGTGTGACCCTACCTGGGGGTATCCCCCCAACAAATAGTTTTAGATACTCTAGGAGCTCACCACTAGGATCAAGAGGTTTCCAAATCACCACACCCTAAGCAATAATACAAAGCAGGATCTAATCTCTAGATACTAGGTGATCATCTAAAACCCTTAACCAGATCAATTCTGAAGATATCCCTTCTAGAAGTATCCAAGTCAATGAAGACCAATATCAAGCATGGATCCTTTCTATTCAATATACACTTCAACATCATCCACTTGATGATGCTTGGGTACCTTGAAACCCATAAAAAACATCCCCTCTCATGCCCTAGTCAAAAACCCTAAATCTGCCAAAATTGGCTAAGTATGGAAAATTATTTCCAGCATCACCTTTTTGAATGTCTCCCTTTCCCAACCCTTGTGCATTTTTGGAAATGCATTTGAACCATCTTGTTAACCATCCCAAGGAATACCAAGTCCCACCCTTTCCCTTGGTTAGATCATCCTCCAACCCACTTGTTCCTGATGGTTTTGCAGGCAAGAAATTAACTTTTCCTGCAAATCTAGTCAACATGCCTACTTTGACAGAAGCTCACACCATCATCCAACCTTCTATGGACCAACTATTTGCATGGTTGTGTTCTACTCATATAGGTATAACAATATCTACTTACCTTGTTCCAAGTGGATCTTTGTGCTCCTTAACCCCACAAGGTTTTGAAGGCTAGTTGATAATCTGCTTTGGCAGGCTTAATTTTTTTTCAAAGTTGGAGATCATTTCCTGGAACCCTCAACCATGATCAAGCTCAAAAATCTACACCATTGTGATCTATATAACTTGGCGTATCCACCCATATATCCAATGCCCCAAGGGGAGCCTTGAGCTCCAAGATTCAACAAGTTTTTGGTGGCATAAAAACAATCTTACCCAAGATCCTTAAATCTCTAGTTTTCACCAAAATCAACTTGGATTCTCCACTCCCAAGGTTGCAAATGCTTATTACACCTTGTCTACCTCAGATACCTTGATCATCAAGATTTATCAAACATTATCCATACTTATTATGGCTCCAAATCTACTTAATCTCTTTAATAGACAAAATCCCCAAAACTTCTTCCATAAAGGAAAGTTTGGTTTTTGCCAAAGCAATTCCCCAACTTCTAACTCAATTGAGTCCTATATATCATACCCTATCATCCCACTTAAAAAATAAATATTTTTGAAGAGTTTTATTATTTCTTTTTGCCTATTTTCTTAGATGGCAGAAATGGAATAATAAATGTTTTAAATACTTTTAAGCCCCAATAAATCTTGGGAAAATTCCCCTAAGTGTGTATTAACATTTGGGATCATCTCACATCAAAAACCAACTATGTACAATGTAAATTTATCTAATGAGCTTCTATAAACCATTTCTGCACTTTTTGAATAAATGATTTTTAGCTTAAAAATCCCAAATAAATAGAGGAGGTATATATGGACTATACCCCTTCCACCAGAACCATTCCTTCATATTTCCAAGATCACAAATGGGGACTTCCTTCATAACCACTACTTTGGTCAAGTTTTGAACTCATTCAAAACATAGAGATAAATCTTATCAAAACCATCTCAAACTTAGTCAATCAAGTTCCCACAGCCCCCCTCTCACCCCAGGTCGACACCACTGTAGCAATCCCTCCCCCTTGCCCTTTTTCTCTTGAAGCATGTGAGAGAGAGTGGCATATCTTGCAAAGATCTTGGTATTAAAAGCAGCAGTAGCCTCCACCACTCCTTCCCTATCTCCCTGCCCGACTCTGAGACCCACCACACTCCCTCCACCGCCCTTGTTTCCCTATCACTGGCCACCACCCCCTCCTTGCTCCCCATGGACACATTCCACCATGAGCCCTCCCTCTATGGGTTATAAGGCAACAAACCAGCACAGTGCTCCCTCTCTGCTTCATTTGCCCCCAGAAACTCCCACTCACCTCCCCCAAAGCATCGCTCCTCCTCCTCTGCTCTGTCTTGCCCGAGAAAGAGAGAGAAAGCTCTCGGCCTCTTACAAGAACTCGAGCAAGGTTCTCTCCCCTCTTCCCTTCTCTCTCTGCATGTCACCGTAATGTGACCCCCTCCTCCTCCTCTATCTATTCCTATTTTTATTTGGCCCAGGACCACCTCTACTGGCCTCGCCGGTGAGCTCTGACGAAGCTCCCTTCTGTCGCCGTCATGGGAGCAAGACCCCGTCCCCAACAGGGACTGTGCCGCCCATCCACGAGCTTCCCGTCTTAGTCTAGATCGTCCCACGACCTCCCTGTCGACATGCAGGCTTCTCCGGTGTTACCCCGACGAGCTCCCGAACACTCTCCACGGGCGCGCACGTGCAAGCAAGAACCAGGAGTCGAACCCCTCCTTCCCGCCCATCCCCGGAGTTGCAGAGGAGGACCGCGTCGCCCTACACCCTCGCTGACCCCTCCCCGTGCCTCTGGTAAGCTCCCCGAGCCCCGCCAGACCCTCCCTAGGGTTTCCTCGGCCGCCGGCCAGCGAGGGGTGGACGAAGACCCTCCGTCGTCCGATCCGATCTAATCGGACGGACCGGGCTCCCCCGTATCACTTCGTCGCCCTGAGTCACTGACGCCTGGGCCCCGCACCCAGCCTTTGAAATCCCTCTCCCGCGCCTGGATCCAACGCCCGCAGCTCGCTTGCTGAGACGACACGCTTTCCTTCCGGATCCGCCATTCCTCTCTTTTTTTTTTCGTTTTTTTTTTCTGCAGCCTGCTTTTAGCCTGGGACACTCTGCTTCTCGATCCTCGATCCGCCTTCTTCTTTTTTTTTTCTGTTTTTAATTTCTTTTCTAGATCTGCAGAACTATCTGCTTACTTTAGTGCAAAATGAATTTGCACAATGCCCCAAAACTCCCTTATATAGATTTATCATCAACTATAGTGTATCTTCCAACATTCAGAACAAGTTTTGCATCAAAATAATATCCAGATATTTACTAGTAATAAAAATACAAAAGTGTGTCAATTTCAATAAATAATTGTTTCTGGGAGATTGGTAAACCCAAATTGGGTAAATCCAATTGTATCTGGTAGGTGTTGCATGTACCTATCTGATGGCACTAGTCCCCTGCCAAGTGGAACAGTAGAGTGACCGGGGTATAAATATCAAAAACAGACCTATTCCATCCTTAGGAATTTCTCCAGGTCAACCCAGAATGGTTTTTGACCTAATTCCAACTCCTTGTACACCTGCCTATCAGTATCTACCAAACCCCAGTAGCCCATAATTTTCTAAGTCTCTGTTGATTTAGTGTAATCCGTTCTAGGCTTGGTTAATTCACTACTAAAATCACCCCAGCATTTCTGCAACTCCAAAAAGGTTCATTCTAATTTCTACAGAAAGGTATTCTAAATGCCTACCCTGTGCCCTTGGAATCAACTCAAAAGCTTCTATATATTTAATTTGGTGAAAAAGACAAAAACCCCATAGAACTTCCTTTGGGAATTTCCTGAGGGTATTTTGGTAATTATTTCGGAGTGATTCCAACTCTCAGCTATTCAGTACATCAAACCCTACAAAATCATCCAAGGAAATAATTTTTGGAGCTCCATAAATTTTCTGGTGAATTATTTCCTAAAACTAGAGTTTTAATCACTAGAAAGGGCTTATTAAATCAAGGGAGATTGATAAAATAGTGAAATCACTTTTGTTGGCTTCATTTTATCAATACCTATGTGATGGTACCATTTTTATACAATGATATCATACAGGATATGGTCTTGGTCCAAAATCCATCTCTTAGGTAGTTTCTAGACTATAAATCCTAAGGGATTTTCTTCCATTTTTCCAAGACAAGGCCAATCTTATTAATCCACTCTTCCTAAGACCTACTGATTTGTAAACTTGTATTTTTCATTGCTTGATATATGTATTGATGTTTGTATGCCTTGTTTTGATTGTGGTCTTGCTTGTTTGCATGTATACTCGATGTCGACGATAGATGCGCTTGTATTGACGCCGAGAAGAAGAGATCTTATTATTATTGGTATTGGTATTTTTGGGTATTCGAAGAAGAAATACAGTGACATATATTGCCATATTGCTGATCATCAGGCAAGCAACCTTCTTGCTCATAAGCCTTGTCCTACTGTTTTACTTATGCATGTTTTATCTACTATTTATTTAAAACTGCATTGTTTTACTATATGTTGATGTATATATGGTAATGGTTTGCCTCCTCCGAACTATTACACTTTTGTACTATTAAGTACAACCCCCTTGGTGACACCTACTTGTCCCTAGTAGAATAGATGGTGTATATCACAATAACCCTCTAGAGACCCTGTTTTAGCCAAACGAAAGCTAGAGGATGGGAAGACCCCAGAAAAAGTTTTACCAAATGTTTTATGATAAAACCTTGGTGAGGTGGGACCTCCCAAGAGATGTTCAGAAATAAAAAGGTTTTTTTACAAAATGCTAAAGGAAAGATGGAGGAAAAAGGTTTACAAAAACGCACCCGGTTCTTTGCAGTTTTGCTAGAACAATTAACCCTGTGCAACCACATTACTCTAGAATGGGACAGGGCTAGATTTGATATTTGTCTATTCTGGTATAAGCTGCCTTGCAACTGCTACAGGGGATCGTGATCCCCGGAGGCTGGGCCTTCTCCCTTAAAGGTCCATGTGGGACATCGACCTGGAGAAGGAACGAACTGTCTGCTGGCAGCCAGGCGTTACTATGAGCCCCTCATTGAAAGCGCCCACTGTGTAAAGTGTAAAATGCACTCCGGTTGGTCCTCGGTACCCGATGTCCCGGTTTTGAGGGGAGTAACACTCATAGGGTAGGCACTTATATTGGAGTGGGCATCCGGAAAGTCTTGATCGGTTACTCGACCCATGATCGGTGTAGATCAGGGTAGTGTACCCGAATGATGTGGGGAAAGTGTACAACCTCTGCAGAGTGTAAATCTATTTGAATAGCTGTGTTCGCGGTCATGGACGGTTGGGAAGGTTGTTGTAGAGCGGTGCTAGTTTTGTTTTCAAAAAGGATTTCAGAAAAGAAATGGCTTTGGAAATGTTTTGACCATGAGATGGTCGTAAAGGAGAAAGGTTTTGACCATGGGATGGTCAGAAGGAGGAGAAAGGAGTTTGGTCGCGGGACGACCTGAAGACGGGAACAAATGGGTACCCCAATCCTAGTGTTTCTAAAACTTTTCAAAAAGGTTTCCAAAATGTTTTACAAAAGTTTTCAACAAAGATATGTAGATGTTATATCTACAAGAGAAACTAATTGAGAAAACAACCTTTCTTGGAGCCGTCCTACTACCATAGCCATAATGCATATCCTCATGTGATTATTGTTATCTTAAGGTGGTTTGCGAGTATATTCAAAGTACTCACTGGCATTGTCCCTAGCTATTAACTTGGTCAGATATCAAGAAGCGGATGAAGTTGATGGCTATGCGAGCTAGGATGTCCTCCCAGTCAGTTGCCTGTAGGTTGAGGCATGATTGGGCTCTGCGCGTGATGATGTTCCGCTGCTGAAGATGGTATAGCCATAACGACATTTATGTAAGTCTTGTAATTCGGTATATCTCGGATATTGTAATGCTACTTGTCGGTTATGTTCCACGGCTCACTGATCATGGGAACGTGGATATATAATAGGGATTTCTCGGATGATTAATCCGGGGGACCACAGGAGTCACCCTCATGGTTTTGTACACATGCGGTATACGATGACGACCTCTGGTTCCCTGATCCCTGCCAGGAGTACAAAAGTAGATCCCTGGCTTCTAATCTCTGTAGCGCAATGGCGTGCTACAGGTGCACCGTCTCTTGCATATACAATCCTTCCTTGGGACCTTGCCAACACACTTAGAGAGAGGGGGAGTTCTCTAAGTAAAATGCCTTAGAGAAATATCTCAAATTGTGTATTTAATCCCTTTATATAGGAAAATGGGGCATGCCCTCTCCATTGGGTGACCCATGTGGGACTAATGAATAAAGGAAAAAACTAGGAAAAATGGGTGAACAGACGGCTGGGCCAAATGGGTGGTTAGGTGGGCCACCCCGCTGGGGCCCAGCAGGCAAAAGCTGTGAGCAGTGTTGCGGTCTGGGTCAGCGTAAGCCTGGTGGGCCTTGGCCGTGGACCACTGATAACTGCAAGTGCACATATTGTTTGTAGCTAGTTTCAAAATAAAGATATCGATCCTACAGGGAGCAGGAGTCTGAAGTCTTATAATCCTTGAAATAAATATTGTGATAGAAATGCTAGATAAAGTTCTAAGTAACAAGATAAAATGCGAGTATTGTGTAAAAAGGTGTTTTTGGGTTTTGGGTATAAGAGCAATAAAAAAGTAAAGTAAAATAACTTAATACAGAAAGTAAGTATCATGTATATAAAAGAGATTGGAACTATAGTAGGGAAAAAACGTTCTCAGGGAGTAGCGGATACACCACTAGTATTGTAAAGACCTAAGATAAATATTATCATCATGAAAATTCTCAACTATGTATGTGTGGGCGGAACTCCGTATGTGGACGAATAGGCAACAACCGCTGCTCACACCATCCTCATAACCACAATAGTCAACAATCTACATCAATCGAATTACTGCGCTATTAAGGGATGTAATCCCATAGGACGTATCCCATGGCATGGATAGTGTTCCGTCAGTTTCCTCGATTTCCCAAGTTGATACGTAAGGAGTGCTAATAGCTTTATAGTCACTGTAAGTGCTAGCACACCTCCATCTACCAACAAGTAGTTCCCTCCATCAAGTCCCCATGAGAGGCAAATATTGAGAGGTCGACTTGTCTCAACATCAAGATATAGAGAATCTAACACATGGTCACAACGATGAATATCATAATAGACTTTATCTTATTTCAATTTCATACTAGGGTTTCTCCATCTCCCCAAGAACTAATGATCTACTCAGACATGGAGGCAATCAACATCATGGCAATGATAATAGAAACAATCATAGATGAATAGTACTTGTATAAATCCACAATGATTATAGGAATTACAACAAGATCTAGACAAGATGTAGATGGGATGGATGGAGATGGTGGTGATGCAGCGGTGGATGATGAAGATCGATGCCTTAGCCTCCCAGATCTGCACAGGGGGAAGATGGATCCCTTGTGGATGAGTTCCCCCTCCAGATGCCTTCTGGAGGTGAGGTTTCTGCGATTTTTAGGTGTTCTGTATGTTGTCTCTTCGAACCAATTGCACGGGGTGAAACTATTTGAGAAGATGGAGGCGGCGCCAACTATACGGTCGGAGCTATACGGGCGGAAGAAATGCTCCCGCCGTATAGTTGGTCGTTGTGCTCTCTGTCTCCTTTGTTCTCTTCTGGTTTTCTTCTGGTATTATTAATATTTATCAAATAAGCGATTTACATTGTTTTTACTCCTTTTCTCCTCAGTACATCTGCTTTAATAATTGGATCCATTGGATCCATCATCTGTCCTGATCCTGGTGAAAACGGACATAAAATATGCGCGCAAGCGCCGTGAAGTACCAAGATCCTACATCTACAATGCCAACTAATAATATAAAACATTATACAAATATGCACTCATCACCCATCCGTGCGCCCGCCTGCCCGCTCGCCACTGCTGGGCGGCCTTGCGTCACGAAGGCGTCTGTCGCGGTGCCACTTTGGGCCATGAGGATGTGGCCCGCGAGTGGCACCTAGATGGCTGCCGCCCGCATGGCACCTAGCACCTAGCCGCTCGACTACGTGGGCTACCTAGCCCACACACGGCAGGGACAATTTTTCTGTTGTTTCCTTTTTTCCTTTTCAGGATGGCTTTCTCCTGGGCTAATTCCCTCCGAGGTTTTGGCCTATTGAGGAAGTTGCCCTATAAATATTAATTTAAATATTAATTTAGTATATACTATCACTATTAATATATAATAAATTAATATTATAAATTTCCATTTATCCGAAACACCTTTCGGTCTTTTGCTTTCTTTATTTCTCCGAACAACTTCACATCTCTCTTGGGAACTATTCTGGCTTTCTCTTTCTCTACTGTGATTCCAACTTACAGATGATCTCTAGCTCATCGTACCCTTAAGTGTATTTCCCCATGGCTTGGGAATGGCACAAACATGATCCCATCAATGATCAATAGCGGGACTGGGATGCCCATAATGACCCATGTGCATTCCACGATGACACTGTCGTTTGAACCGTAAAGTGTCGAGTCTAATTCCCTTTGTTTCTTTGATACGACTTGTCTGAGATCCGATCATTGGTATCACATACCTTGTTCAATCTCATTACCGATAAGTTCTATTTTACTTCTTCCCGCGATATTACATCCTCGTGAACTAGTCACATGTTGCAGCATTATGAATGTAATCTCACCAAGTCAGCCTTATGTATCTTACCCGTCACGCGGGTGAACAAATCCTAGACTTGATTCATAGGCCTCAACTGTTCCTCTAGAATATCTAACGTACACCTTTATAATTACTGTTTTACCGAGTGATGTTTGATGCAGTTAAGGCAGCCTGAGGAGACAGTGATTAATATGATCTCACGGTCTAAGGAGAAGGAGACTATGTTTCTAACTATTGCAACAATGAACTCTGTGACTTGATCGTGTCGCAATCTTTGGGTAATTTTCATCACATTATTCACTAATGATATGACCTCGTTGTAAATTGGCATAAAAGCTCCATGATCAGGAAACCTTGATCATCGGTTGCCAACGAACTAGTATGAATAGAGGCTACTAGGGACTTGGTTTGTTTCATACCACACATGTATCAATGTTTCCACTTGATACAGTTATAGCACAATATGAAACTATTACGAACTAATTGAGATATGATAATAAACTCCATTTATTATTTGCCTCTAGGGCATATCTCCTTCATCGACCCCTCTACTTCCTCTTCATTATGCTAGAGTGAGGACCACATGTAAGTGATCATCTCTCTCTTATTTTGCTCCTACTTCACCTATTACTATTCTTTATCCTTGCAACACCAATTGATGGTGTTCCTTGTGAGTAATGTATGCTTCCATTCGAGTGTTATACTAGTACTTGATCATAATTGTTGCATTGGTTAATTTTAGTAGAGTCTTGGTACTAATCTATATTGATTATCTACTTGGAAAATTCCATGTCACTCTTGGTTGTTAGTTCTCCAAAGTTAGGCTTAAGTCCTGATTACACTTTGGTACTGTTATTAATGTTGGTAGTCCTAATAATGACTAAGATGGAGTTTTATGTTTATGAGTTCCCTATCCTACCATGCTACTCAGGTTCTACAATTGTGTATGTCTACTTGTGGTTTGGAACTCATCTTGGTGATACAAAGAGGATGTTCATCTTGTTATGATGTTTGTTGTATTAGCTAGGATTTGAAGGGTTTCCGCAACAAATAATAAAAGTTTACTACAAGGAACACCCTGAATTCCCAAGGATCTATCTAGAAGTAATGCAGTAACGGAGGAAGATAACGGTAACGTACCCTTGAATACTAAGAGAGTGTTGCGCTCATGCAGGAGCATGGATGATGTAGTCGTACTCGTCCGACCTCAAGGTCGTGAAGCTCCTCGCACATCACCTCTTGTCTAGGTCCTTGCACGATGGTTCGGTCACTGCAAGTGCAGCTCCCCCGAGTTATCACACACATACGGTGCAATACAATGACTCCCGAACTTCTTGATCCCTGCCAAGGTTGCGGAAGTAGACCTCCTAGCGAAATCCCTGCAGCACAACGGCGTGCCGCAGATGCGTTGACTTTGCATGTATAGTCCTTTCCTTGGGACCATGCCACGGCATAGGCAACTAGAGATAGAGGGGGATTTCCTCTATGGAAAGAAGCCTTAGGGAATATCTATTGGTGTGTATTTTAATCCTCCCATAGGCACCCCTTTATATAGGGGAAGGGATGTGTGCCCTCCCCTTTAGGTGCCCCATGTGGGACTAATTTTATGAAGGAAATAGGCAAAAACAAAAGGGGATGGTTGGCTAGCGGCTTCTACCTACCCCACGTGGTGCACACTAACTGCCGCCCACGTGGGTGTGGGCTGGTCAAACCAGCCCTTTTTCTTTTGCTGTTTTCTGCCTTTTCTTGCGGCTTTCTCCTAGGCCAATTTCCTCCGGGATTTTGGCCTAATGAGAAAGTTGCTTTATAAATTTGAATTTAAATATTTATTTAGTATAAGTTCATTCATAATTGACATATAATAAATGCATATTTTAAATTGCCATTTATCTGAAACTCCTTTCAACCTTTTCCTTCTTTCTCCGAACAACTTCAGATCTCTCCAAAATGATAAATTTCTATCTCTTTCATGATTCCATCTTACAGGAGGATCTACAAGTGTTGTATCACCCTTAAGTGTGTTTCCCTAGGGTTAGGGAATGCTATAGACACTACTAGGAAACGGCCTATAGATAGACAAGATGTTCAGTGGCGCATATGCGAAAGCATGCGCATACGTAAGATTGGAAGATTACGTGGCGCATTCTCCAGAGTATGCGCCACAGAAGATTGGTGGGACCCGCTAGCCGGGGTGGGTTGATCCAAGTTCTGTGGCGCATTATGAGATATGCGCCACAGAAGTTGCCTCTTCTGTGGCGCATATTTCCTCATGCACCACAGATCATGGAGGGGGCCCCCACCACGGAATCTAATTCACCCAAGTTCTGTGGCGCATGTTCTAATATGCGCCACAGATGTGTTTCACTTCTGTGGTGCATATCCCAACATGCGCCACAGAACTTGGAGGTGGGCCCCACACAGGGAATCTAATTCACCCACTTCTGTGGCGCATATGGACTTATGCGCCACAGAAGTTTCAGCATCTGTGGCGCATTTCCTCCATATGCGCCACAGATGAGGGCGTCCAGATCCATGTTAAAAAGGTGACAAGAGCTAGCTTTCTTATCTATCTATCCACCACCACTCATTTCACATCTCTACCTCCTCCCAACTCGTCTTCCTCCTCCCTCACACCCCATCTTGCCCATAGTTTCTCCATTTTCTTGTAACTAAACCTACTTTAATCCATAGATTGGTAAGTGAAAGCTTCGCTCCAACTTCTAGATCTAAAAGTTCCTTACTTTTATCTCTCACATCTCTATTTGTTTACTAATTTCCTCTCCACCAACTTGCATTGTAGATCTATTTGTCCACACTCTCTCATCACGCAGTCTCGTCTCGCTATTATTGTGTCTACTATAGGTGAGTACTTGGCCATCATGAACATGTAGGTGAAGCTTGTCGCGCGGGCGGTGTGTGTGTGCGATCCATGGCGAGACGATGCTTGTGTGGTGCATGAATGTTTGCAATGGGAGGAAGTTTTTTGTTGGTTGCTTGTTGTTATCGGGCCCGGTCGGTGTGGTTGCATGGATGTTTGCCGAAATGTTGATTCATTTCCATTTCGGCAAACTTTTGCACTACCCATATGTCCTAATTTTAGGAAAGGTCATGCCGAATTTTTTCCGGCTAGCATTCATGCATGTGTGTGTTCATATGGTGTGGTTCTCACCTATACTCTCTGTTTTGACCACTCAGGCAACCATGGTCCTCACGATGAGCGAAGGTCGAATTGCTAGGTACAAGAAAGGCGCGAAGGAGGACATGATTCTGAACAACAAGACCAGAGTAGCACGCATAGCACCTAGCCCCTGTTTGTGTGGCCATACAACCTCCCCCCGTGGCTATGCACGAAGCAAAGGTATGTACACATGAGCAATCTTATTCAGGGGCCGAAACAACCAGGTATCGATATGAATCTGTATCTCGGGCTATTGAGAGAGGAGTTAGCCAGCTTGTGGGAGACGCCGGCCCGTACGTGGGACGCCTACACTAAAGAATATTTCCATTTGAGAGCCGCGTTGCTCACGACCGTGCAGGACTATCCTGGTTACGCATATGTATCGGCCTAGGTGAACCACGGACACAATGCATGCGTCAAGTGCATGGATGAGACACCACATCTCCATCTACCAAGGGATCCCGGGTCTTTGAAAACCGTGTTCCAAGGTACTCGAAAGTGGCTCCGCATGGATCACCCGTGGAGAAAACGTGGTGACCTGTTCAATGGTAAGGACGAGCTCGAAAGAGCCCCGCGTCTGAGGAGCGGCGAAGAAATCGAGGAGCTTTTGAACAATTGGGTAGATTGCCCTGCGCCTAGAAAAAAAGACCGAGGACAAAGCTGCTGTTGGGTGTATGGAAAGCAAGGTCTGTTTTCTGGGACCTGCCATATTGGAAGGTCCTTCACACTCCCCATAGCCTCAATGTAATGCACATCACAAAGAACGTTACCGAGAGTCTGCTTGGCACTCTACTGAACATGCCGAAGAGGACCAAGGATGTGCTGAAAGCAAGAAAGGACCTCAAATTGCTTGGCATAAAGAAAGATCTTCAGTACCCTGATAGTGATGATGATGATCATGATGATCATCAGGAAGGGACTCAAGGTCGCCGCAAAAGAGTTAAGAAGAATGAGGTGGTGCTTCGTGCTTCCTTCTTCACTCTGAGTCTGGAGGAGCTCGAGCAGCTTTTCAGGTGCCTCTTAGGAGTGAAAGTTCCTCACGGTTACTCGGGGAAGATAATCAGATATCTGGACGTGGCGAAGAAGAGGTTCAGCGGTATGAAGTCTCACGACTGTCACGTGCTGATGACGCGGATACTCCCTGTTGCGATCCGTGGGATAATGGACGAGCATGTCCATGAGACGTTGTTTGGCCTCTGTAACTTTTTCGACGTCATATCTAGGAAGTCGATCGGTGTGAAGCAGCTCGACATGCTACAGGAAGACATCGTGATGATACTATGCGAGCTTGAGATTTACTTCCCGCCCGCATTCTTCGACATCATGGTGCATCTGCTTGTACATGTCGTGGACGACATCATCCAGCTCGGTCCGACATTCCTGCACAACATGATGCCGTTTGAAAGGCTAAATGGTGTCATCAAAGGATTCATTCGCAATAGGTCTCGTCCAGATGGAAGCATATCCGAGGGCTTTCTGATCTACGAGTGCATCTCCTTCTGCCAGAATTATCTAACCACCAAGAACGAGGATGTTGGAATACCCACAAAGAAGCACCTCGGCAGGCTCGGTGGATATGGTCACCGCGAGGGCTGCCGCTCACTACATGTCGGCATTGATGGTCGACGCCCTGATTTTGAAAGGGCACACCGAGTCACGCTACAACACATTGAAGTGGTCGGCCCTTGGGTCGAAGAGCACAAAAGCTTAATCGAGCAGGAGTACATCGACCAGGGCCGGCCGAGGAAGAAGGGAGACGTAACCAGAGAGCACAACTCCAGCTTCACGGGTTGGTTCAAGAAAAGGCAACTGGACAATCCCCCACAGACACCTTCTACGAAAGATCAAAAACTCATATTCTCCTTGTCGCAGGGCCCAGGGCACAATCTAAGGACCTATCAGTCATACGACATAAACGGTTACAGATTCTACACATAGGAAAAGGACAAGAATAGTGAATATCAAAACTCAGGAGTAACTATGTTATCCTTTGCTGATGACGAGACTACTGTGATGGAAAGATTCTATGGAAGGATCGAGGAGATATGGGAGCTCGACTACTGTGGAGAGATCGTACCGATGTTCCGTGTTAGATGGGCCAAGAACGTGGAAAAAGAAGGCCGCTATTTCACCACAATGGTTATACCAGATGCCAAATCAACAAAGAACGCCTGCGCAAAAAATGAGCCTTGGGTACTCGCTAGCCAAGTTGATCAATGATTTTTTATTACCGAGCCGTCAAAGCCCAACCGTGTTGTAGTTAGGAGGGGCAAGAGGAGCATCATCGGAATGGAAGGAGCCGCCAACGAGCAAAACTTCGACAAAAACGGCGACCCAAAGATCGAAGAGGAATTCGACAAGTACTTCGACATGCCTACTACTACTAAAGTAAGAAGGAAGACCACACTGACTACTAAAGGTTGTCCATTCACAAGAAGAAATCACAAAGTGCACGGGCTAAAGTATTCAACCATGGCAAAAAAGGGCAAGAAGATTGTGAAGAGACACTAGCAATTATGTGACCTTTTGGTGTATTAATTCGTGTGGGTATAATGTGATATTAGTGTGAATTTTTTGTGTATTAATTCACATGTGTGCTCGCAAATATATATTAGTTAGAGACTAAAACATACACGTGATATTCGTGTGGGTATACAAATTCACATTTGTGTGTGACAAGCACATATATATATATATATGATTCGGGAGGTTTTTTTTTATAAGTATGCATGTGTATATGTTCTTGATTTTTTGAATAAATATGCATATGTGTGTATAGGTTCTTGCTTTTTTTGAATAAATAAAATATTTTTTTAAAAAGGAAAAAAGTCTGAGACAGCCAGGATTCAAACCTGGCTCCCCCAGGTTGAAAGCTGGCGAGCAAGACCACTAGGACATGTAGCTGATCTTGTCAAACAATGATGCCACTTCATTTTGGACTATGCCCAAAAGTTTTGTGGCGCATATCATAGTAATGCGCCACAGAAGTTGTAAGTTCAGTGGCGCATTTTAGAGGAATGCGCCATAGAACTTTCACACTTAGCCAAATAAATGGTTCGCCCTCCCCTGCTACCTTCTCCATTTCTTTCCCTCATCTCGCCCGCGCGCAAACCCTAGCTAATCGCCCTCGCCGCCGAAGCCACCGTGGAGGAGAGCCCATGGAGGAGGAGAGCCATCATGGAGGAGGAGGCCTGCCCCGCCCCGCCACCGCCGCTCCTAGAGCCTGCGACCTAGGAGGAGGAGGCTCGCCACCGCCGCTTCGGAGACCGTGGAGGAGGAGGCCCGCCCCGCCTCGCCTACGACCTAGGAGGACCGCCACAGGAGCACCGCTGCCACCCTCGTCAACGACCACCTCCCCAACCGCAGGTACACTTCCCGCTCTCTTCTTTTCCCCTTCACCCCATGGCTGAGGCCTCCGTTTGTAGATTCATCATCTGTTTCATGATTTAGAGTTCAAGGACCCAACCTAGTGGTGTCTCGCAATCAAGTTAACTTCAGGCCGCTGGTCCCTTTCACCTTGACATTATAAGCAGCACAATTTTGAAAGATGATAACACTGAAATTCTCTTATATATAGTGTACTAGTAAAGCACTTGACCATCGACTTGATCAGATTCACAACTCTTAATTTACAGTACACACTTTGCATATTCAACAGAGGCTATGCCTTTCTGCTAGCACTTATGCTATTATTATTATTATCAACTACCAGTAGCTTATATATATACACCCATAATCATATCATTTTAGTATGCATAACCATGCATAACGCTGAATAAGTAGTGCTATTAAACACTTTCTTCAAACTACCGTAGCTACGCCGTGACCCAACAGTGATTATTCTGAGAATAAATACCTGAAGAAATGGTGATATTGTAGTTTCTGATAATTAAGGAATTGGAGGTTGGTCGTTGCTACTATGGACCTCTAATGGATTCCTCGT
The DNA here is from genome assembly GCA_023614405.1 of Avena insularis. Taxonomy (NCBI): domain Eukaryota; kingdom Viridiplantae; phylum Streptophyta; class Magnoliopsida; order Poales; family Poaceae; genus Avena; species Avena insularis. Next base: position 427,582,595 of record CM042686.1, on the reverse strand, counting down.
GTATTTCATCCATAGAGGCCCCAATTTGCATTGACTAACAAATGCATGCTACTGAATATCCAGTATTACTATCTAGGTACATATCCACTTTTTTCTTTTCCATATGCATGTATATGTGTGTCCTAGCTAGTTCTTCACTTCTCTGCTCAGTGGCAAGTGGCAGCTGCCCATGCATGTACAAATTAGCCCAATTTATGTATACCTATATCTTGTACTGCACAAAATATTTAATTATGCATTATTCTCTCTTGAGATGCATTGCTTATGAAATCTATTGATGAGGTACTTAAGTAGTACTAAATATTTTTTCCTTGTGCAACATGGACACTTAAACTGCTTCTGTGTCACTGTTAATTGCCTTTAAATTCATCAGCCGTTTCGAGTGGTGGAGTGTGCATGTACGTTTTAGACATACATGCATGAGGAGAGTGGAGTTGGGAAATTTGACATATGCATGTATATGTATATATGTACATTTGATGACAGAGTGAGCATAGTGAACCTAATGCATTCCTAGAGATAGCTATTAGGTGTACTCTCTGTTTTTTATTTACAGCATATGATGCAAGATAACGTTTGCAGAATTTATGGTCTGTAAATGCATGTTGATCTGGCTATCTAGTCTTGTATATTTCTGTTACTTAGAATTTGATCTCTAGCTTGGTAATTAGAGTACAGGGTTAATAGTTAATGCCACCAATGTTTAGATGCAGCTGGTTCCTATCTTTTCACTAGGCTGAACCAAAAGATTCTACATTTTGGAGCAGACATATCCAGAAAAAGATTTCGTGCCTAGAGAAAGTTGGGCTTGATATCTTTTTTATTTAACCTCTGCCTACTTCAATGCTCATGTATCAGAGTGGGGAATGTGGAGGCATTGCACAGTGCTAGGTTAGCATGTCTGTGTGCCCATTATATATCTGTTATGCCATAATTAGAGCTCGTTATATATATCTGTTATACATGCTGTATGGGGATGATGGTACCTGCTGTTGAAATGTACTATGGATGATGGATGATGGATGATGGATACTGGGGTCAATGCATGGGGGGTGGGTTCTTTTGTCTTGCAGGGATATATTTCTTCATTTGAGTTGCCCATTTCTCCCGAAGTGTCGATTCACTTACGTTTCGGTTGAGAAATGGGCACTCCTAGGTCAAAAAATTAGCAAAGGTCATGCCGAATTTTTTGGTCGAGATTTGTGCTAACTTTTTGCCTCTTTTAAATAGAGTAGTGCAAACATGTCGGGCAACAAGGAATCTGGCCCTTCTAAGCACATGATCAGCGTCGAAGAACAAGCTAGACAGGCCAACCAGTCATTCTGGCAGGGGTCCCAACAGGAGGAGGAGGAGGCGATGAGGATGACACCACCACCGGAGGAGGAGGCGACCGTCGCCAGAGCTGCTGGGGCCAATGAGGGCGAGATCCTAATTACGAGGGGGACGAAGACGACTACGATGGAACTAGTGAAGGCGGCGGCGAAGAGGATGACACCACCGATGGCGGCGCCCGCACTGATGGCGGTGAGCGCACGGATGGCGGTAGCGGCAACCCGGCCGCTTCACAGAAGAAGAAGAAGGAACAGAAGGAGCAGAAGGTGCCAGTGCTCGCCACCATCTGCGATGAGTTAACTGAGGTCACAGAAAGTGGCCAACCCATTGCGCCAGAGGCGATTGCTAAAGGGTACGTCCTGCAACTCAGGTGCATCGTCCGGGAAAGCATGTCGATCAACACGAAGTACATCAGACATGCTGACCATGCAGCTTTGGTCGATAACCTCCTTAAGAAGCTTCACAAGCGATACAAATTCCCAGAGCAGTTTAGAAACCTCGAGAGAAAGAAGCTGGTAAGGAATTCATCACCAACGATCCGGAGGTGAAGGCATTTGAGAAGAAGCTGGTAAGGAATTTATCACCGATCTCAAGTCTATTGTGTTCTAATTAAGATAATGAAGTCAAGAATCTAAATGGGTTCACCTTTCCTTGTCTCTGCAGGAGGATGAACTAAACGCTACTGCCATAGAGTCGTCCTAGGATTTGACGGAGCCGTGGGACACGGTTTTCAACAGGGCGACCAATTCTTACAAGAAGAGGGACAAGGGGTTGCCGCCATCCTCAGCTGGCCGTGTGTCCGGCTTCGGTACGAGCATGAAGTTCAAGGAGTACTACAAAGAGGACGCCAAGAAAAGAAGGGAGAGGAAGAACCAGGATAAAGCCGCTGTTGTAGAGCTGAAGATGAAGGTGCGTAACCTTTGGAGGAGAAGCGGTGGACAATAAAACGGTGGACAAGTTAGTGGAAGAAGCTCCGCTCGATGATCCCCCGAGTTTTCGAGGGCTTCTTGCTGAATGCGGGAGGTCGACAGGGGTCGATACATCTGCCTAGCTTAAGCGGCAGCAACTCGGGCATCAATGTTACCGTGTCGCCGGACCTGGTGACCCCGCCGGCCGTCAACGTCGGGACGCAGCCGCTCGTTTTGGTCACACCGACGCCCCCTCCCGCCAAAGATACCAATAAGTCACAGCCAACGGCGGTGGTGCTTCGTGAGGCACCCGAGCGGGAGATTGCAGATGATGATAGGCCGTCCGCCGGCATCGGCCGTGTCTCTAGATTAGCCGAGATCCACGCCATCACCAAGGTAACTAATTAGTTAGTGCACGTCATCTCCTTTATGCCTTTGATGCATGACTGTTGCCATCTCATGACGCCCAACAACATGTTTTTGCCTCAGGACACTTCTTGCGTACTCCTGCTTAAAGATGTCGGCGGTGAGTTGAAGGATGTTGCCAAGGGCACTCTTATACAACCGGTGAGCCGCATGATGCACAACAATCCAATGGATGATAACGTGATGAGGGTCAGGTTGGCTCGGGTGTTGCCAGGGTGCGACAACATGGACCCCCCTTTCAACCTCAGGGAGCCGACGAACACAAGATCCTTGGGGAATGCTACAACTAGCCCTTGACATGGCCGAAGACCTAGATTCGTCTTGCAGGGGGGAGCACCGGCACCACCTCTCGACCGATCATTGCCTGGCCACCACCTCGGAAGCTAGTAGCCGCCGTTGTCGCCACCACCAGCCGTCACCATCAACTCTTGGCAGCGTGTGCACCGCCACATGGCAAAGACGTTGTGCCGCAACCGCCACCGCCCCCGCTACCACCACCACATGATGGCACCCATGAAGATGATGATGAATTGGTCAACGTTGACGACTTCATCAACACCGGCGCCGCCAAAGGATTGTATATGCCTTCTGTGGATGAAGAACCCTTTGCAGCCAGCGACGACCATCAAGCTGGTCGGCCCAATACATGCACGCAGCGCCTGGTCTTCCATGGTCTTTCTCAAGAGACGCCTCCGGCCACCGATCCACCACAAGAGAAACTGGGATTGGTTTTCAGCCCCAACACACTCGAAGGCGATGATGGCGGATGGCAGTGGCTGACACTGTTGTGAAGAAGAAGCACTACAGGAAGAGAGGTAATAATAATAAGAAGGGTGCGAGCCAACCTCTTCCGAAGAGGATCCGGGGTCAGGACGCCGTCGTCGTACCATCCACACAATTTGGCTTGCCCCGAGTGCATGTAGCTGGTGATCCGATATTGACTCCGGATATGATCCACATTGCGGTTGGAGCCATGTTAACTTTGCACGAGGACGAGGGTGTCAAGACACTAGAGGCCCTCCTTCTTAAAGACGAAGATCCAAATTACCCGTTTTTCACGGCCAAGGTGCCATTGGACGTGGGCTTCGTTGATGAACCCCCCGCGGATATATTCTTCATAGCGTTCGAGGACATATTCAAGCTGTTTCTCACGAAACGGCTGGACTATAACTTGGTCCGCCTATACGCGCTCAATCTGGCGCTCACGATCAAGAGAGAAAGTACCCCGGAAATCGCGATAGTGGATCCCTACTACATGCGGGACAACCAGTTGGTCGAAGGATCAGAGACATAGACCAAGGCGACGGCATACCTCGAGAAGTTCATGGTGGACAACAAGAGGAAGGGCACACTTCTTTTGCCTTTCTTTCCTCAATAAGTACACACACTCGCTCATCGCCACCGTAACTTATGCATTTCTTATACATTCTCTTCCTTTGCTCTTTTTCCAACATTCCGTTCCAATTGTGTTGTGCAGAGACAAATACTGCACACTCATCGTCCTTGCCCTGAGGTATTCGCTAGCTATGTATTTCGACTCAGGGAGTTTGACGAAGACGAAAGACTACACCAGAATAAGGGGTGTTCTCAATGAGGCTCTCGAGGGCTACACCAAGAAGGGATGCACCTTCGTAGATAAGGGGGAATGTATCAAGGATGGCAAACACGTGTTCAAGCACGTGCTCGACATCCCCTGCGTCAAGCAGTCGACTACTGGTGCCAAGGAGGCCTTCTACGTCCTCCATCACCTTAAAGGCTATGTTCGGGATTGCCAGAACCTAACGTTGCCATCTAGTCTCTGAGGATGGGCCGAAACTTTGGCGAAAATCGATGATGCTGATCTTAGAGAAGACTTCCATCGCATTCAGATGAAGTTGTCACAAATCATCATTGAAGATGTCAACACAAGGGGCGGTCCCCTACAACAAGCCAGAGGGTTGAGTAAGAGGGAGGTCGAAGAACGCCTCCGGAAGCAGGGTGACACAAGGACGTGGATGACGAAAGAGGGCTATCTACCGTTCCCGAAGCCGAGCGAGAAGAGGAAGTCTTCATCATGATCGATGTGTGCCTCTAGCATGATCCAGTGTGTGTATATTCTTGATGGACGCGTGCTGTATTAGTGTGTGTGTCATAAACTTTACTATCTCATGGTCGAAATGGTCATTGTTGTTAGACTTAAACTACCTTATGGTTGTGTTACCGTTGAACTTATTGCTTCTATGATGATCTAACTTTTAGGTTTATGGATCATTTGTTTTATATTCTGTGAACATATATATATATGGATGTGAACCCTTTATTCATTCTTTTCGTTGTATTTTTACTAATATGCCTTGTCGTCTATAGAGATGGCGACGAGGTGGTATGTGGTGTACATGGGTAGGGTTCCAGGAGTCTACGAGGAGTGGGAGGATTGCCACAAACAAGTGAACAAGTTCAGCGGCAACATCTACAAAGGATACACGACTAGAGAGGAGGCGATAGCCAAGTGGAGGAACCACTTGTGGAAGAAGAACCGGATGAAGATATTGGTCGGGCTAATGCTCTTGCTCACCATTATCACAGCTGTATTCTATTTGATCCTAGTGTAGGCGGTGGTGGCCACTTCATATTTGTAATGTGAGCTGATATGAACTTTGTATTCGGCGCTTGTGTAAAAATTTGGCACTTGACACTATATATGTATCTCGATCGGGCTCTAAGTGTTTGTATTATATATATGTCAGTTTTCATGCATCTACTACTTGTGCAATGTATTTTATACTCATCTGGATAAATACTGTATAAATCCTGTATAAATACATGATTATACACCAGGAAAGTATTTTACTTTGAATACGTGTTACGCAATTAGTGGCGCATATAATTATATAGTCAGTGGCACATGGCTTTTCTGTGGCGCATATGCGTAAATGCGCCACAGAAGTCATTCATGTGGCGCATATGAAGAAATGGGCCACAGAAGTCTGGGACTTGTATGACGCATATCTATATGCGCCACAGGAAGCAGATATCAGTGCGAGGTAACAGTGGCGACGAGGATATGCGCCACAGAAGATGTAATTACATGCGCCACAGAAGAGCTGTTTCCTAGTAGTAAGACATGATCTCCATCAATGATCAACAACGGGACCGGGATGCCCATGTTAACCCCTATGCACTCCATGATTCTCCATCGTGTCGAACCTGAAACGATATGTCCAATTCCCTTTGTTACGTGATACAAGACTCACCGAGTGGGTCCAGTGTATCTTCTTGTCACACAGAAGAACAAATCCTGATCATGATGCATAATGCCTCTACATGCCCCTTTGGATACCTAAACATAGCTTTATGATCACTGTTTAACCGAGTGACGTTTGATGCTATCTAAGCAATCCTTCAGAGACAGTGATTGATATGATCTCACAATCTAAGGATTAGGACACTCTGTTTTTGACAATTGCAACATGAGCTAAGTGACATGATCATATTGCAACAATCATTGGTGGGAAATGTCCATCACATCATTCCAGATGATATGACTTCATTGTCAGTTGGCTTTCTTTTCATAGCACCATGATCAGGAAAACTTGATCATCATCTGACCAATGAACTAGTTGAATAGAGGCTACTAAGGACCTAGGTTTGTTTATATACCACACATGTATCCATGTTTCCGATTGATACAGTTACATCATGATATAAAATTATTATGAACTAATGATATATGACAATAAAACTCTTTTATTATTTGCCTCTAGGGCATATCTCCTTTAGTCTCCCACTTGCACTAGGGTACAAATAATCTAGTTGCATTGCTCACTACAAGAAACGTTTCCTTCTGCAACGACTTGGCCCGACGGTCGTCGTAGAAGGCACGTCTTCCCCGACAAAATTATCGGCTCGGCCATGGCTGATGGACAACTTTTTTTCTGGTTTCGTGGCCCTCTACTACGACGGATCTGCTAAAAACATGGAGGTAGCTCGGCCAGTGCATGGCAGAAGCAAGATTTTTGTTTCCTCGCGCGATGTTGACTCGCCGAAGTCTTTTGAGGCGTGTGGGTCCCGGACGTCAGTGTCTCTAGCGGACCATACTTTTCGGTCGCGCCTCCCTGATTTGAACTTGATAATGTTGCTCGATACGTCTTCCGTTTAGTCAGGCTGCTAGGTCCCACATGTCAGCCTCCCATTAGAAGGATCATGTGTATGATGGAATTTTTTCCCTTCGCTCACGCTACCCTGTTCCGAAGTTGATAGCGCTGCTCGATGCATCTACCATTTAATCAACCTCCTAGGACCCACATGTCATCCTCTCATTAGAAGAAACATGTGTATGATGGAATTTTTTCCTTTGCTGGCTACCCCGTTCAGAAGTTGATAGCGCTATTCGACGCATCTATCGTTTAACCAACCTCGTGAGCCCCACATGTCATCCTCTCATTAGAAGAAACGTGTGTATGATGGAATTTTTTTCCTTGGCTCGCGCTACCCTATTCCGAACTTGATAACGTTGTTCGATACATCTACCGTTTAATCACGCTGCTGGGCCCCACATGTCATCCTCTCATTAGAAGAAACATGTGTATGATGGATTTTTTACCCTCTGTCGCGCCTTCGTGTTCCGAACTTGATAGCGTTGCTCGCTGCATCTGCCGTTTATTCAGGTTGGTGGGTCCCTTATGTCAACCTCACATTAGAAGAATCGTGGGTATGATTGATTTTTTCTTCTCTAGTGCTACCCTGTTCCGAACTAGATAGTGTTGCTCGATGAATCAGAAGTTTGCTCTGAAGGAAATATGCCCTGAGAGGCAATAATAAAGTTGTTATTATATATTCCTTATATATGATAGATGTTTAATTTACATGCTAGAAATGTATTGATTCAGAAACATCAATACATGTGTGTTTAATAAACAAAAAGGGTTCCTAGTCATGCCTCTCTTATAGACTAGCTTGTTGATTAACAGGATGATCAAGGTTTCCTGATCATGGACATTGGATGTTGTTAATAACAAGGTCACACCATTAGCGGAATGATGTGATGAACATTCATCCGAAGTATAGCATTATGATCAAGCAATTATGTTTATATTGCTATAACATCATACGAAGTAATCTTTATCCTTAGACCATGAGATCATGTTAATTGCTAACACCGGAAGAGTATCTTGATAACATCAAACGTCACACCGTAACAGGGTGACTATAAAGATGGGTTCGATTACTGAATGTGTTACGTTGAGGCTCATGGATCAAGAGGAATTTGTCAATCCAGATGACGGATAGATATACTCGGCCCTCTCGGTGATATCACATTAGGATAGCTTGCAAGCAAGTGATGTGATCACTAGAATGTTATATCAGGGCGAGAAAAGAGTGCATGTCGATGCAGATCAAACTAGGTATGGAGATACCGATGATCGAATCTCGGACATGTAATATATCGAGAGACAAAGGGATTTAGTTACAAGCGTTAAAGGTTCTCACAATCACAAGAGTCATCGTTGAATGTGTAGGAGTCAGTAAGGATCTCCAGGTCCCGCTGCTGATTATTGATCGGAGAAGGGTCTCAATCATGTCTGCATTATTCACGAACCGTAGGGTGGCACACTTAAGAGTTACCGGACACCATTTTGGAGCACATATGTTTCAGACGAAAGAATTACAAAGCGCAGGAATTGTTTCAATAGAAACCGGAAATTGTTTCGGGTGAAATTGCAGAAGGTGGTTCTGCATGTGATATTGAAATATTGCAAGGGGATATATGTGAATGTTTGTTAATTAAAGTAATTAACAAAATTCTGAATAAATTTAATAAAAAGATTTTTATTAAATGAGAGAGCATTAAATTTGGAGAAATTTAATGCATTTAAAGTGGAGACTTTAAAAGGGAATGTGAAGAGGCATTTTAATGTGGAGGGGTTACCACCACATGAATGGGGGAGGTGAGGGGTCACCCCCCATGCGCCGGTGTATAGTTCTCATCGTAGGAAATTTTTTGTTTTCTATGCTGCGGACCCAACAGTGGTATCAGAGCCTGATCTATGCGTAGGTGCTTTGCACGGGTAGTACACATATGTTTATATGTGGGCGATGATGATCATGTTATTGCATCTTCTATGTACTTTGGATATTGGTGGCATAGTGGGATGAAGCCGCCCGGACCAACCTTACATGTCATCGTACATGAGACCAGTTCCACGACTGACATGCAACTAGTTTTGCATAAGTGGCTAGCGGGTGTCCGTCTCTCCTACTATAGTCAATATCTGATTTATAACGAGTTGCTAATAACTTGGTTATCCTCGTTGTGGTTCATGTTCGTAGGTAAGACCGGTTCTATCTCCGAAAGCCCTAAGCCACGTAAAACTTGCAATTAATAAATTAGAGGCGTCTAGTTTAGATCGTTGCTGGGCTAGTGTATTGATATGGTATTGTTGTAACTAGATGTATGATAGATACTCTTACAACTCACTTAACGTGTAAGTTCCATAGACCTTGGCCTTACACACAAAGGAATGATAGAGATCATACCACGATGCAAATGATAGAGATCAAATGCATGAACCATATCACCTCACTTCAAACATTAGCATCTTATATTGCTAGTTTGGCGCTTTTGGTAGCATTATAAGATGATCCCTCATTTAGATATCAAGATAAAATGTGTTCTTCCTTAAATATGCACCATTTTGTGGATCGTGTTTTGAGGCATCACGTGATGATCGGGTGTTCTCGACTCTACGCTTTCATACAACGGGTGTAAGACAGTTTTACACACGCAAATACTAAGGTTCTTACTTGACGAGCCTAGCATGTACAGACATGGCCTCGGAACACGGACCGAAAGGTGCATGAGTCATATAGTTGATATGATGCCCATATAGATGCTTGCCTTTGAAGCTACACCGACTCACGTGATGATCGGACTTGGTGTAGTGGATTTGGTTCATGTAATCACCAAAAGGACACGAGGGATGTCGTTTTTGAGTGGGAGTTCATTAGTAATTTGGATTAGTTGAACTCAATCTATCATAAACTTAGCCTAAATATATTTTACAAATTCTATTGTAGATGGCACCACCTGCTTTTAATTTCAATGTGTTCATGGAGAAAGAGAAGCTTGCTGCGAATGGTAGCAACTTCACCAACTGGACTATGAATTTGAGGATTCTCCTCACTGCTGCACAAAAGCAATATGTGCTAGAGGCACCGCTAGGCCCCCCACCAGCTCCTGATGCCCCTGGCGAGGAAAAGAATGTCTATATAACTCGTCAGGAGGACCACAACTTAGTTCATTGCGGCATATTGTATGGGCTAGAGCCAGAACTTCGAAAACGTTTCGAAAATGGCAATGCCTTTGATACCATGGGAGAATTGAAAATGATTTTCGATACCCATGTCAGAGAGAGTTATAATGCTTCTGAAAAGTTCTTTAGCTGCATGATGGAAGAGAACAGCTCTGTTAGTGAGCACGTACTCAAAATGTCTGGGTACGCCGATAAGCTTGTGTCCTTGGGAATAACGATTCCCATTGACTTAGGCATACATCATGTTCTCCAATCTCTGCCACCTAGCTACAAGAGCTTCGTGATGAACTATAATATGCAGGGCATGAAGAAGTCTCTTCCCGAGCTTCTGTCAATGCTTAAGACTGCATAAGTGGAGATTAGGAAAGAACATCAAGTGTTGATGATCAATAAGACCACCGGTTTCAAGAAGGACAAGAAAGGCAAGCAGAAGGGAAAGAAGGGCGGCAAATCTGTTGCCTGAAAAAGAAACCCCGAGCTGGCCCTAAGTCCGACATCGAGTGCTACTATTGCAAGGGATGACCATTGGAAGCAATCGCCCCAAGAATTTCGCGGACAAGACGGCAGGCAAGGCAAACAAAGGAATATTTGATATACATGTTATTGCTGTGTCTTGACTAGTACTGCAGAGTAGCACCTAGGTATTTGATACGGGATCGGTTGCTAATATATGTAACTCGGTTCAGGGGCTGCGGAACAAGCGACAACTAGCAAGGGATGAGGTCACGATGCGGGTCGGCAATGGATCAAGAGTTGATGTGATCGCCGTCGGAACGCTGCCTCTCCATATGCCGTCGGGATTAGTTATAAACCTGAATAATTGTTATTTGGTGCCTGCACTGAGCATGAACATTGTATCCGGATCGTGTTTGATGCAAAGTGGTTATTCGTTTAAGTCTGAAAACAATGGTTGTTCGATTTATATGAATAATATCTTTTATGGTCATGCACCTGTGTTGAATGGTTTATTTCTGTTGGATCTCGATAGTAGTATTACGCATATTCATAATGTTGATGCTAAAAGGATTAAACTTGATAATGATATATCTACATATATGTGGCACTGCCGTCTAGGTCATATTGGCGTTAAACGCATGAAGAAACTCCATTCTGATGGACTTTTGGAATCACTTGATTTTGAATCATTTGATACATGTGAGCCATGCCTTATGGGCAAGATGACTAGAACGCCGTTTTCGGTTCAATGGAACAGGCGTGATTTATTGGAAATCAGACATACTGATGTGTGTGGACCAATGAGTGTGTCGGCGCGAGGTGGATATCGTTATTTTGTTACTTTCACGGATGATTTGAGTATATATGGGTATATCTATTTGATGAAACATAAGTCTGAAACCTTTGAAAGGTTCAAAGAATTTTAGAATGAAGTGGAAAATCATAATGAAAGATCAAATTTCTGCGGTCCGACCATGGAGGAGAGTATCTTAGTTACGAGTTTAGCACACATATGAAAGACTGTGGAATAGTTTCACAACTCACGCCTGCCGGAACACCACAACGTAATGGTGTGTCAGAACGTCGTAATCATACTTTATTGGATATGGTTCGATCTATGATGTCTCGATCGACTTGCCACATCATTTTGGGGTTATGCACTGGAAACCGCTGCATTCACTTTAAATAGGGCACCATCTAAATCCGTTGAAAAGACACCGTATGAATTATGGTTTGGAAACAAACCTAAGCTGCCATTTCTTAAAGTTTGGGGATGCGATGTTTATGTGAAGAAACTTCAACCGGATAAACTCGAACCCAAAGCAGAAAAATGCGTCTTCATAGGATACCCTAAGGAAACGATTAGGTATACCTTCTATCACAGATCCGAGGGCAAGGTATTTGTTGCCAAGAATGGATCTTTCTTGAGAAGGAGTTTCTCGCGAAAGGTGTGAGTAGTAGGAAGGTAGAACTCGAAGAGGTTATTGAACCTTCTCTTCATGAAATGGCGAGTAGCGCAGCTCTAGAAGTTGTTTCGGAGTTGACTTCACCTAATGAAGAGAGAGCTAATGATATTGATCATGAAACTCCGAAAGAGGACACTACCGAACCTCGTAGGTCAAGCAGAACACGTGCAGCTCCTGAACTATACGGCAATCATGTTATGAATTTCATGATTGATGAAATAGATGACCCTGCGACGTATGAAGAAGCGATGATGAGCCCTGATTCCAACAAATGGCTAGAAGCCATGAAATCCGAGATGGAATCCATGTACGAAAACCAGGTTTGGACCTTGGTGGACTTACCTCATGATCGAAAGGCCGTTGAGAATAAATGGATTTTCAAAAGAAAACTGATGCTGATGGTAATGTAACCATCTATAAGGCTCGACTTGTCACAAAGGGGTTTCGACAAATTCAAGGAGTTGATTACGATGAGACATTCTCTCCCGTAGCGATGCTTAAGTCGGTAAGGATTATGTTAGCAATTGCTGCGTATTTCGATTATGAAATATGGCAGATGGATGTCAAAACTGCATTCCTCAATGGTAATATTGAAGAAGAGTTATATATGATACAACCTAAGGGTTTTGTCGATCCTAAGGATGCTGATAAGGTGTGCAAACTTTAGCGATCCATCTATGGACAGAAGCAAGCATCCCGGAGTTGGAATTTCCGCTTTGATGAGGTGATCAAAGAGTTTGGATTTGTCCAAACTTATGGAGAGGCTTGTATTTACAAGAAAGTGAGTGGGAGCAATGTGGCATTTCTGATATTATATGTGAATGACATATTATTGATTGGAAATGATATAGATCTTTTAAACAGTGTTAAAAGTTATCTAAACAGCAAATTTTCGATGAAGGACCTTGGTGAAGCTTCATATATATTAGGCATTAAAATCTATAGAGATAGATCAAGACGCCTAATTGGGCTATCGCAGAGTACATACCTTGATAAGATATTAAAGAAGTTTAATATGGACGGAAGTAAGAAGGGGTACTTACCTATGTTGCAAGGCAAGACATTGAGTAAGACTCAAAGTCCGGCTACGGCGGAAGAAAGAGAGATAATGGATAAGATCCCCTATGCCTCAGCCATAGGCTCTATAATGTATGCCATGCTATGTACAAGACCGGATGTGGCACATGCTATTAGTTTGACTAGTAGGTACCAATCTGATCTAGGTTCGGAACACTGGATAGCGGTCAAGAATATCCTTAAGTACTTGAGAAGAACTAAGGATATGTTTCTTGTATACGGAGGTGAAGAAGAGCTAGTCGCTAAGTGTTATGTCGATGCTAGTTTTGACACTGATCCGGATGACTCTAAGTCTCAATCCGGATACGTATTTCTCTTGAACAGAAGCGATTAGTTGGAGGATCTCCAAACAACCTGTGGTGGCTGGATCAACGACGGAGGCGGAATATGTTGTCTTCTTGAGCGGTAGAAGCGGTTTGGATGAAGGAGTTCATAACGGAACTAGGTGTGGTTCCTAGTGCATTGGACCCAATGGTGATCTATTGTGACAATAATGGAGCCATAGCCAACGCCAAGGAACCAAGGTCTCACAAGAATTCCAAGCATATTAAGCGCCGGTTTCACTCCATCCGCGAGCATGTCAAGGATGGAGATATAAAGATTTGTAAAGTACACACGGACCTAAATGTAGCAGATCCATTGACTAAAGTTCTCCCTAGGACAAAACATGATCAACACCAGAACTCCATGGGTGTTAGATTTATCACTATGTGAACTAGATTATTGTCTCTAGTGCAAGTGGGAGACTGAAGGAAATATGCCCTGAGAGGCAATAATAAAGTTGTTATTATATATTCCTTATATATGATAGATGTTTATTTTACATGCTAGAAATGTATTGATTCGGAAACATCAATACATGTGTGTTTAATAAACAAAAAGGGTTCCTAGTCATGCCTCTCTTATAGACTAGCTTGTTGATTAACAGGATGATCAAGGTTTCCTGATCATGGACATTGGATGTTGTTAATAACAAGGTCACACCATTAGTGGAATGATGTGATGAACATTCATCCGAAGTATAGCATTACGATCAAGTCATTATGTTTATATTGCTATAACATCATACGAAGTAATCTTTATCCTTAGACCATGAGATCATGTTAATTGCTAACACCGGAAGAGTATCTTGATAACATCAAACGTCACACCGTAACAGGGTGACTATAAAGATGGGTTCAATACTACGAAGGTGTTATGTTGAGGCTCATGGATCAAGAGTGGAATTTGTCAATCCAGATGACGGATAGATATACTCTGGGCCCTCTCGGTGATATCACATTAGGATAGCTTGCAAGCAAGTGATGTGATCACTAGAATGTTATATCACGGGAACGAGAAAAGAGTGCATGTCGTTAACGAGATCAAACTAGGTATGGAGATACCGATGATCGAATCTCGGACATGTAATATATCGAGAGACAAAGGGATTTAGTTACAAGCGTTAAAGGTTCTCACAATCACAAGAGTCATCGTTGAATGTGTAGGAGTCAGTACGGATCTCCAGGTCCCGCTGCTAATTATTGATCGGAGAAGGGTCTAGATCATGTCTGCATTATTCGCGAACCGTAGGGTGGCACACTTAAGAGTTACCGGACACCATTTTGGAGCACATATGTTTCAGACGAAAGAATTACAAAGCGCAGGAATTGTTTCAATAGAAACCAGAAATTGTTTCGGGTGAAATTGCAGAAGGTGGTTCTGCATGTGATATTGAAATATTGCAAGGGGCTATATGTGAATGTTTGTTAATTAAATTAATTAACAAAATTCTGAATAAATTTAATAAAAAGAGTTTTATTAAATGAGAGAGCATTAAATTTGGAGAAATTTAATGCATTTAAAGTGGAGACTTTAAAAGGGAATGTGAAGAGGCATTTTAATGTGGAGGGGTTACCACCACATGAATGGGGGAGGTGATGGGTCACCCCCCATGCGCCGGCCATGGAGAGAGGGGGCACCCCCCTCCTCCTATAAAAGGCCACCCATTCCCTCCTTCATCCTTACACCTCCTTGTGAAGGATCTCTCTCCCCCTCTAGAATTATTCCCCCATGGTCTCGGATTAGAGAGATACATGTTCCCGGTGGCATTTCGTCTGGAAGGAGTTGCTGCTGCCGCTAGATCGCTGGAGCGAGGAGGTGGAGGTTGTCCGGTGGCTTGAACGTGTGTGCGAGGACGGATGCGCTGCTGATTTGCGGCGCTCAGACTTCCACATGATCTTGAGATCGGCAAGCGTACGACTACATCAACCACGAGTTCCTACTTGTTAATAAAACTCGTTGTCTTCGAGGGTAAGTTCTCCATGGATGTATGTCCACCCGTTGCTCTGTATCTAGTAGATAGATCTTGGCTTATAGTTCTCATTGTAGGAAAATTTTTGTTTTCTATGATGTGGACCCAACATGCTCATGCTGCTGGGTCCCCCATTTTAGCCTCTCATTAAAAGAAATGTGTGCATGATGAACTTTTTTCTCGCTCGCGCCTCCCTGTTTCGAACTGCCAACATTGCTCGATGCAGCATCTGTATAAGGTCGCGTTGCTGGGTCCCACATATCAGCCTCTCTGTAAATGAAACGTGCGTATGATGGACTTTTTTTGGCCATTGATACGTCATAAACGTATCTATAATTTTTGATGTTCCATGCTTGTTTTATATCTACTTTCTTATGTTTTGTCCACAATTTGGAGTATTTTTATATATTTTCTGGAACTAACCTATTAACAAGATGCCACAGTGCGAGTTGCCTGTTTTCTGCTATTTTTGGTTTCAGAAAAGCTAGTAAGGAAATATTTTCGGAATTGGACCAGACAAAAGCCCAAGTCAATATTTTGCCCGAAGCAACACGGAGTCCGGAGGGGAGATGAAGAGGGGCACCAGGGCAGCCACACCCTAGAGTGGCGCGACCAGCCCTAGGCGTGCCGCCACCTGGTGTGGCCCCCCTGGTGCTCCACCGACCTAGCCCTTCCGCATATAAAAGCCTCCCGGGACGAAAACCCTAAGGACCCGATCAAAATTCCATGAAAGAGTCTGTAGCCACCGTCATCTCTATCCCTAGATCAGGAGGGATCTGAAGCTCTTCCCGGTACCCTGCCAGAGGGGAGAGATCACCCTGGAGGCCTTCTTCATCACCATTTCCGCCTCCGGTGTGATGCGTGAGTAGTTCATCCCTGGACTACGGGTCCATGTAGTAGCTAGATGGTTTGTTCTCCTCCTTTTTGCTACCATGTTTAGATCTTGTGAGCTCTGTTCATGATCAATATCATCTATTTGTAATCCTGCATGTTGTGTTTGCGGGGATCCGATGGATATTGAGATGCTATTTCAGATTGATTATTGATTCTATCATGTCTTTGTTATTTGTGATCTTGCATGATTTCCATTGTTAGTACATATCTTGGCCAAGTAGATGCTAGCAACTCCAAGAGGGAGTATTTATGCTCGATAGTGGGTTCATGCCTCTAGTAATCTGGGGAAGTGATAGAAATCTCTAAGGTACTAGATGTGTTGTTGCTACTAGGGAGAAAATAGCAATCCTTTGTCCATGGGGCAACCCTATTGTTTACTTTACACACTTTGCTTAATGCAATTATCTGTTGCTTGCAACTTAATACTAGAGGGGGTTCGGATGATAACCTGAAGGTGGATTATTAGTCATAGATGCAGTTGGATTACGGTCTATGTATAATGTTGTAATGCCCAATCAAATCTCATAGGAGTCAAGATGATTACTATATGCATGTATGCTTTCTTGGGGTCTATCAATTGCCCCGCTGTAATTTGTTCACCCAACATGTCATCTATCTTAAGGAGAATCACCACTAGTGAACTATGGACCCTAGTCCATTCTTTTACCATCAATTTACCATCTACTATTTACTGTTTACTGTTTACTTTCTGCCATGCAATTACTATCTTCCACACGATACGTTTAATCCTTTGTTTCAGCAAAACCGGTGAGATTGACAACCTCACTATAAGTTGGAGCAAAGTTCTGTGGTTGTGTTGTGCAGGATTCCAAGTTGGAGACAACACCTTGGGGTTGTTTCCTTGCTCCTACTGATTCGATAACCTTGGTTTCATAACTGAGGGAAAATTTGCTGTTGTGCTCATCATACCTTCCTCTTGGGGTTCCCAACGAGCTCATCATATTTTGAGCCATCAAGCCTATTTTCTGGCGCCGTTGCCGGGGAGTCAAGGACAACTTCACAAGGGGAGTCCTTCATAACCAATCTCTTTACTTTGTTTTTTTGTTTTGCTTAGTTTATTTCTGCTTTGTTTACTTGTTTCTTTTATCAAAAACACAAAAAAAATTTAGTTCTACTGGTTTGCTTCCTTTATTAAAAACACAAAAAAATGAATACTCTTGAAAACACTAAGTTGTGTGACTTCACTAGCACCAACAACAATGATTTCATGTGCACACCTATTGCTCCACCTATTCCTGAAGCTACTTTCTTTGAAATTAAACCTGCTTTACTCAATCTTGTTATGAAAGAACAATTCTCTAGTATTGGTACTGAAGATGCTGCTGCTCACCTTAATAACTTTGTTGAACTTTGTGAGATGCAAAAACATAGGGATATAGATGGAGATATTATTAAGCTTAAATTGTTTACTTTCTTTTTGAGAGGAAAAGCTAAAGAATGGTTGCTATCCCTAACTAGAAATAGTATTGATTCTTGGACTAAATGCAAAGATGCTTTCATTGGAAAATACTATCCTGCTGCTAAGATTATATCTATGAGAAGTGAAATAATGAAATTTAAACAATTTGATAATGAACATGTTGCTCAATCTTGGGAAAGAATGAAATCCTTGGTAAAGAATTGTCCCACTCATGGACTGATTGCTTGGATGATTATCCAAACCTTTTATGTAGGACTGAATTATTCTTCAAGAAATCTGCTAGATTCTGCTGCTGGAGGTACCTTTATGACCATTACTTTGGGTGCTGCAACAAAGCTTCTAGATAATATGATGGTTAACTATTCTGAATGGCACACTGAGAGAGCTCCACAAGGTAAGAAGGTAAATTCTATTGAAGAAACCTCCTCCTTGAGTGATAAAATTGATGTTATTATGTCTATGCTTGTTAATGGGAAAGCTCATATTGATCCAAATCATGTTCCCTTAGCCTCTTTGGTTGCTCAAGAAGAGCAAGTTGATGTGAACTTTATTAGAAATAACAATTTTAGCAACAATGCCTACAGGAATAATTTTGGTAACAATAATTATAGGCCATATCCTCCCAATAATGGTAATGCTTATGGAAATTCCTACAACAATAATAGAAGTGCACCCTCTGAACTTGAAGTCATGCTTAAAGATTTTATTAGTAAACAAACTGCCTTCAATAAAACTATGGAGGAAAAACTCTCTAATGCTGAAAGAAATATAGCATCATTGTCTGAAGCACAATCTTATTTGAATAAAATGGCTGCTAAACCTGAAACTATTGAAAATCCATTTGCTTCTACTAATGCCATACAAGTTAGAATTGATGAAAATGTTAGACTATTAGCTGAATTGCGTGCTAAGTGGGAAAGAGAGGATGAAATTTCTAGAAATAGTAGTATTTGTACTATCACTACCACTAATTTTGATGCTAGCAAACCACATGAAGTCCCCATTACTTTTGCAACAATGCCTAAAACCAATGGAAACTTCTCTAATAAAAATGCTGAAATTCTTCGAAATATGGGAAACAATAGCTCTACTACTTTAGATGGTAATTATGATTTTGATCTTGATGGTTGCAATATCTCTAAAGTAATTATGTTCCTACAAAAACTTTCTAAAAGTCCTAATGCTAGTGCTATGAATATGGCCTTTACAAAACACATTACTGATGCTCTCATAAAAATTAAAGAAGAAAAGATGAAACATAAAGCTTCTATTCCTATGAAATTAGAAGATAGTTGGGAACCCATCATTAATATGAAAGTGAATAATTTTGATCTCAAAGCTTCATGTGATCTTGATGTTAGTGTTTCTATTATGCCTAAAAAGATTTACGAAATGCTTGATTTGCCACCATTGGAAGATTATTATTTAAATGTCCAACTTGATGATAATGCTAAAAAGAAACTCATGGGGAGTGTTAATGATGTTCTTATTATGGTTAACAACTAGCCATGTGGCCCATGCACTTGCGCGGGCAACCTCTTTAATTACCTATTATTCACAACATATATCATGGTAGTTAATATCAATGTCTTCACGACTATATAGTTCGATAGCAACATCTTTAGTTACCTTTTTGCAACAATATTATGTAGGTTAGTTCTGATTTCACGGCTATATTGTTGGATATAAGAACATATTATCGAAAGGTGGATATCATTTCCATGTGATTTGGAACCATTTTGAAGTGGATGAACCTATTTACAAATGTATCCAAGGAACTTTTTTATATAAAGATATCCAAGGAACTTGGTGCCATTCATTGTCAATTCAACTACTGCCTCACATTAGATTTAGTGTTGTTTGATTCATGTTAGGCATCAACGTTTTTACACGAAAGTCATGTAGAAGTTATATCATGTCCTAACATATGAGAAGATAAAAAATTCTAGAAAGTATAGTTCTGAAAATTTCTTAACAGCTAGCAGATGAGAAGTCTTTGAAAAACTTTTCTATCTGACATGAATCTTTGTCTAACAAAACATATAAGATGCATATCTAGGTAGCTACCATAGTGGAATGCTCTTGAATAAACATTTCAACATCGCATGTTATTTAAATTTTAAATGGTTGATTGCATGGGCTAATTTCTTTGAAATGTTGGAATGCGAAAAAGATGGATAAAGAAAGCTAACTAAACTTTGGAAAAAATGTATGCTATGTTAGCATCGAGAGAAAATATGGTTACACATAAAGTGACACTCTTCTTGTATATACAAAGAGAGTGAGTTTTGTAAATTATGCACTGAGTACTAATAGAGTGCATATAGTAAACTTGTTCAACTTTAATGTATATAATGGTATATCAAGACTTTTATAGTTGATCGCTATAGTTTAGCTAAAGGTAATTTTTTGCAGAGATATAGTAGAGACATTATATGAGACAACATATTTATAATATATGACCTGTAACAAAATTAGAATTGAGTAGAATTTTGATCTTAAACTTGTACCAATAATAGTCAGATCGATGACCCGAGACAAAAACATGTGTACACCTTGTCAATCGCTTCTAGAGTACATAAAGCACATCAATACATGCCATGGTTATGTACGCCCTCAATAAAATATCGTATTTCTATCGCGGAAAAGCAATGACCAAGTATATTCTAACTCTGGTTGGTTTGTATTTCCTCATCTGCAAAAGGTGCATTAAGGTTGTCAGTGAATGAGAAATCAGTTAAGTAGACTGATAATACAATGCAGGAATTAATTGCATGATTGCAATAACATTTTTATCAGTCCTCAAATTTATAATTGTAAAGCTTAGTTGTTCAGGTCAGTGTCGTACTTAAAGTAACCTGAAGAAACATTTTTTACATTTATATGCATTTAGCGAAACATAGTCATGTTATCAAATCTATGTTCCCACATGATGTTGCTATCACAATCAAAATATAATTCAGCATGGAGTATAACTTCTCTCTACTATTGGATTCTTTCTATTTGAATTCACCGTCAACCTGTGCACCTACACCACCTATAAATAATATTTTGGTAACAAAAAACAAAAGTACATAGAATTTGAGAAGTTTGAAACTTTTGAATGAAAGACAAAAGGTATATATACCCCCACAACAATGTACAACCTGCAAAAATAAGTATACCCTAATAACTCTGGAAAAAGTGGAAGTATAAAAATAATAAAGTTGCTGATCTGAAATTCTTGTATGTCAACAATATACAATTCTTAGATAGGATCTCGTAACATGAAAACCTAGGTACAAAATTTGGTAAGCGATAGAAAGTTTCCATGATTTAGCAATATGTTCGTACCTTTTAGATGATAAATCATTAGATGATCAAAACTGAAACATGTATAAAGAGTGTTTTGTGCTTGATATGTGCACCACAACAACAACAATATATTGGTTGACTCGCAAGATAAAATAAACCTATCAAAATATCACTTTATGGGATTGGTTCAGGAAAAATTAGGAAGAGAATATATAATAGAAAATGGAAAATATATTTTTGTACCATAAAGAAAGACAAATTTTCTCTCTTCTCTAAGATGTTTACGGTGGAGGTAAATAACTTGTGAGGTGCAAAATTCTTCAAAAACTCTCTGCCACAATAAGTTAAGCAAGAAATGTGTCCATCTATTTTATCTTCAGTGACAGTAAAAGAAAAACTAATCACTGGGAAGTACCAAGAAAAGATAAGTATTTAGATGGGTTGATCCGTCAGGTATAGATAGCTAGATGGCTAGGGAAGAGCAAGGAGGATTGGAGAAAATAGTTACTGGTATTAACTTGGTTGGATAAAACTTCAACCTCCTAAAGCTTATTGTAAGATCCCAAATCTCTGATCAAGGTTATCAAAGTTCAAATCACCCAATTTAGGGTTAACAAAAACTTTTTATTATCTATTATATACTAAAAGTAAAATACGGGCTACCAGAATTAAGAGAAATCAACTACAATTTACCACAATAATCAGAAACATCCAGCCATCGGTTTAATTAACCAGCTAATCACAACCAACGGATCTTAGAGATAGTCTATTAGCATTAACTTTCAATAAAATTACCCACCAATGCCCCTAATAATGTTTCCCGTTCCGACTCAGTCTCCGCCTAACAAAAAGAGGACTCCACCGTAGATCGGCTCAAAGAATTGTTCCACCATTATTTCACCTAGCACTTCACACGCTGCCGCCGCCGCCGTATTCCAATCTGGTAGCTTGTCAACCCTTACCGTCATACTTCCGTCCGTGCGCCCGGTCCACTTTCTTCTCGTGCCAGCGGCGCTGCAGGTTTTAATCTTAACTCATGCTTGAGCCATGTAGTTGTGCATAAGGTGGATCAGTGGATTGAGGGCTTGCCTCATACATGCGCCATGTAGTCGGGATCAGTGGATTGAGGGCTTGCCTCATACATGCGCCATGTAGTTGTGCAAAGCGGTATCGATCGATGGTCTTTTCTCATGCTCACGGTAGGATAGCCTAGACTCAGGTAACGACACATGACTATCTTTCGTTTTTTTACTTCTTTATCTATTTCTTGTACTGCAAATTGCACAACATACAGTCTCTTGAAGTATGTCCGCTTCAACGGCGTAGAAAAGATCAAATTGTTCTATTGCAACGTCCTAATTCTATAGCACTGCAAATGCGAATTATGTTTCAAACAATTTATTTTGAGGAACGGTTCTGATCCAACTTTTCCCAATCATACTACTCCCTCCGATCCAAATTTGTTGACTCAAATTTATCAAGATACGGATGTAACTAATACTAAATTATGTAAATACAATCGAATCTAGACAAATCTAGGTCAACTAATTTGGGTCGGAGGGAGTAGCAAAAAGGAGGAAACATTCGGTACACCCGAAATTTAAAAGAATCAAATTGTATATATATTCCAAATTCAAAAGAATGATATGTTTATAGGCAAAATTACTTGATTTTTTCAATAGTAGGTACATCATTTGTTATCCACTAAAAGATTACGGTGGCCTGTGGCTAATTGTTTCAACATACAATTATTTGTATGTGTCCACCCTAATTTGCATGTATTCTAGGTATTTTTCTATGATACCACAAATAACACATGTCTCATGCGAATGTGAAAGATATATTTATAGATCAATTGTCTATTATATATTAAAAGTGCATTACAGGCTCACTAGAAAAAGAGAAATACTCTAGAAATTTCCACAAAAATTAAAAACACCCGGCCACCAGTTTAACTAATATATAACTAATGACAGCCATTGGATCTTACTAAAAGAGTTGCACAAAATTACCCACCGATACCCCGCTATAATTTTTCTAGCTGACAGGCTATCGTTCTCTACTAAAAGCAAAACTAATCTGCAGGATCTCCTACAGTCCTCACGCCCGCCGCCGCGGATGTGTTCGCGATTCTGCCTTTGGCTGGCCGTCCCACATGGTACAAGTGCATGCGTTCGATCTGTGGCAAAGACTTTGATCTTGCTTGCCGATGCATGCACCAGACCACCGCATCTGCCGCCACTGCCAATTTTTTCTTTAAGCCGTGATCCGGCTAACCTCCTTCAAGTATGTGTGTCGATCGATTGGTGCATGCGCAGTTCTGCGCGATTGCTCGGATGCTTTCCTCATAGAGGTACAGTACCTTTGATCTCCAAGGTTTGTGTTTATTTGATGTTTTACTTGGTGTAGTTATCGAGGAACAATTCACGCCCATGGAGATAGAGGGGAGGATAGCGTTGGCGTTGGAGATGGATCAACGTTGGTGCACACAGCTGGCAAATTCTCCTCCCGTGGACATGGATCAAACTTCCTCAAAGTTCTGTTTTAGACATGAAGCCATACAAGATGGATCCAGATGTAATTAAGACGTGCCTCATGCAGAGAGATGGACTACAAATACTTGGTAATAATGACACGTGAGCATTCTTAATTTTGATGGCTCAATCTATTTTTTAGGATACAATCATATATACCGTGGCAAAGTTTCAGAACTTTTGTTTGTAAGACGCAAGCTTTCAGATATGTAACATATACTCGACAGGTTTCATCCTTTGGGATTTTTAGAGCAAGAGGTATGTATCTATCAATATGCAAGAAAAAAATTATACATCCCAAATAGCATTCTTTGTATGGCGTAATCTATTTTTTAAATACAATCACATATATGGGGCAAAGTTTAGAACTTTTTTGTAAGACGCAAGCTCATATACTCGACGGGTTTCATCCTTTGGGACTTTTCCAACATCGGCATCTGTTCTCGCAATGTAGAGCAAGAGGTGTGTATCTATTCATATGCAAGAAAAATATTACATTCCAAATTGCTTTGCAGCGAAGTTTTACTCGAAATCTATGGGAGTGGCCAATCTGTATAAAAACATTACTTGATTCCTCATCTAAAGGCCGGCCACATCCTTTGTGCAGGTGTACGTAGTATTTTTCTTATTATATCACAAATACCAACTGTCTCACGTAACTATAAAATACGTGCTATTTTATAATACATCAATTATTGGTTTCATAAGACAATATTTTGTAACAGATATTATTGGTTTCATAAAAAAAATTGTAGATACTAATCATGTTTTTGCCGATCCCGGAGAATTATGTTGATCTAATTAATAAATGAATGTTTTTACCTTTGACTTGATGCGCGTCAGGTGTTAGCCTAACATGCCAACACATAATTCGTCTATGAACTCATTTTGTTGCTATCAGGTTTCAATACGGAACTAGAACAGCGGGACTGAGCAGTCCGGTGTCTGTGTCCAGTGCTTTTAGTCATTCTTGATATAGATAAAAATAGCATATGGATTCAGCTACTAAAAGTTCTAAATTCTAATATTCTAATCTATTAAATACCCCACAACGGTATATATGCTTTCTTAGATTTAAATCCCGTACTTACTTCGCGTATACATATTAGAGGCTTTTACAATTGGCTTGGACATTTGATTGCTCTAATACAGAGCATTGTACTTTGTTACCCAGAGGAACTGAAGGACAAAGATTTCATTGAAATATTTACAACTACTGAAGCTTTGATCTCTAGATTTTAGGCAGAGAAAGGATTTTCTGCCAATAAGGAGGTACAGAAAAGTATTATGCTTGAGGTATGACCTGGGGTGTGCAAGATTTTTAACATCACGATATCTCAATTCGAAGACTTTGCATTTATAAAGCCATCCTAATACCTTTTCATTAATTTACACCTATAATTTATATGGAAAATTTCGGGGCAGTCTCACATTTGGCCAAATTGACCATGTTTCTTTGTATCTAAACATGACTCAGTTGAAAAGATTTAGTTCTATAATTGTGATGCTTCAAGAAAGTAGAAGTGGCCATGTTGACACATTTATAATCAAGCACATATGATTTTCAGCATCTTTACATGGATATATGTTAGCCTTGATCTGTATGACAAATTCTTATTGATCATTGGATTGACATCAATATATGAATGTTTGGCGATCTTTTGGTACAATAGTGATTTCGTGTTTTAATATAAGCAATTGATTGTGTTTTAGTGATACCTATGAGTGTGATATGCCTAGGAATAAGAATTGCATGCATGACGTGCTTTCTCTAAACAAGACAAAAAATAACTTCCTTAATTTATTTTTATAGAAAAACAGGACCATAAAGATGTTGCCCACGCAGGTGCGTGGGCCACCGTGCTAGTTAAAATAATTATGAATGCATGTGTTTGTTGCATTAGTATAAAATTGTGTGTAAATACCATGTTTAATTGTTCTAAATGATATGAAATGGTTTAAAGGTGAATGCCACATCATCTAGACCATTTACAAACAAAATCCAAAGAAAAAAATCAAATAAGATTAAATAATGCAAATGGTCATTTTGACAATTTTAATCCACTAGGCCACTTTAGGTGTTCCTAAAAGTCAATTTCAAACAGAAACTTTCTCAACTCTTTTCACTCCTTGCTAGTACAAGTAAAGATCTATCAAGGCCCACTTTACAATCTTACAAAAACACTTAGCCACTAATTTTAAATGGCATTTGAAAATGGAATCCAAATCATACGAGAAGATCCCACTTTTGTAAAAACCAACCAAACCAATTCACCTTGACAATTCCCAGCAACCAGAGACTACCAAGCATAAGATCAGATCACACACCAAAAATCTTTTCAAATTTTGAATTTAAACTTCTTGCGGGCATTGTGTCGAACACCTGGCAGACAAAGCTAAACTGGCCTAACTATTACTGTTCTTGATCAATGCATTGTCCACCAAATTGCCCCTTTACACTCCCCTTGTCCCCTCTAGTCACAACCAGCACCAATGCAACACTCCTAGTTGCTATTTGCACTAGTGTCGAGCCACCCCGAGCCCTCCATGCCGGTCAACCATGGGCAAGCCCCAGCAGACCGCCCCGAGCTCGTCCACGACGCCTAGGAGGTAGGCGAGGCCACACCGCCGCCATCTGTCCCCTCCCCGAGCAGAGCCGAGCCCTGGACCACCGCAGAACGACCGCGCCCACCGTGTCTACGCCATGTCGAGCACGCGCCAGAACGCCGCGCGCGACAAGCGTGCACACGCCGCGCCTCGACCGCATCCCGCGCACACCGCTTCTCCACGACCCCAGAAACCGCCCGGACATGCCCCTACACCGCCGCTTGACCTGTAGCCCCCGTGTGCCGCGTCGAACGCTGCTTCTGCCGCGCAGAGCACCAGCCACGCCCGACCAAATGCCACCGCTCCTAGCTGCGCCTTTACGCCGTAGATGACCGCCAGCAGACCGCGCACCGTCCCCTACCTCCATCCATGACGATAGCACGCTGCACCGCCCTTGCCGGAGACGCCAGCCCATCCCGTTCGGTCGCTTCGTCGAACTATAAATAGAGGCCACCCCCAGCCTCATTCTGCACACCATCTCACTCCCCTCTCTCCACTGATCCTTCCACCCCATCCTCAAAGCAAGGCGGGCCGCCATTCGCCGGAATTTTGCTGGAGCTTGCCGCAGTAGAGGAGGAGAGGCGCCGTTGATTGCGACTCCCCCAGGAGCCGCCGCGACCACGCCTAGTACCGCCGTTGTCCACCAGCTCGATCGCCCCCATCGCCACGTCTAGCTGGAGCCCTCGTAAGCCCCCACGTACCCCCACCGTGCCGCGTTAGGGTTTGATCTCGCCAAAGCTGTTCACCGGAAACGATGAACCACGGCCGTCGATTCTTGTTCTAATCGCACGACTGAGATTGCCCCGTACCGCTTCGCTTAGGATTAATCGCTGACATGCGAACCCCCCTGTCAGTTGCCGTCTGCGCCGTGGAGCGCCACTGGACCGGCCCATTAGTTTTCCCGCGCTAGCCCACAGATTCAAATAGATGTTTTTATATTTAGATATAAACTAGATTCTATCCACTTGTTTAAAAATCAACTCAGAAAGATTCACTTAACCAAAATGCATGATTCAAATTTTGTTAGAAATATAATTAAAATATCTATCCAAGTCCGTTGGATTTAAATCAATTAGAATTAGAGATCACCTATAGCAAAAATAACAAGACAGAGACTTTTCTATATTTAAACATTTTTCAAAAATCAACCATAATAGCTTTTGAGTTGATTCCAACTCTCAAAAATCACATTTGATAATATCTATTTGAATATGTAATAATATCTAGGATTAAATGCAGTGACTTGGGACTAGTACCAAAATAATTCTATTAGGGCATTTCTAGTCACTTTAAATCATTTAAATAATAAACTTAAACTTAGTGAAATATGATCAAACATTTAAAACACATTCCCATGTATTAGAATATGTGGTGATGACATGTGTCCACATGATACCATATTTTAATTGGATAATATTAAATCTTAAATATTTTCAATGAGTAGAAATTACTTTTCTCAAATAAAATAAAGGAAACTAGTTCTTTAAATCTTGTGATGAGTGTGATGATGCTAGATCATCAAGTGTGTGATTTAGTGTGCTAAATAGACTAGTTAAGTATTGTTTGGTGATTGTGTATCTCGTATGTATTTATAGACGATACTACCGACAAAGTCTATGAGGAGGAGGAGTTCTACCCCGAAGAAGACGATACTACCCATCCCAAGTTTTACTTTTTACTTTACCAAAGTTTCTTTACTTTTAGTAATGCTTGGTGAGATTTTGGAAAGTAGTATAGATAGCATAAAGAGTATAAAACTTGGCCTATCCTAGATGTCATTTTATGGCATGAGATTGAGATTAGCATCCCACCTTAGTGAACACTCTTAACTTAGTAGCTAGTGCTAAGCATAAAACTTGATCACTTTAGATGAGAATACTTGGTGAAAATACTTATGAAAACCTTGGAATGATGAGGTATTCTATTGAGATGTTTTGACATGTGTTGAGAAACATAAATGGTTTATGATGATGAAAATACTGAGGCATGAGCCTTAGCCCTTTATAAAAACTGATGGTTGGGTTCGGATGCAATACCATTCCAATTTTACCGTACAACCACAATACCTGAATTGGGTAAGGCTTAGACGGAAGTTTATATGCATTAGTATTGGTTCCCTCGCGGAAGAGTTTTGAGCTAAGACTACCTCTTGATGTTGTCCACCTATGCAGTGTCCAGGATGGCAGATGGCCATGGCTGGGAGGTCAAGCTCATAGGAGAGATGCTTATACCAGAGTATGTAAAGGAAAGGTTATGATTGATTATCCGCATACTAAGTATGATGATTCAGGGTTATCCCTGACGGATGTATCGAATTTTATGGTGAAAGTGTACCACCTCTGCATAGTGTCAAACTATTCGAATAGCCGCGTCGGCGGTCATGGACAGTTGGAGTGGCCATACTGTTCCGTCGTCAGATGTTTTCAAAATAACTTATGAAATGAATTGTGACTTGACCTGACCACAACAGGGTTGTGACTATGAAAAGTAAGTTCCCAACTGAGGTGATTTAGAACTTTATTTTATCTTTCTTTGTTTCTGAACTCAGCTTAGGTTTCAAATTTAGCTTTGCAAATAAACTTTGAGTTTAGCATTCCTACTAGAACTATCTTACTTGTTAGTGATAGTTTGCGAGTACTTAAAGAGTACTCATGGCTTTGTCCCTGGCTATTCCCGTGGCCAGACTATGAGGAGGACTATCCGGAAGAAGGATGGCAAGATGGCTACGACAACTAAGATCATCTCCCATCGTCAGCATTGCCTGTGACACTGAAGATGGAGTCCACCGCTACGCTTATTATTCCGCTACTTGTTTGTATTAAGACTAGATCATGAGATCCTTTATTTGTGTAAGACCTTATTATGGTTTGTAATAGATGATATACTGTGATATCTAATCTGTTATGTCTCGCAAAAATGGTAATCCTGGGATTGCGATGTATGGCATAACAGGCATCTAGGGTTAAAAATCCGGGTGTTGACACTTATACTGCACTCCGACCCTTACAGTGGTTCGGCGTCCTACGGGCCTATTAGTAGAATTGGAATTCTTACAAATGCAAAATCTTAAAATCCAGTGGACCTCTTTGACAGAATGGTAACCAACATGTGTAAAATAGACAGTAGCATGGACGTAAGCTACCTTCTTACTCTATCAAGATTCAGTGTTCTGTATCCTATACATCATATTGGACAAAATGCAAACATCGTACTCTTGATGTTGGATTTATGATCAATTCAAATGATTGTTTCAAGCGTAAGAGGCATGCATGCACAAATCCAGATACATAGATGGTTATTTTCCATCAAGCTAGGAAGTCAAAATTATTTTGCTAAATCAAAAATAATGTGGCCTTAATGTTTCAGTGGAGAAAAACACAGTTGCAACAGCATGGTGATTCATTAATGGAAAAATGTCAATTTGACAACAATGGCATTAATCCTACTTAGTGGTATTTTTTCTCTCAGTTAGATCTAATATTCAGTCAAACTAAAACCAAACTACAACATCCAAATTATATGTGCCTGATATGGAACTGCACAACAACTATGACCACTAACAATTGTTGTGAGACATGCAATAGAATCAAAAAGACCCTCTTGCCAACGTGGAAATAAATATACGAATGAGAATAGGCTGGTTGTGAACTTGCAGGGTGGAGCATGAATAGGTGACACAATGAACCTTAAAGAATACATCCCAACTATTGGTGATCTATCTTGTTGCCAGATGGTCGGAAGCAATGTAAAGCACCTGATCTGGCCCTCCACACCCAGGCAACACAAAATAGAGTCACTAACAGAGTTGATAGTACGGCACAACCATACCTGATGATATTTTTTGATCCGACATATGAAACCAAGACGATTTGGTTGGGTTGTACCTGAATTGGGCGGCTCGGAGATTAGAGCATGTAAGTTCCGAAATTAACATGAGCCATATGCAAAGCCGATCCTCTAACTGCAGGCCTATATGCATAATTTTGACGTTGATACCTAGTTTCCTCTGCTTCATCATTCATCAATTATTATATGCTTCCTCCTCTTCTTCATCAAGGATAAACTTCATTAGCATAAAAGAGATGTTGGATTGAAACTGACATGGAAGTCTAGAAGAACCAAAGGATGGTCACGGACTGAAGCGTGATTTTGTAAGATCGACTGATCTGGCAAGGTGAACGATAGGAAGACGCAATTATACCGGCCAAAAAAATCACGGCAATGTGAGGCCTACAGCACCGCATAGAGGTCGTCATATTCCATAAAAAATTGTTTGAAGCTTATGCTACAGTACGCATCAACTTGCATCTTGAGAATGATGCCACACCGAGAAATTCTCTACATAAACAGCCTGATAGATTAAATAATGCGAGCGAACAATGCGTAGAATTAAAATCCTGAACAGTGTGCTTATTCCCTTTATAATCTTGCATCATCAAACCAAACGATCAGACGTCCCAAATCTCGTGGCACCTCGTCCCAGTCATCCATCGTGCATGAGGATCGCGTGATTTCCAGGAGAGGAGTAGATCGAGCTCAAGGAGGATACGATGCAAGCATGAAGGTTGTGAAAGCTATAGGGCAACCCTGGTGTTGGACCGGTGGAGGGGCACATTGATTGACGGAAGTTGTCGATGCTTAAACGTGAGAAGGGTAGAGAGGATGGTGCATGGCGGCTGCTGTTGAAGTAAATTTGGATTAGGTTTAGCAGGAGACGTATTTTAAAACATGGCATTGGTGGGTAATTATTTTCAACTTCAATGGTGAAAAATTATAACTGAAATCTAGCGGCTATTAATTTTCTTTTAAGAAAACTTAAATAAATCAATGGTCAGATCTTTCTGATTTTTGTAGGATTTTCTAGCCTATTTTATGGTAGCCCGTCATGTACTTTTTGTATATAATAGATGCCTATGTCCTTGTTGATTTCTATTTTTTGGATGTTGAATGCAATGCTTCTTGTCCTATTATTTTGGAAAGACCTTTTCTTAGAACTGTTGGTGCCATTATTGATATGAAGGAAGGCACCATTAAGTATCAATTCCCACTCAAGAAAGGTATAGAACACTTCCCTAAAAAGAGAGAGAAGATTCCTTTTGCCTCTCCTATTAAAACAAAATTTGCTCTTAATGTTTCTTCATTTGAGAATACTTGATTCTTACTTCTTATGCCTAGCTCAAAGGCGTTAAACAAAAACACTTATTGGGAGAGAACCCAAATTTCTTTAGGAATATTTTGTTGAGTCTTGGTTGCTTCAGTAATAACCTCTCCTTATCCTTTTTGTGTGGTTTTTGTGCCAAGATTAACCTCTAATGAGAGAGAAGTAAGACTTGGGAAAGTTGCTGTCCCGAAACAGATTTTTGTGCTTCACTATAAAAATTTGTGAACAATCTCTGTATGTCGGATTGAGCTGTAATTCTTTGTGCTTCTGCCCCAGGTTGTTATCTAACTTTCGTTAGATCAACACTTTTCGATTTGAGCAACAGAAGGTCTTCGAAAAAATTGGTTTTTACCTGCTGGTCTATTTTGACAGATTTTTGTCATTATTTGCATTTGCCTCTTAATCTCTTTCTCTTTGAGTTCTCTTTTATCACTTGAACTTTTAAAAAGGAATTGCTATAGTAGCTTGTGTTTTAATGGAAGTTTTACTTGTGTTGAAACTGAACCAAAAGACGTATTATCTTGAGTACACTAATATTGCTAATGAAGATTGTGTGAAGTTTTGTATGAAGGAAATTTTTAAGTGTAGGAAAGAATAATGTGATAAGATGGAGTATGGACAAAAGCTCAAGCTTGGGGATGCCACCCGTGTCACTCCAAAAAATATTCAAAAAGTACAAGCGTCAAAGCTTGGGGATGCCCAAGGCATCCCCTTCTTCATCAATAAAAATCTCAGGTTCTCTTCCAAACACTTCATTTTTATTATTTCATGCATAGTTGTGTTGTTCTTGGAGCGTCTTCGTTTTTGTTCTTAGTTTTCATTTGCTTAGTTTGCTTGAATAAATTGGTTGGACCCCCGTATTCATACATTAGTTTTCAAATAAGTTGGTTTGGATTGGAAAAGAGTAGGAAAGTTCATGCTTATAAGTGGTATAAAAGGGGTCTTATTTTTGACTGTGGCCTAGGCTTTATTATGTCATGCTTGATATTGTTTTGGCTTTATGCTTAGTGATTATTACTGTAGCATGACTTGTTACAAATAATTGAGATTGCTTAATGTGCATTGAAAGAATTATGCATTGTTTTAGCATATAAAAGCATAATATTATGGTATTCTCCTTTGATGCTTTATTTGGGTTAACTTGGCGCATGCTCACACCATGTTAAGACTATACCAATTCACCATAGCCTGTATGATCATTTAGTTTTCGACTTGTAATATCACTTTATGCTTTAATTAATAATGTTTTGTCGCTTTGCATGATTATGGCCATTATTTCTCTCTTAGTTGGTCGCTCCCAGTCTTTTGCTAGCCTGCATACCAAGTGTGAGTTCCACTCATACATCCAACTCCAAATAAAACCGAGTTATTCCAAAGAGTCCACCATACCTACCTATTAGCATTTGCTATTCCAAGTATATTCATGCTTTTATCTACCTTCTGAATTAAACTTGTTATGTGAAAATTAGTGATTAAAGCTCTCACGAACTTGATGGCACACTTTACTTTTCTTGCACTTAATAAACTTGAACCATTGTGCCCATCTATGTTGCGTATATGCTTGCGTTTTGTAAGTTGTGAATTAACAGAACCATGTTATCATGGGGAACGCTTTCAACATTGCACTTTATTTAGTTGATATTATGTTCTTTTGCTTATGGATCCCGACGGTGTGAAATGAAATCGGAGCTTGTAAGGCTCATGGAGTTCGTATATGTGTTAGAGAAACGCCTGGGCGGCTGGTCTAAGCCATGCCTAATCATGGTGGAAACCTGCAGCGTAACCATAGTGAGCAATCTATGAAGCATACTCTATAAAAAAAACCTATGCAAATAGGAAAGAAAAAAAAGAGAAAAAAAGGCTTATGCAAATAGGAAATAAAAGGATTGCTGAGATGCTCATTGTCTGCTTGCCTTGTCATTTTGATATGGGAAATATTCCGTATCATCGGGCAAGGGGTACATCATTGGCGGTTCTCTATGATACACATGTACTTACAATGACAAGAACTTACCTATGACTAAAGTTGAGTAGCATGAGGAACGGTGCTCGTAAGCAAGGGGCATGGGATTTTCAGCATATAACTTGTCAAGCATATCCTCATATTTGTTCACTTTAACCTTAATCACTTGAAGATGCTTATGATAGGGGCAATGAGAGCTGAAAGCTAATAAGTACCATAATTTTTGGAAGCTCTTTATGAGACTTGAATCCCTACTTCCTTCTATGAAGGGCCTTTCTTTTACTTTTATGTTGAGTATCCATCTTCTATCTTTATGCACCTATTAAGAGAGCATAGTGGTCATTCTTAGTTTAATGTCCATTGTCCCAAAACTTGTTGATTGATTCATAACTTTGATATTTCTTGTTCTTAAACTATTTTGTATCTAGTCACCCTTATGAACTTTGAAGGTGTCCTATGCATTTATGTTTTGCTACACTATGAGGGATGATACGTCCAAAACGTATCTACTTTCCCGAACACTTTTGCTATTGTTTTTCCTCTAAACTTGTGTGATTTGGATACAACTAACACGGACTGGCGCTGTTTTCAGCAGAATTACCTTGGTGTCTAGTTTTTGTGCAGAAAATCAACTATCAGGAAAAATCTCGGAAAATATGCCAAAAATTCAATTTCACCAGAAGACTCACGGAGCCAGAAGACGAGACGGAGTAGGGCCACGAGGGGCCCACACCACCTAGCCGCGTGGGCCAGGCCATGCCTGGGGGTGGTGTGGCCGCCTCGGCTGCCCCCTCGGCCTCCCTCTTTGCCTATAAGTGGCCTTCTGATCTAAAAACTCAGGAGGGTTCGACGTTTTTCCAGAAAGAGTTCCGCTCCACCGCCACCACCAGATTCCTCGATTCGGAACCAGAAACTCTGTTCTGGCACCCTGCCGGGACGGGGAATTGGAGGAGATCATCGCCATCATCATCACCATCGCTTCTCCATTGACCATCCATGTTTCCCCATCTATGAGTGAGTAAATCCCCTGCTGTAGGCTATGGGGATGGTAGGGATTGTATGAGATCGTTCATTGTAATGGCATCGGATTGTTAGGGCATGGTGCCTAGTATCTACTATTAGTGCTTTTTGACTTTATTGCGACTTGTTATGCTTAATGCTTGTCACTACGGCCCGAGTGCCATGATTTCAGATCTGAACATGTTATTGATTCATTATGATAGTATTGTTTATGGTCTTACCTGCAACTTGTATACACACATTGTTGTCCGGAACCAAAAGCCCCAAAGTGACAGAAATCGAGATAACCGGCAGTAATGGCTTTGATGTGAGGATCACATATGTTCATGGAGTGTTAATGCTTTGCTCCGGTGCTCTATTAAAAGGAGCACCTTAATTGCCTGTAGTTCCCTTGAGGCCCCGCTGCAAACGGGCTGGTAAGACAAAATCTGTTGTGCAAGTTCTCATTGCGAGCACGTATGACTATATATGGAACACATGCCTAGGATTATTTACTACTTGGATGCTTTATCTTATTTATCTGCAATTGCCCTATGTTTTGATTGCTATATGAATTGTCTTGTCCATGCAACGCCCGTCCATCCATCCCTATGCCTACCGCGCCTTAATCCTACTATTTACTGGAATTGTTACTATTGTCTTCACTTTTACTACTGTTATTACTTTGCTATTCCTACTACAAAACTGTTGCTACTGATAAACTGTTGTGAGCAAGATTATTTCCAGGTGCAGCTGAATTGACAACTCAGTTGTTAAGGCTTATAAATATTCTTTGGCTCCCCTTGTGTCGAATCAATAAATTGGGTTTCACTTCCCTCGAAAATATTGCGATACACCCACATACTTGTGGGTCATCAAGACTATTTTCTGGCACCGTTGCCAGGGAGCATAGCTTTATTTATCAAGTCCACTTGGAATCATTATTGTTCGCTGCCATCCATCCATCATGGGTAAGTCTCGTGATGGCAAGCTTCCTATTTTACCATCCACTACAAGGAGAGGTACGATTCTGAACACCTCTGTTGCTCTTGATTCACCGTCTGTTATGAGTAAGTTCCTTACACCACCACACACACATGCTACACACACTGCTACTACTGCTGAATCTGAAACTTCTGATACTTATGATTCTGCTTCTACTGTGCTTGATAAGAGTGGTTCATTAGGTCCTTTCCTAGATGCTATGATTGCTAGAACTATATCTAGAAATACTGAAACTCCTAATGAAGACACTACTATACCTGTTAGTTCACTTGAGTCTAGAGAGAGCTATGATATTGAAGACGGTTATATTGAGATGACCGATGAATTTATTAAAGAATGTCAAAACACCCATGATAGGAGTGCTGCTAAAAGTCTCCTTGAGAGGCGTACTATTAAACCCAAATTGTCTCCTAATGCTAAGTTTGCTGCATCTCCCATAAACATTAAAGATAAAGATTATGATTTCTCTCTTGATCTATCTTACATAGCTATTGTTGAGAAAGAACCTTTTTGTGGGACTAAGAATGAAAGTGGGGTAGCACATATGACTGAGCTTTCTACCATGAGTGGCCTGTTTTCTGATGATATTGAGATGCGCACCTACTTTGTTGCTAAAATTTTCCCCTTTTCACTAAAAGGAGAAGCTAAAACTTGGTTTAGTAATTTACCTCCTGGATCTATTGATAGCCCTGATTGCTTGATTAGTACTTTCCTGCAGAAATATTTTCCTCCTAGTGCTAGACATGCTATTTTGGAGGAACTTTTTGATTTTAAACAGGGAGAAAAGGAGATATTGCCTAAATCATGGGCAAGATTTTGTGCTTTGATTCACGGACAGGCTGGATGTCCATTACCTAAGAATGAGCTTCTTGACATATTTTATAATGGACTAACTGAAGAATCTAGGACATACCTGGATAGCTGTGCTGATTGTGTTTTCAGGAATAGGACTCCCAAGGAAGCTGAGGAATTAATGGCTAAAATAAGCAAGAATTATGAAGATTGGACTCCTCCTGAACCAGCTATACCCGAGACAAATATACCTAAACCAACTATTCCTGCGCCTATACCAACATCTAAGAAGAGGGGAGTTATTGAACTAAATGATGAAGTGATGAAGGAAGCTAAGAAATGTCTTAAGGAGAAGGGAATTAAAGCTGCATATGTCAAGAATTTACCTCCTATAGAAGAATTATGTAAGCCAATTCCCCATTCACCCACTATTGAGGTACACTCTCTCCAACACTTTGATGAAGGTGATATCCCTTACTCTAAACCTCCTGATCAATGCAAAGAAAAATTTGATATTTTTAATGTTAAGCAAGATAATTTTAATAAAAGGGTGCAAAATCATCTAATGGAAAACTCTAGAGCTATTGTTGAGTTGAAGGATATTGTGGAAAGAACCTCTAATGATGTTAAAATGCTTGTTAAACATTTTCAAATGGTTCAAACTCAAATAGATCAACTTATTAAAGTGCAAAAAGACTTGCGGTTAATGCTGCTAAAGAAAAAACATGCTTATGAAATTAGAACTAGAAGTGGTGCTGCTACCCAGGATCCTCTATATCCTGAGGGGCATCCTAAAAGAATAGAGTAGGATTCTCAACAAGCTGAAAATAGTGGTACTACTCGTAAGAAAAGAAAAAAGAAACATAAAACTATTGTAGAACCCTCTAAACCTGCTAAAGATCCTAATAGTATATTTGTCTCTGATGCTGAAACTGAAAGTGGTAATGAAGAAAATGATGTTACTGATAAAGAATAAGTTGAATAAGAACCTGAAAAGCACACTAAGAATACTAAATACACTAAAGAATATTTTGTTGCTAAGAAACATGGTAGTGAAAGAGAGCCTTGGGTCCAAAAACCTATGCCTTTCCCTTATAAGAAACACAAGTCAAAGGAAGATGAACACTATAATAAGTTTTGTGAGTGGATGAAACCTTTATTCTTGCAAATTCCTTTGAATGATTCTATTAAATTGCCTCCTTATTCAAAGTATATGAAGTATATTGTCATGAATAAAAGGAAGATCCCTAATGAAGAAATTTCTACTTTGCTTGCTAATTATTCCTTTAATGGTAAGGTTCCAAAGAAACTTGGAGACCCAGGGATTCCAACTATTGCTTGCTCTATTAAAAATAGTTACGTTAGAACTGCTTTGTGTGATTTGGGAGCAGGAGTTAGTGTCATGCCTTTTTCTCTCTACAAGAGACGTCAACTAGAAAAACTAATACCAACTGATATATCTTTGCAAATGGCTAATAAATCTACTACTATTCCTGTTGGTATATGTGAGGATGTACCTGTTCAAGTGGCTCATAATTGCTTGATATTAACTCATTTTCTTGTGCTTGAAATGCCTGAAGATGATAATATGTGTATTATTCTTGGGAGACGTTTTCTTAATACTGCAGGAGCTGTTATTAATTGTAATCAAGGAAAGGTGACCTTTAATGTTAATGACAAGGAGCATACTATCTATTTCCCCAAGAAGATTGATAGGACTTATGGTTTAAATTCAATTGAACATGTTGAGGGCATTCAAGTTGGAGAAATATATTGTCCCATACCAAGAGAAAAATTTGAAACTATTATGGTTGGGACCATTGCTATCAAGGTTGAGGTAACATAATCATTAGTGGAATACAAAGTTTTGTTTCATATAAAATTGTTTTGGTAACAAGACCTGATCAACCTTGTTAACAAAAGGATTTCATTGAACAAAACAATGTTTTCATCATGATTATCTCCGCTTACTTCTATTCTATCCATTTTAGTTTTTACTTTCATTTAGTTTACTTTTCTATTGTTGTTTGCTTGCTTGTTAGAGTGTCTTAGTACTTCTGAAGTTTTAGCCTTGTTTTGTAATTGCATCATTCCAAAAACCTTTTTCTGTCAGAAAATCATTCATCTATACCTGAAGATTGCTCAAAAATAAAGTGTCTCGAAAAATTCCATAAAATTCATATTAAATTTTTATGTGAAAAAAGGGGCAGAGAAGTGCCTGGAAGGTACCAGGGGGGCCCACCAGGCAGGCACACCACCTGGTGGCGTGGCCAGCCCAGGGGCGCGCCTGGCCATGGTGTGGACCACCCCTGGCCCTCCACTCACTCTCTCACTTCCCACTTTCTTCTCTCTCCTGAGAAAACACCAGTTCATTGCTCGAAATCGCGTTCTTGCTGTTCTTGCACTCAATTTTTTGATATCCTTGCTCAGCCCATCTTTGGTGCTGAAATTTGGAGCATATGATCTCCGGTATGTGACTCCTCCGCTTGTCCAAGTAGATTTGTGTTTAGTGGTTTATATATTGAGTATTTTGCTGCTGTAGGTGACAGGTTTTGAGAACTTGTAAGCTTGTTCAATGCTTAGAGATATAGTTTTGATGCATGTTTAGGCCTCTACAAGTCCCTATGAGTAGTGCCCTCCATTATATTCACTTTGCAATCACTTGTTTAATAGATGTTTAAATTTCAGAATATCAAAGATGAACAACCACACCTTTGGAGAAATATTTGAGAGGGACACACCTAGGAGGTCAAGGCCCTCAAGGTCAGCCTCTCAGTTTAGGCCTTCATACAACGAAGATCTCATTGTACCTCACTTTGGTAATGAAGGAGATGATGGGGATGCTCACCCATCTACTTTTCCTTCTTATACCTTCTTACAAGCTGCAGGGATTCTCGATGATTTCTTGCTACTGATTCAGAGGGTTGGTTTGACCTCATACATGCAAGATGAGAGTGAGCAATACGCTATGCTCACCAAAACTTTTGTTGAGAGTTTCGTTTTCACTAACACCCCCTATCAGTCAACTGTTTCTTTTAGAATTTATAATCTGCCCTTTACCATGCCATTGGACATATTTTGTAGCATTATAGGTGTAGGCATGACAGGGACCATGAAGAAGATTCAAGGTGACCCGCTGATTTGCTGGAGCTCTATCGAGGTGTGACCAATGACGATGACCGCGTAGCTCAGCGCGGGAAGATAAGAAACATCCAACTCCCAGCTCTTAGATACTTTGCCTATTATCTTGCTACTAGCATTTTTGATAGGGAGAATACGGGTAATATCCCCAACTATCATTTAGCCTTCCTTGCTGCTGCGCTTAACAATGATACTCGGTATAATCTTGGCTCTCTTATTGCTCGCCGCCTAGCTGCTAGGGGGCCTATTTATGGGGGCATCATCGCTTTACGTATGGTCAGTACATTAGAGCTTTCGGTGGATCCCAATGATACTATATTGGCACCACAAAGGCTTGACCTTTCTGCCATGAAAACACATCACTTCGTCACTGCTAACTGTGATATGGACAGTTTAGTATATAGGATGTTGTTTACCGACGGGGATGAAACGGAGATTCCTTTGCTGCAATCTACTTTGTTTAGTGTTCACAGAGGCCGTGGTCACGCTCCAAGGAGGAGGTGGACGAGCAGCTCCGCTTGCTGGGTTTCCACAGGCAGCACCAGGAGGATGTGCCCTCCTACGATTACTCTGCGCACTACGATGGGGCGTCCTCGAGCTCGCACCAGGACGAGGGTACCTCCTCACCGTACTACGGAGGCGCTCCATCTTGGCCATCTTGGGATTGATACCCACTTAGGCCAAAAGCCTAAGCTTGGGGGGAGGTACACCGACATTGCACTCATCTCCATATCATTTTGCGTCGGTACTTTGTATATTCATGGTTCGTTCTTTTTTTAGTTTTCATTCTTTCTTTGCTTTTTCTTTCTAAAACACAAAAAGACCAAAAATATTTCTATTGTTTCTCTTTGTTTGCTTCTTCTTCTTTTTGCCTTGGTTTGCTTTTCCCTTTTTTCTTTGTTTGAACTATTCGAAAAACCCAAAAAGATTTTGATTTGCTTATTCTTCCTTTTTGGTTCTTGTTTTAAAAAAAATCAAAAACACCAAAAATATTTGTTGTTCTTCTTTGGTTTTGTGAGTTTGTTGCAGGGTTCAGCAGTCCTCAGTGGAATTTGGTTTCATGTTATTATTCAAGCCACACAAGTGAAGGGCAATAATGAGGATTAATGATAACTTGAGATGTGGTAAGAGGCTGGTAACAAACTCTATTTGTTTTCATTTTTGTACATATACTCATCATTGTGGGCATGCTTAGTATGTTCATGTAGGGTGTATGTTATTTATGGATGCTTAGTAGTTCTTGGTTTCATATGATTAGTTCCAGCTTGCTAATAGGTTGTAGCATGTCATATGAATGTTTGCTTGCATTACTCTATTCATAACTTGGTATGACACTGTGGTATCCTCCTCTGAGTGTTTCACTTGAATTGACTTGGCACATGCTCACGCATGCATATGACTGAAATAATCAGTTAAGCCTCGATGAATTATTTTGCCTTGAGGGTCTTGAATCACTTTCATGCCATGATTAGTCCTGTTTTGTTCCAAGCATGATTATGACAGTTATTGCTCTCTCATTTGTCGCTCCCTTGCTATTGCTAGCCTTCACTTACACTGAGTATGAGCTCTACTCGTGTTTCCAATCCCCCAAAAACCAATATTGCCAAGAGTGTCCACCATACCTACCTATTAGCGTCATTTGCTGTTCCGTGCATATTCAATATGCCTTGTTTTCTTCCAAATAAAATGTTTGCTTGTTATGAGAAAGTTAGTTAGTAAAGCTCTCACGAACTTGATGGCACACTTTATTTCCTGCACTTAATAAACCTGAACCATTGTGACTGTCCATGAAAGTTATATGCTTGCAAATTATAGGCTGGGGATTAGCAGAACCGTGCTGTCACGGGGAACGCTTTCAACACCTGTAAATATATACCCAGTTGATATCATGCTCTTTTGTTTGCGGATGTCGTCGGTGTGAAATAAAAGGGGAGCTTGTAAGTCCATGGAGTTATGTATGTGTGTTAGAGAAACGCCTGGGCCACTGGTCTAATCCATGCTGTCATGGTGGAAACCTGCAGTGTAACCATAATGGGCTGTCTATGAAGCATTCTTCTTATAAAAAAAGATTCAGATATTGAGAAAAAAAAGAGATATATGAAAAGAGGAAAGAGAGAAAAAAGCACCATATTCCCATGGTAAATAAGAAGATTGTTGAGATGCTTGTTGTCTGCTTGCCTTGTCATTTTGATATGGGGATTCTTCCGTATCACCGGGCAAGGGGTACCCCGTTGGCGGTTCTCTATGATACACATGTACTTACGATGACAAGAACTTATCGATGACTAAAGTTGAGTAGCATGAGGAGTGGCCCTCGTACTCAAGGGACATGAGATTTCCAGTTTATAGTCTGTGAAGCATATAACTCAGATTGGACCTCACTTTCACCTTAAACATATGAAAGATGCTCATGATAGGGGCAATGAGAGCTCAAAGCTAATGAGTACCATACTTTCAGCATTTGGAAGCCGTTCAAACTATTCAAAACCTTTTTCATTTCCTTCTTGAGTCACCACCTATTCTATGAGCACTTTCTTGAGAGTATAGTTGTCATTCTTAGTATAATGTGCTTGTCTCAATACTGGATTAATTGTGTTATGACTATGATGCTTGTATCTTTGGTATCTTTACTTCTAGTATTCACCTGAACTTCAGAGGTGCCTTGGCATTCACAATCAAAGGCAAGCGAGATACCACTCTATCATACCTTGTTATGAGCATTGTAATGTTGCTTATGTTTATGTTTCATGCTACTTATTATTTTTGAGTTGGAATCTCCTCATAGCTTACAATGCCTATTAAGTAAACTTAGTTGCATACTCTTTATTATGAATTGCCTATGTAGTTGATCATATGCTAAGAATATATACATCATATGAAGCAAATGTGTTCGTGAAAGTTTCTTTTATCGCACTCAGTTTTCAACTGAATTGCTTGAGGACAAGCAATAAGCTAAGCTTGGGGGAGTTGATACGTCCAAAACGTATCTACTTTCCCGAACACTTTTGCTATTGTTTTTCCTCTAAACTTGTGTGATTTGGATACAACTAACACGGACTGATGCTGTTTTCAGTAGAATTACCTTGGTGTCTAGTTTTTGTGCAGAAAATCAACTATCAGGAAAAATCCTAGAAAATATGCCAAAAATCCTATTTCACCCGAAGACTCATGGAGCGAGAAGACGAGACAGAGTAGGGCCACGAGGGGCCCACACCACCTGGCCGCGCGGGCAAGGCCAGGCTGCGCCTGGGGGTGGTGTGGCCGCCTCGGCTGCCCCCTCGGCCTCCCTTATAAGTTGCCTTCTGACTTAAAAACTCAAGGGGTTCGACGTTTTTCCAGA
Source organism: Avena insularis (assembly GCA_023614405.1). Classification (NCBI taxonomy): domain Eukaryota; kingdom Viridiplantae; phylum Streptophyta; class Magnoliopsida; order Poales; family Poaceae; genus Avena; species Avena insularis. Next base: position 427,540,174 of record CM042686.1, on the reverse strand, counting down.
AAGAGTTCCGCTCCGCCGCCACCACCAGATTCCGCGATTCGGAATCAGAAACTCTGTTCTAGCACCCTGCCGGGATAGGGAATTGGATAAGATCATCGCCATCATCATCATCATCGCTTCTCCATCGACCATCCATGTTTCCCCCATCTATGAGTGAGTAAATCCCCCGCTGTAGGCTATGGGGATGGTAGGGATTGGATGAGATTGTTCTTTGTAATGGCATCGGATTGTTAGGGCATGGTGCCTAGTATCTTCTATTAGTGCTTTTTGACTTCATTGCGACTTGTTATGCTTAATGCTTGTCACTAGGGCCCAAGTGCCATGATTTCAGATCTGAACATGTTATTGATTCATTATGATAGTATTGTTCATGGTCTTACCTGCAAGTTGTATACACACATTGTTGTCCGGAAACAAAGGCCTCGAAGTGACAGAAATCGGGATAACCGGCGGGAATGGCTTTGATGTGAGGATCACATGTGTTCATGGAGTTTTAATGCTTTGGTCTTGTGCTCTATTAAAAGGAGCACCTTAATTGCCAGTAGTTCCCTTGAGGCCTCGCTGTAAACGGGCTGGCAGGACAAAAGATGTTGTGCAAGTTCTCATTGCGAGCACGTATGACTATAAATGGAACACATGCCTAGGATTATTTAGTACTTGGATGCTTTATCTTATTTATCTGCAATTTCCCTATGTTCTGATTGCTATATGAATTGTCTTCTCCATGCAACGCCCGTCCATCCATCCCTATGCCTACCGCGCCTTAATCCTACTGTTTAATGCAATTGTTACTATTGTCTTTACTTTTACTATTGCTATTACTTTGCTATTCCTACTACAAAACTGTTGCTACTGATAAACTGCTGTGAGCAAGATTGTTTCCAGGTGCAGCTGAATTGACAACTCAGTTGTTAAGGTTATAAATATTCTTTGGCTCCCCTTGTGTTGAATCAATAAATTGGGTTTCACTTCCCTCGATAATACTGCGATACACCCCATATACTTGTGGGTCATCAAGGGACAAGCTGAATACCATTCTCATTATGTTTTCTATATGTGAAACAAACAAACATCTTTCAAAGCATTGTTATTCATGAATCTTTTGTTTGTACCTTTTCATGTTACAACATGGTTGCTATGTCTTATTGTTAGAACTATATCTTTCATGCTATGTTAAAGTACTATGATCCCAGCTATCAATGATCTACAAATACCTTGATCAAGATTGTGATGGTGCATGTCACCTCAAAAATTATTCTTCTTTTTTATCACTTACCTACTCGAGGCGAGCAGGAGTTAAGCTTGGTGATGTTGATACGTCATAAATGTATCTATAATTTTTGATGTTCCATGCTTGTTTTATATCTACTTTCTTATGTTTTGTCCACACTTTGGATTATTTTTACACATTTTCTGGAACTAACCTATTAACAAGATGCCATAGTGCCAGTTGCCTGTTTTACGCTGGTTTTGGTTTCAGAAAAGCTAGTAAGGAAATATTTTCAGAATTGGACCGGACAAAAGCGCAAGTCAATATTTTACCCGAAGCAACACGGAGTCCGGAGGGGAGACAAAGAGGGGCACCAGGGCGGCCACACCCTAGGGTGGCGCGGCCAGCCCTAGGCGCGCCGCCACCTGGTGCTCCACCAACCTAGCCCTTCCGCCTATAAAAGCCTCCCTGGACGAAAACCCTAAGGACCCGATCAAAATTCCACGAAAGAGTCTATAGCCGCCGTCATCTCCATCCCTAGATCGGGAGGGATCTGAAGCTTTTCCGGCACCTGCGGAGGAGAGATCACCACAGGCCTTCTTCATCACCATGCCTGCCTCCGGTGTGATGCGTGAGTAGTGCATCCCTGGACTACGGGTCCATGTAGTAGCTAGATGGTTTGTTCTCCTCCTTTGTGCTACCATGTTTAGATCTTGTGAGCTCCGTTCATGATCAAGATCATCTATTTGTAATCCTACATGTTGTGTTTGCAGGGATCCAATGGATATTGAGATGCTATTTCAGATTGATTATTGATTCTATCATGTCTTTGTTATTTGTGATCTTGCATGCTTTCCGTTGTTAGTAGCTATCTTGGCTAAGTAGATGCTAGCAACTCCAAGAGGGAGTATTTATGCTCGATAGTGGGTTCATGCCTCTAGTAATCTGGGGAAGTGACAGAAATCTCTAAGGTACTAGATGTGTTGTTGCTACTAGGGACAAAACATCAATCCTTTGTCCATGGGGCAATCATATTGTTTACTTTACACACTTTGCTTAATGCAATTATCTGTTAACTGTAACTTAATACTGGAGGGGGTTCAGATGATAACCTGAAGGTGGATTATTAGTCATAGATGCAGTTGGATTACGATCTATGTATAATGTTGTAATGTTCACTCAAATCTCATAGTAGTCAAGATGATTAGTATATGCATGTATGCTTTCTCGGTGTCTGTCAATTGCCCCGCTGTAATTTGTTCACCCAACATGTCATCTATCTTAAGGAGAATGACCACTAGTGAACTATGGACCCCAGTCCATTCTTTTACCATCAATCTACCATCTACTATTTACTGTTTACTGTTTACTTTCTGCAAAGCAATTACTATCTTCCACACAATACGTTTAATCCTTTGTTTCAGCAAAACCGGTGAGATTGACAACCTCACTGTAAGTTGGGGCAAAGTTCTGTGGTTGTGTTGTGCAGGATTCCAAGTTGGAGACAACACCTTGGGATTGTTTCCTTGCTCCTACTGGTTCGATAACCTTGGTTTCATAACTGAGGGAAACCTTGCTCCTGTTCTCATCATACCTTCCTCTTGGGGTTCCCAACAAGCTCATCGTATTTTGAGCCATCAGCCATGTCCGCTGTTTTAACCTTGGCAACTTGTTGGGTCCTAGATGTCAACCACCTCTGTGCAGGAATCGTGTCTATGTTGGGTCCTAGATGACAACCTCTATTTGAAAGAAATGTCTGTATGTTTGATACCTTCGATCTGGATTACAGATGTAGTATAGCTCTTTTCCCCTAGTAGACCTAGGTTATCGAATCCACGGGAAGCGAATGCGTAGTGAAGTTACTTTAACGGACCTTCGGGAGTTTTAAAATTCCTTTTGTGTTTTTACTGGACCAGTAGCTTGCGTCTTTTTGTTGTTGTCGATGATGGAGAGAGAGGGCCTAGGGCATTCGAATTTCACCTGTAGCTGTGCAAAAACATCTGATGGAAATAAAAGATAGGAATAAAGTATGTGTGTACTTGTTAGAGGAAGATAAATTATATGTGGGCAGTGCATCCTTAATTGCTATTGCCTCCGCAACCGCTTATAGCAATAACCTACTAGTCTCATCCATAGAAGAAAGAGGACTAATGATATGCATAGTGATGTCACCGTTAATCCCAAGCAGATCCCTCACATATAGCCGTACTACCCCTTCTGTCACTGGGGTTCCCAACCTGCAGATCAGTCATCACTCATACTCCCTTTACCTGGCTCAACCCTCGGGTCTTGGGTACCTGACAAGTCCTTAGATTGAGGCAAGAGAGGATACAATAATCATCATGTCATACAAACTAATACACGATCCCATCTATGATAAATCACATGCACAATTGCTACATGGCTAGGCCGAAGCCCTTAGCCCAAGGAGAATTACTCACACATAGAGATGAGATCAACAATCATAAACATTGTAATAAAAATCATAAGATTGATAGCAATAGTCTTACAATGTTGCCAATCAGAGAAGATATCTACTATTACAAGTGGTGGAAGATGGCTATGGAGGTGGAGAAGGGTTTGGAGATTTGAGGCGGATTTTTGGCGGAGTCATGCTTCTTCGGGGTGAGGTGAGTGTTCAAGAGCTGTTTTCCCGTCACCAGAGGCTTCTTTATATAGGGGTCCCTTCACGAAAGTTGTTCTCTTTGACCTAACGGTTGCGGCGCCAACTATACGACCAGAGCTATACGGTCGGAAATTTTGCTCCGGCCGTATAGTTGGTCGTTACGGCGTCTGCCTTCGTTGGACGGCTCTTGGTTTCTTCTGGTTGAAAGAAATCTTGTATCTTCGACTTTAATGTAGTGATTCCCTCCTTTAAACGACATTATATGCGCAGGAAAATACAAGAACAAAGGATTGCATACCCCTCTAAATATTAGCATTAGTGGCAGGGTTTAGAGAGATATTTCATCAAAAAATGATTAGTATCTAGTTTAAATGTGGACGTAGATGGCTATATTTCAAAGCCATCAACCTCCCCAAGCTTAAACTTGATCGCCCCGAGCAATAAAACCAAAATAAAAAAGGAACTCAACATTTAAACTGAAATAATGAGATGGTGATCTTACTCATGATTAATAGTCTCATGTTTCCTCCACTTCATAAATATGAAAAACTTCAGCATAGATAGAGTAATGGCAAGCATATCATACGGGTTTCATGCATCCTTATAGCGCAGCAAAATTATTGTGAACATGGAGATTCAAATGAGCAAACTTTATTCCATGTGAAGTAATCAACTCATAGGCTTGCCTTTGAACAGTAAAGTATAATCATTTAAATTAAGAGTGTGAGAGTTGTCATAAAAAGCATATATACTAGAGTATCTCAATTCTCCCACATCAATAAATCAAGACTTTGCAAGCACTACTTTTCTATTCATTGTCCTTCAAGAATCAGTTTTTAAGTAATTGAGAGCATGCCAAAAAAAATAGTTTATCGGGCTGTGATGGACACTTGTGGCATCACTAAGGTTTTTGTTCCTTTTGCATAATGATTACTCATAATATCCAGAGGAGTGATTCCATCATGATTACAGCTAACCGAGAGTGCCAAGAACCTTACCCACTATAGCATTACTGCTACAAGTGTTTAATCAACTCATAGCCAAAATCTAGGAGTTTCCTCCATGAAGATCGTTCGTAGGCCAGTGGAGTTGTTGGCATCCCATGAAGTCTGACACGCATAAAGCTATATCATTCTTATGATTAACAAGTCAAACTTTGGTATGCTCACAAAAACCACTAAACATTAATTCAATCGAACAAATCCTTTCAAAGAGAGCTATCAAGTCAATCAACATTTTTAGTGGTGTCGAGTATCTCTAGAAATAAACCTTCAAGACTAAGCACTACAACACCCAAGCCTTCGATTGTTTGGAAATTTTTAGGCAAGACTTGGTTAATTATGAGAGCTGGAACAAAATGAGCCCAATTAAATACCCATGCAAACGACAATCTTACTATGATACAAAGACTCACTCCACCAATATAATATCTCAACATTCACTACTAACTAGCATAGGTTTCTCAAACTTCAAAAGTGGGGAGTCATAAGGCATACCTCTCATGTTTGGTTCCACTTCTCTCTTCCTTTTTTATTTGTTTCTTCGAAACTCAAAGTAGACCACTCTCCCGCAAATATATGAAGACCTCGAGGCGGAAAGAAAAGAAAGAGGGAAGATAAGGAAAAATGGAGAAATATTTTTGTCATTTTTCTAAGAGAGGGAATTAAAAGAATAGAAAATTGGGGGCAAAGATCGGCTAGAATTTTTTAAAGCAAATAGAAAGAACTAAAAATAAAGTGTTGGGGAAACCAACACGAGTGCTTATAAACTCAAATAAAAATGTAACCTCAAAAAATCAAATGAATGCCAAATAAAGATGCATGAGGAAACTTCCCCAAGCTTAGGCTTTTGCAAGCCCTTCAAATCATTGTGGTGGCGGGAAAAGTCGTTACTCCAGTTTGTGAATTGAGTGGAGAGGTTACTTGTTGATTCTCGGAGGTTCAAAGAGAGGTTGTGCATCCTCTCCACAGTCCCTCCAAGTCCTTGGAAATCTTGGTATGTGGTGAACCGTGTTTGTGGTTGCTCCTCTTAATGAGGAACTTCCTGCTCCTCCTCTTGGTCCTCATCCTCTTCAGAAATCTTCTCCTCGGGTTGGTGCTGCTCAACCTGCACATCATATAGCAAACGTCCTTCCTCGATAGAGAAAATACCATTAGGAAAAGGAGCAGGGTAGATACGCCCAGCTCAAGCAATATGTAGGTAATAAACACCACCTCTCCTAGTGAGCATTCCACAGGCCCTCAAGGTGGAGAAACCAACACACCTCTCACCTAGTACGGGTTGCAACTCACCTAGCTCGATGTCTAGGGAAGTGGCAAGCACGGTGATGACACCTCCTCCTGTGATTGGCCCTTGGTTTTCGGAGGCTTGCTGCTCCAGGTAGCGCACAAGGATGGCGCCCAAGTTGAGTGACAGGGTGCAGTTGATGTAAGCAGCCTTTGTAAGGACTAGGATGTCGTCCTCGTTGAGTCTCGTGAACTCATTACGTGCCTACAAGGTGTTAGCAATAACATAGAACAAATAGCGAATTGCAGGATGTTGAATATTCTTCCCACTGTTCACTCTACTAGTGAAACTCATTCCATTATAGTACTGATCGAGGGAAGGAATTAAGCCAGTAAAGGATGCATGTAAAGCATGAACTTCATTGTTTGGAAAATTAAAGCATGCACACCATTCATCTAATGTTAAAGTGTAGTTGTTGTTCATCAGATGGAAAGAAATAATATCCTCTCCTTGCCATAGTTTAACGGTGCTTTGCAACGAACTTAGGAATTCAATGGTTAAGCGGCGATAAGTAGGTACATCATTGTACACAAAGTCTTGCATGCCAGCTCTATTGCAAAGTAAATTAAAGTAATCATAAATACTGTCAACACCCGGGTTTTTAATCCCAGATGCCTGTTATGCCATACCTCGCAATCCCAGGATTACCATTTTTGCGAGACATAACAGATTTGGATATCATAGTACATCATCCATTATAAACCATTATAAGGTCTTACACAAATAAAGGATCTCATGATCCAGTCTTAATACAATCAAGTAGCTGAATAATAAAGCATAGTAGTGGGCTCTATCTTCAGGGTCACAGGCAATGCTGACGATGGGAGATGATCCTAGTTGTCGTAGACTTCCTGCTGTCCATCATCCTGATAGTCCTCCTCATAGTCTAGCCACGGGAATAGCCAGGGACAAAGCCATGAGTACTCTTTAAGTATTCGCAAGCTATCACTAACAAGTAAGGTAGTTCTAATAGGAATCTTAAGCTCTACGTTGATTTGGAAAAAGCTAGATTTATCTTAAACTGGGTTTAGAAGTAAATAAAGCTAATTTAATGTTCTAAATCACTTTAAGTGGGAACCTAGTTTTCATGTTCACAACCCTGTTGTGGTCAAGTCAAAGTCACAATTCATTTCACAAGTCATTTTGAAAACATCTGATGACGGAACAGTATGGCCAATCCGACTGTCCATGACCACGGACGCGGGTATTCCAATAGTTTGACACTCTACAGAGGTGGTACACTTTCACGAAAAAATTCGATACATCCGTCAGGGGTAACCCTGAATCATCATACTTAGTATGCGGATAATCAATCAGAACCTTTCAATTACACACTCTAGTATAGGCACATCCCCTATGAGCTTGGCCTCCCAGCCATGGCCATCTGCCATCCTGGGCACTGCATAGGTGGACATCATCAAGAGGTAGCCTCAGCTCAAACCTCTTCCGAGAGGGAACCATACTAATGCATATAAACTTCCGGCTAAGCCCTACTCAATTCCGATATTGTGGTTGTACAGTAAAATTGGAATGGTATCCCATTCGAACCCAACCATCAGTTTTTGGTAAAGGGCTGATCTCTACGCACTTATATTCTTGTAGACAGTTGTTGGGCCTCCAAGTATAGAGGTTTGTAGAACAGCAGCAAGTTTTCCCTTAAGTGTATTACCCAAGGTTTATCGAACTCAGGGAGGAAGTGGTCAAAGGTATCCCCTCTCAAGCAACCCTGCAATCAAGATACAAGAAGTCTCTTGTGTCCCCAACACACCCAATACACTTGTCAGGTGTATAGGTGCACTAGTTCGGCTAAGAGATAGTGAAATACAAGTGGTATAGATAATTATAAGTGGTAACGGTGATAGAAAATAGCTTGATGGCATGTGGTTGATGTGGGAAAAGACTAAAGGCAAACTGAAATAAAGATGGAAGCAAGCAAACATGTAACAGATCTAATTGCAAACGGTGTATCGATGCTTAGAAACAAGGCCTAGGGATCATACTTTCACTAGTGAACACTCTCTCATAAATATATTCTCTTCATGGTACTACTCTTAACTACTCTCCGGTTGGACACTCTAATTGATGGTAGGGCTATAACAGCACACCTCAAAGTTTGCTTTCCACATCTAGATAACCCCACACTGTCACCTTGAGTACTAGATGGTTCAAACAAACACCACAATTTCATAAAGACATCCAACTCCAAATAGAACTCATAACAAGTATTTGTAATCTCTAGCCTAAGTGCCACCATGGTGTGCACACTGTCAACTTCACACACATGGGGAGAGCAGAGATCTATTAAAGCACCTGAGTAGCAAGGTGGATCTATAGATTACAAGCTCATGATCACAATATGATCATGCATAGAGAGAGATGAACACATAGCTACCGGTAGAACCCTTAGCCTCGAGATAGAACTACTCCCTCCTCATCATGGGAATCAACAATAGTGATGGAGATGGAAGTGGAGATCGATGGAGATGGCTCTGGGGGCACTTCCCCGTCCCGGTAGGGTGCCGGAACAAAGACTTTCTGTCCCCCGAATCTCCCCTTTGGTGGCGGCAGCGCTGCGGAACTTTTCGTGGATTTCTGATTGACGATCTAGGGTTTTTGCCTCGGGTGAGATATATAGGCGAAAGAGGCAAGGTCGGTGGCCGGCCAGGGGGCCCACACCATGCCCTGGCGCGGCTAGGGGGACCAGCGCCTAGGGGTGGTGTGGCCACCCTGTGGCCCCTCCCCGTCTCGTATTCTGGCTCCGTGAGTCTCCGGGAAAAATAGGCATATTGGCTTTTCTCCCGTCCAATTCCGAGAATATTCATTTTCTGACTTTCTCGAACCAAAAACAGTAGAAAACAGGCAACTGGCACTGTGGCTCTTGTTAATAGGTTAGTCCAAGAAATCATATGAAAAGTACTCCAAAGTGTGGACAAAACACAAGAAAGTAGATAAAACCAAGCATGGAACATCAAAAATTATAGATACATTTGCAATTTATCAACATCCCCAAGCTTAACTCCTGCTCTTCCTCGAGTAGGTAAGTGATAAAAAGGAAGAATAATTTTGAGGTGACATGCACCATCATAAAATTGATCAAAGTATTTGTAAAACATTGTTAGCTGGGATCATAGTACTTTAATCAAAACATGAAAGACAAAGTTCTAGCAATAAGACAAAGCAACTATGTTGCAACATAAAAAGGCACAAACAAAAGATTCATGAATAACAATGCTTTGCAAGACGTTTGTTTGTTTCACATAAAGAAAACATAGCATAGTGGAATTCAGCTTGTCCCTCATAGAGTAGCAAACATAAATGCATAGGACACCTTCAAAGTTCATAAGGGTGACTAGATACAAATAGTTTAAAACAAGCAATATCAAGGTATGCATCAAACAACAAGTCTTGGGACAATGCACATAGAACTAAGAATGGTCACTATGCTCTCAAAGTAGGTGCATAAAGATAGAAGGTGGAGACTCAATATATAAGTGGAAGAAAGGCCTTCATAGAAGGAAGTAGGGATTCAAGTTTCATAAAGAGCTTCCAAAAATTATGGTACTTAATAGCTTTTAGCTCTCATTGCCCCTATCATAAGCATCTTGAAGTGATTAAGGTTAAAGTGAACAAACTATGGAGTATATGCTTGACAAAGTATAAGTTGGAAATCTCATGTCCCTTGAATACGAGGGTCGCTCCTCATGCTACTCAAGTTTAGTCACCAGTAAGTTCTTGTCATCGTAAGTACATGTGTATCATTGAGAACCGCCAACGGGGTACCCCTTGCCCGATGATACGAAAGAATCCCCATATCAAAATGACAAGGCAAGCAGACAACGAGCATCTCATCAATCTTCTTATTTACCATGGGAATATGGTGCTTTTTCTATCTTTCCTCTTTTCATATATCTATTTTTTCTCTTTTCTTTTTATCTTTTTTCTCAATATCTGACTCTTTTTTATAAGAAGAATGCTTCATAGACAGCTCATTATGGTTACGCTGCAGGTTTCCACCATGACAGCATGGATTAGACCAGCGGCCCAGGCGTTTCTCTAACACATATACATAACTCCATGGACTTACAAGCTCCCCTTTCATTTCACACCGACGACATCCATAGACAAAAGAGCATGATATCAACTAGGTACAAAGTACAACTGCAATGTTGAAAGTGTTTCCCATGACAACATGGTTCTGCTAATCCCCAACAAATAAGTGCAATCATATACAACATAGACGACACAATGGTTCAAGTTTATTAAGGGGAAGAAAATTGAAGTGTGCCTTCAAGTTCGTGAGAGCTTTAATCACTAGTTTTCTCATAACAAGTTTAATTTGGAAGGTAGATAAAAACATGAATATACTTGGAATAGCATATGCTAATAGGTAGGTATGGTGGACTCTTTGGAATAACTTGTTTTTAGGAGTTGGATGCATGAGTGGAACTCATACTTGGTTACGGAGGCTAGCAAAAGATTGGGAGCGACCAACTAAGAGAGCAATAATGGCCATAATCATGCAGAGTGACAAAACACCATTGATCAAAGCATAAAGTGATACTACAAGTTGAAAACTAAAGGATCATAAAGGCTATGGTGACTTGGGATAGTCATACATGGTGTGAGCATGTGCCAAGTCAACCCAAATAAAGCATCAAAGGAGAATACCACAATACTATGCTTTAATATGCTAAAACAACGCATGATTATTTAAAGGCTCATTAAGCAATCTCAATTGTTTATAACATGTCATGCTATAGCAAAAATCACTAAGAATAAAGCCAAAACAAAATCAAGCATGGCATGACAAAGCATAGGCCACAGTCAAAAACAAGCTCTATTTACCACCTAAGCATGAACTTTCCTACTCTTTTCCAATCCAAACCAAACTATTTGAAAACCAATGTATGAAAGAGGGGGTACAACCAATTTATTCAGCAAACTAAGAAAACCAAGCAAACGAAAAACCAAAACAAAAACGAAAAAGATGACGCTCCAAGAACAACACAACTATGCATGAAACAATAAAAACGAAGTGTTTGGAAGAAACCTAGAATTTTTATTGATGAAGAGGGGGATGCCTTGGGCATCCCCAAGCTTTGACGCTTGTACTTCTTGGATATTTCTTGGGGTGACACGCGTGGCATCCCCAAGATTGAGCTTTAGTCCATCCTTCATCTCATTACTCATTCCTTCCATACACCTGAAATTTTTCTTCATACAAAGCTTCACACAATCTTTATTAGCAACATTAGCGCACTCAAGATAATAAGTCTTTAAGGTTCAGTTCCAACACCAATAAAACTTCCATTAAAACACAAGCTACTGTATCACTTCTCTCAAAAAGCTCAATTCCCCAAAAGAACTCAAAAAGGAACCAACAAGAAGGAAATGCAAATAATGCCAGAAATCTGTCAAAACAGACCAGCAGGTAAAGATGAATTTTTTCGAAGACCTTCTGTTGCTCAAATCAAAAAGTGTTGAACAAACGAAAGTTAGATAACAACCTGGGGCAGAAGCACAAAAAATCACGCCTCAAAAGGACGAACAGAGATTTTACACGATTTTTTACGGTGAAGAACGGAAATCTGTTTCGGGACAATAACTTTCCCAAGCATTACTTCTCTCTCATTAGAGCTTACTCTTGGCACAAAAAGCAAATAGAAAGGAGAAGGAGCGGTTATTACAGAAGTAATAACTTTCAAGACTCATCTAAATTTTATGGGTTATCTCCCAATAAGTACTTTTCTTTAACGCCTTTAAGTTAGGCTTGATAGTTTGAGAAGATGCTCACATAATAAATATGAATTGAAGTAAAAGAGAGCATCAAGAAGCAAATTCAAAACACATTTAAGTCTAACCCACTTCCTATGCATAGGAATCTTGTAAAGAAACAAGTCATGAAAGCACAAAGCAATAAGCATAGGAAAGCAAAACAAGTGCAACTTTAAGACTTTCAACATAAAGAGGGGAAACTTAATATTATTGAGATGCATAAAACCATGTTTCCCTCTCTCATAATAACTTTTAGTGGCATAAATAAAATTAACAATATAACTATCACATAAAACATTCTTATCATGAGCCACATGCATATAATAATTATTACTCTCCACATAAGCATAGTCATTCTTATTAATTGTAGTGGGAGCAAATTCAACAAAATATCTATCATTATTATTCTCATCACCATAATCATCAAATATAGGAGGCATATTATAATCATAATTAATTTTCTCCTCAATAGTAGGTGGATTGAAAATATCATACTCATCATTGTAATCATCATATATTGGACGTATAGTATCATCAAAGTAAATTTTCTCCTCCATGCATGGGGGACTAAAAAGATCATTTTCATAAAAACTAGCTTCCCCAAGCTTAGACTTTTCCATAGCATTAGCAATAATGGTGTCCAAATAATTCATAATAACAACATTGCTATTAGCATGCAAATAAAGTTCCATAGGTTTTTTAATTTTCTCTTCAAACACTTCATGTCCTAACTCAAGATAAATACTATAAAGCTCTCTAATTTTGTTGTTGTTTTCCATTAAGCATAACTAGTGAAAACAAGAAACAAAAAGACAAAATTGCAGAATCTAAAGGAAATAACTTCGAGCACTCACACCGGAGGATGTGAGTACCTTTTACCTTACCTCCCCGGCAACGGCGCCAGAAAATAGCTTGATGTCTACGCACTTCTATTCTTGTAGACAATTGTTGGGCCTCCAAGTGCAGAGGTTTGTAGAACAACAACAAGTTTTCCCTTAAGTGTATTACCCAAGGTTTATCGAACTCAGGGAAGAAGTGGTCAAAGGTATCCCCTCTCAAGCAACCCTGCAATCAAGATACAAGAAGTCTCTTGTGTCCCCAACACACCCAATACACTTGTCAGGTGTATAGGTGCACTAGTTCGTGCTAAGAGATAGTGAAATACAAGTGGTATAGATAATTATAAGTGGTAATGGTGATAGAAAATAGCTTGATGGCGTGTGGTTGACGTGGGAAAAGACTAAAGGCAAACTGAAATAAAGATGGAAGCAAGCAAACATGTAACAGATCTAATTGCAAACGGTGTATCGATGCTTAGAAACAAGGCCTAGGGATCATACTTTCACTAGTGAACACTGTCTCATAAATATATTCTCTTCATGATACTACTCTTAACTACTCTCTGGTTGGATACTCTAATCGATGGTAGGGCTATAATAGCACACTTCAAAGTTTGCTTTCCACATCTAAATAACCCCACACTGTCACCTTGAGTACTAGATGATTCAAACAAATACAACAATTTCATAAACACATCCAACTCCAAATATAACTCATAACAAGTATTTGTAATCTCTAGCCTAAGTGCCACCATGGTGTGCACACTATCAACTTCACACACATGGGGAGAGCAGAGATCTATTAAAGCACTTGAGTAGCAAGGTAGATCTATAGATTACAAGCTCATGATCACAATATGATGATCATAATATGATCACGCATAGAGAGAAAGATGAACACATAGCTACCGGTAGAACCCTTAGCCTCGAGAGAGAACTACTCCCTCCTCATCATGGGAATCAACAATAGTGATGGATATGGCAGTGGAGATTGATGGAGATGGCTTAGGGGGCACTTCCCCGTCCTGGCAGGGTGCCGGAACAGAGACTTTCTGTCCCCCGAATCTCCCCTTCGGTGGCGGCGGTGTTGTAGAACTTTTTGTGGATTTCTGATTGACGATCTAGGGTTTTTGCCTCGGGGAGATATATAGGTGAAAGAGGCAAGGTCGCTGGCCGTCCAGGGGCCCTACACCATGCCCTGGCACGGCCAAAGGGTACCCGTGCCTAGGGGTGGTGTGGCAAACCTGTGGCCCATCTCCGTCTCGTATTCCGGCTCCATGAGTCTCCGAGAAAAATAGGCATATTGGCTTTTGCCCCATCCAATTCTGAGAATATTCATTTTCTGACTTTCTGGAACCAAAAACAGCGGAAAACAGGCAACTGGCACTGTGGCTCTTGGTAATAGGTTAGTCTAAGAAATCATATGAAAAGTACTCCAAAGTGTGGACAAAACACAAGAAAGTAGATAAAACCAAGCATGGAACATCAAAAATTATAGATACATTTGCAATGTATCAAGGGCTAAGGCTCATGCCTCAACATTTTCATCATCAAACCATTGTGTTTCTCAACACATGTCAAAACATCTCAATGGAATGAATCATCATTCCAAGGTTTTCATAATCATTTTTGCCAAGTATTCACATCTAAAGTGATCCACTTTTATGCTTAGCACTAGCCACTAAAGTTAAGAGTGCTCACTAATAAGGGGTGCTAATTCAATCTCATGCCATAGAATGACATCTAGGTATAACTAGATAGGCCTAGTTTTATACTCTTTATGCTATCTATACTAAAAGTAAAGAACTTTGGTAAAGTAAAATAATCAAGCTTGCAAGTAAAACTTTGGATTGGTATAATCAAAGTGGTATAACCAAAGCATGCCTAATGCATCTTGCTTAGGTTATCTTGCAATTAGTGAGGGCTTGCAAGTAATAGCTTGCTTAGTAGTGATGGCTTGCCTTGATTGGTGCAGTGATTGAAGTTTTCTTCGTCTTGTGCTTGGTAGTACTCCTCCTCCTCGTATCCTTGGTCGATACTATCGTCTATAAATGAATACAGGGTACATAATCACCAAACAATACTTAACTAAGTCTATTTAGCACACTAAGGCTCACACTTGATGATCTAGCATCATCACAATCATCACATGAATCAAAGGCTTAGTCTTATTTAGTTTATTTTAGAAAAGTAATTTCTACTCATTGAAACTTATTAAGATTTAATATTCTCCAATTAAAATATGGTATCATGTTGACACATGTAATCACCACATATTCTAATACATGGGAATGTGATTCAAAGTGTTGGTCATATTTTATAAAGTTTATAATTATCATTTACTAGATTTAAAGTGACTAGAAATGCCTATATAGCATTATTTTGGTACTAGTCCAAAGTCACTGCATGCAAACCTAAATGTTTTTACATATTCAGATAGATCTTCTCAAATGTGATTTTTGAGTTGGAATCAACTCAAAAGCATTTATGGTTGATTTTTGAAAAATGTTTGATGTTGCAAAAGTCTCTGTCTTGTTATTTTTACTATATATTATCTCTTACACCAAATGAATTAAATCCAACGGGCTTGGATAGATAATTTAAATATCATTCTAACAAAATTTAAATCATGCAATTTGGTTTAGTGAAACTCTCTGAATTGATTTTTGAATCTAGGTACATAATAGGGTTTTAACTAAATTGGAAAATCAATATTTGAATCTCCAGCTCACGGAACTTAAACTTAAAGGGCTAAGCCTGACTGCAACAACATGGGGTGGCAGCGGGGGTCCACCAACAAGGACTGAACCAAACGGTATCTACGCATCTGAGCTGTGCGATCTAATTCTAATCCAATGGCTGGGAGTCATCGTGGAGGACTAACTGCTCCGTCGAGGAACTAAACCTAACGCAGCAGTGGGAGTCTGGCGGGGCTCACCTTGACTAATGCTAGGGTCAGCGATGGGGGCGATCGACGTGGTGGATGACGGCGGTTCGAGGCGCGATCACGGCAGGTCTTGGGGTAGTCAAAATCGACGGCGCCCTTCTCCTCCAGCAGTGGCGGGCTCCAGCCAAATTCCGGCGAGAGAGAGCTCACCTTGCTCCGAGAAAGGGTGAGAGAAGATCAGAGAGGAGTGGTGAGGGTGTTGGTGTGGAGAAATGAGGCAGAGGAGGCCTCCATTTATACTACGATGAGGGGACGGAGCAGCATGGGCGCGGGCTCGTCGGTGACGATGCTACAGGCGGCTATCGGCGCGGATGAGGCTAGGGGGCGGAGCACGGTTCCCTGGCGGTTCTCACGGGTGTAATGGCAAGTCATGGGGCGGTGTGGATTGGTCGGGAGCATGCGGCGCTCCGTGTGGACATAGAGGTGTTTGCGATGGCGTGCGAACGGGGGTGTCTGCGGGGTTGTGGTGATCATGGAGAGGGTGAGGCGCGGTCTGTGCGAGGCGGATGGGTGCGGCGAGCTGGCGCGCTCTGGGCATGGCGCAGAGAGATAGGGCGTGGCGGTGCTAGGGTGGTCCAGGGCCAGGCTGGGGTCATGTCTTGGACAGGGGGTGGTGGTGGACCGAGGTGTGTCTGGTGCGCATCATGGGCGAGGGCGGCAAGGCTCCTGGCACGCTGTCCACTGTCGGCCGACGACGACCAAAACTGCACGGCGTTCCACTGTGCACACAACTAAGGGGGGATTGGTCTGGTGCTTGGCTAGGCTTAGGGGAGACAAGGGAGTGAAGAGGGGGCAATGGGGTGGAGAATTACTGCTCAGAACAGTGAAGTTAGGCAGGTGATTAATCAAGTGTAAGCAAGGTGTTTGTCTTAATGGCTGCAAGAAAAATATTTTGGAATTTTTGAATGAAACTTTGTGAGTGGTTTGATCTTAAGCTTGAGTATTTATGTTTTCCTGGAGAGGTCAAGGGTGAATGGTTTGATGGGTTTTTGAAAAATTGTGATCTTAGTACATACAGTTGATTCAGTTTTCAATTGTCCTTTAAATTGATTTGGAAAATGTTTTTGTAAGTTTGTCAAGTGGGCCTTGATACATTTTTACTTGGTCTAGCAAGGGGTGAAAAGAAGTGGAATTGTTTCGGTTAGAATTCTTCTTCTAGGAATACTCAAAGTGACCTAGTGGTCAACTTTGGCCAAAATGACCATTTGATTTATTTATTCATATTTGATTTCTTTTCTTTTGAATTTGTTTGTAATTGGCCTAGATGATGTAGTATTCATCTTTAAACCATTTCTCATCATTTGTAGCAATCAAGCATGGCAAATTTCAATCAATCACACATTAATGCAAACACACATGCATTCATATTCAAATTATTAATAAAAGTTTTTGTTAACCCTAAATTGGGGTGAATAGAACTTGATAATCTTAATTAGGGTTTTTGGGGTGTTACAAACCTTCCCTCCTTAAAAAAAATCTCGTCCCGAGATTTAAGAAAAACTAGGAACTAAAGAGATTTGGAAACTCAGTCCTAATGTAATCTTCTCGCTCCCAAGTAGCTTCTTCTTCGGTATGGTTGCTCCATTGGATCTTGAGAAATTTGATACTCCAGGTCCTGGTGGTTCTGAAGGCTTTTTCCAAAATACGAATAGGCACTTCACGATACGTCAGATCCTTGTTGATATCTATGGCTCGATGATCGATGTTCTTGAACTTTGGTGTTCTCCGGAACTTCTAAGCATTTGCGAAGTAACGAGATATGGAACACATCATGGATGGCGGACATCTCCTTTGGCAGTTCGAGTTGATAAGACACTTCTCCTCGGTGATTCAAAATCTTGAAGGGTCCAATATATCTGGAGGCTAACTTTCCTTTCAGCTGAAAATGCTGCATTCCCTTCAAAGGCGACGCTTTGAGATACACAAAATCTCTAACATTGAAGGTCAGGTCTCTACGTCTCTTGTCAGCGTAACTCTTCTGTCTGGATTGGGCGATCTTGAGGTTCTCACGGACTTTGTGAACCTTCTCTTCCCCTTCTCGTAGGATGTCGGGTCTGAAAATATGACACTCTCCTACTTGTGATCAATTCAAGGGGTACGACACTTCCTTCCATACAGAAATTCAAAGGGGGCCATTTGCAAACTGGCTTGATAACTATTGTTGTATGAGAATTCTGTGAAAGGCAGACAATCTTCCCATTTTGATCCATACTCTAGCACACAAGATCTCAACATATCTTCTAAGATTTGGTTGATTCTTTCAGTTTGTCCATCGGTCTGCGGGTGATAAGCTGTGCTGAGATTCAACTTGGTTCCTAATCCTTCTTGGACATTCTGCCAAAATCTTGAGTTAAACTGGGTTCCTCGATCTAATACTATGGTCTTAGGGGTTCCATGCAAACTGACTATTCTAGCAATGTACAGCTCTGCTAGCTTCAAACTCTGGTAGGTAGTCTTGACAGGTATAAAATGGGCTACTTTAGACAGTCTATCAACTATGACCCAAATAGAGTCATTTCCCCTACTAGAAGTAGGCAAACTGGTGGTAGAGTCCATTCTGATAGAATCCCATTTCCATTCCGGAATCTGTAATGGTTGCAAAAGTGCTACGGATCTCTGATGTTCCGCTTTGACTCTCTGACAGATATCACACAGGGCGATGTGCTTCCGATTTCTCTCTTCATCTTGTGCCACCAAACTTGCTCCTTCAAATCCTGATACATCTTTGTTCCTCGGGGGTGGATAGAATAAAGAGTATCATGAGCTTCTTCCATGATAACTTTCTTTAGCTCGGAATCTGCTGGCACATAGATACGTCCTTTGTACCACAAAACTGCTTCTTCATCTTTGGTGAATCCGGTTACCTTTCCTGAACTGATATGATGTTTGATTCCGTCGATACTCGCATTTCCTTTCTGCGCCTCCTTGATCTGACTGATCAAAGTGGGTTAAAGTTCAATGTTAGCTAGAAATCCTTTGCTAACTAGCTCTATTCGAAACTGCTCCAACTCTTCATGCAAACTTGGCTAGGCTTCTTTGATCATGTTCTTTAATCTACACGACAATCTGCTAAGAGTATCCGCTACCACATTGGCTTTGCCGGGGTGATAGTGAATGTCAAGGTCATAATCCGTGATTAACTCTATCCATCTCCTTTGCCTCATATACAGCTCCTTCTGAGTAAAAATATACTTCAAACTCTTGTGATCCGATTAAATCTCACAGCAGTTACCCATAAGGTAATGACGCCATGTCTTCAAGGCCAAAACTATGGCTGCTAGTTCAAGGTCATGGGTAGGGTAGTTTTGCTCATGCTGCTTCAGTTGTCGGGACATATATGCTATGAATTTGCCTTCCTGCATCAACACACATCTGTGACCAATCTTGGATGCATCACAATACACCTCAAAAGGCTTCTTGATATCCGGCATAATCAGAATTGGGGATGAAATCAATCTCTTCTTGAGCTCTTGAAAACTTGCTTCACATTTGTTCGTCCATTCAAACTTCTTATCTTTCTTCAACAATTGGGTCATCGATATTGCGATACTCGAAAATGCTTCCACAAACTTGCGGTAATATCATGCTAATCCAAGAAATGCACGGACTTGGGTTTGAGTGGTTGGGGCTTTCCATTCTTCAACATCTTTGATCTTGGCGGGATCGACAGCGACTCCTCCTGCTGACACAATATGTCCTAGGAATCCTACTTCCTTCAACCAGAACTCACATTTTCTAAACTTGGCATACAACTAATGTTATCTAAGGGTTTCAAGGATGGTTCTCAGGCGTAGCTCATGATCTTCTTATGACTTGGAATAGATTAGAATATCGTCAATAAAAACAATGACAAACTTATCTAGGAAGTTCATAAAAATCTTATTCATGAGATTCATGAAATAAGCGGGGGCATTGGTTAATCCAAATGACATGACCGTATACTCATACAATCCATATCTGGTGGTAAAGGCGGTCTTTGGAATATCCGTTGCACGAATCTTGAGTTGATGATAACCAATTCTAAGGTCAATCTTAGAGAACACTCTGGCATGAGTCAACTGATCAAACATATCCTCTATCTTTGGCAAAGGGTACTTGTTCTTGATGGTGACATCATTCAACTTCCGGTAATCTGTGCACAAATGGTTACCTCCATCTTTCTTATCCACAAACAAAATAGGCGATCTCCATGGTGATGCTCTTGGTTGAACCAAACCTTTTCCCAGCATAGCATCACGTTGCTTCTTCAACTCCACTAATTCAGATGGGTTCATACTATAAGGTTTCTGAGATATGGTTCCAGTTCCAGGAATTAGTTCAATAATGAACTCGATATCCCGATCCGGTGGCATACCGAGCAATTCATCTGGGAATACGTCGGGGTATTCACAGACTACTCTGACTTGGTCTAGGGTTGGTTGGGCTAGACTCTTGTTGCATTTGAATTGACGGGGCAAGGTCTCAGATACATGCTCTACTGATACTCCAGAGCTACTAGTCATGGTTATGGCTTTCTTGGCACAGTTGATCAATCCTTTATGTTTTGACATCCAATCCATTCCTAGTACTACTTCCAAACCTTTGGTTCAAAGTACTATTAGATTGGCATAAAAATCTATTCCATGGATTCTGATAGGTACAGCCTTGCAATTTTTTCTAGCTTTGGTGGTTGAACCAGGTATTTGAACTATCATAACATGCTTCAGTTTGGTTGGTTGAATCTTAATAGTGCATGCAAATTCTTCTGTAACAAACGAGTGCGATGCTCTAGAATCAAACACTCTTGCAAGTACTGAGTTAACAGAAAACATACCCAGCATGACATCTGGCGCTTCCTGGGCTTCTTCAGCATTCATGTGAAACAGATGGCCGTTGCGGTTGAGCGAGTTCCCTGGGGAAATCTCCTTCTAGGCTGAACACGGCGCTGTTGCTGAGCGGGTGCATTCACATTGGTGGCTGCTGCAAGCTTCTTGGGACACTCATTGGAGTAGTGACCCTTGACTCCACATTCAAAGCAGGTAATCTGGGACTTGTCTTTGGCTGCAACAGGCACAACATTGCTTCCAGTCCTTGGGGCAGTATTGTTGTTGTTGTTATTGGACTTGGG
The DNA here is from genome assembly GCA_023614405.1 of Avena insularis. Taxonomy (NCBI): domain Eukaryota; kingdom Viridiplantae; phylum Streptophyta; class Magnoliopsida; order Poales; family Poaceae; genus Avena; species Avena insularis. Next base: position 427,519,384 of record CM042686.1, on the reverse strand, counting down.
TGGTGCACGATTGAAGTTGTTGGAGTTGCCGGGGTTGTTGTTGTGGTTTCCTCCAGACTTCAAATTCCTCCGCTACGATTGGGATAGCTTGTACGGGACATAGGGGGTCTGTTGTTTCTTGGGGCATATCCTGCAGACGGGTTGGGGCGATACTTCTGGGTATTGTTGGATCCACTCTGGTGCATCATTCTGCACTTGCAGTTGTCATTGGCTTGGTTGATATTCCCTTCCATCTAAATGGCAGAGTCTACTAGCTCTTCTAGGTCTCCAAAACAGATGTTGACTAAAATAGTCTGCATCTCATCATGCAATCCGTTTAGGAACCTCTCCTCCTTATTGGCTTCGATGTTAATCTCATCAGGGGCATATCTAGCTAGGGACAAATTTTTTTGTCATGGTACTCAACTGCCATCATCCTTCCTTGCTTCAGTTCTCTGAACTCATCTCTTATTTTGGTGACTAAACCTTGTGGCACATGGGTGCGACTGAACTTGATCTTGAATGCTTCCCAAGTCATCATTTGACCATCGTTGATGGTACGGGTGCTATTCCACCAGGCTCTTGCATCTCCTGCCAGATAATGGGTGGCAAACAGTACCTTCTCATTGGCTTCAACTCCTAGGACCTCCAGATTGTTCTCCATGGTTTGCAACCAATCATCAGCATCTAAGGGATCCTCAGACTTATTAAAGATAGGTGGGTTGGTATTCTGAAAGTTCTTGGGTTTGGATCCATGATGATCTTGGTTTCCATGACCTTGGTTATTGTGGGCCATCTGAGCTATCTGTTGAAGAGTGGCTAGGTTGGCTTGACGCTCGGCTCTACTAGCTTCGCGGTCGAAAACTAGCATTTGTAGAATCTACAACATCGGGTCCTGCTATGAGCTGCTTCCTCCGGGGTTTCCATGAGTCATCTGAAGATTGAGATAGATAATGAGATAAGAGGGAAATTTCTAAGGTTCATGGTTTTTTTTTCAAAAGGCTTTAAACTTTGAGTTTGACTCAGGTTTTGTAAACTAACAACTTCTTCTCATTCATTCATTCTAAGCACACCATACAAACACACACCACACACAAATGGGAAAACAGATGGTTTTAAGAATCACTCTGTGAAACTAAGATACAGTGGGACCGGTACAACTCATTCCTATGGTAGGGATCAAGTGCATCTAATCATCATCAATAAAGTCGGAATCATCATCATCAGTGTGGAACTCCATGGCATCATCCTCTAGGTAGTCGTTGTCATCACTGAGGTAGGAGTAACGATCTCCCTGGATATCTTCACCTTCCTCCTCCTCCTTTTCTTCAAGCTGGACTTCCTATTCATGGACGGTCTTCTCGAGAGCGGCCACCTTTTTATGAAGACAATCGATGGTGCGATCCTTCTTCTCGCGTTGACGATGAAGTGATTGGCGATCCTTGACTAGCATGACAATAGTCTAGTCCTTCTTGACGGCAATGGCAAGGTTGTGGTTGGTGTAAGCTCGAGCATTGTCTAATTCCTTCTGCCTATCATACAACATGAAGTCAAGATTGTCCACCTGGTGCTTCAACTCTGGGTGTCCTGGCATCTCCAAAAGCATTCCCATAGAATCACGCCTTGCGAAGTGAGCAAAGCGAGTTCCCTGGATCAAGTTGACGTTTTGCCCACACACACGGGCAAGAGCTTCATGCATAACCCTGGCTAATCCATCTAGCCAGTTGTTTTCTCGCAAGGTGAATTGGATCTTCTCAGAAGTGGGTGCTTCCATCTTGCCACGGAGGTCTGCAACTATCAGCCATTGTAGATCTCCTCCGATGTGATCGTTGAGTTGGGCCCCGAAGAATTCCGGATGCGGGTGCTCAAGATACTCTGATAGTGCATCTACATCCCTCTCAAAGTTTAGTTGGCCTCCGTTGCCCAACTGGTAGAACTTGCAATACCGAACTTCCATCTATAAGAATTTAGGATGAGTAAGTTAGTGAGGTGCTCAAGTGTGTCAAATTTTAAGTAGGAATGTAAGAATTTTTTAGGAACATGATTTTTTTGAAAGAATCAAGGATAATAGGGGGAATATGTTTTCATAAATACTCACTTCATTTGTTTTGAAACTAAGTTTTTGTTCGGACGTCCATTCTAACTAGGGTCTCCTATGGTCAGGATGGCTCTGATACTAACTTGTCAACACCCGGTGTTTTAATCCCAGATGGCTGTTATGCCATACCTCGCAATCCCAAGATTACCATTTTTGTGAGACATAATAGATTTAGATATCATAGTACATCATCCATTACAAACCATTATAAGGTCTTACACAAATAAAGGATCTCATGATCCGGTCTTAATATAATCAAGCAGCAGAATAATAAAGCATAGTAGTGGGCTCTATCTTCAGGGTCACAGGTAATGCTGATGACGGGAGATGATCCTAGTTGTTGTAGACTTCTTGCTATCCATCATCCTGATAGTCCTCCTCATAATTTGGCCATGGGAATAGCCAGGGACAAAGCCATGAGTACTCTTTAAGTACTCACAAACTATCACTAACAAGTAAGGTAGTTCTAGTAGGAATCTTAAGCTCTAGGTTGATTTGCAAAAAGCCAGATTTATCTTCAACTGAGTTTAGAAGTAAAGAAAGCGAATTTAATGTTCTAAATCACTTTAAGTGGGAACCTAGTTTTCATGTTCACAACCCTGTTGTGGTCAAGTCAAAGTCACAATTCATTTCACAAGTCATTTTGAAAACATTTGACGACAAAACAGTATTTCCACTCCAACTATCCATGACTGCGGACGCGGCTATTCGAATAGTTTGACACTCTATAGAGGTGGTACACTTCCACCACAAAATTTGATACATTCGTCAGGGGTAACCCTGAATCATCATACTTAGTATGCGGATAATCAATCATAACCTTTCAATTACACACTCTAGTATAGGCACCCTCCTATGAGCTTGGCCTCCCTGCCATGGCCATCTACCATCCTGGGCACTACATAGGTGGACATCATCAAGAGGTAGCCTTAGCTCAAACCTCTTCCGAGAGGGAACCCATACTAATGCATATAAACTTCCGGCTAAGCCCTACCCAATTCAGGTATTGTGGTTGTACGGTAAAATTGGAATGGTATCGCATCTGAACCCAACCATTAGTTTTTGGTAAAAGGGCTAAGGCTCATGCCTCAACATTTTCGTCATCATACCATTGTGTTTCTCAACACATGTCAAAACATCTCAATAGAATGAATCATCATTCCAAGGTTTTCATAATCATTTTCACCAAGTATTCACATCTAAAGTGATCCACTTTTATGCTTAGCACTAGCCACTAAAGTTGAGAGTGTTCACTAATGACGGGTGCTAATCTTCAATCTCATGCCATAGAATGACATCTAGGTATAACTATGTAGAACTAGTTTTATACTCTTTATGCTATCTATACTATAAGTAAAGAACTTTGGTAAAGTAAAATAATCAAGCTTGCAAGTAAAACTTGGGATTGGTATAATCAAAGTGGTATAAACAAAGCATGCCTAATGCATCTTGCTTAGGTTATCTTGCAATTAGTGAGGTCTTGCAAGTAATAGGTTGCTTAGTAGTGATGGCTTGCCTTGATTGGTGCAGTGATTGGAGTTTTCTTCGTCTTCTGCTTGGTAGTACTCCTCCTCCTCGTATCCTTGGTCGGTACTATCGTCTATAAATGAATACGAGGTACACAATCACCAAACAATACTTAACTAAGTCTATTTAGCACACTGAGGCTCACACTTGATGATCTAGCATCATCACAATTATCACATGAATCAAAGACTTAGTCTTATTTGGTTTATTTTAGAAAAGTAATTTCTACTCATTGAAACTAATTAAGATTTAATATTCTCCAATTAAAATATGGGATCATGTTGACACATGTCATCACCACATATTCTAATACATGGGAATGTGATTTAAAGTGTTGGTCATATTTTATAAAGTTTATAATTATCATTTAATAGATTTAAAGTGACTAGAAATGCCTATATAGCATTATTTTGGTACTAGTCCAAAGTCATTGCATGCAAACCTAAATATTTTTACATATTCAGATAGATCTTTTCAAATGTGATTTTTGAGAGTTGTAATCAACTCAAAAGCATTTATGGTTGATTTTTGAAAAATGTTTGATGTTGCAAAAGTCTCTGTCTTGTTATTTTTACTATAGATTATCTCTAACTCCAAATGACTTAAATCTAACGGGCTTGGATAGATAATTTAAATATCTTTCTAACAAAATTTGAATCATGCAATTTGGTTTAGTGAAACTCTCTGAATTGATTTTTGAATCTAGGTACAGAATAGGGTTTTAACTAAATTGGAAAATCAATATTTGAATCTCGTGCCTCACTGAAACTTAAAAGCCCAGCTGCTTTGCATCAAGACCAAATGGCTGTTGGATGAGGGGATCCACCAACGCCGATGAATCTACCCAAACGGTATCTACGCATCTGAGCCATGTGATCTAATTCTAATCCAACGGCTAGGAGTCATCGTCGACGACGAACTGCTCTGGCGAGGAACTAAACCTAACGCGGCGGTGGGGGTCTGGCAGGGCTCACCTAGGCTCTAGCTAGGGTCGGTTATGGGGGCGATCGACGTGGTAGACGACGACGGTTCGAGGCGTGGTCACGACAGGTCTTGGGGTGGTCGAAATCAACGGCGCCCTTCTCCTCCAGCAGCGGCGGGCTCCGGGCAAATTCCGACGAGAGAGAGCTCGCCTTGCTCCGGGAAAGGGTGAGGGAGGATCAGAGAGGAGTGGTGAGGGTGTTGGTGTGTAGAAATGACGAAGAGGAGGCCTCCATTTATACTACAGCGAGGGGTCGGAGCGGCATGGGCGCGGGCTCGTCGGTGACCACGCTACAGGCGGCTATCGGCGCGGTTGAGGCTAGGGGGCGGTGCGCAAAAATCCTGGCAATTCTCACGGGTGTAATGGCAAGGCATGGGGTGATGTGGATTGGTCAGGAGCATGTGGCGCTCCACGCGGATGCAGAGGTGTTTGCGACGGCGTGCGGCAGCTACGGGTTGCGCAGCGGCAAACGGGGGTGTCTGCGGGATTGCGGTGATCATGGTTAGCGTGAGCATGCGCGGAGAGGGTGAGGCACGGTCTGTGCGAGGTGGTCGGTTGCGGCGAGCTGGCGCGCTCGGGGCATGGCGCAGAGAGATAAGGCACGACGGTGCTAGGGTGGTCCATGTCCAGGCTGGGGTCGTGGCTTGGACAGGGGTGGTGGTGGACCGAGGCATGTCTGGTGCGCGTCGTGGGTGAGGGTGGTGAGGCTCCTGGCACGCTGTCCACTGTTGGCCAGCGACGACCAAAACTGCGCGGCGCTCCACTGTGCACACGGCTAAGGGGGGATTGGTCTGGTGCTTGGCTAGGCTCAGGGGAGATAAGGGAGTGAAGAGGGGGCACTAGGGTGGAGAATTACTGCTCAGAATAGTGAAGTTAGGCAGGTGATTAATCAAGTGTAAGCAAGGTGCTTGTCTTAATGGCCGCAAGAAAAATATTTTGGAATTTTTGAATGAAACTTTGTGAGTGGTTTGATCTTAAGCTTGAGTATCTATGTTTGGTTGGAGAGGTCAAGGGGGAATGGTTTGATGGGTTTTTGAAAAAGTGTGATCCTAGTACATACACTTGATTCAATTTTCAATTGTCCTTTAAATTGATTTGGAAAATGTTTTTGTAAGTTTGTAAAGTGGGCCTTGATACATTTTTACTTGGTCTAGAAAGGGGTGAAAAGAAGTGGAATTGTTTCTGTTAGAATTCTTCTTCTAGGAATACTCAAAGTGACCTAGTGGTTAACTTTGGCCAAAATGACCATTTGCTTTATTTATTCATATTTTCTTTTCTTTTCTTTTGAATTTGTTTGTAATTGGCCTAGATGATGTAGTATTCATCTTTAAACCATTTCACGTCATTTTTAGAAATCAAGCATGGCAAATTTCAATCAATCACACATTAATGCAAACACACATGCATTCATATTCAAATTATTAATAAAAGTTTTTTGTTAACCCTAAATTGGGGTGATTAGAACTTGATCATCTTAATTAGGGTTTTTGGGGTGTTACAAATACCGAGTTGGTTCAATATAAGGGGGCAATCCCACTTGGTGGCCTTCACTTCATGGTTCTTGATCTTGTTTAAGCATTCGCGATGGGCCTCATCCTGGAACCGTATCCCCGTGCGTTCCTAGGTGATTGCCCGAGAAGCGCTAGCAGTGGCACGAGCACGAGTTTGGTTCCTTGTTTTCATCTTCTAAAACATTGGTCCTCATCTAAACACAATAGTAAGTATAATATGTTCCTCATCTAAACACACTAAAGAATCTCCTCAAGATAGTAATCTAGGCAAGAAAATCATGGCAATTGGTTCATAGTAGGTTTCACCCAAGATTGATAATGAAAATAGATCGAAGATGAATTTGCAAAAAGTAATTAAAGGATCGGAGGAGAAACATACCATAGATCACTTGTGTGCGAGGAAATCGAACGAAATTTAGTAGAGATGAAGATACCTTGAGGTTTTTAGAGAGTTTGGAGGTACAAGAAAGAAAATGGATTGAAGTTTTGGAGTTGGGAGTACCTTCCCGTGCGTTTTTGTGGTCGGACACAACTATACGGGCGCAACTGTACGGGCAACACATGCGTTCCGGCCGTATAGTTGGCGTTCTTTCAAAAAATTAGGTCTTCCTCCTGGCGGTGCAGCTATACGGACGCTACTATACGGGCGGAACAAAATGTTCCGGTCATATAGTTAGTCATTAAACTTCTGTCCCTGCGAAAGAAAATTTGCAAAGGCATAGATATCTATACGACGGGAACTATACAGCCGGAATTTTTATTCCTGCCGTATAGTTGGTCGTTAAACTCCCAGTATATATGAAAAAGATTGTATGGAGGCATCAATATCTATACGACCGGAACTATACGGCTGGAATTTTTATTCACGCCGTATAGTTGGTCGTTAAACTCTCAGTATATATGAAAAGAAATTGGACAGAGGCATTGATATCTATATGACCGAAACTATGTGGCCGGAATTTATATTCCCGCTGTATAGTTGGTCTTTAAACTCTTAGTACATATTGTAAAAAAAATCGATGGCAAAGATAACTATACGACCGGAACTATAGGGCCGGAATTTTTATTCCCGCTGTATAGTTGGTCGTTAAACCGTCTATATGCATCAAAAAATTTATGTTTCTTCGTAAGCTATTTCTTTTCCTGTAACTTAGCGATATACCTTGTTTTTGATAGAAAATTGACTGAAAATATTGTCGGCCAATAATAGCATGAATAATGCAGAATTTCAAGTACTACCAAATTTCTTCTCCTCAAATGGAGTTTTCTAGCACTCTTTATTAAACAAGAACTTAAACTGAAACTAAAAACTTAATTTAACATGGATTGCCTCCTATGGGGCCCTCTTTTATGGTCAATAGCTTGATGCAATTTTAATTCAGTAATTTCAAAGGAGCCAAGATTTAACTTGTTAAAAAGACTCTTTGGAATTGTTGTGATGCTTGCACCTAGATCACAAAGTGCAGCTATCTCATTGGTTCCAATCTTTATCTTAATAGTAGGCTCAAATATGTCATCTAGTTTAACAGGTAAGTTTTTAGCGATTTTCTTGTATTCTTCTTCAAGCTCGCGTACCTTAATTGTTACTTGATCAACAAAGTGTTGATACATGGCTTCATCATTACCTTCACTTACTAGAATTTTGACGTTGATCCCTTTTACGAGATCTTCGATAGTGTAGCTTGGTGAAGGCACATTACTATAATCAAGTTCTTCAGGCTCCTCCCTTTGGATCTTCGATGGTTTTGGAAGGGGTATAAATATCCCTTCTTCCCCAACGAGCAGAACTCTTGATTCATTCGAAATTGTTCAGACCCTTTGCAGGAGCTCCCATTCTAGATCTCCCACTTCAACCACCCGAAGGCTTCGATCTTTGGGGGAATTGAAGGAGGAGAGGATCATCATCGTCATCACGAATCAAGCGCATCAACTCCTCTCCATTCATTTGGAGAAATCCTTGATCTAGTATTCTTGTCAATATCTAGATCTTGTTCTTTGTTATTGATAACTTGTTCTTGTGGCAGCTTGTTGTCATTACGGGAGCCTCCAAGTTGATTGTGGAGTTTTGCCCCGCTAGTTGTGTAAAGGCATTGGTACCCGCCTCGAAGGGTCCCTATAGTGGAAAGGTGGATGAGGCCTTTGGTGGCGGGATCCATCGGAGAACAGGGTGAGACCTATTGTGGCGTGGTGGTCTTAGTACCGCCCACCCCTCCAACGCAGACGTACTTCCCTTAACAAGGAAGGAACTATGGTCAAACAAATCCTGTGTCTCCGTGTTCTTCACTATGGTTTACCCATTCCTCTTCCACTTGCTCTTTACTCGCTAGTAGATAGGTTTTCATATAGGGAAATTCCACCTAATAGTTTATCTAGAGAATTTACCCTTTGTGCTAAGCCTAAAATTGAAAAGGCATTAAAATTTGAAGTAGCACCTATTCACCCCCCCTCTAGGTGCCCATACGATACATTTCAATTGGTATCAGAGCCCCGACTCTTTATTCGGGCTTAACCGCCTAAGAGTAGTATGGGTACCAAGGATGATGGGAATGAGGCTGTGGATAAGGTCACAATGGATGACCTCAAGACGTTGGAAACAACCTTGTTGAAATTCTTTGAGGCCAAGATGGAGGAGATGAATCAAATGATTGCTCGTCTCACATCATCCATAGCCCCATCTCCATCCTCCTCTGAGGCAGCCACACCATCGTCCAAGGAAAAGACTAACACCGGATCCAAGGATGATGATGCGGAAGGTGAAAAACTTAATGGTTCCACCTCCAAGAAGGGAAGTAGTAAGGAGGAATATAGTGAGGTTCGTCACGTATATTCCCTCGACCCACCTATCCCTCACCCTCATATAAACAATAGGGGTGATCCACCCAAGCTTACTGCATCCTCTTTCAATCAATGGCAATTCTTAATGAAGTCTCATGTTTGCAGCTCCTCAATTGAACTTTGGAGGATTATTGAAGAGGGTATTCATATTGGAGATCATTCCAATCTGACAAGAAGAGAAGTTGTGGACAGCCAATTGAATGCTACGGCTCTCCACATGATACAACTCGGTGTGGGTCCCAAGGACATGCCCCACATTGAACATCTCAACATAGCTAAAGAAGATTGGGATGCCCTCACCGATCTCTTTATTGGGAATGAAAGCATGAGAAGGAATAGGTATGATGCCCTGAGTAATGAAGCTGAAGGGTTCTACATGTTGGATGGTGAAAACCATGAGGACATGTATAGAAGAATCAAGGGCATTGCAACAATATTTAGAAAGCATGGAGCCACCCACATTGATGATGCATGGATAAAAAGAAAATATGTGAGTGCCTTAATGCCTTTCGAGCCAACTGATTTGAAGAGCTTGCAAGGTAAACACAACTACCATCAAATGACATCCAATGAAGTCATGCAAGAAATAGCATCATTCAAAGTTGCTGCGAAGAATGTTGAAGATGCCTGGGCTCGTGCCATTGGAATGCAAGAGTGAGTCAATGTTGCTCTAAAGGCCAATGTTGTTGAGCAAGATGAGGATGAAAGAGCTTTTGAGGGGGCCTTCATGGACTGCCCCGATGAAGTCAAACGTGCTCATGGTGAGTACATGGTGTTTTACGCAAGGAACTTTTGGAAGGATCCTGCCAAGGCCAAGTCGGAACTCGAGCGAAAGAATGGGTCGAGTGGAAGAAGAGAAAGTGGCCCAAAACTGAGAACGTGCTACAACTGTGGAGATAGGATGCACTTTGTAGTCGAGTGTCCTTATCAAAATAGAGAAGACAATGGTGGCAGGCTCATTCTTAAAGAAAAATCCAAGGCACCTAAGAAAAAGCCATTTATTAAAAAGAATGGCCCCTACAAGAAGCAACCCAAGATCGTCTTAGTGGCACAAGAAGAATACCCCTCTACAAGTGAAGATGAAGAGGATGAAGATAGCTATCGCGAGGTGGCTGCTATAGCCACCACATCGACTCCATCATCTCTCTTCGACTCGCCAAACGAGAACGTCATCAACAACAATGGCACATGCCTAATGGCAAGAGGGTCCGAGGTATCAAGTTCTAGCTCTTCATTTCCTAAGACTAACATAATTTTGGATATGGATGATCATGATAGTCTTAAAATGAAAGAAGAAGTTATTGCTTTGGATAACTTTTTCACTAACCTGCAAGGTGAGCACAAACTCCATTTTGATGCTCTTATGAGTCAACATTCTCAAGCCAAAGATCTTCTTGAAGAAAAGGGCAGAATCGAAAGAGAAGATGCCTTGGAGATAGCTTCTTTGAAGAATGCCTTGGAAGAAGAAGAGGAAGCTCGAGTATCTTTGGAAGAGAGACTCGAATCCATTGAGGAGTCACATGAAGAAGTCGTGACTCAGCTCATCAAAGAACGTGACAATGCTCTTGCCAAGGTAAAGAAACTAAAGAAAGAAAAGATTGAATTTGGGGCTGCTCATGCTAGACTCTCGGAGAAGTTTGATAAACTTGAAAGTGCTCACAAGGCATTGAATAGTGATCTCTCTACTCTAAATGAGTCTCATGATTAGCTCCAAACTCAATTGAAGATGTATGTTATGCCAAGTACCTCCACATCATCCTATGGAAAAGAAGATCTTGCAAGAGGTTCTCAACACAAAGGTAAAGAGGTTCTTGATGAGATACTGAGCAAGCAAAGGACAAACAATAGAAAAGAAGGTCTTGGTTACATTCCCAAGACAAAGAACAAGAAAAACAACAACAAGAAGAATAAGAGCAAGATTGCTTAATCAAAGACTGGCAACATCACCAATGACAAGTCTACTTATGATGGTTTTGCAGGGGCTAACAATCCTAACTTTGAGTTATATTGTGATTATTATGGTGATGCTTATGCTAGTTATGTAGGCTCTTATGATTGTTACATTCCTTGGTCTATTTGGGTCCCCAAGACCCTTGTCACTAACATGAGAGGACCCATTGAAAAATGGGTACCTAAAACCAAGAAGTAACTTTCTTGCAGGGCTATGCTTCCGGTGGGTCTAAATGGGTACTCGATAGCGAATGCACGAGTCATATGACCAGAAGCAAGGAGATCATCACGGAGATGCGGCCAAATCATGATCATATAACCGTCTCCTATGGTGACAAGTCAAAATCTGAGGTATTGGGTCTCGGCAAAGTTGTGGTGGCTCACGATATCTCTCTCGTGGACGTCATGCTTGTTGAGACCCTCGGGTATAATTTACTTTCAGTTTGCGCCCTTGGTAAGATGGGATTTGCAGTTTTTATTGATGCTGATTTGGTGGTACTCTTGTGGAGCAAGTCTCTGAAAGTTGCTTTTGTGGGATATGTCGAAAATGACCTGTATGTGGTGGACTTTTCGGGGAAAACCACTACAGGCCCGATGTGTCTTTTCGGAAAGGCTGACGTGGGTTGGTTATGGCATCGCCGACTAGCCCATGTCAATACGAGAACTTTGCAAAGTCTCCACAAGGGTGGCCACATCCTTGGACTAAAAGAAAATGTCTCCTTTGCCAAAGATCGTGTTTGCAGGGCTTGTGTTGAAGGGAAAATGCATGACTCTCCTCATCGAAGGAAGACTATTATCTCATCAAAAAGAATCTTAGAGCTCCTTCATGTGGACCTCTTCGGTCCTCCATCTCATGCAAGCCTCGGTGGGAAGAAGTACTGTCTAGTGATTGTTGATGATTACTCAAGATACACTTGGGTTTATTTCTTCAAGTTGAAAAGTGAAACTCAACAAACGGTCATCGACTTTGCCAACGAGGTTCAACGTCAACACAATGTCCCTATTCTGGCTATAAGAAGTGATAACGGCTCTAAGTTCAAGAACTACACCTTAAATCAGTTCCTTAGTGAAGAGGGGATAAGACATCAATATTCCGCTGCGTACACCCCTCAACAAAATGGTGTAGCCAAGAGGAAGAATCGGACTCTAATGGACATGGCAAGGTAAATGCTAACCGAATTCAAGTCTCCATATAACTTCTAGGCTGAAGCAATCTCTACCGCCTATCATTCTTCCAACCGGTTATACCTCCATAAGATCTTGGACAAGACTCCGTATGAAATACGTACTGGTAACAAGCCAAACATCTCATACTTTCAGGTATTCGGGTGTAAGTGTTTCTTTCTCATCAAGGGAGTTTGTTTATCTAAGTTTGAATCTAAGGCTCTAGAAGGTATTTGTTGGCTATGGTGCCGAATCCCACACTTATAGAGTCTACAATAAGCTCTCCGGAACTGTTGTAGAATCTTGTAGTGTGGTGTTCGAAGAAAATGACGGCTCGTAAGGGCAAGTTGATGTTTGTGATGCAGATGTTGAAATACCCCAAGATGCCATAAGAAGAATGGGCGTGGGATTTTTCCGTCCCATTGAGGAACCCGTTGTGGCGGATCGGGAAGGACAATGCTCTAATCATGAAGAGCCCTCATCTACACATACTCATCATGTTCCAACCACGGGAGTAACTTCTACACCATATCCATTGACACCGGATTATCCGGCCAACCCCATCCTGACGAACAACCTACTCCTGGTGTTGAAGAAGTCGCTGCAAGCTCCAGGCCGGATTTTTCGGGTGACCCCGGATTATCCGGCCCCTCGCTAGTTCAAGCAAGTCCCAGGCAGCCTGATGAGGCTACTACAAGTTCTCCCAGTCCGGATTATCCGGCCCTGACTCTCCTGTTGTTCAGCAGTCTCCTGTTATGGTTGCTGACTCATCTCAAGGGCACGTGTCACATCCCAAGATTTTCCAAATCTTGTAATGTGAAAAATAAATAAACAAAATAAATTTTTGTTGAAAATCAGGGTGAAAAGAAACTTTTGTTTCTAAAAGGAAACTTAAAATCCCATCTTGAACAAACTTTGGCTAAAGTTTGAATTCAACAAAAATCCAAATCAAGGGAAATGCATTCCTCAATGAATGTATCTGGAAATTTAATCATTTGGAAAATAAATCCAAAACCCTAAACCCTAATGGAAGGAAATCATTTTCCCAAGTTATCTCCAAATCCATGGATTTGATCCATACCAAAATTGATCAACAAATGTTCACAAAGGATCAAGAAAGACCATAGAAGTTGGGTTCACTCAAATTGGAACCATAAATAAAATCTTATGATTATAATGAGATAAGGAAATTGAATTTCCAAAGCTAATAAAGCCCTTACCAAAAACCCAAACCAATTTAGATAAAATTAAATCCTAAAGGGATTTATAAAGATAAACATTTAATAAAGGAGATTAAAATATTTTGGAAACACTATTTTGGATCTTTTAATAAAAGACTTTGTTTTCAAATAAAAAGATTATTTTGTCTTTAACAAGATTTCCAGATATCTTTTATTTTCAAATAAAACCTACTAATTTGGTTTTGAAAATATTTGGATTTCAAATGGAAATATTGTTAATTAAATCAAACCCTATTTTATTAATAAACTAAAGATCCATTTTATTTAATTATTAAATAGATCCTAAAAATTGAATAAAAATATTATTTCATTTTGGACTTTGGTTGATGTCTTAAACAGAACCAAATTCAAATGAAAAGTTTGTTGTTTGTTTGAATTGATTTGAGTGTTGTTTGAATGTTTGAGTATTTGATTGAAATTCAAAACAGAAAAAGAATTAGAAAAGAATAAAACAAACGGACAGAAAAAAATAGAGAAAACAGACCCAGCCCAACAAAGTGGCCCAACAGCAGCCCAGTCCAGCTCAGTCTGCTCCCCTGCACGACACGTTTTGCACACGAACACATACCCGCACCGACGCTGACCAGAGGACCCCACCTGAAACGTTTTCCCCACTGACGCCGGGACCCACCCTTCACTATTCATCGTCTTCAACGAGACCTCGTCGCCCAGCCGTTGCCGCCGAAATTCTTGCCGTCCAATACCAGTAATTGGCCGAATAACTCCCGCTGTGATCACGCGTGCTTATTCGCCCTCTCCGCTCTATCTTTCCCTCAAACCCCGTCTCCTCTCGCCACGAGGCTGCGAATTTCGAGCTCGACTTCTGCTCGGCGACCTTCTCCAGCAAAATCCGGCGAACCACGGCCGCCTCGACTCCTCTACACGCAGGCATATTCACCACATCCAAGCATCGCCGCATCCTTTGTCTTGCGACCATGACTCGGGCGCGTCGGCAACGACAACCTCCAGCACCGCCGCCGTCTGCCTTCGCTCCGACGAGTCCCACCAGTGAGACCAGACCGCCCCTTCCCCTCTCGTTCACGCACACACCTTCGTCGTGTCTTGGCGCATCTGACCGTGCATTTCGTTTGCCTCTGAGCGATCCCTAGCACCATCCTCGACGACGACTGAGCAAGGCCGAGGCGCAGCTCCACTCCGGCGAGCAATCAAGCTCACTCCAGTGCGCCCCGCGATAAGACGACACTACCTCGAGCTTCCCCACGTTCTTGCGAGCACGGTGAGCATGTTCTTTTCCTCCCTCGTTTCCTGCATCGTCGGCACCGTCGACGACCGACAGCTCCGCCGCCGGTAGCCACCGCAGCGCCGCCAGTTCCTGGCTGATACGATGTGAGCCGTTAGATCACGATCCTATGCACACGATAGATCACTTAACCTGAACCGTTACGTTTGATCTGCACCGCACAATCCCACTTAAATCCTGTGGTCCACATCACGCGATCCTACCGAACCGTTATGAGCCAATAGGATACAGACACGTGGCCCAGAGATGTTTTAAAACAGAAATTGAAAACAGATTTGTTTGCCATTTTCAAACCTCTATAACTTTTGATCCACACGTCCAAAAATTACAAATTTTATACCGTTGGAATCAGTGGAACAAACCCTAGCCAACCATGCCCTTGGTTTAGCAAATAGTATCTGTTAGCTTGTTTAACTTTGCAGAAACATTTGATTGCTTGTTTAGATTAGAAAAATGATTCAAAAATGTTTTTGAGTTGAAAACCTTGGCAAAATGGTTTGTTGTGACCTTACTGACCCTAGGAACCAACCCATGGTTCTGAAAATGAATTTGGAAAATATTAGAATGGATTAATTGCTTTAATCCATTTATAGCTAATTAAAAAACTATTGATTTGTTTATGAAAATGTTTTTGTAAAGAAAACTTTGGGAAAATGGTTTAGACCAAACCTCCTGACCCAAAACACCAAGTTTTGCAATAGCAACTCATTTGGTGAAACAAAATAATGATTCTTGGATTTAAAACCATTTCTAGTCAAATAGAAATGTGGTTTATTTTATTAAAATGGATTTTGAAGGAAAACCTTGGAGAAATGTTTTGTTTTAAACTCTCTGACCCAAAACACCAAGTTTTGCAAGTTAGCAACTCATTTGGTGAAAAACTTAAAAGTTTTGCTTTGATAAAATATTTTCCACCACATAAAATGATGGATGGATTTAAAAATGGTTTTTGAGCAAAACCCTCTAACCAATGACTTTGCCATTTTGGTAAATGACCAATTTGGAACTTACAAAGTTTAGAAGCCTAGTGGAGACCATCCTTACAATAGAACCAACCTTTGCATACTTATGCATGACTTAGATTCCATTGCTTTATGTGTGTGAAATTGTTTGTTTGACTTTGGTTTGGAATGTTAGTTGATTTTGTGTTTGCTTGATTGACTTGTAGTGAAGTTAGAGAAGTGTGAGACTAGCAAGAATAAGGAGTGAACCATCATTCCCTACCAAAAAGGCAAGTTACACTATCATACAAAAGTCCTACTATTTTCATTATACTTAGTGGATTTTGAAAACATGCATGAAAATAATTTCTATACTTATGCTATGCTAAATCCTAATAGGATTCCCTTACATTACTTAGTGAAAACCTTGTAGTTGTACATGCTTAGCCAAGCTATATTTTGAAAAGAGATACATGTTGAGATTTTACAAAGTTGAGAAAAGGATTTGTTTTATATAATAAAACAAGGACTCAATGAACCACCTAGGTGGAGGATACTTTAAGTTTTGGAGAAGGTGGCAACAAAAGGAACCATGACTATGGTAATCTCTTTGTGTTGTGCTCCAAAAGAAAACCCACCTAGGAAACTTAGAGATTGAACATGCTTCTCCAATTGTGGCTTTCGTGTGCAACCACATGCTATTATGGCTCTGGCTTAGTAAATTACATTAGGAAGACCCATACATTGTCTTTAGTTACCAGACATGGGGATCTGGAATGCTTCATGGGGGCTAAAGACAAGCTAGCAATGGTGTATGGGAGGACCTTTTGGAAAGACTTCGTCACACTCTCAATCTGCAGATTCCATCTTGGTGAGTACTAATCCAGCGGCCACTGGTGGCAACAAGATGAGAGTGGGACATGTGGGTAAAGTGTACAACTTCTGCAGAAGATAATAAAATCTAAGTACTTAGCCGTGTCCCCGGTTATGGACAATACTGAGCAACTAAGGCCTGAAGCTATGGAAGATCTCGACATTCTAATTTCTAAAAGAAAACTTTTAAAACTTGATGCACTTGGAGTTACCAAGGAACTCAAGAGATTTTGACAAAACTTGATGCACTTGGAGTTACCAAGAAGCTCAAGAGATTTTGACAAAACTTGATGCACTTGGAGTTACTAAGGTGCTCAAGAGATTTTTGACAAGGACCTGAACACTTGGGTTTTTACCAAGGAGTTCAAGAGATTTTTGAAAGGAGATTTGACAAAGGACCAAAAACCATTTTTGAAAAGATAGGATAAAATATTGCTTTATGCAATTGAGCCTTAAACTCTACTTAGACAAATATGCATGTAGTGATAGGATCCACCTATATTACACATAGAAGTGAAACTTGCCAATACAATTCAAATGTATTGACCCTTGTGGCTGTAACTTGTAATGTTGCAGGTTTGATTGATTTTAGTGAAGATTGATTGATTAGGTTACAAAGTCTACAACCAACATCTGCCTGTGGCACTTTGAAGATGAAGGACCCATGACTATAGTTATTCCGCTGCAATGTAATGTAATAGCCAAATGAGCTATGTATTGATGTAATAAAATTATGTTTTTCCTGGTTATAAAGTTGAATTATGACCTTTGTTTCTTGATATTACATGTGAACTGTGGATGCTAGCTATTGATCCAGGGACTAGCATTGTAAACACAGGGGACTCAATCTTATTAAAGGTTGGGGACGCTACAGCACGCTTCATCACCGCCAACTACTGTTATCCCAAATTCTAATCAAGGTCGAGCAAATGATTCCAATGAAGATTCAAGTGATGAAACTATTCCACCATGAGACAACAAGCTTATTGAACTTTGTCGCAAGGCTCGTGCTGATCGGAACCTTGAGTTAAGAGGTCACACCCTCGACAAGGTTGTAGGTGACCTTCGACGAAGGGTTTCTACAAGAAGGGAATTGGCAAGTTTTGGTGAGCATCAAGATCACATCTCAATGGTGGAACCCAAGAAAGTTTTTGAAGCTCTTGAAGATCCGGATTGGGTTGTTGCTATGCATGAAGAATTGAATAATTTCGAGCGCAACAAGGTCTGGAAACTCATGGAGAAACCCAAAGATTGCCGCAATGTTATCGGCACTAAATGAATATTTAAAAACAAGCAAGATGAGAATGGCATTGTTGTGAGGAACAAGGCGATACTTGTGGCTCAAGGATACTCTCAAGTTGAGGGAATTGACTTCGGCGAGACGTATGCTCTAGTGGCTCGACTTGAGTCCATCCGTATCCTTCTTGCTTATGCTGCCCATAACAATTTTAAATTGAAGCAAATGGACGTCAAGAGTGCTTTCCTTAATGGTCCTCTACATGAGTTGGTATATGTAAAGCAACCCCCGGAATTTGAGGATCCTAACTTCCCGAACCATGTCTACAAACTAGATAAGGCACTTTATGGCCTTAAACAAGCCCCACGTGCGTGGTATGAGCACCTTAAAGAGCTTTTGCTAGACCGTGGCTTCGAAGTTGGGCAAATCAATCCCACTCTTTTTACTAAGAAGGTTATGGGGGAGCTCTTCATATGCCAACTATATGTAGACGATATCATCTTTGGTTCTACTAATAAAGCTTTTAATGATGAATTTTCAAAGCTTATGACTGACAGGTTTGAGATGTCTATGATGGGGAATTACGGGTATTTCTTGGATTCGAGATCAAGCAACTTAGAGAAGAAGCCTTCATCAATCAAGTAAAGTACATCCAAGACATGCTCAGGATATTCAAGATGACAGATCTTAATGGTGTCACCACTCTGATGCAAACAAAATGTCACCTTGAACTTAATCCCCATGGTAAAGATGTGGACCAAAAGGTATACCGGTCCGTGATTGGCTCTCTTCTTTACCTCTGTGCATCTAGACCTGATATTGTGTTGAGTGTAGGTGTGTGTGCAAGGTATCAAGCAGCTCCTAAAGAAAGCCACTTAGTGGCGGTCAAGAGGATCTTTCGATATTTGGTTCATTCCCCTAACTTTGGTCTATGGTATCCCAAGGGCTCCAATTTCTCTCTATGTGGTTATACTGATTCAGATTGGGCTGGTGATTAGGATGATCGGAAATCCACTTTTGGAGCTTGTCAACTCTTGGGAAGATCTCTAGTGTGTTGGTCATCTAAAAAGCAGAATTGTATATCTCTCCACCGCCGAAGTTGAATATGTTGCTGCTGCTAGCGCTTGCACTAAGTTATTGTGGATGAGGCAAACTTTAAAAGAATACAGTGTAAATTGTGACAAAGTGCCTCTTTTATGTGATAATGAAAGTGCAATCAAAATTGCGTACAATCCGGTATAGCACACAAGGACAAAGCATATTGAGATTCAGAATCATTTTATTCAAGACCATGTTGCTCGAGGCAATATTGATCTATCTTTTGTGAGCACGAAGAACCAACTTGCTGATATTTTTACGAAGCCACTTGATGAAGCAAGATTCTGCTACTTGAGGAATGAGCTAAATATCATTGATTCCAGGAGCTTGTCTTGATTACCCATGCACTCACTCGTACATCTCAGTCTTATTTGGTCTAGATGTGGGCATGGATATAGGGTAGTGTGGTCATAATTAATTGGGCTAACCCTCCCCCATAATGCCAAAAGCTAGATAAATCATTTCTCTGAATATCATTTTGTGATATGTGAGATTATTGATGAGTATTGGTCGTGAACCCAAGATATATCTTCGCGGTGTCACACCATACACTCCAACAAGGTGGCTTTGGCCACCGCCCTCTCCCTTGAGGAGAACTGGATTTTTATGGATCTTTTTGGTTGTTTTTGCTCATCTCATGTTCTTATGGGAATCACACTCAATTTTATCTCTTATTTGATTTGGTTCTTGCAATTTTAAGTGTATAGTACCATCTCAGTTTGTCTCTCTTAATCCTAAGCCATTCCCTACCCCTAAGCCATCTATTATTGCACACAAGTCCCTTGTACACCTTGTGGGGGTGTTGTTTGGGGACGTGCGGGCCTGAATCTGTGTACAACAGAATTTCCGATTTGAGGCCGGATAATCCGGCCCAAGTGTAGGCCGGATAATCTGGACCTGGCAGATCTCATCTTAAAGGGAAGGGATCAGGGGGAGAGCTCATAACAAGCAGCTCTTCTCCCCCAACCCTCGCCTCCTCCTCAGCCACCGCCTGCCGTCCCCCACCCTCCCCGGAGCCTCTCCGGCCATCGGATTTTCCGGGCCTCCCCGGATCTTCTTCTCCGCGCCTCTGGGTACCTTCTCCTCCGCGTTCTTCCTCCAATGAGTGAGGGTAACTCCCTCTCTCCCCATCTTTGGCTAGATGTGTCATTTGTTGGGTGGAACATTGTCTAGAAGGATGTGTTTTCGCATAGAACTCGTAGACTTGAAGTTTCTAGGCCCGATCTACTTTTTGCATCTCAATCTAGATGAAATCGAAAATTTCTACCAGGGCCAGATTATCCGCCCCTGGCCAGGACGGATTATCCGCCCCTGGCCAGGACAGATTATCCGGCCGAACAGATTCAACTCTAGTTCAGTTTCACCATATTGTGTGCATTGCGTAGATTTGTCTCATAACTTTTTGTCTAGTGTTTCCATGCTCTCTCCTGGACTTGTGTGTGTGTGCTTATCCCCATGATCTCACTCTTATTCTATTCACAGGTGGTTCAAGTGCTCACAAGACTTACAAGCGTCATCCTCGCACTATCTATTTCAGGGTGGACAGTGAGGGTAATACAGTGGACAAAGTTGAGCTGAGGAGAAGAGAAAAAGAGGTTGAACGCATGGCTGAACAAGAGAAGCGGGGGAGATCCAGGAGGGGTGTGTCCAAGAGGAAGGGAAAAGAGCCCAAGATCAACTACAAGGCTATGGATCCTGTCACTTATTCCTCTATCCGTCACTGTGATTTGTTTGCAGAGCTGCCCCGTGATTCTGAGCTACGGGATTCTCGCTTTTGGTGTGCTGAACAGAAAGGGATTTATGAAGATGTGTATGCCAAGCTGAACATTAGGCCTATGCACCCGCTGGTTCTTGCTGAGGCTCTTGAGAAGCCCCACCTTGTGGATGCAATGTTTGTGGCTGAGCGGATGGGGCTCCACCATGTAATGTCTCTCCAGTGCTCTTATCACTCTGAGGTGGTGAAGCAAGTCTTTTCCACTTTGGTTATTTGTGGAGATGAGCATCGCACTATGAAGTGGATGACTCATGACATGCCTATGACTACTGATTTCCGTGTGTTTGCCGAGGTTCTTGGATACTCTTTCCATAGCAGGGATAGGGCCAGTGGCCACCGCATCAACACACATCTGAAGCCCAACAAAGATGCATCTCTCTCCTTGCACAGTGGACAATGGCATTGTGGGCACTCTTGCTGGTCTTGTTCCTATCTATGCTGCCTTAGTGAGCCTCTTCCGTGACTCCATCACTTCGAGTGGAGGCAACAATGATAGCATCCATGGTCACCTTGTCCAGCTCCTTGCATTCTCTCATGAGGTTGCCTCGTGTGAGGATGAGTCCGTGCAGTACAAGCTGGATGTGATGGACTTCATCTACCATTAACTGATTGATGCGATGTTCAACCGGTTGTCCATTCCGTATGCTCCCTACATTATGATGCTCATCAGGCACCTGCTCCCCTCTGAAGATTTCAACATTGATGTTTTGCATAAGGCCAAGAAGATCTATAACAAGGCTCGGAAGACCTCTCACCCCTCTTCTGCCCCTGAGACTCTCATGAGGGATGCTCGTAGGCCTCCAGTGCCTCCTGTTGCTCGTGAGATCAAGCAGCTGAACTGGTTCCAACACCACATTCTTTGCATGGGTGTGGACACACACAAGGGACAGTATGAGGCCTACAAGCAGCGCCATGAGTTGGCTCACTCTCAGCAGCTCATCCTTCACCATGTGACCGGTGCCTCTGGTGATCCCCCGACTCCTACTCCTCCCACACCTTATGCCTGGTGGAACTCTTCTTCTGGGTTGAACTATGGAGAGCTGGTGCGTCACTTGTTCCCCTCTGTGCCCACTGCTGATGATGAGGACGATGACACTAAGGACCTTGAGGATGAAGATGATGATGGGAACAAGGACGAGGACGAGGACGAGGACTATGAGTGATACCTTGGGGCGCTAGCATCGCTCTTCTTCCTTTTTGGCGTCTCGATGCCAAAGAGGGAGAAGTAGTTCTATTAGGACTTCGAGGATTTGCATGGGTCGGGCACAAGCATTTGCACTTTTTCATTCGTCGTTTTCCTGCTTGTGTCCATTTAGTGTTAAACTTTATTTGTGGTTTGTGGTGTGTTTGAGACTTTGTGTCGATGGACGTCTGGATTTATCTCATGGATTATGCCTATGGATTCATTTACTCATATCCTATTATGCTGGTAATCTATCTCAAGGAAGGCGCATATATTGGTTATCACGTTGATAATTCTGGATATTTCAAGGATGCCTCTCTCATTATCTCGGTGGTATGATTATGTTATTTATATTTCAATGGAATAGACTTTCATCTACTTGTGTGCATTTGTATTCAAATGCAAATCTCTAATATGCACACATTGAGGGGGAGTCTCTTCCATGTTTTGTTGGTGGTCTTTTAATTCTTCTTGCAAATCCTTGTATTGTCATCTAACACCAAAAAGGGGGAGATTGAAAGAACATTTCATGATTTCCCAGGTTTTGTGTGTTAGATAACAATACCATGGATTATTCTAATGTGCACTAAGTGTTGCAGGAAGTTTTGAGAGTTTTTTGGGGCCAGATTATCCGTCCCCATCATGGTCCGGATAATCCGGCCAGACCACCTTGGGAAAGGATGGCTCTGCGCAAGTCTCTGTCTAGGGCAGATTTTCCCCCGGGAAATTCTGGCCCTGGGGCGGATTTTCTCCCTGGACCAGATAATCCGGCCCTCTGGTTGGGGCGGATAATCTGGCCACAGGGAAATCGCCCAAGTGAGCTCCTGCGCAAGCTTCTGTCTAGGGGCGGAATTTCCCCCGGATATTCCGTGGCTGGGGCGGATTTTTCCAGCAGCCGGATAATCCGACCTTTCCCTAGGCCGGATAATGCGGTCCCCAGAAGAAAGTGTGAAGGGCAAGTCTGCGTGAGCTTCTGTTTGTGGACGATTTTTGGTGCTGGATAATCCGAGTCTTGGGCGGAATTTCCCCAGGCCGGATAATCCGGCCCCAACTTGGGCCGGATAATCCATCCTTCGAAAGCCCCAACGGCTTGGTTTTGGAAGGGGTATAAATATCCCTTCTTCCCCAACGAGCAGAACTCTTGATTCATTCGAAATTGTTCAGACCCTTTGCAAGAGCTCCCATTCTAGATCTCCCACTTCAACCTCCCGAAGGCTTCGATCTTTGGGGGAATTGAAGGAGGAGAGGATCATCATCGTCATCACGAATCAAGCGCATCAACTCCTCTCCATTCATTTGGAGAAATCCCTGATCTAGTATTCTTGTCAATATCAAGATCTTGTTCTTTGTTATTGATAACTTGTTCTTGTGGCAGCTTGTTGTCATTACGGGAGCCTCCAAGTTGATTGTGGATTTGTGCCCTGCTAGTTGTGTAAAGGCATTGGTACCCGCCTCGAAGGGTCCCTATAGTGGAAAGGTGGATCAAGCCTTTGGTGGCGGGATCCATCAGAGAATAGGGTGAGGCCTATTGTGGCGTGGTGGTCTTAGTACCGCCCACCCCTCCAACGCAGACGTACTTCCCTTAACAAGGAAGGAACTGTGGTCAAACAAATCCGGTGTCTCCGCGTGCTTCACTACGGTTTACCCGTTCCTCTTCCACTTGCTCTTTACTCGCTAGTAGATAGGTTTGCATGTAGGGAAATTCCACCTAATAGTTTATCTAGAGAATTTACCCTTTGTGCTAAGCCTAAAATTGAAAAAGCATTAAAATTTGAAATAGCACCTATTCGCCGCCCTCTAGGTGCCCACAAGATCCATTTTAGATATGCTTACCCATAATTGTTCCTCCAGCTGCAGTATCAAGTATAGACTTAGACACAGGATTAAGAGCATTATAAAATAAATGGAAGATTAACCAATCTTCCATCCCATGACTAGGATAGTTTCTTAGGCATTCTTTCATCCTCTCCCATGCAAGAGCTAGGGGCTCACGCTCTTCCTGTCTAAAACTAGTAATATTAGATCGGAGTTGCATAGTCTTTGCAGGTGGGAAACATTAAGTCATAAATAAAGAAGTACATCCCACCCATGATGTAATAGTATGTTTAGGCAAAGATAGCAACCATTCTTTAGCTCTTCCTCTTAGAGAGAAAGGAAATAGATGTAATTTTACTACATCAGGGTCAACATCTTTTATACGCATCATATCACATATTTCAGTGAAAGTATTTAAGTGCATACATACGTCTTCAATAGCAAGGCCTCCAAATTGATTCTATTGAACCAAACTTAAGTAATGGGGCTTAATTTCATAGTCACCAGCAGCAATTGCTGGCCGAGTAATAGGAGTACGCAAATAATCATTATTGGGAGTAGCAAACTCCCCAAGCTTCTTTTCAGCCATAATTCCTATGTTTTTGGGTTTTCTTAGATTAAAAATTATAATAGTAAAAACAAGAATTTAAAGATTAACTAATTTTTTTGGTTTATCAAATAAAGACTGAAAGCATACTAAATATTAAAAACAAGAATTAAAACTAGCAAGGTTCCTAATAACCTCACCAGGGTAGCTATTGCTTCCCCGGCAACGGCGCCAGAAAAAGGGTTCATACCTTCAATCCGGATTACGGATGTAGTATAGCTCTTTTTCCCTAGTAGACCAAGGTTATCGAATCCACGAGAAGCGAATGCATAGTGAAGTTACTTTAACGGACGTTCAGGAGTTTTAGAATTCCTTTTGTGTTTTTACCTTACCGGTAGCTTGCATCTTTTTGTTGTTTTCGATGATAGAGAGAGAGGGCCTAGGGCGTTCGGTTTCACATGTAGCTGTGCAAAAACATATGATGGAAATAAAAGATAGAAATAAAGTATGCGTGTACTTGTTAGAGAAAGATAAATTATATGTGGGTAGTGCATCCATAATTGCTATTGCCTCCACAACCGCTTATAGAGTATCATCCATAGAAGAAAGAGAACTAATGATATGAATAGTGATGTCACCGTTAATACAATAAAATCCCTCACATACAGTCGTACTACCCCTTCTGTCACTGGGGTTTCCAACCTGTAGATCAGTCATCACTCATACTCCCTATACCTGGATCAACCCTCGGGGTCTTGGGTACCTGACAAGTCCTTAGATTGAGGCAAGAGAGGATACAATAATCATCATGCCATACAAGCTAATACATGATCCCATCTATGATAAATCGCATGCACAATTCCTACATGGCTAGGCCGAAGACCTTAGCCTAAGGAGTATTACGCACACATAGAGATGAGATCAACAATCATAAACATTGTAATAAAAATCATAAGATTGATAGCAATAGTCTTACAATGTTGCCAATCGGAGAAGAGATCTACTATTACAAGTGGCGGAAGATGGCTATGGAGGTGGAGAAGGATTTGGAGATCTGAGGCGGCTTTTTGGCGAAGTCTGGCTTCTTCGGGGCGAGGTGAGCGTTTGAGAGCTGCTTTCCCGTCTCCTGAGGCTTCTTTATATAGGGGTCCCTTCACGAAAGTTGTTCTGTTTGACCTAACGATTGTGGCGCCAACTATATGACCGGAGCTATACGGTTGAAAATTTTGCTCCGGCCGTATAGTTGGTCGTTACAGCGTCTACATTCGTTGGATGGCTCCTGGTTTCTTCTGGTTGAAGGAAATCTCGTATCTTCGACATTATCTGCGTAGGAAAAATACAAGAACAAAGGATTGCATACCCCTCTGAATATTAGCATTAGTGGTAGGGTTTAGAGAGATATTTCATCAAAAATATGATTAATATCTAGTTTAAATGTGGATATAGATGGCTATATTTCAGAGCCATCAATGTTGGACAATTTATTTGGGTCCTAGATGTCAGCCTCAGAGTACAAAAAATGCTCATAAAGGCTAAATTAAATAGATTCTGGGCTAACTCGGGGCGGATGCCCTATTCGTCATGGCTTATATTCCATGGGCTCACTCCTATGAATGGGCTTTGGTCGGTGGCCACAAGACCATGAAAAGGCCGAATTAGAAGGTATTGGGCTATGCTTGGGGCTGATAGGCTAATTTCATGGGCTATGCTTAGGCCTACTGGGTCCGACATGTCAGCTTCTGTGTAAGTGCAACGTGTGTGTGATGGGCTTTTTTCGGTCGCGTCCGCTAATTTCATGTATGGTCTTACTGCTAGGGCCCTTATGTCATCCTCTCTGGCATGTTCTGGCTTGTGGGTCCCCAATACAGCCTTGTATGTTCTGTCTGGTGGGTCCCTGATGCGAGCCTCTCTATACAAGTATTTAAACTTTTTATTCGAACTCACCCTCAAAACAAACTGGGTACATGATGTCAGCCTCCCCGTAATGTGATATTGCTAGAATAAAAAAATGTAAACCCAAGACATGATTCGAACAAAAGACCTCCAAATCAAATAAACATAAACTGAGTGTGTTGGCACTACAACAAAGATATTTATAGAATAAATAACATTAAACTTTTATTAGTACTAAAATTTATGCATTAGTCTTCTTAAAAATATTTTGTGTGTCTATGTTTATCTCTTTTAAAATATAAAAGAGCAGCGCTCCTGGCATCTCAATTTATAAAATGCCACATAATGGAGTATTTTCTTAAAAAAATGGGTAGGCAGAGTTTTTTTATTTTGAGAGGTGGGGGTAATGCCCAAAAGGCCAAATTAAAAAGAGTTTGGTTATTCTACATAGGCTGCTCTACGTGGGTTATACTCCGTAGGCTAGGCCCCATGGGCTTAATTGTCAAATTTTAGTGGGTTGTGCTCAGCACTCCCCTGACCCCTCAAAGGCCGAATTAATATGTTCTCGGCTATGCTCCATGGGCTCCTTTCTCAAATTTCACTGGATTGTGGTCAACAGTCCCCTGACCCTGAAAAGACTGAATAAAAATGTTCTGGGCTAAAGAGGGGACGAATGAGCTACTAGATTTCTTCTCCTGGTTAATAAAAATTGCATTGTCATGTGCTCGGCCGGATTCGAAACAAAGACCTCAGAGAGGGAGGGGAAAAGCGATAATTCTTTTTGGTAGCTATTCATGTCAAAATTCAGCAGTACAGAATAAGGTAGAAAAAATATCAACAGATTCGAAGTTCACATTCAGGAGCACTTGACCAATTCAGCAGCATTTCAAAAGTGACCAATTAAGCAATATAGACAATGAAATACAATAGCAGTACAGAGAGAACCAGTTTTTGTTTTAGCTCTAAAACCCTTGTCGCGCAATCAGTTTGTCCTTTTCACCAAACACACTCAACCATTAGAGCAAGCAAAACTGACAATCAAGTCTGCTTTGAGTACCTTCTTCTCACATCAATGCATGTGTGATCCCCGTATGCAACCCAAAATGCCTAAATCTCATCTAGATTGTGACACGACCACGTTTCAAAAGAAAAGCAAGACTGTCTATTACCCTTGATTTAAACAAGTACTAGTACATCAGTATTAGTTCCACAAAATGCTTTAGTAATAGTAACGACAGAACATTTGAGAGATTCAGTAGCTTTCCTGCTTGAAATTCAATAGCAGTACAAAGATAATAAGTTCTTATTCCATCTCAAAAAACCTTGGCGCATGATCAGTTTGCCCTGTTCTCCGACTAGGCTCGATCATAGGATTCTCCCCCGCGATTGATGCATATTGAGTAATGTAGGCCGGTTATATGAGATGGTTCACTAAAGAACATAAAGGAATGTTTTTTCCTCCGGATAATGCCCGGCACCTCCCAGCTCCCAGGCGTGGAGGAACTATAGATTGTACGGATCCAAAACCCTAGCTCTATTGTTGGGTAATAGGTAGTGATCATCACATTGTACAAGGGCGACGAGCATGCGTCCTTCCTGACGCACACGACGGATCCGCTGATGTCGCCTGACTCGCGCATGTCGAATAGCAGAGAAAACACCGTACTATCGTCCCCTGATCCGATCTTCTCTACTCTCGACGAGCGCGGTGCCAACAGCGGCTGAGAGATGTACCTGGAGTTTTTAAAGGAAGTAAGATTCAGCGGACTAAATTAAAGCATGCTAAATATTATAATAAAAAATGATAAAGTAAATATGAGTAACCTGACTGCGATATAACATACGTAGTACTCCCTCTGTTTCAAATATAAGATGTTTTAGCTTTTGTGAAATGAGTGTATCTAGACCCCTTTTAGTATATGGGTTCACTAGCTCTAAACTACACACTAAAAAGAGTCTAGATAAACTCATTTCACAAAAGCTAAAACATCTTTATATATTTTAAAATGGAGGGAGTAGATAGGGAGTACATGTGCAAGGCCATTGTTTCAAAGGAAAAGCACTTGATCTAAGCAAGTAGTGCTAGCTCTGAGTACAGAGAGCCATGTTTGAAAGGAAATGCTCGACCACTGGAGCATGATAAACTGACGATCAATGCTTGTGTGACCCCCATATGGAACCCAAAATGTCCAAGTCTCATCTAGATTGCGACAAGACCA
Source organism: Avena insularis (assembly GCA_023614405.1). NCBI lineage: Eukaryota > Viridiplantae > Streptophyta > Magnoliopsida > Poales > Poaceae > Avena > Avena insularis. The sequence continues at coordinate 427,491,256 of CM042686.1, read as the reverse complement.
TGTTTCAAAAGAAAAGCAAGACTATCTACTGCCCTTGATTTAAACAAGTACAGTACATCAGTATCAGTTCCACAAAATGTTTTAGTAATAGCAACGACAGAACATTTGAGAGATTCAGTAGTTTTCCTACTTGAAATTCAATAGTAGTACAGAGAGAATCAGTTCTTGTTCCAGATCAAAAAATAGACTCAATCATTGGACAATCAAAACTGACAATCAAGTGACAATGCCTGTGTGACCTCCCATATGCAACCCAAAATTCCCAAGACTCATCTAGATAATTGTGACAATGCTAACTTTCAAAAGAATAGAAAGACAAACTGTTCCACTTGATCTAAACAAGTAACAATACATCACTATTAGTTAAACAAAATATTTCAGTAATAGCGACGATAGAATAAAGGCAAAGCAAGACCATCTCATGTCCTTGACCTAAACAAGTACTACCAGTACCGGTATATAGTAATACAAAATAGTCTGAAGTACAAGAACTAGTGCTATACTAATACTACTCTACATCCAAAATCCAATCTCCAGTACACGTACGTCCGTGGTATGTAGTGAAAGTGGGATAAAAAATCTGAGGTAGTAGAATGGTCAATTTGGAATTCTCCCTCGCGATGGATGCATATTGAGTAATACAGGCCCTGGGTCTGAGAAGTTTGAAGTTACACCACCATGGAATGCTTTTCCTTCTGCGTGATGCCAGGCACCGCCCTGCTCCCAGGAGTGAAGGAATTGCGTACTGCACCCTCCCAAAACCCAGCCTCTGGTGACGGGTGATAGACGGTGAACTGCACATTACAAGGGTGACGAGCACTCATCCGGCCTGACGCACACGACGGATATGATGATGTCGCCCCACTCGAGCATGTCAAATATCACAGTGAACACCGTGCCATTGTCCCCAGATCTGATGTTCTCTTGTCTTGATGAGCGCGGTGCCGACAACGGCTGAGAGATGAACCTGAGATTTATAAAGGAAGTAAGAATCGGTGGACTAAATTTTTGCATGCTAAATATACATATAAGAAGTTCTCAGGCGCCTGAGATCTAGGCACTCCCAAGAAAAAAATGCAGAGCCCTGTTTCAAAGGAAATGCTAGATCATCTCCAGCGTTTGATCTAAACAAACTTGAACGGTAGATCACCATCAGAATCATGATGGCCATATTTGCCATCTCCCACATTGTGGATGCAAAATGAGTAATCTAGTGTGAACCTATCATGTTTCTTAATCAGGAAATTAAGGTAATCTTTAGTAGTCCTAATGGAGGCCGGCGACGTGCTGCTCTTCGGCTCGAAAAACAAGCTATCTTCGGTAAACTCCTCTAGGTCCTCTCCAATCATTGAAGGTTTATAAAAGTGCAACTCCACCACGTACCACGGAAACAAGCACGCCGCCGACCTAACGCACTGGACAGATACGGCGAGGCCATAGTCGAGCATGTTAAATCGCATGGCGAACAATGTACCATCGTCCCCGGATACCATGGTATCCACTCTCCATGAGCCAGGTGCCAGCAAAGGCTAAGAGATATACCTGCGTTCCTCGCCATAGTGGAAACTCTGCACTTCAATTGAGTGGGCTTTTTCGAGGTGAGCAAGGAGCGTTGTGGGCGGGGCGGCAAACTCGCATCCAGGCTCAGTGCAGTTGCACGGGCCGTGCGGGCATGCCATCTTGTGGTTGAGGAAGTCGTGGAAGGCAACCAATGTCCCGCAGCCGTCATTGGGGCATCTGCTACTTTTTCCGCTGACAACTTGGCAGCGCAACTCTTTGGAGCATGTGGCCAGCCGGACGGCGCTGGTAGTGTCCATACGCATAGCAATTTCTCTGAAGGCATCGTCGATGACCTTGCTCTAGCCACCGTACCGAATGTTGTGCATTGAATCCTCCATTGCGTCCGGATGGACTAGGGGCGAGGACAGATTCAAATATGATTGTTGGGGTTTCTTGGAGGAGAGTGATGGAGGCCTGCAAGAACCGATGCAGCGGGCGAGAAATGGCTAGGAAAATTTAGGAAGGGCGGTGCTCGAGCGGATCCAAAATGTGGCTAGCTAGCGTTAGCGAATGGGGATCACTAGAGATGGGGAAGATGGGAGGCTCTTTGAACGAGGGGTGTTAATTTTGCGTGTTCTCTTGTCGGTCTTCTGTAGTGGATCGAGGATGCCTGCTAGAGTTATAGAGTGCTAGACTAGCAAGCTATCACGTCCTGGCTCAGTATTGTATCGTCTTGTCATGTAGACTGTGTTTTAGGAAAGGACGTGAATCCACATTTCTCCCCTCCCTGCTAGATATCATGCACCATAGAATCGCTTTTCTAGCACGTGAAGGATTTGAACCCACATGCCAAAATAAAAGAACGTCAATCCTCAAGCCAGCTCGCCCAACTCTGATAAATAGGACGACTAAAAAACTATAATAATAGGTGAAGCTCAAAAAATAATTATAATTTTGAGCCACATCCATAGAATATCCGTTGTATATTTGGTTATTATACTTTGTATCATGTAGTAGTAATCAACCTATTAGCTACCTAATAGTACTCGCCATGCTCTAGAGAAATGACGAAGAACATTCTAGAATTTTTGAGAAGTGTGTTTTGAGGTTTGTGCATATCTTTTAGTGTGCTAAAGACTACCAATAGTATCTTCTAGATGATAGAATGGATAGAATTAAGATCCAACGATACTTTATGGATGTAGATCGAAATTATAATTATTTTTGGACTTCACCTATTATAATTTTATATAAACTAGTAAAAGGCACGTGCCACACACGTATATACTATATGAAATGTGATTAACAAACATTAAGTTGTTATAAACCAATAGTCTTGTTTGATAAAAATGCATATATTAAGTCTATTAATAATAACTATCTACACATATTGAGAATACAACCATGCTATGATTTTTTTTGGGGGGTGACATGATGGTTCTAGAACATGGTGAAGTTTGCTCTAGGTAGTACTCAACACGAATCCACCAGCTCTAAAGCATTGGATCTAACAACCCAACAGTCAGGATTGGTACTATGGATCCAATTCAAAACTGCCCCTTTATAGTAGTAGAGAAAAAATTATATGGCATATACTTCTACTATCTGATTCTCACGTGCAAGGCATGTGCAACTTACTAATAAGATATATAACATGGATAACTTTGAACATCGATCATTGGATATACATTGACACATTCTAACATTGCTAATTTTTGGATCTCTTGCAAATTCAAGAAAGAATCTATCACGCTTACTTGTAGTTCAAATTTGACCTACTTTCTTTAAATTGACATAAAGTTATTTGAGTGCATGGGCGTAGTTAGCTAATATATAGGGAAGCTTGAAACGTTCTAAGACTAGGGAATTGTAACAAAACATGTCCGCGTTTTATGAAAATTGGGTGGTGGCACTTTATTTTTTTGACTATGGTATGTCCCAAAGGAGTGAGATGCTTCAATAGTTAACACAGCTAGTGCATGCGTACATGTTACACCAAGGACCTTAAAAAGGTGAAAATTGCATCCAACTCCATATATTTAACACAAAAGACCCTACAATCAAGCAATTAAAATTAGTAGTCGGGGCGAGCTGAGCCATGCTCTTCGTAGTAGTACCGGTAAGCTGCACGTGCCTTGCACGTGAAACTCACATAATATACAGAAACATGACATGTCATTAGTATATAACATTGTAATAGGTAAAGCTTGAAATATCTATGAATTTGAGCCACGTTTCTAAAATATGAGTGTATATTTGGTTCTTGCACTTTATATCATTTAGAAATAAACTTTTATTAGCTACCTAATAATTGAAAATTTTAGAACCATGGTCTAGAGAAACAATCGAGAAGATTCTAGAATGATGGATAAGTGTGTTTTGACGTTTTTCTATATATATATCTTATCTTATCTTATCTTACCACTATTTAGTGTACGAATAACTTTGAATATTAACCATTGGATCAAGGCTCGCGAATCCCAACATTTCCAGCTGTTGGATATTCTTTTCCATTCTAGCATCTAGAAGATTTTATTGATAGTCTTCATGACAATGAATGGTATGCACAAAACTCAAAACACACTTCTCTATCATTCTAGAATCTTCTCCCTCGTTTCTCTAGACCATGTTACCAGAATTTTCAAGTTTTAGATAGCTAATAATCATTGACTTCTAAATGATATACAAAGTACAAGAATCAAATATACAACCATACTTTATAATATTGATCAAATTTATATTTTTGTATGCTTTACCTATTAAAATTTTATATAGTGATGATATGTCAGCCGTCTATTATCTGAGTCTCACGTGTTGATCAAAAGAGACATGTCACACATGTATATACTGTATGAAATGTGATTTAACAAACGTTAAGTTGTTATTAACCAATATTCTTGTTAGAGAAAAAATGTATACATTAAGTCTATTAGTAATAACTATCTATCCATATTGAGAATACATCTTACTGTGCTAAGAAATTTTGGGGGTGGTGAAATGATGGTTCTAGAACATGTTGGAGTTTGTTCTAGGTACTATTCAACACGAATCCAGCTGCTCTAAAACATTGGATCTAACAGCCCAACGGTCAGGATTGGTTCTATGGATCCAATTCAAAACTACTCCATTGTAGTAGTAGAGAGAATACAACCTACTATGCTATGATATTTTGGGGGTGGTGACATGATGGTTCTAGAACATGGTGGAGTTTGCTCTAGGTACTATTCAACATGAATCCAGGTGCTCTGAACTATTGGATCTAACAGCCCAACGGTCAGGATTGGTGCTAAGGATCCAATTAAAAACTACTCCATTATCTTCCCACCACTATATAGGGTACAAATAACTTTGAATATTGACCATTGGATCAAGATTCGCAAATCCCAGCATTTCTAGCCATTGGATCTACTTTTCCATTCTAGCATCTAGAATATTCTATTGGTAGTCTTCGGGATAATGAATGTTATGCACAAACCTCAAAACACACTTCTCAATCATACTAGAATCTTATCCTTTTTTCTCTAGACCATGTTATCAAAAATTTCATGTGTTAGGTAGCTAATAATCTTTGACTTCTACATGATATACAAAGTACAAGGACCAAATATACACCCATACTTTATAGATGTTGATCAAATTTATAATTTTATATAGTGATGATATGTGATACGTCTACTAGCTGAGTCTCACGTGCAAGACACGTGCAACTTACTAGTAATAGTAGAGATAGATATATGATGTCGATATGGTCATCCTTTGAATAACCTTCATTCCCGATGCTTGGAAAGGAAGAGAAAAAATCGAAAGTTTGAATTCTACTAATTTTTGCCGCCAATGCCCGGTTCCTTCCTATGTACACCAACGCACACACCGGAGACACAACTGAGCCGCCGTACCAAGACACACATGCGCTGCGCTGTGGACGAGGGAGTGCTGAGATGGATGGTGAGGCAGCGACTGAGAGCGGAAAAAATAAATTTGTTTTGTTTTGAGTGCACATAAGTTCTGAAATTTACTAGAGTGTGTATGATGTAAAGGCTATAGTACCTCATGTCAGGAACCCATCATAATTCTGCTCTGACATCGCACCGCCTTCACGTGCCCTGTCACGTTTCCTTCCCTCCCTGCCTCCCTTTTATTCTCTGAGCTCCTCTTGCTCTTCGGTTTTTTCTCTCATCTCACTAGTACCTCCGTCCCAAAGCTTAAGGCCCTGTTTGGAATGCAGGAATGCAAACATAGGAATAGAAAAATGCAGGAATTAAGATATCATGTATGATCAATTCCTACAGGAATCAATACCATAGGGAAATATTTAGGTTGTCGTTTGGATGTCACACAGGAAAACCGCATGAATTGTAGACAAAAGGAGATGAAACATGAGGTTAGAAAATTCCTATGAAATAGCCTATACCATAGGAATTTCAAAGGAATCTTAGATTCCTGTTCCTTTGTTCCAAACGACACCATAGGAATTTTTCCTATAGCAATCCTATCCTCCAAAAAATCCTATGATTTTCCTTTGTTCCAAACAGGGCCTAAGGCATTTTTTTATAAGTCAAGCTACGAAAAGGTTGACCAAACTTCTAAAAAAATATCAAGAATTACTGTATGATATTAGTAGATACCATGTGAATATATGTTTCATGATGTATCAAAGGGTATGTATTTCATATTCTAAATATTAATATATTTTTCTACAAACTTGGTCAAACTTTGCATAGTTTGACTTTTCAAAAAAAATAGACCTTGAGCCTTGGATGTAGATACTACTAGTGTTTAGTACTCCGTCTCGAAACTTAAGTCTTGATATATAGACATCATGGTCCCTTCAGATGACTGATAGTTGTGAGATTCGACACATTTTAATGGCTTTTATTGATGGTTTTCTCCCAGATTTGATTGTTTTCTGGCTTTACTTAATGCTAATACTTCGGTAGCAAAGAAAACTTGGTTTTTAATGTGTGTTTCAGGTTCTGAACATCAACAGAAGGATTTAACTAGATAAATACAATATTCTGGAGAAAACAAGCAAGTCTCAATTCGGAAGCACGCGAGGGGAGCTCACACAAGCTTTAACGAGCAACTATACGGCGGGAATATTTTTCCGGCCGTATAGTTCCCGCCGTATAGTTGCCGCCGCCTCTGTCTTGCCAAAAAGGACAACTTCCGTGAAGGAATTAGGAGCGAAAAAACAACGTAGTAGCTGCCACACCATCCAGAAGGGAGAAAGAAGAGATCCGGAGAAGAAGGAGAAGACATTCTTCATCTCGCTCCACGATCTTCGACCTCCTAGCCGATACACCCCCATAGCCACTTATTGTACTTGAGAGAGAGAGGGATCTCCACCTTGCAAGACTAGGGTTTGAGATTGTTTCTTCCCGTATTGAATTGTGTTGGATATTTTTCTATTCTTATTGTGGATCTCCACGGTAATACCAAGACAAATTCCCTTTATTTGATTATATTGATGACCCTTTCTTCTCTCATGAGTGAGTAATTCCCTTGGTGTAACAACCCAAAACTTTTAATCAAGTTTATCAAATCCTAATCACCCAATTTAGGGTTAACAAAAACTTTCATTAAGAAAATGAATATGAAGGCATGTTAGTTTTGCATTATTGTGTGATTGTTTGAAAATGCCATGCTTGATTGTTGCCAATGATTTTGAAATTGTTTAAAGGTGAATACTACATCACCTAGGCCAATTACAAACAAATTCAAAAGAAAAAGAAATCAAATATGAATAAATAAAGAAAATGGTCATTTTGGCAAAAGTAAACCACTAGACCACTTTGTGTGTTCCTAGAAGAAGAATTCTAACAGAAACATTTCTATTTCTTTTCACCCCTTGCTAGACCAAGTAAAAGTGTATCAAGGCCCACTTTACAAACAGACAAGAACATCTTTCAAATAAATTTAATGGACAGTTGAAAATTCAATCTATTTCATATGTTAAGATCCCACTTTTTCAAAAACCTATCAAATCAATTAAATTTGACCTCTCCAAGCAAACTTAGACTCTCAAGCTTAACTTAAGATCACTCAAAAATTTTGAATCAAAATTTCCAAAGCAAGTTTCATGCGGTCATTTTCACAAACACCTTGCTTACACTAATTTAACCACCTGCCTAACTTCACTGTTTCCACAGTAATTAGTCGACCATTTGGTCTCCACTTCACTCCCCTGTCTGTCCTGAGCATAGCCAGCACCCAGACCAAGTTCCCCTTTGTCGTTTGCATAGTGGAGCGCCGCCCGATTTTGGTCATCATTGGCCGACCACGGCCAGCTCACAGCAGACACCACCGTAGCCAACCATGATGTCCAGGAAGCACGCCGCACTCCACCGCCACCCCTTGTCCCAGCCTCGACCCCAGCCGAGCCATGGACCACCCTAGCTACACCATGCACCGTGCCTCTGCACCATGTATAGAGCGTGCCAGCTCGCCGCGCCCGACCAGCTCGCCCAGACCGCGCCTTGCCTTCGCCGCGCATGCTCACGCCTGCCATGATCACAGCAACCTAGCCGACAATCCCGTTCGCTGCTACGCGACCCGTAGCTGCCGCACGTCGCCGCAAACACATCTGCGCCCGCGCGGAGCGCTGCACGCTCCCGACCGAACCACACCACCCCACGCCTCGCCATTATGTTGGGTTCGCAGCATAGAAAAAAAAATCCTATGATGAGAACTATACGCCAAGATCTATCTACTAGATACAAGCAATGGGTGGATATACATCCATAGAGAACTTACCCTCGAAGACAATAGAGTTTTGTTAACAAGTTGGAACTCGTGGATGATGTATACGTATGCTTGCCGATCTCAAGATCGTGTGGAAGTCCTAGCTCCGCAAATCAGCAGCACATCCATCCTCGCACACACGTTCAGGCCATCGAACAACCTCTGCCTCCTCGCTCCAGCGATGCAGCGGAAGCAGCAACTCTTTCCAGACGAAATGCCACCGTGAACATGTATCTCGCTAATCCGAGACCATGAGGGAATAATTCTAGAGGGGGAGAGAGATCCTTCACGAGGAGGTGTGAGGAAGAAGGGTTAGAGGGGTGGCCTTTTATAGGAGGAGGGGGTACCCCCTCCATGGCCGGCGCCCCATGGAGGTGACCCCTCAACTCCCCCATTCATGTGGTGGTAACTCCGTCCACATTAAAATGCCCCTTCACATTCTCTTTTAAAGTCTCCACTTTAAATGCATTAAATTTCTCCAAATTTAATGCTCTCTCATTTAAAAAACTCTTTTATTAAATTTATTCAGAATTTTGTTAATTACTTTAATTAAGAAACATTCACATAAAACCCCCTGCAACATTTCAATATAACATGCAGAACCAATTTCTGCAATTTCACCCGAAACAATTTCGGTGTCTATTGAAATAATTCCAGCGCTTTGCAATTCATTTGTCTGAAACACATTTGCTCCAAATGGTGTTGGTGTCCCTTAAGTGTGTCACCCTACGGTTCGTGAATAATGTAGACATGATCGAGACCCCTCTCAGATCAATAATCAGAAGCGGGACCTGGAGATCCATACTGACTCCTACACATTCTACGATGACTTCTGTGATCGTGAGAACCTTTAACATTAGTAACTAAATTCCTTTGTCTCGTGATATATTACATGTCCGAGATTCGATCATCGGTATCTCCATACCTAGTTTGATCTCGTTACTGACATGTACTTTTTTCTCGTTCCCGTGATATAACATTCTAGTGATCACATCACTTGCTTGCAAGCTATCTTAATGTGATATCACCGAGAGGGCCCAGAGTATATCTATCCATCATAGGGATTGACAAATTCCACTCTTGGTCCATGAGCCTCAACATGACATGTTCGGAGTATCTGAACCCACCTTTATAGTCACCCCTTTACGATGTGACGTTTGATGTTATCAAGTTACTCTTCGGATGTCAGCAATTAACATGATCTCATGGTCTCAGGATAAAGATTACTTCATATGATGTTATAGCAATATAAAAATAATGACTTTGATCGTAATGCTATACTTCGTATGAATGTTCATCACATCATTTCACAAATGTTGTGACCTCGTTATTAACAACATCCAATGTCCATGATCAGGAAACTTTGATCATCTTGTTAATCAACGAGCTAGTCTATAAGAGATGCATAACTAGGAACCTTTTATTTGTTTATTAAACACACATGTATTGACGTTTCCTATTAATACAATTATAGCATGCAAAATAAACATCTATCATATACAAGGAATACATAATAAAAACTTTATTATTGCCTCTCAGGACATATTTCCTTCAGTCCCCCACTTGCACTAGAGACAATAATCTAGTTCACATAGTGATAAATCTAACACCCATGGAGTTCTGGTGTTGATCATGTTTTGCCCTAGGAAGAACTTTGGTCAACGGATCTGCTACATTTAGGTCCGTGTGTACTTTACACATCTTTATATCTCCATCCTTGACATGCTCGCAGATGGAGTGAAACCGGCGCTTAATATGCTTGGGAATTCTTGTGAGACCTTGGTTCCTTGGCGTTGGCTATGCCTCCATTATTGTCACAATAGATCACCATTGGGTCCAATGCACTAGGAACCACACCTAGTTCCGTTATGAACTCCTTCATCCAAACCGCTTCCTGTGCCGCTTCTGAAGCAGCAACATATTCTGCCTCCGTCGTTGATCCAGCCACCACAGGTTGTTTGGAACTCCTCCAACTACCTGTTGCTCCGTTCAAGAGAAATACATATCCAGATTGAGACTTAGAGTCACCTGGATCGATGTCAAAGCTAGCATCGACATAACACTTAGCGACTAGCTCTTCTTCAGCTCCGTATACAAGAAACATATCCTTAGTTCTTCTTAAGTACTTAAGGATATTCGTGACCGCTAGCCAGTGTTCCGAACCTGGATCAGATTGGTACCTACTAGTCAAACTAATAGCATGTGCCACATCCATTCTTGTACATAGCATGGCGTACATTATAGAGCCTATGGCTGAGGCATAGGGGATCTTATCCATTATCTCTCTTTCTTCTGCCGTAGCCGGACTTTGAGTCTTACTCAATGTCTTGCCTTGCAACATAGGTAAGAGCCCCTTCTTACTTTCGTCCATTTTAAACTTCTTTAAAATCTTATCAAGGTATGTACTTTGCGATAGACCTATTAGACGTCTCGGTCTATCTCTATAGATCTTTATGACTAATATATATGACACTTCACCAAGATCTTTCATAGAAAATTTGCTGTTTAGATAACTTTTAACACTATTTAAAAGATCTATATCATATCCAATCAATAATATGTCATCCACATATAATATCATAAATGCAACATTGCTCCCACTCACTTTCTTGTAAATACAAGCCTCTCCATAAGTTTGGACAAATCCAAACTCTTTGATCACCTCATCAAATCGGAGATTCCAACTCCGGGATGCTTGTTTCAGTCCATAGATGGATCGCTGAAGCTTGCATACCTTATCAGCATCCTTAGGATATACAAAACCCTTAGGTTGTATCATTTACAACTCTTATTCAATATTACCATTGAGGAACGCGGTTTTGACATCCATCTGTCATATTTCATAATCGAAATATACAACAATTGCTAACATAATCCTAACCAACTTTAGCATCGCCATGGGAGAGAATGTCTCATCGTAGTCAACTTCTTGAATTTGTCGAAACCCCTTTGCGACAAGTCGAGCTTTATAGATGGTCACATTACCACCAGCATCAGTTTTTCTTTTGAAAATCCATTTGTTCTCAACAGCCTTTCGATCGTGAGGTAAGTCCACCAAGGTCCAAACCTGGTTTTCGTACATGGATTCCATCTCGAATTTCATGGCTTCTAGCCATTTGTTGGAATCCGGGCTCATCATTGCTTCTTCATACGTCGCAGGGTCATCTATTTCATCAATCATAAAATTCATAAAAGGATTGCCGTACAGTTCAGGAGCTGCACGTGTCCTTCTTGACCTGTGAGGTTCGGTAGTGTCCTCTTTCGGAGTTTCATGATCATTATCATTAGCTCTCTCTTCATCATGTGAAGTCAACTATGCAACAATTTCCGGTGCTGGGCTACTCGCCATTTCATGAAGAGAAGGTTAAATAACCTCTTTGAGTTCTACCTTCTGACTACTCACACCTTTTGCGAGAAACTCCTTCTCAAGAAAGGATCCATTCTTGGCAACAAAAACCTTGCCCCCGGATCTGTGATAGAAGGTATACCCAATCGTTTCTTTAGGGTATCCTATGAAGACGCATTTTTCCGCTTTGGGTTCGAGTTTATCTGGCTGAAGTTTCTTCACATAAACATCGCATCCCCAAACTTTAAGAAATGACAACTTAGGTTTGTTTCCAAACCATAATTCATACAGTGTCGTTTCAACGGATTTAGACGGTGCTTGATTTAAAGTGAATGCAGCAGTTTCCAGTGCATAACCCCAAAATGACAGTGACAAGTCAGTCAGAGACATCATAGATCGAACCATATCCAATAGAGTATGATTATGACGTTCCGACACACCATTACGTTGTGGTGTTCCGCCAGGCGTGAGTTGTGAAACTATTCCACACTCTTTCATGTGTGTGCTAAACTCGTAACTTAGATACTCACCTCCACGGTCAGACCGCAAAAATTTGAACTTTCTATTACGATGATTTTCCACCTCTTTCTAAAATTCTTTGAACTTTTCAAAGGTTTTAGATTTGTGTTTCATCAAATAGATATACCCATATCTACTCAAATCATCCATGAAAGTAACGATATCCACCTCACGCCGACACACTCATTGGACCGCATACATCAGCATGTATGAATTCCAATAAATCTATCACCCGTTCCATTGAAACGAACAACGTTCTAGTCATCTTGCCCATAAGGCATGGCTCACATGTATCAAATGATTCAAAACCAAGTAATTCCAAAAGTCCATCAGAATGGAGTTTCTTCATGCTTTTAACACCAATATGACCTAGATGGCAGTGCCACATATATGCAGCTATATCATTATCAAGTTTAATCCTTTTAGCATCAACATTATGAATATGCATAATACTACTATCGATATCCAACAGAAATAAACCATTCATCACAGGTGCATGACCATAAAAGATATCATTCATATAAATCGAACAACCATTGTTTTCAGATTTAAAGGAATAACCACTTCGCATCAAACACGATCTGGATACAATGTTTATGCTCAGTGCAAGCACCAAATAACAATTATTTAGATTTATCACTAATCCCGATGGCATATGGAGAGGTAGAGTTCCGACGGTGATCACACCAATTCTTGATCCATTGCTGACCCGCATCGTGACCTCATCCCTTGCTAGTCGTCGCTTGTTCCGCGGCCCCTAAATCGAGTTACATATATTAGCAACTGATCCCGTATCAAATACCCAGGTGCTACTGCGAGTACTAGTCAAGTACACATTAATAACATGTATATCACGTATACCTTTGTTTGCCTTGCCGGCCTTCTTGTCCGCCAAATACTTGGGGCAGTTGCGCTTCCAATGGCTAGTCCCCTTGCAATAGTAGCACTCGGTATCAGACTTAGGGCCAGCTCAGGATTTCTTCTCAGGTGTGGCAATAGATTTGCCGCCCTTCTTTCCCTTCTGCTTGCCTTTCTTGTCTTTCTTGAAACCGGTGGTCTTATTGATCATCAACACTTGATGTTCTTTCCTAATCTCCACTTCTACAGTCTTAAGCATTGACAGAAGCTCGGGAAGAGACTTCTTCATGCCCTGCATGTTATAGTTCATCACGAAGCTCTTGTAGCTAGGTGGCAGAGATTGGAGAACACGATGTATGCCTAGGTCAATGGGAATCATTATTCCCAAGGACACAAGCTTATCGGTGTACCCAGACATTTGGAGTACGTGCTCACTAACGGAGCTGTTCTCCTCCATCATGCAGCTAAAGAACTTTTCAGAAGCATTATAACTCTCTACGGCAGCATGGGTATCGAAAATCATTTTCAATTCTCCCATGGTATCAAAAGCATTGCCATTTTCAAACGTCAAGTTCGCTCTAGCCCATACAGTATGCCGCAATGAACTAAGTTGTGGTCCTCCTGACGAGTTATATAGACATTCTTTTCCTCGTTAGGGGAATCAGGAGCTGGTGGAGGGGGGGGGGGCTAGCGGCGCCTCTAGCACATATTGCTTTTCTGTAGCAGTGAGGAGAATCCTCAAATTCATAGCCCAGTTGGTTAAGTTGCTACCATTTGCAGCAAGTTTCTCTTTCTCCATGAACACATTGAAATTAAAAGCAGGTGGTGCCATCTACAATAGAATTTGTAAAGTTTATTTATACTAAGTTTATGATAGATTGAGTTCAACTAATCCAAATTACTAATGAACTCCCACTCAAAAACGACATCCCTCGTGTCCTTTTGGTGATTACATGAACCAAATCCACTACACCAAGTCCGATCATCAATTGAGTCGGTGTAGCTTCAAAGATGAGCATCTATATGGGCATCATATCAACTATATGACTCATGCTTAACCTTTCGGTCTGTGTTCCAAGGCCATGTACGTACATGCTAGGCTCGCCAAGTAAGAACCTTAGTATTCACGTGTGTAAAACTGTCTTACACCCGTTGTATGAAAGTGTAGAGTCGAGTACACCCGATCATCACGTGATGTCTCGAAACACGATCCATAGAACAGTGCATACTTAAGGAAGAACACATTTTATCTTGATATTTAAATGAGGGATCATCTTACAATGCTACTAAAAATGCCAAACTAGCAATATAAGATGCGAACATCTAATGTGTAAAGTGGGATGATATGGTCCATGCATTTGATCTCTATCATATGCATCGTGACATGATCTTTATCATTCCTTTGTGTGTAAGGCCAAGGTTTATGGAACTTACATGTTAAGTGTGTTGTAAGAGTATCTACCATACATCTACTTACAAAATTACCATATCAAGACACTAGCCCAGCAACGATCTAAACTAGATGCCTCTAATTTATCCATTGCAAGTTTTACGTGGCTTAGGGCTTTCGAAGATAGAACCGGTCTTACCTACGAACATGGAACCACAACGAGGATAACCAAGTTATTAGCAACTCATTGTAAATCAGATATTGACTATAGTAGGAGAGACCCGCCAGCCACTTATGCAAAACTAGTTGCATGTCAGTTGTGTAACCGGTCTCATGTGCGATGACATGTATGGTTGGTCCGGGCCGCTTCATCCCACTATGCCACCAATATCCAAAATACATGAAAGATGCAATAACAATATCATCATCACCCACATATAAACATATGTGTACTACCCGTGCAAAGCACCTACGCATAGATCAGGCTCTGATACCACTGTTAGGTTCGCAACATAGAAAACAAAAAATTTCCTACGATGAGAACTATACGCCAAGATCTATCTACTAGATACAAGCACCCAGGTGGATATACATCCATAGAGAACTTACCCTCGAAGACAACAGAGTTTTGTTAACGAGTTGGAACTCGTGGATGATGTAGTCGTACGCTTGCCGATCTCAAGATCGTGTGGAAGTCCTAGCGCCGCAAATCAGCGGCGCGTTCCTCCTTGCACACACACTCAGGCCACCGAACAACCTCCGCCACCTCGCTCCAGTGATGCAGCGGAAGCAGCAACTCCTTCCAGACAAAATGCCACCGGGAACATGTATCTCGCTAATCCGAGACCATGGGGGAATAATTCTAGAGGGGGAGAGAGATCCTTCACAAGGAGGTGTGAGGAAGAAGGGTGAGAGGGGTGGCCTTTTATAGGAGGAGGGGGTACCCCCTCCATGGCCGGCTCCCCGTGGATGTGACCCCTCACCTCCCCCATTCATGTGGTGGTAACTCCCTCCACATTAAAATTCCCCTTCACATTCTCTTTTAAAGTCTCTACTTTAAATGCATTAAATTTCTCCAAATTTAATGCTCTCTCATTTAATAAAACTCTTTTATTAAATTTATTCAGAATTTTGTTAATTACTTTAATTAACAAACATTCACATAAAACCCCCTGCAACATTTCAATATAACATGCAAAACCAATTTCTGCAATTTCACCTGAAACAGTTTCGGTGTCGATTGAAATAATTCCAGCGCTTTGCAATTCATTCGTCTCAAACACATTTGCTCCAAATGGTGTTGGTGTCCCTTAAGTGTGTCACCCTACGGTTCGTGAATAATGCAGACATGATCGAGTCCCCTCTCAGATCAATAATCAGAAGCGGGACCTGGAGATCCATACTGACTCCTACACATTCTACGATGACTTCTGTGATCGTGAGAACCTTTAACATTAGTAACCAAATCCCTTTGTCTCGTGATATATTACATGTCCGAGATTCGATCATCCGTATCTATACCTAGTTTGATCTCGTTACCGACATGTACTCTTTTCTCGTTCCCGTGATATAACATTCTAGTGATCACATCACTTGCTTGCAAGCTATATTAATGTGATATCACCGAGAGGGCCCAGAGTATATCTATCCGTCATCGGGATTGACAAATTCCACTCTTGATCCATGAGCCTCAACATGACATGTTCGGAGTATCTGAACGCACCTTTATAGTCACCCTTTACGGTGTGACGTTTGATGTTATCAAGTTACTCTTCGGATGTCAGCAATTAACATGATCTCATGGTCTAAGGATAAAGATTACTTTGTATGATGTTATAGCAATATAAACATAATGACTTTGATCATAATGCTATACTTCGGATGAATGTTCATCACATAATTTCACAAATGTTGTGACCTTGTTATTAACAACATCCAATGTCCATGATCAGGAAACTTTCATCATCTTGTTAATCAACGAGCTAGTCTATAAGAGATGCATAACTAGGAACCTTTTATTTGTTTATTAAACACACATGTATTGACGTTTCCTATTAATACAATTATAGCATGCAAAATAAACATCTATCATATACAAGGAACACATAATAACAAGTTTATTATTGCCTCTCAGGGCATATTTCGTTCACATTACGCCCGTGAGAACCGCCAGGGAACCACTCACTGCCCACTAGCCACAGCTATGCCGATAGCCGCTTGTAGCCTCGTCACCGACGAGCTCGCGCCCGCATCGTTCGGTCCCCTCGCTGCAGTGTAAAAGGAGGCCACCCCTGCCCCATTTCTCCACACCAACACCCTCACCACCTCTCTATGACCCTCCCCCACTTATCCCCGGAGCAAGGCGAGCACCACCGCGCCGGAATTTCACCGGAGCCCGCCGCTGCTGGAGGAGAAGGGCGCCATTGATTGCGACCACCCCAAGCCCTACCGTGACCGCGCCTTGCCTCGCCGTCGTCTACCACGTCGATCGCCCCCATCATCGACCCTAGCTAGATCCCGGGTGAGCCTAGCCAGACCCCCACCGCCGCGTTAGGGTTGATTCCTCACCAGAGCAGTTCATCGTCGACGACGACTCCCAGCCGTTGATCTGTCTTCTAATCGCACGACCTAGATGCGTAGATACCGCTTCACGTAGTTAGTCCCGCTAACTAGTGGACCCCATCTGTCAGCAGCCCGCTGCGCCGTGTAGTGTAGCTGGGCCAACCTGTTTAACTTCCCGCCTAGTCTGGAAATTCAAATAATTGTTTTTCCATTTTTGTTTAGACTAGTTTCTGTCCACAGATTCAAAAATCAATTCAGAGAGTTTCACTGAACCAAATTGCATGATTCGAATTTTGTTAGAAAGATAATTAAAATATCTATCCAAACCCGTTGGATTTAAATCATTTGGAGTTAGAGATAATTTTTAGTAAAAATAACAAGACAAAGACTTTTGCAACTTCAAACATTTTTCAAAAATCACCCATAATAGCTTTTGAGTTGATTCCAACTCTCAAAAATCACATTTGATAATACCTATATGAATATGTAAAAATATGTAGGTTTGCATGAAGTGACATTGGACTAGTACCAAAAGAATGCTATTAGGGCATTTCTAGTCACTTTAAATTTATTAAATAGTAATCTTAAACTTTATAAAATGGGACCAACACTTTAAATCACATTACCATGTATTAGAGTATGTGGTGATGACATGTGTCCACATGATCCCATATTTTAATTGGAGAATATTAAATCTTAATTAATTTCAATGAGTAGAAATTACTTTTCTCAAATAAGATAAATAAAACTAGTTCTTTATTTCATGTGATGATTCTGATGATGCTGGATCATCAAGTGTGAGCCTTAGTGTGCTAAATAGAATTAGTTAAGTGTTGTTTGGTGATTGTGTACCCCGTATTCATTTATAGACGACAGTACCGACCAAGGATACGAGGAGGATGAGTATTACCAAGCAGAAGACGAAGTAAACTTCAACCACTGCACCAATCAAGGCAAGCCATCACTACTAAGCAAGCTGGACCCTTGCAAGCTAACACTTGCAAGTATTAACCTAAGCAAGATGCATTAGGCATGCTTTGGTTATATACCTTTGATTTATACCAATCCCAAGTTTTACTTGCAAGCTTTATTCTTTTTAGCTTAACAAAGTTCTTTACTTTTAGTTAGTGCTTTGTGAGTATTTGGAAAAGTAGTATAGATATCAGAAAGAGTATAAAACTAGGCCTATACTTAGATGTCATTCTATGGCATGAGATTGAAGATTAGCACCCCTCATTAGTGAACACTCTTAACTGTAGTGGCTAGTGCTAAGCATAAAAGTGGATCACTTTAGATGGGAATACTTGGTGAAAAGGATTATGAAAACCTTGGAATGATGACTCATTCTATTGAGATGTTTTGACATGTGTTGAGAAACACCAAAGGAATTGAGGATGAAAATGTTGAGGCATGAGCCTTAGCCCTTTATAAAAACTGATGGTTGGGTTCGGATGCGATACCATTCCAATTTTACCGTACAACCACAACACTTGAATTGGGTAAGGCTTAGCCGGAAGTTTATATGCATTAGTATGGGTTCCCTCGCGAAAGAGGTTTGAGCTGAGGCTACCTCTTGATGATGTCCACCTATGCAGTGCCCAGGATGGCAGGTGGCCATGGCTGGGAGGCCAAGCTCATAGGGGAGGTGCCTATACTAGAGTGTGTAATTGAAAGGTTATGATTGATTATCCGCATACTAAGTATGATGAAAGTGTACCACCTCTATAGAGTGTCAAACTATTCGAATAGCCGCGTCCGCAGTCATGGACAGTTGGAGTGGCCATATTGTTCCGTCGTCAGATGTTTTCAAAATGACTTGTGAAATGAACTATGACTTTGACTTGACCACAACAGGGTTGTGAACATGAAAACTAGGTTCCCACTTAAGTTATTTAGAACATTTACTTTGTTTTCTTTACTTCTGAACTCAGTTTAGATAAATCTGGCTTTTTGCAAATCAACCTAGAGCTTAAGATTCCTACTAGAACTACCTTACTTGTTAGTGATAGTTTGCGAGTACTTAAAGAGTACTCATGGCTTTGTCCCTGGCTATTCCCATGGCCACACTATGAGGAGGACTATCAGGAAGATGGACAGCAGGACGGCTATGACAACTAGGATCATCTCCCATCGTCAGCATTACCTGTGACCCTGAAGATGGAGCCCACTACTACGCTTATTATTCCACTGTTTGTTTGTATTAAGACTGGATCATGAGATCCTTTATTTGTGTAAGACCTTATTATGGTTTGTAATGGATGATGTACTATGATATCCAATCTGTTATGTCTCGCAAAAATGGTAATCCTGGGATTGCGATGTATGGCATAACAGGCATCTGGGATTAAAAATCTGGGTGTTGACAAGTTGGTATCAGAGCCATCCTAACCATAGGAGACCCTAGTTAGAATGGACGTCTGAATGAAAACTTAGTTTCAAAACAAAAGAAGTGACTATTTATGAAAACCTATTCCCACTCTTATCCTTGATTCTTTCAAAAAAAATCATGTTCCTCAAAACTTCTTACATTCCTACATAAAACTTGACACACTTGATCACCTCACTAACTTACTCGTCCTAAATTCTTATATAGATGGAAGTTCAATATTGCAAGTTCAACCAGTTGGGAAACGGAGGCCAGCTGATCTTTGAGAGGGATCTAGATGCACTATCAGAATACCTTGAGCGCCCACATCCGGAATTCTTCGATGCTCAACTCAAGGATCACCCAGGAGGAGATCTACAATGGCTGATAGTTGTAGATCTCAGAGGCAAAATGGAAGCACCACTTTCTGAGAAGATTCAATTCACCGTGCGAGAGAACAACTGGCTAGATGGATTGGCCAGGGCTATGCATGAAGCTCTTGCCCATCTGTGTGGGCAAAACATCAACTTGATCCAGGGAACTCGCTTTGCACACTTTGCAAGGCGTGATTCTATGGGAATGCCATTGGAGATGCCAACTCACCCAGAGTTGAAATTCCAGGTGCAAAATCTTGACTTCCTGCTATATGATAGGCAGAAGGAATTGGACAATTCTCGAGCCTACGCCAACCACAACCTTGCCATTGCCGCCAAGAAGGACCAGACTCTCACCATGCTCGCCAAAGATCGCCAATCACTTCATCATCAGCGAGAAGAAGGATCGCACCATCGCTCGTCCTTGCAAGAAGGTGGCCGATCTCGAGAAGACCATCCATGAACAGGAAGTCCAGCTTGAAGCAAAGTAAGAGGAAGAAGGTGAAGACATCCAGGGAGATCTTCACTCGTACCTCAGTGATGACAACGACTACCTGGAGGATGATGCCATGGATTTCTACACTGATGATGATGATTCTGACTTCACTGATGATGAGTAGATACACTTGATCACTACCATAGGAGTGAGTTGTATCGATCTCATTGTATCGTAGTTTCGCAGAATGGTTCTTAAAACCATTTGCTTTCCATTTGTGTGTGGTGTGTGTTTGTATTGTGTGCTTGAATGAATGAATGAATGAGAGGAAGTTGTTAGTTTGAAAACTTGAGTCAAACTCAAAGTTTAAAGCTTTTGAAAACAAAACCATGAACCTTAGAACTTTCCCTCTTACCTCATTATCTATCAATCTTCAGATGACTCGTGGAAACCCCAGAGGAAGCAACTCATCGTAGGACCCGATGTTGCAGATTCTGCAAATGCTAGTTTCCGACCGTGAAGCTAGTAGGGCTGAACACCAAGCCAACCTAGCCACTCTTCAACAGATAACTCAGATGACCCACAATAATCAAGGCCATGGAAACCAAGATCATCATGGATCCAAGCTTAAGAACTTTTAGAATACCAATCCCCCTATCTTTAATAATTCTGAGGATCCCTTAGATGCTAATGACTGGCTGTAAACCATGGAGAATAACCTAGAGGTCGCAGGAGTTGAAGCCAATGAGAAGGTACTGTTTTCCACCCACTATCTGGCAGGAGATGCAAGAGCCTGGTGGAATATCACCCGTACCATGAACCACGGTCAGGTGATGACGTGGGGAGCATTCAAGATCAAGTTTAGCCGCACCCATGTGCCCCAAGGGTTAGTCACTAGAGTGAGGATGAGTTCAGGGAACTGTAGCAAGGAAGGATGATGGTAGTTGAATACCATGACAAATTTCTGTCCCTAGATAGATATGCCCATGATGAGATTAACACTGAAGCCAAGAAGAAGGAGAGGCTACTAAATGGATGCATGATGAGATGCAAACTGTTTTAGTCAACATCCATTTTGGAGATCTAGAAGAGCTAGTAGACTCTGCCATCTAGATGGAAGAGAAGATCAACCAAGCCAAGGACAACCGCAAGCGCAAGATGATGCACCAGACTGGGTCCCAAAATACCTAGAAGTATCATCCCAAGCCGTCAGCAGGATATGCCCCAAGAAACAATAGACCCCCTATGTCCCGTCCAAGTTACCCCAATCATAGCGGAGGAAACCTGAAGTCTAGAGGAAACAACAACAACCCCGGCAACTCCAACAACTTCAGCCGTGCACCGCCCAAGTCCAACAATAACAACAACAACAACAACAACAACAACAACAACAATACTGCCCCAAGGACTAGAAGCAATGATGTGCCTATTGCAGCCAAAGACAAGTCCCAAATTACTTGCTTTGAATGTGGAGTCAAGGGTCACTACTCCAATGAGTGTCCCAAGAAGCTTGTAGCAGCCACCAATGTGAATGCACCAGCTTAGCAGCAACGCCGTGTTCAGCCTGGAAGATGATTTGCCCTAGGGAATACGCTCAACCGCAACGGCCGTCTGTTTCACATTAATGCTGAAGAAGCTCAGGAAGCGCAAGATGTTGTGCTGGGTATGTTTTTTGTTAACTCAGTACTTGCAAGAGTGTTGTTTGATTCTGGAGCATCGCACTCGTTTGTTACAGAAGAATTTGCATGCACTAGTAAGATTCAACCAACCAAATTGAAGCATGTTATGATAGTTCAAATACCTGGTTCAACCACCAAAGCTAGGAAAATTTGTAAGGTTGTACCTATCAGAATCCATGGAATAGATTTTTATGCCAATCTAATAGTACTTGGAACCAAAGGTTTGGAAGTAGTACTAGGAATGGATTGGATGTCAAAACATAAAGGATTAATCGACTGTGCCAAGAAAGCCATAACCATGACCAGTAGCTCTAGAGTATTAGTAGAGCATGTATCTGAAACCTTGCCCCGTCAGTTCAAATGCAACAAGAGTCTAGCCCAACCAACCCTAGACCAAGTCAGAGTAGTCTATGAATACCCGACGTATTCCCAGATGAATTGCTCGGTATGCCCCCAGATCAGGATATCGAGTTCGTCATTGAACTAATTCCTGGAACTGGACCCATAGCTCAGAGACCTTATAGTATGAACCCATCTGAATTAGTGGAGCTGAAGAAGCAACTTGATGCTATGCTAGAGAAAGATCTGATTTAACCAAGTGTGTCGCCATGGAGATCACCTATTTTGTTTGTGGATAAGAAAGATGGAGGTAACCATTTATGCACGGATTACCGGAAGTTGAATGATGTCACCATCAAGAACAAGTACCTACTGGCGAAGATAAGGATCTGTTTGATCAGTTGACTGGTGCGAGAGTGTTCTCTAAGATTGATCTTAGAACTGGTTATCATCAACTCAAGATTCGTGCAACGGATATTCCAAAGACCGCCTTTACCACCAGATATGGATTGTATGAGTATACGGTCATGTCTTTTGGATTAACCAATGCCCCCGCTTATTTCATGAATCTCATGAATAAGATTTTTATGAACTTTCTGGATAAGTTTGTCGTTGTTTTTATCGGCAATATTCTAATCTATTCCAAGTCAGAAGAAGACCATGAGCTACACCTGAGAACCATCCTTGAAACCCTTAGAGAGCATCAGTTGTATGCTAAGTTTAGCAAATGTGAATTTTGGCTGAAGGAAGTAGGATTCCTAGGACATATTGTGTCGACAGGAGGAGTCGCTGTTGATCCCGCCAAGATCAAAGATGTTGAAGAATGGAAAGCCCCAACCACTCAAACCCAAGTCCGTGCATTTCTCGGATTAGCGAGATATTACCGCAAGTTTGTTGAAGGATTTTCGAGCATCGCAAGACTGATGACCCAATTGTTGAAGAAAGATAAGAAGTTTGAATGGACCGATGAATGTGAAGCAAGATTTCAAGAGCTCAAGAAGAGATTGATTTCAGCCCCAATCTTGATTATGCCAGATATCAAGAAGCCTTTTGATGTGTATTGTGATGCATCCAAGATTGGTCTCGAATGTGAGTTGATGCAAGAAGGCAAACTCATTGCATATCTGTCTCGACAACTGAAGCAGCATGAGCAAAACTACCCTACCCATGATCTTGAACTAGTAGCTGTAATTTTAGCCTTGAAGACATGGCGTCATTACCTGATGGGTAATCGCTGTGAGATTTATTCAGATCACAAGAGTCTGAAGTATATTTTCACTCAGAAGGAGCTGAATATGAGGCACATGAGATGGATAGAGTTAATCAAGGATTATGACCTTGACATTCACTATCACCCCGGCAAAGCCAATGTGGTAGAAGATGCTCTTAGCAGATTGCCGTGTAGATTAAACACCATGATCAAAGAAGCCCAGCCAAGTTTGCATGAAGAGTTGGAGCAGTTTAGAACTGAGCTAGTTAGCAAAGGATTTTTAGCTAGCATTAAACTTCAACCCACTTTGATGATTCAGATCAAGGAGGCGTAGAAAGGAAATGTGAGTATCGACGGAATCAAACATCGTTTCAGTTTAGGAAAGGTACCTAGATTCACTGAAGATGAAGAAGGAGTTTTTTGGTACAAGGGATGTATATGTGTGCTAGCAGATTCGGAGTTGAAACAAGTTATCATGCAGGAAGCTCATGATACTCTTTATTCTATCCACCCCGGAGGAACGAAGATGTATCAGTATTTGAAGGAGCAATTTTGGTGGCACAAGATGAAGAGAGAAATCGGAAGCTACATAGCCAAGTGTGATATCTGTCAGCGAGTCAAAGCAGAACATCAGAGACCCGCAGGACTTTTTCAACCATTGCAGATTCCGGAATGGAAATGGGATTCTGTCGGAATGGACTTTATCACCGGTTTGCCTACTTCTAGTAGGGGAAATGACTCTATTTTGGTCATAGTTGATAGACTGTCCAAGGTAGCCCATTTTATACCTGTCAAGACTACCTACTAGAGTTCGAAGCTAGCAGAGTTGTACCTTGCTAGAATTGTCAGTTTGCATGGAACCCCCAAGACCATAGTGTCGAATCGAGGAACCCAGTTTACCTAAGGATTTTGGCATAAAGTCCAAGAAGGATTGGGAACCAAGCTGAATTTCAGCATAAATTATCACCCGTAGACCGATGGATAGACTGAAAGAGTCAACCAAATCTTAGAAGATATGTTGAGAGCTTGTGTGCTAGAGTATGGATCAAAATGGGAAGATTGTCTGCCTTTCGCAGAATTCTCATACAACAATAGTTATCAAGCCAGTTTGCAAATGGCCCCCTTTGAATTTTTGTATGGAAGGAAGTGCCACACCCCCCCTGAATTGGTCGCAAGTAGGAGAGAGTCAGATTTTCGGACCCGATATCCTACGAGAAGTCAAAGAGAAGGTTCAAAAAGTCCATGAGCATCTCAAGACATCCCAATCTAGACAGAAGAGTTATCCTGATAAGCGACGTAGAGACCTTACCTTCAATGTCAGAGATTTCGTGTATCTCAAAGTATCACCCTTGAAGGGAATGCAACGTTTTCAATGAAAGAAATGTTAGCCCCCAGATATATTTGACCCTTCAAGATTCTGGATCGCCGAGGAGAAGTATCTTATCAATTGGAACTGCTAGAGGAGATGTCAGCCATCCATAGTGTGTTCCATATCTCGTTCCTTTGCAAATGCTTAGAAGTTCCGGAGAAGACCGAAGTTTTCAAGAACATCGATCACCGAGCCATAAATATCAGCAAGGATCTGACGTATCGTGAAGTGCCCATTCGTATTTTGGAAAAAGCCTTCAGAACCACCAGGACCCGGAGTATCAAATTTCTCAAGTTCCAATGGAGCAACCATACTAAAGAAGAAGCTACTTGGGAGCGAGAAGATTATATTAGGACCGAGTTTCCAAATCTCTTTAGTTCCTAGTTTTTATTAAATCTCGGGACGAGATTTTGTTTAAGGTGGGAAGGTTTGTAACACCCCAAAACTTTTAATCAAGTTTATCAAATCCTAATCACCCAATTTAGGGTTAACAAAAACTTTCATTAAGAAAATGAATATGAAGGCATGTTAGTTTTGCATTATTGTGTGATTGTTTGAAAATGCCATGCTTGATTGTTGCCAATGATTGTGAAATGGTTTAAAGGTGAATACTACATCACCTAGGCCAATTACAAACAAATTCAAAAGAAAAAGAAATCAAATATGAATAAATAAAGAAAATGGTCATTTTGGCAAGTAAAAGTGTATCAAGGCCCACTTTACAAACTGACAAGAACATCTTTCAAATCAATTTAATGGACAGTTGAAAATTGAATCTCGTTCATATGTCAAGATCCCACTTTTTCAAAAACCTATCAAATCAATTCCCCTTGACCTCTCCAAGCAACTTAGACTCTCAAGCTTAACTTAAGATCACTCGAAAAATTTGAATCAAAATTTCCGAAGCAAGTTTCACGCGGCCATTTTCACAAACACCTTGCTTACACTAATTTAACCACCTGCCTAGCTTCACTGTTTCCACAGTAATTAGTCGACCATTTAGTCTCCACTTCACTCCCCTGTCTCCCCTGAGCATAGCCAGCACCCAGACCAAGTCACCCCTTTGTCGTTTGCACAGTGGACCGCCACCCGACTTTGGTCATCGTCGGCCGACCACGGCCAGCTCACAGCAGACACCACTGCAGCCAACCATGATGTCCAGGAAGCAAGCCGCACTCCACCGCCACCCATTGTCCTAGCCTCGACCCCAGTCGAGCCCTGGACCGCCCTAGCTATGCCGCGTACCGTGCCTCTACACCATGTCCAGAGCGCACTAGCTCGCCGCGCCTGTAACATCCCAAAACTTTAATCCAAGCTAATCAAGATCCAAATCCTCAAGATTAGGGTTAACAAAAACTTTTCCAATTAGAAATATGAAATCATTCATGTGTATGTGCATTTAAATTAGGAGTTGATTTGAATTGCCATGGTTCTGTGATTCATTGCTTGTAAAATACTTCTTAGGTGAAATAAACATCATCTAAATCATTCCCAAACTTTTCCCAAAGAAAAACAACTCAAAATGAATAATTGAAGTGAATGGTCATTTTGGCCAAATTAACTATCATGCCTACTTTGGCTATTCCTAGTACTCAAAACTTAACAGAAACATTTGTGGATCTTTACAACCCTTGCTAGTACACATAATGAGGTACCAAGGCCCACTTTGT
Source organism: Avena insularis (assembly GCA_023614405.1). NCBI lineage: Eukaryota > Viridiplantae > Streptophyta > Magnoliopsida > Poales > Poaceae > Avena > Avena insularis. The sequence goes on along the minus strand of CM042686.1, from coordinate 427,464,898 downwards.
GATCTGCTAAAAACATTCAAATGCTAATTTTAAATGGCAATTTAAAATTGAATCTATTTCATATGGGAAGATCCCACTATTTCAAAAACCACTCAAACAAGCTCAATTTTGAAAACCCAAGCAACCACAGAGTCTCAAGATTATGCCTAGCAAACCCACCAAAAATCTTTTCAAAATTCAAAAGTTTATTTCTTGCGGCCATTTAATCAAACACTTGGCAGGCAGGGTTAAACTCTAAACCTAGCTCACTATTTGCAACAGGGTTTTGCACCCAAATTCTCTCAAAACCCTCCCTCTGTCCCCAAATGATCTAACCACACCTTTTAAACCCCCTCTCCTACCACCCTAGTGGCAGTGCAAGGCCATGCCGAGCACCAACTCGCCGACCACACCTTGCCCCACTTCAGCAGACCACCTCCCCCTCTCTCGCCATGTCTAGGAGGTAGCTAGAACCTCACCGCCGTCCATTGTCCCCTCCCCGAGCCAGGCCCAGCCGTGGACCACCGAGCAATCCCCGCGCCCAGTGCCACCACGCCATGCCGAGCACGCGCCAGAGCGCCACACCCGGCACGCGTGCACAAGCCGCCGCTCGACCGTAGCCCGCGCCCACAGCTCCGCCATGACCCAGGGAACACGACGGACATGCTGCTCATAACGCCACCGCTTCACCGTGGACACCGCCGCCATCACGCCACTCAGGCGCCTTGCCCCGACCGCATACCACCGCCCCTAAGCCAGCATTAAGTTCCTAGAGCACCGCCAGGAGACCGCCCGTTGATCGCCACCCTCAGCCATGCCGCTAGCCGCCCGTAGCCATGTATCCACCATCGCCTGCCCATCCCTTTCGGTCTCGCCGTCGAGCCTATAAAAGGAGGGCACCCCCAGCCATTTGAAGCACACCACTCCACTCCCCTCACCTCACTAATCATCCCACACCACTAGTCGGAGCAAGGGGAGCAGCAGCTCGCCGGAATTGCATCGGAGAAGGCCGCCTCTGGAAGAGAAGGGTGTCGCTGATTGCGACCACCCCCGGAGCTGCCTCGACCGTCCATGATCTCGTCGTCGACCACCAGTCCGTTTGCCTCCCTCGCCGACCTTGCTAGAGCCCTGGTATGCCCCCTATGCACCCCCACAGAGCTGCTAGGGTTCGAGCTCGCCGGCGACAGGTCCGTCATCAATGACAAGCCATAGCCATTGATCCCCACTCTAATCCAACGTCCCACATCGCCCTGTACCGCTTCACGCGTTATGAGCCACTGACTTGTGGACCCCCCGGTCAGTTGAGCCCCGCGTTGCGGAATGACACTGGGCTGGCCCGTTAGAGTTTCCCACGCGACCCAGTTAGTTTGAATTAGGATTTTTCTATTTAGTTTCAACTTAGTTATGTCTCTGAGTTTGAAAATCAATTCAGAGAGATTTACAACTCCAAATTGCATTAAACCAATTTTGCCTGAAAGGTATTGAAATGATCTATCCAAGCCCGTTGGATTTAATTCAGTTAGAGTTATCGATCTCTCCTAGTAAAAATAACAAAACAGAAGCCTTTGCACCTTGCAACATTTTTATAAAATCAACCAAGTTAGCTTTTGAGTTGATTCCAACTCTCAAAAATCACATTTCACCATACCTATCTGAATATGTAATAATATTAAGGTTTACATGCAGTGGCTTTAGACTAGTACCAAAATAATGCTATATAGGCATTTCTAGTCACTTTAAATCATTACATAATGAACTTAAACCAAAGTAATTATGATCCAACCCTTAAATCACATTCCCACATGTTAGAATATGTGGTGATGACATGTGTCCACATGATCCCATATTTTAAGTGGTGAATATTAAATCTTAGTTAATTTTTCAATGAGTAGAAATTACTTTTCTAAATTAAAAAGAATGAAACTAGTTAATAAAACTTGTGATGCTTGAGATGATAATAGATCATCAAATGTGTGTCTTAGAATGCTAATTAGACTAGTTAAGTATTGTTTGGTGATTGTGTACTCCGTATGTATTTATAGACGATAGTACTGACCAAGTCTACGAGGAGGAGGAGTTCTACCAAGAAGAAGAAGAAGAAAACTTCAACCACTGCACCAACCAAGGCAAGCCACCATTAACAGTGCAAGCTATTGTAGCAAGCTAGAATTAAGTTAGTTAACTTGATCCATCCTATTGAGATGTTTTGACATGTGTTGAGAAACACAAATGGTTTATGATGATGAAAATGTTGAGGCATGAGCCTTAACCCTTTTATAAAACTGATGGTTGGATTCGGATGCGATACCATTCCAAATTTACCATACAACCACATTACCTGAATTGGGTAAGGCTTAGCTGGAAATTTATATGCATTAGTATTAGTTCCCTCGCGGGAGAGGTTTGAGCTGAGGCTACCTCTCAATGTTGTCCACCTATGCAGTGCCCAAGATGACTGATGGTCATGGTTGGGAGGCCATGCTCATAGGAGAGGTGCTTATACTAGGGTGTGTAAAGGAAAGGTTATGTTTGATTATCTCCATACTAAGTATGATGATTTAGGGTTATCCCTGACAAATGTATCGAATCTTGTGGTGAAAGTGTACCACCTCTGCAGAGTGTCAAACTATTCGAATAGCCGCGTCCGCGGTTATGGACAGTTGGAATGGCCATAGTGTTTCGTTGTCAGATGTTTTTGAAACAACTTATGAAATGAATGATGAATCTTGACGACCACAACACGGTTGTGTTTATGACAATAGATTCCCAACTTAAGTGATTCTAGAACTTTATTTTATCTTTCTTTGCTTCAGAACTCAGCTTAGGTTTCAAACTTAACTTTATGGTTAAACTTGGATTTAGCACTTTAACTTAGAATTATACTACTTGTTACTGGTAGTTTGCGAGTACTTAAAGAGTACCCATGTCTTTTGTCCCTGACTATTCTCATGGCTAGACTATGAAGGAGACTATCAAGATGATGGCCCGCAGGACGGCTATGATAACTAGGACTATCTGCCTTCGTCAGCATTGCTTGTGCCTCTGAAGATGGACCCCACTGCTATGCTTATCTTTTATTTCCGCTGCTTGTTGTATTAAAGACGGGATCATGAGATCCTTATTTGTGTAAGACCTTATGTATGGTTTGTAATGGATGATGTACTGTGATATCCAATCCGTTATGTCTCGCAAAAATGGTAATCCTGGGATTGCGAGGTATGGCATAACGGGCATCTGGGATTAAAAATCCGGGTGTTGATAAGTTGGTATCAGAGCCATCCTGACCATAGGAGACCCTAGTTAGAATGGACGTCCAAGCAAAAACTTAGTTTCAAAACCAAAGTGAGTATTTATGAAAAACTATTTCCTCTCTTATCCTTGTGAACTCATTCTTTCTCAAAAATTCATGTTCCTCAAAATTCTTACATTACTACTTAAAATTTGACACACTTGATCACTTCACTAACTTCCTCATCCTTAATTCTTGTAGTTGGAGACTCAGTTCAGCAAGTTTTACCAGTTGGGAAACGGAGGCCAGCTGATCTTCGAGAGGGATCTGGATTCACTGTCGGAGTTACTGGGACGTCCACATCTGGAGTTTCTTGGAGCTCAACTTCTAGGACCCCCAGGAGGAGACTTATAGTGGCTAGTCACCGCGGATCTTAGAGGAAGCATCGAAGCACCAACTTCTGGGAGAATTCAGTTCTCCGTGAGAGAGAACAACTGGCTAGATGGATTAGCCAGGGCAATGCATGAAGCTCTCGCACATCTATGTGCCCTCAGCGTCAACAAAATCCAAGGAACCCGTTTTGCCCACTATGCAAGACATGACTTCATGGGAATGCCGATGGAGATGCCAAGTCACCCAGAGTTGAGGCGTCAAGTGGAGAATCTTGAATTCTTGCTTTGACGGATACAGAGGCTGGACAATGCTAGGGAGTTAGCCAACCAGAACCGTGCCATTGCCGAGAAGGCCCAGACTTTTCGCCGCCGCCAGATTGCCGATCTCTTTGCCAGCGTGCAAAGAAGGATCGCACCATCGCTCGTCTTCGCAATAAGGTGGCCGACCTCGAGAAGACCGTCAAGGAGCAGGAAGCTCAGCTTGCTGGCAAGGAAGAAGAAGATGAGGGTGAAGACATCCAGGGAGACATGGATTCTTACCTCAGCAACGATGATGACTTTCTGGAGGAGGATGCCGTGGATTTCTACACTGATGATGAGGACTCCGACTTCATCGACAATGAGTAGATGCACTAGAGCACTGTCGTAGCATGAGATGTATCGGTCCCACTGTATCGTAGCTTACAGAATGGTTCTTCAAACTATCTGTTTTCCCTTTGATTGTTGTGGTGTGTGTTGTATCGTGTGCTTGTTTGCATGAATGAAAATGAAATTAGTTGAAAAACCTGAGTCTAACTCAAAGTTTTAGAGTTGAAACCAAAACCATGAACCTTAGAATTTCCCTCTTACCCCTATCTCTATCTCAATCTTCAGATGACTCGTGGAAACCAAGGAGGGAGCAACTCGTCGCAAGACCCAATGCTGCAGATCTTGCAGAATCTCATCGCAGACCATGAAGCAAGTAGGGCAGAGTGCCAAGACAACTTAGCAACATTGCATCAGATTGCCCAGATGACTCTCAACAACCAAGGGCATGGAAATCAGGATCACCAGGGATCTAAACTCAAAAAATTTCAGAACACCAATCCCCCAATCTTCAACCAATCTGAGAACCCGTTAGATGCTGATGACTGGTTACAGACAATGTAAAACAACTTAGAGGTGGCAAGAGTTGATGAAAATGAGAAAGTTCTCTTCGCCACCCACTATCTGGCTGGAGATGCAAGAGCTTGGTGGAATAGTATCCGCAATATGAACCATGGTCAAGTGATGACATGGGAAGCATTCAAAGTCAAGTTCAGCCGCACCCACATGCCGCAAGGTCTAGTCAACAGGATGAGAGATGAATTCCGCGAATTGAAGCAAGCAAGAATGACTGTGGTGGAGTACCGTGATAGATTCCTATCACTTGCTAGATATGCACCTGATGAGATCAACATGGAGGCCAAGAAAAAGGAGAGATTCCTGAACGGACTGCATGATGAGATGCAGAATGTCCTCGTCAACATCCGTTTCGAGGATCTCGAAGAACTAGTCGACTCTGCCATTCAGATGGAAGGGAAGATTAACCAGGCAAATGACAATCGCAAGCGTCGCATGATGCAGCAATCTAGAACCAGCAGTCACCAAAAGTACCGTCCCAACCCCTCATCAGGATATGCACCAAGGAACAACCGACCCCCAACGTCTCGCCCAAGCTACCCTCACCGTAGCGGAGGCAATGGGAAATCCGGAGGAAACAATCACAACTCCGGCAATGCCAACAATTTCAACCGTGCACCTCCCAAGAACAATAACAACAACACTGCACCCAGAACTGGCAGCAATGTTGTACCTATCGCAGTCAAGGACAAGTCCCAGATCAGTTGTTTCGAGTGTGGAGTGAAGGGTCACTACTCCAATGAGTGTCCCAAGAAGACAACCACTAATACCAATGTGAATGCCCCAGCTCAGCAGTAGCGTCGTGTTCAACCAGGAACAAGATTTGCCCCAGGGAACCCTCACAACCGCAACGGCCGTCTCTTCCACATGAACGCAGAAGAAGCCCAGGAAGCGCCAGATGTAGTGCTGGTTATGTTTTCTGTCAACTTAGTTTTAGCAAGAGTATTGTTTGATTCGGGAGCATCGCATTCATTTGTCATCGAAGAATTTGCATGCACTAGTAAGATTCACCCAACCAACTTGAAGCATGTCATGATAGTTCAAATCCCCGGTTCAACTACAAAAGCTAGAAAAATTTGCAAAGTTGTGCCTATCAGAATACATGGGATAGATTTTTATGCCAACCTAATTGTACTTGGAACCAAAGGATTGGAAGTAGTACTAGGTATGGACTGGATGTCAAGGCATAAAGGACTGATAGACTGTGCTAAGAAAGCCATCACCATGACCAGTAGTTCTGGAGTAACAGTAGAGCATATCTCTGAAACCTTACCAAGTCAATTCAAGTGCAACAAGCCCACCATAGACCAAGTCAGAGTAGTCTGTGAATACCCCGACGTATTTCTAGATGAATTGCCAGGTTTCCCCCCGGATAGGGATATTGAGTTCATTATCGAACTAACCCCCAGAACCGGACCCATAGCCCAAAGACCCTATAGCATGAACCCCTCAGAGTTAGTGGAACTGAAGAAGCAGTTGGATGCCATGTTAGAGAAAGGCTTGATTCAGCCAAGCGCATCGCCATGGAGATCACCAGTGTTATTCGTCGACAAGAAAGATGGAGGCAACCGTCTGTGCACAGATTACAGAAAGTTGAAAGACGTCACCATCAAGAACAAGTAGCCCTTGCCAAAGATAGAGGATCTATTTGATCAGTTGACTGGAGCCCAAGTATTCTCAAAGATTGATCTTAGGACTGGTTATCACCAACTTAAGATTCGTGCAATGGATATTCCGAAGACCGCCTTTACTACTCGCTATGGTTTATCACGGTATCTGGTTATGTCTTTTGGATTAACCAATGCCCACATTTCATGAATCTCATGAATAAGATCTTTATGAATTTCCTAGATAAGTTTGTAGTTGTGTTTATCGACGACATCCTTATCTACTCCAAGTCAGAAGAAGAGCATGAGCAACATCTGAGAATCATCCTAGAAACCCTGAGAGAGCATCAGTTACATGCCAAGTTCAGCAAATGTGAGTTTTGGCTGAAAGAAGTAGGATTCCTAGGACATATTGTGTCTGCCGGAGGAGTCTTTGTTGATCCCGCCAAGATCAAAGATGTCGAAGAATGGGAAGCTCCAACCACTCAAACCCAAGTCCATGCATTTATCGGATTAGCGGGATACTACCGCAAGTTCGTAGAAGGGTTCTCAAGCATCACCAGACCCATGACCCAATTATTGAAGAAGGACAAGAAGTTTGAATGGACTGACAAATGTGAAGCCAGTTTCCAGGAGCTGAAGAAAAGATTGATATCAGCCCCAATATTGATCATGTTAGACATCAAGAAGCCGTTTGATGTGTATTGTGATGCATCCAAGATTGGTCTAGGATGTGTATTGATGCAACAAGGCAAAGTCATCGCGTATCTGTCTCGACAACTGAAACAGCATGAGCAGAACTATCCGACCCATGATCTTGAGCTAGCAGCTGTGGTTCTAGCATTGAAGACATGGCGTCATTATTTGATGGGTAATCGCTGTGAGATTTACTCAGATCACAAGAGCTTGAAGTATATCTTCACTCAAAAAGAGCTGAATATGAGGCAAAGGAGATGGATAGAGTTAATCAAGGATTATGACCTTGACATTCACTATCACCCCGGCAAAGCCAATGTGGTAGCGGATGCTCTTAGCATATTGCCGTGTAGGCTAAACACCATGATCAAGGAAAAGCAACCAAGTTTGTATGAAGAGTTGGAATAGTTCAGGACTGAATTAGTTAGCAAAGGATTCTTAGCTAGCATTGAACTTCAACCCACTTTGATTAGCCAAATCAAGGAAGCCAAGAAGGGAAATGAAAGTATCGATGGAATCAAACGTCGTATTGGTATAGAAAAGGTACCTGGATTCACCGAAGACGAAGAAGGAGTACTGTGGTACAAAGGATGTATCTGTGTGCCAGCAGATTCGGAGTTGAAGCAAGTTATCATGAAGGAAGCTCATGATACTCTTTATTCTATCCACCCCGGAGGAACCAAGATGTATCAGGATTTGAAAGAGCAATTTTGGTGGCACAAGATGAAGAGAGAAATCGGAAGCTACATCGCCAAGTGTGACATCTGTCAAAGAGTGAAAGCAGAGCATCAGAGACTTGTAGGACTATTACAACCATTGCAGATTCCGGAATGGGAATGGGATTCTGTCGGAATGGACTTTATCACCGGTTGCCTACTTCTAGTAGGGGAAATGACTCAATCTGGGTCATAGTTGATAGATTGTCCAAGGTAGCCCACTTTATACCTGTCAAGACTACCTACCAGAGTGCGAAGCTAGCAGAGCTGTATATTGCTAGGATTGTTAGTCTGCATGGAACCCCCAAGACCATCGTATCATATCGAGGAACCCAGTTTACCTCAAGATTTTGGCAGAAAGTCCAAGAAGGATTGGGAACCAAGTTGAACTTCAGTACCGCTTATCACCCGCAAACTGATGGACAGACTGAGAGAGTCAACCAGATCCTAGAAGATATGCTTAGAGCTTGTGTGTTGGAATACGGATCAAAATGGGAAGACTGCTTGCCTTTCGCAGAGTTCTCATATAACAACAGTTATCAAGCTAGTTTGCAGATGGCACCCTTTGAATTCCTATACGGAAGAAAGTGTCGTACCCCTTTGAACTGGTCGCAAGTAGGAGAGAGTCAGATCTTTGGACCCGACATTCTTCGGGAAGCAGAAGAGAAGGTTCACAAAGTCCGTGAGCACCTCAAGACCGCCCAATCCAGACAGAAGAGTTATACTGACAAGAGAAGGAGAGACCTGACTTTCAATGTCGGAGATTTTGTGTATCTCAAGGTTTCACCATTGAAGGGAACTCAACGCTTTAGTCTAAAAGGAAAGTTAGCCCCCAGATATATCGGGCCCTTCAAAATTCTGAACCGTCGGGGAGAAGTATCGTATCAACTGGAACTGCCTGAAGAGATGTCAGCCATCAAAAATGTGTTCCATATCTTGTTACTTCGGAAATGCTTGGAAGTGCCCGAGAAGACTGAAGTTTTCAAGAACATCGATCACAGAGCTGTAGAAATCAACAATGACCTGACCTATCGAGAAGTGCCATTTGTATCTTAGAAGAAACTTACAGAACCACCAGGACCAGGAGTATCAAGTTTCTCAAGATTCAGTGGAGCAACCATACCGAGGAGGAAGCCACTTGGGAGCGCGAAGATTACATTAGAACAGAGTTCCCAGATCTCTTTAGTTCCTAGTTTTCTTTGTAAATCTCAAGACGATATTTTGTTTAAGGGGGAAGGTTTGTAACATCCCAAAACTTTAATCCAAGCTAATCAAGATCCAAATCCTCAAGATTAGGGTTAACAAAAACTTTTCCAATTAAAAATATGAAAGCATTCATGTGTATGTGCATTTAAATTAGGTGTTGATTTGAATTGCCATGGTTCTATGATTCATTGGTTGAAAAATGCTTCTTAGGTGAAATAAGCATCATCTAAATCATTCCCAAACTTTTCCCAAAGAAAAACAACTCAAAATGAATAATTGAAGTGAATGGTCATTTTGGCCAAATTGACTATCATGCCTACTTTGGCTATTCCTAGTACTCAAAACTTAACAGAAACATTTGTGGATCTTTACACCCCTTGCTAGTACACATAATGAGGTACCAAGGCCCACTTTGTGATCTACTAAAAACATTCAAATGCTAATTTTAAATGGCAATTTAAAATTGAATCTATTTCATATGGGAAGATCCCACTATTTCAAAAACCACTCAAACAAGCTCAATTTTCAAAACCCAAGCAACCACAGAGTCTCAAGCTTATGCCTAGCAAAGCCACCAAAAATCTTTTGAAAATTCAAAAGTTTATTTCTTGTGGCCATTTAATCAAACACTTCGTAGGCAGGGTTAAACTCTAAACCTAGCTCACTATTTGCAACAGGGGTTTGCACCCAAATTCCCTCAAAACCCTCCCTCTGTCCCCAAATGATCTAACCACGGCTTTTAAACCCCCTCTCCTACCACCCTAGTGGCAGTGCAAGGTCATGCCGAGCACCAACTCGTGGGCCACACCTTGCCCCACTGCAGCAGACCACCTCCCCCTCTCTCACCATGTCTAGGAGGTAGCCAGAACCTCACCGCCGTCCACTGTCCCCTCCCAGAGCCAGGCCCAGCCGTGGACCACCGAGCAATCCCCGCGCACAATGCCACCATGCCATGCCGAGCACGCGCCAGAGCGCTGCACCCGGCACGCGTGCACAAGCCGCCGCTCGACCGCAGCCCATGCCCACCACTCCGCCATGACCCAGGGAACACGACGGACATGCCCGTTCACCGCCCAACGCACCCCAGCCACCGCTCGCTGTGGACACCGCCACCTCTGCCGCTTAGAGCGCCGGCTACCCCTGACCGCATACCACCGCCCCTAAGCCAGCATTAAGTTCCTAGAGCACCGCCAGGAGACCGCCCGTCGATCGCCACCCTCAGCCATGCCGCTAGCCGCCCGTAGCCATGTCGCCACCGTCGCCTGCCCATCCCTTTCGATCTCACCGTCGAGCCTATAAAAGGAGGGCACCCCCAGCCATTTGAAGAACACCACGCCACTCCCCTCACCTCACTGATCATCCCACACCACTAGACAGAGCAAGGGGAGCAGCAGCTCGCCGGAATTGCACCGGAGCAGGCCACCTCTAGAGGAGAAGGGCGCTGCTGATTGCGACCACCCCTAGAGCTGCCTCGACCGTCCCTGAGCCCGCTGTCGACCACCAGTCCGTTTGCCCGCCTCGCCGACCTTGCTGGAGCCCTGGTACGCCCCCTATGCACCCCCACCGAGCCGCTAGGATTCGAGCTCGCCGGTGACAGGTCCGTCGTCGACGACAAGCCATAGCCATTGATCCCCACTCTAATCCAACGTCCCACATCGCCCCATACCGCTTCGCGCGTTATGAGTCGCTGACTTGTGGACCCCCCTGTCAGTTGAGCCTCGTGCTACGGAGTGACACTAGGCCGGGCCATTAGAGTTTCCCGCGCGACCCAGTTAGTTTGAATTAGGATTTTTCTATTTAGTTTAAACTTAGTTCGGTCTCTGAGTTTGAAAATCAATTCAGAGAGATTTACAACTCCAAATTGCATGAAACCAATTTTTGAAAGGTATTGAAATGATCTATCCAAGCCCGTTGGATTTAATTCAATTAGAGTTATAGATCTCTCCTAGTAAAAATAACAAAACAGAAGCCTTTGCACCTTGCAAGATTTTTATAAAATCAACCAAGTTAGCTTTTGAGTTGATTCCAACTCTCAAAAATCACATTTCACCATACCTATCTGAATACGTAATAATATTAAGGTTTAAATGCAGTGACTTTGGACTAGTACCAAAATAATGCTATATAGGCATTTCTAGTCACTTTAAATCATTAAATAATGAACTTAAACCAAAGTAATTATGATCCAACCCTTAAATCACATTCCCACATGTTGGAATATGTGTTGATGACATGTGTCCACATGATCCCATATTTTAAGTGGTGAATATTAAATCTTAGTTAATTTTTCAATGAGTAGAAATTAATTTTCTAAATTAAAAAGAATGAAACTAGTTAATAAAACTTGTGATGCTTGAGATGATAATAGATCATCAAATATGTGTCTTAGAATGCTAATTAGACTAGTTTAGTATTGTTTGGTGATTGTGTACTCCGTATGTATTTATAGACGATAGTACCGACCAAGTCTACGAGGAGGAGGAGTTCTACCAAGAAGAAGAAGAAGAAGAAAACTTCAACCACTGCACCAACGAAGGCAAGCCACCATTAACAGTCAAGCTATTGTAGCAAGCTAGAATTAAGTTAGTTAACTTGATCCAAGATGCTATAGGCATGCTTGAGTCATATCACTTTGACTATTAGTTACCCCAAGTCTTATTTATAAGCTTTACTTCCTTTACTTTACCCAAAGTTCTTTACTTGTTTTGAAGGTAGCATAAAGAGTATAAAACTTGACCTATTTAGAACCCTTTAGATGTCATTCTATGGCATGAGATTGATCCCACCATTTCCTCCTTAGTGAACACTCTTAACTTAGTAGTTTAGAGTAGATCAAAAACTTGAGTCACTTTAGATGGGAGCACTTGGTGAAAATGAATTATGAAAACCTTGGAATGATGAGTCATCCTATTGAGATGTTTTGACACGTGTTGAGAAACACAAATGGTTTATGATGATGAAAATGTTGAGGCATGAGCCTTAACCCTTTTATAAAACTGATGGTTGGATTCGGATGCGATACCATTCCAAATTTACCGTACAACCACATTACCTGAATTGGGTAAGGCTTAGCTGGAAATTTATATGCATTAGTATTAGTTCCCTCGCGGGAGAGGTTTGAGTTGAGGCTACCTCTCAATGTTGTCCACCTATGCAGTGCCCAAGATGACTGATGGTCATGGTTGGGAGGCCATGCTCATAGGAGAGGTGATTATACTAGGGTGTGTAAAGGAAAGGTTATTTTTGATTATCTGCATACTAAGTATGATGATTCAGGGTTATCCCTAACAGATGTATCGAATCTTGTGGTGAAAGTGTACCACCTCTGCAAAGTGTCAAACTATTCGAATAGCCGCGTCCACGGTTATGGACAGTTGGAATGGCCATACGGTTTCGTTGTCAGATGTTTTTCAAACAACTTATGAAATGAATGATGAATCTTGACTTGACCACAACAGGGTTGTGTTTATGACAATAGCTTCCCAACTTAAGTGATTCTAGAACTTTATTTTATCTTTCTTTGCTTCAGAACTCAGCTTAGGTTTCAAACTTAACTTTATGGTTAAACTTTGATTTAGCACTTTAACTTAGAATTATACTACTTGTTAGTGGTAGTTTGCGAGTACTTAAAGAGTACTCATGGCTTTTGTCCCTGGCTATTCTCATGGCCAGACTATGAAGGAGACTATCAAGATGATGGCCCGCGGGACGGCTATGATAACTAGGACTATCTGCCTTCATTAGCATTGCCTGTGCCCCTGAAGATGGACCCCACCGCTACACTTATCTTTTATTTCCGCTGCTTGTTGTATTAAAGACTGGATCATGAGATCCTTATTTGTGTAAGACCTTATGTATAGTTTGTAATGGATGATGTACTGTGATATCCAATCCGTTATGTCTCCCAAAAATGGTAATCCTGGGATTGCGAGGTATGGCATAACGGGCACCTGGGATTAAAAATCCGGGTGTTGACAGCGCCCAACCAGCTCGCCCAGACCGCGCCTTGTCTTCGCCGCACATGCTCATGCCCGCCATGATCACAGCAACCTGATACGTTGCTAATGTATCTATAATTTTTTATGTTCCATGCTTGGTTTTTATCTACTTTCTTATGTTTTGTCCACACTTTGGAGTACTTTTTATACACTTTCTTGGACTAACCTATTAACAAGATGCCACAGTGCCAGCTGCCTGTTTTCTGCTGCCTGTTTTCTGCTGTTTTTGGTTCTGGGAAAGTCAGAAAATGAATATGCTCAGAATTGGACGGGACAAAAGCCAAAGTCAATATTTCACCGAGGGGGACAAGGAGCCAGAATACGAGACGGAGAGGGGCCAGGGGTCGCCCACACCACCTGACCATGCGGCCAGGCCTGGCCACGCCAGGGGGTGGTGTGGCCACCCAGGGCACCCCCTTGGCCTCCCCTTTCGCCCATAAGAAGCCTCTGATATAGAAACCCTAAGTACCCGATCAAAATTCCACGAAATAGTCTATAGCCGCTGTCATCTCCATCCCTAGATCGGGAGGGATCTGAAGCTCTTCCCGACACTCTACCGGAGGGGAGAATTCACCTGGAGGCCTTCTTCATCACCATGCAAGCCTCCGGTGTGATGCGGGAGTAGTTCATCCTTGGACTACGGGTCCATGTAGTATCTAGATGGTTGGTTCTTCTCCTTTGTGCTATCATGTTTAGATCTTGTGAGCTCTGTTCATGATCAAGATCATCTATTTGTAATCCTACATGTTGTGTTTGCGGGGATCCGATGGATATTGAGATGCTATTTCAGATTGATTATTGATTCTATGATGTCTTTGTTATTTGTGATCTTGCATGCTCTTCGTTGTTAGTAGCTATCTTGGCTGAGTAGATGCTAGCAACTCCAAGAGGGAGTATTTATGCTCGATAGTGGGTTCATGCCTCTAGTAGTCTAGGGAAGTGACAGAAATATCTAAGGTACTAGATGTGTTGTTTCTACTAGGGAGAAAACATCAATCCTTTGTTCATAGAACAATCGTATTGTTTACTTTACACGCAATGCATAATGCAATTATCTGTTGCTTGCAACTTAATACTGGAGGGGGTTCAGATTGATAACCTGAAGGTGGATTATTAGTCATAGATGAAGTTGGATTACGGTCTATGTACAATGTTGTAATGCCCAATCAAATCTCATAGGAGTCAAGATGATTAGTATATGCATGTATGCTTTCTCGATGTTTGTCAATTTCCTCGCCATAATTTGTTCACCCAACATGTCATCTATCTTAAGGAGAATCACCACTAGTGAACTATGGACCCCGGTCCTTTCTTTTACCATCAATCTACAACTATTTACTGTTTTCTATTTACTTTCTACAAGCTTTTACTTTCTTTCACACAATACGTTTAATCCTTTGTTTTCAGCAAAATCGGTGAGATTGACAACCTCACTGTAAGTTGGGGGCAAAGTTCTGTGGTTGTGTTGTGCAGGATTCCAAGTTGGAATCAACACCTTGGAGGTGTTTCCTTGCTCCTACTGGTTCGATAACCTTGGTTTCATAACTGAGGGAAACTTACTACTGTGCTCATCATACCTTCCTCTTGGGATTCCCCAACGAGCTCGACATCAACCACGAGCTAGCAAGTATTTTTCTAGCACCGTTGCCAGGGAGTCAAGGACATCTTCACAAGGGGAGTCCCTCATAACCAATCTCTTTACTTTGTTATTTTTGTTTTGTTTTGTTTATTTCTGCTTTGTTTGCTTGTTTCTTTATAAAAAAACAAAAAAATTAGTTGTACTAGTTTGCTTTCTTTATTAAAAACACACAAAAATTTTTATTATTAGTTCCTATCTTAAGTTGCCATTATTTCTAGCATTGCTCCAATCACTATGTCACCTGAGGAAATGATTTTCACTTTCAAGCAAGGAATTGAAGAGAGTTTCAAAGAAGCTTGGTCTAGAATCTCTGATTTACATGAAAAAACTAAACCTAAAATGACTCAAAGCTTGTTTCTTAGAAGTTTTTACCTTGGAATTGCTCTTTGCTATAGATATGCTTTGGATTTTATAGTGGGAGGAGATTTCCTCCAATGCAACGAGGATGATGCTTTTAATGCCATAAAGAAGTTGGTATTTACTTACAACTTTCCTAGCAAATCTGATTCTTCCTTTATAAACATATTTGCTAGATTAAACACTCTTGAGACCCGCACTGCTAGTTTAAAAGATTGCTATAATATGCTTATAGAACATCATGATTATGTTCCAATAAATTCTAAACCCTCAAAATGGCTTCCGACAGTAAAGATTGTTATAAACAATGAAATTTTTCATGCTCGCTGTGATATCATGTCTGAATTTTGTCTTATGCCTAAAGATATCTATGAATCTTTGAATCTTTGGGGACTTTCTGAAGGAGGAGAACAAATATTTCTTGATAATAATGCCACAATATTACCAATTGGAATAGCTGAATGAGTGTTTACAAAGATCCTAGGGAAAATGGTTTCTACTGATTATCTTGTTATTGAATGTGTAGGAAAAGGACAAATTACACTTGGAAGATCCCTATTAAAACTCCTTGGAGCAATAATAGATGTGGAAAAGGGCACCATGCACTTTTCTTCTCCACCAAACAATCATATGTTCCCCAAGGTTAATATTAAAAGTAAGAGAGGTAAGGGCAAGAAATTTGGTTTTAATGCTTCTTCATTTGAGAACACTTGATTCTTTTTCTTGCTTCTTATGCCTAACTTAAAGGCGTTAAAGAACAGTACTTATTGGGAGATAACCCAAAAGTTTTAGATGAGTCTTGGAAGTTATTACTTCTGTAATAAACTCTCCTTATCCTTTTTATTTGCTTTTTATGCCAAGAGTAACCTCTAATGAGAGAGAAGTAATGCTTGGAAAGTTGCTATCCCGAAACAGATTTTTGTGCTTCACTGTAAAAATTTGTGTAAAATATCTGTACGTTGTTTTCAGGCGTTAATTTTTGTGCTTCTGCCTCAGGTTGTTATCTAAATTTCGTTAGTTCAACACTTTTCGATTTGAGCAGCAAAAGGTCTTCGAAAAAATTGGTTTTTACCTGCTGGTCTATTTTGATAGATTTCTGCCATTATTTGCATTTGCTTCTTGTTGATTCCTTTTTGAGTTATTTTTGGGGAATTGATATTTTTGAAGGAAGTGCTATAGTAGCTTGTGTTTTAATGGAAGTTTTATTGGTGTGTAAACTGAACCCAAAGACTTATTATCTTGAGTACACTAATGTTGCTAATAAAGATTGTGTGAAGTTTTGTATGAAGGAAAATTTTCAGGTGTATGGAAAGAATGATGTAATGAGATAAAGAATGGACTAAAGCTCAAGCTTGGGGATGCCACACATGTAACCAAGAAATATCCAAGAAGTACAAGCGTCAAAGCTTTGGGATGACCAAGGCATCCCCTTCTTCATCAATAAAAATCTCAGGTTTCTTCCAAACACTTCATATTTATTGTTTCATGCACAGTTGTGCTGTTCTTGGAGCATCTTTGTTTTTTGTTTTTGGTTTTTGTTTTCTTGGTTTTCTTAGTTTGCTTGAATAAATTGGTTGGACCCCCTCTTTCATACATTAGTTTTCAAATAGGTTGGTTTGGATTGGAAAAGAGTAGGAAAAGTTCATGCTTAAGTGGTAAAAGGAGCTTGTTTTTTACTATGGCCTATGCTTTGTCATGGCTCTATTCTTAGTGATTTTTGCTGTAGCATGACATGTTATAAACAATTGAGATTGCTTAATGTGCCTTGAAAGAATCATGCGTTGTTTTAGCATATTAAAGCATAGTATTGTGGTATTCTCCTTTGATGCTTTATTTGGGTTGACTTAGCGCATGCTCACACCATGTTATGACTATCCCAAGTCACCATAGCCTTTATGATCCTTTAGTTTTCTACTTTTAATATCACTTTATGCTTTAATTGATGATGTTTTGTCACTTTGCATGATTATGGCCATTATTGCTCTCTTAGTTGGTCGCTCCCAGTCTTTTGCTAGCCTCCATAACCAAGTATGAGTTCCACTCATGCATCCAACTCCAAATAAAACCAAGTTGTCACAAAGAGTCCACCATACCTACCTATTAGCATATTCTATTCCAAGTATATTCATGTTTTTATCTACCTTCCGAATTAAACTTGTTATGAGAAAACTAGTGATTAAAGCTCTCACGAACTTGATGGCACACTTTACTTTTCTTGCACTTAATAAACTTGAACCATTGTGTCATCTATGTTGTATATGCTTGCACTTATATGTTGGGGATTAGCAAAATCATGCTGTCATGGGGAACACTTTCAACATTGCACTTGTACATTGTACCTAGTTGATATCATGATCTATTGTCTATGGATGTTGTCAGTGTGAAATGAAAGGGGAGCTTGTAAGTCCATGGAGTTATGTATGTGTGTTAGAGAAACACCTGGGCCGTTGGTCTAATCCATGCCTAATCATGGTGGAAACCTGCAGCGTAACCATAATGAGTTGTCTATGAAGCATTCTTCTTATAAAAAGAGATAGAGATTGAGAAAAAGAGAAAAAGAGAAAAAGAAAAAAAAAGATGAGAAAAGAGGAAAGAGAGAAATAAGCACCATTTTCCCATGGTTAATAAGAAGATTGCTCAGATGCTTATTGTTTGCTTGCCTTGTCATTTTGATATGGGGATTCTTCCATATCATCGGGCAAGGGGTACCCCGTTGGCGGTTCTCTATGATACACATGTACTTACTATCACAAGAACTTACCGGTAACTAAACTTGGGTAGCATGAGGAGCGGCCCTCGTATTCAAGGGACATGAGATTTCCAACTTATACTTTGTCAAGCATATACTCCATGGTTTGTTCACTTTAACCTTAATCACTTTAAGATGATTATGATAGGGGCAATGAGAGCTGAAAGCTAATAAGTAACATAATTTTTGGAAGCTCTTTATGAAACTTGAATCCCTGCTTCCTTCTATGAAGGCCTTTCTTTTACTTTTATGTTGAGTCTCCATCTTCTATCTTTATGCACCTATTGAGAGAGCATAGTGGCCATTCTTAGTTTAATGTGCATTGTCCAAAGACTTATTGATTGATGCTTAACTTCGATATTGCTTGTTCTTTAACTATTTGTATATAGTCACCCTTATTAAATTTGAAGGTGTCCTATGCATTTATGTTTTGCTACTCTATGAGCGACAAGCTGAATGCCACTATGCTATGTTTTCTTTATGTGAAACAAACAAACATCTTCCAAAGCATTGTTATTCATGAATCTTTTGGTTGTGCCTTTTCATGTTACAACATAGTTGCTATGTCTTATCGCTAGAACTTTATCTTTCATTCTATGTTGAAGTACTATGATCCCAACTATCAATGTTCCACAAATACTTTGATCAAGTTTATGATGGTGAATGTCACCTCAAAAATTATTCTTTCTTTTTTATCACTTACCTACTCGAGGACGAGCAGGAGTTAAGCTTGGGGATGTTGATATGTTGCTAACGTATCTATAATTTTTGATGTTCCATGCTTGGTTTTTATCTACTTTCTTATGTTTTGTCCACACTTTGGAGTACTTTTTATACACTTTCTTGGACTAACCTATTAACAATATGCCACAGTGCCAGCTACCAGTTTTCTGTTGTTTTTGGTTCCAGGAAAGTCAAAAAATGAATATTCTCGGAATTGGACGGGACAAAAGCCAAAGTTAATATTTCACCGAGGGGGGCAAGGAGCCAGAATACGAGACGGAGAGGGGTCAAGGGCCGCCCACATGAACCTGGCCACGCGGCCAGGCCTGGCCCGCGCCAAGGGTTGGTGTGGTCGCCCAGGGCACACCCTCGGCCTCCCCTTTCGCCTATAAGATGCCTCCGATACAGAAACCCTAAGTACCCGATCAAAATTCCACGAAAGAGTCTGTAGCCGCCCTCATCTCCAACCCTAGATCAGGAGGGATCTGAAGCTCTTCCCGGCACCCTGCCGGAGGGGAGAATTCACCCTCGAGGCCTTCTTCATCGCCATCCAAGCCTCTGGTGTGATGCGGGAGTAGTTCATCCTTGGACTACGGGTCCATGTAGTAGCTAGATGGTTGGTCCTTCTCCTTTGTGCTATCATGTTTAGATCTTGTGAGCTCCGTTCATGATCAAGATAATCTATTTGTAATCCTACATGTTGTGTTTGCGGGGATCCGATGGATATAGAGATGCTATTTTAGATTGATTATTGATTCTATCATGTCTTTGTTATTTGTGATCTTGCATGCTCTCCGTTGTTAGTAGATATCTTGGCCGAGTAGATGCTAGCAACTCCAAGAGGGGGTATTTATGCTTGATAGTGGGTTCATGCCTCTAGTAATCTGGGGAAGTGATAGAAATCTCTAAGGTACTAGATGTGTTGTTGCTACTAGGGAGAAAACAGCAATCCTTTGTTCATAGAACAATCGTATTGTTTACTTTACACGCAATGCGTAATGCAATTATCTGTTGCTTGCAACTTAATACTGGAGGGGGCTCGGATTGATAACCTGAAGGTGGATTATTAGTCATAGATGCAGTTGGATTACGGTCTATGTACAATTTTGTAACTCCCAATCAAAACTCATAGGAGTCAAGATGATTAGTATATGCATATATGCTTTCTCGATGTTTGTCAATTGCCCCGATGTAATTTGTTCACCCAACATGTCATCTATCTGAAGGAGAATCACCACTAGTGAACTATGGACCCCGGGCCTTTCTTTTACCATCAATCTACAACTATTTACTTTTTCTGTTTACTTTATGCAAGCTTTTACTTTCTTCCACACAATACGTTTAATCCTTTATTTTCAGCAAAACCAGTGAGATTGACAACCTCACTGTAAGTTGGGGGCAAAGTTCTGTGGTTGTGTTTGTGCAGGATTCCAAGTTGGAATCAACACCTTGGAGGTGTTTCCGTGCTCCTACTGGTTTGATAACCTTGGTTTCATAACTGAGGGAAACTTACTGCTGTTCTCATCATACCTTCCTCTTGGGGGTTCCCCAACGAGCTCGACATCAACCACGAGCTAGCACAACCCAGCAGACAACCCCGTTCGCTGCCGCGTGACCACTTGCCGCCGCCAAGAAACACCTTCGCTGTGAGCGGGCTGACGCTCGACCGAACCACACCGCCCCTGCCTCGCCATTACGCCTGTGAGAACTGCCAGGGAACCATGCACCGCCCACTAGCCACGCACCGTTTGGTCCCCTCACCACAGTATAAAAGGAGGCCACCCCTGCCCCATTTATCCACACCAACACCCTCACCACCTCTCACTGACCCTCCCCCACTTCTCCCTGGAGCAAGGCGAGCACCACCACACCGGAATTTCACTAGAGCCCGCCGCTGCTAGAGGAGAAGGGCGTCTTTGATTGTGACCACCCCAAGCCCTGCCGTGACCACTCCTCACCTCACTGTCATCTACCACGTCGATCGCCCCCGTTGTCGACCCTAGCTAGAGCCCAGGTGAGCCTAGCCCGACCCCCACCGCCGCGTTAGGGTTGATTCCTCGCCGGAGTAGTTCGTCGTTGACGGCGACTCCTAGCCGTTGATATGTCTTCTAATCGCACGGCCTAGATGCGTAGATACCGATTCGCGTAGTTAGTCCCGCTGACTAGTGGATCCCATCTGTCAGCAGCCCGCTGTGCCGTGTAGTGTAGCTGGGCCGGCCCGTTTAACTTCCCGCGCTGGTCTAGAAATTCAAATAATTATTTTTCCATTTTTGTTTACACTAGTTTCTGTCCACAGATTCAAAAAATCAATTCAGAGAGTTTCACTGAACCAAATTGCATGATTCAAATTTTGTTAGAAAGATAATTAAAATATCTATCCAAGCCCGTTGGATTCAAATATCAAGACAGAGACTTTTGCAACTTCAAACATTTTTGCAACTTCAATTTTTTTTTAAAAATCAACCATAATAGCTTTTGAGTTGATTCCAACTCTCAAAAATCACATTTGATAATACCTATCTGAATATGTAAAAATATCTAGGTTGGCATGCAGTGATATTGGACTAGTACCAAAAGAATGCTATTAGGGCATTTCTAGTCACTTTGAATTTATTAAATAGTAATCTTAAACTTTATAAAATGGGACCAACACTTTAAATCACATTCCCATGTATTAGAATATGTGGTTATGACATGTGTCCACATGATCCCATATTTTAATTGGAGAATATTAAATCATAATTAATTTCAATGAGTAGAAATTACTTTTCTCAAATAAGATAACTAAAACTAGTTATTTATTTCATATGATGATTGTGATGATGCTAGATCATCAAGTGTGAGCCTTAGTGTGCTAAATAGAATTAGTTAAGTATTGTTTGGTGATTGTGTATCCCGTATTCATTTATAGACGATAGTACTGACCAAGGATACGAGGAGGAGGAGTACTACCAAGCAGAAGACAAAGAAAACTTCAACCACTGCACCAATCAAGGCAAGCCATCACTACTAAGCAAGCTAGACCCTTGCAATCTAACACTTGCAAGTATTAACCTAAGCAAGATGCATTAGGCATGTTTTGGTTATATACCTTTGATTTATACCAATCCCAAGTTTTACTTGCAAGCTTTATTCTTTTTACTTTACCAAAGTTCTTTACTTTTAGTTAGTGCTTTGTGAGTATTTGGAAAAGTAGTATAGATAGCATAAAGAGTATAAAACTAGGCCTATACTTAGATGTCATTCTATGGCATGAGATTGAAGATTAGCACCCCTCATTAGTGAACACTCTTAACTTTAGTGGCTAGTGCTAAGCATAAAAGTGGATCACTTTAGATGGGAATACTTGGTGAAAAGGATTATGAAAACCTTGGAATGATGACTCATTCTATTGAGATGTTTTGACATGTGTTGAGAAACACCAAAGGAATTGAGGATGAAAATGTTGAGGCATGAGCCTTAGCCCTTTACAAAAACTGATGGTTGGGTTCGGATGCGATACCATTCCAATTTTACCGTACAACCACAATACCTGAATTGGGTAAGGCTTAGCCGGAAGTTTATATGCATTAGTATGGGTTCCCTCGCGGAAGAGGTTTGAGCTGAGGCTACCTCTTGATGATGTCCACCTATGTAGCGCCCAGGATGGCAGATGGCCATGGCTAGGAGGCCAAGCTCATAGGGGAGGTTCCTATACTAGAGTGTGTAATTGAAGGTTTATGATTGATTATACGCATACTAAGTATGATGATTCAGGGTTATCCCTGACGGATGTATCGAATTTTGTGGTGAAAGTGTGCCACCTCTGCAGAGTGTCAAACTATTCGAATAGCCACGTCCGCGGTCATGGACAGTTGGAGTGGCCATACTGTTCCGTCGTCAGATGTTTTCAAAATGACTTGTGAAATGAACTATGACTTTGACTTGACCACAACAGGGTTGTGAACATGAAAACTAGGTTCCCACTTAAGTGATTTAGAACATTTACTTAGTTTTCTTTACTTCTGAACTCAGTTCAGATAAATCTGGCTTTTTGCAAATCAACCTAGAGCTTAAGATTCCTACTAGAACTACCTTACTTGTTAGTGATAGTTTGTGAGTACTTAAAGAGTACTCATGGCTTTGTCCCTGTCTATTCCCATGGCCAGACTATGAGGAGGACTATCAGGAAGATGGACAGCAGGATAGCTACGACAACTAGGATCATCTCCCATCGTCAGCATTGCCTATGACCCTAAAGATGGAGCCCACTACTACGCTTATTATTCCGCTGTTTGTTTGTATTAAGACTGGATCATGAGATCCTTTATTTCTGTAAGACGTTATTATGGTTTGTAATGGATGATGTACTATGATATCCAATCTGTTATGTCTCGCAAAAATGGTAATCCTGGGATTGCGATGTATGGCATAACACGCATCTGGGATTAAAAATCCCGGTGTTGACACTTGGGCATGGGAGATTTAGGGTATTGGTGAGATGTGATGTGCCTTCATATATTTTCCATTAGTTTGTGATTGATTCTAATTACTATATTATGTGTGCTTGACTATCTGCAGGATGCCTAATGCTTGTTTTCCAATTAAGGGCCCAAACAACATGATACTTTGTTCTACATAGATAAGATCTTCTACACTACTGGACCGGTAACCCCCGGGTGACACGGGGATATCAATGGAAAGGTAGTTGACTCGAGGATAACGAGTAACCACTATGCTTATTGCATTAGTCCGATCCAAGGAGCTTAATCGCTAAGCAACCTGAAGGGTCTTAATCGTCTAGTGTCTGACCATGGTTTTGGTAGCAGGCTAGTAGGATTATTGAAGTTGGGATGAAATCTACCAAGAGGAGTTCTGGCTAATTATGGGTTGCTCGCCTACACATATATCCATAAGATTATAATTGTTACATTTACCACTCGTCCACCTGGCATTGTCACTTTCACCATGAACTGAATTCCCCCGCGCCTTCTTTCGCCATCTGTAGGAAACAACAAACAAGCAAAGTCGTTCTTTACTTTTATGCTTTATATTTCTGAAGTTTACATTTTAGTTCTATTTAAATCTATCGCATTTAATCAAAACCCCATTCTTATTTCAACACTTGCATTTAATTCACTCGAAGACCTATGAAAACTTCGGGTGTGACAGAGACTTCACCAATAAACACTTACCTTTGGGCTCCCTGTGGGATCGATATCTGAACTTAGAAACAAGCTACAAACGATATGTGCTCTTGCAGACATCAAGCTATTTTCTGAGGTTGTTTCTGGGGAGCTAAGCTCTAAGTGTTTGTCTTTTGACATTTCAGGTGTTGCTACTACAAAATGTTCTCTTTAGGAGACAAAGGGTCTACACGCTCTGGTAGGACCTACCTTCTGGATTATATTGAGCGCGTGCCTGCTTAGAGGCACGAAGAAATTATTCAAAACTTTTAAGATCAAATAAAGTTGAAGTTGAAAACTTGAGTGATATTACGGAAATCATGTCTATTTACATGACAACTCCTATGAAACCTGAGAAAACTCTTAGGGAATACAGTGCTCCAAGTTCTGAATTTCTTAAACAACAAATAGAGTTCCCTAATCCTGGAGTTAGAGAATATTGATTTGATGGTGGAATTATTAAAAATTTCTAGGAGAAAGCTTTCAATGGAAGGGAAGATAAAGACCCAGGAAGACATATAAGAGAGTTTGATGATGTGATAACATCGCTTGGACCAAAAGGTTTGCCAAGAGACTTTTCTTGTCTTAAATTATTTTGATGTTCTCTTAAAGGTAAAGCTCTAGACTTGTTATATTCTCTCCCTCGCCATTACATTAAATGTTGGGAAAACTGCAATGTTAAATTCATCAACAGGTTTAATCCTTTTAAAAAGGTAACTAAACTAATAAAGAACATGGGCAACTTTAGTTAGAACGTTGGAGAAAACTACCCACAAGCCTGTGAAAGATTCTTTGGAATGATCAGTAGTATTCCTAATCATGGCTATTCTAAACTAACAATTTGCCATTTATTTTACCATGGTCTCAATACTCAATGTAGAGAATTGCTTGACTTCTCAGCAGAGGGATCAATAAATACTTTAACTATTAAAGAATGTTTGGAGTTAATGTCTACTAGGGCTAAGAATGATTCTTTATATAATCCTGATTTTGGCACTAAGCTAGAAAGAGGGATACTCGGGATAACTCATGATCTTATGCCTGAGGTACACAAAACTATGAAATAAAAAGGTATACCTTCTGAACTTGCTAAGGAAAAGAAAGAGGATTTGTTACAAGTTTTAACTGAAGAAGAAGAAACTAGAAAAGTTTTTCAAGAATTAAACATCGACAAGTAAAATCTCATAATAACTTGCATAATCATTTCCAAAAACACAAATAGATTTTGGCGGAACTCACTGAAAATTATGATGAGATTGGCCAAGAAATAAAACTGTTTCACAAGTACCTTAGTATGATTTAAACCTAGTGTGAACAAGTAGCATCTTGTTATGAAATGTTTCTTCGTGAAGACGAAGATATTCCTGTTTCTGCTAATGTTGTCACAAGAAGGGGTGCAGTTGTTACAGGACCCTTAGGAACACCGGAATACAAAGCCGAAAAAGAACGAAAGGAAAAAGCCTTACTCGAAGCAAGCCAAGAAGATGAAGTTGTTGTAGTAGAAAACAAGAAAAGTAATAAGCAACAACCAAAGAAAGCAACAAAAGAGCCTGACCCCCCCCCCCAAAGGTAAAAGACAAGACTAAGTCAGGTGAGAAAAAGCTTCCTTATCCAGATCAAAAAAAGAAAGCACCGGATGAGGTAATTTATAATTCTTTTACAAAGGCACTTAGTGACCTTCATCTGGAAATTCCTTTTGCGGATGCCATTAAAGTTCCTACTTATTGTAAATTCCTCCATGATATTCTTAATAGAAAGAAATAAATAACTAAAACTGTTGCTATGGTAACTAGCTATCCTGCTAACGGGAAGTTGTTGTCTAAGTTTGGAGATCCCGGAATACCAACCATTTCATGCTCAATAGGTAAAAATGATATTCACAATGCCTTGTGTGATCTAGGAGCAGGAGTTAGTGTAATGCCATACTCCCTCTATAAAAGGTTAGGATTAGGGGAGTATTCACCTACTACTATCACTTTACAGATGGCTCATAAGTCCACTAAACAACCTATTGGTATGATTGAGGATGTCTTACTTAGGATAGATGAGCATGTTATTCCCACTGATTTTATTATTCTTGAAATGCCAGAAGATGATATATTATCTAGAATACTTGGAAGACCCTTCCTCAGTACTGCAGGTGCATCAGTAGATTGTGCTAAAGGAAAGATAATCTTCAATATTTATGATGTTGAAATAATTTGGTATTTTCCAAAGAAGTTAAAATCAGGCGAAAGATATGTTCCACCAGCAAAACGAGTTCATGTGGTAAGCGCCTTTGATAAGGGGCAACCCAAGGTAAGAATTTGAGAAGAGAGAAGAGGTTGAGTTACTCAAACACTCTTTATAAATGCTTAATGGGAGTCAACCCATTTTTTGTCAATTAAATAGATTAGAAAATAAGAAGTTCGTCACATTCCCACCATTTTTTCACAGACATTCTTGCGGAAGCACGCTCGTGAAGATGCAGCTGTCAAAAGGTAGTAGAAACATCGATTGAATAAGTAGAGAATAATAAGAATAAAAGTTCGAGTTTTCTATTTACAGAAGCTAAAATTTTGCTTTTAATATACTAATGTTGGTCGACAGTTTTTGCTATCAATTTTCTGTTAAAAACTTGGTATTTCGCTAAGTTGTGAGATAAGAAGGTATCCTCGAAGAAATAGAATTTTTTTGATGACTATTGATGGTTTAGCGACCAACTATATGGCAGGAATAAAAGTTCCAGCCGTATAGTTCCGGTCGTATAGTTATCTTTGCCATCAACAAATTTTCTTCGAAGGCACAGAGAGTTTAACGACCAACTATACAACGGGAATAAAAATTTCGGCCGTATAGTTCCGGCTGTATAGATGTCGATGCCTTCGTACAATTTTTTTTGAAAGGTACTGAGAGTTTAACGACCAACTATACGGCAGGAATAAAAATTCCGGCCATATAGATATCGATGCCTTCGTAGAATTTTATTCAAAAAGTACTAGGAGTTTAACGACCAACTATATGACGGGAATAAATATTCCATCTGTATAGTTCCGGCCGTATAGATATTGATGCCAGTTTTAGAAATTTATCTCGAGAGGCAAACAGATTAACAACCAACTATATGGCAGGATCATTGTGATCCAGCCATATAGTTATTCCTATATAGTTGTTTTCTGTATAAAGAAACCCTAGTTGGCGGCGCTGCCGCAACTATACGCGCAGAGCAACATCACTCGCCCGTGTAGTTCCGGCCGTATAGTTCGGTGCAACCACAAAATCGCACTGGGGCGGCTAGGTCTTCCTCCTCTCCTCATTATTTCTCTCATATTTTCTCTCCAAACCTCTCAAAATCCACCTAGAACTCTTGATTCTTCGCGTATTTCATTCGTTTGAGTGGGGAATCAACAGATCGGTATGTTTGTCTCCCTATCCATGCTTTATTTTCATATTTCCATGGTTGAAACTCTCACATTGATCTAGTGGATGAACTCAAGCTTATTTCGTTTTTCCTATTAATTTCTCACGTTAGGATTGAATTTTTCCACGTAGAATCATTCATATATCATATAGAAACTATATGCCTAAGGTTTTATGGTGAAAATTTTAGTGCATCATGATGAACAAATTCCGTAACCTCTTTTGTTCGAGCAAGAGCCAACGGGGAGAGGGCTCAAGCTCGGGGGCTCGATCTCCACACAACTCCAAGATGGACATTGTCTCATGGAGGAGGGTGCTGCCCACGCGTTGGGCCAACCACAACTTTCTCACCGCGGCAAGTTTGAAGGCGGACTTTAACCTCATGTGCAACAGGTTGGGGTTGGTTGTACTTGGCTTCACAAGCCACGACACCTACGCCGAACTCACCCATGATTTCCTTGCCTCCTTCTATGACGACCACAGGGAGAAAGGTAACATGTGCACGATAAGCTTCACCATGAACCGACAGCACTATGAAATAAATTTTGAACAATTTTGCAATGCTTTCAGCTTCCCTCATACTGGGGAGCCCAATGTTACTAACCTCTATAGCGTCACAAGTGGAGAGACTTGGGAGGTTATTTCTGTTAATGGTGGCAGTCACTTTTATCAAAAGAAGATATCCACCATCCAGAACCCAACCATTCGCTACTATGATTTGTTCCTCACCAACACACTACTTGGGAGAGGTGAAACAGGCTCCATGGCCAATGCGGACATGGCAATGATCACCAAGGCTCTCTTCTCCACTGCACTACAAAGCCCCAGTCCTGCAGCTCTACTCATCTAGCACTTTCACCACCAGAGCAATAAGACTAAAGGTGATATTCGCATAGGTGGATTGGTAACCCACCTTGCCTATGCATTAAATATTGTACTACCTGTTATGGAACCTATTGACGGCTCCAAACTTAGGGACGTCAAGTATTTGACTGCTTGTGGCTTCCTCGGTGTTTACCATACTAACTGAAGGCTCCGAGCATATCAATTCAATTATCTTGGTGATACATAGGGAGAGCAAGTTCAGTTGCCATGCCCCCCAAGCCTTCTCGATTGTGGAGAAGGACACTTGAATCCTCACCAAGGAGACCAAGTGACAGAGATCTTGGCCAAGCTCTAGCCCTAGGAAGAGGAAGATGAAGGTCAGCAGGATGATGAGGAGCAGGAGCAGGAACAGGAGGAAGAGCAAGGATACAACCCTGCTTTGGAAGGACATCAGCAGTAGTAGCCAGGAGGAGCCTGGAAATCGTGGCCCAACCATCCATAGTAGGGGTACCGCTACGTCCCTTATCAAGAGTTCCGGCAGCTCAACCTGCACGTTTCGGAGATCGACCACACTCTTTAGGATGTGAATGAAGATGTGAACACTTTGAGTCACAACTTCAGTCACTTCATGACCCACTTCCTCGACTTCTACCACTATCTTAAGCTTGGTTTGAAGGTTTGAAAACTTTGAAAATAGCCAACTTTGCATTCATGTTTTTTATTTCTTCTTTTGATTTATTTTATTACTTGAAATCTGCATGTTTATATTTAGCTTTGCATGACTAAACCAAAAATACAAAAAAATTAGTTGTAATTTTATTTGCAAGTTCATTTCTTTGTTTCTCTCGGAAATTGCTTAATTTCAGGTGATTTGGCAATATGGAAATATAGGAGAGGTTTGACTTAAATACGAGAACAAAGAAAGCAAGAGGAGGTATCACATTCCATTCATCACACTCTTTGCAACATAAATTTATCCTACAATTATTTATTTGCTTGCACTGGAGTCACTCCCCACTTAGCTTGTTATCCTACAAATTTTATTCCTTTGCTAGTATCTCCTTTTTAGCTTTGAAACAATGAGCAATGAACTTGGTTAAAAATACTTCCTACATTTTTACAACAAGAAAAAGCATCTTAAAGATGACATGAGTCCATGCTTAGCTCAAAGAATTTGATTTTAGAACTACTCCATCCCATTTGAGCTTAATATAAATAGACTCGATAGTACCATTGATTGAAATTGTTTGATTAAATGGATGCTTCAAAGTAGTAGAAATTATGCCACTACTTTTTCTAATATTTATCGTAAGATATTGCTTTACGCGTGTCATTACAACTCTATCATGCTCCATGGGGAACTATTAACTCTACTGGACAACAAACGATCTAAACGTGGGAAACCACTTGATTCTGGCTATTGAGTTATGTAAACATATGTAGCAGCTAAGGATGGCAATTTTACCCATGGGTACCATTTTACCATGCCGTACCGGTATGGGGGCGTATGGTGTACCTTTTGTACCCACGGGTAATACCCATACCCTACCCGTTAAGTCATGGGTACGGGCACGGGTATAGACTTGTACCCATGGGTATACCCATACCCTACCCGTTTAAACTAACATGTCAAACTTACCTATAGAATTTAAACCTATGCGACCGAAAAACTTAGGGATGAGTATGAGATTGTGAGTCCTAAACTTCAATTCTTGCATGTACTCGTCTATCTCTTATTTAGTAGAGACAATTGTCTTTTTTTTCAAATATGTTATTGATGAAAATAAAATTGTGAATAACTTGTGTACTCTTGGATCTACCCGTCGGGTACCCAATGGGTATGGGTACCCATCAGGTATGGGTATGGTAAAGTTTTATACCCGTGGGTATGGGTATGGGTGAACTTTTGTACCCATTGATTAAATGGGTATGGGTATGATATTGCTCTACCCTACCCATACCCTACCCATTGCCATCCTTAGTAGCAGCAATGCTATGATGTGTAAAAAATTTAGTCTCCTCATGGTTTCACGTTCCAAGTGAAGGTGTAGTACTCCTCTGGCCCATTATTGCTCAACATCATTTATTGGCATGGTCACGAGTGCACAACACAGCCCCAATTAACATGTTAAAAATAGTGGCATGATTTCTCTATGAAATAGCTGAAGTTTTTGAAAGACAAAAGAAAGAAAAAGGTGCTTTGAGAGCCTTGAAATTTTGACATGGGAGTAGATGAGTTTTCCTTAAATTAAATGTTTTGATGCCAACTTGAGTACTCTTAATTGGTTAAATGAACAACAACAAAAAAAAGTTTTCATCTCTCAATAAAGAGAGGCACCAAAAGAATTTGTCTCACCTTCCTAGCTAAACTTTCGACACTTGCTTGGGCATATGATTTATTTGCTAACACGATATACATGGTTAGGAAGTGGACTCAGTGCAATCTTGTGAATACTTGTATGATCATATTTAAGATTGTAGGGATTGTGAAGAAAAGAATTTGACACCAATTCAAACTTGTGAGTTCCTTTATTTTCAGTCTCGAATCTCTGCTATTCTTCCTTATTTCCTTGTCACTCGAGGGCGAGCAACAACTAAGCTTGGGGGAGTTGATATCTATGAGATTCGACACATTTTTTATGGCTTTTATTGATGGTTTTCTCCCAGATTTGATCGTTTTCTGGCTTTACCTAATGCTAATACTTCGGTAGGAAAGAAAACTTGGTTTTTAATGTGTGTTTTAGGTTCTGAATGTCAACATAAGGATTTAACTAGAGAACTACAATATTCTGGAGAAAACAAGCAAGTTTCACTTTGGAAGCACGCAATGGGAGCTAACAGAAGCTTTAACGAGCAACTATACGGCAGGAATATTTTTCCGGCCGTATAGTTCCCGCCATATAGTTGCCGCCGCCTCTGTCTTGTCAAAAGGGACAACTTCCATGAAGGAACCAGGAGCGAAAACACAACGCTGCAGCTTCCACACCATCCATAAGGGAGAAATAAGAGATCCGGAGAAGAAGGAGAAGATGTTCTTTATCTCGCTCCACAATCTTCGACCTCCTAGCCAATACACCCCCATAGCCACTACTTGTACTTGAGAGAGAGAGGGATCTCCACCTTGCAAGACTAGGGTTTGAGATTGTTTCTTCCCATCTTGAATTGTGTTGGATATTTTTCTATTCTTATTGTGGATATCCATGGTAATACCAAGACGAATTCCCTTTATTTGATTATATTGATGATCCTTTCTTCTCTCGTGAGTGAGTTATTCCCTTGGGTGTGGGAGATGTAGGGGATTGGTGAGATGTGATGTGCCTTTTTTCCATTAGTTTGTGATTGATTCTAATTACTATATTATGTGTGCTTGACTATCTGTGGGATGCCTAATGCTTGTTGTCCAATTAAGGTCCCAGACAACATGATAGTTTGTTCTACATAGATAAGATCTTGTATGCTAGTGGACCGGTGACCCTCGGGTGACACAGGGATATCAATGGAAAGCTAGTTGACTCGAGGATAATGAGTAACCACTATGGTTATTGCATTAGTCCGATCCAAGGAGCTTAATCACTAAGCAACCTGAAGGGTCTTAATCGTCTAGTGTCTGACCATGGTTTTGGTAGCAGGCTAGTAGGATTATTGAAGTTGGGATGAAATCTACCAAGAGGAGTTTTGGCTAATTATGGGTTGCTCGCCTACACATATATCTATAAGATTATAATTGTTACATTTACCACTCGTCCACCTGGCACAGTTGCTATCACCATAAACTGAATTTCCCCGCACCTTATTTCGCCATATGCAGGAAACAACAAACAAGCAAAGTCGTTCTTTACTTTTATGCTTTATATTTTTGAAGTTTACATCTTAGTTCTATTTGAATTTATCGCATTTAATCAAAACCCCATTCTTATTTCAACACTTGCAGTCAATTCACTTGAAGACCTATGACAACTTCGGGCGTGATAGAGACTTCACTAATAAACACTTACCTTTGGGCTCCCCGTGGGATCAATATCTGATATGTGCTCTTGCAGACATCAACGATGTTGGGAAAATTCAAGAGGAATCTACCGCACTTACTTGTAGTTCAAAATTGACCTAATTTCTTTAAATCGACATAAAGTTATTTAATTGGGCATAGTTTGCTAGGGAATCTTGAAATGTGCTAAGACTAGGGAATTGTAACAAAACATGGTCCCCACTTTTTCAAAAAACCGGGTCGTGGTACTTTATTTTGACTAAGGTATGTCTCGAGGGAGCGAGATTCTTCAATTAATTAACATGGTAAGTGGATGTGTACATTCTACACCAATGACCTCAAAAAACAAAAAATACATCCAAGTCCATACATTTAGCACAAAGGACACTAAAATCAAATGCTTGAAAATTTTGGTAACATGGTCTATAGAAACGAGAGGGAAGATTCTAGAATGCTGGAGAAGTGTGTTTTAAGGTTTGTGCATATATTTCATTGTGATGAAGATTATCAATAGAATATTCTGTATGCTAGAATGGAAAAGAAGATCCAACAGCTGGAAATGTTGGAATTCGTGAATCTTGATCCAATAATTAATATTCAAAGTTTTTTGTACACCATATAGTGTTAAGATAGTGGTAATGGTAAGACTAGTACTTGCTTAACAAAAGAAAACAACGCACCTCTCACTTTTAGCAGATCTTGTTGAA
The DNA here is from genome assembly GCA_023614405.1 of Avena insularis. NCBI lineage: Eukaryota > Viridiplantae > Streptophyta > Magnoliopsida > Poales > Poaceae > Avena > Avena insularis. The sequence continues at coordinate 427,432,365 of CM042686.1, read as the reverse complement.
GAAGATGCACGAATCTACCAGATGCAGGTACTGTATCATAAACTATATATGATGTTAATATGGTCATGACCTTGGCTATTCGGGTCGAAAACAGGAATGTTCATACACCATAGGCCAATACACATTGTGAAGCAGCAAGAACATTTTTTGTATTGAAAGGTGTCAAAACACATGTTTCTCTTTTTTTCTTAGCACTATTTAGTGTATGAAACTTTGAATATTGACCGTTGGATCAAGACGCAAATCCCAACATTGTCATACATTCGATCTTCATTATTTCCATTTTAGCATCGAGAAGCTACTATTGATAGTCTTGCTTTTCTTATCTTACCACTACTAGTAAAAGGCACGTGCCACACACGTATATACTATATGAAATGTGATTTAACAAACATTAAGTTGTTATTAACCAATAGCTTGTTAGAGAAAATATGGATACATTAAGTCTATTAATAATATATCTACACATATTGAGAATACAACCTACTGTGCTATGAAATTTTGGGGGTGATGACATGATGGTTCTAGAACATGGTGGAGTTTGCTCTAGGTACTATTCAACACGAATCCAGCTGCTCTGAACCATTGGATTTAACAGCCCAATGGTCATGATTGGTGCTATGGATCCAATTCAAAATTGCTCCATTATCTCTAACTATTATAATGGAGCAGTTTTAATTGGATACATAGCACCAACCCTGACCACTCAGCTATAAGATCCAATGGTCCACAACAACTAGATTCATGTTGAACAGTACCTAGAGAAAACTCCACCATGTTCTAGAACCATCATACTTTAAGTCTTGTTAGAGAAAAATGCATAGATTAATAAGCCTATTAATAATAACTATCTACACGCATTGAGAATACAACCTACTGTGCTATGAAATTTTGGGGGTGGTTACATGATGGTTCCAGAACATGCATGGTGGAGTTTGCTCTAGGTACCATTCAACACGAATCCAGCAACTTTGAACCATTGGATCTAACAGCCCAACAGTCAGGATTGGTGTTATGGATCCGATTCAAAACTGCTCCATTATAGTAGTAGAGATATAGTGTACGAATAACTTTGAATATTCACCGTTGGATCAAGACTCGTGAATCCCAACATTTCCAACCGTTGGATCTTCTTTTCCATTCTAGCATCTAGAAGATTCTATTGATAGTCTTCATCATAATGAATGCTATGCACAACACTCAAAACACACTTCTCCATCATTCTAGAATCTTCTCCCTCGTTTCTCTAGACCATGTTACCAAAAATTTCAAGTTTTATATAACTAATAATCATTGACTTCTACATGATATACAAAGTACAAGAACGAAATATACACCCATACTTTATAGATGTTGATCAAATTTATATTTTTCTGCTTTACCTATTACAATTTTAGATAGTGATGATATGTTAGACGTCTATTATCTCAGTCTTACGTGCAGGGTAAATGCAACTTACTAGTTTGTATATAGTGTGCGGACAACTTTGAGTAATATTGACCGTTGATTCATGACCCGCGAATCCCAACATTGCTGCTAGTTATTGGATCCTCTAATCCATTCCATCATCTAGAAGATACTATTCATAGTCTTTGTTATCTTAACTTACCACTATATAATGTACAAATAACTTTGAGTATTGACCGTTGGATCAAGACTCATGAAACCCAACACTGCTAGCCGTTGGATCTTTTTTCCATTCTACCGGGTGGTGGTACTTTTTTTAACTAATAAGGTATATGTCTCGAGGGAGCGAGATTCTTCAATTAATTAACACGGTAAGTGGATGTGTACATGTTACACCAAAGACCTCAAAAAATGAAAAATACATCCAAGTTCATACATTTAGTACAAGAGACCCTAAAATCAAGTACTTGCAAATTTTGGTAACATGGTCTATAGAAACCAGGGGGATTCAAGAATGATGGACAAGTATGTTTTGAGGTTTGTGCATATATCATTTCATTGTGATGAAGACTATCAATAGAATCTTCTAGATGTTAGAATGGAAAAGAAGATCCAACGGTTGGAAATATTGGGATTCGTGAGTCTTGATCCAATAATTAATATTCAAAAAATTGTGTACACCATATAGTGTTAAGATAGTGGTAATGGTAAGACTAGTAATTGCTTAACAAAAGAAAACATCACACTCCTCACTTTCAGTGGATCTTGTTGAAGAATATGCACGAATCTACCAGATGCAGGAACTGTATGATAAACTATACTAGTAAGTTGCACGTGCCTTGCACGTGAGACGCAGATAGTAGACGTATGACATATCATCATCACTATATAAAATTATAATTGGTAAAGCACAATAAATTATAAATTTGATCAACATCTATAAAGTATGGGTGTATATTTGGTCCTTGTACTTTGTATCATCATATAGAAGTCAAAGATTATTAGCTATCTAACACATGAAATTTTTGATAACATGGTCTAGAGAAACAAGGGAGAAGATTCTAGTATGATGGAGAAGTGTGTTTTGAGGTTTTTGCATAGCATTCATTATGCCGAAGACTATATATCAATAGAATCAATGATTCAGAGAAGCTGGATTCATGTTGAATAGTACATAGAGCAAACTCCACCATGCATGTTCTAGAACCATCATGTCACCACCCCCAAAATTTCATAGCACAGTAGGTTGTATTATCCCAACTACTATAGTGGAGTAGTTTTAAATTGGATCCATAGCACTAATCCTGACCGCTGGGCTATTAGATCCAATGGTTTAGAGCAACTAGATTCGTGTTGAATAGTACGTACATAGAGAAAACTCCACCATGTTCTAGAACCATCATGTCACCACCCCCAAAATACATAAATTAAGTCTATTAATAATAACTATCTACACATATTGAGAATACAACCTACTGTGCTATGAAATTTTGGGGGTGGTGACATGATGGTTCTAGAACATGGTGGAGTTTGCATGACCATCTATTGAATATCCTTCTCCCCGGATGTTTGTGAAGGAAGTGAAAATTTCAAAACCGGGAAAGTTTGAATTGCTACTCTATTGTGAGGACCAAAATGGTTCCCACCAACGCAGATGACGAACACGCCAGACAAACACACGGAGCCGCCGACACAAGGCAGGTTGCCAGTCGACGCGCATGCGCAGCGCCACATTGTGGACGAGGGAGAGATCAGCCAGCCAGGGTGTGGGGTGGTTATGGGGGAGTGAAGGAGAGAGAAAACACATTTTGTTTTGCGTGCATATATATTGTGGTCCTGAAATTTACTCTACTCATTGTACATCTACCTCGTGTCAGGAACCCATCCCAAATTTGCTCTGACATCGCACCGCCTTCAAATCCTCCTCTTCGCAGCTCTCTCGCGCCTCATTTGTGCTCATAGTCTCTTCTTGCTCATTATGTTTTTAACAGAAAAAAGGAAATAAATTCTTCTTACTTTCTTTTCAGAAGATAAATTCCTGTCACTTGGAAAATTGAAATTGATTATTTTTGTTTTTAATATCTTTGATTATCTCAAAAGATGGCCAAATTTGTTGGCATGCAAATTCTTGGATATGGGATCATGAGCATAAAGTCTGATGTAGAGATATGTCCTTGACCATGTGGTCGTTCGCCTTGAAATCCAAAAAAAATTCATGCTCGTTGACAACTATGCTTAAATTCGTTGAAATTTCACCACTTACTTTTAGGTTAGAATTTTACACGGTCGGTGGGAGTACATTCTACATCAAGGACCTAAAAAAGGGAAAATTACATCGAGGTCCACACATTTAGCACAAAGGACCCTAAAATTGAGCAAAGAAAACAGTTGGGTTCGGCTCCTTCTCCAAAGAGTAGCTGATCGAGCCACAATCTTCATACTACTTCATCTTCATTGTTTCCAAAATATGGCCAAATTTGTTGGCACGCAAATTCTTGGATATGGGATCATCAGCATAAAGTCTGATGTAGAGATATGATCTTGACCTTGTGGTCGTTCGCCTTGAAATCCAAGATTTTTTCATACTCGTTGACAACTCTGCTTAAATTCGTTGAAATTTCACCACTTACTTTTAGGTTAGCATTTTACACGGTCGGTGGGAGTACATTCTACATCAAGGACCTAAAAAGGGGAAATTACATCGAGGTCCACACATTTAGAACAAATGACCCTAAAATTGAGCAAAGAAAATAGTCGGGTTCGGCTCCTTCTCGAGAGAGTAGCTGATCGAGCCACACTCTTCATACTACTTCATCTTTGATTGTTTTCAAAATATGGCCAAATTTATCGGCATGCAAATTCTTGGATATGGGATCATCAGCACAAAGTCTGATGTAAAGATATGGCCTTGACCTTTTGGTCGTTCGGCTTGAAATCCAAGGATGTTCATACTCGTTGACAACTATAAGCTGAAATTCATTTAAATTTCACCACTTACTTTTACGTTAGAATTTTACACGGTCGGTGGGAGTACATTTTACAACAAGGACCTAAAAGGGGGAAATTACATTGAGGTCCATACATTTAGCACAAAGGACCCTAAAATTAAGCTAGCAAAACAGTCGGGTTCGGCTCCTTCTCGAGAGAGTAGCTAATCGAGCCACACTCTTCATACTACTCCATCTTTGATTGTTATCAAAATATGGCCAAATTTGTCGGCATGCAAATTCTTGGATATGGGATCATTAGCATAAAGTATGATGTAGATATGGCCTTGACCTTGGTCGTTTGTCTTGAAATACAAGGATGGTTCATACTCGTTGACAACTAAGATTAAATTCGTTTAAATTTCACCACTTACTTTTAGGTTAGAACTTTACACGGTCGATCAGAGTACATTTTACATTAGGAACCTCAAAAAAGCAAAAATTACATCGAGGTCCATACATTTAGCATAAAGGACCCTAAAAGGAAAATTTTCTGGTTCGGCTCCTTCTCAAGAGATCAGCTGATCTAAGCCAAACTCTTGATACTACTTCATCTTCGATTGTGTTCAAAACATGGCCAGATCTATTGCCATGCAAATTCTCTGACATGGGATCATCATCATCATATAAAGTATGATGTTGATATGGCCTTGACCTTAGTCGTTCGGCTTGAAATCCAAGAATATTCATACTCGTTGATAAGTAAGCTTAAAATTGTCTAAATTTCACCACTTACACTTTTAGACCTAAAAGAGGGAAATTACATTGAGGTCCATACATTGAGCACAAAGGACCCTAAAATTAAGCAAGGAAAATAGTCTGGTTCGGCTCCTTCTCGAGAGAGTAGCTGATCGAGACATACTCCTCTTCATACTACTTCATCTTCGATTGTGTTCAAAATATGGCCAAATTTGTTGGCATGCAAATTCTTGGATATGGGATCATCAGCATAAAGTATGATGTAGATATCACCTTGACCTTGGTGGTTCGTCTTGAAATACAAGAATTCTTCATACTCGTTCACAACTAAGCTTAAATTCGTTTAAATTTCACCACAATACTTTTAGGTTAGAACTTTACACGGTCGATCGAAGTACATTTTACATCACAAACCTCAAAAAAGCAAAAATTACATCAAGGTCCATATACATTTAGCATAAAGGACCCTAAAAGAAAAAAATCTGGTTTGGCTCATTCTCGAGAGATTAGCTGATCTGAGATAAACTCTTAATACTACTCCCTCTACGATTGTTTTCAAAACATGGCCAAATCTGTTGCCATGCAAATTCTCTAATATGGGATCATCAGCACAAAGTATAATGTTGATATGGCCTTGACCTCGGTCATTCGGCTTGAAATCCAAGAATGCTCATACTCATTGACAAGTAAGCTTAAAATCGTCTATATTTCACCACTTACACTTTTAGACCTAACAAAAGGGGGAAATTACATAGAGGTCCATACATTTAGCGCAAAGGACCCTAAATTAAGCAAGGAAAACAGTCGGGTTCAGCTCCTTCTCTAGAGAGTAGCTGATCGAGCCATACTCTTCATACTACTTCATCTTTGATTGTTTTCAAAATATCGCCAAATTTGTAGACATGCAAATTCTTGGATATGGGATCATCAGCATAATGTATGATGTAGATATGGCCTTGACCTTGGTCGTTCGTCTTGAAATACAAGAATGGTTAATACTCATTGACAACTAAGCTTAAATTCGTTTAAATTCACCACCTACTTTTAGGTTAGAATTTTACATGGTTGATCGGAGTACATTTTACATCAGGGACCTCAAAAAAGTAAAAATTACATCGAGGTCCATATACATTTAGCATAAAGGACCCTAAAAGAAAAAATTTGGTTTGGCTCATTCCAGAGAGATCACCTGATCTGAGCCAAACTCTTAATACTACTTCCTCTTCAATTGTTTTCAAAACATGGCCATATCTGTTTCCATGCAAATTATCTAGCATAAAGTATGATGTTGATATGGCCTTCACCTACTTGTTGACAACCAAGCTTAAATTCGTTTAAATTTCACCATTTACTTTTAGGTTAACATTTTACACGATCGGTGGGAGTACATTTTACATCAAGGACCTAAAAAAGGAAATTTATTACATCAAGGTCCATACATTTAGCACAAAGGACCCTAAAAGGAAAACTTTCTAGTTTGGCTGCTTCTCGAGAGATCAGCTGATCTAAGTAAAACTCTTCATACTACTTCTTCTTCGATTGTTTCAAAATATGGCTAAATTTGTTGCCATGCAAATTCGCTGATATGGGGTCATCAACATAAAGTATGATGTTGATATTGCCTTGACCTTGGTCGTTCGGCTTGAAATCCAAGAATGTTCATACTCGTTGACAAGTAAGCTTAAATTCGTTTAAATTTCACCACTTATACTTTTTGGTTAGAATTTTAAACGGATGGTGGGAGTACTACATTTTACACCAAGGACATAAAAAAGGGAAAATTACATCGAGGTCCATACGTTTAGCACAAAGGACCCTAAAACCAAGAAGGGAAAAGTCTGGTACGGCTACTCGAGAGAGCAACTCATCGAGCCATACTCTTCATACTAGTTTTGACTAAGCTATATGTCCCGAGGGAGCGAGATTCTTCAATCAATTAACATGGTAAGTGGATGTGTACACATGTTACACCAAGGACCTCAAAAAAATTGAAAAATACATCCAAGTCCATACATTTAGCACAAAGGACCCTAAAGCCAAATACTTGAAAAGTTTGGTTACATGGTTTATAGAAACGAGAGGGAAGATTCTAGAATGATGGAGAAGTGTGGTTCTAGGTTTGTGCATATAGAATTTCATTGTGATGAAGACTATCAATAGAATCTTCTAGATGCTAGAATAGAAAAGAAGATCCAACAGTTGGAAATGTTGGGATTCGTGAGTCTTGATCCAACAATTAATATTCAAAGTTTTTCGTGCACCATATAGTGTTAAGATAGTGGTAATGGTAAGACTAGTATACTTGCTTAACAAAAGAAAACAGCGCACTGCTCACTTTCAGCATATCTTGTTGAATAAGATGCACAAATCTACCAGATGTGGGAACTGTATCATAAACTATATATGTTGTCAATATGGTCATGACCTTGGCTGTTCGGGTCAAAACTAGGAATGTTCATACACCATAGGCCAATACACATTGTGAAGAAGCCAGAGCATGTTTTTTGTATTCAAAGGTGTGAAAACACATGTTTCTCTTTTTTCTTAGCATTGTATAGTGTAATAATAACTTTGAATATTAACCATTGGATCAAGACTCGAATCCTGATATAGTCAAACATTGGATCTTCATTTCCATTTTAGCATCGAGAAGATACTATTGATAGTCTTTCTTTTCTTATCTTACCACTATTATATATAGTGTGCGAACAAAAGTATGAAAAATATTTTATGCAGATTTGTTAAAATTATATGTCTGTACTTTTTTAGTAAATATATGCATGTATTTGAACTATTAATGAATGACAAAATGTTTTTATTGTCTAACGTCTAAAAAATTAAACATAGTTGAAAACTGGGGCATAAGTGTAAGATGTTTTCTTTTCTACGTTGCTTTGGATCACTTTTGTCCATCGGATGAATATTGGGTGGTAGATACAGGGGGCATGTTGATCTGAGTCCCCCTAGCAGTGGGCACATGGAGTAGTAGTTGAACAATCTTGGAAAACACTTAAAATCCAAAATATAAACATTAGCAGCAAGACAGTTCATAGCCAAAATACACCCTTCCTAGTGCCAAAAGAGACCCTACCTCCAACTACTACTACATTAACTAGTAAACGAGTGGTAATTTTCTACAACTAAATTAACTAGTAATATATCATTACCATCACATTAGGATCACTTAGCCGAAGATTAAGATTAATTCATCATGTCGATGCAAACATAGAAAGACTACACCTTAATCGTCTCGTACTGTCCATCAGCCACGGTAATGTACCGCGGCGGCACCGTGAGGAACGTAAGATCTTCGAGGCTAAAATTGTCGGGCGATATGCAGCTCGTCGGCTTAATGACCCCATTAAGGGTGTCCGTCGAGAAGTCTGTCGGCGACTACAGGCGAGTCGCGCACAGCTTCACCCTGTACCGGGTCCATGAGCACGAGGTCGCCCTGACGCACACCAAGGAAACGCCGATAATGAGGCTGAACACGGTAGCCTCATCACTGTAGACGATGAACATGGATGGATGAAAGGACAGTAATGACATCGTTACGATACACTCCATGGGTTGGTCGTACGATAGCCTATGCACTTGTACCTTGTGGATGCCGTTGAGGTACAAAAGGAGCTCGACCGACGAGGCGGTGAATATGCAGCCGACCTCCGTGCAGCCGCACGGCCTATACTGGCACGCGGCCTTGTGGTTGTCGAGCTCGTGGTAGGCGACCATGGTGAGGCAGCCGTCATGGGGGTATAGTATAGTTATCGGTGCTAGCTCGTCTTTGTCCATCACCGGCTAGCTCATGGTGGAATCCGCCGACGCGTCCAGCGTTGGAGTGGTTCCCTAGAAGCTCGGCTCGCCGATGTAGTGCCCGTAGTCCTGATTTTTATGCAGCGTTGAGTTTTTTTTTGAACAAAGGCTGCAGAAAGTTGACAGGTGAGAGTAAATCAGGCACTTATTACCCTGTATAGTACTGTATCAGACAAAAAGATCCTACCCGTGTGAGTGGTAAGAAGGTCCACGCCTTTTTTTGGAAATGGAGAAGGTCTACACCTAGAGAGAGACGGAGAAACCTGGGGCCTGGCGCAAAGTGTACAGTGGTACGGGGGAGAGAACGAGGACTGCAAGTATGTCTTCAACACCATCTGCATTTTATTCTATCTGCTTGTCTCTTCTGGCTCTTTCTTTCTTGGCATGGCAGACTCATTTCTCTTTTCCATTTTTTTCTTGTCGTTAAAGCTTGTCTAGATACAGAGTACTAGTAGTAGTAGTACATTTGAACTAGTACTCCAGTAATACAAAGTACTAGTAAATTGTACGTGCTTCGCACCACTATTTTATTGCGTGCACTCCAATAACTTATCTTATTAAAGCATAATAATATCCTGCATAATATAGAACTTTGGTGCAATACTTGGTCAACTTAGAACTAAACATCTCTCGGGTATTTTAGAAGTACTCCCAAACATGTTTCTAGCTTATCAAGATATCGTGTATTTTTTAATGGATGTAGTACTATGGATGGTTTTGTATCACTATCGACATGCACAATTTTGTTTTGCATTGTTCACATTTGACGTCCATGCAGACAATGTACATATACCTCTCCATGAACAACGATTTGAGTCTACATTCAATGTTACGTGTAAGTTTCGTCCTTTTTTCCCTACTTTCTAAATGTTATATTAAACTACCATCATTTCCAATGATGCATGAAACGACCAAAAAAGAGTTGTAACATTTTTTTAGTATCTAAAAATATTTTCATTGTTAATAATTAATTTTTACCATTTTACTGAGTATTCCATAAAACAAAACAATGTTTTCACCATCAGGGGAAATGTCTCCATTACATGACAAAATAATGTCTTCATCACCAAGAATATATAGCACAAGAAATAAATTTCAACACAATAACCATATGCAATAACCTGATGTGTATAAACCTTAGTGACAGTCTAATTTGTCTTTCATCACAGTTTTACATTTTTGTAGTGAAGTATTTTTACTATAAAATAACACACGAAATTAGTTACACGTTAGTGATTAAGTACTTCCGCTAATTTGTAATTACATACAGAGGTAATAATACACACCCAATTAACATCATAAGTAATTTCTCTTTCTCTCTTTCTAGAGGAGTTTTCTAGGTTGTCAGTTTAAAGAATCATTTGTCGGATAGGAAGAATTGAACACTTTAAATTATACAGCGAGTGATTAGATGGATGGATGATTAGTGCATAGAGGCAGTCGAGCTGGTAAAATGCTCACATTTAATGGTAGTAGTCTTTTCCTTTGCTTCCAAACAATGAATGAAGCCACAATACGAATATGATTTAAGTGGTTGTATGCCACATGGGGCCCTCAACTCTGACTACACAATGATAAATGGGGTACCTTTTAGCTGCCACCGTGGAGTAATCTTGAAGAGTCCGGCAACTTCATCAATACGAGTAGTGCGTGGGAAAGCAAGGTGACGAATCCAAGCCCTCATAGTCGTCATATCTATTTAGTTCTAGCTCGATGTGTGGCACATAGCAGCTCCAACGTTTAAATCAACGGTTTGGATTACACCAAAGGTGCATTGGCGAGAAAAGACCCTGAAGCTGAGTGGGAAATCCAAATTTAAAAACTCGTGTACTATATAGTGGTATAGATATAGATATAGATATAGATATATATGACTTTTATACTCAAGTTGTACTATCAATACTCCAATAGTAATACATATGTCTTCTTTTTTACTATACTACTACTCCAGTAGGTAGGCATCTGCAGGTGGTGGGTGGCGGGCGGCGGTGGCTATTTGTGGATTTTTACTACTCCTAGGGCGGTGAGCGGCGGGCAGCGATGGTAGTAGGGTTCTAGTAGTACGGAGTAGTACTCGAGTATTCCTGCTCACTGATTCATGAAGTAAGACTTCAGTAGTGTACTGCAGTCATGTACTACTCAGATGCAATTTTCATCATACCACAGTTCCTAGGGAGACGCCAGAGACACATGTGCTCAAATGCACGTCCCAGGTGAGCCCCGATGCCTAGTGATTGGATAAAGCCTTGTTGCCTGACCACATAGCGAAGGCAGTTCATTTCACTGCTCTCTACTATACTATTCCTTGGTGTGTTTCAAAATCAAGTTCACACCTTGCAATAATCTGTTCAGTGGATCCACCAGGCAGTCAATGTATCAAGAACGAGTGAGATTTTTTTGGCAAGATTAAATTTCTTGCTAAGAATATGCATGCCTGGAAACTTGACCATGTTTTGAAAACAATCAAAGAGGCTATAACTCACCATGTTTTGAAATTTGGTTATGTTTCGAAATTAACTTCACACCTTACGATAATCTGTTAAATGGACCCACCACAAGGCAATCAATGTATCGAGAACAAGTGAGAGTTGTTTGGCAAGATTCAACTTCTTGCTAAGAATATGCATGCCTCGAAATTTGACCGTGTTTTGAAAACAATCAAAGAGACTATGACTCATCGTGTTTTCAAATTTTGGTTGTGTTTCTAAATTAACTTCACACCTTGCGATAATCTTTTTAGTGGACCTACCACGAGGCAGTTAATGTATCGAGAACGAGTGAGAGTTTGAAAAGATTCAACTTCTTGCTAAGAATATGCATGCCTAGAAATTTGACAGTGTTTTGAAAATAATCAAAGAGACTATGACTCACCGTGTTTTGAAATTTTGCCCGTGTTTCGAATTTAACTTCACGCCTTGCGAAAATCTGTTCAATGGACCGACCACCAGGTAGTCAATGTATCGAGACGAGTGAGAGTTTGGAAAGATTCAACTTCTTACTAAGAATATGCATGCCTAGAAATTAGATCGTGTTTTGAAAACAACCAAAGAGACTATGACTCACCGTGTTTTGAAATTTTGGTTGCGTTTCGAAATTAACTCCATACCTTGCAATAATATGTTTAGTGGATCCACCACCAGGCAGTTAATGTATCGAGGACGAGTGAGAATTTGGATAGATTCAACTTCTTGCTAACAATATGCATGCCTAGATATTTGACCATGTTTTGAAAACAATCAAAGAGGCTATGACTCACCGTGTTTCAAAATTTTGGCCGTGTTTTGAAATTAACTTCACACCTTGCGAAAATATGTTCAGTGGACCCACCACCAGGCAGTCAATGTATGGAGACGAGTGAGAGTTTGGAAAGATTCAACTTCTTGCTAAGAATATGCATGCCTAGAAATTTTACCATGTTTTGAAAACAACCAAAGAGACTATGACTCACCGTGTTTTGAAATTTTGACTATGTTTCGAAATTAACTTCACACCTTGCCATAATCTGTTCAGTGGACCTACCAGGCAGTCAATGTATCGAGAATGATTGAGAGTTGTTTAGCAAGATTCAACTTCTTGCTAACAATATGCATGCCTCGAAATTTGACTGTGTTTTGGAAACAACTAAAGAGACTATGATCACCGTGTTTTGAAAGTTTTGTTGTGTTTCGAAATTAAATTTACACCTTGCGATAGTCTGTTCAGTGGACGTACCAGGCAGTCAATGTATCGAGAACGATTAAGAGTTTGGAATGATTCAACTTATTGCTAAGAATATGCATGCCTAGATATTTGACCGTGTTTTGAAAACAATCAAAGTGGCTATGGCTCACCGCGTTTTGAAATTTGCGTGTGTTTTGAAATTTGCGTGTGTTTTGAAATTAACCTCACACCTTGCAAAAATTTGTTCACGGGACCCACCAGGAAGTCAATGTATCGAGAACGAATCAGAGTTTGGAACAATTCAACTTATTTCTAAGAATATCCATGCCTAGAAATTTGACCGTGTTTTGAAAACAATCAAAGAGGCTATGACTCGCCGTGTTTAGAAATTTTGGCTGTGTTTCGAAATTAACTTTACACCTCGTGAAAATATGTTCAGTGGACCCACCAGGCAGTCAATGTATCAATGACGAGCGAGAGTTTCGCAAGATTCAACTTCTTGCTAAGAATATGCATGCCTCGAAATTTGATCGTGTTTTGAAAACAATTCTAGAAAGCAAAACGGATTCGTAAATAACCTCACAAATTTCAAATTATAAAAAGCAACACAAAGATCCTCACAATTTTCAAAATATAAAATGGAAGAGAGAGAGGAGAGAGGGAAAATAAATTTTCTATTTCTTGTGGGCAACCCACAAGCTTGAGGTGCATCTTAATGTTGATGTAGTCGCAGGTGCCTCGCCGGTGAACATCAATGGGACCGAGGCTAGCTAGGGATATGATTCTGATGGTTGCATGTCTGCTGGATTCTTCTAGTGTATATAGACCAATGTTTCGTGCTTGCTTGATTTTGCAGGCGACGTAGCCTTTTTGACGTGTCACGGTGACGACCAGGGGATAGGGAGAACACGTAGCACGTTGGGAGCAGTTGAGTTTTCAAATTAATGTGACATTAAATAATTTCAAATCAATTCCCCGGAAATGTTGCGCAAGGAGATTATTTACGTGGACTATACAGAGGTTATTTTTTATCCATGGACTTTGATATACTACTAATCTGTATTTCACTTATAATGATTGATATTAGTAATTAAAGAATAGATGCGGGTTCTTAGGCTTCTTCCTTTTAGTATTAATTACATGAATTTACGTGAGTAATTAATATGGGTTTCTCTATATTGGCACCCTTCTTTCCTCGAACGCATGTAAAAATTAAGGGGAGGAAGTAATTTCACCTTCCTCGGTAATACAAGAGGTTTTATTGCATCGCAATGGAGGATGAAATGACAAACGGAGTACTTATGCTAGTACTAGATTGCAAACACTGTTCCAATTTGCACTTGCTAATACTAATATTCAATCTCTAAATATTATTACAGAAAGGAAGTAGAGGTAAAATTAAACAAAATTAATCCTAAGACTTCTTCATCTTCTTGGACCTGGATTCTTCCACTGTCACCTTCGTGCTACCGTCGTCCTTCCGCTTCCCGTGGCATCCCCCAGCTCTCGCCGTCTTCTTATTCTTCTTCAAGCCTCCTGCCTGCTTCTCCTTCCTCTTCTCATTGTGGATGAAGGCGGGATCGAGTGCACTCTTCTTGGAGATGAAGTCGAGAAATGGCCATAAATCATCCGACCCCTGATCCTCCTGCACGTGCTCCCTCTTCTTATTGCCGATGGAGGATGGATCGAGTGAACTCTTCTTGAAAATGACGTCTCCTTCATAGATGAAAGACCAAGTATCCTCCTCCACCTCCTCTTTGCTCTTTGTCAGCGGTGTCCCCTCTATCAGATGACGGTAAGTAGGGTCCTCATCCGAAAAATTACCTTCATGTGTGTCGGAATAGTATGGCCCGTCAACGGACTCCCCGCTATCACCATGGTAGGGATTGATATCCCCGTTCGCTCGTGCGTTGGACTCGTCAATGGAGGTGCACTGATCGGAGCAGCTGCGCGGCATTTTGTGTGTGTGGTGGCTTGGCTGGCCTAAAGGGACAGGGAGAGACAGAGAGAGTTCTTCACTGTGTGCATCGTGCCTCGATGGGAGAGGTGGTCGTTGTTGATGGCCCCTTAAAAAGGCTTGCTCGGGACATCCAGGAGTTGCCACGTGTCGTAGAAGCAGCCTGGCAGTTCCGTTCCATCATTTTTTATACTCCCTTCCATCATTTTTTCACAAAAGTTCCCTTCCATCGTTGAAACAAGACGAACGGTTGGTACTTCTTCGCCCCGAGAGTATCAGCAGTGAGGATATTGCAAGTACCACCACATGTTGGGGAGGTTTTTGCACATAACAACAACCATAGACCTTTTCTGCGCAAAATACAGACATTTTCTGTAATCATTGCACATAATACATAACCAGTCATTGAATGTTTCTTAGTTTTTTTGGGAAACGTTTCATAGTTAATTATATAATATAGTAGTAAAATATAATTTTTATCTAAATTAATAATAGGTAAAGCTCAAAAAAATAATTATAATTTTGAGCCACATCCATAAAGTATCTAGTGTATTTTTGGTTCTTGTAAGTTGTATCATTTAGAAATCAACCTATTAGTAGGTACATAATTCCCGACATGCTCTAGAGAAATGATATATAGATTTTATAATGATGGAATGTGTGTTTTGAGGTTTATGCATAGCATTCATTGTGCTAAAGACTATATCAATAGAATCTTCTAAATGTTAGAGTGGAAGGAAAATCCATCGGTAAGCAATGTTGGGATTTCTAATCTTCATCCAACAGTTAAAGTTCAAAGTTATTCGTACACTATATACTGGGTATGCTAAGGTAATTAAATGTATAACATGTCATTAGAATCTTTGTGGTTTTTGCATAGCGTTCATTGTGCTAAGGACTATTGATAGAATCTTCTACGTGCTAGGACAGAAAAAAGATCCAAGAGTTAACAATGTTGGGATTTGCCAGTCTTGATTCAATTTTCATTGTTCAAAGTTACTCGTACATTATATAGTGGCAAGATTTGCAAGAAGTCACACGCTACTTCCTACTAGTAAAAGGCATGTGCCACACTCGTATATACCATATGAAATGTGATTTAATGAACATTAAGTTGTTATTAACCGATAGTCTTGTTAGAGAAAAAAGTAATACATTAAGTATATTAATAATAACTATCTACACATATTGAGAATACAACCTACTATGCTATGATTTTTTTGCCCGGGAGCGGGGGGTGACATGATGGTTCTAGAACATGGTGGAGTTTGCTCTAGGTACTACTCCTTCAACATGAATCCAGCTGCTCTGAACCATTGGATCTAACAGCCCAACAGTCAGGATTGGTGCTATGGATCTAATTCAAAACTGCTCTATTATAGTAGTAGAGATAATTTGAAAACATTGGCGGTGATGCTATATGTGCATGACCGAAAAAATTTCGTATAATCTCAAGGAAAAACAAGGCCGCATGTATCAATGAGCGTGAATGGACAATAAGAGTTGTGAGGACAGATTACTTGTGGGGCCTAGCAACCCCACATTTCTTCTTGTTTTTTAATGAGCTTACCTCATGGGTGGCTTTGATGTCATTGCTCAGGCGCACTATATTATTCATGTTAGCAGAATAGTGGGTTCTCAAAATTTCTTTTAAACATAAGGTTGAACACTCCCAGCCATAGTGATCCAAAATTTATCAATAAAGGGGATTTATTTATTGGGTGGCTGAGTGGTTGACTCCACACGTCATTGTCATGTACTCCCTCCGTTCAGAAATATAAGACGTTTTAGCTTTGTGAATCGAATGTATCTAGACATCATTTAGTGTATAGGTTCATAGAGGTTCGGAGTGAACCTTTACACTAAAAGGCGTCTAGATACATTTATTTCACAAAGCTAAAACGTCTTATATTTTGAAACGGAGAGAGAAGACATGATTTTTTCTAGGAAGGGCAAACACTAATGAATGCTTATAGGAAGGCTAGGAAATTGGAAATTGTGTTCCATTGATAAACCTTCGCGCTCCTCTTCCTAGAGTCAGATTTTAGCAATTCAATACAAAAAGGTTGTTGGACATGCTCCAAAGCCCAATAATTTTTCTTTTTAAATAAGAACAATAGTGATTAGCTCGAATAATTAATTGCGGTCTACGTATGTTGTACTACTGTACTTCATAGAATATGCTATGTGTGCATGACCGAACAACTTTCGAAAAACCTGAAGGAAAACGTGGCCGCGTTAATGAATGAGCGTGAAGTAAGGCTTGCAATTTGGTAGGGTATGAGTAGGGTATAACAATATCATACCCACTCCCGTTTAGTTAATGGGTAGAAAATTTTACCTATACACGTACTCGCGGGTATAAAACTTTACCCATGCCCGTACCCATGAAAAATATCGAAGTTTAGAAGCCACAGTATCATACTATTCCCTAGGTTGCTTGGCCCCATAGGTTGTAACTCTACAGGTAAGTTTTACTACTATGTCAGTTTAAATGAGTAGGGTATGGGTCTATCTACTTGTTCCCATACCCATGACTTAACGGGTTAGGGTATGGGTATTACCCATGGGTATAAAATTGTGCCCATACCCTACCAACACGGGTACAGTACCTGCGGGCACTCGTGCGTAAAATTTCCATCCTTAGCGCGAAGGGATAATAAGAGTTGTCAAAACAAAGTACTTGTGGGGCCTAGCAACTTTCACATTTTTTTTGATGAAAACACCGTCGCTGCTTACCTTATGAGTGGTTTGATATCGTCCCTTAGGCGCTAGATTATTCACGTTAGTGAAATAGTGGGTTCCTATATTTTTGTTTAGAATAGAAGTATGAACACTCCCAACCATAGTGATTGAAAAGTTATTAATAAAGGGCGCTTTATTTTTTTAAAG
This sequence comes from Avena insularis, assembly GCA_023614405.1. Classification (NCBI taxonomy): domain Eukaryota; kingdom Viridiplantae; phylum Streptophyta; class Magnoliopsida; order Poales; family Poaceae; genus Avena; species Avena insularis. The sequence continues at coordinate 427,414,950 of CM042686.1, read as the reverse complement.
CTCGGGGCGCTTTATTATTATGCTCGTTTCCCCGTACCACCGGCCTACCATTCTACTATTATTAGTTGGACTATGGATAAACAAATTCACTCGAGTTGATTGGGGTTTAATCATAGTTTCCGTGCTAACTACCTGTCTTGGTGACAACATCTTCATACGCATCATTGTTCATGAATATACATAATACGGAAATATATCAATGCCATAGTATTTTAGTGCCTACCAAAGTAATACTTCAGTTTTCTCTCTTCTCAGTTTCTTCAAAAAGGGGTCTGACCTCTTTCTCAATTATTTTATAAAACATAGTTTTGGAGAATACTTCAGTTTAAACCCCTATTATTTGTTGGAACAAAACACTAAAAGGTATTCAATAGTTCAGTTTATTCAGAAATCAAAATGTTTTCTAAATAATTTCAAAAAATACTTTGATGCCAAACTCGGCCTTAATATCTGAACCAAGCCGATCTAGGTGATGGATGATCGATATTTAGATGCCAAATGGCCAAATGGGCCCTTAATTTCTAAACTGAGGAAGTATGGGCCATGGATGATCACCGATGTGCATGTCGGCCTTTGATTCCAGGGAGTACGTCTTAACAATTTACTACTACTTGGACTATACATAAATCTGAATTTAGTCGAGCGGGAAAATCTCCCGCTATCCAATGTTTCAAACATCTTGGAATCCCGCTTCTACCCCTAGTGAAGTCGGATCGTTGGGGCTTCAATCGTAATTTCCCCATTCAGTACCTCTACACCCCTGCCCTACCACCGACCCCCCTCCCCCCACACCCACACCCACACACATTCCTTGCCCCCAGCTGCGTTAGCCCTACGAAAAACCCTAGATCTACTATCAACACCTGGATTTTTAATCCTAGATGCCTGTTTTGCCATACCTTGCAATCCCAGGATTACCATTTTTGTGAGACACAATAAAATTGGTACCACAGTACATCATCTATTATAAACCATAATAAGGTCTTACAAATAAAGGATCCCATGATCCAGTCTTAATACAAATCAAGCTGCAGAAAATAAACGTAGTAGGGGCTCCATCTTTAGGGTCACAGGCAATGCTAACGATGGGAGATGATCCTAGTTGTCATAGACCTCCTGCTGTCCATCATCCCGGTAGTCCTCCTCATAGTCTGGCCACAGGAATAGCTAGGGACAAAGCCATGAGTACTCTTTAAGTACTCGCAAACTATCACTAACAAGTAAGGTAGTTCTAGTAGAAATCTTAAGCTCTAGGTTTATTTGCAAAAAGGTAGGTTTATCTCAAACTAAGTTTAGAAGTAAAGAAAACTAATTTAATGTTCTAAATCACTTAAGTGGGAACCTAGTTTTCATGTTCACAACCCTGTTGTAGTCAAGTCAAGGTCATAGTTCAATTCACAAGTCATTTTGAAAACATCTAACGACGGAACAGTATGGCCACTCCAACTGTCCATGACCACGGACGCGGCTATTCGAATAGTTTGACACTCTACAGAGGTGGTACACTTTCACCACAAAATTAGATACATCCGTTAGGGATAACCCTAAATCATCATACTTAGTATGCGGATAATCAATCATAACCTTTCAATTACACACTCCAGTATAGGCACCTCCCCTATGAGCTTGGCCTCCCAGCCATGGCCATCTGCCATCCTGGGCACTGCATAGGTGGACATTCACACTCACGAGGTAGCCTCAGCTCAACCTCTTTCCACGAGGGAACCCATACTAAGGCATATAAACTTCCAGTTAAGCCCTACCCAATTCAGGTATTGTTTTTGTATGGTAAAATTGGAATGGTATCGCATCCGAACCCAACCATCAGTTTTTATAAAGGTCTAAGGCTCATGCCTTAACATTTTCATCATCAAATCCTTTTGTGTCCATAACACATGTCAAAACATTTCAATAGAATGAATCCTCACTCCAAGGTTTTCATAATCATTTTCACCAATTATTCCCATCTAAAGTGATCAACTTTTATGCTTAGCACTAGCCACTAAAGTTGAGAGTATTCACTAATGAGGGGTGCTAATCAAGGGTAACTATCCAACTCTAATCTCATGCCTTCGAATGACATCTAAGTATAACTAGTTAGGCCTAGTTTTATACTCTTTATGGTATCTATACTATTTTCCAATACTCACAAAGCACTAACTAAAAGTAAAGAACTTTGGTAAAAGTAAAAGAATAAAGCTTGCAAGTAAAACTTGGGATTGGTATAATCAAAGTTGTATTACGAAAGCATGCCTACTGCATCTTGCATAGGTTATGAAGTTGGCAAGTGTTAACTTGCATAGTTAACTTGTAGTGCTAGGCTTGCATAGTGATGGCTTGCCTTGAGTAGTGCAGTGGTTGAAGTTTTATTCTTCTTGGTAGTACTCCTCCTCTTCGTATCACGGGTCGGTACTATCGTCTATAAATGAATACGAGGTACACAATCACCAAACAATACTTAACTATTTCTATTTAGCACACTAAGGCTCACACTTGATGATCTAGCATCATCACAATCATCACATGAAATAAAGACTTAATCTTGTTTATCTTATTTTAGAAAAGTAATTTCTACTCATTGAAGTACTTAAGATTTAATATTGTCCAATTAAAATATGGGATCATGTTGACACATGTCATCACCACATATTCTAATACATGGTAATGTGATTTAAAGTGTTGGTCATATTTTATAAAGTTTAAGATTATCATTTAATAGAATTAAAGTGACTAGAAATTCCTATATAGCATTGTTTTGGGACTAGTCCAATGTCACTGCATGTAAACCTAAATATTTTTATATATTCAGATAGATCTTGTCAAATGTGATTTTTGAGAGTTGGAATCAACTCAAAACCATTTATGGTTGAATTTTGAAAAATGTTTGAAGTTGAAAAGTCTCTATCTTGTTATATTTACTATAGGTGATTTCTAACTCCAAATGGTTTGGATCCAGCGGGCTTGGATAGATAATTTGAATACCTTTCTAACAAAATTGGAATCATGCAATTTGGTTTAGTGAATATCTTTGAAGATTTTTGAATCTACTGACAGAAACTGGTTTCAACTAAAATGGAAAATAACTATTTGAATTTACAGGCCTGCGCGAGAAAGTAAACGGGCCGGCCCAATCTGCACAGCACGGTGCACAGGGCTACTGACAGAGGGGTCCCACTAGTCAGTGACTCTATCTAACTGAAACGGTATCGATGACGAACAGCTCTGGCGAGGTCTGAACCCTAATGCGGCGGTGGGGGTCGTGTGAGGCTCACCTAGGCTGCAGCTAGGGTCGTAGGTGGGGGCGAATGACGTGGTCGAGGATGGTGGTTCGAACAGTGTCGTGGCATCTCCTAGGATGGCTCCAATCGATGGCTCCTCTTATCCTCTGAAGTGGCGGACTCCGGCCAAATTCCGGCGATGCAGTACTCACCTTGCTCCGGGGAGAGGTGTGGGAGGTGGTGTTAGGAGTGGGGACTGAGAGGGTGTGGTGAATTAAGGCGGAGGGGGCCTCTATTTATACACCAGCGAGAGCGGCATTGTGACATGGGATGGCTCCTCCGACGATGGCGGTACAGCGAGCTATCGGCGTGGCTGAGGGTAGGGCGACGCAGTGCTCCCTGGCGGTCATCACGGGCCTAAAGGCGTGGCACGGGGCGGTCGAGGATGGTCAGGTGCGTGCGGTGCTCTGGGTGGAACTGGCGGTGTTCGAGACGGTGCATGGGGGCTACGGGTCGCGCGGCGGTTGATACGTTGCAAACGTATCCATAATTTTTGATGTTCCATGCTTGGTTTTATCTACTTTCTTATGTTTTGTCCACACTTTGGAGTACTTTTCATATGATTTCTTGTACTAACCTATTAACAAGAGCCACGGTGCCAACTGCCTGTTTTCTGCTGTTTTTGGTTCCAGGAAAGTCAGAAAATGAATATTCTCGGAATTGGACGGGACAAAAGCCAAAGTCAGTTTTTCACCAAGGGACACCAGGGGCCAGAATACGAGATGGAGAGGGGCTAGGGCCTGGCCATACCACCTGGCCGCGCGGGCTGGGCCTAGCCGTGCCAGGGGTTGGTCTGGCCACCCTAGGTACCCCCGCGGCCTCCCTCTTCGCCTATAAGTTGCCTCCTGACCTAAAAACCAAGGGGGGTTCGACGTTTTTCCAAAAAGAGTTCCTCTACGCCGCCACCACCAGATTCCACGATTCGGAACCAGAAACTCTGTTCTGGCACCCTATCGAGACGGGGAATTGGAGGAGATCATCGCCATCATCATCACCATCGCTTCTCCATCGACCATCCATGTTTCCCCCATCTATGAGTGAGTAATCCCCCACCGTAGGCTATGGGGATGGTAGGGATTGGATGAGATCGTTCATGTAATGGCATTGGATTGTTAGGGCATACTGCCTAGTATCTATTATTAGTGCTTTTTGACTTTGTTGCAACTTGTTATGCTTAATGCTTGTCACTAGGGCCCGAGTGCCAAAATTTCAGATCTGAACATGTTATTGATTCATTATGATAGTATTGTACATGGTCTTACCTGCAAGTTGAATACACATATTGTTGTCCGGAACCAAAGTCCCTGAAGTGACAGCAACCGGGATAACCCGAGGGAATGTCTTTAATGTGAGGATCACATGTGTTCATGGAGTGTTAATGCTTTGCTCCGGTGCTCTATTAAAATGAGCACCTTAATTGCTAGTAGTTCCCTTGAGGCCCTGCTGCAAATGGGCTGGCAGGACAAAAGATGTTGTGCAAGTTCTCATTACGAGCATGTATGACTATATATGGAACACATGCCTAGGATTATTTAGTACTTGGATGCTTTATCTTATTTATCTGCAAATGCCCTATGTTCTGATTGCCATATGAATTGTCTTGTCCATGCAACGCCCGTCCATCCATCCCTATGCCTACCATGCCTTAATCCTACTATTTACTGCAATTGTTACTACTGTCTTTACTTTTACTACTGCTATTACTTTACTATTCCTACTACAAAACTGTTAGTACTGATAAACTGCTATGAGCAAGATTGTTTCTAGGTGCATCTGAATTGACAACTCAATTGTTAAGGCTTATAAATATTCTTTGGCTCCCCTTGTGTCGAATCAATAAATTGGGTTTCACTTTGCTCGAAAATACTACGATACACCCCCTATACTTGTGGGTCATCAGCAATGAACGGGGATGTCTGGGAGCTAGCTGGTGTTATGGAGAGGGTGTGCACGCGTGGTGAGGGCGAGGCGCGACGTTTTTCTAGAAAGAGTTCCGTTGTGCCGCCACCACCAGATTCCGCAATTCGGAACCAGAAACTCCATTCTAGCACCCTGTCGGGATGAGGAATTGGAGGAGATCATCACCATCATCATCACCACCGCTTCTCCATTGACCATCCATGTTTCCCCCATCTATGAGTGAGTAATCCCCCGATGTAGGCTATGGGGATGGTAGGGATTGGATGAGATCGTTCATGTAATGGCATCGGATTGTTAGGGCATGGTGACTAGTATCTATTATTAGTGCTTTTTGACTTTGTTGCAACTTGATATGCTTAATGCTTGTCACTAGGGCCCGAATATGATAGTATTGTTTATGGTCTTACCTGCAGGTTGTATACACATATTGTTGTCCAGAACCAAAGGCCCCGAAGTGACAGCAATCGAGATAACCGGAGGGAATGGCTTTGATGTGAGGATCACATGTGTTCACGGAGTGTTAATGCTTTGCTCTGGTGCTCTATTAAAAGGAGCACCTTAATTGCCAGTAGTTCCCTTGAGGCCCCGCTGCAAACGGGCTGGCAGGACAAAAGATGTTGTGCAAGTTCTCATTGCGACCACGTATGACTATATATGGAACACATGCCTACGTTTATTTAGTACTTAGATGCCTTATCTTATTTATCTGAAAATGCCCTATGTTCTGATTGCCATATGAATTTTCTTGTCCATGCAACGCCCGTTCATCCATCCCTATGCCTACCGCGCCTTAATCCTACTGTTTACTACAATTGTTACTACTGTCTTTACTTTTACTACTGCTATTAGTTTGCTATTCCTACTACAAAACTGTTGCTACTGATAAACTGTTGTCAGCAAGATTTTTTCTAGGTGCAGCTGAATTCACAACTCAGTTGTTAAGGCTTATAAATATTCTTTGGCTCCCCTTGTGTCGAATCAATAAGTTGGGTTTCACTTCCCTCGAAAATACGGCGATACACCCCCTATACTTGTGGGTCATCAAGACTATTTTCTGGCGCCGTTACCGGGGAGCATAGCTTTATTTATCAAGTCCACTTGGAATCACTATTGTTCAAGCATAATCATAACCAATCTCTTTACTTTGTTATTTTTGTTTTCCTTAGTTTATTTCCGCCTTGTTTGCTTGTTTATTTATCAAAAATACAAAAAAATTAGTTCCTACTCTAGTTGTTATTTTCGTTGGTCTGTTATTGTCTTGCTTTATCATGCTTTCTATGAATGGTTGGTTTCTTTGAAACTGAATCTTATTGGCAAGGTGGGTTCACGGAAGAACAAAAATATTATTATAAGGAACACCGCTTGTCACAAAAAGGGAAACACTTATGGGAACAAATTGATAAATTTAATACCATTGCTATAAGCGTGTGCTCTACTTATAATGTTACTTATTGCTTTGATAAATCTGATTGTTGTAGGAGGTACAAACACCTCCCTTTTCAATGTGAGTATAATGATGATGTTACCATATCTTCTTATGTTAAACAAAATTATGACTTTTATGATGTGGAACAAATTGAGGAATTTATTGCTTGGAAGGGTGCATTTGAACTTGCTAGTTTGCTTGAAAATATTGATGATTCACCTAATAAATATGAGGTTTATGATATACTTAGATTTTGCTTTGATAATTACAAGGAAGAAAATGGCTATATTCTTGAATATATTAATAGATGCTTTCCACAAATGGAAGAGACTAATGCCTTGCAGGATCTTATGGAAGAAGAAATTGATGAACCCAAAAGCTCATTAGATGAAAAAGAGGAGGAGAGTGATGAACAAAAGGAGGAAGAATGGTTTAGCTACCCATGCCTACCTTCTAATGAGAGTAACTCTTTATCCCTTACATTATTTGATTGTCCATGCTTACCAAAGGAGGATGAATGTTATGCTCATGTTATCTGTGATAATCCTTTATTTGTGCCTAACTTCAAGATGCATGGTACTAAAGAGTTTTGCTTAGAAATTGTTTATGATGAAGATCTAGACGATGGTCCTATATTGAATGATCATACATCTTGTTATAGAATTGTTAAAAGTGGGTTTGAAGGTTTTAATCCCACTATTTTTGAGCTTGATAAAAATTATGTTTTTGTAGAACATGAAAAGCATGTTTTATGTGATAGTTACAATTGTTGAGTTTATTCATGAGGCTACTGAAAATTATTATGAGAGAGGAAAATATGGTTGTAGAAGTTTTCATGGTATTGAAACACTTCTCTATGTGCTGAAAGTTTTGAAGTTACTCTTGTTTTATCTTCATATGCCTGTCACTCTGTTCTCTACGAATTTATTTGCATACAAGATTCCTATGCATAGGAAGTGGGTTAGACTTAAATGTGTTTTGAATTTTCTTCTTGATGCTCTCTTTTACTTCAATTCATATTTCTTATGTGAGCATCCTCTCAAACTATTATGCCTAACTTAAAGGCGTTAAAGAAATGTACTTATTGGGAGATAACCCAAAAGTTTTAGATGAGTCTTGGAAGTTATTACTTTAGTAATAACTGCTCCTTATCCTTTTTATTTGCTTTTTGTGCCAAGAGTAACCTCTAATGAGAGAGAAGTAATGGTTGGGAAAGTTGTTGTCCCCAAACAGAGTTCTATGCTTCACCCTAAAAATTCATGTAAAATCTATGTACGTACTTTTGAGGCATGCATTTTTGTGCTTCTGCCCCAGGTTGTTATCTAACTTTCGTTAGTTCAACACTTTTCGATTTGAGCAAAATAAGGTCTTCGAAAAATTTTGTCTTTACCTGCTGGTCTGTTTTGACAGATTTCTGCCTTTATTTGCATTTGCTTCTTGTTGGTTCCTTTTTTAGTACTTCTGGGGATTTGAGCTTTTTGAGGGAAGTGCTACAGTAGCTTGTGTTTTAATGGAAGTTTTATTGGAGTTGGAATTGAACCCAAAGACTTATTAGATTGAGTGCACTAATGTTGCTAATAAAGATTGTGTGAAGTTTTGTATGAGGGAAAAAATTCAGGTGTATGGAAGGAATGAGTAATGAGATGAAGGATGGACTAAAGCTCAAGCTTGGGGATGCCACCCGTGTCACCCCAAGAAATATCCAAGAACTACAAGCGTCAAAGCTTGGGGATGCCCAAGGCATCCCCTTCTTCATCAATAAAAATCCCAGGTTTCTTCCAAACACTTCATTTTTATTGTTTCATGCACAGTTGTATTGTTCTTGGAGCGTCTTCTTTTTCAGTTTCATTTTGTTTTTTTTTCGTTTGCTTTGTTTTCTTAGTTTGCTGAATAAATCGGTTGGACCCCCTCTTTCATGCATTGGTTTTCAAATAGTTTGGCTTGGATTGGAGAAGAGTGGGAAAGTTCATGCTTAAGTGGTAAAGAGAGCTTGTTTTTGACGTTGTCCTATGCTTTGTCATGCCATGCTTGATATTGTTTTGGCTTTATGCTTAGCATGACTTGTTATAAACAATTGAGATTTCTTAATGTGCCTTCAAAGAATCATGCGTTGTTTTAGCATATTAAAGCATAGTATTGTGGTATTCTCCTTTGATGCTTTATTTGGGTTGACTTGGCACATGCTCACACCATGTTATAACTATCCCAAGTCACCATCGACTTTATGATCCTTTAGTTTTCAACTTGTAGTATCACTTTATGATTTGATTAATGATGTTTTATCGCTCTGCATGATTATGGCCATTATTGCTCTCTTAGTTGGTCGCTCCTAGTCTTTTGCTAGCCTCCATAACCAAGTGTGAGTTCCACTCATGCATCAAATTCCTGAAACCAAGTTATTACAAAGAGTCCACCATACCTACCTATTAGCATATGCTATTCCAAGAATATTCATGTTTTTATCTACCTTCCGAATTAAACTTGTTATGAGAAAACTAGTGATTAAAGCTCTCACGAAATTGATGGCACACTTTACTTTTCTTTCATTTAATAAACTTGAACCATTGCATCCATCTTTGTTGCGTATATGATTGCGCTTTATAAGTTGAAGTTAGCAGAACCATGTATCATGGGGAACGCTTTCAACATTGCACTTGTACTTTGTACCCTGTTGATATCATGTTCTTTTGCCTATGGATCACGGCGGTGTGAAATAAAAGGGGAACTTGTAAGATCATGGAGTTTGTATTTGTGTTAGAGAAACGCCTGGGCTGCTAGCCTAAGCCATGCTTAATCATGGTGGAAACTTGCAGCATAACCATAATGAGCACTCTATGAAGCATCCTCAATAAAAACCTATGCAAATAGCAAATGAAAAGATCGCTGAGATGCTCATTGTCTGCTTGCCTTGTCATTTTGATTATGGGATAGCTCCTGTGTCATGTGCAAGGGGTACACTGTTGGTAGTTCTCTATGATACATATGTACTTACAATGACAAGAGCTTACTTGTGACTAAAGTTGAGTAGCATGAGGTTCGGTCTTCGTAAGTAAGGGGCACGAGATTTCGGCTTATAACTTGTTAAGCATATCCTCTTCGTTGTGTCACTTTAACCTTAATCACCTTCAAGATGCTTATGATAGGGGTAATGAGAGCTGAAAGCTAATAAGTACCATAATTTTTGGAAGCTCTTTATGAAACTTGAATCCCTACTTCCTTCTATGAAGGCCTTTCTTTTACTTTTATGTTGAGTCTCCACCTTCTATCTTTATGCACCTACTTTGACAACATAGTGGCCATTCTTAGTTCTATGTGCATTGTCCCAAGACTTATTGATTGATGCATAGCTTTGATATTTCTTGTTTTAAACTATTTGTATCTAGTCACTCTTATGAACTTTGAAGGTGTTCTATGCATTCATGTTTGCTACTCTATGAGGGACAAGCTGAATGCCACTATGATATGTTTTCTTTATGTAAAACAAACAAACGTCTTGCAAAGCATTGTTATTCATGAATATTTTGTTTGTGTTTTTTCATGTTGCAACATAGTTGCTTTGTCTTATTGCTAGAACTTTATCTTTCATGTTATGATTCAAGTACTATGATCCCAGCTATCATTGTTTTACAAATACTTTGATCAAGTCTTTGATGGTGCATGTCACCTCAAAAATTATTCTTTCTTTTTATCACTTACCTACTCGAGGACAAGCAGGAGTTAAGCTTGGGGATGTTGATACGTTGCAAACGTATCCATAATTTTTTATGTTCCATGCTTGGTTTTATCTACTTTCTTATGTTTTCTCCACACTTTGGAGTACTTTTCATATGATTTCTTGTACTAACCTATTAACAAGAGCCACAGTGCCAACTGCCTGTTTTCTGCTGTTTTTGGTTCCAGGAAAGTCAGAAAATGAATATTCTCGGAATTGGACGGGACAAAAGCCAAAGTCAGTTTTTCACCAAGGGACACGGGGCCGAATACGAGATGGAGAGGGCTAGGGCACAGCATACCACTGGCATGCTGGCTGGCCTAGCCGTGCCAGGGGTTGGTCTGGCCACCCTAGGTACCCCCGCGGCCTCCCTCTTTGCCTATAAGTTGCCTCCTGACCTAAAAACCAAGGGGGGGTTCGACGTTTTTCCAAAAAGAGTTCCTCTACGCCGCCACCACCAGATTCCACGATTCGGAACCAGAAACTCTGTTCTGGCACCCTATCGAGACGGGGAATTGGAGGAGATCATCGCCATCATCATCACCATCGCTTCTCCATCGACCATCCATGTTTCCCCCATCTATGAGTGAGTAATCCCCCACCGTAGGCTATGGGGATGGTAGGGATTGGATGAGATCGTTCATGTAATGGCATTGGATTGTTAGGGCATACTGCCTAGTATCTATTATTAGTGCTTTTTGACTTTGTTGCAACTTGTTATGCTTAATGCTTGTCACTAGGGCCCGAGTGCCATGATTTCAGATCTGAACATGTCATTGATTCATTATGATAGTATTGTACATGGTCTTACCTGCAAGTTGAATACACATATTGTTGTCCGGAACCAAAGTCCCCGAAGTGACAGCAACCGGGATAACCCGAGGGAATGTCTTTAATGTGAGGATCACATGTGTTCATGGAGTGTTAATGCTTTGCTCCGGTGCTCTATTAAAATGAGCACCTTAATTGCTAGTAGTTCCCTTGAGGCCCCGCTGCAAACGGGCTGGCAGGACAAAAGATGTTGTGCAAGTTCTCATTACGAGCATGTATGACTATATATGGAACACATGCCTAGGATTATTTAGTACTTGGATGCTTTATCTTATTTATCTGCAAATGCCCTATGTTCTGATTGCCATATGAATTGTCTTGTCCATGCAATGCCCGTCCATCCATCCCTATGCCTACCGTGCCTTAATCCTACTATTTACTGCAATTGTTACTACTGTCTTTACTTTTACTACTGCTATTACTTTACTATTCCTACTACAAAACTGTTGCTACTGATAAACTGCTATGAGCAAGATTGTTTCTAGGTGCATCTGAATTGACAACTCAGTTGTTAAGGCTTATAAATATTCTTTGGCTCCCCTTGTGTCGAATCAATAAATTGGGTTTCACTTCGCTCGAAAATACTACGATACACCCCCTATACTTGTGGGTCATCAGCAATGAACGGGGATGTCTGGGAGCTAGCTGGTGTTATGGAGAGGGTGTGCACGCGTGGTGAGGGCGAGGCGCGACGTGGGCGAGCTAGTTGGCTGTGGCGCTCTGGTGTGCTCTCGTCATGGCGCAAACAAAGTGGGCGCGGTGGTGTGGGGTGGTCCATGGCCTAGCTGTGGTCGAGGGCTGGACAGGGGGTGGCGATGGACGGCGGCCTGCCTGCTAGACATCATGGACGAGGGAGGCATGGTCTATGGCGAGCGGTCCATGGTCGGCTAACGTGGCCAGCTTCGGGCGGTGCTTCACTGGCACAATGGCAAAGGGGGAGGTTTTCTACTGCATTGCTAGGTGTTGGGCGAGACAGGGGAGTGAAATGAGGGCAAGTTGTCGAGTGATCACTGCTCCGAACAGTGGAGTTAGACAGAGTTTAATTAGTGTATGCAAGGTGTTTGATTACATGGCTACAAGAATTTAAATTTGAAATTTTTGAATGAAATTTGGTGAGTGTTTTGATCTTATGCTTGAGTGTCTCTGGTTGCTTGGGTTTGCCAAGGTGAATTGATTTGAGTGGTTTTTGCAAAATGGTGATCTTACCATATGAACTTGATTCAATTTTGAACTATCCTTTAAATAGATTTGAAAATACTTTCTGTGAGTTTGTAAAGTGGGCATGGGTTCACTTTTACTTGGTCTAGCAAGGTGTGAAAAGAAGTGGAAATGTTTCTGTTAGAAATTCCTTACTAGGAACTCACAAAGTAGCCTAATGGTTAACTTTTGTCAAAATGACCATTTGCTCATTTGATTCATATTTGATTTCTTTTTCTTTGGATTTTGTTTGTAATTGGCCTAGATGATGTATTAGTCATCTTTAAACCATTTCTTATCATTTGTAGCAAACACACATGGCAATTTCACTCAATCATACACTAATGCAAAACACACATGCACTCATATTAAATTTGATACTAAAAGTTTTTGTTACCCCTAAACTTGGGTGATTAGAACTTGATAATCTTGATTAGTATTTTTTGGGTGTTACAAACCTTCCCACCTTAAACAAAATCTCGTCCCGAGATTTAAGAAAAACTAGGAACAAAAGAGATTTGGAAACTCAGTCCTAATGTAATCTTCTCGCTCCCATGTAGCTTCTTCTTCAGTATGGTTACTCCACTGGATCTTGAGAAACTTGATACTCCGGGCCCTGGTGGTTCTGAAGGCTTCTTACCAAATACGAATGGGTACTTCACGATATGTCAAATCCTTGTTGATATATATGGCTCTAGGATCGATGTTCTTGAACACTTCGGTCTTCTCCAGAACTTCTAGGCATTTGCGAAGTAACGAGATATGGAACACATTATGTATGGATGACATCTCCTCTGGCAGTTCCAGTTAATATGATACTTCTCCTAGGCAATTCAAAATCTTGAAGGGTCCAATATATCTGGGGGCTAACTTTCCTTTCAGTTCAAAACATTGCATTCCCTCCAAGGGTGACACTTTGAGATACACAAAATCTCCGACATTGAAGGTCAGGTCTCTACGTCTCTTGTCAGCATAACTTTTCTGTCTGGATTGGGAGGTCTTGAGGTGTTCACGGACTTTGTGAACCTTCTCTTCGGCTTCTCGTAGGATGTCGGGTCCGAAAATCTGACTCTCCCCTACTTGCGACCAATTCAAGGGGGTACGACACTTCCTTCCATATAGAAATTCAAATGGGGCCATTTGCAAACTGGCTTGATAACTATTGTTGTATGAGAATTCTGTGAAAGGCAGACAATCTTCCCATTTTGATCCATATTCTAACACACAAGATCTCAACATATCTTCTAAGATTTGGTTGACTCTTTTAGTTTGTCCATCGGTCTACGGGTGATAAGTTGTGCTAAAATTCAGCTTGGTTCCTAATCCTTCTTGGACTTTCTGCCAAAATCTTGAGGTAAACTGGGTTCCTCGATCCAACACTATGGTCTTAGGGGTTCCATGCAAACTTAAGATCCTAGCAATGTATAGCTCTGCTAGCTTCGAACTCTTGTAGGTAGTCTTGACAGGTATAAAATGGGCTACCTTGGACAGTCTATCAACTATGACCCAAATAGAGTCATTTCCCCTACTAGAAGTAGGCAAACCGGTGATGAAATCCATTCCAACAGAATCCCATTTCCACTCTAGAATCTGCAATGGTTGCAAAAGTCCTGCTGGTCGTTGATGTTCTGCTTTAACTCGCTGACAGATATCACACTTAGCTATGTAGCTTCCGATTTCTCTCTTCATCTTGTGCCACCAAAATTGCTCCTTCAAATCCTGATACATCTTCATTCCTCCGGGGTGGATAAAATAAAGAGTATCATGAGCTTCCTGCATGATGACTTACTTCAACTCTGAATCTGCTGGCACACAGATACGTCCTTTGTACCACAAAACTCCTTCTTCATCTTCGGTGAATCTGGATACCTTCCATGTACCAATACGACGCTTGATTCTGTCGATACTTGCATTTCCTTTCTATGCCTCCTTGATCTGACTGATCAAAGTGGGTTGAAGTTCAATGCTAGCTAAAAATCCTTTGCTAACTAGCTTCGTTCTAAACTGCTCCAACTCTTCATGCAAACTTGGCTGGGCTTCTTTAATCATGGTGTTTAATCTACACGGCAATCTTCTAAGAGCATCCGCTACCACATTAGCTTTGCCGGGTGAGAGTGAATGTCAAGGTCATAATCCTTGATTAACTCTATCCATCTCCTTTGCCTCATATTCAGATCCTTCTACGTGAAAATATACTTCAGACTCTTGTGATCCGAATAAATCTCACAACGGTTACCCATCAGGTAATGACGCCATGTCTTCAAGGCTAAAACTACAGCTGCTAGTTCAAGGTCATGGGTAGGGTAGTTTTTCTCATGTTGCTTCAGTTGTCTGGACATATATACTATGACTTTCCCTTCTTGCATCAACACACATCCAAGACCAATCTTGGATGCATCACAATACACATCAAAAGGCTTCTTCATATCTGGCATAATCAGAATTGGAGCTGAAATCAATCTCTTCTTGAGCTCTTGAAAACTTGCTTCACATTTATCCGTCCATTGAAACTTCTTATCTTTCTTCAACAATTGGGTCATTGGTCTTGCGATGCTCGAAAATCCTTCAACGAACTTGCGGTAATATCCCACTAATCCGAGAAATGCACGGACTTGGGTTTGAGTGGTTGGGGCTTTCCATTCTTCAACATCTTTGATCTCAGCGGGATCGACAGCGACTCCTCCTACCGACACAATATGACCTTTGAATCCTACTTCCTTTAACCAGAACTCACACTTGCTAAACTTAGCATACAACTTATGTTCTCTAAGGGTTTCAAGGATGGTTCTCAGGTGTAGCTCATGGTCTTCTTCTGACTTGGAATAGATCAGAATATCGTCGATAAAAACAACGACAAACTTATCCAGGAAGTTCATAAAAATCGTATTCATGAGATTCATGAAATAAGCAGGGGCATTGGTTAATCCAAAAGACATGACCGTATACTCATATAATCCATATCTGGTGGTACAGGCAGTCTTTGGAGTATCCGTTGCACGAATCTTGAGTTGATGATAACTAGTTCTAAGATCAATCTTAGAAAACACTCTGGCACCAGTCAACTGGTCAAACAGATCTTCTATCTTCGGGAGTGGGTACTTGTTTTTGATGGTGACATCATTCAGCTTTTGGTAATCCATACACAAACGGTTACCTCCATCTTTCTTATCCACAAACAAAACAGGCGATCTCCATGGTGATGCGCTTGGTTGAATCAGACCTCTCTCCAACATAGAATCAACTTGTTTCTTCAGCTCCACTAATTCAGATGGGTTCATACTATAAGGTCTCTGAGTTATGGGTCCAGTTCCAGGAATTAGTTCAATGATGAACTCGATATCCCGATCTGGGGGCATACCGGGTAATTCATCTGGGAATACGTCGGGGTATTCACAGACTACTCGGACTTGGTCTAGGGTTGGTTGGCTAGACTCTTGTTGCATTTGAATTGACGGGGCAAGGTCTCAGATACATGCTCTATTGATACTCCAGAGCTACTGGTCATGGTTATGGCTTTCTTGGCACAGTCGATCAATCCTTTATGTTTCGACATCCAATCCATTCCTAGTACTACTTCCAAACCTTTGGTTCCAAGTACTATTAGATTGGCATAAAAATCTATTCCATGGATTCTAATAGGTACAACCTTGCAAATTTTTCTAGCTTTGGTGGTTGAACCAGGTATTTGAACTATCATAACATGCTTCAATTTTGTTGGTTGAATCTTACTAGTGCATGCAAATTCTTCTATAACAAATGAGTGCGATGATCCAGAATCAAACAACACTCTTGCAAGTACCAAGTTAACAGAAAACATACCCAGCACGACATCGGGCGCTTCCTGAGCTTCTTCAGCATTCATGTGGAATAGACGACCGTTGCGGTTGAGCAAGTTCCCTGGGGCAAATCTCCTTCCAGGCTGAACACGACGTTGCTGCTGAGCGGGTGTATTCACATTGGTGGCTGCTGCAAGCTTCCTGGGCACTCATTGGAGTAGTGACCCTTGACCCCACATTCAAAGCAAGTAATCTGGGACTTGTCTTTTCCTACAACAGGCACAACATTGCTTCCAGTCCTTGGGGCAATATTGTTGTTGGTGGTGTTGTTGTTGGACTTGGGCGGTGCACGGTTGAAGTTATTAGAGTTGTCGGGGTTGTTGTTGTGGTTTCCTCTAGACTTCAGGTTTCCTCCGCTACAATTGGGATAGCTTGGACGGGACATAGGGGGTCTGTTGTTTCTTGGGGCATATCCTGCAGACGGGTTGGGGTGATACTTCTGAGTATTGTGGGATCCAGGATGGTGCATCATGCGATGCTTGCGATTTTCATTGGCTTGGTTTATCTTCCCTTCCATCTGAATGGCAGAGTCTACAAGTTCTTCTAGATCTACAAAACGGATGTTGACTAACACAGTCTGCATCTCATCATGTAATCCATTCAGGAACCTTTCCTTCTTCTTTGCTTCGGTGTTAATCTCATTAGGGGCATATCCAGCTAGTGACAGAAATTTGTCATGGTACTCAACTACCGTCATCC
This sequence comes from Avena insularis, assembly GCA_023614405.1. Lineage (NCBI taxonomy): Eukaryota > Viridiplantae > Streptophyta > Magnoliopsida > Poales > Poaceae > Avena > Avena insularis. The sequence goes on along the minus strand of CM042686.1, from coordinate 427,398,051 downwards.
TTCCTTGCTTCAGTTCCCTAAACTCATCCCTCATCCTGGTGACCAAACCTTGGGGCACATGGGTTCGGCTAAACTTGATCTTGAATGCTTCCCAAGTCATCATCTGACCTTCGTTCATGGTACGAGTGCTATTCCACCAGGCTCTTGCATCTCCTACCAGATAATGGGTGGCAAACAGTACTTTTTTATTGGCTTCAACTCCTGCGACCTCCAGATTGTTCTCCATGGTTTGCAGCCAGTCATCAGCATCTAAGGGATCCTCAGACTTATTAAAGATAGGTGGGTTGGTATTCTGAAAGTTTTTGAGCTTGCATCCATGGTGATCCTGGTTTCTGTGACCTTGATTATTCTGGGCCATCTGAGCTATCCGTTGAAGAGTGGCTAGGTTGGCTTGGCGTTCGGCTCTACTAGCTTCACGGTTAGAAACTAACATTTGCAGAATCTGCAGCATCGGGTCCTGAGATGAGCTACTTCCTCCAGGATTTCCATGAGTCATGTGAAGATTGAGATAGATAATGAGATAAGAGGGAAATCTCTAGGGTTCATGGTTTTGTTTCAAAAGATTTGAACTTTGAGTTTGACTCAGGCTTTGCAACTAACAACTTCTTCTCATTCATTCATTCAAAGCACACCATACAAACACACACCACAACACGAAAAGAAAACAGATGGTTTTAAGAACCATTCTGTGAAACTAAGATATAGTGGGACCAGTACAACTCATTCCTACGGTAGTGATCAAGTGCATCTAATCATCATCAATGAAGTCGGAATCATCATCATCAGTGTGGAACTCTATGACATCATCCTCCAAGTAGTCATTGTCATCACTTAGGTAAGAGTAAAGATCTCCCTAGATATCTTCGCCTTCCTCCTCCTTTGCTTCAAGCTGGATTTCTTGTTCATGGATGGTCTTCTCGAGAGTGGCCACCTTCTTGCGAAGACGATCGATGGTGCGATCCTTCTTGTTGCACTGATGACGAAGTGATTGGAGCTCCTTGGCAAGAATGGCGAGGGTCTGGTCCTTCTTGATAGCAATGGCATGGTTGTGGTTGGCGTAGGATTGGGCATTGTCCAACTCCTTCTGCCTATCATACAGCATGAAGTCAAGATTGTCCACCTGGTTCTTCAGCTCCGGGTGTCCTGGCATCTCCAAGGGCATTCCCATAGAATCACACCTTGAAAAGTGAGCAAAGCGAGTTCCCTGGATCAGGTTGATGTTTTGCCCACACAGACATGCAAGAGCTTCATGCATAGCCCTGGCTAATCCATCTAGCCAGTTGTTCTCATGCAAGGTGAATTGGATCTTCTCAGAAGTGGGTGCTTCCATCTTGCCTCTGAGATCTGCAACTATCAGCCATTGTAGATCTCCTCCTATGTGATTGTTGAGTTGTGCCCTGAAGAATTCCGGGTGCGGGCGCTCAAGATACTCCGACAGTGCATCTAGATCCCTCTCAAAGATGAGTTGGCCTCCGTTGCCCAGCTAGTAGAACTTGCAATACTGGACTTCCATCTATAAGAATTTAGGGTGAGTAAGTTAGTGAGGTGATCAAGTGTGTCAATTTTTATGGAGGAATGCAAGAAATTTTGAGGAACATGAATCTTTTTGAAAGAATGAGGGATAAGAGTGGGAATAGGTTTTCATCAATACTCACTTCTTTTGTTTTGAAACTAAGTTTTTGTTCGGACGTCCATTCTAACTAGGGTCTCCGATGGTCATGATGGCTCTGATACCAACTTGTCAACACCTGGATTTTTAATCCCAGATGCCTGTTATGCCATACCTTGCAATCCCAGGATTACTATTTTTGTGAGACATAACAGAATTGGTACCACAGTACATCATCCATTACAAATCATAATAAGGTCTTACAAATAAAGGATCTCATGATCCAGTCTTAATACAAATCAAGCAGCGGAAAATAAACATAGTAGGGGCTCCATCTTCAAGGTCACAGGCAATGTTGACGATGGGAGATGATCCTAGTTGTCGTAGACCTCCTGCTGTCCATCATTCTGGTAGTCCTCCTCATAGTCTGGCCACGGGAATAGCTAGGGACAAAGCCATGAGTACTCCTTAAGTACTCGCAAACTATCACTAACAAGTAAGGTAGTTCTAGTAGGAATCTTAAGCTTTAGGTTTATTTGCAAAAAGGCAGGTTTATCTCAAACTAAGTTTAGAAGTAAAGAAAACTAATTTAATGTTCTAAATCACTTAAGTGGGAACCTAGTTTTCATGTTCACAACCCTGTTGTAGTCAAGTCAAGGTCATAGTTCAATTCACAAGTCATCTTGAAAACATCTGACGATGGAACAGTATGGCTACTCCAACTGTCCATGACCACGGACGCGACTATTCAAATAGTTTGACACTCTACAGAGGTGGTACACTTTCACCACAAAATTCGATACATCCGTCAGGGATAACCCCTAATCATCATACTTAGTATGCGGATAATCAATCATAACCTTTCAATTACACACTCTAGTATAGGAACCTCCCTTATGAGCTTGGCCTCACAACCATGGCCATCTGCCATCCTGGGCACTACATAGGTGGACATTCACACTCACGAGGTAGCCTCAGCTCAACCTCTTTCCGTGAGGGAACCCGTACTATGGCATATAAACTTCTAGTTAAGCCCTACCCAATTCATGTATTGTGGTTGTACGGTAAAATTGGAATGGTATCGCATCCGAACCCAACCATCAGTTTTTATAAAGGGCTAAGGCTCATGCCTCAACATTTTGATCATCAAATCCTTTTGTGTCCATACCACATGTCAAAACATTTCAATAGAATGAATCCTCACTCCAAGGTTTTCATAATCATTTTCACCAAGTATTCCCATCTAAAGTGATCAACTTTTATGCTTAGCACTAGCCACTAAAGTTGAGAGTATTCACTAATGAGGGGTGCTAATCAAGGGTAACTATCCAACTCTAATCTCATGCCTTCGAATGACATCTAAGTATAACTAGTTAGGCCTATTTTTATACCCTTTATGGTATCTATACTATTTTTCCAATACTCACAAAGCACTAACTAAAAGTAAAGAACTTTGGTAAAAGTAAAAGAATAAAGCTTGCAAGTAAAACTTGGGATTGGTATAATCAAAGTTGTATAACCAAAGCATGCCTAATGCATATTGCATAGTTTATGAAGTTGGCAAGTGTTAACTTGCATAGTTAACTTGTAGTGCTAGGCTTGCATAGTGATGGCTTGCCTTGAGTAGTGCAGTGGTTGAAGTTTTCTTCTTATTCTTGGTAGTACTCCTCCTCCTCGTATCCCGGGTCAGTACCATCGTCTATAAATGAATACGAGGTACATGATGTCTACACACTTCTATTCTTGTAGACAGTTGTTGGGTCTCCAAGTGCAGAGGTTTGTAGAACAACAGCAAGTTTTCCCTTAAGTGGATCACCCAAGGTTTATCGAACTCAGGGAGGAAGTGGTCAAAGGTATCCCCTCTCAAGCACCCTGCAATAAATATACAAGAAGTCTCTTGTGTCCCCAACACACCCAATACACTTGTCAGGTGTATAGGGGCACTAGTTCGACGAAGAGATAGTGAAATACAAGTGGTATAGATAATTATAAGTGGTAACGGTGCCAGAAAAAAGCTTGCTAGTGTGTGGTTGACGTGGGAAAAGACTAAAGGCAAACTGAAATAAAGATGGAAGCAAGCAAACATGTAACATATCTAGTTGCAAACGGTGTTTCAATGTTTAGAAACAAGGCCTAGGGATCATACTTTCACTAGTGAACACTCTCATATAAATATATTCTCTTTATGATACTACTCTTAACTACTCTCCGGTTGGACACTCTAATCCATGGTAGGGCTATAACAACACACCTCAAAGTTCGCTTTCCCCATCTAGATAACCCCACACTGTCACCTTGAGCACTAGATGGTTCCAACAAACACCACAATTTCATAGAAACATCCAACTCCAAATATAACTCATAACAAGTATTTGTAATATCTAGCCTAAGTGCCACCATGGTGTGCACACTGTCAACTTCACACACATGGGGAGAGCAGAGATCTATTAAAGCACTTGAGTAGCAAGGTAGATCTATATATTACAAGCTCATGATCTCAATAAGATCATGCATAGAGAGAGAGATGAACACATAGCTACCGGTAGAACCCTTAGCCTCGAGAGAGAACTACTCCCTCCTCATCATGGGAATCAGCAATGGTGATGGAGATGGCGGTGGAGATCGTTGGAGATGGCTCCGGGGGCACTTCCCCATCCCGGTAGGGTGCCGGAATAGAGACTTTCTGTCCCCCGAATCTCCCCTTCGGTGGCGGTGGCGCTGCGGAACTTTTCGTGGCTGGAGGCTTGACGATTTAGGGTTTTTGCATCGGGAGGAATCTTATAGGTGAAGAGGCAAGGTTGGTGGGTAGCCAGGAGGCCCACACCACCTGGTTGCACGGCCAAGCCTAGCCCGTGCCACCATATGGTGTGCCCACCCTGGTGCCCTACTCCGTCTCCACTTCGTGTTTCCGTGTTGCTCCAGGAAAAATAGGCATATTGGCTTTTGTCCCGTCCAATTCCGAGAATATTGATTTTCAGCCTTTTTGGAACCAAAAATAGAGGAAAACAGGCAACTGGCACTCTGGCATATTGTTAATAGGTTAGTCCCAGAAAACATATAAAAATACCTCAAAGTATTGACAAAGCAAAGCAAAGCAAAGTAGATACTAAACAAGCATGGAACATCAAAAATTATAGATACGTTTGCAATGTATCAGTACACAATCATCAAACAATACTTAACTATTTCAATTTAGCACACTAAGGCTCACACTTGACGATCTAGCATCATCACAATCATCACATGAAATAAAGACTTAATCTTGTTTATCTTATTTTAGAAAAGTAATTTCTACTCATTGAAGTACTTAAGATCTAATATTCTCCAATTAAAATATGGGATCATTGATACATTGCAAATGTATCTATAATTTTTGATGCTCTATGCTTGGTTTTATCCACTTTCTTGTGTTTTGTCCACACTTTGGAGTACTTTTCATATGATTTCTTGGACTAACTTATTAACAAGAGCCATAGTGCCAGCTGCCTGTTTTCTGCTGTTTTTGGTTCCAAGAAAGTCAGAAAATGAATATTCTCGGAATTGGATGAGACAAAAGCCAAAGTGCCTATTTTTCCAGAAGACTCACCGAGCCAGAATACGAGACGGAGGAGGGCCAGGGGCTGGCCACACCCCCTAGGCGCGGGCTAGGCCTGGCCGCGCCAGGGCCTGGTGTGGTGGCCCCAGGCACCCCCTCGGTCTCCCTCTTTGCCTATAAGAAGCCTTCTGACCTAAAAACTTCGGGGGGGTTCGACGATTTTCCATGAAAAGTTCCGCTGCGCCGCCGCCACCGAAGGGGAGATTCGGGGGACAGAAAGTCTCTATTCTGGCACCCTGCCGGGACGGGGAAGTGCCCCCAGAGCCATCTCCATCGATCCCCACCATCATCGTCATCGACCATCCATGTTTCTTCCATCTATGAGTGAGTAATCCCCCGCTGTAGGCTATGGGGATGGTAGGGATTGGATGAGATCATTCATGTAATGGCATCAGATTGTTAGGGCATGGTGCCTAGTATCTTTTATTAGTGCTTTATGACTTTGTTGCAACTTGTTGTGCTTAATGCTTGTCACTAGGGACCGAGTGCCATGATTTCAGATCTGAACATGTTATTGATTCATCATGATAGTATTGTTCTTGGTCTTATCTACAAGTTGTATACACACGTCGTTGTCCGGAACCTATGGTCCCGAAGTGACAGAAATCGGGGTAGCCGTAAGGGAAATGCTTTGATGTGAGGATCACATGTGTTCACGGAGTGTTAATGCTTTGCTCCGGTGCTCTATTAAAAGGAGCACCTTAATTGCCAGTAGTTCCCTAGAGGCCCCGCTGCAAACAGGCTGGCAGGACAAAATATGTTGTGCAAGTTCTCATTGCGAGCACATATGACTATATATGGAACACATGCCTATGATTGTCTAGTACTTGGATGCTTTATCTTATTTATCTGCAATTGCCCTATGTTCTGATTGCTATGTGAATTGTCTTGTCCATGCAACGCCCGTCCATCCATCCCTATGCCTACCGCACTCAAATCCCACGCATCGCTTTTGTTACTATTGTCTTTGCTTTACTACTGCTGCTGCTTTACTATTCCTACTACAAAACTGTTGCTACGATAAACTGCTGTGAGCAAGATTGTTTCCAGGTGCAGCTGAATTGAAAACTCAGTTGTTAAGGCTTATAAATATTCTTTGGCTCCCCTTGTGTCGAATCAATAAATTGGGTTTCACTTCCCTCGAAAATACTGCGATACACCCCCTATACTTATGGGTCATCAAGACTATTTTCCGCACCGCTAAGTCGGGAGCATAGATTTATTTATCAAGTCCACTTGGAATCACTATTGTTCAAGATAAGTTTATTTTCTCCTTGTTTGCTTGTTTCTTTATCAGAAATACAAAAAAATTGGTTCCTACTCTAGTTGTTATTTTCGTTGGTCTGTTATTGTCTTGCTTTATCATGCTTGTTGGCAATGGTTGGTTTCTTTGAAACTGAGGCTTATTGGCAAGGTGGGTTCACAGAAGATGAAAAAGATTATTATAAGGAACACCGCTTGTCACAAAAAGGGAAACACTTATGGGAACAAATTGATAGATTGTATACCATTGCTAGGAACGTGTGCTCTACTTATAATGTTACTTATTGCTGTGACGAGTCTTGCTGCAGAAAGAGGTATAAACACTTCCCTTTTCAATGTGAGTATAGTGATAATGATACCATATCTTCCTATGCTAAAGGAATTTATGACTTTTATGATGCGGAACAAATTGAAGAATTTATTGCTTGTAAGGGTGCTTTTGAACTTGCTAGTTTGCTTGAAAATATTGATGATTCACCTTATAAGTATAAGGTTTATGGTATACTTAATTTTTGCTTTGATAATTACAAGGATGAAAATTTCTATATTCTTGAATATTTTAATAAATACTTTCCACAAATGGAAGAGACTAATGCCTTGTAGGATCCTATGGAAGAAGAAATCGATGAACCTGAAATCTCATTAGATGAAAAAGAGGAGGAGAGTGATGAACAAAAGGAGGAAGAATGGATTAGCTACCCATGCCTACCTTCTAATGAGAGTAACTCTTTATCCCTTACATTATTTGATTGTCCTCCATGCTTACTAAAGGAGGATGAATGTTATGTTCCCGAGGTTTCCTTTGAAAATGTTTATGTTAAGGCTCTAGTGCTTGTAGATCATGAAAAGCATGCTTTATGTTATAGTTATATTGTTGAGTTTATTCATGAGGCTACTGAAAATTATTTTGAGAGAGGAAATTATGGTGGTAGGAGTTTTCATGGTATTGAAACACCTCTCTATGTGCTAAAAGTTTTGAAGTTACTCTTGTTTTATCTTCCTATGCCTGTCACTTTGTTCTTTGCAAATTTATTTGCTTACATGATTCCTATGCATAGGAAGTGGGTTAGACTTAAATGTGTTTTGAATTTGCTCCTTGATGCTCTCTTTTACTTCAACTCATATTCCTTATGAGAGCATCCTCTCAAACTTTTATACCTGAAGATGATAATATGTCTATTATTCTTGGGAGACCTTTTCTTAAATACTGCAGGAGCTATTATTAATTGTAACCAAGGGAAGGTGACCTTGAATGTCAATGACAAGGAACATACTATCTATTCCCCCAAGAAGATTGAAAGGACTTATGGTTTGAATTCAATTGAACATGTTGAGGGCATTCAAGTTGGAGAAATATATTGTCCCATACCAAGAAAAATTTTGAAACTATTATGATTGGGACCATTGCTATCAAGGTTGAGGTAACATAATCATTAGTGCAATACACAGTTTTGTCTCATATGAAATTGTTTTGGTAACAAGACCTGATCAACCTTGTTAACAAAAGGATTTCATTGAACAAAACAATGTTTTCACCTTGATTATCTCCGCTTACTTCTATTCTATCCATTTTAGTTTTTCCTTATGCCCAACTTAAAGGCTTTAAAGAAAAGTACTTATTGGGAGATAACCCAAAAGTTTTAGTTGAGTCTTGGAAGTTATTACCTCTGTAATAACCTCTCCTTATCCTTTTTATTTGCTTTTTGTGCCAAGAGTAACCTCTAATGAGAGTGAAGTAATGATTGGGAAAGTTGCTGTCCCGAAACAGATTTCTATGCTTCACCATAAAAATTCCTGAGAAAGCTCTGTACGTCAGATTGAGCTGTAATTGTTTGTGCTTCTGCCCCAGGTTGTTATCTAACTTTCGTTAGTTCAACACTTTTCGATTTGAGCAACAGAAGGTCTTTGAAAAAATTTGTCTTTACCTGCTGGTCTGTTTTGACAGATTTCTGCAATTTTTCTATATTTGCTTCTTGTTGGTTCCTTCTTGAGTTCTTTTGGGGAATTGAGCTTTTTGAGGGAAGTGCTACAGTAGCTAGTGTTCTAGTGGAAGTTTATTTGGTGTTAGAAATGAACCTTAAGGCCTTTTATCTTAAGTGCACTAATGTTGCTAATGAGATTGTGTGAAGTTTTGTATGAAGGAAAAATTTCAGGTGTATGGAAGGAATGAGTAATGAGATGAAGGATGGACTAAATCTCAAGCTTGGGGATGCCACGCATGTCACCCCAAGAAATATCCAAGAAGTACAAGCGTCAAAGCTTGGGGATGCCCAAGGCATCCCCTTCTTCATCAATAAAAATCCCAGGTTTCTTCCAAACGCTTCATTTTTATTGTTTCATGCACAGTTGTGTTGTTCTTGGAGCGTCTTCTTTTTCGTTTTCGTTTTGGTTTTTAGTTTGCGTGGTTTGATTAGTTTGGTGAATAAATTGGTTGGACCCCCTCTTTCATACATTGGTGTTCAAATGGTTTAGTATGGTTTGGAAAAGAGTAGGAAAGCTCATGCTTGAGTGGTAAAGAGAGCTTGTTTTTAACTATGGCCTATGCTTTTTCATGCCATGCTTGATATTGTTTTGGCTTTATGCTTAGTATTCTTTGTTTTAGCATGAATTGCTATAAACAATTGAGATTGCTTAATGTGCCTTGGATGAATCATGCGTTGTTTTAGCATATTAAAGCATATTATAGTGGTATTCTCCTTTGATGCTTTATTTGGGTTGACTTGGCGCATGCTCACACCATGTATGACTATCCAAAGTCACCATAGCCTTTATGATCCTTTAGTTTTCGACTTGTAGTATCACTTTATGCTTTGATCAATGATGTTTTGTCGATCTGCATGATTATGGCCATTATTGCTCTCTTAGTTTGTCGCTCCCAGTCTTTTGCTAGCCTCCACAACAAAGTATGAGTTCCACTCATGCATCCAACTCCCTAAACCAAGTTATTCCAAAGAGTCCACCATACCTACCTACTAGCTTATGTCATTCCAAGTATATTCATGCTTTTGTTTACCTTCCACTTGTTATGAGAAAACTAGTGATTAAAGCTCTCACGAACTTGATGGCACACTTACTTTACTTGCCCTTAATAAACTTGAACTATTGTGTCGTCTATGTTGTATATGCTTGCACTTATTTGTCGGGAATTAGCAGAACCATGCTTTCATGGGGAACGCTTTCAACATTGCACTTGGTACTTGTACCTAGTTGATATCATGCTATTTTGTATATGGATGTCATCGGTGTGAAATGAAAGGGGAGCTTGTAAGTCCATGGAGTTATGTATATGTGTTAGAGAAATGCCTGGGCCGCTGGTCCAATCCATGCTGACATGGTGGAAACCTACAGCGTAACCATAATGAGCTGTCTATGAAGCATTCTTCTTATAAAAAAGGAGTCCTATATTGAGAAAAAAAGAGAAGAAAAAAAGAGATACTTTGAAAAGAGGAAAGAGAGAAAAAAGCACCATATTCCCATGGTAAATAAGAAGAATGCTGAGATGCTCGTTGTCTGCTTGCCTTGTCATTTTGATATGGGGATTCTTCCGTATCATCGGGCAAGGGGTACCCCGTTGGCGGTTCTCAATGATACAAATGTACTTATGATGACAAGAACTTACCGGTGGCTAAACTTGAGTAGCATGAGGAGCGTCCCTCGTATACAAGGGACATGAGATTTCTGACTTATACTTCGTCAAGCATGTACACCATAGTTTGTTCACTTTAACCTTAATCACTTCAAGATGCTTATGATAGGGGCAATGATAGCTGAAAGCAATAAGTACCATAATTTTTGGAAGCTCTTTATGAGACTTGAATCCCTACTTCCTTTTTACAAAAGGCCTTTCTTCCACCATTATATTGAGTCTCCACCTTCTATCTTTATGCACTACTTTGAGAGCATAGTGGCCATTCTTAGTTCTATGTGCATTGTCCCAAGACTATTTGATTGATGCATAACTTGTTATTGCTTGTTTGAAACTATTGTATCTAGTCACTCTTATGAACTTTGAAGGTGTCCTATGCATTTATATTTGCTACTCTACTGAGGGACAAGCTGAATACTAGTATGCTATGTTTTCTTTATGTGAAACAAACAAACGTCTTGCAAAACATTGTTATTCATGAATCTTTTGTTTGTGCCTTTTCATGTTGCATCATAGTTTCTTTGCTTATTGCTAGAAAACTTTATCTTTCATGTTATGATTAAAGTACTATGATCCTAGCTTTGAATGTTTACAAATACTTTGGTCAAGTCTTTGATGGTGCATGTCACCTCAAAAATTATTCTTTCTTTTTATCACTTACCTACTCGAGGACGAGCAGGAGTTAAGCTTGGGGATGTTGATACATTGCAAAGGTATCTATAATTTTTGATGCTCCATGCTTGGTTTTATCCACTTTCTTGTATTTTGTCCACACTTTGGAGTACTTTTCATATGATTTCTTGGACTAACCTATTAACAAGAGCCACAATGCCAGCTGCCTGTTTTCTGCTGTTTTTGGTTCCAGGAAAGTCAGAAAATGAATATTCTCGGAATTGGACGGGACAAAAGCCAAAATGCCTATTTTTCCAGAAGACTCACGGAGCCAGAATACGAGACGGAGGAGGGCCAGGGGCTGGCCACACCCCCTCCCAGGTGCAGGCTAGGCCTGGCCGCGCCAGGGCCTGGTGTGGTAGCCCCAGACACCCCCTCGGTCTCCCTCTTCGCCTATAAGAAGCCTTCTAACCTAAAAACTTCGGGGGGGTCGACGTTTTTCCACGAAAAGTTCCGCTGCGCCGCCGATACCGAAGGGGAGATTCGGGGGACAAGAAGTCTCTGTTCCGGCACCCGGCCGGGACGGGGAAGTGCCCCCGGAGCCATCTCCATCTATCCCCACCATCATCTTCATCGACCATCCATGTTTCTTCTATCTATGAGTGAGTACTCCCCCGCTGTAGGCTATGGGGATGGTAGGGATTGGATGATATCGTTCATGTAATGGCATCAGATTGTTAGGGCATGGTGCCTAGTATCTTTTATTAGTGCTTTATGACTTTGTTGCAACTTGTTGTGCTTAATGCTTGTCACTAGGGCCCGAGTGCCATGATTTTAGATCTGAACATGTTATTGATTCATCATGATAGTATTGTTCTTGGTCTTATCTACAAGTTGTATACACACGTCGTTGTCCAGAACCTATGGTCCCGGAGTGACAGAAATCAGGGTAGCCGGAAGGGAAAGGCTTTGATATGAGGATCACATGTGTTCACGGAGTGTTAATGCTTTGCTCTGGTGCTCTATTAAAAGGAGTACCTTAATTGCCATTAGTTCCCTAGAGGCCCCGCTGCAAACAAACTGGCAAGACAAAAGATGTTGTGCAAGTTCTCATTGCGAGCACGTATGACTATATATGGAACACATGCCTAGGATTGTCTAGTACTTGGATGCTTTATCTTATTAGCTGCAATTGCCCTATGTTCTGATTGCTATGTGAATTGTCTTGTCCATGCAACGCCCGTCCATCCATCCCTATGCCTACCGCACTCGAATCCCAATCACATCGCTTTTGTTACTATTGTCTTTGCTTTACTACTGCTGCTGCTTTACTATTCCTACTACAAAACTATTGCTACTGATAAACTGCTGTGAGCAAGATTGTTTCTAGGTGCAGCTGAATTGACAACTCAGTTGTTAAGGCTTATGAATATTCTTTGGCTCCCCTTGTGTCGAATCAATAAATTGGGTTTCACTTCCCTCGAAAATACTGCGATACACCCCCTATACTTGTGGGTCATCAATCATGTTGACACATGTCATCACCACATATTCTAATACATGGGAATTTGATTTTAAGTGTTGGTCATATTTTATAAAGTTTAAGATTATCATTTAATAGAATTAAAGTGACTAGAAATGCCTATATAGCATTCTTTTGGTACTAGTCCAATGTCACTGCATGTAAACCTCTAAATATTTTTATATATTCAGATAGATCTTGTCAAATGGGATTTTTGAGAGTTGGAATCAACTCAAAAGCATTTATGGTTGAATTTTGAAAAACGTTTGAAGTTGAAATAGTCTCTGTCTTGTTATTTTTACTATAGGTCATCTCTAACTCCAAATGGTTTGAATCCAACTGTCTTGGATAGATAATTTTGATACCTTACTAACAATATTGGAATCATACAATTTGGTTCAGTGAATCTCTTTGAATTGATTTTTCAATCTACTGACAGAAACTGGTTTCAACTAAAATGGAAAATAACTATTTGAATTTACAGGCCTGCGCAGGAAAGTAAACGGGCCGGCCCAATCTACACAGCACGGCGCAGAGGGCTACTGATAGAGGGGTCCCATTAGTCAGTGACTCTATCTAACCAAAATGATATCTTTAAATCTAGGCCCTATGATTAGAACCTGATCTAATGGCTGAGGTTCATCGTCGACGACGAACAGCTCCGGCGAGGTCTGAACTCTAACGCGGCGGTGGGGGTCGTGTGAGGCTCACCTGGGCTCCAGCTAGGGTCGGCAATGGGGGCAAACGATGTGGTCGATGATGGTGGTTCGAACGGTGGTCACGGCGGCTCCAATCGACGACTCCTCTTCTCCTCTGCAGCGGCGGACTCCGGCCAAATTTTGGCGATGTAGTGCTCGCCTTGCTCCGGGGAGAGGTGTGGGAGGTGTTGTGCGGAGTGGGGAGTGAGAGGGTGTGGTGAATTGAGGTGGAGGGGGCCTCTATTTATATACCAGGGAGAGGGGCATTTCGGCATGTGCTGGCTCCTCCGGCGATGGCGGTACAGCGAGCTATCAGCGTGGTTGAGGGTAGGATGGCGACACGGTGCTCCCTGGCGGTCATCACGGGACACGGGGCGGTCGAGGATGGTCGGGCGTGTGCGGTGCTCGGCGTGAACTGTCGGTGTTCGAGACGGCGCACGGGGGCTACGGGTCGCGCAGCGGCGAACGGGGATGTCTGGGAGCTAGCTGGTGTTATGGCGAGGGTGTGCACGCACGGTGAGGGCGAGGCGCGGCGTCGGTGAGCTGGTCGGCTGCGGTGTTGTGGCGTGCTCTCGACATGGCGCAGAGAAAGTGGGCGCAGCGATGCTGGGGTGTTCCATGGCCTAGCTGCAGTCGAGGGCTAGACAGGGGGTGGCGATGGACGGTCGCCTGCCTGCTGGACATCATGGACAAGGGAGGCGTGGTCTGTGGCGAGCGATCCATGGTCGGCCAGCGTGGCCAGCTTCGGGCGGCGCTTCACTGGCGCAACGGCAAAGGGGGGGTTGTCCACTGCATTGCTAGGTGCTGGGGGAGACAAGGGAGTGAAATGAGAGCAAGTGGTCGAGTGATCACTGCTAGTGGAGTTAGGCAGAGTTTAATTAGTGTTTGCAAGGTGTTTGATCAAATGGCCGAAAGAATTTGAATTTGATATTTTTTACTGAAATTTGGTGAGTGTTTTGATCTTATGCTTGAGTGTCTCTGGTTGCTTGGGTTTGCCAAGGTGAATTGATTTGAGTGGTTTTTGCAAAATGGTGATCTTACCATAGGAACTTGATTCAATTTTGAACTGTCCTTTAAATAGATTTGAAAATAGTTTCCGTGAGTTTGTAAAGTGGGCTTGGGTTCACTTTTACTTGGTCTAGCAAGGGGTGAAAAGAAGTGGAAATGTTTCTGTTAGAAATTCTTTACTAGGAACTCACAAAGTGGCCTAATGGTTAACTTTGGTAAAAATGACCATTTGCTCATTTGATTCATATTTGATTTCTTTTTCTTTGCATATTGTTTGTAATTAGCCTAGATGATGTAGTAGTCATCTTTAAACCATTTCTTATCATTTGTAGCAAACACACATGGCAATTTCACTCAATCATACACTAATGCAAAACACAAATGCACTCATAATAAATTTGATACTAAAAGTTTTTGTTACCCCTAAACTTGGGTGATTAGAACTTGATAATCTTGAATAGTATTTTTGGGTGTTACATCTACCTTCACCACCTTAGATCTAATTCACCGTTGTCGCCATGCACTACACCAGATCTACTTCACCGACCCACACTCTCCTGGCGTGCCGAACACATTCCCACCGCCAGGAAACTGCTTCTTCGCTGCTGTCATCCAGCGCTCGGAGGAACCCTTGTTCTGCTTCACCTTCACCCACAAGCACCACAACTGCAGCACCCTCGACAACCTCGATGTCACCACCCAGGATTCGCATGATGCCTAAACACCGTCGCGATCGAGGTAACAATATCTCCTTGGAGTTTGGTAAGATAAATATGTAGCAGTTAACTGTATTTTGTATTGGTGCTACTTTTGTAGTAAATTACAAGTACTATACTTGTTACTTGTATCTTCCTAAATAATTTTTTTATTCAGATTTAACCGTAAGGCATTCAACTGTGATTTTGTATGTCATGGCGAAATATGAGTCAGCCAACGGTTAACACATTTGTTTCCATTATCTACTTTAGTAAGTGCCCATATGTGATGCGGTTATAATTTCTCTCTGGATTGGCGTAGGCTATGGCACTAATTGTTATTTCTTGCTTGATGCTTTTGTCCTATGTATGCAGTACACATTTAAATTCGTTATACTGCTTCCACTAAGATGTATGTTTCATTTGCTTCTGCTTACCCCACTATTCCTAACCGTTTGCTGATGTTACGAAGTGAATAGGTGCTGTTTACACTAGAAATCATAGAATGAATGGCCTCTATAATCTCGTAAGTATCTATTGCTTTTGTATCACTTCATGCTAACATCTGTGAGACTGGAACCTTTTTGTGTTTACTATTCGTTGCACCATTATGCAGAGGACCCACACTGAATTATGGAGACCACCAGTCCAATTACTTGATGCAGCAGACATCATCGAAGAACATACCTGTAACCAGATCAGCAACCCTGAGACTCTACATAGAGCTATTATAAGGATGACCCCCCTTTTTAAGGTTTAAGTCCCTTGGTGTGATGCCATTGACTCTAGTTGAATTGTTATTTTTGTCGGAGACACTAGGGTGATTATAACAAGGCTAGAAATGCAACGGAATCCAATATAACAGAAACGGAAGAATCATAAAGAACCACCCACTTCAAATCTCACTCTGGTATCTACACGTATATGGCTATTTTAATACGAGGCACATGATAGTACACTTTGTCTTTGGGCAGACAATCAAAATATTTAAACATTCTAACTGTTCGATAAATTGTTTGACCATTTCTCTAAAATGATTTGGCTAGTCTATTAGAGGCACCCGTCTGCATGAGGTCCTTGTGTTGAGTGCTTACATTGCTATAACAGACCAAATAATCTTTTGAAAATCTTTGAGAATGAACATGTATGATGTTGTAACTTCTTTTATCTTAGTTTTATCCCTCATCAAGTAGAGCAATCATTTCACAGGGCAGAAGTGACAGTTGCACACTATCTCATCCCTCTATGAAGTCAACTGTTCTAGTTATTACAGAAGAAAGAGATGTATGATGCCTAGTCGTTACTAATTTATTTCTTCCTTTTAGCAAAAGGACTGATTTGAAATTTGTTGGTTTTTGTTTTCCTTGGTAATTATGTTATATGACGTTTGTTTTTGTTTTAGGTTGCAAATATAAATATGAAGGCAGAACACAAAACAACTACCTCAAGTGTAGATCTCTTTGGACAGAGCAGCAGTGACAGTGCGTATTGCTCACGTAGGTACACGATCTCGACTCCTCCATACATTCCAGCAGAAAGAGTTTTTGGTGCTGCACGCCAAGATGCACTTCATGTAGTTGGACAGGAAGCCAACAGAACAGATGCAATAGTCTCCATAGCAAGGAAGGAGTTATATGTGTTGAAAAATAGGCAAGCTTTGATGGAGAATCTACTTCATAATATCCTCAACAAGTCTCGTGATAATCCTGTTGTTACATGTGAGGCGGCACGAGCTCCCTAAAAGAAACTTTTTTGAAACTGAGATTATATTGTTTATCAGCTGTGTTGTACTCCGATGATGCTTCATGAGCTACGGAATTTTTCAGGACTGTAATAATTTACTAATTTTCTAGTTAAGTTTTTTCCATAGTTCCAGAATTTATTTAGCATTTTAGAGAACTTGTGTTCTTTATTTATCCACCTTTATGTCCTGGAAATGGATCTAAGTTAGATAGGCTTAAACAATAGTAGACCCACAACGTTTTATCAGTCCTTGATGGGCCACCAATCAACAATGACGGGCCTACACTGAGGCCATTATATGTAGAATCTGACCACAAAAGAACAGAACAGTAAAAGGCCAAAACAGTGAAAGGCAAGAACAGTGAAAGGCCAGAATAGTAAAAGGCCAGAAAAGTGAAAGGCCAGAACAGTAAAAGGCCAGAAAAGTGAAAGGCCAGAATAGTGAAAGGCCAGAATAGTGAAAGTCTAGAACAATGAAAGGCCAGAACAATGAAAGGCCAGAACAGTAGCATGCTAGAAAAAGTAACAAGGCCAGAATAGTGAAAGGCCAGAATAGTAACAAGCCAGAAATAGTAACAAGGCCAGAACAGTAGGAGGCCAGAACTTTAGCAGGCCAGAAACTTTGCAACCCGTTTATGGGACTGAATAGTAGAAGGCCGGAACAGTGAATGTCTAGAACAATAAAGGGTCGTAACTGTAGAGGGCCATAAGGGCCCACGATGGGTGCGAGAAAAGTGACGGGCCGACAGAAGGCCTTAACAGTAACGGACGGACTTGGCCTAGGATGAGAATGGGCCACACAGTATTGAACCAAGGTGGGCCTTCTGTAGACTGAAACAGTGTCGGGCCTAAAAGTTCACAGGTCACGGATGTCTGCACTAGTTGGCCCATTTCAAACAGTGCCGGAAGAAACAGTAATGGTCCATAATCTTATTGGGTTGTGCTGATGGGCCGGCCCACTTAATTATTAGCAGGCCTTGGCTAGGCCTGGCTTCTACCATGGTTTCTGTGGCCGTTAATGGTGGTAACTGGGCGTTAACGGTGTTTGCCACATGGCATTTTGCATGACATCAGCAGTCAACGCGGCTGGCGAATAGATCTATGACGGAATAAGTTTTCGTGACTGAAGGGTGTGATTTTCCACAGTCAGGAAAAAAACCATGGTAGATTCTTTTGTGACAGGGCTTTTACCACGATGGGCATCCGTCGTAGAAGACTTTTTAGCCACGAAAAAGAGGCCTTCAACCACGATCACCGTCCGTTGTAAAAGCCAACTTTTCTTGTAGTGGCTACTAATCATAAACCATATCGCATATGTGTTTATTAATCTTGCTTGCTCATGGAGGACTTCCTATCCTAAATCTATTTCACCAGATTCATAAGGTCCTATTTTGCAAATCATTGATGTCAACTATTTTGACATTCACATCATTATCATATAATGTGTTTTAGCATTTTGGTGACAAAGTGAGACTTTTGTTTTCTAGTATATACAATGACGATCTATCAATCAATAGAACTTTCAAGATGTCATGTGTAACTATAAAACACACTTAGTCGAAAGTCGAACTTTCTCTAGACCAAAACTGTACTTGCTAACATTGAAGTATCCTAATACTTCTAAATCTATGCAAAATTTTAATCGAAGTGCAACACTTTCACTTTGATGTCTAGCCACGCTTTCGCTTCGTTCAAACTTAACTCTGATTCAGTGATTGCTCTAGAATCTTTGTTCTTTACAACTAAGAACATGGGTCACATTATGTCAAGTATAAACAACACGGGTTTTACCTTGAAAAAACTATGGCCAATGCACATTTGATGCAGTGCATCCCTTTTCCCTATTTTAACCATTGTCATAAATACTGAGTATTTACTCAATACTTCTCCTAATTGTTTAAGTATGAACCAATTCTTTGCTTGAATCCATTCTGAACTATTTTCAGAATCTCGACTAGGTCCTTCTGAACACTTTTAGAATTCTCCAAGCATTTTGAAATTTCAATGTTCATTAAGCATCCTGATCTAATCACATAGATCCACTATATTTAATATGTGTTAAATTTCATCATCTAACGATCTAATCATTTCTAATACCAAACACATTGTTCACTTAATGTGTCGATTACATATTCAAGAACATTGTCACGCTCCCACTCAAATATTTCATCAATATTTTAAATTCTAGGATGTCACTCATCTCCCATTCAAATATGGCATCCACATGTGCTGTTTGGAAAACTTCTTAGCTCCCACTCAACTTGTAGACTTTTCTCGATAATCCTGGCAATTTCAAAATTCTTTGATCTTACATCAAATCAAGAATTTTCTGCTACAAGACTTCAGCAATTCCAGATTGGTCTAAACTTCCTTGTTGTACTAGCTACATCCTTTTCTTCAAAAATTTGAAGACTTTATAGTTTTGATTAGTCCTTTGCTAATTTCATGACTCTAAGTCATTTCTTGTACTTGGGTCCATCAATCCTTCTTTGTAGTTCGTAGGTATGTCTTATTCCAATAATATGACAAGTGAATCAAGAATGAAATTCTGCAACTGGCGGAACAAACTTCTTGAATCCTACTTTTATAAAGTATTTACTGAAACTTCAACTTACACTTTATTCCCCCACTAACACTTCTGTAAGAAACTTTGCTCAAAGAAGTACCTCGCTGAGACAATACAAACTTTGTCTTCTTCGGATATTAGTTTGGAATTTGTATTCATAGTCTTACTAAGAATGTACCACAAAGACTTACTATTCGCAACAATCTCGAACTTGCCATATTTCATATATATGGTGATGTTTCCGTGAATCTTTAGATGTTCTTAATACTTTTGAGTGCTCACTAATTCAGTCTCTGACTCTAATTCCTAACGTTAATCCATCCGAAGATCATTTGGACCATATGTGTCTTATACACTATGATTATGATGTATTAGACATATCAATACTATTTGATTAGTACAATAACCATAATTTGTGAAAATGTTTTTCACAAGTCCCTTATATGCTAATTTGCTATTAACTTGAATTCTAAATCACTTGGATCAAATCGCAAAGACTTTGGAATTCTTGTTAATCTTATATTCGTTTCATTCTGAAATCATTTGAACAATTCAAATAGTTTCAAACTTGTGTTTCATTAAGTAAATACACATATTTACTTAAAATCACCAAAATATTGATTTTCAGTATCGATACATCATATGTATAAAATTCAGCACTTCTTTGCATTTCACCATTTTACCAGAATGCGGAGTTTTAGTCATTCTGTCGAACGAGGCATGGTTTTGCAAAATCTCTAGATCAAATATCTAAGACCCCAATCTTCATTAATATGAAAACATGCAATAACCACAATGACTTAAATAATAGTGTTATTCAATATTTAAACTTGAATATCTTTTGGCAATTTTCATAAACATCATTTTATCATACAGATAAAGACTAGAATAACTTCTTTATAATCCCAATATGAATCATAAAAGAAATTATTCATAAAAATAGAACAAGTGAATTGTTTCTTATTAATATGAATAACCGTCTCCCAATAAGCAAGACACACTGATAAGTTTCACAAACTTGAGTATAAAGCTTTTATTCAAATCTACTAATCCTAATGATAAACTTGGAGGGAAGGATTATCATCGGCCATCAGCTAGCTTGCTGTCCATCATCACGCCATCATCGCCTCATTCCATTCTGTAACTCTCACACAGAGGGTCCTATTTTCATATAACAAGATCAAGTATCAATACTTGAAAACTGCATAAGCATTTCATGGAAACGTTTATTACTAGTATATCACATATACCCTTTCCGTTGACGATGATCCCAGCTTTTCGGTTCGACCTTGGCGAAGGTATCACGGCGGTAATGAAGAGTCGTATCTTCTCTACCATCGGATTCATCAGGGAAATCTTCTAGGGTTTTACAAAGGACGTCGAGGAGTTGGTTTTCTATGAGGATCCTATTTAGGAATTGGTATTAGTCAATAAAATTCGACCCATCTAACTCAAGTTTCTTCCCGTTCATCCATGTACTAAAGATGTCCTGAACTGAGGGGATGGCCATAATCTACAAGAAATTTGCAAAAAAGGACTTAGACCAAGTTCATAATATGGATTTCAGATTTGTAATTAGACTCCCACTTAAACTATCATCCCTAAAGACGGTTTATTGATTACATGACCCCTTTTCACCACATCATCCCCGATCGTCACGACCTTTGATGTGGCTGCTAGGGTGGACTATATTTGTCGATCACATCATCCATGTGACATGTGCTTGATATTTTGATCTTTGTGTTCCGAGGCCATGTCTGTACATGCTAGGCTCGCCAATCCAACCATAGTGTTTTTGTTGTGCATACATGCCTTGCACCCACCGTATGCGAACTAGATATGTGTGACATCTAATCATCATGACCTGCCTCATGTCGGAGAACTTTCTTGGTGGTGCACACTAATGGGAGAACACTTTTGTTGGCATTTAATTAGGGATCATCCTATTTAAATGCTACCGTTGTGTATCTAATACTAGCACTGAAACAAGATGAACATAAAAGATTAAATCATATCTAATCAAAATGTGACGTGACATGGTTGTCTTCCTGCTCCATGATCTCCATCAGGTGCTTCGCTTTGGCGCCAAGTCCATGACGCCACCGGTCTTGTCGTTCATCTTCATGATGAATACTACTACCCTACTTAGCAATATGAAAAATAAACTACCTTACCATTTCATGACTACAACCATATCACATCACAAAGCCTTCCCTGCAACATAAAGTTAGATGCCTCTATTTTATCTATTGCAGATTTTACGTGGATGTTAGGCTTTCATGACAACCGTTTCTACCTACGAACTTCCAATCACAATATGGATAAAATAGTTGTCTCTACTACACCCCTTTCGGGGCCTTCCGTTGTAGATGCCATATCAACTACTATGAGAGAGACAAACACTCGCTAGCCACTTATACAGTACAAGTCGTATGTCGAGCGTTGAACCAGTCTTGCGTAGGATTACGCGTAAGGTTGGTCCGGACCGCTTCATCTCATAGTACCGTGATATAAAAAAATACATGTGGGAAGGTAACAACTAGGGTATCAATTCCCACACTTTGCATGTGTCTATCCATACTAGGATACTAACCATAGATCAGGCTCTGATACCACTGAAGGGTTTTTGCAGGAGATAACAAAAAATTTACTACGTGGAACACCCTGAATGCCTAGGGATCTATCTAGAAATAATGTAGTAATAGAGGAAGACAACGATAATGTACCCTTGAAGACTGAGAGAGCGTTACACTCATGCAAGAGTGTGGATGATGTAGTCGTACCTGTCGACCTCAAGGTCGCGAAGCTCCTCGCACGCCACCTCTTGTCCAGGTCCTTGCACGACGGTCCGGTCGCTACAAGTGCAGCTCCCCCGAGTTATCACACACATACGATGCAATACAATGACTCCTGAACTTCTTGATCCCTGCTGGTTGCGGAAGTACACCTCCTAGCGGAATCTCTATAGCACAACAACATGCCGCAGATGCATTGACTTTGTGTGTACAGTCCTTTCCTTGGGATCGTGCCACGACATAGGCAACTAGAGAGAGAGGGGGGGTTTTTCCAAGGAAAGAAGCCTCAGAGATTATCTGTTGGTGTGTATTTTGATCCTCCCATAGGCACCCCTTTATATAGGGGAAGGGATGTGTGCCCTTCCCTTTAGGTGCCCCATGTGGCTGGGTGGGCCACCTTGCCGGGACCAACCAGCAACAGCAGCCAACAGAGCATGCAATAGCAGGTGGCCAGGTGGGCTAGCGACCCCCTGTGGCCCAGCTCGCGCCTCCCCGCACTGTGGCTAGGCCAACCGCTCTGGGTGGGTCAGCTGAACCCCGCGTGGCCCAGCACACACGCTAGAGAGGCGGCGGGTGTGTGGCCCTGGGTGGGCCGATTCCCACCCCTAGTGCTCGGCCCGTCAGCTGGCCTAGCACACTAGCCCGCCTTGATCCCCGTGAGCTCCCTTGGGCCGGGTTGAGCAGGATGCGGCCGCAACTGGCGGCTGCTACGTGCCACACGCGATGCGCACTAACTTCCACACACGTGGGTGTGGGCTGGTCATACCAGCCCCTTTTCTTTTGTTGTTTTCTGCCTTTTCTTGCGGCTTTCTCCTGGGCCAATTTCCTCCGGGATTTTGGCCTAATGAAAACATTGCTTTATAAATTTGAATTTAAATATTTATTTATTATAAGTTAATTCATAATTAACATATAATAAATGAATATTGTAAATTGCCAATTATCCAAACTCCTTTCGGCCTTTTCCTTCTTTCTTCGAACAACTTCGGATCTCTCTAGAACGATTCTGATTTCTCTTTCTTTCATGATTCCATCTTACGGGAGAATCTCCAAGTGTCGTATTGCCCTTAAGTGTGTTTCCCTATGGTTCGGGAATGCTATAGACATGATCTCTATCAATGATCAACTGCGGGACTGGGATGCCCATGTTGACCCCTATGCACTCCACGAATCTCCATCATGTTGAACCTAAAACGATATGTCCCATTCCCTTTATTACACAATACAAGACATGTCCAAGATTTGATCATCGGTATCATGATACCGTGTTCAATCTCATTTGCAACAAGGTTTTACTCGTTCCCGTGAAATTCCATCCCCATGACCTAGTCATGTGTTGCGCAACATGGATGTAATTCATCGAGTGGGCCCAATTTATCTTCCCTTCACACAGGAGAACAAATCTTGATCTTGATGCATAATGCCTCTACATGCCCCTTTAGATACTTGAACACATATTTATGATCACCGTTTAACCGAGTGACGTTTGATGATATCTAAGCAATCCTTCAGAGACAGTGATTTATATGATCTCATGGTCTAAGGATTATGACACTCTGTTTCTGACAATTACAATGTGAGCTAAGTGACATGATCATGTTGCAATAATCATTGTTGAGAAATGTCCATCACATCATTCCAGATTATATGACTTCATTATCAGTTGGATTTCTTTTCATAGCACCATGATCAGAAAACCTTGATCATCATCTGACCAATGAACTAGTTGAATGGAGGCTACTAGGGACCTAGGTTTGTTTATATACCACACCCATATCAATGTTTCCGATTGATATAGTTACATCATGATATAAAACTATTATGAACTAATGATATATGACAATAAAATCATTTTATTATTTGCCTCTAGGGTATATCTCCTTTGGGATTAATATCATACTACGCTCAAATTCTCAGTAGTTGTTCTGCTGAGATTGATACAGTGGAAATGTTTGCATTCAAACCATGTGTTTGAATCCAAATTATTGGATTCTAAATGTACCCTGATAACTTGATGTTCTAATTCTTAACCTATGAAGCAAGCTTTAGTGGGTAGTTTTTTTATAACTTTATAACTATTAAAGATGACAATAAAGGGGTGTATATCTCCAAGGTTAAAATGGTGATTTGGATTGATCTTATTGCCTGTACAAGTTGACAAAGATTAAAATTTAGAGAATGATTCCTAGAAATTTTGATCTAGGGAGATGATTGATCTAGTAGGAATGTGTTCAGTAAGTATGGCTTGCATGAAGCTTTGATCCTATCAACCTGTCAGTGATCAATTTACAATGATTCCTAATTACCTCATTAGGAAAATGATCTATTAACTATGTGGCTCTAGTTGGCCTTGAGCTAATACTGTGGTTGATTAGCTAGCTCTGCTTGTACTGTAAACATGACAGAATAAATTGAAACCGATTCCTAGTTTGATGAACTAGGAAAATGATTTGAATTACAGTTGGAACAAATAAGTTGGTGGTATAGTAGCTTATGAATGCATTAATGATATGATTTAATAAGATAAAGTTTTCTGGTGTTGTGCTTTGACTTTAGTATCCTTCCTAGTCCTAGTTAAACTTGTGGTTGCTGATTCACTAGTAGAAAAAGGCATATCCGAGGCGCACCAAATATGGGGTCAGTGGCGCACGCCCGGTGCCACTAGTATTTTCTTATCTGTGCGCACCTCGACGTGCGCCACGGATAATCCCACTTATCTATGGTGCATGGGTGTTTTGTGCGCCACCGATAATATTTTCAAATTTCAAAAAAAGGTGGAATACCCAAAATTATCCGTGGTGCATGTGGGTATTGTGCGCCACATGTAAAATTTTCAAATTTCAAAAAAAAATTATTCTCCACCATCACCTCATCGTCATCACATGGGCTGTTAGAGGAGGGCACGACAGGAAGTGGCGCCCGTGCGCTGCCGGAGGAGGGCGTGGCCAGAGGCGGGCAATGCGGTGGGAGGAGGAGAGGAGTCAGAGGAGGATAAAGAGAGGGGAGGAGAGGGGAGGAGGAGGAGGAAGAAGACCGGAGGAGGAGAGGAGAAGGAGGAGGATGGAGAAGAATATAGGAGGAGGAGAGGAGAAGGAGGAGGAAGAGGAGGAAGAGGAAGAAGAAGAATAAGAAGAGAGGAGGAGCAATAAGAATAGAGGAGGAGAATAGGAGGGGAGGTGGAGGTGGAGGAGAAGATAAGGAGAAGGGGCTAGGTGGCCAGGGTGGGGTTTCAAATTTGAATCCCGCACAAACTTATCCGTGGGGCACCCTATTATGGTGCACCACATATAAGTGGCTTCAATTTTTTCTATAGGAAAAAATCTTGTTTTTGCCATAAATTTTTTTCCTTTTCGAGTTTTGAGATTCTAAAAAATCCCTAAATGACATTTGGTGATTGTGACAAGATGTAGAATTTCATGTTTGTCGTTTCAATATATTAAAGATTTTTTTCCGACATCCTATACAAAAGTTATGACCGTTTTACCGTGCCATAACTTTTTTCCGCAAAAATGGTCGAAATTCATATTTTTTTTAATTTTCCTACAAGCTACACCACATAATCTACCTATATATGAAAGGATTCTATTTTTTGAAGTGTTTTTCATTTTCTTTAATTTTTTGCAAAACAAAAAAGGAGATCAATGGGAGGGTGAGGGCAGATTTTCCGAAACTTGCCAGGTCAGTGGCGCACGTTATAAGAGCCCTGGGCCCACACCTATCCATGGCACACCAAAACAACGTGCGCCACTGATACCGAACTTATGTGTGGCGCACATCAATTTTGTGTGCCACATATAGGTGGGGGCGACCCCACGGCGTTGGAGCCCACTTATGCGTGGCACGCCCTTTTGCCCGTGCGCCACGGATAAGGTCATACCCGTGGAGCACCTTTTTATAGTGCGCCACAGGTAATTATCCATGGAGGACCATATCACGGTGCGCCATGGGTATGCCATACATGGATAAGACTTTTCCTACTAGTGATTAGGCCTATGCCCTTGTGGTGCCTCCCTCGAGAGTGTGCACAATGGTGACTAACATCTAGTTAGGTTGCTACTGGGTACACTAGCTAGTACTTGAATTTTGACTATCAATGATGCATGAGCTGAGATTTTTGTTTGGATAAAACCAGATACTTTGATTGGATTTACATAAACCCTATGATGTAACTTGTATATTATCTATATAAAGATCTAAGAGTACTCCTCCACCATAGTGCACCCCCAACAAATCTGATAAGAACATATACTAGAGATTTGTTTTTGTGATCAATATATGGCTTGTGGAGTGGTGTCTATTGCTAGAATGAAGTTAATCTTGATCAACTACTTCTTATGGTACTGACTTGTTCCTATGATGCCCCTAATTCTGCTCTCCTCCTGGTACTACTAGCCTGCTCTTCCTTGAGCTTTTGTTGGCCTTCTCCTCCTTGATCTATTGGCCTTCTTCTTCTTGATTTGCTAGCCTTCTTCTTTTGTTACTGCTTGTTCTCCCATTCTTGGGTACTTCTCCTTCCGTATGAGCTTCTAGTATACTCTCCAACAAGTACCATTTTACTCGTTCCCATGAAATTCCATCTCCATGACGTAGTCATGTGTTGCACAACATGGATGTAATTCACCGAGTGGGCCCAATGTATCTTCCTGTCACACAGGAGAACAAATCTTGATCTTGATGCATAATGCCTCTACATGCCCCTTTGGATACCTGAACACACATTTATGATCATTGTTTAACCGAGTGACGTTTGATGCTATCTAAGCAATCCTTTAGAGACAGTGATTGATATGTGATACGTCCAAAACGTATCTACTTACCCGAACACTTTTGCTATTGTTTCTCTTCTAAACTTGTGTGATTTGGATACAACTAACACGGACTGACGCTGTTTTCAGCAGAATTACCTTGGTGTCTAGTTTTTGTGCAGCAAATCAACTATCAGGAAATATCCCAGAAAATATGCCAAAAATCCTATTTCACCAGAAGACTCACGGAGCCATAAGATGAGACAGAGGAGGGACACGAGGGGCCCACACCCCCTGGCCGTGCGGGCTAGCCCAGGCCGCGCATGGGAGGGGTGTGGCCGCCTCGAGCACCCCCTCGGACTCCCTCTTTGCCTATAAGATGCCCCTTTACCTAAAAACTCAGGGGTTCAACATTTTTCCAGATAGAGTTCCGATGCGCCGCCACCACCAGAAACCGCGATTTGGAACCAGAAACTCCGTTCTGGCACCCTACCGGGACGGGGAATTGGAGGAGATCATCGCCATCATCATCACCATCGCTTCTCCATCAACCATCCATGATTACCCATCCATGAGTGAGTATTCCCCCGTTGTAGGCTATGGGGATATGGTAGGGATTGGATGAGATCATTCATGTAATGGCATCAGTTTGTTAGGGCATGGTGCCTCGTATCTATTATTAGTGCTTTTTGACTTTGTTGCAACTTGTTATGCTTAATGCTTCTCACTAGGGCTCGAGTGCCATGATTTCAGATCTGAACATGTTATTGATTCATCATGATAGTATTGTTTATGATCTTACCTACAAGTTGTATACACATATTATTGTCCGGAACCAAAGGCCCCAAAGTGACAATAATCAGGATAACCGGAGGGAATGGCTGTGATATGAGAATTACATGTGTTCACAGAGTGTTAATGCTTTGCTCCAGTGCTCTATTAAAAGGAGCACCTTAATTGCCAGTAGTTCCCTTGAGGCCCCGCTGCAAACGGGTTGGCAGGAAAAAAGATGTTATGCAAGTTCTCATTACGAGCACGTATGACTATATATGGAACACATGCCTATGATTATTTAGTACTTGGATGCTTTACCTTATTTATCTGCAAATGCCCTCTATCCTGATTGCTATATGAATTTTTTTGTCCATGCAATGCCCGTCCATCCATCCCTATGCCTACCGCGTTTTAATCCTACTATTTACTGCAATTGTTACTGCTGTGTTTACTTTTACTACTGCTTTTACTTTGCTATTGCTACTTCAAAACTGTTGCTACTGATAAACTACTGTGAGCAAGATTGTTTCTAGGTGCAGCTGAATTGACAACTCAGTTGTTAAGGCTTATAAATATTCTTTGGCTCCCCTTGTGTCGAATCAATAAATTGAGTTTTACTTCCCTCGAAGACTGTTGTAATCCCCTATACTTGTGGGTCATCAAGACTATTTTGTGGCACCGTTGCCGGGGAGCATAGCTCTATTTATCAAGTTCACTTGGAATCACTATTGTTCGCTGCCATCCATCAATCATGGATAAATCTCGTGATGGAAAGGTTCCTATATTACCATCCACTACAAGGAGAGGTACAGTTCTGAACACCTCTGTTGCTCTTGATTCACCATCTGTGATGAGTAAGCTCCTTACACCACCACATACACATGCTACACATACTGCTACTTCTGCTAAATCTGAAACTTCTCATACTTATGATGCTGCTTCTACTGTGCTTGATAAGAGTGGTTCGTTAGGTCCTTTCCTAGATTCTACGATTGCTAGAACTATAGCTAGAAATACTAAAACTCCTAATGAAGACATTGCTACACATGTCAGTTCACCTGAGTCTATAGAGCGCTATGATATTGAAGACGGATATATAGAAATGATTGATGAATTTATTAAAGAATGTCAAAATACTCATGGTAAGAGTGCTATTAAGAGTCTCCTTGAGAGGCGTACTATAAAACCCAAATTATCTTGTAATGATAAGTTTGCTACATCTCCCATAAACATTAAAGATAAGGATTATGATTTCTCTCTTGATTTATCTTACATAACCATTGTTGAGAAAGAACCTTTTTTGTGGGACTAAGAATGAAAGTTCTATAGGACATATGACTCAGCTTTCTACCATGAGTGGCCTATTTTCTGATGATATTAAGATGCACACCTACTTTGTTGCTAAAATTTTCCCTTTTCACTAAAAGAAGAAGCTAAGGCTTGGTTTAATAATTTACCTCCTGGATCTATTGATAGCCTTATTGCTTGATTAGTACTTTCCTTTAGAAATATTTCCCTCCTAGTGCTAGACATGCCATTTTGTAGGAACTTTATGATTTTAAACAGGGAGAAAAGGAGATATTGCCTGAATCATGGGCAAGGTTTTGTGATTTGGTTCATGCACAGCTTGGATGTCCATTACCTAAAAATGATCTTCTTGATATAATATTATAATGGCTAATTGAAGAATCTAGGGCATACCTGGATAGTTGTGTTGATTGTGTTTTCAGGAAGAGAACTCCTAAAGAAGCTGAGGAATAAATGGCTAAAATAAGTAAGAATTATGATGACTGGACTTCACCTGAGTCAACTCCACCTGAGTTAGTTGTGCTTGAGCCAACACCAACATAAAAGAAGAGGGGAGTGATTGAACTAAATGATGAAGTGATGAAGGAAGCTAAGAAATGTCTTAAGGAGAAGGTTATTAAAGCTGAAGACGTGAAGAATCTACCTCCTATAGAAGAATTATGTAAGCCAATCTCCCACTCATCCACTATTGAGGCACACACTCTCTAACATTTTGATGAAGGTGATATTCCTTATTCTAAACCTCCTGATCAATGCTTAGAAGAATTTGATATTTTTATTATTAAGCAAGATAATTTTAATAAAAGGGTGCAAAATCATTTAATGGAAAACTCTAGAGCTATTATTGAGTTGAAGGATGTTGTGGAAAGAACCTCCAATGATGTTAAAATGCTTGTTAAACATTTCCAAATGGTTCAAACTCAAATTGATTAGCTTATTAAGGTACAAAAAGATTTGCTAGTGAATGCTGCTAAAGAAACACATGCTTGTGAAATTAGAACTAGAAGTCGTGCTCCCACTCAGGTTCCTCTATATCCCGAGGGGCATCCCAAAAGAATTGAGCAGGATTCTCAACAAATTGAAAATATTGGTACTTCTCCTAAGAAAAGTAAAAAGAAACATAAAACTATTGTAGAGTCTTCTGAACCTGCTAAAGATCCTAATAGTATATCTGTCTCTGATGTTGAAACTGTAAGTGGTAATGAGGAAACTGATGGTCCTAATAAAGAAAAAGTTGAAGAAGAACTTGAAAGGCACACTAAGAATACTAAATACACTAAGGAAGATTTTGTTGCTAAAAAACATGGTAGTGAAAGGGAGCCTTGGGTCCAAAAACCTATGCCCTTCCCTGATAAGAAACACAAGTCAAAGGAAGACGAACACTATAATAAGTTTTGTGAGTGGATGAAACCTTTATTCCTGCAAATTCCTTTAACGGATGCTATTAAATTACCTCCTTATTCAAAGTATATGAAGGATATTGTCTCTAATAAAATAAAGATCCCTAATGAAGAAATTTCTACTTTGCTTGCTAATTATTCCTTCAATGGTAAGGTTCCAAAGAAACTTCGAGACCTAGGGATTCCAACTATTCCTTGTTCTATTAAAAATAATTATGTTAGAACTGCTTTGTGTGATTTGGGAGCAGGAGTTAGTGTTATGCCTTTTTATCTCTACAAGAGACTTCAATTGGAGAAATTAATACCAACGGATATATCTTTGCAAATGGCTGATAAATCTACTACTATTCATGTGGGTATATGTGAGGATGTTCCAGTTCAAGTGGCTCATAATTGCTTGATATTAACTGACTTTGTTGTGCTTGAAATGCCTGAAGATGATAATATGTTTATTATTCTTGGGAGACCTTTTCTTAATACTGTAGGTGCTGTTATTAACTGCAATCAAGGAAAGGTAACTTTTAATGTTAATGACAAGGAGCATATTGTCTATTTCCCCAAGAAGATTGATAGTAATTATGGTTTAAATTCAATTGAAAATATTGACGGCATCCAAGTTGGAGAAATATATTGTCCCATACCACGAGAAAAATATGAAACTATTATGATTGGGACCATTACTATCAAGGTTGAGGTAACATAATTATTTAGTGGAATATAAAGTTTTGTTTCATATAAAATTGTTTTGGTATCAAGACCTGATCAACCTTTTTAACAAAGGGATTTTAATGAACAAAACAATGTTTTCACCATGATTGTCCTTGCTTACTTTTATTTTATCCATTTTAATTTTTGCTTTCACTTAGTTTACTTTTCTATTGCTAGTTGCTTGCATATTAGATGTCTTAGAACTTCTGAAATTTTAGTTTTGTTTTGCTATTGCATCATTCCAAAATTATCTTTCTGCCAGAAAATCATTCATCAATACCTCAAAATTGCTAAAAAATAAAGTGTCTCGAAAAATTTCAGAAAATTCATATTAATTTTTTATGTTAAAAAAGGGGCAGAGAAGTACCTGGAGTGACCCAGGGGGCCCACCAGGCAGACACACCACCTGGCGGCGCGGGCACACCAGGGGCTCGCCTGGCCATGGTGTGGGCCACCCCTGACCGTCGACTTATTCTCTCACCTAACACTTCTTTCTCTCTCCTAAGAAAACACCAGTTCATTGCTCAAACTCGCGTTCTTGCTGTTCTTGCTCGTGATTTTTTGATCTCCTTGCTCAGCCCATCTTTACTGCTGAGATTTGGAGCATTTGATCTCCGGTATGTGACTCCTCCGCTTGTCGAAGTAGATTTTTGATTAGTGGATTATATCTTGAGTATTTTGCTACTATAGGTGACAGGTTATGTGATCTTGTAAGCTTGTTCAATGCTTAGAGAAATTGTTTTGATGCATGTTTAGGCCTCTTACAAGTCCCTCTGAGTAGTTCCTTCCATTATGTAATCACTTTGCAATCACTTGTATGATGGATGTTTAATTTTCAGAATAGCAGAGATGAACAACCACACTTTTGGAGAAGTATTTGAGAGGGACACACCCAGGAGGGCAAGGCCTTCAAGATCAGCTTCTCAATTTAGGCCATCATATAATGAAGATCTTATTGCACCATGCTTTGGCAATGAAGGAGATGAGGGAGATGCTCACCCATCTACCTTCCCTTGCTTTGCCTTTTTGCAAGCTACAGGGATCCTCGATGATTTCTTACTCCTTGTTCAGAGGGTTGGTCTGACCACTTACATGGGGGATGAGAGTGAGCAATATGCCGTGCTCCCCAAAACTTTTGTTGAAAGTTTTGTTTTCACTAACACCCCTTATCGGTCCACTGTTTCGTTCAAAATTTATAATCTGCCTATTACCTTGCCATTGGAAAGATTTTGCAGCATTATAGGCATAGGCATGACTGGGACAGTGAAGAAGATCCAAGGTCGGCCCGCTGATTTGCTGGAGCTCTACCGAAGTGTGACAAATGACGATGACTGCATAGCCCAGCGCGGGAAGATAAGAAACATTCAACTCCCAGCTCTTAGATATTTTGCTTATTATCTTGCCACTAGCATTCTTGGTAGGGAAAACACTAGTAATATTTCTAATTATCATTTAGCCTTCCTCGCTGCTGCACTTAATAATGATACCAAGTATAATCTTGGTTCCCTCATTGCTCGTCGCCTAGCCGCTAGAGGACCTATTTATGGGGGCATTATTACCACATGCATGGTTGCTGCCTTAGAACTTTCTATGGATCCTAATGACACTATGTTGACTCCACAAAGGCTTGATCTTGCTGCTATGAAAACACGTCACTTTGTTACTACTGACTCTAGTACCGAGAATTTAGTGTACAGGATGTTGTTTACTAATGGAGACGAGAGGGAAATTCCTTTGCCACAGTCCACTTTGTTCAGTATTTGCAGGATGACATGGTCGCGTTACAAGGAGGAGGTGGACGAGCAGCTTCGCTTGCTTGGTTTCCATGGGAAGCACCAGGGGGAACTGCCCTCTTACGACTACTCTACACACAACGTTGGGGCATCCTCGAGTTCATATCAGGATGAAGGAACTTCTTCGCCATATTATGGAGGCGCTCCATCTTGGCCAGCTTGGGATTGACACCCACTTAGGCCAAAAGCCTAAGCTTGGGGGGAGGTACACCGACATCACACTCATCTACATGTTGATGAACCACAAGTATAGGGGGTGTATCGCAGTATTTTCGATAAGTAAGAGTGTCGAACCCAACGAGGAGCAGAAGGTGTTGACGAGTGGCTTGGAGCAGGAACTCTCTGTAAATACTTAGCAAACGGATTTTAGGGTTTTTTGATAATGCAGGTAAATAAAGTGCGAGCAAATAAAAGACAATAATAATAAATGCAGCGAGTGGCCCAATCCTTTCTTTAGCAAAGTACAAGCCGGTTGTAATACTTAAGATAACCAAACGTTCTCGAGGACACATGGGAATATCGTCAAGTGCTTTCGCTTCATATAGTTGATTAATCTTCTTTAGTTTGCTAAGTCTTGTGTGGGTGAACCTATGCTAATGTACCGACCTTCCTAGGACTAATACATACTTGTGATTATACCCCTTGCAAGCATCCGCAAGTACAAGAAAGTAATAAGGTAGAAAACTAACCACAGCTTTAAACTTTAAGCCCCTGACTTCCCTTGTGCAAATGTTTCCTAACGGGGGTTCAGGTTTCTGTCACTCCGGCAACCCCTACGATTAGTAGCCAAATATACAATGCATTCCCCTAGGCCCATATAGGTGAAGTGTCATGTAGTCGACGTTCACATGACACCACTAGAAGAAATACACCACAACTTAAATATCAAACCATTGAATCTTTCTCAACACAATTCCACTACTAACAACATGACTTCCCCCATGTCCTCAAGAACTAAGCGAACTACTCACAAGACATCATATGGATCAAGATCAGAGATGATATAATGATATGTAACAATCTGAACATAAACAATAAATCAATGGTTCACTCAATAGCATCAACTACGAGGAGTAATCAACACCGGAAAAGTTTCCCCTTAGAACTATGCAAGATTCAACCCAATTGTTGCAGCGGTATGAAGTGGTGATGATGGTGCTGGTGGAGATGATGGTGGTGATGATGATGATGATCCCGATGAAATCCAGCTTGATGGTGGTGTTGATAGCGATGATCTCCCCTCTCCGGGAAGGAATTCCCTCAGCAGAATTCTGTCTGTCGGAGACATCTTTCTCTCTCGATGTTTTCCGCCCCGCAGAGGCGGTGGAATCTTTTTGTGGTCGCTCCCCTGGTATTAGGTTTTTGTGGGGATAATATACGCCAAAGGGGAGAGCCTGGAGTGGGCTAGGGTGGCCACACCACCTGCTGGCGCGACTAGGGCTGCCCGCACCAGGGGGTGTGTTGGGGGGATACCCCCAGGTAGGGTCACGCCGGGGTATAAAGGCCGAGTTAGCCGAGGTATGGCTAGGTCAAAACAAGTGCTGGCCGAGTCACCTCAAGGCAGGCCGAATCACGGAGTAACCCGGACCGGAGGATGTCCGCCTAAGTAAGTCCCGACGTATGTCGTATGCCGGCAGGATTATTCTAACTTATATGCAGGTACCAGTGTGGTCGGATTAACCAGGCATGATCCGGGTTATATCAGGCTTGCAAGAGAAGGAAGGTATCTTGCTGGTCAAAAGGAGGTCACTGTACGCTGGAGCGTGAGCGAAGCGGACAGAGGCTAGGACCACCGAGGTGTGGCCGACAAGGGTGACGCTGCCTGTGTCGGATGACGCTGGCGCCGCAGAGGCTCACGTAGCCTCTGCATGGCTTACGATGGGGAAAAGTGACCCAGTCGGTTACTATTTTGGGAACAGGCATATTCCCTGGAATATGCCTCCACGTATGCTCTAATTGGAGACCTAGCCACCCCTATATAAGGAGGGCTAGGGCATCTGTAGAGAGGGTTGGGTTTTACTTGGTTGATCTCTAGTTGGTTCCTGAGGGCAAGTTAGTGGTGAGAGTAAGAGAGTTCTTTCTTCCTCCTCTCCCCAATACAGCTCAAGGAGCACTTGTAAACCTTG
Source organism: Avena insularis (assembly GCA_023614405.1). NCBI lineage: Eukaryota > Viridiplantae > Streptophyta > Magnoliopsida > Poales > Poaceae > Avena > Avena insularis. Next base: position 427,363,445 of record CM042686.1, on the reverse strand, counting down.
GACACCTATTGAATACAAAGCATCAGTGTGTGGAATCACCACACTATCCCTCCCTGGATTCCTCTAGTGCATATTGTCCCCACCTTTAGCCTATCCATGGCATCTGCCGTGACACCACCATGACAGTTGGCACCCACCGTGGGGCTAGCGGCGCTAGCAGGAGTGAAGATCCGGACAGGAAACCTCATCGGCACCGGCGAACGCATCGTCTCCGGGCTTGTTCAGCGCTTTGGAGCGCTGGACTTTGTCAGCGACAATGCTGGCTGCTTCGGCAAGCGACCTCTCCCGCGCAACGGCCTCTTTGTCAATCTTGGCACGCACAAGATCTACGTCGCTGTCGATGTGTCATGCGTTCACCCGTGGCACGTCGTCGAGGGAGGCGAGCCACCCCCTAGCACGGCCTGCAGGGCGCGTATCACTCGCTCCCCTAACCGTGTCGAGGTGATGATGACTGCGCTGACGCTGGCACGAGCAAGGATCCGGCACCAGATCCGGAGGTAACATCCAAGGCACCAAGGAAAAGTAGAGGTCATCCACTAGAGAGGCCAGAAAATGTGCTGCAGCAAGCGATAGATAGCTTGGCAAGTCCCATAGCACCTGTGGTAGATCCGGCTCAGGCACAGGCCGAGTTAGAGGAGACTAGGCAGAAAATACTAGAGGGTGCGAAAAAGATAGCAGCGGCTTAGCAGTCATTGAACATGGCACTGCGTGAGTATGCAAAGGCAAATAAGGTAGATGCCGTAAAAGTGAAGGGGAGAAACCTCATTAGTGAAATGAACAAAGAGGGTGATACTAGAGTTGAGGAATTAGAGAACGTTCTGTCCATGGGGCTGCCGAAGTATAGTACCCCGGTAAAGAACCTTAGAGCAGCAGATGCAGCTGCATCCGAGTTAGAGGGTTTGATGGGGGAAGCCCGGCAAAGACAGCAGGATAGGGTCAATGAGTTAGTTCGGATCGCGAACAGACAAAATGAAGAGTTGCTCAGGGCTAATCCGGCAAGAGCTGGGGCCTCCAAAGTCGTTCACTCAGCAGTAGGTAACCCGGAGAAATCTGCTGGAGCTGCATCGTCCCCTCACGGCGGCCCAAGGAGAGAAGAAGTGGTAACCTCGGCAAGGAGAAACAAACAGATAAGTCCCATATGACTCGGCAAGGGCAGGGAAAGGAAAAGAAGTGCAGGCAAATGAGGACCAACAAAGTGTCAGCCGAGGTGAAGCTGACTGAGGTAACCACGACCAAGGCAATGCCAGTCAGGGAAATGCTGTGAATGGCAATGCCGGACAGCGCAACTCGACGGGTGCAGGGAAACCGCAGCAGCGGAATATACCACGGCAAGAGCGAAGTGCCGGCCAAGGTATGCAACAGAGAGCGGCTCCACAAGAGCAAGATAGATACAACGATGGTGATTCAGAAATGGTGAACGCAGGGTATCCCAGGTCGGACTATCACGTGATAGGGTCAAGATTGGGAAGCAGGAACTTGATGCCTGACGACGCCAGGTTAAAACTGGATCGGCTTTATAGGTCGGAGAAAATTGAGTTTCAAGGTCCTCCGGGTCCTGCATGTTTTGGGCCCCGGATCATGAAGGAGCCTCCGGTGCCTAACTTCCAGTTACCCAGAGGCACAAAAACATATGACGGTAGCACCAAGATGGAGGATTGGTTGATCAACTACGTGACAGCGGTGAAAATTGCTACAGGCAACTTGAGATGGGCTATGAGATATGTACCTCAGATGCTGGAGGGGCCAGCGAGGGTATGGCTAAACAATTTGCCACCCAGAAGTATTAACTGCTGAATCAATTTTGAGGAGATGTTTGTCAGTAACTTCTCAAGCACGTATCAGAGGCCCAATAGGCCACAGACCCTGGCAATGTGCAAGCAGAGGCCGAATGAGACGGACCGGGAGTTCTTAACTTGGTGGTGCACAGTGCGAAACTCATGTGAGGGCGTGATTGAGTCACAGGCTATAGCTTGGTTTACACAAGGGTGTAGATATGCAATCATGCTGTGGAAAAGGTTACAAAGGGATATGCCAACTACACTAGCAGAGACGATCCGGATTGCTGATTCATATGCCTTGGGTGATCCGACTCAACCTAGGCTTGTGTCAAACGAGTCAAATGAGGAGTACTACCAGCGAGATGGAGCTGGATCATCCTGGCGGAATGATTACTGGGGTAAGAGAAAAGATGATAGGCCGGATTACAGATACAGTTCGCAACAAGTTGCAGCTGTCAATCAAGACCAACCCGGAGCTGGGAGTAATTAGCGTCAGAAAACTGGAGGGCAACAATGGACTCCAAGAAATGATGGCAAGAAAACTTGGACGCCAGAACAGAAGAAACAGTGGCAAGAAAAGAAGGACCATCCGAGGTATACCTATGAGGGAATGCTGGATCAGCCGTGTAAATTTCACACGCCAAATCCGAGTAACCCGGCGGGTCACACGACTCGGCAATGTGAGTGGATGAGGAAGATAGAACAAAGTGGTTCGGGGAATGCTCAGGCACCTCGGAATGATCAACCTCGGCAGGAGTTACCTCGGCAGCAATTACTCTCCGGAGCGAACACGCAACAATTAATGTTGCCACCACCTCCGCCGAGGTATGAAAATCATGAAAGAAGGGATGCAGTGCATCAGGTAGAAAACCAACATCAGCCAGATCAAAGGTATCCCGGAAATGAGGGGAGAAATGAATATAGAGAGCATCACCAGAGTTATTGTGTGTTTACTATAGAGGAAACAGATAGAAAGAGTTTGCAGCGCCGACATATGGAAGTGAATGCGGTAATGCCCGCAGTGATGAGGTATATTCCTTGGTCGGATCAGGAAATCACCTGGAATTTCAAGGATCACCCCAAGCTTATGCCAATCCCTGGTTCATATGCGTTAGTGCTGGACCCAACGTTCATCGGGCCAAATATCAATGTGAGATTTTCTAAGGTGCAAGTTGGATATCTCAGAGAACATGCTCCAAGCTACAAGAACAACTTTCCATGGTATTGTGCCAGGCATTTCCTGTGAACCCATTGGCAAGGTCCGGGTAGACGTGCTATTTGGCACAAGAGATAACTGCCAAACTGAAAACTTGGAGTTTGAGGTGGTGAACCTAGAAAGTGTGTATCACGCGTTACTCGGTAGGCAATCCCTGAACAAATTCATGGCGAGTTGTCACATCAGTTACCTGAAGATGAAGTTGCACGGGCTAAATAGAGTAATTACCATAACAGGGGATTTCTGACGTTCCATTGAGTGTGCGTCAGCCGGGTCTAACCTGGCCGAGTCACTCGTGATCGCACAAGAAAAGAGAAAGATCCACGAAGTGGCGGCATTGGCTCAATCCGCTCAGCAGTATATGTCGGCGCTGAGTAACCCACATGGAAGTGTTTCATTTTAAGCAACAAAAGATACAAAGAAAGTGCCTATTGACGATTTGTTCCCAGAGCGCACCGTAACAATTGGTGCCGGGTTAAATGACAAATAGGAAAGCAAGCTCGTCAACTTCCTCCGTGAGAATCAGGATATTTTTGCTTGGTCCACACAGGACTTGCAAGGTGTTCCGAGGGAGTTGGCCAAGCACTCTTTGAATGTGAGACCCGGAGCAAAGCCGGTGAAGCAACCTCTCCACCGCTTCGCCGAAGATAGGAGAAAAGTCATTGGAGATGAGATAGCTCGACTCCTAGCAGCTGGGTTTATCATGGAAGTGCTTTACCCAGATTGGCTATCTAATCTGGTGCTGGTGGAAAAGAAGAAAGATTATCCGAATGTGGCAGTGGTTGGCGTATGTGCATCGATTACACGAACCTGAATAAGGCGTGCCCAAAAGATCCATTCCCACTACCAAGGATAGATCAAGTCATAGATTCTACTACTGGGTGTGAGTTGTTGACATTCATAGATGCATATTCTGGTTTCCACCAGATACCTCTGAATCCGAATGATCAAATAAAGACTGCGTTTATCATCCCGTATGGGGCTTATTGCTATCGCACCATGCCTTTTGGTTTACGTAATGCAGGGGCAACGTACCAAAGATGTATGCAAAAATGTTTACACGACCAAATCGGCTGAAATGTGCAAGTATATGTGGATGATGTGGTTATAAAAACCAAGGAAAGCAAAACGCTCCTTGATGATATCAGGCAAACATTCGCGAACCTAAGGAGGTTCCGAATGAAGCTTAACCCGGAGAAATGTACCTTCGGTGTCCCGGCTGGAAAATTACTCGGATTTCTTGTATCCAGCCGAGGTATCGAAGTTAACCCAACTAAAATCCGATCCATAGAGAGAATGGAGCTGTCGAAGTGTCTTAATGATGTCCAGAAGTTCACTGGTTGCCTGGCATCTTTAAGTCGGTTCGTATGTCGGATGGGAGAAAAAGGCATTGCCTCTCTATCAACTAATGAAAAAGGCGGACAAGTTCGTATGGACGCCGCAGGCTAACGAAGCCTTTATCCAATTAAAAAAATGTTAGCCACTGCACCAGTGTTAGACTCTCCACTATCAAAAGAGCCAATGTTGCTCTATATAGCCGCGACCAACCGAGTTGTAAGTGCAGTGGTGGTGGTAGAGCGCGATGAAGAGGGTAAGTCAGTGCAAAGGCCAGTCTATTACCTGAGCAAGGTATTATCCGCATCAAAGCAAAACTATCCTCACTATTAGAAAATGGCATATGGTGTGTATATGGCAGCAAAGAAGCTAAAACACTACTTTGAAGAACACCCAATTAAAGTAATATGTGAAGCCCCAATATCTGAGATAATGAGTAACAAGGATGCAAGCGGCCGAATCGCAAAATGGGCAATTGAGGTAGCCCTTTATGCTCTGTAATACGACAGGAGAGATGCGATCAAGTCTCAGGCTGTGGACGACTTTTTCGTGGATTGGGTCGAGATGCAATATGAACCACCATTACCAGATCCGAACTACTGGAGAATGTACTTTGATTGATCAAAAACAAAAACCAGGTTAGGCGCCGGAGTTGTACTTACCTCGCCAAAGAACGACCAGCTGAAGTATGTGTTGCAGATCCATTTCGCAGCGTCAAACAATGTCGCCGAATATGAAGCACTTGTGCATGGGCTCAAAGTGGCAAAAGAAATTGGAATACGTCGGATCCAATGCTTTGGCGACTCGGATTTGCTAGTTCAGCAAGTCTCGGGGCAATGGGATGCTATTGATCCAAACATGGCATTGTACAGATTCCATGTGCGAAAAATATCTGGGTACTTTGAGGGATGTGAGTTTCACCATGTACCTCGGCTGGAAAACGAGGCTGCCGACGTACTGTCGAAGCTCGGATCAACCCGACAAGCAATTCCACCAGGTGTAGCACTAGAACACATCAGAAAACCATCTATCAGGCCGTCCCCAAAAACCGACTCAATCTACATCCCGGCAGATCCGGAGTCCAGAGCTGTACCCATGCACATTGACGTGGGAAGTGGTTCAGGAAACCCGGGGACTGCGCAGCGAGATCCGGCCGAGGTTATGCCGGTGGAGAAAATGGAAGTAGATGAGGATGTGTTTCCAGTGCGAGCTATACCGGCTTGGGCACTACCCATATTTCAATTCCTGAAGGATGGAACTTTGCCCAGTGAAGAGGTGCTTTCTAGGCAAATTCAGAGGCACGCAAAGGCATACACAATTATCAATGCCAAACTATACAAGAGACGTGTCACAAACGTCCTCCAACGATGTGTTGACCCGGAAGAAGGGCTTGACATCCTCCGAGATATACATCAAGGGGAATGTGGGCATCACGCCTCATCTAGAGCTTTAGTGGCAAAAGCTTTCCGGCATGGGTTCTACTGGCCAAGTGCCTTGGAACAAGCAGAAGATCTAGTAAGAAAATGCAATGGCTATCAGAGGTATGCAACCAAGACACATATGCCAATGTTGGATCTCAAGACTATACCAATTATCTGGCCATTTGTTGTATGGTGTTTGGATATGGTTGGCCCGTTTAAACCAGCAAGAGGCAATATGACCCATATCTTGGTTATGGTTGACAAATTTACAAAGTGGATTGGGGTAAAACCGATAAGAAAATGTGATGGAGCCACAGCCGTAACATTCCTCAAGGATATCATTCTGAGATATGGCTATCCTCACAGTATCATAACAGATAATGGCACCAATTTTGCTGAAGGAGCATTTGTGCGATTCTGTCGAGATAAGAAGATCTAGCTGGACGTTGCCTCGGTAGCCCCCCCCCCCCCCCGCATCGAACGGACAAGTGGAAAGATCCAACGGATTAGTATTATCCGGGATAAAACCCCGGCTCATTGAGCCGCTGCAAAGATCAGCGGGGTGCTGGATAGAAGAACTACCAGCGGTACTGTGGAGTTTAAGAACAACTCCGAATCGATCAACAGGCTATACGCCATTATTTCTGGTATATGGGGCAGAAGCTGTATTACCAGCCGACATAGAGCATGACTCGCCTAGGGTCACCCAATACACAGAAGCTGAAGTGCGAGAAGCCCGGCAAAATGATGTTGATCTACTGGAAGAAGCGAGAGAATTGGCATTGTCCAGATCCGCCATATATCAGCAAAATCTCCGACGCTATCATAGCCGGAAAGTTAACCCTCGGGTCTTCCGGGAAGGTGATCTGGTACTCCGGTTGGTACAACGTACTACGGGCATGCATAAGTTATCCCCCCCATGGGAAGGGTCATTCATTGTGAGCAAAGCATTGCACAATGACTCTTATTATCTCATCGATGCAAAACCATAGGAGAAGAACAAGGCAGACAGGTCCGGCGAGGAATCTAAGCATCCATGGAATGTAGCTCTACTCCGTCCATTCTACACTTAACAAAGAAGTGTGTGTATCTGAGTCTCTCATATGTCGGTATGTATGCTAGCAATGAGTTCATCAATGAAATCTTGGCACCTCGAGCAGTAACTCGGGGACTGCCTTAGTGATATTTATTGTTTTCTGTATTAGTTATTTATATGTCGGCTGGCGTAAGTTGCTTCTACCTAAGCCGGATTAGTAGTGTGTGAGCACCAAAAACTCAACTCTTCGACTTGCTGCTGTCCAACAAGATTTGGCTTCATGGCAAGCAACAGAACAAGTTTGAATTGCGTAGCACATGAAAAATGACTAAGGAAAAGAACTTAATCGAGCCGACATTTGTTATTCAGACTAACCTTATGCTTACTTTATATTTACTACGCTGAATTATTTTGAGATAGTCCTAAAGTTTCCAAGTATTGTTAAGTCAATTTTTGAAAGTCGGACTCGTAAGTCATAAAATCGAATCAAGGTAGACACGAGCCGAGCCAGGAAATTGGAGAAAGAAGAAAATGAAACTCGGGGACTACGCCCAAGTTAATCCGGCACGAGCAACTTAGTAGCAAAGTATAATCAATGTGCTTAATACATTTGCACCCGGCATACCGGGGATCCGATAAACTTCAAAGTGTTTGATGGTGATCAAGGGGCAGCAGGACGAGGTAACTCGGCGCCGGCAGGTGGAACTTTGGCCTCAGCTTCAGCATCATTTTCGTTCTCTTCGATGTCCGAGGCGTCGTCCTCTTCCTCCTCACCTGAATCTTCTTTGACATATTCATCATCAACAGCGCCAAGGAAGCTTGGTCCCTCGTTCCATTGATGGATGGGGCATACTGAATGAGGCTATGGGCGCAAGCCTTGCGCTGAGCTATCCAATCCGGATCAGTGGACCACCTGGATCTGGTGCGCATGCGCTCGAGAAGATTCAGGTTTATTTTTTCATACCATGTGAGCATGTAGTGGAGGACGGTTTCAGCTCCGGCGCGTCCGGTGGATTCCCTCCAGAGGTCAAGCTGGGTCTCGCACTCCATTAACTTGTTAATTAGAGCAGTGGACCCTTCCGGAGTATCTTCATCAAGCCAAAAGGCATTGATGATCCGGACTGCTACATCAAGGATATCCTTACCATAGTTCTTCACAATCTTGACGCAAGAAGATAAGCTGACCAGTAGGTCCTCCATGTCATAGGGAATGATTTCAGTGCCAGGACTAGTTGGGGTACCCCTCTTCTGGCGGAACTTGGTAACAGGAGTGGTTGCAATGGCATCACCCTCCGGAAATTTGTCTAAAAACAAGATAAGTGAAATAGGTGAAGGAGGTTGCCCGGAGAGATTCATGCCGGCTGAAGGAAAGGAACTTACGAGAAATATGGATGTGGATCCCGGTCAGCTCCTTGGTGCAGTTGTCACGCCTCTTTCGGAGTTGCACAAGTTCAAAATTTTCCGACTCAAGCTTAATGTCGGCCTCCTTCAGAAGTTCTTGATCTTTGGAAATTTGGAGGTTGAGACGTTCTCACTCTTCAGTAAAATCTTGGCCAGCTTTATCCATCTCGGATTTGTGGAGCGCCTTGAGCTTTTTCATTTCTGCCTTGAGCTTGGCAATTTCACCATCCTTGGTCCAGAGGAGGGCGAGCTCATCATCCTTCTTCTTAAGTTCGGCCTGATGTTGCCCTGCTTGTTCGAGAAAATGCAGCATCATATCATGCATGGGCACACTATCTTCAAGAGATGCTGAAACAGTTTGTTAACCCGGCAAAGCCGAGGTATGAATATCTGTCGAGCTCAGGAGAAGGAAAAGAGAGCACAGAAGTTAAGTAACCGAAGTGACTTACCTTTTATCTGGTCCAAGTTCTTCCTCATGAGGGTGTTCTTGGACTCCACTCCGGCTGCCCAATCCGAATAACAGATTAGTTCGGCGGGAAAAGACAAAGAAAGATGGGAAAAAGCCAAGGAGAAAACTTACCCCGTTTCTCAAACTCAGCGAGAAGCGTAGAATGTTTCGAGCGCATCGCCTTATGTGTGTCCAAGAGGCGCTGAAACTCGGCGCTCCGGCGATTGGTGGTAACCTGAGAATAGCAAAGTTGACTTGATCATGTGCATATTCGAAGTGTACAAGATCCGGGCCAAGTGGAACTTAACCCGGCTCTAGGTGTGTGCATATCCGAAGTGTACAAGATCCAGGCCAAGTGGAACTTAACCCGGTTCTAGGTGTGTGCATATTCGAAGTGTACAAAATCCGGGCCAAGTGGAACTTAACCCGGCTCTAGGTGTGTGCATATTCGAAGTGTACAAGATCCGGGCCAAGTGGAACTTAACCCGGCTCTAGGTGTGTGCATATTCGAAGTGTACAAAATCCAGGCCAAGTGGAACTTAACCCGGCTCTAGGTGTGTGCATATTCGAAGTATACAAGATTCGGGCCAAGTGGAACTTAGCCCGGCTCTAGGTGTGTGCATATTCAAAGTGTACAAGATCCGGGCCAAGTGGAACTTAACCCGGCTCTAGGTGTGTGCATATCCGAAGTTACTAGGGAGCTACGCTAATTCTCTAAGGAGCATCCGGCCGAGTAACAAGGTACTCTCCCGGAGGCTCGGGGACTAATGGTTATATGACTAAGCATTAGTATATATTAAAGAAGAGACGAAGTAGCATACCTCCATCATTCGACCGGCAAGGTTGATAGCCTTGGGAGCTGTGTTCATCTGTATGGCAAACTCGGCAGGCCCAAATTTCTCCGGGAGATCGTCGTTATTGATGAACTCCGCCTTGTTCCAGTTATTGACAAACTCGATTAGGGCCGGAGGATAGCGTTCTCCACTAAGCATGTGGGGCGCGATCAAACCCTTGGCGTGGGCCTCCCTCCTCTCAACTTGTGCAGCAGCGGGGCTAGTGTGCAGAACAAGTTGCGCATCAGCTGACCCGGCAGAGGTGTCTTTCCTCGGTGGGGTCTTCTTCGGAAGCATGGACACAAGTGTACGCTGTCTAGCCTCGATAGATGCGGCCCTGGCAGCGTCAGAAGTTTTCTTGGCCTTAGGCTGTTGCTGAGAAGTTAAGGTTTGAGCCACGGATTTGGTCTTGCGAGCTGCCTTGGTGCTAGCCTTGGTGCTAGTTGTGTCTTCTCGCCGAGTCTTGGAAGACTCAGACGAGGCGGAGGGAGTTGGTGCTGCTTCTGATACTTGTGATGCTGTTGTTGGTGCTGGCACCGATGCTGGTGCTGGTGTTGGTCTTGGCAGGGGTGCTGTAGGTACCTCGGTGGTGACAGGTTGCGGCTGAGCCGAAGAGGAGCTGGGAGCAACCGCTGCCTCGGCACAGCCACTTCCCACTGCTCCGAGGTTGCCCTCCTCTGGACGAGGTGGGCTAGAACCCGGAGCAGCCGCTGAACCCTCCTGAATGGGGCTCAACGGGCGTGTATCATCGCCATGAGAGGGACAAGGGCTATGTTGGAGCAGCGAAGCGATGCTGGATCCGCTCTGAGGAACCTCCACCATAGCCCTGCCGAATCAAACGATGAATGATAAGTTATAACAAAGGAAAGGCATGTGAATAGCAAGCCACGAAGCAGAGGATTAGACAGATACAAAGGTGACTTACTCGTTAGAAGTCAATAGCTCCTTGGGCTTCCGAGCTCTCCGAGCTGTGGCCTTAGTCGTAGGCTTGGTGGCGGCTTTATCTACAGACTTCTTTCGTCTCTTCGTTGGTTTGGAAGGTCCGGAAGAAGAAGCAGAAGCGGCTGCTCTTTTCTTTGACGCGGCAGGGACCGGTTCACCCGTGGCAAGGGGAGGATCTTCATGGATCTGCCAACCCGGGTTAGCTGATGCCGGAAAGGCATAAGAAAGGGGGACAGCGTCAAATGCTTCCATCACCTCAACGTCAGAATCATCTTCATCATCAGGCCAATCTCTTAAGGAAGAGAAGTTACCGGTGGGTCGCTTGGTGGCATTAGGGAATGGCAGGAACATCTCCTGATCCAGCTCCTCCTCGTCCGGAGCATCTCGATCATTCGCCCATTTGAGAGAAGGCTCGATGCCATCCTCGAGGGTTTGTTGAAGAAACAACTAAGAAGAAAATGCAAAGGGATGAAACAAACAACAAATTCCGACATATGATATAACTCGGAAAAACATTAGATCACGAGATTTACCGCAGGAGGAAGCCTGTCCCGGCAGAAATGTTCAATTCCCCACTCCCACTCAGTGGAGAAATCTTTATCAGTTGTAAAGAGGGCCTTGACCCGGTAGAATATCTCGGCGTTGGTCAATTCGAATGAGGAAGTCCGGTTGGGGTCAAGGCGCCAGCTCATGTGGCAAAGTTTATGTGTGCATTTCTGGAGAGGGAAGATCCGGTTGTGGACGAAAGTGATCATCGCATCCTCGTTGCGCAGCCATCATCTTTCAGTTCCTGAAACCATTTGTTGACTTGGTTCGCCAGGATAGTGGGTTTCTTGGAGATCCGGTCCCACAGATCCGAATTAGGAGGACCCGGAGCGTAGGGGTGCAGCCGGATCAAATCTTCATTCGTGCCATTTCTGACATAAAAGAAGGTTCGGGCCTAGCCCTTGCAAGAATCAAGCCCCATGACCCGGGGAAAGACGGACTGTTTCCAGGGAGAAATGGAAGCTGCACCGAACTACGTAAGTTGTTTGTCCTCTGGGTCAAGCTCCTTATTCGGAATCACGTTCCGGCATAGACCAAAAAATGGATCCAGAGCTCTTTAGTGGGCCACAATCCGACATACCCCTCTATGGTGGAGGCAAAGGAAGAAAGTGAAGTGATGGCGTTCGTCCGAAGGTGGTGCGGTTGAAGCTCATGGATATTGAGCCAATCATGGAAGAAATCACTAACGGGGAGGCCGAACCCTCGCTAGAAATGGGAGAGGAACACCACGAACTCACCGGGATTGGGTGAGGGTGCGAGCTCCTCGGAGGCGAGCCGAGCAATGACGCCCTCTGGGATGCGGCGCGTGTGGTAGAGCCAGTCGAGGTCGTCCTGGCACACCTAGGAGCCAGCCCAGGCGCCGCGTTCGGCATTCTCCGTCTCCTCCTACATCTCCGCCTCCGTGATGGCGAGCTCTTCCTCTATCATATCTAGGTCGCTGTCCTCACCGGCCCTATCGGAGGTGGGGGAAATGCCTTGGAGCTGCGCGGAGTGGCGGCGGCGATGCTGGTGCGTAAAGGCATCGGGCGGCGACATGCTAAGGTGCAGCGGCGGCGTTGTTGCTGGGAAGAAGAAGAAGGAGAAGAGGCAGAGGGGCGCGAGAATGGGGAAAAATACCAAGGGGCGCACCCCTCCCCTATTTAACCACGCCCCAGCTGGGTTAGTGGGATCATGCGGTGCGGCGAGGCCACACGGTGTGGTCGTGTATTTGCCAGGTCAGCCAATCAGAGGCGAGCCACAGGAAGGACCACAGGGCGCAGGGGATCCCATGACGTGACGTGGTGATACAGTTAACAAGGAGACAGACACGATGTGACGTGTGCAACAGTAACACCTGACATTAACTACAGCAGTAACTGGCGCAGGCCCTTAAAATGAGGCAAGATAATGATTACCCTCCACGTGGGGAAGCATACGAGAGAAGGAAGAATAACCCGGATAACTATAGGGTGACCCGGCCAGCGAGTGAAAACTCGGAATGTGCCAAGGGAAAAGCTAGCCAATGAAATCCGGGATATGAGGTAACTCGGAAAAGGGAGCAAAGGGCTCGGTAAAATTGAACCTGTTGTGGCCTTAGCGGCTAAGGCTGCTAAGACCGCACCAGCTTCGGGGACTAATGTTCGGGGGATACCCCCGGGTAGGGTCACGCCGGGGTATAAAGGCCGAGTTAGCTGAGGTATGGCAAGGTCAAAGCAAGTGCTGGCCAAGTCACCTCAAGGCAGGTTGAATCATGGAGTAACCCGGACCGGAGGATGTCCGCCTAACTGAGTCCCGGCCGACGTATGTCGTATAGCGGCAGGATTATTCTAACTTGTATGCAGGTGCCAGTGTGGCCGGATTAACCAGGCATGATACGGGTTATATCAGGCTTGCAAGAGAAGGAAGGTATCTCGCTGGTCAAAAGGAGGTCACTGTACGCTGGAGCGTGAGCGAAGCGGACAGAGGCTAGGACCACCGAGGCGTGGCTGACAAGGGTGACGCTGCCTGTGTCAGATGACGCTGGCGCCGCAGAGGCTCACGTAGCCTCTGCATGGCTTACAATGGGGAAAAGTGACCCGGTCGGTTACTATTTTGGGAAGAGGCATATTCCCTGGAATATGCCTCCACGTATGCCCTAATTGGAGACCTAGCCACCCCTATATAAGGAGGGCTAGGGCATCTGTAGAGCGGGTTGGGTTTTACTTGGTTGATCTCTAGTTGGTTCCTAAGGGCAAGGTAGTGGTGAGAGTAAGAGAGTTCTTTCTTCCTCCTCTCCCCAATACAGCTCAAGGAGCACTTGTAAACCTTGGAAACCTATTGAATACAAAGCATCTGTGTGTGGAATCACCGCACTATCCAGCCCTGGATTCGTCTAGTGCATATTGTCCCCACCTTTAGCCTATCCATGGCATCTGCCATGACACCACCACGACAGGGTGGTGTGGGCCCCCTATGGCCCATCTCCACTCCCTCTTTTGGCAATCTTCGTCTTCTGAAAAATAGAATTTTCCATGTATTTTCCTGGATTTTCCGATCTTCACGAATTTCGCCTCCAAACAGCACCTTTTCTATCAGAATCCAGATTGCAGCGGTCCATGCTACAAAAGTCATCAACCATGCAAAAACAGATGAAATAACATAAGTATCATCTCTTAATATGAAATATATCAATAAATAACAGTAAATTATGATATAGAATAGTGATGCAAAATGGACGTATCAACTCCCCCCAAGCTTAGACTTTGCTTGTCCCCAAGCGAAAACTAAGCTCAATAAACATGACCTCGGGTTTCTGGAGTGAAGAGTCGATAAAAGAATACAGACAAGAAGCATCACATTCATCAATACATAAATCATAATAAAAGACAACTAACTATTATATAAATTAACTTGCAATAAGTAAAGGAAACACAATAAAGATACATAAAGTAAATGATAATTGGTAATGGCAAACTTTGCTCTTGGTCAAAGAATAGTTGAAAATTTGCAGGAGTTCGCAGATAAAGGGTTTTCAATGGTAGCTTTCAAAGTAATAAACACTAAGATAAGTGCAAATGCGCAAAGAAAGTAACATAAGAAACATGATTGAATAAATCATCATATGAATGAATGAATGAAACACAAAAACTCAAAATACTTGCTGAGATAGAAGGGAATAGGTTTACTGACTCAACTAAAAAGTAAAAGATAGGCCCTTCGCAGAGGGAAGCAAGGATTTCAAGTTTCATAAAGAGCTTCCAAACATTATGGTACTTATTAGCTTTCAGCTCTCATTGCCCCTATCATAGGCATCTTTAGGTGATTAAGGTTAAAGTGACACAACTAAGAGGACATGCTTGAGAAGTTATAAATTGAAATATCATGCCCCTTACTTACGAGTACCAAACCTCATGCTACTCAACTTCAGTCACAAGTAAGCTCTTCTCATCGTAAATACATATGTATCATAGAGAACCGCCAACGGGGTACCCCTTGCACATGATACAGGAGCTATCCCATAATCAAAATGACAAGGCAAGCACACAATGAGTATCTCAGCGATCTTTTTATTTGCTATTTGCATAGATTTTTATTGAGGATGCTTCATAGAGTGCTCATTATGGTTATGCTGCAAGTTCCCACCATGATTAGGCATGGCTTAGAATAGCGGCCCAGGCGTTTCTCTAACACACAAGCTCCATGATCTTACAAGCTCCCCTTTTATTTCACACCGCCGGGATTCGATATGTCCATTTTGCATCACTATTCTATATCATAATTTACTGTTATTCATTGATATATTTCATATTAAGAGATGATACTTATGTTATTTCATCTGTTTTTGCACGGTTGATGAATTTTGGAGCATGGACCGCCGCAGTCAGGATTCTGATGGAAAAGGTGCTGTTTGGAGGCAAAATTCGCGAAGATCGGAAAATCTGGGAAAATACATGGAAAATCCTATTTTTCCAGAAGATGAAGGAAGCCAGAAGGGGAGGCTGAGATGGGCCACAGGGGGCCCACACCACCCCCTGGCGCGGGCCAGCCTAGGCCGCCCCACCAGGTGGTGTGGTCGCCCTAGTCCACCCCTAGCTCTCCCCTCTGGCATATATTATCCTCCTGAAACCCTAAGACTCGGGGAGCAACCACAGAAAGATTCCGCCACCTCTGTGGGGCGGAAAACACTGAGAGAGAAAGATCTCTCTAGTAGACAGAATTCTGCCAGGGGAATTCCTTCCTGGAGAGGGGAGATCATCAACACCACCATCAAGCTGGACTTCATCGGGATCATCATCATCATCACCACCACCATCATCTCCACCAGCACCATCATGACCATCTCCATTTTGATGTAACAATTGGGTTGAATCTTGCATAGTTCTTAGGGGAAACTTTCCCGGTGTTGATTACTCTTTGTAGTTGATGCTATTGAGTGAACCGTTGAATTATTGTTTATGTTCAGATTGTTATACATGATTATTCCATCTCTGATCATGATCCATATGATGTCTTGTGAGTAGTTCGTTTTGTTCTTGAGGACATGGGAGAAGTCATGCTGTTACTAGTAGAATTGTGTTGAGAAAGATTCAATAGTTTGATATTTAAGTTGTGGTGTACTTCTTCTAGTGGTGTCATGTGAACGTTGACTACATGACACTTCACCTATATGGGCCTAGGGGAATGCATCATGTATTTGGCTACTAATCGTAGGGGTTGCCGGAGTGACAGAAACCTGAACCCCCGTTAGGAAACCATTGCACAAGGGACGTAAGGGTCTTAGAGTTTAAAGCTGTGGTTAGGTTTCTACCTTAATTACTTTATTGTACTTACGGATGTTTGCAAGGGGTATAATCACAAGTATGTATTAGTCCTGGATGGGTCGGTACATTAGCATAGGTTCACCCACACAACACTTAGCAAGCTAAAGAAGATAAATCAACTATATGAAGCGAAAGCACTTGACAGTCTTTCCATGTGTCCTCGAGAACGTTTGGTCATCTTAAGTAATACAACCGTCTTGTCCTTTGCTGCATAAAGGATTGGGCCACTTGCTGCATTTAGTCCTACTGTCTTTTATTTACTCGTACTTCGTTTACTTGATTTATCAAAACCCCCTAAAAATCTGTTTGCTAAGTATTTGCAGAGAATTCCTGATCCATACCCCTAGCCAGCACCTTCTGCTCCTCGTTGGGTTCGACACTCTTACTTATCGAAAATAATGCGATACACCCCCTATACTTGTGGGTCATCAAGGAGGCGAGCTCTCTCTGTTAGTCCTGGCGGCTGGGGACGACTAGGTCGGGATGGGAAGGGCAACCACGCGCCTGGTGCTACATTTATAAGTGTATGGCATTTATGCTAGGCGATACACTGCCAAACCACGTTATATTGCACAACTCCCTCAGCAGTACAATCTAAACTATACGGGTAGTACTATGTATGCAGTGGATACATTTTGCATATGCCCGTTTGCATCAAAAGTCGATTCCATATCACGGTGAATGCACTGCCGTTGCACGTTATCTTGCATCGTCCACACATCACTATATCAAAGACTTAAAGAGCAGTGCACAAGATTTCCACAGGCAGTGCATCCGTTCTAAATGAATAGTACGTGTCCGTGTCCACCGCACGTGTCGAAAGTCTTGCACACTTGGCACAACACTATATTGTAGCACATGACATGCAGTCCACATAGGAAGTCCATATACTGCACAACACTATATTGTAGAACACGGCATGCACTCCATAGAGGCAGTGCATATGGTAAGAAAGGGTGGTTCACTCCTGCCTACGGATAAAGTGCACAAGATTTCCACAGGCAGTGCATATGCGGCTGCATGGCAGGTTCAGTGCATTCCAGCATAAGGATGCAGTGCATACGCTCTGCACAACCATACGTTCATCACGGGTGGAGAACACACTGCACATACCGCACAGGCAGTGCAACCATAACTTATCAGGGCAGCACACGACATGCAGGCAACACAGGCAGTGCATATAGATGTCAATAGCAGTGCCTTCCTGGATAGCGAAGAGACACAGTGTATCTTGGTGTGTATGGTAGGTGTAGTCCATTCCACGGTCAGTGCGCTGCCTGCGCACACGTTAAAAACGGTCGATCAACGTTATTAAAGTTAGCGCATCACCCAAGCAGCGAGGCATTATGGATTTGGTGTGAGCTGTATAAGCATGCAATTAATTGTAGCACACGACATGCAGTCCATATAGGCAGTGCATATACCGCACACCACTATATTGTAGAACACGACATGCACTCCACAGGGGCAGTGCATATGGTAAGAAAGGGCGGTTCACTCCTGCCTAAGGATGCAGTGCACAAGATTTCCACAGGCAGTGCATATGCGGCTGCATGGCAGGTTCAGTGCATTCCAACATAAGGATGCAGTGCATACGCTCTGCACGACCATACGTTCATCGCGGGTGGAGAACACACTGCACAGACCGCACATGCAGTGCAACCATAACTTATCAGGGCAGCACACGACATGCAGTCAACACAGACAGTGCATATAGATGTCAATAGCAGTGCCTTCCTGGATAGCAAAGAGACGTAGTGTATCTTGGTGTGCATGGTAGGTGTAGTCCATTCCACGGTCACTGCACTGCATGCGCACGCGTTAAAAACGGTCGGTCAATGTTATTAAAGATAGCGCAGCACCCAAGCGGCGAGGCATTATGAATTTGGTGTGAGCTGTACTCCTCTCAGGCTTATAAATAGTGTCGGCACCTCTTCACACTTCTAAACAGCATCAGTACCAGGGATAACTATTCGATCTCACATACCTACCACCGGCTTCATAATGCCTCGCCGCCTACCCACCTGTTGGGCCAAGTTCCCTCCGGGTGCTCGCATACCACTTCCAACATCGCCTAGCTCCGACAACAAAGAAGAGAAAGAGGATATCTCGTCGCAGGAGTCGGTCACGTCTCAAGGTGTGGTAGCCGCTGCGGAGAAGGAGCGAAGCTACAAGAACCTACATGAATACGGCTCTTCCTCCACCGACAACAACCAATCCTACGACCTAATGCTGCCGCCAACCTCAACAAAATTCGACTCGTTCGGTAAGGAGAAGAAGAGGCGAGAGGATGCAAGGAACCACGAGGAACAGACCGCGTTCCTCACTTTCGTGGAGAGCGAGAGTATCTCTACTTCAGCAGCGCCGGAGAAGGAGAAGGAGGAGGTCGAGAAGGAGAAGGAGAAGGAGGAGGTTGACTCATTCGAAAGGGAAAAGAAGAGAAGGGAGGATGCCCGGAACCGCGAGAGGGTCGCTGCCTATATAGCGCATAGGGCCGCCATTCATGAGGACAACAACATAGCAGTTCTGGAGATGACCAATCAGTTTCGACAGGCAGCGGAGGCAAGGAGGAACCAACGCGCGGCAGCGGCAGCAGCAACGCAAGCGGCTGTGGCTCTAGCGGTGGCGGTGAACGACGATGAGGCGGGTCCATCATACCTCATCCACATATACAGCGACGAAGACGATTAGGGGATCTAGCTTTATATTAGGTTTTTCTTTATATATCCATAAATGTCATTCGAATCTTGTAAAATATCTCCTGATTTGGATGGACTATTAATTTATCTGAATTTCGCAAAATGCCATCGATTCAGTAGTAACCACGGAAGAAATCCGGTGCATAGTCATCGGACCGGGCAGTGCATGACCTTCATTAATATACATCAGGATCTTACAAACCAATGAAGTGCATAGCAGGTTTGAAATGCAGTAGTTAAAAGGTAGTGCTCCTTTTCATGGGCTGCCTGCTTTAAAATTGCCATCTCCTTATCAAAAGTGTATGGAAGCAACAAAGAAGTCTTTGTGCTGTTTGTATGACGCTGTGGCTCTTTTAGTTAAAAGTCCATCAACTGACAAACTATCAGATCCTTAAGTTTGTTACCAAATCAAATGGGCATGTGCATAACAGGCGTGTGTTTAAGAAGCATAGCTATGGTTACGTACTTTTAAGGTCTCAAATATAGTGTTTTTAATTAGTTTTTTGTATTTTTATGTAATATGAGGCAGTGCATAATACTTTACAAAAGCAGTGCTATGCTGCAACTAACAATGGGTCTGTGAACTATATGAGTGGGCCTTCAATGTATATAAGGAACAGTTACATGGTTGCGAAGTTTTGAGGTCTTGTATGGACAATTTCGTAGTGGGCCTTTTTTTATAACTACTAGCACGATTTGCACAATCAGTTGGTTATAAGGATACGAGGAGTCGTGGAAGCGGTAAAGGCGTAAGTTGCAACAACGGCGCACCAGTTCATCATTTGCAGCGATGAAACTCAGAAGACCAAGGTGTCTATCTAGCGCATAATTATATATTATTTTGTAGTCCATCACATACTTGTTCTTATTAGATCCATCCTTGTTTACTACTGCAGAAATAAACAGATTTAAGCCGTGGTACCAGACGTCTTCCTCCCATGGACGACGGGCTTCAGACAACGGAGATTCATCACATTCCTGCTCATGGAACGACGGTTCTTACTGTGATGTACACCAACAAGGAATCCACAGTCGATAAAATACTCGCAATGTACGAAGATTGGCTTGACGAGGTTAGTACTGATCCAATTATGGAGAAAATTCGCAGTACCTTTTCCTAACCAGTACTTTGAACCAGTTTTCATTCGAATCAAACATTAACCCCATACATCCTTTTTCAGAATCCATTGTTTTTCCTATGATCAAGCAAACTATTTGTAATATGAATTAATGTAACCCCATACATACGTTTTTTCCTGTTTGGCACATGCTGTTTTTTCTCAGTATTCGGAAGATAACGCATATCTAAAAATACTGTAGTTTTCAATAGTTTGGGAGTTTGGCCACAGTAAAATACCAAAGTTTCAAAACTGTGGTATTGCAAAAATTGAGGTTTTTTTGCACGTTTCAAGAAAGAGGTCTGGACCTATTTTTTTACAAATACTATGGTTTTGTGCAAACTATAGTATTGATTTCCCGGCGTTGATATACTATGGTTTTAGAATATTTTCGTTTGACAAAAGCCAAGAAGCCAAACGGAGCCTTAGAGTGGGCATGGAAAATGCGATCCTACATTTTCCCCTACTCCTATTCTTCACGCCGTAAGAATCAAACATGTTTCACTAGAGTCTGCTACTTACTAAATGATCAAATTTTACTTGACAGGACGACAATAGCAGGTACATAGGACTCGACCTCGAATACACTCCTAGAGGCAAACAACAAACCATCGCTGTAGTACAACTCGCCATGAGGGAACACGTCCTAGTGTATCATTACGCCAGGAGCACTAAGGAATGCCAGGGGCTACGGGATTTTCTAAAAAAAAGACAGATCACGTTCGTTAGTGTGGACAAGAGGACAGACATAAAGATGATGCAGAAAGAGAAATTTGATATCCCTGACGAGTACCACGTCGACATATAGGATATATTCAAGTCAGTGCCACGAGATAATCACAGGAATGGCATGCCCAATCTTGCAGCAACACTCATTGATAGGTCATACATTCAGATGAAGATACTAGCCCGTAACTCAAACATGCATGACATATGGGAGCGGAAGCCAATGCCGCCAGAGAATCTGCGTTACTCAGCAATAGATGGATATATCACATACGAGTTGTACAAGAGGATAGCATTCATCAAGAATCTCCTCAGTTTAGATAAACCAATCTTGGATAACAAGCTTTGCATTAGATGTCATGGAGGTTATAAACCGTACAAACGACATAAACAAGCAGGTCCATCAAAGGATACCAAGAAGATATGGCAGAAGGAGCAATACGGCATCAGTCCAGAAGTAGATGTCGACAGATCGGAGAAGCAAGAAGATGGCTAGAAGGAAATGTGAATTCAGTAAAGACTTTCGTAGCGTGGCTACGATATTATATCAGTATGGTGATTTTAGTTGATAACCACATATAAAATGTGGATTTGATTTAATGTTTGATATTTTCTGAACAATGTCATTTTAAAAAGCTTGAAACCCTGCTTAGTGTGTGTAATACTTTAAACAATGTGTAATTATATATAGTCTGTGCACTCTGAATGTTTTATTCCAGTAAAACAAATCATATATCCATTTTAAATACAATATTCTAGTTTGTGTAGGATTATGATGGTTATTCTCATCATTTAACTGTATAGAATACAAAAATAAATAAAGATGCAAATACAAGTAAAAATGCAATGCATACATGAACACTCAATGGCAGTGCATATTTACTAGTTAAGCCAGATCAGTCAGTATGACTCCACGCATAAAAACTCGGAAACCGGAAAACATAGTGGACAAAAACAAATAAATATTCAGGCAGCTCATAAACCATATGATCAGCAGTGCATAACTACGCATAAGTTAGGCAGTGCACTCTTTAAAACCTAGGCAGTGCAAATGGCAGAACTTGTGCAGTACATCAAAATCTGGGAACTCGAAAGCCGAAAACTTAGTGCAAAAAAATAACTTATCAGGGCAGTATATAAACTGTATGACTGGCAGTGCAAAACTTATCTAAACACACATTCTGACCTTACCGGCTATGGCAGTGCTTATTCCAACCTAGAAGCAGTTAACACAAAACTGCACATAAATTAGGCAGTGCACCTTTAAAACCTAGGCAGTGCAAATGGCAGAACTTGTGCAGTGCATCAAAATCTGAGAACTCAAATGCCGAAAAAACAGTGAAAAAATAAATAAATTATCAGGGCAGTACATACTGTATGACCGGCAGTGCAAAACTTATCTAAACACACATTTTGACCTTACCGGCTATGGTAGTGCTTACGCCAACCTAGAAGCAGTTAACACAAAACTACGCATAAATTAGGCAGTGGACCCTTTAAAACCTAGGCAGTGCAAATGGCAGAACTAAGGTAAATAGGACTTAGGCAAAGGCACCAACTTAGGCGATTGCACCCACACAGGTAGTGCACCCGACCAAGAGAATACAATGTCACTCCCCCAACACTAAAGTAAATAGGACTTACATGAAATACAAACTGTGTGCAAGCAAAGAGAAGTAAACATATATTGGTCAATAAGAAAGAAGTGCACGAATTACAACTTAGGCAGTACACTCCGTCCAACTTAGATACAACTGGTGCAATGCATCAATGAAATCTAATAAGGCAATTAGTCAAATAAAATTACGGCAGATCACTCACGATCACCCGAGACGTCAAAATTAAGTAGAGACAAGGCAGTTCATTGCTTCTAAACAAGGCAGAGCAACCAAAACTACCACCCCATACACGATTTCGTGTTCCCTCTAGTATCCAACCCACAGAAAGGTAGTCCGAAGAAACAAAACCCGTGGAAAATAGACTCATTCTGCTACCGTCATCGCCGTCGATTAGGAGCAAACCGCCCAACGCCGGCAACCGTGAAAACAACCACCTTCCCACACCCCCAACACCAACAACACACACCATGCTCCGCCAACAGCAACCACCCCAGATCACCCCGCCCCCACTGACCCACCCCAACGGAATCTAGTCCAACCCTTCAAGTCCAACCCACCACCGCCCGCACCAAACAATCCTCCAAGGGTAGCAAGTTCGTCCTTAGCAACCTGCACCGATTTGGAACGGAACTCCCCGGCGATCTTGATAGAGAGGATACATTCACAAAAAAGGTAAACGACGGAAGGCGAGAGCGCGGCGGAAGGCCCCTGCTTCCTCTTATTCAAGAAACAAGTAAGCATAGGAACCTACAACAAGAGGTACGCCGAATTCATATCAATCAAAATCATATAATTCATGTTTAACACTAGATTAGATTCTTCACAAATCTATAACAGAAAGTAAAATTTATAGTACATACTATCTAACTCCACTTTTAATTCATTCATTTCAGTTCCTTATCGCCATACAAATCATATGTGACTAACAGTTTAGAGATTACATATGTATAGTTGTTTTTGTAAATATTTTTTGAGAAAAATAGGGAAATAGAATTCATATATAGAAAGGATAGACACATATATTAAAACATAGAATCAGTGAAAATAATTACTAAGGATTAGAAGATTGCATAAATAATTACTAATTTTCTGCCACACTTATTAAGAATTGTCTTATGCTAAAAATATTATTTAATTATTAGGTGAAATGGAGGACAACAGAAGTCCTAGTCCTGGGAAGGTATAGAGCAATATACAACATACCTTGTAGTCATCACTAACATAAATATAGAAATAGCATTTATTTAATACAACTTCTTTGCAGAGCATACCTGATAATACAGATGCTGACGAAAAAAAGTCATTGCTGACCCAAGGTAATGCTGTAAAACAAAGTACAAGTACATATTATTAGTGTTTCTTGTTCATGTAGTAAGGAAAAATATTGCCCCAAAACAGATAACCAGGACAGCAGTTAGGTCCACACTAGCCAGCTATCAATAACACCATCACAAAGTATGGACTGCACAGAAACAACCACACAAGAATGGTAAGTGGAAGATCAACTAGCAGAAGAGGAAGAGAAGAAAAAGAATAAGAAAGCAGTAAAAAAAGGAAATTGAACCTGGATAAAGTTATGAAGAAACTACCTCTTGCATCAACCTCTGAAGAAAGTGTGGGTGATGAAAAAAATGAACAAAACATACCCCAGGATGACCCAATCCCACTGAGTGTTCATCTTCCAGACAGCAGTACCACAGTAGATTTATAGTCTAGTACAAGAAGATTGAAGACGAGGAAAGCAATAGTACCAGAAGAGCAAGATAACCCTCAGGAAAAAAGAGGAGAGCATCTAGAATATCAAAGGAAGAAAAAGGACATCTGAAAGAGCAAGAGAACAACACATATGAGGATGAGAGCAGTGACGACGACGATGAAGACTACAACATTCTTCCAGAAGGAATACAATCTGAAACAGAAGATGATGATGCTGTAGGTGATACGGAAGAAAATGGAGGAGAATTGGATAATCAGGTTAGTAAAGATTTACATAAATAAATTAACCATATGACATTCATTTTGGAAAATCCATAGCATGAAGTGACAGCATAAAATCTTACATGCAACAAACGGGGAGAAAATGCAAATGCAAGGATCAGAGGAAGAATATGATTCAAGGAACATTGGCAATAGGTGACAAAAAGCTACGCAAGGACACAGGCACAAACTACACAGTAAGGTGTTCACTCAAAGAGCTCAACAAATTGCTTACAGAGGTCCTTAGCAAGGATCAAAAAAACGAGCTATCAAATGTTGGGTGGGGATTCCTGTTTAATTATAGAGTAACATCAAACCTGTCACGGCCAATGATCTTGTGGTTATACGAGAAAATTGATAGAGTTACAATGGTAATGGAACTTGGAGCCGGCGTGGACATTGGAATAACACCAGAAGTTGTGAAATCAGTGTTCGGCTTCCCTGACGGACCTAACACAGCTCCATTACCATCAGTGGATGGTAACACAGAAGCTCTAAAATGGCTAAGGAAAGAACTTGGAATAACAGTGACAAAACAAGTTCAACTTAATGATTTGTATAAGAAAATAAAGAAAGGTGGCACAAGTCCTTTCACAATCCAATGCATATTTCTGGTCATTTTCAAGAGTATTGTCTGCCCTACTCTACACGCAAGGATAGGCCGAGAGGCTGGAATGATACACAATGCAGACTACAAGAAGCTTCATAAAATGGATATCTGCCGCGTAGTAGTGGATGAACTGAAGAGAGCAGTTCAGATTTTTTTGCAGAAAAGAAAAACAGAAACAAGAAAATGGGTAAGGGTCCTATTAAAAAAACAAATACCAAAGGAGCTGAGGGATGCGCAATTCTGCCTTTAATAGTCTATCTGGACACTAAAAGGTGTGAGAATTCAATCAACACGATTGAAACACCAAGCCTGCATGTTCTTGACAATGAATTATTGTCATCCATTGTGAAGAAGGACAGACAGAAACATAACATTGAGGAATTCGGAGCATTGAAATATGTAAGTACACATACTGATAATATGTATCTTTGTATTTCCTTATTGCATATCTGATTTAATTCCGTAACATAATAAGATTGAGCATAAAAATATCTAAATTGTCCTCTTCACATGAAATAGGTTAAGACTAGTTCCGAGCTGCAGCACTACAACGAAGGTTTTCATATAAAGAAAAATAGTTCCTCAAATACGATGGTGGATAATGACCAGGAGAACCGGAAGAACAAGTATGCAATAGTTCTTGTCGGAGACAACTCAAACATTCCAACTGAAGAACCTTCTGTCCAGCCAAATCCAATCGGAGGTCTCATGACAGATGTTGAGAAGAGGCAGCAAGCAATGGATCTCCTGAGACAGATTGCAGACAACCCAGAAAACATATGTCAAAATTTAGAAACTAACAACAAACTAGGCCTCATTAGTAACAACAGACAAGATGTCAACAGAGCAGGACTTGAGATTCTAGTCTCAATGGATAAGCTTAAGTTATACATGGAGTCGGCGAAAGATATAGAAGTTAGATTAACAGCAAAAAGAGGACCTGTCAGAATGGAAGATCCTGCATCATGTTCATTGCCGAAGAATGAAACTGAGAAAAAAAATCTGGCAGTGTTGATACGTCTAAAAAAACAGAAGACACAACGACCAAAGCTACAAAGGTAATTTATATACCTATTGAAAGTTATTGCACGATATAATAAGAATGATTGCTCCTAGTTTAACTGTGCTGTATTTTTTTTTCTAAATGGATTGGACAATCAGGCAGATGATACCAATAATGAAACTGCAGTAGAAGGACAGGAGCATGCAACATCAACAATAACAAAAGATAAATCTCTAAAGGTAGGCGCTCATTTAGTAGAAAGGGGACAATTTGCTATAATATAAAGCAAAAAGAAAAATCTGATGATGGTTATAACATTCATAACAATTCAACGAAGAACTAATATAAACTTCTGATTGTAGGAGGATGCAGGAGAAGATACAAACAACGAAACTCCCTCTGACGAAGCAGCAGAAGCAGAAACAAGCATACGCTCATCTGACACAGCGGACAGACAGGAACAGGATAAACAAGAGGAACATCAGACAGAAGATAAAGAAAAACAGAAGATCAAAGTTAAAGACAGTGAAGTTGGACACAAAGCAGAAGATTTACAGCCAGTCAGTACCAATCTGACAGCATAAGGTCGTATGGCATAGATACAACTTATATTTATGAAAATTAATTTGTTGAACAATTTGATTCATTTGTAAACATACCATGTTTCTACTGGTGTAAATAAATTAAAGTTACACTTGCAAAATAGAGCTTGCTAAACATATCAAAAAAACTGGCTGTAATGACCATGAAGAGATTTGTATGAACGATTATGGTTACAAGTATTAGCCAGTCTACCATTTGCACTCGTCAAACACGACAGTTGAACCAGTAAACTGCCTCAACTACTGTAACTGAACTGTCATCGAACTACCATTCTGATGCACTGCCTAACATCAGTCATTGCACTGATTTTTCTGTACTTCATTTTTTCACACATTAACAATTTTTTCTTTCCACGGATACAGATAGTGGAGACGAAGCAAACAAGGACAACAGGCAAATACAATCAGAATGGACAAAATTGTATAACCTGATATGCAAGTTCATAGACAAAAAACTGTCAAAAGAAGATACAACTATATTAAAGTGAGATGATTTTAAAAATTATCATTTTGCACTTTGCATATTTTTTTAGAACCATACCGTGTTATAATAAAAATTACTCCACTCTACATATCTCGGTATATCTTGAAGCACGAGAAAACCAATACGAAGGTGCCACTATATTACATATCAAGTGCTTTCAGAAACGAAGGACTGCTAGGCAATACAGAGGGTGAATTTGTATTAACCTGTCTTGAAGAACAACTTAGGAGAACTAAGTCAAAGAAGAAAATTATTCATTACAGAGCAACTGTAAGTACTACAGAAAAAGCAACTGTAAATAATAAACAAAGGTTTTATATATTAAGAGCAAACAAACTAACAGTTGTTTTGCAGCAAAAACTTATTAACATTAGAGTAGTGAAAGACGATAAAAGAAGTATGCGTTGGGTAGAGGAATTGTTTAAACCAGATGCAGCAGACCGTCTAGACAAATACGAACTAGTAAGTAGAACAATAATGTTCATTACAGTATATTTTTTGACAACTTGAAGAACACCATACTGCAAATACAAGCTTGTATATTCATTTTTTAAATAGAAAAAATATGTTAACAAATTTTAAATAATTGCTCATGCAGATAATGTTTCCTTTCCTCGAGCGACCTCCTAAGGGAACTTCAGGTTCAGTAGGTCATTGGTTCAAATTGACAGTAGATATTTTGGAGAAGAAGTTCAGAATTTATGATTCATTGAGAGAGCCATGGGATATTGATCTTGAAAAAGTATGCTCAAAATTGATCAGGAAAATAAAGACATTGTGGAGCGAAGGTTTTGGAACAACTGAAACAAAAGTCCAAACGCTGGATGATTTTGAGGTAGTATATGAACACATGCATCTACAAGATAACGGGTAAATGTTCATACATAACATAAAATTTAGTCTTGCATTGAACTACTTATCTTTGTCAACTTTTAACCATCTGACAACAACTAAAACGAAAAACGTTATGCAGCTGTGACTGTGGGTTCTTCATGCTCTATATGATCGAGAACTGCACTAGAGATCACGTTCTGGAATTCACAAAAAGAGATATTCCGGGTTACAAGGAAATGCTTCTCATGAGGATGCTGACATCAGACATCTTCACCGTAAACATCGAATCATTAAATGATAGAATATTAGGTAATCCTTTACACTGTTTTTTGACTAGTATTGTTCATACTACAGTATGTTGTTTCATAACATTGTTATTATCAAGTGCAACACAAGTATTTACAAATTTGCAGCATCTACATGCCATTCATATCAAGAGCTATTCACAAGAAGAGATTTCCAGGACTTGAAGAGAGATATATTGCTAGGAATTCAAGAGAAAGAAAACAAGATGTCAAACATATCAAGGATACAACTGAAAGAAACTAAGGAGAAAGAGATCTTCAGAGAAATATATAGAAGAAATCCAAAAAGGTGCAAGGTTTCCATGGAAGAACAGAAAAATCGAAATCCAGAAGAAAGACTTGTTTTCATTCCAGCAGAATTTAAAGAAACAGAGAATGCAAGGAAAGTACGGCAAAAACTAATCGAATATGCATCAAAACTAGATTACGGAGAGTAAGTGTAAAGCTTAACTTGATACATCTAGATCTCTTTTAATTAGCC
Source organism: Avena insularis (assembly GCA_023614405.1). Lineage (NCBI taxonomy): Eukaryota > Viridiplantae > Streptophyta > Magnoliopsida > Poales > Poaceae > Avena > Avena insularis. The sequence continues at coordinate 427,335,253 of CM042686.1, read as the reverse complement.
TAGATATTTTTTGATCTAATCTAAATAACACCCCTGTAATACTAGTCCTGTTTTTTGTAATACAACAGGAGAGTTTTTATCAAGACAACTAGATCCAATGAATCAAGGGATTTTAATCTGACATATACTGCATGTGAACTAGCAGTCAGTTTCAAAGAGAATGGATGGATAAACAATGAATTTTTAGATGCCGTCATCCACACATGGAGAAGTAATGATGAGTTCAAATATCTTTTCCAGGAAGGTAAAAGGGTAATCCTACCCACACAGGTAACATCAGTATTAGATTTTATGGACAAAAACAAAAAATTCGAACCTGAAGATATTGCACGCACAATTGATTATCTCATAGGAATAGACGACCTTACAAAAGCAGGCACGGTGAGTTATTTTAGAAATAAGCATAAATTTCTATATTCAGTATTAATACACCACATAAAACTAAAAATTACCACATGTTTAAAACTTACTTGAGTATTATATCTACTTCCATACACAGATACTACTACCGGTTCATTGGAAGAAACATTTTTCAGTTTATGTCTTAAATGGGTCTGCTCGGAATCTAAAGGTTGAGATCATAGACTCCTTCGCATACAATAACAGTACAGAGATGCGGGATTACCACAGTAACATAGGAAAAACTATGGTAAGACTCCTACCAAAATGTAGACATTACTAGAAAACTTTAACTAGAGTAAGAGTGTTATTTCTAAAAAAACATATCAGAACTTACTAGCCTTTTTATCTAACAATGTCACTATAATGTTTCAATATACAGCTAAGCAGGTTCGAACAAGTGCTAGAGTGCATTTACAAATATGACACATTGCCAAGATGGAGTGCATCATTCAAAAGTGCACACTACGCCAGAACTAAAAAACAAGATGAAGACGCATGTGGACTATGGACATTATATTACCTGCAGAGATACAATGGCGAAATTATAGAAAAAGGAAAGACGCCAAGTGTAAGCAGTAGTTAGATAGAAATTTTTCAAAAATGTTGATTACATATACTTGAAAACTAACAAGACTTTACAATACTTATCAGGACACAAGCTCCAGTATCAGAGATGAACAACTGTACACAATGTTGTTCCACAGATCTAACCAAGCACTGAAGAACCTACCAGCAGATCTTAGGGAGTTGGGCCCAGACATGGAGATGCCACAAATTGCAATAACATTAAGTGATTAGAAGAAGATTCCGAAACATGTACATTATTTCGTCAAACCTGATTGCATGCACATATTGCATCTAACTAGACAGAGGCAAAGGAAATAACAATCTCTGTGGGTGTAAGTACACGCTTGTTAATCTATAACAAATAACTTGTTTTCTGATTTTAAGTTGGTAGTGCAATATCTACTTGCAGTGTATCGGCATCTATGGGCCAGCACATCTGCATACACTCTTGCATAGCTATGTGTAAAAATTATAATTTCATCACAATGAACCAAATAATAACTAGCATCTATGTGAGCAGTGCATATCGCAAACGCATACAGCGATAAAAACAATTGCATAGCTATGTGTAAAAATTATATTTTCATCACACTGAACCAAATATAAACTACTTCCACATGACGATAATAATCAATCCAGTATAAACTTCCTCTAAGTAGTCTTTAAACAAACTGCTTACATAAGTATCCTTGCACTACCATGGACAAATTGCATACATAAGTAAAGAAGGCAGTGCAAAAAATCAGCACAAGGCAAAATATACATATGTACGAGGCAGTGCATCTAAATTTACGTGGGTAGTGAATACACCACTAAAAACACTCTTCCATCCCTATATGTGAAAATTATATTTTTAGCACACTCAACAGAGTATAAACTGCTTCTAGATGATCATTTCAAAAACTGCCTAAATAGATATCCTTGCACTACCATAGAACCATGCGTACATGAGTAAATAATAGTGCAACCAGTCTGGTCAAGGCAGAACAAATAAGCTGTATAGCACACCGTAGTGCATCGTAGCTAGTCAGAGCAGTGCAAATAGAAAAATTCACTAATAGACAGAGACTTGCACGTACGTACTTACTAAATTACATATAATCTTGCTCCATCACATTCATTAAGTGCTCTTCACAAACACCGTTACAAACGCTTACAAAATGATAGGCCAAATTTAGCTAGCATTTAAAACATGGAAGACGCTTCACAAGTTATTTGGACAGTTTCTTATCAAGCTCCTTGACCTCTTTGTGAATGTCATCCATGTACTCTGTGCAGTTACGACGCCGATCAAGAATGTCCTTCAGAGATTGTATTGCATGTAACCTGTCAAGATGTGCATTTTTTATTGTTTCAATGTCTTCAAAACGATTGGCTATCATGTTGGCCAATTGCTCATCAAGCTTCTGTCTATCAGTTAGCAACTGAGCCATATCCATCGTCAGAGTATCCCGCTCTAAGTCCCAGGCTGCAGCGCCAGCTTTATACTTGTTCAACTCCACCTTCATCATAGCAGCATCTTTGACAACATGCTGCATTCCAACGATCTCGTGTTGAAGACGGTCACACTCTACAGTAATAGTCATCTTTTCTGCCTCCTCGGAGAGCTTGACACACAATTCTGATACCTTAGCCTTCTCAGCAGCAAGTTCATTACGAAGCCTCTGATATTCTGCATCAACATGATTACTGCCATCCGAAACTCCCGTAACTAATGGCAATGAATCCTAATATTTTTGCAGAAAACAACAACAAGATTTATTGTAAATAGAACTGATCGTAGTAAAAAATAGCCAACATACAAATACACGCACATTGATTAGCCCGCTCGGATGCACCACAGAATGCATTTACGACGGAGTAGATGCCAAATGCGAGCAACCATGAACACCAGAGGAGTAAGACCTATATGTAAGTTCCAAACATCAACGACACAACAAGAGTTTCAAAAACCTAATACGAAAACTTAGAAATGAATACAAGAAAAGATAAAAAAGCAAAACTAACCCGGACTCGTCGATCTTGCGACGGTTGCATTGAGACGACGACGAATCTTCGGCGAAGGAATCCACGATGGTGGGCAGCAGGGGAGCGCCCTCCGAGCCCCGTCTCCTCCGCTCAGCAGCTTCCAAACGTTTTGTAACAGCTGTCTGCTGCTTTCTAGACATAGGCTTCCTCATTGGATCCATGGCAGAGAGAACTGATAATAGAACTGGAAGAAGAACCATCTAGAGGAAAACAAACCGTCTAGTAGAAGAGGAACTGGGACTGGAATGCGAAATGTTAAGCATGCGAAATGTACTTATACACATTGAACCGTCGCCTCACCTACCAACAATAAAACACACCCCACACATCATCCAAGACCAAAGATTGACCAAAGCTATAATACTATGCCTAACATAAACGCAATTAACAATTCAGCGAATGAAACAACACACACGGATCGAATGTTAAGTTTACCGAGGTTGTGAACAATAATGCGCATGGCACTGCAGTAAAAATAGAGCAGTTCAACATAATACAATACTAGGGCACTTCAACAAGCTAATAATATGGCAGTGCACACGGATAAACTGTGCAGTACTCAATGTAGAAATTTGATAAAAAGTATACTACTTTGAGTAAAATGAACTATAAAATTTCAATTATCCGTAAATAAAAAAACATAATATGAAATGAAAAAATAAAGGAAATAGTAATTACCATAAAAATAAAAAATAAAACCATACCTCGCAGATACTATGCACTGCCAAAAGTGTCAACTATGCACTGTTTGGATGTACAAGTTCAGATTTGTTGTTAGTCTATCAGACTTTCAATTTTGTTGCATAGGGACAGAGGGATTGTCAGTCTCAGATGGTAAACGATAGGATACCTGAGACAGTAGGCGAGGGAACAGCACGTCGAAGCGTTAGCACATAACCGTTTTGGTTGGTTGATTTATAAATGCAGGGAAACCAAAGGGACCCCGTTCAGTTCTCTCCACCGCTCTTCTACTACGCACGTCCAAAGCACTTCCCGAGAACAGTTCCTCAGAGCAGAGTAGTTTCTCAGAAAAGTTCGTCCCCTCCCGATCGAGTTTTCTCCTATAATTCCGTATCCCTTTCCTTTTCTTTATTGGTTTGAGTTCTAATCCTTATTTGTTTCTTCATTTCAAGAAGCTTTGTTCTTTTATTTTAATCTCCACTCCATTGTCTTAGTACAAATCGACGGTGACTTTTGCATCACAGTTCCATTTTTTTAGTTTCCTCGTAATCCTTTATGTGTTCTTCCTATCATCTTATCCCCGTAATACTATGGTGTAATTTATGCATGATAAATGATCTGTTTAACACTTTCTAGATTAGGAGTTAATGCATAGTTCACTCCTTAAATGCATTATTAATTTTATCATGTGTTTCTTGGAATAAACTGTACAGTGTGCGGCCAACCTGCCAACAATTATGGTAGGGCACATAGGAGAGCAACTAGCTTCCATGTTAACATTGTTCAAGGTTTTCCCATCAATGGTGTGGTAAGTTTTTACATATTTAGGACAAGGTTTTCGAAGGTTTTATTCAAAAAGTTCGAAATTTTCATTTTATGTAATGTTTATTTTACTGTCTTGTTGTCACATGAACTGAACCATGTTGTTTACCTTCAGGTAGTGCCATGCTCATTTAGGGAAAGACTGAATGATTTCACTCCAAATAATTGGATGGTTGCAAACAGTGAAGCATTAAGGAATTTTGATTTGTTCCTTAAGAAGTCTAATGTTAGGACAATAATTTGTGGTCCATACTGGAAGTCCCTGATGAGGGTTTATGATATAGCACTTGGAGATGTAGTGCATTTTGAATATGATGACGACCAACTTGATGATGTTGGTTTGAACTTGACCAACTTATTTCATGTCACTATTTACTCTAATGGTAAAGAGAAAAAGATTCATGAAGCAACTGGTATTTCCCTTATTTACTGTAAATAATTTGCACATACAGTTTTTCCTTGTCCTACTACTATTTCATCATAATAACATTCTTTAATACTCAACATGTATTTCCACTCATTCATCAGAGGTGGGAGATGTGCCTACATCCATCAGAAGCATTCTACACAGGACCATCTTCTCAGACATAAATGCACTAACTGAGCAGCAAATGGCTTCAATCCTGTTTGGCATTTACAAAGATCTTCATGTCACATAACATCAGTTTTTTGAAAGTAAAGATGAAAAGCATTTCTGGGTACACAAGATGAATATGGATAACCATGACCATAATGCACTGGTTAGTTTCCACATATTTAATCATATTTTATGTTTATATTAAACATATAATTTAGTGAACTTGTTAATTTAGAATGCTTGTTAAAATACTGACTTTTTTCTTTATTGCAGTTCATGCCAATTGAGGCTGTAGATGGTTTCAGGTACCAACTCAGGGCATAGCACATCTGTACAAGCAGGGTCATGATCTTGAAGGAGAACAAGAGAATTATATTGCATGCGCATATACTGTACAAAGGGACAATGGACGTGTCAGCTTCACCACAGGATGGTCTGACTTCACATTTGCTGCTGATGTTGGATGGGCATCACTACTTCTCATTAAAGTAGAGCATATGCAGGAGCACCTTGGTCTCAACTTTGTTGAGATTGTCATCTAGTGGTTAACTTGGGAAAACACTATTCAGATAGTCATCTTTTTTTGTTTAATCTAGTGCTGAAGTGTATTGTACCCATGTTGTTTAGTAAATTGAACATCTTTAATCTACTGTAATATCAATGAATGTACTCAGTAAGTTGAACACTTTGATCATCTTCTAAATATTGCATATGTGAATCTTGGACCTTGAATATTACGCACTGCTCAAGCTACAACAAATGCACTGCCTCCTATGCTACGAGCAAGCCAATCGATCTCATCCTATAAGCAGTGCAAGACCCAGCAAAGCGCAGATGATCAGCACTGCACTATATACACTGCCCAATCTACAACCAATGCACTACACTCCTGTAAGCAGTGCATGGCGTCCTGTAAGCAGTGCAAGACTTAATACAATGAAGATGCCCAACACTACACGCCATGCACTGCTCAAGATACAAAAAATGCACTGCCGCCCTGTGCTACCAGCAAGACACTCGAAATCCTACTGTGAGCAGTGCACGGCTTAGCAAAATGCAGATGCTCAGCACTGCACGCCGTGCACTGCTGAACATACAAACAATGAACTGCCTCCTTGTCCTACAAGCAAGACACTCGAACTCCTCCTGTAAGCAGTGCATGGCCTCCTGTAAGCAGTGCACGAATCAATACAACGCAGATGCCCAGCACTACACGCCATGCACTGCTCAAGATACAAACAATGCACTGTCGTCCTGTGCTACCAGCAAGCCACTCGAAATCCTACTGTAAGCAGTGCACTACCCAGCAAAGCGTAGATGCTCAGCACTGCACGCCGTGCACTGTTGAACATACAAACAATGAACTTCCTCCCTGCGCTACCAACAAGCCACTCGAACTCCTCCGTGGCGATTGCATGACCTCCACAAGCGATGCGACTCAAGACAACACAGATGCCCAGCACTACCGCCATGCACCGCTCAAGATACAAACAATGCACTGTAAGCCTGCTACCAAGAAGCCACTCGAAATCCTCATGGCAAGCGTGCACTGCCCAGCAAAGCGCAGATGCTCACGGTATAAAAAGATGAACTGCCTCCATTTCTATTAGACACTGCATTGCCTCACATTACTATTAAAAACACAATAGCATTGAAAACAGTACCCTTAAAAGAGTTTGTTCAAAGTATAGATAAATAGGAGTTCAAAGTAGGACCCCTCCCATTACACCCCACAAAATCTCCATTGCCCGTAAATAAAACAAAAGAAACAAAATTAAATAAAGTAAAAAAATAAAAGCAGATACTAACTACCGAAAAAGAGAAAAAAAAGACCGACAAAGAGAAAAACAGAACCGAAAAAGAGTAACCATAGCACTGCGCCACTGCCAAGACAGATTATTGTGCACTGTCTCCTAGTCCTACGAGTAACTAGAACTCCTCCTACAAGCAGTGCACGCAATGCAAACCACAGTTCATACGAACCGGAAAAGAGAAAAAAACCGACAAAACAATGAAAAAACTGGGCGACGTCCCGCGATGGAACAAAACCGCCGAACTCCCCATCCCAAACATCCAGAAGTGCTACAAGAACTACACGTGTCGAGAAAACAAGACACCCCCGCTCGACGGGACGCACCAAAATCATCCACGTGCTGCCACGAGCAGCGTCACAGAGCGTACTCTCATGAGGGCGCCCTTTTTCTAGCGTTTTCGCTTTGTACCTAGTTTATATCATGCTCTTTTGTCTATGGATGTCGTCGGTGTGAAATGAAAGGGGAGCTTGTAAGTCCATGGAGTTATGTATGTGTGTTAGAGAAACGCCTGGGCCACTGGTCTAATCCATGCCGTCATGGTGGAAACCTGCAGTGGAAGAAAGTCTATGAAGCATTCTTCTTATATAAAAAAGAGTCAGATATTGAGAAAAAAGAGAAAAAGAAAAAAAAGATTATGAAAAGAGGAAAGAGATAAAAAAGCACCATATTTCCATGGTAAATAAGAAGATTGCTGAAATGCTTGTTGTCTGCTTGACTTGTCATTTTGATATGGGGATTCTTCCGTATCATCGGGCAAGGGATACCCCGTTGGCGGTTCTCTATGATACACATGTACTTACGATGACAAGAACTTACATGTGACTAAACTTGAGTAGCATGAGGAGCGACCCTCGTATTCAAGGGACATGAGATTTCCAACTTATACTTCGTCAAGCATATACACCATAGTTTGTTCACTTTAACCTTAATCACTTTAAGATGCTTATTATAGGGGCAATGAGAGCTGAAAGCTATTAAATACCATAATTTTTGGAAGCTCTTTATGAAACTTGAATCCCTACTTCCTTCTATGAAGGCCTTTCTTCCACTTTTATATTAAGTCTCCACCTTCTATCTTTATGCACTTACTTTGAGAGAATAGTGGCCATTCTTAGTTCCTTGTGCATTGTCCCAAGACTTGTTGATTGATGCATACCTTGATATTGCTTATTTTAAACTATTTGTATCTAGTCACTCTTATGAACTTTGAAGGTGTCCTTTGCATTTATGTTTGCTACTCTATGAGGGACAAGCTGAATACCACTATGCTATGTTTTCTTTATGTGAAATAAACAAACGTCTTGTAAAGCATTTTTATTCATTAATCTTTTGTTTGTGCCTTTTCATGTTGCAATATAGTTTCTTTGTCTTATTGCTTGAACTTTGTCTTTCATGTTTTGATTGAAGTACTATGATCCCAGCTTTGAATGTTTTACAAATACTTTGATCAAGTTTATGATGGTGCATGTCACCTTAAAAATTATTCTTTCTTTTTATCACTTACCTACTCGAGGACAATCATGAGTTAAGCTTGGGGATGTTGATACGTTCTAAACGTATCCATAATTTTTGATATTCCATGCTTGGTTTTATCTACTTTCTTATATTTTGTCCACACTTTGGAGTGCTTTCCATATGATTTATTGGACTAACCTATTAACAAGAGCCATAGTGCTAGCTGCCTGTTTTCTGCTGTTTTTGGTTCCAGGAAAGTCAGAAAATGAATATTCTCGGAATTGGACGGGACAAAAGCCAAAGTCAGTTTTTCACCGAGGGACACCTGGAGCCAGAATACGAGACAGAGAGGGGCTGGGGCCTGGCCACACCACCTGGCCACGCGGCCAGGCCTGGCCCACGCCAGGGGGTGGTCTGGCCGCCCTAGGCACCCCCTCGGCCTCTCCTTCCGCCTATATATTGCCTCTGATACGGAAACCCTAAGTACCCGATCAAAAATCCACGAAAGAGTCTGTAGCCACCATCATCTCCATCCCTAGATTGGGAGGGATCTGAAGCTCTTCCCGGCACCCTACCGGAGAGGGGAATTCACCCTGGAGGCCTTCTTCATCACCATGCAAGCCTCCAGTATGATGCGTGAGTAGTTCATCTCTGGACTACGGGTGCATGTAATAGCTAGATGGCTGGTTCTCCTCCTTTGTGCTATCATGTTTAGATATTGTGAGCTCCGTTCATGATCAAGAACATCTATTTGTAATTCTGCATGTTGTGTTTGCGGGGATCCGATGGATATTGAGATGCTAATTCAGATTGATTATTGATTCTATCATGTCTTTGTTATTTGTGATCTTGCATGCTTTCTGTTGTTAGTAGCTATCTTGGCCAAGTAGATGCTAGCAACTCCAAGAGTTAGTATTTATGCTCGATAGTGGGTTCATGCCTCTGGTAATCTAGGGAAGTGACAGAAATCTCTAAGGTACTAGATGTGTTGTTGCTACTAGGGTCCTTTGTTCATAGAACAATCATATTGTTTACTTTACACACAATTCGTAATGCAATTATCCATTGATTGCAACTTAATACTGGAGGGGGTTTGGATGATAACCTAAAGGTGGATTATTAGTCATAGATGCAGTTGGATGGCGGTCTATGTATAATGTTGTAGTGCCCAATCGAATCTCAAAGGAGTCAAGATGAGTAGTATATGCTTGTATGCTTTCTTGATGTTTGTCAATTGCCCCGCTGTAATTTGTTCACCAAAATATTATCTATCTTAAGGAGAGCCACCTCTAGTGAACTATGGACCCTGGTCCTTTCTTTTACTTTCAATCTACAATCAATTGTTTACTGCTTTGTGTTTACTTTATGCAAACTATTACTTTCTTCCACTCGATACGTTTAATCCTTTGTTTTCAGCAAAACCGGTGAGATTGACAACCTCATCGCAAGTTGGGGACAGAGTTCTGTGGTTGTGTTGTGCAGGTCTCCACGTTGCTACTCACCCATGGTGCATACGCCAAAGTTTAGCTAGCTACACCTTTGGGGTGTTTTCCTTGCTCCTACTAGATTGATAACCTTGGTTTCATAACTGAGGGAAAACTTACTACTGTGCTCATCATACCTTCCTCTTGGGGTTCCCCAACGAGCTCGTTAATACACGAGTTAACACTCATTCAAGTCATAAGACTTAAATATTAACTTTGTGGGATGTTAAGAAGTAAACCATCTATAATGTGATGCCTTATTCAACACATGCAAATCTCCACCACTTATACTATGATTGATTAATATAGTAATGTTTTCCTCTTTAATAATCTTAGCTAATAAGAAAACCTTAAAGTGTTAACCTTAAGTTTAAATACTTTTTACCTTGTAAAGTAATGTTTTCCTCAAAAGTTATTCTTTTAAGAAACATTAAAAGTAATCTTTGCACACTTCTCTAAAAGCTTTAATTCAATCTTAATCTTGTTTAAGAAATATTTTAGATACCATACCCCTTGAGTGTTTTAATATTGCATATTACTTGTTTTATTTACTTGTTGTTTCACACACACTCTCACAAGCTTTAATAAGAAGCACAAGTGTGAAGCTGATATAAAAGTGAAACACATTCTAAAGAACCATTTCCAGTTTCCAAACCCTAGTTCAGATACAACTATTCCGAGAATTCGCATTTATCAAATTGCATTACATTACTTATGCATCGTTGCATCTTGCTTCTTTATACATTACTCCTTACCGGACCAATGATGCTATTTACAGAATTTGGATCTTCTATTATTCCGAAGACCGTGAGTGCATAATCTTGCAATCACAAAAGGCAAGTTCACAACTTGCTCATGTCCTTTGATTATTTTCTATCAAATGCTTATAACTCAAATGTTGTCATTACTTGCATTTCAAAAAGGTTAGGAAACACTATTTTCATAATAATATGATTATGGATTATTTACCAAATGGTAATAATCTATTGATACAGTTCTAGTGGCAAATGAACATAATATCTAGGACCTAACAACCAATGTCTCCAATGATTCTAGCGCCGTATATTACGCGTCAACCATAAGATTTGGAATGGGACGGGAAAGTCAGCTGTATCTTCTCCCTTTCGCATGGACGGATGACCTTATCATGAGGCTGTTGATTTCTCGTGGAGTTCTAGAGAATCCAGCACATGGGTGGGACCCCTTAGTTCCCCGCGAGCTAGATGTCTAGATTATCTGTGCATCTCTGACTGGGTCTGAGTTCACCATAGTTGATGGTGACCGCCAGACAGAGCTGCGTACGGAGTCTCCGAGAGGCTACCCAAAGAGTAACCGTGGTAGTTGTCTCGAGGGATCGTGTCTTCATGCGGGGTCGCGGAGAGGATAGTACTAGCTTGGATCTTAGACTGGGCCCCACATCAAGGAATTGTGGACGAGAATAAGCTACCCGGTTGTGCAACAAGGCTAAGGTTTCTTATGGGAAAAGTGATGCACCTCTGCAGAGTGTAAGAATTGTGACATGTTACTCCCTGTTCCGAGAAGGAGCTACGAACGCGACAGGAAAGGAACCCCATGAAGGTTCTGGTCAACCTGTGAAGGCAGTCGGACATAGTTTTCAGAATAAAAGCAACCTTTGAAGAAATGTTTACGAAAACCTGCATTGCCTATGACCTATGGTTTGTGATTGTAGAGATAGTGCATCATACACTCCTTTTTAGTGAACTTGCTGAGTACGCCCGTACTCAACCGTACCTTCTTAACCCTTGCTAGGTTCTAAGCCATTGAAGACGATGTCAACATCAATTTCTGCTCAAGAAACCATCATCGACAAGTCAAGTTCTTCAATAAAGTCTATGAAGTCAAAATATACATCAGTTGAAGTGAAGACAAAGTCTCTGTTTAGATAGGAGTAGATACTCTAGCCATAAAACCTACTTCTGTAGAGCATTGCATTAGTAGCAATGACAAGCCAAATAGTTTAGATACTAATCTTAGTTACTAGATAGTTCTGAGTTATTATTTCTGGTTCTTCTTTGTAAGAAGTTCTTTCTCTCTCTTTAACCTAGAGTGTTCTCTGGATCTTTTTTAAAGAGTCGAGTTATATCTATAGTCATGTCTTGGACCTGCTGTGTTTATGTTATACCACTCTGAGGGATGTAATACTAGTGAACGGTGTTTCATTGGTGTTATGTCAACGACTATAGTGTACTACATCGTGCAGTGGTATGCTGGGTCACCGCATAGACCGTAGGCGTTCGCGGTTTATCGCAGAAGCAGAGCCCGTCTAGAATCGATGTGGTGGCATTATCGCGTCCATGGGTCCCACAAAAAACCAACGTGGCATCATAGATCATAGACGTGTGCGATTTCTTGCGGATGTGTGGCCCGTACATAGTGGACATGGCGTTTTAGACTATAGCCGACCGCGGTTCGTCATGGCAGAGGGCCCGCGGATATCCGATGTGCCATCATAGGCCCTCGCTAGACGCAGTTCATCATGGTGGAGTGCTGAGCTAGCAATGTAGACTCTAGGCGTTAGTAGTTTCTCACGTCTAATAGCACAGTTGGTCATGTAAACTCTAGACAGTAGTGTAGATAATAGACATGTGCAAGTTCTTGCGGTGAGGTCACAATTAATCCGTTCATCTGCGCCTCGCAGAAAAAATAGGAGAAGCTAGCTTTTCCTTCCTTGCTCTTTTCTACCGTGCGTGAGGATGTTGACCTTCTTTCTCCTTACCCTTCTAGCTCCATGCACGGCGACCTCCTCTGGCCCTTCTCGCAAGGTAAGCTCCTACGTCTTGCCAGATGACATCTCTACGGGGCTTTCATACTTATTTTACTTTTGTCATTTGATGACTGCAAGTGCACATATCAATTATAACTAGTTTCGAAATAAGAGTATCCCACAGAGAGCTATTTGATTAAGGTATTTATACCCCTTGTCACTATCTACCAAAGGATACTTGTAAGTTGACTTTGATCTCAAGTAAAGAGTGTTTTAAAGAGAGTTATGTTTGTATGTTAGAAAGTAAAAAAAAGTAAACAAAGTAACAAGTGTGTTGGGATTGGCACTGGAACTCAATAAGGCTAGCATGTTCTCGGGGATATAGGATACACCACTAGCATATGGGAATTACTTATAATTAGGATAACCTATATCTTTCGCCATGATTTGTGTGGAGAGAGTTCCATAATAAGATGTTCACCAACAAGTCTCGCGAGCAAGCCACTTCTATGAGTCTTGTGGTGAGATCACCATGACTTCAGAACATAGTGTTCTTGCTAGAACACCACATTCCCCAAGAATATCAATAGTAGAGGCAACTTGAATACATAAGGGGAGTATACTAGAAGCTCATCCAGAAGGAGGAGTACCCAAGAATGGGAGAACAAGCAGTAACAAAAGAAGGAGGCCAGCAGATCAAGAAGAAGAAGGCCAACATATCAAGGAGGAGAAGGCCAGCAGAAGCTCAAGGAAGAGCATGACAGTAGTACCAGGAGGAGAGCAAGATCAGGGGCATCACAGGAACAAGTCAGTACCACAAGAAGTAGTTGATCAAGATTAACATCAATCCAGCAATAGACACCACTCCACAAGCCACAGATTGATCACAAAAACAAATCTCTAGTATATGTTCTTATCATATTTGTTGGGGGTGCACCGTGGTGGAGGAGTACTTCCAGATCTGTATATAGATAATAGGGATTTCTATTTTTGTACCCTTGGTTCGTTAATTGTACTCGGTTTTTCCTAGCCGCTTAACTTTTCCTTCCTTTTGCCCATCTCCTTGTACAAAACTCTCACACGGTCTGAAAACTCGTTGTCCATCAGTCTTGCCGTTACATGCTGCAAGTGGGGCCGCGTTCAGTCAGGTCCCGTAGTGGACCCTTGCCGTTACGTGCTGACAAGTAGGGTCGTGTTCTGTCGGGTCCTATAGTGGACCCTTGTTGTTACATGATGACAAGTGGGGTCGCATTTAGTCGGTTACCGTAGTGGACACCTCTCTCCACTTATCTAGGTTAGCATCAGACCCATGGATTATACATATGAGCGCCGAACCCACATCTTATCCAGGTCGGTGTTGCAAGACGGGACCCCAAGCCAGCCCCGCTCCCGTGCCTGTGATGTTGCCTCCCCTTTCTTCTTCTTCTCTAGCGACGGCGACCCTTTGTCTAGCTTCATTTTCATATAGTGAAAAGTAATGCATATACAAAAATTATAGGAAAATTATACACCTTTGAACTCTTTGAAATCGCACTTAAGACATGATAATATTGTGCTAATAAACTCCTGATCATTTATCATTTCCATGGAGTGAAATATAATGCATAAACTTGCGTATACGAAAATTATAAACCTTTGAACACTGTGCAATGGCACTTAATACGTGTTAATGATGTGCTAACAAAATTTTGAGAGATTATCATTTTCTCCCCCACTTTTATAGAGTGGAATGTAATGTATAAACTTGCATATATGATAATTATACACCTTTAAACTCCTTGAAATCGCACTTAATACGTGATAATGTTGTGCTAAGAAAATATTGAGAGATTATCATTTTCATAGAGTGGAATGTAATGCACAAACTTGCATATGCAAAAATTATAAACCTTTGAACACTTTGAAATCGTACTTAATACGTGATAATGATGTGCTAACAACATTTTGAGAGATTATCATTTTCTCCCCCATTTTCATAGAGTGGAATGTAATGCATAAACTGGCATATACGAAAATTATACACATTTGAACTCTTTGAAATCGCACTTAATACGTGATAATATTGTGCTAAGAAAATCTTGAGAGATTATCATTTTCATATAGTGGAATGTAATGCACAAATTATACACCTTTGAACACTTCCCCTTCAAATTATATTCAAATTCATTTGTTTATGGAGTTAAAGTACCGGTGGCAAACTTGTTATTTTGCATGGATAGAGGGGTGCCCCCGACAGATATAGGGGTTATACCATCCGCTAGATCACAGAGGATCAATGGTTGGTGGGCACAATTTGTGTGACAACTGTCTCAGCCAATCAGAGCGTAGCAGTCAAGATGAGCACAGGTGTGAGAGATTGTGACTAAGATAGGGGAAAAGTGAGTAGAACTTAAGAACCAAGGGCAAAACTGAGTAGAACTTAAGAACCAAGGGCAAAACCGACAAAGGGATTTAAATAAAAAATAGAAAGAGATTTAAAAAAAATGGAAAATGCGTCTTTTATACAATAAAATACATCTTGGCATACATCAGACTATTTGCAATTCAAATATACACCAGTTTGACAATTATTGCCTCATTCAAACAAACTATGTCTTGGGGGGGGGGGATGTTTTAGGAAGAGGCTTGAGTAGAAAGCCATGAACCTTCATACATAGTAGGTGATTTGAGAAGTGGTGATTTAGGTTAAAACTTAATTTTTATACATTTCTTATGGTCGCAGGTCACATAATAAGACTCCCTAGGTAGATGCCACTATGTTTTAATCTTTTTGAATTTGTTGTGTATAAAATGACTCAATTAGCTAGCTAAAACTCATTCATTGACTCTCTGTTGACAAGCCACTGGAGGGTAAAACTGAGTATATTTTGCACACAACAGTTTTAGTACTGGAGGGCAAAACTGAGTACAACCTAACTGCCAGTGTTATACTCGAGGGCAAAACTGAGCACAACTAAGTTGCCAGGGTTAGACACGAGGGAAAAACGTGACTCACGGTATGCGTGTGCGGTGCACGGGGTGGTAGTGGACACGTGTGGCCGTGCACAGTGTAGTAGCTTACGCAGTTACACGATGCACAGTGGTGCAACAAAACGTCACTTCCCTTCTCCTTTAAAGAGGCCTTCTCACTCTCACTGATCACTCACTCGCTCACTCAACCATATCCATTGTCTTGTCACCTTCTGCAAACCCCCAAGAAAACCCCAACACACCGACGATGGAGAAGAACGACGCGGTGGCCATCAGCGCCTCCAAGGCCGCCGGTGAGGAGGCCCCTATCCCCGTACAGGCCCCCGTCGAGGCATCAAAGGAAGCCGCCGTCCCTGTCTAGACCGCCATCCGCGCTTCCGCCGTAGCCGCCGGCTAGGAGGCCCCCGCCGGTCTCGGGCAGATCCCGCTTGGCTGGGACCCCTACGAGAAGGTTGATTATATAAGGTCGGAGAACCCCTATGACACCAGCATTGTCGACCCATGGTTGGAGGTAACCAGGGTTTTCTCCCCTTCCCTTGTTCTTCCCCCATTCCCATTGTTGGATGCTAGATCGAATGTTACTAGGGTTTGACTGTTCGTATTTTTACAGTAGCTAATCCTCTTGTGTTAGATCTCGTATTTAGATGAATCTCCCTGTTCGTATTTGAATCCCCCTATTCGTAGTTGGGATCAGTATTCTATTTGGTTTGAGATTTGGGGAATAATCAGGGGATCTCAGTCGGTTAATTCATGTCCTTATTGCACTCTACTGTTTTTTCCAACAGGAGGATAGCAGCGACGTCCGCAGCAACGATGGGTCCAAGGACACCAAAACTCGTCATGTGCTGAGGATGCTGAAGTCCGGCTAGTATGACAACTTCTTCACCGACGATGTCTATAGGTTCCCCTTCTGCACCACCAGGAGGCTCCGCGCCACCGACTTCAACTCGCTCGTGAAGCATGCCAAGGACGTGAGGAGCTGCGGCGAGTCCATGAATGTCCACGACTTCATAGCATAGACAAGCACCAGGCGCTCGGTCTTCAGCTCCGCAACCTCCATAAGGTGGCCATCGAGGAGGGTTGCATGCCCCGGATCAAGCCCAAGAGGCCCAAGGTCAAGTTGCTGGGTAGTAAGAAGTGGAGGAGGCGCTAGAGGGGCGAGGCGAAGGCCCTCCTGGCAGAGTCCATGAGGGGCCACTGATCT
This sequence comes from Avena insularis, assembly GCA_023614405.1. Lineage (NCBI taxonomy): Eukaryota > Viridiplantae > Streptophyta > Magnoliopsida > Poales > Poaceae > Avena > Avena insularis. The sequence continues at coordinate 427,318,524 of CM042686.1, read as the reverse complement.
TATGTTGTTGTTGTTGCTGCTATAAAGCAGCTTCTTTTGTCTTGTCTGTGTTGAACTTGTCCACTCTGCTGCTGAGCAGCCTAATTGTCGAACCTCGTTAAGTACCGTATTATATATCCTATATTAGCTGCTTTATCTATATCCGCTCTGTTTACTAAATTTATTTATGTTGCTGGTTAGATTTGATGTTCTAGATTTGCTACTAGATTGGGGGAAAACGAGGGCCAAAAGGCACAATGAATAAAGAGAGAAGCTGCTCTAGATTTGCTACCTTTTTGGGCAAAAAACACAACTATTAGTGAGATAGAGGGGAAAAGACGCTCGTAAAAAGGACAATCATAAAAATAACAAAAAGAAAACTTCCAATTTAGGCGATCGGGCGCACATAACTACCAAACGCGTCCCACATGGTCCCAGACCATGTCCCCCATAACGTGTTCCCAACAAACCGGCCCCACATGGCACGACCCCACATGTCAGCATAACACGATCCTGCCAAACGACCCCACGTGGTCTCAGACCATGCGGCCCCACACATCAGCCAACAGTCAACCTAACGGCAGCTACTGTTCGAGCTCTTAGATGAGTTTCCGGGAAGGAGAGGGGCAAAAGTGAGGAAATGTTAAACGCTAGGTAAAACTGAGTACAACTAACGAACCAGGGGCACGAAAATAGAAATCCCTAGATAATATACAAGTTCCATCATAGGTTTTATGTAAATCCAATCAAAGTATCTGGTTTTATCCAAACAAAAATCTTAGCTCATGCATCATTGATAGTCAAAATTCAACTCCTAGCTAGTGTACCCAGTAGCAAGCTAACTAGATGTTAGTCACCATTGTGCACACTATCGAGGGAGGCACCATAAGGGCATACGCCTAATCACTAGTAGGAAAAGGCTTATGCATGGATGGCATACCCGTGGCGCACCTTGATATGGTGCTCCATGGATAATTATCCGTGGCGCACCATAAAAAGGTGCTCCACGGGTATGACCTTATCCGTGGCACACGGGAAAAAGGGTGTGCCACCCATAAGTGGGCCCGAACACCGTGGGGTCGCCCCCATCTACTGTCTCAGCCAATCAGAGTGTAGCGGTCAAGATGAGCACGTGAGAGATTGTAACTAAGAGAGGGGAAAAGTGAGTAGAACTTAAGAACCAAGGGCAAAACTGAGTAGAACTTAAGAACCAAGGGCAAAATTAACAAAGGGATTCAACTAAAAAACAGAAAGAGATTTAAAAAATGGAAAATGCTTCTTTTATACAATAAAATTCATCTTGGCATACATCAGACTATTTGCAATTCAAATATACACCTGTTTGATAGTAATTGCCTCATTCAGACAAACTATGTTTTGGGGAGGGATGTTTTGGGAAGAGGCTTGAGTAGAAAGCCATGAACCTTCATACATAGTAGGTGATTTGAGAAGTGGTGATTTAGGTTAAAACTTGATATATATACATTTCTTATGGTGGCAGGTCACATAATAAGACTCCCTAGGTAGATGCCACTATGTTTTAATCTTTTTGAATTTGTTGTGCATAAAATGACTCAATTATCTAGCTAAAACTCATTCGTTGACTCTCTGTTGACCAGCCACCAGAGGGTAAAACTGAGTATATTTTGCACACAACAATTTAGTACTAGAGGGAAAAACTGAGTACAACCAAACTGCCAGTGTTATACTCGACGGCAAAACTGAGCACAACTAAGTTGCTAGGGTTAGACATGAGGGAAAAACGTGACTCACGGTACGCGTGTGCGGTGCACGGGGCGGTAGCGAACACGTGTGGCCGTGCACGGTGTAGTAGCTTACGCAGTTACACAGTGCATGGTGGTGCAACGAAATGTCACTTCCCTTCTCCTTTATAGAGGCCTCCTCACTCTCACTCATCACTCACTCGCTCACTCAACCGTCTCAATTGTCTCATCACCTTCTGCAAACCCCCAAGAAAACCCGAACACACCAACGATGGAGAAGAACGGTGCGGTGGCCATCGGCGCCTCCAAGTCTGCCGGTGAGGAGGCCCCTTCTCCCCGTATAGGCCCTCGTCGAGGCATTGAAGGCAGCCGCCGTCCCCGACTAGACCCCCATCCCTGCTGCCACCGTAGCCGCCGACGAGGAGGCCCCCGCCGGTCTCGGGCAGATCCCGCTTGGCTGGGACCCCTACAAGAAGGTTGATTATATAAGGTCGGAAAACCCCTACGACACCAACATTATCGACCCATGGTTGGAGGTAACCAAGGTTTTCTCCCTTCCCTTGTTCTTCCCCCATTCCCATTATTGGATGCTAGATCGAATGTTATTAGGGTTCGACTGTTCGTATTTTAAAGTAGCTAATCCTCTTGTGTTGGATCTCGTATTTAGATGAATCTCCCTGTTCGTATTTGAATCCCCCTATTCGTAGTTGGGATCAGTATTCGATTTGGTTTGAGATTTGGGGAATAATCAGGGGATCTCAATCGGTTAATTCATGTCCTTATTGCACTCTACTGTTTTTCCAACAGGAGGATAGCAGCGATGTCCGCAGCGACGACGAGTCCAATGACACCAAGACTCGTCATGTGCTGAGGAGGCTGAAGTCCGGCCAGTACGACAACTTCTTCACCGACGATGTCTATAGGTGCCCCTTCTGCACCACCAGGAGGCTCCGCACCACTGACTTCAACTCGCTCGTGAAGCATGCCGAGGACGTGAGGACCTGCGGCGAGTCCGTGAATATCCACGACTTCATATCATAGCCAAGCACCAGGCGCTTGGTCTTCAGCTCCGCAACCTCCAGAAGGTGGCCATCAAGGAGGGTCGCATGCCCCGGATCAAGCCTAAGGAGCCCAAGGTCAAGGGGATGGGTAGTAAGAAGTGGAGGAGGCGCCAGAGGGATGAGGCGAAGGCCCTCCTAGCAGAGGCCATGAGGGTCCACTGATCTTGTGCTGCTGCTGCTGCTATAAAGCAGCTTCTTTTGTCTTGTGTGTGTTGAACTTGTCCGCTACTGCTGCTACTAAGCAGCCTAATTGTTGAACCTCGTTAAGTACCGTACTATATATGCTATATTAGCTGCTTTATCTATATCTGCTCTGTTTACTGAATTTAACATTGTTGCTGGTTAGATTTGATGTTCTAGATTTGCTACCAGATTGGGAGAAAACGAGGACCAAAAGGAACAATGAATAAAGAGAGAAGATGCTCTAGATTCGCTACCTTTTTGGGCAAAAAAAACACAACTATTAGCGAGAGAGAGGGGAAAAGACGCTCATAAAAAGGATAATCATAAAAAAAACAAAAAGAAAACTTCCAATTTAGACGATCAGGCGCACGTAACCACCAAACGCGTCCCACATGATCCTAGACCACGTCCCCCATAACGTGTTACCAACAAATCGGCCCCACATGGCACGACCCCACATGTCAGCATAACGCGATCCTGCCAAACGACCCCACGTGGTCCCAGACCGCACGGCCCCACATGTCATCCAACGGTCAACCTGACAGCAGCTACTGTTCGAGCTCTTAGATGAGTTTCCGAGAAGGAGAGGGGCAAAAGCGAGGAAATGTTAAGCGACTGGGAAAAACTGAGTACAACTAACGAACCAGGGGCACGAAAATAGAAATTTCTAGATAATATACAAGTTCCATCATAGGTTTTATGTAAATCCAATCAAAGTATCTGGTTTTATCCAAACAAAAATCTCAGCTTATGCATCATTGATAGTCAAAATTCAACTCCTAGCTAGTGTACCCAATAGCAAGCTAACTAGATGTTAGTCACCATTGTGCACAGTCTCGAGGGAGGCACCATAAGGGCATACGCCTAATCACTAGTAGAAAAAGGCTTATCCATGGATGGCATACCCGTGACGCACCTTGATATGGTGCTCCATGGATAATTATCCGTGGTGCACCATAAAAAGGTGCTCCACGGGTATGACCTTATCCGTGGCACACGGGAAAAAGGGTGTGCCACACATAAGTGGGCCCCAGCACCGTGGGGTCTCCCCCATCTATCTGTGGCACGCGAAATCAACGTGTGACACATATAAGTTCGGTATCAGTAACACACGTTGTTTCGGTGTGCCACGGATAGGTGTGGGCCCAAGGCTCTTATAATGTGCGCCACTGACCTGGCAAGTTTGGGAAAATCTCCTCTCACCTCCCATTGATAGCCATTTTTGTTTTGCAAACAATTAAAGAAAATGAAAAATACTTCAACCTTTCATATATAGGTAGATTATGTGGTCTAGTTTGTAGGAAAATTAAAAAATATGAATTTCGACATTTTTTTTTGCAAAAAAACGTTATGACACGGTAAAACGGTCATAACTTTTGCATACGATGTCAACAAAAATCTTTAATATATCAAAAGGACGAACACGAAATTCTACATCTCCTCGCAACCACCAAAGCTCATTTAGGGATTTTTTAGAATCTCAAAATTCGAAAAGGGAACAAAGTTATGGCAAAAACAAGATTTGTTCCTACAGAAAAAATTGAAGCCACTTATCTTTGGCGCACCATAATAGGGTGCGCCACGAATAAGTTTGGGCGAGATTCAAATTTGAATTCCCACCCCGTCCACCTAGCCCCTTCTCCTTATCCTCTCCTCCACCTCTACCTCCCCTCCCACTCTCCTCCTCCTCTCTTCTTATTCTTATTCTTGCTCTCTTCCTCCTCCTCCTCCTCCTTCTCTCCTCCTCCTTCTCCTATCCTCCTCTTATCTTCTTCCTCCTCCTCCTCCTCCTTGTCCTCTCCTCCTCGGTCTTATTCTTCCTCCTCCTCCTCCCCTCTCCTCCCTCTCTCTTTATCCTCCTCTGACTCCTCTCCTCCTCCGACCGCATTGCCCTCCTACGGCCATTCCCTCCTCCGGCATCCCACCGGCGCCACCTCCTGCAGTACCCTCCTCTGGCAGACCATGTGACGACGACGAAGCGACGGTGGAGATCCAACTTTTTTTTGAAATTTGAAAATTTTATCTGTGGCGCACCATACCCACATGTTCCACAGATACTTTTGGGTATCCCTCCTTTTTGAAATTTGAAAATGTTATCAGTGGCGCACAAAACACTTATCCATGGTGCACGTCGAGGTGCGCCATAGATAAGAAAATACCAGTGGCATAACATCTGTGGCGCACCGGGCGTGCGACATTGACCCCATATTTGGTGTGCCACGGATAGGCCTTTTTCTACTAGTGAATCAGCAACCACAAGTTTAACTAGGACTAGGAAGGATTATAGTGGAAGCACAACACCATAAAACTTTATCTTATTAAACCATCTCATAAATGCATTCATAAGCTGCTATACTACCCACTTATTTGTTCCAACTATAATTCAAATCATTTTCCTAGTTCATCAAACTAGGAATCAATTTCAATTTATTCTGTCATGTTGATAGTACAAGAAAAGCAAGCTAATCAACCCCAGTATTAGCTCAAGGCCAACTAGTGCCCCATAGTTAATAGATCATTTTCCTAATGAGGTAATTAGGAATCACTAGACTATGAAAGCACGCGTTGCCACGCCCGTCCATCTCGATAGAATAATGATATAGTTACCTTGAACATTTCGAAAATTTCGAATGACGTAGGATCAATTTGGAAGAATGTATGATCATTATGTAAATCAACGGACAAAAATAACATTTCTTGTATTAAGTACTTAATTAATCTTAGGTCAAACCAATATGAGCTAGCCATTGTTATTTAGAACCTAGTTCCCCTGTAAATGATATCTGGCACTGTTATCACACGTGTGAAAATGGCAGCATTACATAAATACAATCGAAAAGTATATATCCAGATGTACCATAGGATAATCAACTCACCAGATTCCTTTTATTAGAAGGGAAATACCATAGTACATTTCCCAATATATAAGTCGCCGCACAACTATGCTGCAGAAAGAAAACCATTAGCATACACATGATCAAAATAAAAACCTATTATTTGGGAATGTTTTATTACAACTTCCTCGATTGACACATAAAACAGATTCAGCAACGATCGTCAACACGCAAGCAATAAGGTGAACCCTTTAAATGTTGGTTAGCTCCTCATGACTGGATTTAGGACTGCTAGTGAATTGGAGGGAGGTGTTGATTCAGCAGGAAGGTCGGACAGGTGTGAGCAATGGTAGCATGAATTTGATTTATTTCTTACCTGGCTCATCGAGGTAGGGCCGTAGGATAGGAAGGAGTGCACGATTCGTTTTGTCATATCATGGCCTGGGTCTTCCTCATGATTTTTTTGTCCCTTCCTCCAATATCGAGAAATACAGTAAAGGAGCATCAACCCAGTTGGTCAGGGATGCAACAACCATTAATCCATGGAGCTTTCTAATTGAATTAGTACTGGAACGAGTCAATGAGACACTGGTTTTTCAGCGTAGCATATACTATTAAGCCATGGAGGAGAAAATACCACATGTGGATGATCTGCATGTGATTCATGAATCATGATACAGTATTGAAATATTGATTTTCTAGTGCTCAAGCAGCATGGAGGACCAGAGGTGGCATCACTCTTGATGACTAAGAATCCAAGAAAGCTAGCTGCAGCTTGCCTGCCATGAGCTGTTATTCCCGGCCTGTCGTGCACCTGTTTGTCGTATTAGAGATATTATAACCGAGCCAAATAGGAGCTCTCTCACACCCTTAGCATTTTTGGTCGTCCGATTATCCTCCCAGATCATTTCTGACCGTTAGATCTGCTGTAATTCCTGCATTGGGCCAAAAGTCCCATGAGAGAAGCTTCTCTGGGGATCAAATCGGCCCGATGTGGTTAACTAGGCCCCTATGCTCCCACTAGAGCCCAACAAAGTGCACCCGAGACCGATCGTTCACTTCCCCTTCTGCCCACCCTAAAAAAAACTTCCCCTTCTGCCCCTCTCCCCTCAGTTCAACGGCGGATCCTAGACACAGCGACAACACGCTACGCTCATAGTCATAGGACGATGGGTCGCCACCCCGACTCTACACCAGTAGACGTATCCCATGGTCTCGCTTATCCACCAGTTCCTGTGGTATCCAGAGGTATTCCACCACTACTCCTTGACTCCTTCCCATGCCTTCTTTCCTCATGCCTTCTTTGTTGATTTCAGGGCTTGACTAATACTCTCTCCGTTTGGAAATATAAGACATTCTAGCTCTGTGAAATAAATCTATCTAGACATCTTTTAGTGTATAGGTTCATTCCGAAACTCTCCAAACCTATACACTAAAATACGTCTAGATACATTCGATTTATAAAGCTAAAACGTCTTATATTTCCGAACGGAGGGAGTATTAAAAAATTAGATCCCAAGGGTGGCTCGTGCCCTGTGGTGTGTGTCTGTTGGACTCAACACTCAAGATAAGATGGCAGCGGTAAAGAACATCAAAAAACCATCTGATGGCAATGCGATAGCGTGCGACAACTATGGCTGGAAAAGATTATTTTCAATCTCAGTGTGGTGGTTGTTCCTGTAGAACTGTTCTATTAATATATTTTTATCTGATTAGGCTGTATTAATGGACATGCTAATCTTGGAACTCACACAAGGAACAATGAAGTGATATTTTTCATGGAAAATTATTTATTTTGGATTTGTCCTTTTCTTGCCATCTTCACCCAGTTCTTTTATCAGCGGGCTCTAGAATGCTAACGTTAAATTATTTCATCAGAGATTCAATGTCCTTCTGAAGTGAAAAATAAGAATGTATAGTTACATTCCTTTAGCTGGGCGTATACTTTATGAATTTGTTGTTTCGAGTACTGTTACAGTATCTTCATATTTGGTTAAAGCTCTAACCATTCAAGTAACCATGCAGAAAAGTGCCGATTTAAGTGACTGAACTCAAACTAATGGCTAGAGCATCTTAACTTTTCATTACACTATATATTAGTATCTAAAATTTACATTTTCTCATCACATGGATTATCTTTCTCTAAATCATGTAGATCAATTTCAGTTTAGTACTAACAATGCTAATACATTAGGTATTACTATCTTTGCTCTCTAATTCGTTAGTGAGTGGTTTTACTAGGTAGAATCGACATTTAATATTGTGTATGTGATATGTTATTTCCCACCAAATGTGATTAAACCTGACATGCTGGCCACAAGCAAGTAATTTTTTTCAGGCAGTTGCCAAAGCATGAGCCTGCGTCCTCATGACCTAGGGAATATATATGAACAGTAAAATAACCTGAATCAGCCCTCACAGTAAAGAAACAGGTGCGGAGCCAAGTCGAGCCGACTTGAAGCCTGCAGCCGTGTGTGGGTATGTTCAAGGTAGCGCTGTTGAAATCGAAAAAACAGTAATCATACATCAAATGTTGCGATTACAATATCTTTAGTTCATGGTAAACAAGACGATGAGATCTTTGTATTGGTGCAATACCCATGAACTACAGGTCGTAGAAATTAGAATATTTATCCGTTAGACCAAATTATAGTATTATTTTGCATACGATATAAGTATCACTCACCTAACTGGTGTCAGAAGTGCATTGAGATTGTTCAAAATTTCTTAGAAATCTGTAACTCTCCAAATTTTTTGAAGTATTAGTGTGGCCTTATTCTTTTCTTATATATTTGTAATGTTTTTCCTAAGTATTTCAACTTTTATGGGCTCGACATTCTGATCCTTTTTCAGAGGAAAGTTTTAATTTATTTTAGGAGCCAAATAGACCCTGATCAATAAAAATAAATTTATCCGTCAAACCATCCTAATTCAGAAACAATGCACTTAGACCCAAACTCGAATCAACTACAAGTCCAATACATGTACTAAAAAGGTCTAGCTACATCTGATATATGAGAACCTTAATGTAAAATTCCGTATTTTATATCTCTATTGATTTATAAAAAAATCCAACCATTTTATTGTAGTAATAGAGGGACGTGGCAATACTCGCCAACATGATCTAGTTACTTGTAAGAGCATCTCCAGCAGGCGCGCTATAACATGCTGTGGCTAAAAACTACCAAATACGGTCGGGAGCGGCGCAGTAGCTCTAGGAGGCGCTCAGCTCAGCATGTGAAAAAAGCTGCCGCTAATTTTTTTGCGCCACGGCTTCTATGGCATCCTACGCGGGAAATCTGGCGCGCCGCTTCCAGCGCACGCAATAAAGCGAGTCGCCCGCGCGCATCCAACCGTCCGGAACATTCATCAACCCCCACCTGTCCTCTCACGAAAAGGGGAGGGACGGCATAGGGTACGGGCCAGGTTGGCACGGGGTGGGCTTGCTACTGGGCTGCTGGCTGCTGTTGGTTGCTGCGGTTGGGCGGCGGATAGAGGAGAGGAGGTGGGCTGCGAGAAAGGTTCCAGGGAGGAGAGAAGAAGCTGGGCTGCGACCTGCTTAGGTTTAGCTCCTATTTTTATTTCAGAAATCCTTTTACTTTTCTGTTTGTAATTTCAAACTCTTTTCTGTTTTGAGTATAATTTAAAAAATACCATAGCCTTTTGTAAAACTAGGGAGATATTGTGGGGCCCTTTTAGTCCATTTGGAATCCACTTATTTTGTAGTTTTTTGAAATTCAAACTATTTTGAATGTGTTTGAGAGGAATAAGGAAACTAGGGTTTAGGGTTTCCATTATTTTCTTCACATGCATTTTAAGAGATGATGCTCATGGATGCACAAACAAATTCCTAATTAGTGTTAATAAAACTAGGGGTGTTACAGCTCTATCCCCCTTAACAGAATCTCATCCCGAGATTCCTAGGTAGGAAGATAAAAGAGATAGGGTTGCACTAAACTTTGACGATCTTCTCAAGGAGGTTGATCCATGCCACCATTATTGAATGAATGAAGTGCTTCATTTCTTTGAGGTAGCTGCACACACTAAAGAACAGAGGGAAAGACACGAAACCACAAAAGAGTATCTCATGGTCAACTCATGGATAGATGTTTCATAACATCTCTAGAGCCAACGAGCATGAAACACGTCAAGGTAAAGGAGGAAACAAAAGGAGATGGTTGTCAAGTTGTTAGATAGCTGGTCTTCATAAGGATTGAGACCATGGAGATTCAGAAGAGTTTTAGCTTCTAAAGAGAGAGCATACAATGGAAAGAACACAACCACAGACTTCGAGAGATGAACCTCTACTATGCGACTTAAGTAGAGATTTCACAGATACAGAGATGCGGATAATCAAGCTGTTGTACTACTTTTGATATGGAAGGATCACTTTTCATTCAACAGAAGGTCAAAACAGAAACGTTATTTTCTGGAGATGGCTCATAAGAGTCACAAAGATCATGTAATAAGAGAAACTTTTGATTATCAAAACCATAGTCGCTCTTCAAACATGGTAGAGGAACCAAAGGAAACTCTTTATTCATCCAGGTCTATCAAAATCTTTGCCAGTGATCGTGATATCACTTTACACCACTAAGATGAATATATAAGAAGATTCCTGATGACACGAGGAAAAATAAACTTCATTCTCAGACTTCTGTTACTTGGCACAACAAGATGCTTGCCCACCTAAAAGGGTCTAGAGGATCGACCGGGAGACATTTAGCAACACTTCTTTAAATGTTCTCCTTGATGTTCGAGAAAACAGAGTAAAGGTCGGACATCGGATACAACAGAAACCATGAGCACAACTATTATAACAAATCATAGAAGATGACTCATGAGGAGTGGTTGTTATTGCTGATTCAAGAGAATATGACAATATGCTTTCCGACTGATTGTGTCAACCACTACATCAATCTTGCCAGACTTTCGAAGAGACCTATGTCAAACACCTTGATGAACACTAACCATCGTTGCTGCTTGAGATTCAACTCGGTTAGGTAGAATGATACTTCAGACTCGGCATGTCCGAATATAAAGTTTGCAACATTTACCACGAAGGTAAAGTTACTAGATTCTCAAGACATGGACTACAATGTCAAGCTCAAAATGAATGAGCTAGGTTGTAAAACCCATGTATTAGTAAGTTATCAAAAGATAATTGCCCTTACATGAATTGATTGCAACAGAACACAAATGCATCCTTATTATTGGGAGACATTTAGGAGGATACTGAAGTTTGTAGAATTTCTTCTCTTCCATGACAAATAAGTTAGTGGCTTAGGGTGCTCAGAGGATGTTCTCGAGATGGAAAGGTATCAACCTACCATATCAAGAATACTCTGCACATGCTTGACTGATTTGAAATAATTCCCGAGGAAACAAAGATAACTCTACTCAAATCCACGGCGACAACTTTTAACTTTTGCACGTGAATCAGAGAAGGTTACTTCTAACATCCAGAACACATCCTTCGAGATAACCTGAAGATGGTTCTCAAAAGTTTCCAACATTAATGTCAATTGTTCCATATGTAGCTTGTCTAACATGGAGGAGATAAGGATGTCATCGATGGGCTCAACAACAAACTTATCGAGACACTCCGAGAAGATGGACTCATATGTCATGAACAAGGCAAAAATTATTGGTCAGACCAAAGAACATGAAGATGTACCCAAGTGAAACATCACAAGTAAATACACCATCAGGATAGTCCTTAGGACTGAGTTTGATTTGATGATAGCCCGTATCAAACCAAAGGTAGGGACGATAACATTTCCACGAAGGAAACACTATCCTTCTTTAGCACAAACAAAACTAGACATCCCGTTAGAAGGAACTATGTTGGATAGAACTTTTGTCTTACAACTCTCCAAGTTGTTTAAGCTCAACCAACTAGTTCAGGGTTATCCAGTACGGATCCTTGGAGAAGGGAGCAGTTCAGAGAACCTGCTTGCTCAAGATCTTGACAACATGGTCATGTGGCAACATGGAGATACTTCTAGAAAGACGTCTAGAATATCACGAACCACCGATATGTCACTTAGTTCGAGAGGAAACTTGCTTGGTAAGGCAAGAAGACATAGTCTCAGAGCTTCGGCATTAGCCTAACTCTTTGACTGAAGAGAGAGTGTACTAGAATAGCGGACTTTGTGGCACAATCATCCTTTGCTTAGTGATATAGTAACCATCACACTAAGAATGACACAAATGTCCTTGTTGAGGTCCAAAGCAATAATGATCGCTAAGAATCTTGAATGGCCACGTTATTACGCACACACATCATTCACGAGCACTAAGGCTTGGAGGAAGGGTGAGTAAGTATGTGTAGAAGTATCACTTCATTAAGAGAATCATGAACTCAGCACGACCTCTTAGTATATAAGGGTGTCATACTTTAAGGTAGAACATATCAGAAGTTAATCAATGCTTATTGATCTGCGGATTACAACACTTTGACCTGGTCCTAGATATGACGAGGTATTGTAGTTTGTTTCTGCTGACATCCCGAAATGGTTTGTCTTGGTGGACCACAAGAATATCTTCCACTAGAAGACACCAATGCACATTTACTACTTGGCTACCAACTAGTAGACAATGATCAGAAACAAAAAGGGAGAAAGGAACATGCTCAGGATGGAATCCCGAGATGTGGATGCATAAGTCAACAATCTTCCGAGGACCAATGCAGGAAAGGGAGGGTGTGGCAGAGTCACGAGTATAGAAGTGAGACTCATGAGGAGTACTCTTGTAGTGATCTATTTGGTTCTATTATAGACCATCTGCCATAGCATGTGGTAGGGAAAGTCCTTAGTTTGTCATAATTTAATCACAACAATAACCAAAAGCTTAAAGGCTATACTAGAAGGTACTAGCCATCCTGAGGTAATGTTTGAACATTTACAACAGGGATCAACAAAATGGATCTTGGGTTAAAGGTCAGCTTCATGTACAAGATTCTCAACACCAGAATCCAACACAATCAGGGATCTTCGGTTCAAGTCTAAGGGTTAAAACCCGAGAAAGAAGTAACTACTATCTTAGTAGAACAAAGGGTACCACAAGGTAGCAATCATGAGGTAGCTTCCAAAAGAAGATACAACTTCTGAAGTACCCAAACAAATGAAAAGGAGGCACACGAGGCGAAAGGAAACCTCGAAGCCTTGAACAGATCACTGTGGAACCATCAACACAATGTTATGGGCCCATAAGATAGAGAGATCATGATGGAAAGGAATCTCTCAGCGAAAGAAGAACAAAGGGAATCAAGGAACACACACACAACTGACTCTGGGGAACTCAACACTAGGTCAACTGGTTGAGAAACGACATGCCAAAAAGGCACCTAAGCTTTGAAAGACGAGACGAGATAGAAAACTTTTCAAAGTCAACACAAGATAAGATGACCCAGAGTTAGAGCGAAACTAGATAAGGAGAAAAAGAAGCATACTAGAGTTTTCACAAATACTTTTCATCTTTGAAATAGTTTTTCACAAACACTAGACTCAACATCGACCAATAGAAAGGTTTTCCTATAGTCGGTACTGCTCTAATACCAAAACCTGTAACACCCCCAAAATTAAGGCTAGACAAATCCCATACCTCTGTCAGATATAAGCCTAACCTAAATCTCATAAGCATATTATAACCGAGCCAAATAGGAGCTCTCTCACGCCCTTAGCATTTTTGGTCGTCTGATTATCCTCCCAGATCATTTCTGACCGTTAGATCTGCTGTAATTCCCGCATTGGGCCAAAATTCCCTGAGAGAAGCTTCTCTGGGGATCAAATCGTCCCGATGCGGTTAATTGAGATCGTATGCTCCCACTAGAGCCCAACAAAGTGCACCCGAGACCGATTGTTCACTTCCCCTTCTGCCCACCCTAAAAAAACTTCCCCTTCTGCCCCTCTCCCCTCAGTTTAATGGCGGCGGCGATCCTAGACACAGCGACAACACGCTACACTCATAGTCATAGGACGATGGGTCGCCACCCCGACTCTACACCAGTAGACGTATCCCATGGTCTCGCTTATCCACCAGTTCCTGTGGTATCCAGAGGTATTCCACCACTACTCCTTGACTCCTTCCCATGCCTTCTTTCCTCATGTCTTCTTTGTTGATTTCAGGGCTTAACTAATACTCTCTCCGTTTGGAAATATAAGACATTCTAGCTCTGTGAAATAAATCTATCTAGACATCTTTTAGTGTATAGGTTCATTCCGAAACTCTCCGAACCTATACACTAAAATACGTCTAGATACATTCGATTTATAAAGCTAAAACGTCTTATATTTCCGAACGGAGGGAGTATTAAAAAATTAGATCCCAAGGGTGGCTCGTGCCCTGTGGTGTGTGTCTGTTGGACTCAACACTCAAGATAAGATGGCAGCGGTAAAGAACATCAAAAACCATCTGATGGCAATGCGATAGCGTGCGACAACTATGGCTGGAAAAGATTATTTTCAATCTCAGTGTGGTGGTTGTTCCAGTAGAACTGTTCTATTAATATACTTTTATCTGATTAGGCTGTATTAATGGACATGCTAATCTTGGAACTCACACAAAGAACAATGAAATGATATTTTTCATGGAAAATTATTTATTTTGGATTTGTCCTTTTCTTGCCATCTTCACCCATCTCTTTTATCAGCGGGCTCTAGAATGCTAACGTGAAATTATTTCATCAAAGGTTCAATTTCCTTCTGAAGTGAAAAATAAGAATGTATAGTTACATTCCTTTAGCTGGGCGTATACTTTATGAATTTGTTATTTCGAGTACTGCTACAGTATCTTCACATTTGGTTAAAGCTCTAACCATTCAAGTAACCATGCAGAAAAGTGCCGATTTAAGTGATTGAACGCAAACTAATGGCTAGAGCATCTTAACTTTTCATTACACTATATATTAGTATCTAAAATTTACATTTTCTCATCACATGGATTATCTTTCTCTAAATCATGTAGATCAATTTCAGTTTTGTACTAACAATGCTAATACATTAGGTATTACTATCTTTGCTCTCTAATTCGTTAGTGAGTGGTTTTACTAGGTAGAATCGACATTTAATTTTGTGTATGTGATATGTTATTTCCCACCAAATGTGATTAAACCTGACATGCTGGCCACAAGTAAGCAATTTTTTTCAGGCAGTTGCCAAAGCTTGAGCCTGCCTCCTCATGACCTAGGGAATATATATGAATAGCAAAATAACCTGAATCAGCCCTCACGGTAAAGAAACAGGTGCGGAGCCAAGTCGAGCCGACTTGCAGCCTGCAGCCGTGTGTGGGTATGTTCAAGATAGCGCTGTTGAAATCGAAAAAACAGTAATCATGCATCAAATGTTGCGATTATAATATCTTTAGTTCATGGTAAACAAGACGATGAGATCTTTGTATTGGTGCAATACCCACGAACTACAGGTCGTAGAAATTAGAATATTTGTCCGTTAGACCAAATTATAGTATTATTTTGCATACAAGATAAGTATCACTCACCTAACTGGTAAGTGCATTGAGATTGTTCAAAATTTCTTAGAAATCTGTAACTCTCCAAATTTTCTGAAGTATTAGTGTGGCCTTATTCTTTTCTTATATATTTGTAATGTTTTTCCTAAGTATTTAAACTTTTATGGGCTCGACATTCTGATCCAGAAACAATGCACTTAGACCCAAACTCGAATCAACTACAAGTCCAATACATGTACTAAAAAGGTCTAGCTACATCTGATATATGAGAACCTTAATGTAAAATTCCGTATTTTATATCTCTATTGATTTATAAAAAAATCCAATCATTTTATTATAGTAATAGAGGGGCGTGGCAATGCTCGCCAACATGATCTAGTTACTTGTAAGAGCATCTCCAGCAGGCGCGCTATAACATGCGCGCTAAAAAACTATCGAAATACAGCGCAGGCGCGGGCGCGGGCAGCTCTAGCAGGCGCGCGCAGCTCCAGCATGCATGTGAAAACACGGCGCGCGCTAATTTTTTTGCCACGCGCGGGCTTCTATGGCATCCTACGCGGGAAATCTAGCGCACGCAATAAAGCGAGCCGCCTGCGCGCATCCAACCGTCCAGAACATTCATTAACCCCCACGTGTACTCTCACGAAAATTGTCGCGTGTCGCCCCGCCTTTGTCGCGCCGCTCTTCCGTCGCTCCGCCACCACCTAGCCACCCCCTCGCCACCCCCTCCGGCCTTCGCCTCTACCTTCCCACGCGTTGCTCCACCGCCACCGCCGCCCTCCGACTCGGCCTCGCCGCTCGCCGCCACCCCGGCCCCCCGCCTCGACCTTACCGCCCGTCGCTTCGCCTGCTCCATGCCTCCCCGCCGCCGCTCGAGCTCCGGCTACCGCGGTGTGCGCGTGCGTCCGAACAGGACATTCTACGCCGAGATCCGGAGCGGCGACGAGCGAATTGCGCTCGGCACGTTCGAGGCGGCGCATGCGTACGACACGGTCTGTAACACCCCCAAGATTAAGGCTATCCAAATCCCAGACCTCTGTCTGATATAAGGCTAACCTAAATCTCAGAAGCGTACAGAGAGAGAATCGGTAACATCACAGTGACCCTACGATACAAAAATTATTACAACAAGCTCATAACTGAGCAAAGAACCAAAATATTACAAGAAGAGGTCACTGACCACAAACATCAAACAATGGAAGGCAAATTATGCTATTAAGTATAGCAAACTTAACAAATGGCCTACGAGGCCTGAAGCATAACGATGACATCCCAATCCATAGATTCCAGGCTGCCAACCGGGAACCCCAAGCTACTCGTCGATATCGATGCCATAAAGAACTCATCTCTGATGGTAACACTTACCTACTGCAAAAGTATCAACAAAGCAAGGCTGAGTACAGGGTGTACTCCGCAAGACTTATGGCTGGTGGGGTTGATTTTGCATAAAGCTAACTTTCTTTGTAAAAGAGGTAGGAGAAGCTCGACTAAATATATCATTTTAAAAGGGGATAAGAAAGCGATATCTCTAGCTTTGATCTTCTTTTAATATCCATCAAAAATTTATCAGCTGAACCTACCAACTAGGATCACCCCCTCGATTCCCTGAGGAAGCATCCTTAAGCACACCTCACATCTCTTATCAAGTTTTACGATTAGTTTAAAGTTCTCTATGATCATCACGTCCGTTCCCAAGTCGTCCATAACCGTGGACACGGCTTTTCGAAAAGATTATTAACCCTGCAGGGGTGCACAACTTTACCTACATGTACCAATCGACTCTTAATGCCACTATAGATTAGCCCTCTTCCTTGGAAGGCCGGCAGAGGATAGTTGGCCACGACCTTTACCTTGCGTTCGCCGAGACCATGAGTCACGCCCTAAGGAGATGCCGCCGTAATGGGTAAAGTCTCGAAGTCGGTCCCTAGAGATGTGAACTGGGTTTGAGATTACGGAGGCCATGCCTCTCCCATTCCCTGCCACGCTTACCTACCTGTATGAAGGCACCTCCTCCACCACCTTTGAGAACAACCAGAATGCATATGTCGAATAGAACGTCCGAACTATGTGACTCATGGAATCTACTTGGCAAGTTAGTTGGTCGAGGGGGTTTCCAGGCCCCCGTGTGGCTGTACGCTCGTCTTGGTTCAAGAGGCAAGAACTCAGGTCCTAGTGGTGGCAAGTATGGGACTGCAAAAACCACAACCCGACGTGGCCTCCCATACAAGCCTTAGCATGTTTAACTTTCATCTCTGATTATACCACGTCATCCTATCATACTAGGTTCATTCGTAGCTCTGATTCATCAACCGGATGGACCAGCGGTAATAGCTAAGCATGGCTAAGCATAACGAATATAATAGCTCTAGCGAATCTCATAAGCCAAACCCTAGTTATGCTAGGAGCAGTGAATCAGGGAGTATAGGCTACAAGGAAACATGCAGTAGATAGGATTACTCTATCTATCGATAAAAGACTTTAGAATCGTATGCACATGGCAAGAATGAAATACTTTGAAATCGTAGGATTTTATCATGTGTGGGGTTTTGCTTGCCTTTGCCCGTTGATACTCAACTAAGTAGATCTTCAGGGTTCATCTGCTTGGCATCATTCGTTGATATCCTTCGATGGTGTTGATCTCGGTCTTCGATCTTGATCTCGATATCGTATTCTACCGGGTGGAGGCAAACGCCGGAAAGAAAGGGGGAAACAATCAACACATGGCATATGTGCAATGCTCAAGCAAGGATGATGATATGGCAAGTTAAATTGTATTGTAATGAAACCCTAATGCATTCTTGGCAAATTAAATGGGGTCCGAGGGGTCCAAACCCTAATTTGGAGAAACCCCGAATGCATATGAGAGGGGTTATTTTGTTCTTCTAATTAAACTTGTCATTTGGGTTGCTTAACAATGCATGAGTATGAGTCTATTGTGTACTTATCATTTTTCTGAACATTTTGATATATTATACATATTTTTCTGATTTAAAATGAATTACTTATTGAATTTACAATATTTATTCAATTTCTGAAAATAGTAAACCAAAGCTCTAAACTTTTTACACCGCTGATGTATCCGCCCACAGACACTGACAGAGGGGCCCTAGGGCCACCTCAGACTCCACATGTGTAGGGTGGGACCCAGCCTGGGTTTGACTGGGCTGACCGCGCCCTTCTGATGTCGGCGTGACGTCACCATGACGTCACCCGACGGTGATCTCCCAGGTCGTCGACAGGGACGGCACAGGAGAGCGGACGGGACAGAGTGGGCTAGCGTGTTTGATGCATGCAGCTGTGGGGATCAGTTTGGTGGTGGCGCCACCCCTTTTGGGTCACCAGAGCGCCGGTGATGACCATGCCCGACGGCGGCGGAGGGAGGCAGCTGAAGCGTCTGGCGAAGCGAGCGAGGATGAAGGAGAGGTCGGAAGGACCAGAAGCTCACCGGGATCTCGATTCTAGGGTCAAATCGGACGTAGAAGCTCAGAAGCAGCGGCTAGGACGACGGCGAGCGACGGTCGGACTTCGGACATGAGGGCTCGATTAGCTCGACTCCGACCTCCCGCGGGCATGTCCTTCGGCAAGGATAAACAGTAGAGAACAGAGAACCTCCTGGGATACACAGCTGGGCTTGGGGAGGTCTGGAACGGGGAGCACGACGGAGCACGTCGGCTAGGGTTTCAGGTCCTTTGTGCGGGCGAACTCTAGAGAGCAAGAGGGGCCAAGAGAAGAGGATAGGAAGAGAGAGGACGACGTGTCACGGTCTTATCCAACTCCAAGCGGCAGCGGGCATCGTGGCGCGACCAGCATCGGGCGACGGAGGTGCTGCCAGACAGCTGCTTGGCCTCGGCATGAGGAGGAAGAAAGGGGAGGGACGACAGAGGGTACGGGCCAGGTTGGCACGGGGTGGGCTTGCTACTGGGCTGCTGGCTGCTGTTGGTTGCTGTGGTTGGGCGGCGGATAGAGGAGAGGAGGTGGGCTGTGGGAAAGGTTCCAGGGAGGAGAGAAGAAGCTGGGCTGCGACCTGCTTAGGTTTAGGTCCTATTTTTATTTCAGAAATCCTTTTCTTTTTCTGTTTCTATTTTTCTGTTTGTAATTTCAAACTCTTTTCTGTTTTGAGTATAATTTAAAAAATACCAAAGCCTTTTGTAAAACTAGGGAGATATTGTGGGGCCCTTTTAGTCCATTTGGGATCCACTTATTTTGTAGTTTTTGACATTCAAACTATTTTGAATGTGTTTTAGAGGAAGAAGGAAACTAGGGTTTAGGGTTTCCATTATTTTCTTCACATGCATTTTAAGAGATGATGCTCATGGATGCACAAACAAAGTCCTAATTAGTGTTAATAAAACTAGGGGTGTTACACGGTCGCTTGGCGCCTCGGCCATCCTCGGCGCTCCATGAACTTCACGGACGTCTGGACGCGCCAGCAGGCGGAAGACCTCACACTTGTTTGCCGCATAACTTGTAAGGCTGCAATTCCGCAACCATATCATTGGACCAGACAGACAAGCAGTGGCGAGATGATAGAGCGGAAAACGGAGCGCGTGATGCCAAATCATCGGATGGGAGAGCTAACCAATGGGAAGGGTGATACGTCCAAAACGTATCTACTTTCCCGAACACTTTTGCTATTGTTTCTCCTCTAAACTTGTGTGATTTGGATGCAACTAACATGGACTGACACTGTTTTCAGCAGAATTTCCTTGGTGTCTACTTTTTGTGCAGAAAATCAACTATTAGGAAAAATCCCGGAAAATATGCCAAAAATCCTATTTCACCCGAAGACTCCAGGAGCCAGAATCTGAGGCGGAGAAGAGCCGGTGGCCACACCACACAGTGGCGCTGAGCCAGGCCAGGCCACGCCAGGGGGTGGTGTGGGCCCCCCAGGCACCCCCTCGGTCTCCCTCTTCGCCTATAAGGAGCCTTCTGACCTAAAAACTCCGAGGGGTTCGACGTTTTTCTAGAAGGAGTTCCGCTCCGCCACCACCACCAGATTCCACGAAACAGCACCAGAAACTCCGTTCTGGCACCCTGCCGGGACGGGGAATTGGAGGAGATCATTTCCATCATCATCACCATCGCTTCTCCATCGACCATCCATGTTTCCCCCATCTATGAGTGAGTAATCCCCCGCTGTAGGCTATGGGGATGGTAGGGATTGGATGAGATCGTTCATGTAATGGCATCAGATTGTTAGGGCATGGTGCCTAGTATCTTTTATTAGTTCTTTATGACTTTGTTGCGACTCGTTGTGCTTAATGCTTGTCACTAGGGCCCGAGTGCCATGATTTCAGATCTGAACATGTTATTGATTCATTATGATATTATTGTTTTTGGTCTTATCTACAAGTTGTATGCACACGTTGTTGTTCGAAACCAATGGCCCCGAAGTGACAGAAATCGGGATAACCGGAGGGAATGGCTTTGATGTGAGGATCACATGTGTTCACGGAGTGTTAATGCTTTGCTCCGGTGCTCTATTAAAAGGAGCACCTTAATTGCCGATGGTTCCTTGAGGCCCGCTGAAAGCAGGTGGCAGGACAAAAGATGTTGTGCAAATTCTCATTGCGAGCACATATGACTATATATGGAACACATGCCTAGGATTATCTAGTACTTGGATGCTTTATCTTATTTATCTGCAATTGCCCTATGTTCCGATTGCTATGTGAATTGTCTTGTCCATGCAACGCCCGTCCATCCATCCCTATGCCTACCACACTCGAATCCTATTGTTTACTGCTATTGTCACTGCTGTCTTTACTTCACTACTACTGTTACTTTTCTATTCCTACTATAAAACTATTGCTACTGATAAACTGCTATGAGCAAGATTGTTTCCAGGTGCAGCTGAATTGACAACTCAGTTGTTAAGGCTTATAAATATTCTTTGGCTCCCCTTGTGTCGAATCAATAAATTGGGTTTCACTTCCTTCGAAAATACTTCGATACACCCCCTATACTTGTGGGTCATCAAGACTATTTTCTGGCGCTGTTGCCAGGGAGCATAGCTTTATTTATCAAGTTCACTTGGATTCTCTATTGTTCGATGTTATCCATGCGTCATGGGTAAGTCTCGTGATGGCAAGTTTCCTATTTTACCATCCACTACAAGATGAGGTACGATTCTGAACACCTCTACTGCTCTTGATTCACCATTTGTTATAAGTAAGCTCGTTACACCACCACATACACATGCTACACACTACTACTGCTGAATCTGAAACTTCTGATGCTTATGATGCTGCTTCTACTGTGCTTGATAAGAGTGGTTCATTAGGTCCTTTCCTAGATGCTACAATTGCTAGAACTATAGCTGGAAATACCGAAACTCCTAATGAAGACACTACCACACCTGTTAGATCACCTGAGTCTAGTAAAAGTTATGATATTGAAGATGGTTATTTTGAGATGACTGATGAATTTATTAAAGAATGTAAAAACACCCATGATAGGAGTGCTGCTAAGAGTCTCCTTGAGAGGCGTACTATTAGACCCAATTTGTCTCCTATTGCTAATTTTGCTGCTTCTCCCATAAACATTATAGATGAAGATTATGATTTCTCTCTCGATCTATCTTACATAGCTATTGTCGAGAAAGAACCTTTTTGTGGGACTAAGAATGAAAGTGCGGTAGCACATATGAATGAACTTTCTACCATGAATGGCTTGTTTTCTGATGATATTAAGATGTGTACTTACTTTGTTGCCAAGATTTTCCCCTTTTCACTGAAAGGAGAAGCTAAAACTTGGTTTAGTAATTTACCTCCTGGATCTATTGATAGCCCTGAGTGTTTGATTAGTACTTTCCTGCAGAAATATTTTCCTCCTAGTTCTAGACATGCTATTTTGCAGGAACTTTTTGATTTTAAACAGGGAGAAAAAGAGGTATTGCCTGAATCTTGGGCAAGGTTTTGTGCTTTGATTCATGCACAAGCTAGAAGTCCATTACCTAAGAATGAGCTTCTTGATATATTTAATAATGGACTAACTGAAGAATCTAGGACATACCTAGATAGTTGTGCTGATTGTGTTTTTAGGAATAGGACTCCAAAGGAAACTGAAGAATTAATGGTTAAAATAAGTAAGAATTATGAAGATTGGACTCCTCCTAAACAAGCTATACCTGAAGTAATTGTACCTGAACCTACTATTCCTGTGCCTATTCCAACATCAAAGAAGAGGGGAGTTATTGAATTAAATGTTGAAGTAATGAAGGAAGCTAAGAAATGTCTTAAGGAGAGGGGAATTAAAGCTGCAGATGTCAAGAATTTGCCTCCTATAGAAGAATTATGTAAGCCTATTCCCTACTCATCCACTATTGAGGTACACTCTCTCCAACACTTTGATGAAGGTGATATCCCTTACTCTAAACCTCCTGATCAATGCTTAGAAGAATTCGATATCTTTATTGTTAAGCAAGATAATTTTAATAAAAGGGTGCAAAATCATTTAATGGAAAACACTAGAGCTATTATTGAGTTGAAAGATATTGTGGAAAGAACCTCTAATGATGTTAAAATGATTGTTAAACACTTTCAAATGGTTCAAACTCAAATAGATCAACTCGTTAAAGTGCAAAATGACTTGCTAGTTAATACTGCTAAAGAAAAGCATGCTTATGAAATTAGAACTAGAAGTGGAGCTGCTACCCAGGATCCTCTATATCCTGAGGGGCATCCCAAAAGAATTGAGCAGGATTCTCATCAAGCTGAAAATAGTGGTTCTACTCGTAAGAAAAGAAAGAAGAAACATAAAACTGTTGTAGAACCCTCTGAACCTACTATAGATCCTAATAGTATATCTATCTCTGATGCTGAAACTGAAAGTGGTAATGAAGAAAATGAAGTTCCTAATGAAGAAAAAGTTGAAGAAGAACCTAAAAACCACACTAAGAATACCAAATGCACTAAAGAGGATTTTATTGCTAAGAAACATGGTAGTGAAAGAGAACCTTGGGTCCAAAAACCTATGCCTTTCCCTAATAAGAAACACAAGGCAAAGGAAGATGAACACTATAATAAGTTTTGTGAGTGGATGAAACCTTTATTCTTGCAAATTCCTTTGACTGATTCTATTAAATTGCCTCCTTACTCAAAGTATATGAAGGATATTGTCTCAAATAAAAGGAAGATCCCTAATGAAGAAATTTCCACTTTGCTTGCTAATTATTCCTTCAATGGTAAGGTTCCTAAGAAACTTGGAGACCCAGCGATTCCAACTATCCCTTGCTCTATTAAGAATAGTTATGTTAGAACTGCTTTGTGTGATTTGGGAGCTGGAGTTAGCGTTATGCCTTTCTCTCTCTATAAGAGGCTTCAACTTGAAAAATTAATACCAACTGATATATCTTTGCAAATGGCTGATAAATCTACCACTATTCCTATGGGTATATGTGAGGATGTACCTGTTCAAGTGGCTCATAATTGCTTGATATTAACTGATTTTGTTGTGCTTGAAATGCCTGAAGGTGATAATATGTCTATTATTCTTGGGAGACCTTTTCTTAATATTGCAGGAGATGTTATCAATTGTAATCAAGGAAAGGTGACCTTCAATGTTAATGACAAGGAACATACTGTCTACTTCCCCAAGAAGGTTGAAAGAACTTATGGTTTGAATTCAATTGAACATGTTGAGGGCATTCAAGTTGGAGAAATATATTGTCCCATACCAAGAGAAAAATTTGAAACTATTATGATTGGGACCATTGCTATCAAGGTTGAGGTAACATAATCATTAGTGGAATACAAAATTTTGTCTCATATGGAATTGTTTTGGTAGCAAGACTTAATCAACCTTGTTAACAAAAGGATTGCATTGAACAAAACAATGTTTTCACTATGATTATTTCCGTTTACTTCTATCCTTTCCATTTTAGTTTTTGCTTTCTTTTAGTTTTCTTTTATTTGTTAGTTGCTTGCATGTTAGAGTGTCTTAGAACTTCTGTAGTTCTAGCCTTGTTTTGTCCTTGCATCATGTTTCCAAAAAAATCTGTCTGTCAGAAAATCATTCTTCTATTTCTGAAAAATGCCCAAAAATAAAGTGTCTCGAAAAATTCCAGAAAATTCATATTAAATTTTTGCGTGAAAAAGGGGCAGAGGAGTACCTGGGAGGTACCAGGGGGACCCACCTGGCAGGCACACCACCTGGTGGCACGGCCTGCCCTAGGTGGCGCCATGCCCTGGTGTGGGCCACCCCTGCCCCCCCACTAACTCTCTCACCTGCCACTTTCTTCTCTCTCCCGAGTAAGCTCCAGTTCATTGCTCAAAATCACGTTCTTGCTGTGCTTGCTCTCGATTTTTTCGATCTCCTTGCTCAGCCCATCTTCCTTGCTGAAATTTGGAGCATTTTTTCCCTAGTATGTGACTCTTCCCCTTGTCCAACTAGATTTGTGTTTAGTGGATTATATATTGAGTATTTTGCTGCTGTAGGTGACTAGTTATGAGAGCTTGTAAGCTTGTTTGATGCTTAGAGATATAGTTTTGATGCATGTTTAGGTCTCTTACAAGTCCCTATGAGTAGAATCCTTCATTATATTTACTTTGCAATCACTTGTTTAATAGGTGTTTAAATTTCAGAATACCAAGCATGAACAACCATACTTTTGGAGAGATATTTGAGAGTGATGCACCTAGGAGGTCGAGGCCCTCAAGATCAGCCTCTCAGTTTAGGCCATCATACAACGAAGATCTCATTGCAACTAGTATTAGTAATGAAAAGGATGATGGGGATGCTCACCCATCAACTTTTCCTTGTTTTACTTTCTTACAAGCTGCAGGTATTCTTGATGATTTCTTGATATTGATTGAGAGGGTTGGTTTGACCTCATATATGCAAGATGAGAGTGAGCAATACGCTGTGCTCACTAAAATTTTTGTTGAGAGCTTCACGTTTACTAACACATCCTATCAGTCGACTATCTCTTTCAAAATTTATAATCTGCCCTTCACCATGCCTTTGGAGAGATTTTGCAGTATTGTAGGTGTGCGCATGATAGGGACCATGAACAAAATTCAAGGGCGACCCGCTGATTTGCTGGAGCTTTACCGAGGGGTGACCAATGATGATGACCGCGTGGCGCAATGCGGAAAGATAAGAAATATCCAACTCCCCGCTCTTAGATACTTTGCATATTATCTTGCTACTAGTGTACTGGGTAGGGAGAACACAAGTAATATCTCCAACTATCATTTAGCCTTCCTTGCTGCTGCGCTTAACAATGATACTCGGTACAATCTTGGTTCGCTTATTGCTCGCCACCTAGCTGCTAGGGGGCCTATCTATGGGGGCATCATTGCCTCGTGTATAGTCAATGCATTAGGTCTTTTAGTGGATCCCAATGATGCTATACTGGCACCACAGAGCCTTGACCTTGTTGCTATGAAAACTCATCACTTTGTCACTGCTACTTCTGATTTGGACAATCTAGTATATAGGATGATTTTCACTGACGGGGATGAAAGGGAGATCCTTTTGCCATAGCCTTATTTGTTTAGTGTTCACAGGAGACCGTGGTCACGCTCCAAGGAGGAGGTGGACGAGCAGCTTCGCTTGCTGGGTTTCCACGAGCAGCACCAGGAGGATGTGCCCTCCTATGATTACTCCGCACATTACGGAGGGACATACTCGAGCTCGCACCAGGATGAGGGGACCTCTTCGTCGTACCACGGTGACACTTCATCCTGGCCAGCTTGGGATTGATACCCACTTAGGCCAAAAGCCTAAGCTTGGAGGGAGGTACGCCGACACCGCACTCATCTCCATATCATGTTGCGTCGGTACTTTGTATATTCATGTTTTCGTTCTCTTTTTAGTTTTCGTTCTTCTTTGCTTTCGCTTTCTAAAACACAAAAAGACCAAAAATATTTCTGTTGTTTCTCTTTGGTTTGCTTCTTCTTTTTGCCTTGGTTTGTTTTTCCCTTTTTTCTTTGTTTGAACTATTTGAAAAACCCAAAAAGATTTTGCTTTGCTTGGTTTTCCTTTTGGTTCTTGTTTTAAAAATCGAAAACACCAAAAATATTTGTCGTTCTTCTTTGGTTTTGTGAGTTTGCTACAGGGTTCAGCAGTCCTTAGTGGAATATTGGTTTCATATTATTATTCAAGCCACACAAGTGAAGAGCAATAATGAGGATTAATGACAACTTGAGGCGTGGTAAGAGGCTGGTAACAAACTCTATTTGTTTTCGTTTTTGTACATATACTCATCACTATGGGCATGCTTAGTCCGTTCATGTAGGGTGTATGTTATCTTTGGATGCTTAGTAGTTCTTGCTTTCTTATGATTAGCTCCAGCTCGCTAATAGTTTGTAGCATGTCTTATGAATGTTTGCTTGCATTATTCTATTCATAACTTGGTATGACACCGTGGTATCCTCCTCTGAATGTTTCATTTGAATTGACTTGGCACATGCTCACGCATGCACATGACTGTAATAATTAGTTGAGCCTCGATGAATTATTTTGCCTTGAGGATCTTGAATCACTTTCATGCCATGAGTAGTCCTATTTTGTTGCAAGCATGATAATGACAGCTATTGCTCTCTCGTTTGTCGCTCCCTTACTATTGCTAGCCTTCACTTGCACTGAGTGTTTTACTCATGTTTCCAACTCCCTTAAACCAAATATTGCCAAAGTGTCCACCATACCTACCTATTAGCATCATTTGCTACTTCCGTGCATATTCATTATGCCTTGTTTTCTTCCGAATAAAATGTTTGCTTGTTATGAGAAAGTTAGTTAGTAAAGCTCTCATGAACTTGATGGCACACTTTATTTTCTGCACTTAATAAACCTGAACCATTGTGATTCTCCATGAAAGTTATATGCTTGCAAATTATAGGCTGGGGATTAGCAGAATCATGCTGTCACGGGGAACGCTTTCAACACTTGTAAATATATACCCAGTTGATACCTTGCTCTTTTGTTTGCGGTGTCGTCGGTGTGAAATAAAAGGGGAGCTTGTAAGTCCATGGAGTTATGTATGTGTGTTAGAGAAACGCCTGGGCCGCTGGTCTAATCCATGCTGACATGGTGGAAACCTGCAGCGTAACCATAATGATATCTATGAAGCATTCTTCTTATACAAAAAGAGAGAGATGGCTATTGAGAAAAAGAAAAAGAAGAGATTTATGAAAAGAGGAAAGAGAGAAAAAACACCATTTTCCCATAGTAAATAAGAAGATTGCTGAGATACTCATTGTCTGCTTGCATTGTCATTTTGATATGGGGATTCTTCCGTATCATCAGGCAAGGGGTACCCTGTTGGCGGTTCTCTATGATACGCACATATTTACGATGATAAGAACTTACCGGTAACTAAAGTTGAGTAGCATGAGGAGTGGCCCTCGTACTCAAGGGACTTGGGATTTTTAGTTTATAGTCTGTCAAGCATATAACTCAGATTGGACCTCACTTTCACCTTAACCACAGTAAAGATGCTTATGATAGGGGCAATGAGATCTCAAAGCTAATGAGTACCATACTTTCAGCATTGGGAAGCCTTTCAAAATTATTCAAAACCTTTTCCTTTACTTGTTGAGTCTCCATTTATTCTTTGAGCACCTTCTTGAGAGCATAGTTGTCATTCTTTGTGCTTGTCCCATTACTTGATTATTTGTGTTATGACTTTGATGCTTGTATCTTTGATATCTTTACTTCTAGTCATCACTTGAACTTCAGAGGTGCCTTGATATTCATAATTAAAGGCAAGCGAGATACCACTCTATCATACCTTTTTATGAGCATTGTAATGTTGCTTATGTTTATACTTCATGCTACTTATTATTTTTGAGTTGGAATCTCTTCATAGCTTGCAATGCCTATTAAGTAAGCTTAGTTGCATACTCTTTATTGTGAACTGTCTAAGTAGTTGATTACATTGCTGAGAATATCTACACATATGAAGCAAATGTGTTTGCGAAAGTTCTTTTATCGCACTCAGTTTTCAACTGAATTGCTTGAGGACAAGCAATAAGCTAAGCTTGGGGGGAGTTGATACATCCAAAACGTATCTAATTTCCCGAACACTTTTGCTATTGTTTCTCCTCTAAACTTGTGTGATTTGGATGCAACTAACATGTACTGACGCTGTTTTTAGCAGAATTGCCTTGGTGTCTACTTTTTGTGCAGAAAATCAACTATCAGGAAAAATCCCGGAAAATATGCCAAAAATCCTATTTCACCCGAAGACTCCAGGAGCCATAATACGAGACGGAGAAGAGCCAGGGGGTGGCCACACCACCCGGTGGCACGGGCCAGGACATGCCGTGCCAGGGGGTGGTGTAGGCCCCCTAGGCACCCCCTCGGTCTCCCTCTTCGCCTATAAGGAGCCTTCTGACCTAAAAACTCCGGGGGGTTCGACGTTTTTCCAGAAGGAGTTCCGCTCCGCCGCCACCACTAGATTCCACGAAGCAGCACCAGAAACTCCGTTCTGGCACCCTACCGGGACAGGGAATTGGAGGAGATCATCGCCATCATCATCACCATCGCTTCTCCATCGACCATCCATGTTTCCCCCATCTATGAGTGAGTAATCCCCCGCTGTAGGCTATGGGGATGGTAGGGATTGGATGAGATCGTTCATGTAATGGCATCAAATTGTTAGGGCGTGGTGCCTAGTATCTTTTATTAGTGCTTTATGACTTTGTTGCGACTTGTTGTGCTTAATGCTTTTCATTAGGGCCCGAGTGCCATGATTTCAGATCTGAACATGTTATTGATTCATTATGATAGTATTGTTTTTGGTCTTATCTACAAGTTGTATGCACACGTTGTTGTCCGGAACCAATGGCCCGAAGTATGAAATCGGGATAACCGGAGGAATGGCTTTGATGTGAGGATCACATGTGTTCACGGAGTGTTAATGCTTTGCTCCTGTGCTCTATTAAAAGGAGCACCTTAATTGCCAGTAGTTCCCTTGAGGCCCCGCTGCAAACGGGCTGGCAGGACAAAAGATGTTGTGCAAGTTCTCATTGTGAGCACGTATGACTATATATGGAACACATGCCTAGGATTATCTAGTACTTGGATGCTTTATCTTATTTATCTGCAATTTCCCTATGTTCTGATTGCTATGTGAATTGTATTGTCCATGCAACGCCCGTCCATCCATCCCTATGCCTATCGCACTCGAATCCTATTGTTTACTGCTATTGTCACTGCTGTCTTTACTTTACTACTGCTGTTACTTTTCTATTCCTACTACAAAACTATTGCTACTGATAAACTGCTGTGAGCAAGATTGTTTCCAGGTGTAGCTGAATTGACAACTCAGTTGTTAAGGCTTATAAATATTCTTTGGCTCCCCTTGTGTCGAATCAATAAATTGGGTTTCACTTCCCTCGAAAATACTGCGATACACCCCCTATACTTGTGGGTCATCAAAGGGATCAGTGGATTTCACGGCATCTTGGCGGCATCCGCCGCCAGTTCCAGATGAGAGCTAAAGGGAGTGACTGACAGTGGAAGATGTTATGATGATTGAGAGGAGCCTTGGTAGAAAAAGGAGGCAGAGTTGCCGGTTGATCTTCCTCACTATTAGTGATTCCACCACCACCGGCCTTGCACCATCAATCGCCATCAAGAGGGTAACTGAAGGAGGACGGACGAGCTTCTCAGCTCCTCCACTGCCATCCTGAAGCACCGAGATTTGCTCCAACATAATGGCGAAGGGCCATCCCCTTGCGGTTCCACAACCCATAGTGTGTAGGCCTAGTTAACAAAAAGGCACCCAGGTAAATCTGAGGAGTAGCGGCCCAAGAGACGGTAGACAAGCTTTCAATCGATCAAAACGAATGGCCAGGAGCATGAAAACGTTGTGAGCAGCCATAGCTCATCACGTTATACTATATCTTAATTGTAAATTGATCATTGACAGGTTGATAGGATCAAAGCTTCATGCAAGCCATACTTACTGAACACATTCCTACTAGATCAATCATCTCCCTAGATCAAAATTTCTAGGAATCATTCTCTAAATTTAAATCTTTGTCAACTTTTATAGGCAATAAGATCAATCCAAATCACCATTTTAACCTCGGAGATATACACCCCTTTATTGTCATCTTTAATAGTTATAAAGTTATAAATAACTACCCACTAATGCTTGCTTCAGTAGGTTAAGAATTGCAACATCAAGTTATCAGGGTACATTTAGAATCCAATAAATTGGATTCAAACACATGGTTTGAATCCAAACATTTCCACTATATCAATCTCAGCAGAACAACTACTGATAATATGAGCGTAGTATGATATTAATCCGAAGGAGATATACCCTAGAGGCAAATAATAAAAGGATTTTATTGTCATATCTCATTAGTTGATAATAGTTTTATATCATGATGTAACTATATCAATCGGAAACATTGATATGGGTGTGGTATATAAACAAACCTAGGTTCCTAGTAGCCTCTATTCAACTAGTTCATTGGTCAGATGATGATCAAGATTTTCTAATCATGGTGCTACAAAAATAAATTAAACTAACAATGAAGTCATATCATATGGAATGATGTGATGGACATTTCTCACCAATGATTGTTGAAACATGATCATGCCACTTATCTCACGTTGTAATTGTCAAAAACAGAGTGTCATAATCCTTAGACCATGATATCATATTGATGACCCACAAGTATAGGGGGTGTATCGCACTATTTTCGTGGGAAGTAAAACCCAATTTATTGATTCGACACAAGGGTAGCCAAAGAATATTTATAATCCTTAACAACTGAGTTGTCTATTCAGCTGCACCTGGAAACAATCTTGCTCGCGGTAGTTTACCAGTAGCAACAGTTTTGTAATAGCAATAGCAAAGTAAAAGAAGTAGTAAAAGTAAAGACAACAGTAACAATTGCAGTAAACAGTAGGATTAAACCGCGGTAGGCATAGGGATGGATGGACGGGCGTTGCATGGACAAGACAATTCATATAGCAATCAAGATCTAGGGCATTTGCAGATAAATAAGTAAAAGCATCCAAGTACTAAATAATCATAGGTATGTGTTCCATATATAGTCATACGTGCTCGTAATGAGAACTTGCACAACATCTTTTGTCCTGCCAAATTACGGCGCCTCAAGGAACCATCTGGCAATTAAGGTGCTCCTTTTAATAGACCACCGGAGCAAAGCATTAACACTTTGTGAACACACGTAATCCTCATATCATAGCCATTGCCTCCGGTTATCCCGATTATTGTCACTTCGGGGCCTTTGTTTCCGGACAATATTATGTGTATACAACTTGCAGGTAAGATCATAAACAATACTATCATCATGAATCAATAACATGTTCAGATCTGAAATCATGGCACTCGGGCCCTAGTGACAAGTATTAAGCATAACAAGTTACAACAAAGTCAAAAAGCACTAATAATAGATACTAGGCACCATGCCCCAACAATCTGATGCCATTACATGAACGATCTCATCCAATCCCTACCATCCCCATAGCCTATAGTAGGGGATTACTCACTCATGGATGGGGGAATCATGGATGGTTGATGGAGAAGCAATGGTGATGATGATGGCGATGATCTCCTCCAATTCCCCATCCCGGCAAGGTGCCAGAACAGAGTTTCTAGTTCCGAATCGTGGTTTCTGGTGGTGGCGGCACAACGGAACTCTATCTGGAAAAACGTTGAACCCCCTTGAGTTTTTAGGTCAAGGGGCATCTTATAGGCGAAGAGGGAGGCCGAGGTGCAGGCGCCACACCCTCCAGCGCGGCTGGACTGCCTGTGCCGGGGTGTGGGCCCCTTGTGGCCCTCCTTCATCTCGTCTTCTGGCTCCGTGAGTTTCTGGTGAAATAGGATTTTTGGCATATTTTCCAGGATTTTTCCTGATAGTTGATTTTCTGCACAAAAACTAGACACCAAGGTAATTCGTCTGAAAACAGCGTCAATCCGTGTTAGTTGTATCCAAATCACACAAGTTTAGAGGAGAAACAATAGCAAAAGTGTTCGGGAAATTAGATACGTTTTGGACGTATCAACTCCCCCAAGCTTAGCTTATTGCTTGTCCTCAAGCAATTTAGTTGAAAACTGAGTGCGATAAAAGAAACTTTCACGAACACTTTTGCTTCATAAGATGTATATATTCTCAGCATATGATCAAATACTTAGGCAATTCATAATAAAGAGTATGCAAATAAGTTTACTTAATAGTCACTGCAAGCTATGAGGAGATTCCAACTCAAAAATAATAAGTAGCATGAAACATAAACATAAGCGACATTACAATGCTCATAAAAAGGTATGATAGAGTGGTATCTCGCTTGCCTTTAATTATGAATATCAAGGCACCTCTGAAGTTCAAGTGATGACTAGAAGTAAAGATATCAAAGATATAAGCATCAAAGTCATAACACAAATAATCAAGTAATGGGACAAGCACAAAGAATGACAACTATGGTCTCAAGAAGGTGCTCAAAGAATAAATGGAGACTCAACAAGTAAAGGAAAAGGTTTTGAATAATTTTGAAAGGCTTCCAAATGCTGAAAGTATGGTACTCATTAGCTTTGAGCTTTCATTGCCCCTATCATAAGCATCTTTACTGTGGTTAAGGTGAAAGTGAGGTCCAATCTGAGTTATATGCTTGACAGACTATAAACTGGAAATCCCAAGTCCCTTGAGTACAAGGGCCGCTCCTCATGCTACTCAACTTTAGTTACCGGTAAGTTCTTGTCATCGTAAATATGTGCGTATCATAGAGAACCACCAACGGGGTACCCCTTGCCTGATGATACGGAAGAATCCCCATATCAAAATGACAATGCAAGCAGACAATGAGTATCTCAGCAATCTTCTTATTTACCATGGGAAAATGGTGCTTTTTTCTCTCTTTCCTCTTTTCATAAATCTCTTCTTTTTCTTTTTCTCAATAGCCATCTCTCTCTTTTTTTATAAGAATATTGCTTCATAGATATCATTATGGTTACGCTGCAGGTTTCCTGTAACATCCCAAAACTTCAATAAAAGAGTATAAAAGATCAAATCATCCAAATTTAGGATTAACAAAAACTTTTCCATATTTAAAATGAAAACATTCATATATGTGTGCATTTAAAATAGGAGTTGTTTTGAATTGCCATGATTATGTGATCCTTTGCTTCTAAAATGTTTCTTAGGTGATTTAAACATCATCTACATCATTCCCAAACTTTTCCTAAAAGAAATCAAATAAAAAAGAATTAAAATGGAGGAAATGGTCATTTGGACAAATTTAACTCTCATGCCTACTTTGGCTATTCCTAGTACTCAATTCTTAACAGAAACAATTCTGTATCTTTACACCCCTTGCTAGTACACATAATGAGGTACCAAGGCCCACCTTTGATCTTCTAAAAACCTTCTGTAAACTATTTTAAATGATAGTTTAAAATTGAATCTAATGCATATGCATAGATCACCCCTATTTCAAAAACCATGTATTTGAGCTCCATTTTCAAAACCCTTGCAACCAGAGACTACCAAGCAATAGTGGAGATCACCCAAAAGTTTTGAACTCAAAATTCAAAACTTTTTCTCTTGCGGCCATTTCATCAAACACTTGGCAGGCAGATTACAAACTAAACAAATTTCACTATTTTAAATAGTGTTCTGGCCAAACTTGTTCCCCAAATTACCACCAAAAACCTCTCCACTACTCCCCCTAACCCTCTCTAGCCCAGCCCCACACTGTGCCACGACCAAATGGTCATGGCCATTAAGGCCGAACCCCCACCTGGGCACCCCACCGGCGACAGCAAGCCACAGCCGCCGCCAGCGCCATCCACTGTGTCCTAGAGATAGCGAGTGGTCCACCTCCACCGCCCAACCAGTCCCAGCCCAAGGACTGCGACCCGAACGACCAGGAGCCGCCGTGCCCCGAGCCTGTCGACCATGCCGACGCCGCCCGCAGAGCGCGCCCTGTCCCCGCGTGCACAAGCCGCTGCTTGACACCAGCCCACGCCCACCGCTCCGCCTCGACCTAGAGAACACCCCAGACACCTCCGTTCGCCGCCCAAAGCCCCACAGCCACCGCTCGCCATGGACACAGCCGCTTCGGCCGCGCAGAGCGCCACCTCACCCCGACCGCATACCACCGCCCCTACGGCCGCATTGAAGCACTAGAGCACCGCCAGGGGACCGCCCATCGATCGCCATGCCCAGCCATGCCGCTAGCTCGCCGTAGCCATGTCGCCACCGTCGACCGCCCATCCCGCTCGGTCTCACCGTCGAGCCTATAAAAGAAGCACTCCCTAGCACCAAAGACTCACACCATTCCACTCCCCTCACCTCTCTGAACCTCAACCACCCCTCGCCGGAGCAAGTGGAGCAGCAGCTTGCCGGAATTGGAGCCGGAGCCGCCGCCTCTGGAGAAGAAGGGTGCCGTTGATTTCGGCCACCCCAAGCTCCGCCGCGACCATGCCTCACCTCGCCGTCGTCTTCCACTTCGTTCGCTCGCATCGCCGACCCTGCTGGAGCCCTGGTACGCCCCCAGTAGACCCCCACCGAGCCGCTAGGGTTCGAGCTCGCCGGCGACCCGTCCGTCGTCGACGACGACCCTCAGCCGTAGATCTAGCCTCTAATCGCACGGCCACATTGCCACTGCTTGCGTTTTAAGTGCCACTGACCAGTGGGACCCCCCTGTCAGCTGAGCCCCGTGCCGCGCAGCGCCACTGGGCCGGCCCATTTCCTTTCCCTTGCAAGCCCGTAGATTCAAATCTAGGTTTTTCTTTTTAGTTAGAATATAGTTTCTGTCCAGTGTTTCAAAATTCAATTCTGTGAGTTTGACAAATCCAAATTGCATGAAACTAATTTTGTCTAGAAGGTATTGAAATGCTCTATCCAAGCCTGTTGGATTTAATTCATTTAGAGTTATAGAGTTCTCCTAATAAAAATAAGAAGACAGAAGCTTTTGCAACTTGAAACATTTTTATAAAATCAACCAAGTTAGCTTTTGAGTTGATTCCAACTCTCAAAAATCACATTTCAACATATCTATCCAAATATGTAATAATATTAAGGTTTATAGGCAGTGAATTTGGACTAGTACCAAAATAATGCTATATAGGCATTTCTAGTCACTTTAAATCATTAAATAATAAACTTAAACCAAAGTAATATTGATCCAACCTTTAAATCTCATTCCCACATGTTAGAATATGTGGTGAGGACATGAGTCCACATGATCCCATATTTTGGTGGTGAATATTAAATTATAGTTAATTTTTCAATGAGTAGAAATTACTTTTCCAAAATAAAAAGGTTGAAACTATTGAATTAAAACTTATGATGTTTGGGATGATAATAGATCATCAATTGTGTGGTGTAGAATACTACTTAGCCTAAGTTAAGTATTGTTTGGTGATTGTGCACTCCCTATGTATTTCTAGACGCTAGTACCGACCAAGCCTTCGAGGAGGAGGAGTTCTACCAAGAAGAAGAAGAAAACTTCAACCACTGCACCAACCAAGGCAAGCTATTAGTGGCAAGCTAACCCTTGCAAACATGCTTTAGTAAGATATTGTAGCAAGCTAGAATAAAACTAGATAGTTTAGTAAAGATGCCTTAAGCATACCTTGATCACACCCCCTTAGCTTACACAAAGTTCTTTAATTAATTTTTGAAGGTAGCATAAAGAGTATAAAACTTGACCTAATTAGAAACCCTTAGATGTCATGCTATGGCATGAGATTGATCCCACCTTTCCACTTTAGTGAACACTCTTAACCTAGTGTTTTAGAATAGATCAAACTTGAGTCATTTTAGATGGGAACACTTGGTGAAAATGAGTTATGAAAACCTTGGAATGATGAGTCATTCTATTGAGATGTTTTGACATGTGTTGAGAAACACAATTGGTTTATGATGATGAAAATGATGAGGCATGAGCCTTAACCCTTTTTATAAAACTGATGGATGGATTCGGATGCGATACCATTCCAAATTTACCGTACAACCACATTACCTGAATTGGGTAAGGCTTAGCTGGAAATTTATATGCATTAGTATTAGTTCCCTCACAGGAGAGATTTGAGCTGAGGCTACCTCTCAATGTTGTCCACCTATGCAGTGCCCAAGATGACTGATGGTCATGGTTGGGAGGCCATGCTCATAGGAGAGGTGCTTGTACTAGGGTGTGTAAAGGGAAGGTTATGTTTGATTATCTACATACTAAGTATGATGATTCAGGGTTATCCCTGACAGATGTATCGAATTTTGTGGTGAAAGTGTACCACCTCTACAGAGTGTCAAACTATTCGAATATCCGCGTCCGCGGTTATGGACAGTTGGAATGGCCATACTGTTTCGTTGTCAGATGTTTTCTAAATAACTTGAAATGAATGATGAACCTTGACTTGACCACAACCGGGTTGTGTAGATGAAAATAGCTTCCTAACTTAAGTGATTCTAGACTTTTATTTTATCTTTTCTTGTTTCAGAACTCAGCTTAGGTTTCACACTTAACTTGATAGTTATTCTTTAAATTCCGTACTTTAACTTAAGATTATAACCCTTGCTAGTAGTAGTTTGCGAGTACTTAAAGAGTACTCATGGCTTTTGTCCCTG
The DNA here is from genome assembly GCA_023614405.1 of Avena insularis. Taxonomy (NCBI): domain Eukaryota; kingdom Viridiplantae; phylum Streptophyta; class Magnoliopsida; order Poales; family Poaceae; genus Avena; species Avena insularis. The sequence continues at coordinate 427,281,715 of CM042686.1, read as the reverse complement.
GCTATTATCATGGCCAGACTATGAAGGAGAGTATCAAGATGATGGTCAGCAGGACGGCTATGATAACTAGGACTATCTGCCTTCACAAGATTACTCGTGCCCTTGAAGATGGACCCCACCGCTACGCTATCATTTATTTCCGCTGCTTGTTGTATTAAAGACTGGATCATCAGATCCTTATTTGTGTAAAACCTTATGTATGGTTTGTAATGGATGATGTACTATGATATCCAATCCGTTATGTCTCGCAAAAATGGTAATCCTGGGATTGCGAGGTATGGCATAACAGGCATCTGGGATTAAAAATCCGGGTGTTGACAAGTTGGTATCAGAGCCATCCTGACCATAGGATACCCTAGTTAGAATGGACGTCCAAACCAAAAACTTAGCTTCAAAACCAAAGTGAGTATTTATGAAAAACTATTTCCCCTCTTACCCTTGTGAACTCATTCTTTCAAAAAAAAATACATGTTCCTCAAAATTCTTACATTACTACTTAAAATTTGACACACTTGATCACTTCACTAACTTCCTCATCCTAAATTCTTGTAGATGGAGACTCAGTTCAGCAAGTTTTACCAGTTGGGAAACGGAGGTCAACTGATCTTCGAGAGGGATCTGGATTCACTGTCAGAATTTCTGGGACGCCCACATCCGGAGTTTCTTGGAGTTCAACTTCCAGGACCCCTAGGAGGAGACCTACAATGGCTAGTCACCGCAGATCTTCGAGGGAGCATTGAAGCACCAACTTCTGGGAGAATTCAGTTCTCTGTGAGAGAGAAAAACTGGCTAGATGGATTAGCCAGGGCCATGCATGAAGCCCTCGCACGTCTATGTGCCCTCAGCGTCAACAAGATTCAAGGAACCCGTTTTTCCCACTATGCAAGACGTGACTTCATGGGAATGCCGATGGATATGCCAAGTCACCCAGAGTTGAGGCGCCAAGTGGAGAACCTTGACTTCTTGCTTCATGACCGACAGCAGGAACTGGACAATGCCAGAGAGTTAGCCAATCAGAACCATGCAATTGCCGACCAGAAGGCCCTGACTTTCACACTGCTCGTCCAAGATCGCCAGTCTCTTCGTCGCCAGCGTGCAAAGAAGGATCGCACCATCACCCGTCTTCGCAAGAAGGTGGCCGACCTCGAGAAGACCGTCAAGGAGCAGGAAGCTCAGCTTGCCGCCAAGGAAGAAGATGATGAAGGAGAAGACATCCAGGGAGATATGGATTCCTACCTCAGCAACGATGACGATTTTCTGGCAGAGGATGCTGTGGACTTCTACACTGATGATGAAGACTCTGATTTCATTGACGATGAGTAGATGCACTAGAGCACTATCGTAGCATGAGATGTATCATCTCATTGTATCGTAGTTTGCAGAATGGTTCTTCAAACCATCTGTTTTCCCCTTTGCTTGTTGTGGTGTGTGCTGTATCGTGTGCTTGCTTGCATGAATGAGAATGAAGTTAGTTGACCTGAGAATAACTCAAAGTTGTAGCTTTAAAAACCCAAAACCATGAACCTTAGAATTTCCCTCTTACCCCTATATCTATCTCAATCTTCAGATGACTCGTGGAAACCAAGGAGGGAGCAGCTCATCGCAGGACCCAATGCTGCAGATCTTGCAGAATCTCATCGCGGACCGTGAAGCAAGCAGGGCCGAGCGTCAAGCCAACTTAGCGACATTGCAACAGATCGACCAAATGGCTCTCAACAACCAAGGACATGGAAATCAGGATCACCATGGATCTAAACTCAAAAACTTTCAGAACACCAATCCCCCAATCTTCAACCAATCTGAAAACCCATTAGATGCTGATGACTGGTTACAAACCATGGAAAACAACCTAGAAGTTGCAGGAGTTGATGAGAATGAGAAAGTTCTCTTCGCCACTCACTATCTGGCGGGAGATGCAAGAGCTTGGTGGAATAGCATCCGCAACATGAACCATGGCCAGGTGATGACCTGGGAAGCATTCAAGGTCAAGTTCAGCCGCACCCACGTGCCGCAAGGTCTTGTGAACAGGATGAGAGATGAATTCCGTGAACTGAAGCAAGGAAGGTTGATCAGAGAGAGTACCGTGACAAATTCTTGTCACTTGCCAGATATGCACCGGATGAAATCAACACGGAGGCCAAGAAGAAAGAGAGATTCTTAAATGGACTACATGATGAGATGCAGACTGTCCTCGTCAACATCCGTTTCTAGGATCTTGAAGAGCTAGTCGACTCTGCCATTTAGATGGAAGGGAAGATTAACCAGGCAAACGACAACCGCAAGCGTCATATGATGCAACAGTCTGGATCCAGCAGTCACCAGAAGTACCATCCCAACCCCTCACCAGGATATGCACCAAGGAACAACCGACCCCCAAATTCTCGCCCAAGCTACCCCAACCATAGCGGAGGAAATGTGAAGCCCAGAGGAAACAATCACAACTCCGGCAACGCCAACAACTTCAACCGTGCTCCTCCCAAGAGCAACAACAACAACACTGCCCCCAGAACTGGCAGCAATGCTGTACCTGTTGCAATCAAGGACAAGTCCCAGATCACTTGCTTCGAGTGTGGAGTGAAGGGTCACTACTCCAATGAGTGTCCCAAGAAGACTGCCGCCAATGCCCCTGTAAATGCCCCAGCTCAGCAGCAGCGTCGTGTTCAACCAGGCAGAAGATTTTCCCCAGGGAACCCGCACAACCGCAATGGTCGTCTCTTCCACATGAACGCAGAAGAAGCCCAGGAAGCACCAGATGTAGTGCTGGGTATGTTTTCTGTCAACTCAGTTTTAGCAAGAGTATTGTTTGATTCTGGAGCATCACATTCATTTGTCACCGAAGAATTTGTATGCACTAGTAAGATTCGCCCAACCAACCTGAAGCATGTCATGATAGTTCAAATCCCCGGTTCAACTACAAAATCTAGAAAAATTTGCAAAGTTGTACCTATCAGAATACATGGGATAGATTTTTATGCCAACCTAATTGTACTTGGAACCAAAGGTTTGGAAGTAGTACTAGGTATGGACTGGATGTCAAGGCATAAAGGACTGATAGACTGTGCTAAGAAAGCCATCACCATGACCAGTAGTTCTGGAGTAACAGTAGAACATATCTCTGAAACCTTACCCCGTCAATTCAAATGCAACAAAAGTGTAGCCCTGCCTACCATTGACCAAGTCAGAGTAGTCTGTGAATACCCCGACGTATTCCCAGATGAATTGCCAGGTATGCCCCCGGATAGGGATATAGAGTTCATTATCGAACTAATCCTAACCGGACCTATAGCCCGAGACCCTATACCATGAACCCTCAGAGTTAGTAGAACAAGAAGAAGCTTGGATGCCATGTTAGCAACCGGCTTGATTCAGCCAAGTGCATCGCCATGGAGATCACCAGTGTTATTCGTCGACAAGAAAGATGGAGGCAACCGTCTGTGTACAGACTACAGAAAGTTGAATGATGTCACCATCAAGAACAAGTACCCCTTATCAAAGATAGAGGATCTTTTTGATTAGTTGACTGGAGCTCAGGTATTCTCAAAGATTGATCTTAGGACTGGTTATCACCAACTTAAGATTCGTGCAACGGATATTCCGAAGACCGCCTTTACTACTCGCTATGGTTTATACGAGTATACGGTTATGTCTTTTGGATTAACCAATGCCCCTGCTTATTTCATGAATCTCATGAATAAGATCTTTATGAATTCCCTAGATAAGTTTGTAGTTGTGTTTATCGATGACATCCTTATCTACTCCAAGTTAGAAGAAGAGCATGAGCAACATCTGAGAATCATCCTGGACACCCTGAGAGAGCATCAGTTATATGCCAAGTTCAGCAAGTGCGAGTTTTGGCTGGAAGAAGTAGGATTCCTAGGACATATTGTGTCTGCCGGAGGAGTCTCTGTTGATCCCAGCAAGATCAAAGATGTCAAAGAATGGGAAGCCCCAACCAATCAAACCCAAGTTCGTTCATTTCTCGGATTAGCGGGATATTACCGCAAATTCGTAGAAGGATTCTCGAGCATAGCCCGACCAATGACCCAATTATTGAAAAAGGCCAAGAAGTTTGAATGGACAGACAAGTGTGAAGCCAGTTTCCAGGAGCTGAAGAAGAGATTGATATCAGCCCCAATTTTGATCATGCCCGATATCAAGAAGCCGTTTGATGTGTATTGTGATGCATCCAAGATTGGTCTAGGATGTGTGTTGATGCAAGAAGGCAAAGTCATCGCGTATCTGTCTTGACAACTGAAGCAGCGTGAGCAGAACTATCCGACCCATGATCTTGAGCTAGCAGCTGTGGTTCTAGCGTTGAAGACATGGCGTCATTATTTGATGGGTAATCGCTGTGAGATTTACTCCGATTATAAGAGCCTGAAGTATATCTTCACCCAGAAGGAGTTGAATATGAGGCAAAGAAGATGGATAGAGTTAATCAAGGATTATGACCTTGACATTCACTATCACCCCGACAAAGCCAACGTGGTAGCGGATGCTCTTAGCAGACTGCCTTGTAGGCTTAACACCATGATCAAAGAGAAGCAACCAAGTTTGTATGAGGAGTTGGAGCAGTTCAGGACTGAGTTAGTTAGCAAAGGATTCCTAGCTAGCATTGAACTTCAACCCACTTTGATTAGCCAAATCAAGGAAGCCCAGAAGGGGAATGAAAGTATCGACGGAATCAAACATCGTATTGGTACAGGAAAAGTACCTAGATTCACCAAAGACGAAGAAGGTGTACTGTGGTACAAAGGACGTATCTGTGTACCAGCAGATTCGGAGCTGAAGGAAATTATCATGAAGGAAGCTCATGATACTCTTTATTCTATCCACCCCGGAGGAACAAAGATGTATCAGGATTTGAAAGAGCAATTTTGGTGGCACAAGATGAAGAGAGAGATCGGAAACTACAGCGCCAAGTGTGACATTTGTCAAAGAGTCAAGGCAGAGCATCAGAGACCTGCAGGATTGTTGCAACCATTGCAGATTCCGGAATGGAAATGGGATTCCGTCGGAATGGACTTTATCACCGGTTTACCTACTTCTAGTAGGGGAAATGACTCAATCTGGGTCATAGTTGATAGACTGTCCAAGGTAGCCCACTTCATACCAGTCAAGACAACCTACCAGAGTGCAAAACTAGCAGAGCTGTACATTGCTAGAATTGTTAGTCTGCATGGAACCCCCAAGACCATCGACGATCGAGGAACCCAGTTTACTTCAAGATTTTGGCAGAAAGTTCAGGAAGGTTTAGGAACCAAGTTGAATTTCAGTACCGCTTATCACCCGCAAACAGATGGACAGACTGAGAGAGTCAACCAGATCTTGGAGGATATGCATAGAGCTTGTGTGTTGGAATATGGATCAAAATGGGAAGACTGCCTGCCCTTCGCAGAATTCTCATATAATAACAGTTATCAAGCTAGTTTGCAGATGGCGCCATTTGAATTCCTATACGGAAGAAAGTGTCGTACCCCTTTGAATTGGTCGCAAGTAGGAGAGAGTCAGATCTTTGGACCCGACATTCTCCGAGAAGCAGAAGATAAAGTTCACAAAGTTCGTGAGCACCTCAAGACCGCCCAATCCAAACAGAAGAGCTATGCTGACAAGAGAAGGAGAGCCCTGACTTTCAATGTCGAAGATTTCGTATATCTCAAGGTTTCACCATTGAAGGGAACTCAACGCTTTAGTCTGAAGGGAAAGTTAGCTCCCAGATATATCGGACCTTTCAAGATTCTGAACCACCGAGGAGAAGTATCGTATCAACTGGAACTGCCTGAAGAGATGTCAGCCATCCACAATGTGTTCCATATATCGTTACTTCGCAAATGCTTGGAAGTGCCTGAGAAGACCGAAGTTTTCAAGAATATCGATCAGAGAGCAGTGGAAATCAACAATGACCTGACCTATCAGGAAGTGCCCATTCGTATCGTAGAAGAAGCCTACAGAACCACCAGGACCAGGAGTATCAAGTTTCTCAAGATTCAGTGGAGCAACCATACCGAGGAGGAAGCCACTTGGGAGCGCGAGGATTACATTAGGACAGAGTTCCCAGATCTCTTTAGTTCCTAGTTTTCTTGTAAATCTTGGGACGAGATTTTATTTAAGGAGGGAAGGTTTGTAACATCCCAAAACTTCAATCCAAGAGTATCAAAGATCAAATCATCCAAATTTAGGATTAACAAAAACTTTTCCATATTTAAAATGAAAACATTCATATATGTGTGCATTTAAAATAGGAGTTGTTTTGAATTGCCATGATTGTGTGATCCTTTTCTTCTAAAATGTTTCTTAGGTGATTTAAACATCATCTACATCATTCCCAAACTTTTCCTAAAAGAAATCAAATCAAAAATAATTAAAATGGAGGAAATGGTCATTTGGACAAATTTAACTCTCATGCCTACTTTGGCTATTCCTAGTACTCAATTCTTAACAGAAACAATTCTGGATCTTTACACCCCATGCTAGTACACATAATGAGGTACCAAGGCCCACCTTTTGATCTTCTAAAAACCTTCTGTAAACTATTTTAAATGACAGTTTAAAATTGAATCTAATGCATATGCATAGATCACCCCTATTTCAAAAACCATGTATTTGAGCTCCATTTTCAAAACCCTTGCAACCAGAGACTACCAAGCAATAGTGGAGATCACCCAAAATTTTTGAACTCAAAATTCAAAACTTTTTCTCTTGCGGCTATTTCATCAAACACTTGGCAGGCAGATTACAAACTAAACAAATTTCACTATTTTAAAAAGTGTTCTGGCCAAACTTGTTCCCCAAATTGCCACCAAAAACCTCTCCACTACTCCCCCTAACCCTCTCTAGCCCAGCCCCACACTATGCCATGACCAAATGGTCATGGCCATTAAGGCCGAACCCCCACTTGGGCACCCCACCGGTGACAGCAAGCCACAGCCGCCGCCAGCGCCATTCACCGTGTCCTGGAGATAGCCAGTGGTCCACCGCCACTGCCCAACCAGTCCCAGCCCAAGGACTGCGACCCAAACGACCAGGAGCCGCTGCACTGTCGACCATCTTGGCGCCGCCTTGCAGAGCGCTACATCCCCGAGCGATACCATTCCAAATTTACCGTACAACCACATTACCTGAATTGGGTAAGGCTTAGATGGAAATTTATATGCATTAGTATTAGTTCCCTCACGGGAGAGGTTTGAGCTGAGGCTACCTCTCAATGTTGTCCACCTATGCAGTGCCCAAGATGACTGATGGTCATGGTTGGGAGGCCATGCTCATAGGAGAGGTGCTTGTACTAGGGTGTGTAAAGGGAAGGTTATGTTTGATTATCTACATACTAAGTATGATGATTCAGGGTTATCCCTGACAGATGTATCGAATTTTGTGGTGAAAGTGTACCACCTCTGCAGAGTGTCAAACTATTCGAATATCCGCATCCGTGGTTATGGACAGTTGGAATGGCCACACTGTTTCGTTGTCAGATGTTTTCTAAATAACTTGAAATGAATGATGAACCTTGACTTGAACACAACCGGGTTGTGTAGATGAAAATAGCTTCCCAACTTAAGTGATTCTAGACTTTTATTTTATCTTTTCTTGTTTCAGAACTCAGCTTAGGTTTCACACTTAACTTGATAGTTATTCTTTAAATTCTGTACTTTAACTTAAGATTATAACCCTTGCTAGTAGTAGTTTGCGAGTACTTAAAGAGTAATCATGGCTTTTGTCCCTGGCTATTATCATGGCCAGACTATGAAGGAGAGTATCAAGATGATGGTCAGCAGGACGGCTATGATAACTAGGACTATCTGCCTTCGTCAGCATTGCCTATGCCCCTGAAGATGGACCCCACCGCTACGCTATCGTTTATTTCTGCTGCTTGTTGTATTAAAGACTGGATCATGAGATCCTTATTTGTGTAAAAACTTATGTATGTTTTGTAATGGATGATGTACTATGATATCCAATCCGTTATGTCTCGCAAAAATGGTAATCCTGGGATTGCGAGGTATGGCATAACGGGCATCTGGGATTAAAAATCCGGGTGTTGACATTTCCACCATGTCAGCATGGATTAGACCAGTGGCCCAGGCGTTTCTCTAACACACATACATAACTCCATGGACTAGAAGTAAATGCCAAGGAACCTCGGAAGTTCAAGTGAAGACTAGAAGTAAAGATATCAAAGATACAAGCATCAAAGTCATGACACAATTAACCAAGTTTTGAGACAAGTACATTACACTAAGAATGACAACTATGCTCTCAAGAAAGTGCTCATAGAATAAGTGGTGACTCAACGAGGAAGTGAAAAGGTTTTTAAAAGTTTGAAAGGCTTCCAAATTCTGAAAGTATGGTACCCATTAGCTTTGAGCTCTCATTGCCCCTATCATAAGCATATTTAAATGGTTAAGGTGAAAGTGAGGTCCAAATATGAGTTATATGCTTGATAGACCATAAACTGGAAATCTCATGTCCCTTGAGTACGAGGGCCGCTCCTCATGCTACTCAACTTTATTTATCGGTAAGTTCTTGTCATAGTAAATACATGCGTATCATATAGAACCGCCAACGGGGTACCCCTTGCACATGATACAGGAGCTATCCCATATCAAAGTGACAAGGCAAGCAGACAATGAGCATCTCAGCAATCTTCTTATTTACCATGGGAAATGGTGCATTTTTCTCTCTTTCCTCTTTTCAATATGTCTCTTTTTTTATAAGAAGAAAGCTTAATAGATTGCTCACTAATGTTATGCTGCAAGTTTCCACAATGATTAGGCATGGCTTAGGCTAGCGGACCAGGCGTCTCTCTAACACATATACATAACTCCATGGACTTACAAGCTCCCCTTTTATTTCACATCGACGACATCCGTAAACAAAAGAGCATGATATCAACTAGGTATATATTTACAGGTATTGAAAGTGTTCCCCATGACAGCGCGATTCTGCTAACTCCCAGCCTATAAATTGCAAGCATATAACTTTCATGGATAGTCACAATAGTTCAGGTTTATTAAGTGCAAGAAATAAAGTGTGCCATCAAGTTCATGAGAGCTTTACTAACTAACTTTCTCATAACAAGCAAACATTTTATTCGGAAGAAAACAAGGCATACTGAATATGCATGGAATAGCAAATGATGCTAATAGGTAGGTATGGTGGACACTTTTGGCAATATTGGTTTTGGGGAGTTGGAAACGCGAGTAGAGCTCATACTCAGTGCAAGTGAAGGCCATCAATAGAAAGGGAACGACAAACGAGAGAGCAATAACTATCATAATCATGCTTGCAACAAAACCGGACTAATTATGGCATGAAAGTGATTCAAGAACCCTGAGGCAAAATAATTCATCGGGGCTTAACTGATTATTGTTTCAGTCATATGCATGCGTGAGCATGTGCCAAGTTGATTCAAATGAAACATTCATAGGAGGATACCATAATGTCATACCAAGTTATGAGTAGAACATTGCAAGCAAACATTCATATGACATGCTACAAACCATTAGCAAGCTGGAGCTAATCATAAGAAAACAAGAACTACTAAGCATCCATAGATAACATACACCTTACATGAACATACTAAGCATGCCCACAATGATGAGTATATGTACAAAAATGAAAACAAATAGAGTTCATTACTAGCCTCTTACCACACGTCAAGTAATCATTAATCTTCATTATTGCCCTTCAGTTGTGTGGCTTGAATAATAACTTGAAACAAAACTCCACTGAGGACTGCTGAACCCTGCACGAACTTCACAAAACCAAAGAAGAACAACAAATATTTTTGGGTTTTCGATTTTTAAAGGAAAGAGCCAAAAAGGAAGAACAAGAAAATAGAAATATTTTTGGGTTTTTCAAATAATCAAAACAAGGCTAAAAGGAAGAAGCAAACCAAGGCTGAAAGACAAAGAAGTAAACAAAGAGAAATACCAAAAATATTTTTGATCTTTTTGTGTTTTGGAAAACAGAAATAAAGCAAGAACAAAGACTAAAAAGAAAATGAAACATGGATATACAAAGTACCGACTGAACATCATATGTGATACGTCCATTTTGCATCACTATTCTATATCATAATTTACTGGTATTCACTGATATATTTCATATTAAGAGATGCCACTTATGTTATTTCATCTATTTTGCATGGTTGATGACTTTTGGAGCATGGACCGCTGTAGTCAGGATTCTAATGGAAAATGTGCTGTTTAGAGGCGAAATTCACGAAGATCAGAAAATCTGGGAAAATACATGGAAAATTCTATTTTTCCAGAAGACGAAGATTGCCAGAAGAGGGAGTGGAGATGGGCCACAAGGGGCCCAAACTACCTCCTAGCGCGAGTAGCCCTAGGCCGCGCCAGCAGGTGGTGTGGCCGCCCTGGCCCACTCCAGGCTCTCCCCTTTGGCGTATATTATCCCCTCGAAAACCTAATACCAGGGGAGCGACCACAAAAAGATTCTGCCGCCTCTATGGGGCGGAAAACACCGATTGAGAAAGATCTCTCCAGAAGACAGATTTCTGCCAGGGGAATTCCTTCCCGGAGAGGGGAGATCGTCGCCATCAACACAACCATCAAGTTGGACTTCATCGGGATCATCATCATCATCACCGCCATTATCTCCACCATCACCATCATCACCACTTCATACCGCTGTAACAATTGGGTTGAATCTTGCATAGTTCTTAGGGGAAACTTTCCCGGTGTTGATTACTCCTTGTAGTTGATGCTATTGAGTGAACCATTGAATTATAGTTTATTTTCAGATTGTTACATATCATTATATCATCTATGATCTTGATCCATATGATGTCTTGTGAGTAGTTCGTTTAGTTCTTGAGGACATGGGAGAAGTCATGTTGTTAGTAGTGGAATTGTGTTGAGAAAGATTCAGTGGTTTGATATTTAAGTTGTGGTGTATTTCTTCTAGTGGTGTCATGTGAACGTCGACTACATGACACTTCACCTATATGGGCCTAGGGGAATGCATTGTGTATTTGGCTACTAATCGTAGGGGCTGCCGGAGTGACAGAAACCTGAACCCCCGTTAGGAAACCTTTGCACAAGGGATGTCAGGGTCTTAGAGTTTAAAGTTGTGGTTAGGTTTCTACCTTAATTACTTTCTTGTACTTGCGGATGCTTGCAAGGGGTATAATCACAAGTATGTATTAGTCCTAGGAAGGTCGGTACATTAGCACAGGTTCACCCACACAACACTTAGCAAACTAAAGAAGATTAATCAACTATATGAAGCGAAAGCACTTGACGATATTTTCGTGTGTCCTTGAGAACGTTTGGTCATCTTAAGTATTACAACCAACTTGTCCTTTGCTAAAGAAAGGATTGGACCACTCGCTGTATTTATTATCATTGTCTTTTATTTACTCGTACTTTATTTACCTGCATTATCAAAAAACCCTAAAAATCTGTTTGCTAAGTATTTGCAGAGAATTCCTGCTCCAAGCCACTTGTCAACACCTTCTGCTCCTGGTTGGGTTCGACACTCTTACTTATCGAAAATACTGTGATACACCCCCTATACTTGTGGGTCATCAAGGCTATTTTCTGGCGCCGTTGCCGGGGAGTGAAGCACTATTGGAGAGTGGAACTAGTAAAGGAAACTTCTGCTATGAGTATTGTTTACTTCTGTTAGTTGCTTTATTTTCAATATGGATAATTCACTGAGTTTCTTATTTCGTAATGCTATTACCACTGCTAAGGTATTAGATGAACCACCACCTGTTGATAATGATACTTTTAAAATACCTACAAGAATTATTGATCGTGTTATGGATAACTATTATGTTGGAGATGGAATTGTCCATCCCGGTGATTATTTGCTCTTTATACACAAATTATGCGGGTTGTTCAAGTGTGAAGGTATTACAACAGATCAAGTCAAGAAGATGTTATTCTCATTATCACTAAAAGGAAGAGCTGAGGAATGGTATAAGCTGCTGAAGAATGGTCAAGATCTTGAATGTGAGGAAATATTACCTCTCTTTTATTCAAAATTTTATCCTCCTAGTGAGATTCATAAAGATCGGAATCTAATATACAATTTTGGCCTCTTGATGGAGAGAGTACATCTCAAGCTTGGGGGTGATTGAAGTTACTAATGCTCAAATGTCCCATTCATGAGCTCCCTCATAACTTTTATGCAAGGCTTTCTCTTCATGATAAGGATCTATTGGATGCTTATTGTGCTGGATCATTTACACACATGGAAGAAGAAGCTAAATGGGATCTTCTAGACCGTATCCAAGACAACGCTGAAGCATGGGAGAATGACAAAGGAAGAAAGTCAGGTATAAATTATGATTATGAATGCATTGAATCTTTTATGGGAACTGATGACTTTCAAAATATTAAAAATGCTTATGGTCTAGACTCTCAAGCTATTGCAACTTATTTTAAGGATTTTGCTTCCTATATTGAAGTTCCTAAAAAGAAGTGGAATAAGTATCATGAACCATATAAAGATGTTGCTAAGTATGTTCCTGCAAGAAATACTGAAGTTTATACTGCTAATCATGTTTTACATGAACCTTACATTGAGAAAATACCTTTCCCAGTTAAAGTAAAGGAACATTCTATGATAGCTAGTATGGTTAATGAAAGTTCAAATAAAGCTATTGAACCTGATGAACAAATGGATGATGAACCTATAATAGCAAATGTGAAAGACTTTGTCACTAAGTATGTAGATGGACACACTATCCTCTTTAAAGATACTTCTAATATTGCTTCACAAAATGGTGTTATGAGAGCTAGTATCCTTGTTTTTTCCGTTAGGATAAGTGATCATTACTACAATGGTTCTTGTGATAGTTATATCATTAAATTTATGCATGATACTGAAAGTTATTATGAGAGAGGGAAGACTGTTCTAATGCATCTTAACAATATTAAGTTTCCTCGCTTTATGCTGAAAGTCTTTATGTTGGACTTGTTTTGCCTTCCTATGCCAGCATCCTCTGGTTTCAACAATTTATTTGCTTACAAAATTCCCTTGGATAGGAAGTGGGTTAGACTTAAACATGTGTACTTTTGCTTCTTGATGCTCCCTTTTACTTCAATTCTTACTCTTATGTGAGCATCATTAAAATTATCATGCCCATCTTAATGGCTATAAAGAAAGAGCTTTTTGGGAGACAACCCAATATATTTATTTTGCTTTCAGTTTTTGTTTCTTTGAGTCTTGGAAGTTATTACTTCGGTAATAACCTCTCCTTATCCTTTTTGTTTGGTTTTTATGTAAAGATCAACCTCTAATGAGAGAGAAGTAAGATTTGGGGAAGTTGCTGTCCTGAAACAGATTTTTGTGCTTCACCGTAAAAATTTGTGAGAGATCTCTGTATGTTGGATTGACCTGTAATTTTTTTTGCTTCTGCCCCAGGTTGTTAGTTAACTTTTGTTAGTTTTGCACTTTTTGATTTGAGCAACAGAAGATTTTATTAAAAATTTATCTTTACCTGCCAGTCTGTTCTGATAGATTTTTGCCACTTCTGCATTTGCCTCTTAAATCGATTTCCTTTTTGATTTATTTTGGGTTTTCGGAAGGAGTTGTTTTAGTAGCTTATGTTTTGATGGATTTCAGTTGAAATTAAACTTAAAAGGTTTATTACCTCGCTTATACTAATGTTGCTAATGAGAATTGTGTGAAGTTTTGTGTGAAAGAAATTTCCAGGTTATCGGAGAAAATGGTGTGAAGTGAAAGGTTTCATGACTCAAGCAATACGAGTATGAAGATGAAGATATTGATGTTATTCAAGCGGTGACTCTGGAAGAATCTACTAAAGACCAAATTCAGAGACCTATAGAGTCTGTTTTCAAATTGGTAACAGTTCTAGTAAGAAAAGTTCCACGAAAATTCTATCAAGTTATATTTTTGTAGTTTTCATCCAACAAGGGAAGCAACAAAGCGAAAGAGGGACACAAATGGAGCTAGGTTGGCTCACACCACCCCCTGGCGCGGCCCCCCTGGCCGTGCCAGCAGGTGGTGTGGCCACCTCAGACTCCGTCTCCAACCCGTTTTCTCCTAGTACCTTCCTTTTGTTGTAAAACTTCGTAATATATAATCCCCCAGATCCCTCGAGGTTCATATATCGTGTTCTCGTTGTGTTTTCATTTCGATCTGTTTCTGCTAGGAACTATTCTTAAAAGTTTAGAAGCACAATGGTCTCCGCCAAAGGTAAAGGAAAAGAGCCTGCGGAGGAGGATCCCCAAGACCCTAGGCAGGAGAAGGAGATCAAGAGTAAAGATGAAGAGGAGGCAAAGAAAAGCTAGCATCCGCACACCGGCACTACCATTGCAAGCATTGGAGTGTTGGTAAACCCTGCCAAGATCAAAAGGACTGCACAGATATCAACTGGAGTGAAGCCTCCGTGTTACTGTTTGGCTCCACGGTCACCTCCTCCACGCACCAAGAACCCCTTCCATACCCTTATCCATGAGTATTAATTCCAGAATATGCCCAAGGAGAAACTACCCTCCAATTGGGATATTCCTTGTTCTAACCATGCAGGAAAAGAAGACTTCAAGGAGGAAGAGTGGGGAAAGAATCCCAAGAGCTGGAATTCGCAACCCGACATGATCATGAGCCGTATTGAGCATAAATCAGAGTTAATTCGTACTCTCACCTTCAAGATTGAGGACTTGGGGAAATTAATCAAAAATCTCATTGAGAGAATACCACCACCACCGAAGGAGTAATTCGTCATCAGGTTTTGGCATCCCCTTAGTTTGTTCCAAGCTTGGGGAGTGTCGTGGTATCACATCACTATCTTCTATCTTTTTACCTTTTTAGTAGAGTCATATCATGAATAGAGAAGTTATCATGTAGGATGGTTTGCATTATGGAAGTGTCCCCTTCTCGTTAGATATCTATGTATCCCTTGGTGTGAGTGCCGTTATGGAATACTAATGAGAAGTTCTATCATTTACTCATTTGCATGTCTTATGTTAGTTTTCAATTTATGATTATATGATTGATATTGTCGTTAGTATTGGTATCACTTTGGGATCATTGAGTAAATTTAGTTGGTTTTGGCAAACCTGGCTTGGTCAGTAGCAACACTATTTTGAGAATTGAATGAAAAGATAAAAGCACTCTAAAGAAATATAATTTCATCATCTTTCTTTCTTGATTTGCTCATAAGCATAATATTCTCTAGTTAAGATCTTTTGTGCTTCCAAGGAAGCTTGCATGTTTGTTTTTATCACTTGTATGTTTGTTTGTTTGCTCAACTCTTATGCTTGCTACTAGCCTTGCTAGCCAAAAACCTGTACTGAGAGGGAATGCTTCTCGTGAATCCAATCCTTAAACCAAAACCTTTGCCATTTGTGTCCACCATACCTACCTACTAGCACTATTGCTATTCCAAGTAAATTCATGTTTTTTACCTACCTTACGAATTAAACTTGTTATGTGAAAATTAGTGATTAAAGCTCACGAACTTGATGGCACACTTTACTTTCTTGCACTTAATAAACTTGAACCATTGTATCCATCTTTGTTGCGTATATGCTTGCGCTTTATAAGTTGAAGTTAGCAGAACCATGTATCATGGGGAATGCTTTCAACATTGCACTTATATTCCGTTGATATCATGATTATTTTCCTTATGGATCCTGATGACCCACAAGTATAGGGGGTGTATCGTAGTATTTTCGATAAGTAAGAGTGTCGAACCCAACGAGGAGCAGAAGGTGCTGGCTAGTGGCTAGGAGCAAGAATTCTCTATAAATACTTAGCAAACGGATTTTTAGGGTTTTTTGATAATGCAGGTAAATAAAGTACGAGTAAATAAAAGACAATAAGAATAAATGCAGCAAGTGGCCCAATCCTTTATTCGGGAAAGGACAAGCCGGTTGTATTGCTTAAGATGACCAAACGTTCTCGAGGACACATGGGATTACCGTCAAGTGCTTTCGCTTCACTATAGTTGATTAATCTTCTTTAGTTTGTTAAGTGTTGTGTGGGTGAACCTGTGCTAATGTACCGACCTTCCTAGGACTAATACATACTTGTGATTATACCCTTGCAAACATCCGTAAGTACAAGAAAGTAATTAAGGTAGAAACCTAACCACATCTTTAATCTCTAAGACCCTGACGTCCCTTGTGCAATGGTTTCCTAACGGGGGTTCAGGTTTCTATCACTCCGGAAACCCCTACGATTAGTAGCCAAATACACAATGCATTCCCCTAGGCCCATATAGGTGAAGTGTCATGTAGTCGACATTCACATGACACCACTAGAAGAAGTACACCACAACTTAAATATCAAACTATTGAATCTTTCTCAACACAATTCTACTAGTAACAGCATGACTTCTCCCATGTCCTCAAGAACAAAACGAACTACTCACAAGACATCATATGGATCATGATCAGAGATGGAATAATCATGTATAACAATCTGAACATAAACAATAATTCAACGGTTCACTCAATAGCATCAACTACAAAGAGTAATCAACACCGGGAAAGTTTCCCCTAAGAACTATGCAAGATTCAACCCAATTGTTACATCAAAATGGAGATGGTCATGATGGTGCTGGTGGAGATGATGGTGGTGGTGATGATGATGATGATCCCGATGAAGTCCAGCTTGATGGTGGTGTTGATGATCTCCCCTCTCCGGAAGGAATTCCTGGCATTACATCTACTAGAGATCTTTCTCTCTCGGTGTTTTCCATACAGAGGTGGCGGAATCTTTCTGTGGTTGCTCCCCGAGTCTTAGGGTTTCAGGAGGATAATATATGCCAGAGGGGAGAGCTAGGGGTGGACTAGGGCGACCACACCACCTGGTGGGGCGGCCTAGGCTGGCCCGCGCCAGGGGGTGGTGTGGGCCCCCTGTGGCCCATCTCAGCCTCCCCTTCTGGCTTCCTTCATCTTCTGGAAAAATAGGATTTTCCATGTATTTTCCCAGATTTTCCGATCTTCGCGAATTTTGCCTCCAAACAGCATCTTTTCCATCAGAATCCTGACTGCGGCGGTCCATGCTCCAAAATTCATCAACCATGCAAAAACAGATGAAATATCATAAGTATCACCTCTCAATATGAAATATATCAACGAATAATAGTGAATTAAGACATAGAATAGTGATGCAAAATGGACATATCAACTCCCCCCAAGCTTAGACTTCGCTTGTCCTCAAGCGAAACTGAGCTCAATAAACATGGCCCCAGGTTTATGGAGTGAAGAGTCAATAAAAGAATACGGACAAGAAGCATCACATCCATCAAATGTATAGATCATAATAGAAGACAACTCACTATTATATAACTCAACTTGCAATGAGTAAAGGAAACACAATAAAGATACATAAAGTGAATCATAATTGGTAATGGTAAACTTAGATCTTGGTCGAAGAATAGTTGATAATTTGCTGGAGTTCACAAATAGTTGGTTTTCAAATGATAGCTTTCAAAGTAGTAAACATCCGGATAAGAGCAATGTGCAAAACAAGGAACATAAGACATGATTGAATAAATCATCATATGAATGAATGAAACACATCAACTCAAAATACTTGCTGAGATAGAAGGGAATAGGTTTACTGCCACAACTGAAAAGTAAAAGAAAGGCCCTTCGCAGAGGGAAGCAGATATTGCAAGTCTCATAAAGAGCTCCCAAAAATTATGATACTTACTAGCTTTCAGCTCCCATTGCCCCTATCATAGGCATCTTTAGGTGATTAAGGTTAAAGTGATCAAATATGAGGATATGCATTGACAAGTTGTAAGTTGAGAATCTCATGTCCCTTGAATACGAGGGTCGCTCCTCATGCTACTCAAGTTTAGTCACCAGTAAGTTCTTGTCATTGTAAGCATATGTGTATCATTGAGAACCGCCAACAGGGTACCCCTTGCCCGATGATACGGAAGAATCCCCATATCAAAATGACAAGGCAAGCAGACAACAAGTATCTCAGCAATCTTCTTATTTACCATGGGAATATGGTGCTTTTTTCTCTCTTTACTCTTTTCATAATATATCTTTTTTTCTTTTCTCTTTTTCTCAATCTCTATCTCTTTTTTTATAAGAAGAATGCCTCATAGATACTCGTTATGGTTACGCTGCAGGTTTCCACCATGTCAGCATGGATTAGACCAGCGGCCCAGGCGTTTCTCTAACACACATGCATAACTCCATGGACTTACAAGCTCCCCTTTCATTTCACACCGACGACATCCATAGACAAAATAAAATGATATCAACTAGGTACAAAGTACTAGTGCAATGTTGAAAGTGTTCCCTATGACAACATGGTTCTGCTAATTCACAACTTACAAAGCGCAAGCATATACGCAACATAGGTGAGCACAATGGTTCAAGTTTATTAAGTGCAAGAAATTAAAGTGTGCCATCAAGTTCATGAGAGATTTAATCACTAATTTTCACATAACAAGTTTAATTTGGGAGGTAGATAAAATAAGAATTTACTTGGAATAGCAATAATGCTACTAGGTAGGTATGTGGACACAAATGGCAAAGGTTTTGGTTTAAAGGAGGTGGATGCACGAGAAGAATTCCCTCTCAGTACAGGTTTTTGGCTAGCAAGGTTGGGTAGCAAGTACAAGAGTTGAAGGAAACAACCAAACATACAAGTGATAAAAACAAACATGCAATCTTCCTTGGAAGCACAAAAGATCTTAACTAAAGAATACTAAACTTATGAGCAAATCAAGAAAGAAAGATGATGAAATTATTTTTCTCTAGAGTACTTCTATCTTTTCTTTCAACTCTCAAAAAAAATAGTGTTGCTACTAACTGAGCCAGGTTTGCCAAAACCAACTGAATTAACTCAATGATCCCAAAGTGATACCAATACTAACAACAAGATCAATCATATAACCACGAATTGAAAACTAATATAAGCTATGCAAAAGAGTGAATGATAGAACTTCTCATTAATAATCCATAACGGCAACTCACACCAAGGGATACATATCTAATGAGAGAGGGGACACTTCCATAATGCAAACCATACTACATAATAACTCTTTTATTCATGATATGACTCTTCTAATAAGGTAAAAAGATAGAAGATAGTGATGTGATACCGCGGCACTCCCCCAAGCTTGGAACAAACCAAGGGGATGCCAAACCTGATGACAAGTTACTCCTTTGGTGGTGGTGGCAATATTTTCGTAGTTGACATGAGGAAATCTTCCAGCATCTTGCGAAGCCTATTATTCTCACATTGAAGCATGTCCACCTTCCTCTACAAGTCTCGGTACTTATCGCAGAACTCCTTAGTGACTCGTAGGGCTTCCATTGATGCAGGGCTAGAGACTAAAGGTACCAGCCCCTGCTTGGGGTCTTGGAGGTCTTCCTCCATAGGCTCCTTCCCTTTATCCTTGGCGGACACCATGGTGCTTCTAGACTTTCAAAGAGTATGTCCTGGCAGAAACAGATCAAAACGAAAACACAACGAAAACACGATATATGACCCTTGGGAGATCCGAGGGGTTATATATTACGAAGTTCCATATCAAAAGGAAGGTACTGGGAGAAAACGAGTCGGAGGCGGAGTCCGGGGTGGACTCACCACCTGGTGGCGCGGCCAGGGAAGGGCCCACGCCACAGGGTGGTGTGAGCCACCCTGGCTCTGTTTCCGTCCCTTTTTATCTTCGTACCTTTCCTTATTGACTAAAAATTACAAAAATATGGTTGGATAGTATTTTCGCGGAACTTTTCTTACCAGATCTGTTACCTATTTGAAAACAGACTCTGCAGGTATCTGAATTTGGTATTTAGTGGATACTTCCGGAGTCTCCACTTGAATAATCATCAGTATCTTCATCTTTTTACACTTATTACTTGAGTCATAAAACATTTCTCTTCCTTATTACACCATTATCTCCACTTCCTGGAAATTTCTTTCACACAAAACTTCACACAGTTCTTATTAGCAACATTGGTATAAGTGAAGTGATAAAACCTTTTGAGTCCAACTTCAACTGAAAACCATCAAAACATAAGCTACTGTAGCAACTCCTTCCGAAAACCCAAAAAGAATTCAAAAAGGAAATCGAATAAAGAGGCAAATGCAAAAGTGGCAATATCTGTCAAAACAGACCAGCAGGTAAAGATCAATTTTTTTGAAACTCTTCTGTTGCTCCAATCAAAAAGTGCGAAACTAACGAAAGTTAAATAACAACCTGGGTCAGAAGCACAAAAAATTACAGCTCAATCCGAGATACAGATATCTCTCACGAATTTTTACGGTGAAGCATAAAAATCTGTTTCGGGACAGCAACTTCCCCAAATATTACTTCTCTCTCATTAGAGGTTGATCTTAACACAAAAACCAAAAAAAACGGATAAGGATCGGTTATTACCAAAGTAATAACTTCAAAGACTCAAAGAAACAAAAACAAACTGAAAGCAAAAACAAATTGGGTTGTCTCCCAAAAAGCTCTTTCTTTATAGCCATTAAGATGGGCATGATAATTTTGAAGATGATCACTCAGGAATATGAATTGAAGTGAAAGAGAGCATTAAGAAGCAAAAATACACACATTTAAGTCTAACCCACTTCCTATGCAAGGGAATTTTGTAAACAAACAAGTTATTGAAACTAGTGGCTACTTGCATAAGAAGGCAAAAAAAAGTGTAACATAAAAACTTTCAGCATAAAACGAGGAAACTTGATATTATTGAAATACATAATAACTTTTCCCTCTCTCATAATAACTTTCAGTATCATGCATAAACTTAACAATATAACTATCACAAGGACCATCGTAGCAATGATCACTTATTCTAACAGAAAACACAGGAATACTAGCTCTCATAACACTACTTTGTGAAACAAAATTAGAGGTATCCTTACAAAGGATAGTGTGTCCCTCTTCTTCATACTTAGTGACAAAGTCTTCCACATTTGCTATTATAGGTTCATTAACCATTTGTTTATTAGGTTCAATAGCTTTATTTATACTTTCATTGGCCATACTAGCTATCATAGAATGTTACTTTATCTTAATTGGGAAAGGCATTTTCTCAATATAAGGTTCAGGTAAAACATGATTAGCAGTATAAACTTCAGTATTTCTTGTAGGAACACTCTTAGCAACATCTTTATAAGGTTCATGATACTTATTCCACTTCTTTTTAGGCACTTCAATGTAGGAAGCAAAAGCCTTAAAATAAGAAGCAATAGCTTGAGAGTCTAGACCATAAGCATTTTTAATATTTTGAAAGTCATCAGTTCCCATAAAAGATTCAATGCATTCATAATCATAATTTATACCTGACTTTGTACCTTTGTCATTCTCCCAAGCTTCAGCATTGTCTTGAATACGGTCCAGAAGATCCCATTTAGCTTCTTCTTCCATATGAGTGAATGATCCAGCACAAGAAGCATCCAATAAATCCTTGTCATGTAGAGGGAGCCTTGCATAAAAGTTATTGATAATAATATTGTTGGGGAGCTCATGAATGGGACATTTGATCATTAGTAACTTCAATCTCCCCCAAGCTTGAGTTGTACTCTCTCCATCAAGAGGCCAAAAGTTGTATATTTGATTCCGATCTTTATGAATCTCACTAGGAGGATAAAACTTTGAATAAAAGAGAGGCACTATTTCCTCCCATTCCAGAGCTTGACCATTCTTCAGCAGCTTATACCATTCCTCAGCTCTTCCTTTTAGTGATAATGAGAATAACTTCTTCTTAACTTGATCTGTAGTAATACCTGCACACTTGAACAACCCGCATAATTCGTGTATAAAGAGTAAATGATCACCGGGATGGACAGTTCCATCCCCAACATAGTAGTTATCCATAACACGATCAATAATTCTTGTAGGTATTTTGAAAACATCTTTCTCAGCAGGTGGTGGCTTATCTACTACCTTAGCAGTGGTAGTAGCATTACCAAATAAAAAACTCAGCGAATTATCCATAACAAAAATAAAGCAACTAGCAGAAGTGAACAATACTCACAGTAGAAGTTTCCTTTACCAGTTCCACTCTCTAATAGCGCTTCACTCCCGACAGCGCGGAAAATAGTCTTGATGACCCACAAGTATAGGGGGTGTATCGCAGTATTTTCGATAAGTAAGAGTGTCGAACCCAACGAGGAGCAGAAGGTGCTGGCTAGTGGTATGGATCAGGAATTCTATGCAAATACTTAGCAAACGGATTTTTAGGGGTTTTCGATAAAGCAAGTAAACAAAGTACGAGTAAATAAAATACAGTAGGAATAAATGCAGCAAGTGGCCCAATCCTTTATGCAGCAAAGGACAAGCCGGTTGTATTACTTAAGAGGACCAAACGTTCTCGAGGACACATGGGAAGACTGTCAAGTGCTTTTGCTTCATATAGTTGATTAATCTTCTTTAGCTTGCTAAGTGTTGTGTGGGTGAACCTGTGCTGCCCCATCCAGGACTAATACATACTTGTGATTATACCCCTTGCAAACATCCGTAAGTACAAGAAAGTAATTAAGGTAGAAACCTAACCACAGCTTTAAACTCTAAGACCCTTACGTCCCTTGTGCAATGGTTTCCTAACAGGAGTTCAGGTTTCTGTCACTCTGGCAACCCCTACGATTAGTAGCCAAATACACAATGCATTCCCCTAGGCCCATATAGGTGAAGTGTCATGTAGTCGACGTTCACATGACAACACTAGAAGAAGTACACCACAACTTAAATATCAAACCATTGAATCTTTCTCAACACAACTCCACTACTAACAACATGACTTCTCCCATGTCCTCAAGAACAAAACGAACTACTCACAAGACATCATATGGATCATGATCAGAGATGAAATAATGATGTATAACAATCTGAACATAAACAATAATTCAATGGTTCACTCAATAGCATCAACTACAAAGAGTAATCAACACCGGGAAAGTTTCCCCTATGAACTAATGCAAGATTCAACTCAATTGTTACAGCAATATGGAGATGGTGATGAGGGTGCTGATGGTGATGATGGTGGTGATGATGATGATGATCCCGATGAAGTCCAGCTTGATGGTGGTGTTGATGGCGACGATCTCCCCTCTCTGGGAAGGAATTCCCCCGGCAGAAATCTGTCTGCCGGAGAGATCTTTCTCTCTCGGTGTTTTTTGCCCCACAGAGGTGGCGGAATCTTTCTGTGGCTCCCCGAGTCTTAGGGTTTCGGGAGGATGATATACGCTAGAGGAGAGAGCCAGAGGTGGGCTAGGGCGGCCACACCACCTGCTGGCGCGGCCTAGGGCTGCCCGCGCCAGGGGTGGTGTGGGCCCCCTATGGCCCATCTCCACTCTGTCTTCTGGCATCTTTAGTCTTCTAGAAAAATAGGATTTTCTGTATATTTTCCCGGATTTTCTGATCTTCGCGAATTTTGCCTCCAAACAGCACCTTTTCCATCAGAATCCTGACTGCAGCGGTCCATGCTCCAAAAGTCATCAACCATGCAAAAACAGATGAAATAACATAAGTATCACCTCTCAATATGAAATATATCAATGAATAATAGTGAATTATGACATAGAATAGTGATGCAAAATGGACGTATCACTCCTATTCCCATCTCCCCTCCCTCTCAATTTCTCCCCTAAAAACCATCGGATCTGAAGGATTTCGCCGTTGTTTAGCTCCCCAATCTCCTTCTCAAGGTATGCTCAACTTATTCCCTTGTTTTTATCCTATGAATCTTGCACATTTTAGTCTTGTTTGTTTCGAACCATAGTTCTAGATAAGATGGATTCATATTTTTGGTCGATTCATATTATAAATTGTACAGATAAAAAAAATTCGACAACGTTTTAGATATTAAGTTTTTGTTCAATTTGTATATATATGGAGATATGGGTTTTTTAGTTAGCATTTAATGTGATGATGCAATGAGGATACACTTTTAGGTTGATTATGCTTTTGTACTTTCATTTTCCTATTGATTAGTTACAATATGATTATGCAATGAAGGGTTGGGGTGGTGTGATTTAGCCTTCTGGTATATGAAAAAAAATTATCTGTGCTTCCTACTTGGCTCACTTACTCCGTCCCTAAAATTACTTTATGTTCATTCTAAATATGATGCCCTTTTTTTATCTTAGCTAGCTTTATCATAAATTAACGAGTGCTTTTTTTAGGACATGGCACTGTGTCAGGTTTGTTTCACAGACTGTAGTGATGAAATAAAATCAGCCTCGCTATTCCTTGTTCGTCTTGTACATGGTCGATTTGAGCGTTCATTGGTATGCATATAATTCTTACTTTTTACATTTATTGATTTTTCTTTCCATACAATTGTCATTATTTAATTATTTTATTCAATTTATACTATCCCATGCAATATAAGGAGAGAATTCAATAGAATAACAGGACAAAGCATTGAGTTTCAAGCTCTTGGGTGAATTTATGTTATGGACGTGCGCAAAGAGCGAGCAATGACTCGCCTTGCAGGTTCTTCATGGAGAAGGTTTATTTCTGAAAACCAAATCGACTCTGGTGTGTATCTGGTATTTTCAATGGGAGCTCCTTGTCCAAGTATCACTATTATGCATATGAACGATGAGGGGGATGAGGACGAGGATGATGAGACCGAGGATGACGAGTGTGATGACGAGGATGAGGGCGAAGAGGGTGAGTCTGATGAGGAGGATCGGGAGGATGAGGAGCAAGAAGGACCATTGGATAATACAATTGTTGGTCAGAGATGCAAGCTTACTATTAGTGAAAAGTGTTATCTTCTCCACATCATTCCTTCAAAAGAATTGTACGTTGGCCTAGCACTTGTTACTCGCTTGACTAGGACGCATGTTTGCCGTCATGATATGGTATGTTATTAGTTATCATTATTTGTCTACTTGCTTATTTTTTTATTGCTTGTTAGTTATTAGATTTCTAACTTCTACAACTTAATTAGAAACTACCTTCGAGAATGGTTTTTTCTCTTGACATTGCCGAAGAAGGCATGGCTTGAGTACGGCTTGGTGCAAATGGTGTCGTGAGCTTCATTTCGTACAAGACAGGGTGTGATGGTCGAATTATCTTCAGCACCCCTGAGTGGAAGACCTTTGTTGAATGTCATCATGAATGTCTTGAAGTTGGGCAAGCCATTCTCGTCACTAGCAGGACCACTTTAAACCGAAACATTGAGATAATGTTTGTCATTGACATCATCTTATATGATGACTGCAGTTCCTTCTGATTGTTTATTAGTGCAGATGTAAGTTGTGTTGAACCGCTTGTTGTTATGAACCGCTTGATGTATGTTTTGAACTACTTGTTATGTGGTAATGCATTTCATTATTTCTATTGATTTTGTTTAATGTGTTGTGAATATTCAACTGGATGCATCAGAATTTGTTTCAATTGTCGAATGTTCAATTAATTTTTTAGAAAATTTTAACTTGTTAATGGGATTTTGCTTATTTATTTGCAATTAACTTGCCTGCCTTCGAGACTAAATTAGGAATGTACATATGAAATACAAGTATACATTCATATGCTGTAATTACAAACATTACAGAATAATGATAAAAAACCAGTTTAATTTATACACACACACACATTAATTACATTGTACTCCTAATATAATATACTAGATCATAACCACTTTTGTGTAACTGAATTAACGAACTGAATTAAAACATTCCTAGCAGACCGTACTCACATAATCACAGTGTTTAGCTAAATTCAGTCTTCTTCCTCGTCGTCTCTCTTCGTCCACCATTCATCGTTCTTCATCCACCTATCGATATCTGTTGCCAGACACATCGTGTATTCATCGTCCCACTTATTATTGTTATCAGCTGATGGACCTGCCTCCAAAAAATGTTTGTATGATTTATATCCTTTACCTCCTTTACACCCGATGCACAGCCTATCATTGAGAATTTGTCTTCCTAAACTGAGACAGTAGCTGCTAAATGTTATTCTCTTGTACAACTCGTATTTTACATACCCATCTTTTGCTGAGTAATGCAGATTATCCATTGGCATTGGCTTCCCCTCCCATTTGTTATGCATTACTGAGTCACTTGCTGCTATCTTCATCTCACTGTATGATGAATCAATGAGTACTGCTGTAATACTAGCCACGCGATACCTGTAATTGTCACCTTGGAATGTATTGAATATTCCTTGTATGTCTACATGGTACTCTTTAGGGATGAAAAACTTTTCTTTCATCAACATCTTTAAATCAATCCTCTTGTCGACGCTAATGAAGGTGATCTATTTTTCCTTGAAAAAATCACGGAGTCCTTGACATTTTTTCGTGGCCCTAGCGTAATGATAAACTAGGACATGCTCTCTCACAGTGAGTTGTACGACGGCGATGGTTTTTTCACTTCCTTGAGCAGTATATTCAATGTCTAGTCCAACGTACCTGCTCTTATCCTGGTGTCAAATGAATTGTGATTATTAGTACTAGAGTCTGGTGAAATGAACACGAGAAGGATACAATTTAGAACTTGTATTATTGATTCTTATGACATGAAAGACGTAGGAGTATTGATAATGTAGGAATGCATTTCCTATATCCACTCTAATCCTGTAGAGATTCATATGATACACACTATATTTGTTTCTACCGTTGGAAAATCAAGTGATTCTGATAAAATATGTATGGTTTGATGTTTGATTCGTATCTAAACTAGTGAAAAGGACTTGTTAGGAAAAACTAGTTCAAATTAATATGGTAAACTATTTTATACGAATCAAACTGCCTTGAATTCATTTGTGTTGTAGTCATGCATAATTCATATGACCATCATTTTAATAGAATTAGACGGTAAGTTGGATGAGTACAAACCTCTTCAAGCCAAGCCTTGTACATGGAGAGGATTCTGTCCAGCGTTGATTCCTCGTTGGTGTACTCCACAATAAGAACCGTCATTCCGTGAACAGTAATGCTATGAGTCTCTGTGGTCTAAAGCCCGTCGTCCATCATGCCTAGGACGAAGATGTCTGGTACCATGCCTTGAATCTGTGATTTCTCGCTGTAGGGAACAATGATGAATCTATTAAGGACAAGTATGTGATGGAATATAAAAGGAATAAATAATTCAATGCTCGAGAGGCACCTTGGTTTTTTTGAGTTTCGTCGGTGTTAATGATGAACTGTTGCGATCTTGTTTCATCTTGCCCCATCCGCTTAGACGACTCCTCGTATCCTTATAACCAACCGATCGTGCAAATCGTGCTAGTAATTATAAAAATTAAGGCCCACTACAAAATTGTCCATACGATATCTCAAGAGTTCGCAACCATAAAACTGCTCCTTCCATACAAGAAAGGCCCACTAATACAATTCAAATGGCCATTGTTGTTTGAAGCATAGCACTGCTTCTCTAAAGGATTATGCACTGCTTTATTTTGTTTTATCCTAATGTATTTTAATGCAGTTCATGTACTGCCAGCGATGTTAGTTATGTACTGCCCTGGTTCCTTGTTTATTTTTAATTCCCTAATTCATCTGTTATATTTTGATTGCATAGATGTACGAGTGGTCTATCTTATAGTCTATAAGAATAATATGTAAATTATTTCAAAAAAAATATGTAAATGTTCTACTTTTTTGTTAAATAAAACATTTCTAGTTGTTAAGTTTGTATGATATATATAGTGCAATTCTGTTTTTAAAGCATTGTTCCATTGAATATCTGGTACAAAACTATTCTTTCGAACTACAGTAGATTGTTCTAGAGTTTCATGGCTATTGTGTCTAATGTTTTTATCTTATTTGCAAAACCGGTGTAATGGTATGTATGGTTGTAGTCAATTTATCCTTTTTATACTAGTAAATAACAAGTGATGCCATGATACAAAAAACTTTCCTCTATAACTTTATGATAAGTTGATAAGAATACAAAATTTTCTCTATAATTTCTTACATTTATTATGAGTGAAGTTTTAATTCTGAGTCTGTCTGCTTCAAAATAATATTTGTATCATGACCTGATCCTGCTGCTTCTCCTTCATAAAATAAAAAAACATTGTTAGCAATCATTTTTTATAACATGTATGTAGAGCAAACTATTTGGGCAATCCTAATTGTCATGCTTTAAATATTATGAAATTTAAAACTTTCCTTGGCTCTTGAACTTGTCCAGTCAAATACCATTGTAGACGGCCATGTCCTTTTCTGGGGATTTTTAAACTGCTTGTGCCTTCCTTTTTATTATTGCTTCTGGACCGATCACTGTCGAGATCTTCATCTTGAACGGTGCTTTGTCTTGTTCTAACGGTTCTAAGCACCGGACTTTTCGTACTATTCCTTTTATGTACATTGAACTCGCAGGACTGCTTCTTGTATGTACATTCCTCTCAACTGATGCTTGAGGTCTTTCGTGGCTTGACACAGATGTCTGCACTGGACTGCTCCTTGTAATCACTGTTCTTTTTATTTGTATTTTTGTACTGCACTTCCTATTTGGATTGTTCATTGCTTCTGCCGTTCTGCAGCTTTGTTCTGTATGACCATAACTTGGAGAAACATTTCCATCATTTCCACTGAGGTTAGCATCTGTCTGAGGGATTTCATACATATTCACAACATTCTGTGTGGGATATGGATGAGATCTTTCTTTTCTGATGTCAGACTTTTGTCCATCAATCCCTCGTGTACAATTGCTTTCTTCTCTTGATTTTCGTGGTGTTCCTACTGAACGTATCCTCTACTTCTATGGTTTTGATATCATCTGCATCACATGTATCAAGCGTTTTATTTTCACGACTTAACAAATATCATGTCCAATAATTTCCTATTTTCAAAGTTAGCAGCTATAAATTTCATATAATACTTACTCTATCTGAATCAGTTGAGTTGCTATCACTTGATGTTGCTAATGGACTTTGTTGATCCTCCTCTTTCCATACTCTTCTTCTTTTCTGTGGTGTCAAATTTTTCTATAGAAAAAGCAGACAAAATGTTAGTCTTGCATGATTACAATCAGGTTCAAGATATGTTGTAATAGGTATCATTGTGTAAAATTAGCTTACTTCATATGTACTAGTGTTGTCAACATAACTGCGTCCATGTTTTGATTTATTTTTCTGGCTTGTATTTTTCTGAAAAAAATCTTCTCTTGGGTGGTGTCAGGTCGTCCTGAAGATTATTTGTTAAAATATTAGTTCGACTTAATGTATCGAATATTATTATTTTTTTACAAGAAAACTTACACAAGTAGCATCAGTCGTCTCGTAGTCACTGCTTGAAGTTGGACGTTTCTCTGTTGTAGTTTTTGATCTTATCTTGCGCTTCTTCTGGATCATTCTGGCCTGCAAACAAAAGTTAATGTATAGTTCAATAACCTCAATCTGCAATAGTAAAAACTACATAGATATACTTTGTCACTAGGTATGATACTTTGTAAAATATAAGAAAAAATATTCATGTGTATATATATACCTCTCTCTCCTTAAGCCAGAATTCACATTTAGGTTTGTGTGTCCTCTCTTTCCGCAGGTACCGCATTTTCTTTTCGTCTTCTCTGACCCTGGTTTTAGTCTCTATCCTTTTTTTCCTACCCTTTGTTTTTATGATCAGAGAATCTCTCAACGCAGTACGAATTGTTTCATGTAAGTTATCGATGCCATGTGCCATGCCCTCTGTGTTGCTTTGCTCATCCTGGTCTACTGAAGCATTCACTTTCTTCTCAATTTCATCGATGCACTCTACCAGAACTCGGTATGATTTGTCTGTACTGCATGCTTTTGAGCAGATCTTAGCAAAACGAGTCAACTCAATCACATAATGTATTGGACCTGCTGTGTTGCTCTTATTACCGTCAGGAAGACGAAAAACATAGTTGGATGGCTGATGTGGGTTGCATCTTTTCCATCTAGGGTTCACAAAACTGTCTGGCATCTTATGTACTAAACCAAGATGTACCACAACCCTAAGGACCTGACAGCACTGGATTCCATCCCTTGACATTTTTTTGCAGTTGCATGAGAAAATCTTATTCTCATTATCCACTTCAACTATAAAAACATTTATGTTGAAATCTGGATGTGTGACATGACTTCTTTTGGTTAGTTCGTATTTCATTCCTCTGTCAGTTGTTTCTTCCCTTGTTATTTCGAAAGCTGTGTTATCTGCTAGTTGCTTCTGAAACTTGATAAATATGTCTGTAGTGTAAATGTTTATTGCATCTGTCTCAAGTCCATATATGTTCCAAGTTGGTGATGTCTTCTCTGAAGTCATGTTCCATTTCCTATCGAGCGCACTCAAGCTTTTCTCCTGAATTGCCTCATATGAATCTAGGAATTTCAGTATTGTGTCTGTGTGGTCGACATAGTCTTTCCACATGGAGTTGGTGCTCTCGCTTCTTGTAGTTGACGAGGAAAAGGGATAGAAGCAGTCCATGAAGTAGGCTGGCACCCAGTGATCTCTGATATCCCATAAATCTAGCAGATGCTTGTTGTTTGCAATTCCGTATTTTTCCAATACTTGCCTCCAGCATTTTTCAAACTCTTCTACAGTCAATGAGTTCTTTATCACATGTCTTAGTTCTTTCGACAGGCCTTCATTTCTTGCCAAAATGCTAGCAAGCTTTTCTAGCATATTTTTGATGATGTGCCACAGGCAGAACCTGCGGATTGTGTCAAGCAGTATATCCAGTTCATCAATTGCTTTCTTCATTGCTCTGCACTGGTCAGTGATTATGTACTTTGGTGCTTTACCACCCATTTCCAAGAAAAAAGTTTTGAACAGCCACTTGAACGTTTCAGCTGACTCGTCCTGCAGGAGACCGATCCCAAACAAAACTGTGTTTACATGGTTGTTCACGCCAATGATTGGTGCAAAAGGCATGTTGTATACGTTCGTCTAGAACATTGTGTCGAATGACACGTATTCACCATACAGTTCGTAGTTCATCCTGCACATTGCGTCTGTCTAGAAGAGGCTACGAACGGCGTTTGTATGGTCAGTGTCGAATTTATATGAGAACCAGGAACCTTTGATTGAAGATGGGTAAACCTCTTCAAGCATTCCTCTATATCTTTATTTCTGTTGTCTTTCTTGTCAGCATACTTAAGGTTTGACACATCTTTGCCGTCGAAACCAACTCCTCTTGTTAGAAGTTTCATTCCACTGTATATTTACATCACTCTCCTCGGTGGAATCTTTCCAAGGTGTAGTATACGTATAAATTCCTTGTCTTGCTATGTCATTGACTTGTGGCATTTTGAAAACCTAATGAGCCAATCTGTTGGGTGCAAAGGGTGATTGTGGTCCAGTTTTACTGTTTTGTACATCTATCCTTTTTATGTTTTCTTTACCACAATGGATACAGGGCAAGAGCACCTGATAGTAGAACTTGTTTTCCTTTATTTTACAACTTTCTCACTTATTTGAGTCTGACCTTGTTTTGTGCAAACAAATGTCTGTTTAATCATTTCGCTTGTTTTCTTGGAGTTAAGGCTGGTGTGTTTTCTTATAGAAAAACCGGTTTTCCTTGCATACAGTGCAAAGAATTGGAAAGCATTTTCCCTTGACTGAAATGATAAACTACGAGATGCATGGCGTTTTCCCGCCTCTTTGTCACCGGTAATGCCTGTTGTTTTCTAAAAACGGGAGTTAATGTCTTTGGCCATTGGCAATGCTTACCTAACTTCTCGAATGGCTCCGGACGAAGTATAGGAGAAATCTGCACTCTTTTTTCGGGGTCAATATTTAGGAATGGGTGTATACAATCTGTCGTTAACCTCCGGAGCTCGCGTTTCCATTCCTTCTTCCGGTGTCGTGGCATCACCAATTTCATCCACAGCTGGGTACTCATTCTTAAACATTCTATCCATCTCTAACTCTTCTTCCGTAGGTTCTCCTGGATTAATCTCTTTTTCAGGAATAGTGTCATCGCACTGGGGCACAGACTGCTCATTCCTCATTGCTTCTGAGTTGGTGTTAGTGCATACAGTTTCTGCCGGTTCCTCTAAACAATTGACATTCTGATGACTTGTATTCTCTTCTCTTTGTGTGTTCAGCATGCTGGTTGAATCTCTCTTGCCTGCATCAGAACAATTAGGTATATCAATGCTTCCAGCTTGTGACTCTACTGTACTTGTAGCGATGGTTGCTGGCTGCACTGGAAAAAAAATGTTGCTGACTGGTTCACTTGCAACACTCTGCTCATGTGTAATCTGTTCATGTGTGATCTTCTCTCCTGAATTTGTTATGCTACTCTTGTATCCAGGATATACTGTCTTGCTTTCGTTTTTTTTTCTCATCGTTGCTCAGCACTCTCCTATCATGGCAATTTTGAACAATCATGCTTGATTTGAGTATGTTCATTGTGATGATTGTTTTTGTTTTGTCTTCTGCAGAGCTATCAGCATACCTTACTAAAGCTTCTCCTTCTGTGCCACTCATTGCCATTTCGACAGCTATTAGGTCCATGTTTGCATGTGTCTGACCATTCTGTGTTGAAGTATTCGTGAGGATTCTATGGCTTGCAGGAGCTGCTTGCACTGTATCTGATTTTTCTCGATGTACCTGAACTGAATGTTGGTTATTTCATCTGTGTCCTTTGGTGTCCTTGTCTGTGCAGAAGATGCTGCAGTAGTACCACTGTTTTGTTGCATTGAGACCATCACATCAACTTGCACCTGACAAAACAAAATAGAATAAAATAATTGTTAGCAGTACTCATGCAAAATTATTTTCATTTTTAATTTTTTTACTGATTGCAAGAGCAAACTCACCAAACTATTCTCATTACACTTTACATCTTTCAATTTACAACTACTCTTAACTGCGTTGTTGCCTTTCACTGAAACACCTGATTGATCTTGGCATCGTAGTTTTGTTATACCACTAGGGTCTCTGGAAATTACTTGTGAAGCAAACATTGTGATGTTAATTTTTTCCAGCTTTGGCTTCAAGTTTGCGCGTGCTGCGTTACATCTTTGTACAATTTCTGTTGACGTCGCGAGAGCTATCAGTTTCTGCTCACGCTCTTTATCCCACTTATCATGTAGTGGTCTAAGACGTCTCTGCTATGATATAATGAATATAGTAGCACCATAATTATTCACGGTCAATCTTTTGATTTTTAAAGCATTTAAATAAAAAATCATATATTATTCTTAAAAGTATATATACCATCCTGAATTGACGTGCAACACGTTCTGTTACGCCTGGAGCTTGGAATTTTGCACCTTTCATCATCTCTATTTCAGCCAATGTACGATCATTCAAATAAGATAATCTGGGTCCCTGCTGAATTTTGCAATTTGGTGTAATGCAGCATATATCGTATTCTCTAGATTTAGTGAAAAAAATAACTCACAGATAAAAAAGCAACACTGCCATGATTCAGTAACATCAACAATAATAATCTATCTGCTATATAACTTATATAAGTAGGCTTCAATGCAAAAACAATCAGTTGAAATATGTATGCCGAAATATTTTGAAATTTACTCTGGTATTATTTCCTCCTTTTACCTTTTTTGCAACAACCACCAACAACCTTCCTGATTATATACATAATAATAAATAGTATTTGTCAGGAATAGCTGAATTATATTTAGAGCATAGTTTTATTGTACATCGACTGAACTTCTCAATGTATTGTATAATCTCTTGCTATTAAGTACACAGAGTAATACATTACTTTGATAGAAAATGAACGAATTGGTGTAGCCTACAATTGAAGTGATCCACTGTGAAAAAGTTTTTGTGATTACACATAGTGTTATCTGTTGCTCAAACTACATACGTAGCAAATGGTCATGTAGTTTCATATATAACTATTTCCGCTATATCAATTGTACTACACTATGATGGTTATTAAACTGTTCCCATCACTGTAGAAACTATGCTCCGTGCTTTAAAACTAGGAAGTTATATCTCCGTTGAATCTCAAGATAAAAATCAGCTACGTTGTTGGCAAAAAAATCAAAAAACTGTTGCGTTGTCGCTACAATGTAGCTATCGGCCATGTCTACTATGTCTACCATGTAGAGACGAAGTACAAGCTGAATCGCCTCATCACATATATCCCTAGAATTTTAATCCTTTGAGCTGGTTCGATATCTGGTTACCTGATTTGTGGCACCAGTGATGACGACATCTCTCTCTATTGTCTTGCCTTGGTGAGATGGAAATATCTTATTGCTTGTTTTGAAGCGTGGTTGAAACTTTCCTTAGATCGACATGCGGGCGACGGTGACGGTGGCGGCTGAGAAAGTTATGGGTTGTTCCAGCATTAGCTGGTTATAATAGTTTGAAGAAGATACGTTTTCCTACCTTCCCTTCCTTCTTTAAACACCAACAACGGGTAGGAAGGTTTTATCTTCCGAAAACAAGTTGTCTGACAGGTGGGTCATAATTCAGTACGAAAATGTATTACCCTTTTTCCAAGAAGAACACTTCAGTATTGATAGCGACATATATGCGGGGTCTACTATCTAACCAGTTCTTCGTCAGGGGGGAGGCAGTACATTTGTACTGGGTTTCGTGCCTATGTTTATCCGTTTTGCACTACTCATATACAACCAGCAATGTGCACCGAGATGCACAGCTCGTATACAACGGATGCACTGACCGTGAGTGCTTTATGATACTGCTTTTATAATACCATGGACAACGAGATGCAGTGCCCGTGAACTATATATGAAGTCCCTTACAAGTGCTTCATAATGCACTGATCATGAAATAAAAAATGAGCTGCCTATGTGTTGTACGCATGGTGCAAGATAACAATCTTTGGCAGTACACTCATCTTACAATACACCCCACCAGTTTTGTGAAACTCCTTTCAAAGGAGTTTAAAGTAGCATTTATTATATGTTATAAATGAAAATACGGAGTATTTCTGTATGTTATTAATGAGTTATGTATTAAAAACGTATCATCTTAGCTTTGTGATACTGCTTTTATATGCAGATGCACTGCTTGAATACAAATCATACACTGCTCATTGAGTACTTCGTGATGCTGTCATTATAATGCCATACACACGAGATGCACTATCCTAAATATGTAGATGAACTGCATTAGAAATGCTTTGTAAACTGTTGTGTGCAAAGGTCCAAGATAACTGCGAGGACAGTGCACTTACCGTGCAATGCACCCCGCATGCTACGCACACTCATATGCACTGCAGGTAAACAAAGCATGCACTTCTCACGGAGCACTTCAGGATACTACTACAATAATGCGGTTAAAAACAGGTATGCATTGCCATTAGAATACGTATGAACTACCTTCCAAATGCTTCATAAAGTGTTGTACGCACGGTGCAAGACAAGTTTCTATGGCAGTTTAATGACCGTGCAATGCACCCCACCTGCTATGCACAGTGATGTGCACTGCCGGTGTACGTAGTATGCACTGCATAACGTTATCTGTATCGACGTAGACTTTTGACATGTGGGGTATTGTTTCAACAACGAGGACCTTTTCGTTTTTCTCCTACCGTGCACTACTCGGTGAAAGATAATATGAAATGGCAGTGCACTAGCCGTGCAATTCAATCCCACCTACTATATACACTGAGATGCACTGCTCGTTGATTGCATCGTAATACTATCATTATAATGCCATGCACACGAGATGCACTGCGCTGAAGCTCTATATGATCTGCCTTAGAAATGCTTTGTAAACTGCTGTGCACAAAGGTCCAAGATAACATGCGAGGACAGTGCACTTACCGTGCAATGCACCCCGCATGCTACACACACTCATATGCACTGCAGGTAAACAAAGCATGCACTGCCCACGGAGCGCTTCAGGATACTACTACAATAATACGGTTAAAAACATGTATGCACTGCCATTGGAATACGTATGAACTGCCTTCCAAATGCTTCATAAAGTGTTGTACGCACGGTGCAAGACAAGTTTTTATGGCAGTTCAATGACCGTGCAATGCACCCCACCTGCAATGCACAGCGATGTGCACTGCCAGTGTACGTAGTATGCACTGCGTAACGTTATCTGTATCGATGTAGACTTTTGACGTGTGGGGTATTGTTTTAATAACGAGGACCTTTTCGTTTTTCTCCTACTGTGCACTGCTCAGTGAAAGATAATATGAAATGACAGTGTACTGCTTGTAAACAGAAAATGCACGACCTATGGAGTGCTTCAGGATACTACTAATATAATGCTGGTAAACAAAGTAGAGCTCTGACATGTGCGGTCTTGGTTCATTAATAAGGACCTTCTTGTTTCTCAAGAATCACCGGTTGCGGCAGGCGAATACAGCGTTTAACAAACGCTACTCTCTCCTCATTCTTCTTTCAGGGTTGTTCTTCCACATTTTCAAATCTACTTTTACTGGCAAAGTTCATCTATTCATCCTGTATCCCTCTATGTCTATGTGATTCGTCGTATCCCAGAAGGTTGATTTTCCGTCTAGCTCACTTGTAGATCTCTGTATTATGCATATGTTTAGCTACTTCATATAAATCTTTCCGTGCTCACGACGAAAGTGTTTGTTGCTAGCGATATATTACTTGCACATCCATAATTAAGAACGATATAGGACGATTGTTGGTTAAGCACGCTTCAATTTCTGTTTATTATTTCATTTTATGATCATTGTATAGTGTTTGCGAGGTCTTTTTTTTTAATTTCGAATTTATTTTTTGTACTGGTTCTATCCTGTGTGCTGTGTCGAATGTATACCTTTGAAATCTGACATATATGACTTACTAAAAAAATCTATATCTCGTTAACTGATAACTTTTTTTACCCTGTCGATGGAAAAAAAATCTCATACAGAAATGGCTGATCATGTTTTCACCATACAGTTATCTCTTCCAAATTTTATAAAACTGGTGAAAATGCTGACTAATGATCAGAAGGTTTTGCTAAGGAGCATACAATTTGATGGTATGCTTGGTATGTGTTGTGAAGAGTTGCCAAGGTCACTAGTTTTGTGGCTTGTTGCTAACTTTAACGTTACTACAAGAAGTTTTGAATTTCCCAACGGATGCGGCTTTGAACTGAAGCCCTTTCACTTCAACAAGATACTTGGCATCCCCTTTAGGGGTAGAACCATAAAGAAGGCGTGTCCGCAATGGATACGCGATATGGTCAGAGAATTAACTCATTGTGTAGGGCCAACACCAACTATCAGTGAGCTTGAAAAGATGATTACTCCTAACCTAGTAGGATCTCAGTTCAAAAGATGTTTTGCTCTATTTGCAAACACTGTTATGTTGTGTCCGAGCACATATGATGGAGCTAGCCCGGACTACTTCTCTGCAATTGGAGTGTCTGATGAGATTGACTCCTATGACTGGTGTCTTGCTCCATTCAACAAGCTTATTGGTTGTATTGACACTTTCCAGAAAATGGTTTGAAAGGTGCACTTGGTGGTTTCCTTCCAATTATCTCGGTTAGTTACCCACCGTGATAATTATTTTCTATATCTAAGTTGTCAGTAGTTTCTGTGGATTTGTTGTTTTAATATGGTTGTAACAATTTTAATGCAGGTAATGTACTTTGAACTACTGGATACAAATGCTCTGCTTCTAGGCCATGCACTGCCTAGAATATCTTTCTGGTCAACTGAAAATATGGCGTTATATGAGATTCTTGACCAGATGCCTCATCAACAAAATGTTTATGGTGTTCACAAGGCAAGACTCCCATAGTTATTCATATTATGTGCAATTATTACTATGGTCTTGTTGCTTCTTACTCATATTATTGTATTGTATTTTCTGTTTTGTCCATGTTGAATATGCAGTTGAAGGATATAAATGAAACTGTGTTTTCTAATGCTGAGCTGAACGAAGAGATAGTTCAGAATGTTACAACTTTCATTGAAAAGTTTGTAACAGACCCACTTATGCATGCGGAGGTAAGAATTTTTATAATCTTCCCAATTCTTTCATTCGTGATCATGACGAATCTTCTTGTGTTTGTGTTCTACATATACATTGCCTAATTGACCTTAAGCATTCATGTTTTTTATTTATCGACCTTGTAGTAGAGTATTAAATTCTCTCATCGTTTCATTGTACGATTTTTCTGCCTGCTTTAGCTATTTCCTATCAGGATGAACATTCTTTTTACAGTTGCATGTTCTACTAGGTTTAATTAGGTAACCATACTACTGGTGTTTGATCATAGTGTTACCTATTTCGTTATCTCAGCAGTGCGCTGTTATATTTATGATATTAAAAATAGGCGATAGCGATAATGCTTATAATGTCAAAACTTCCAGGCTACCAGAGAAATACAGGCCATAGTGACAGACATGTATGCTGACATGTTGTCTATGATGAATCTCAATATGAAGAGCAATATTAGAAAGATTTCTAGAATATCTATGCTCAATCATGAGAACAGGGGTATGTACTCTACACCTCAAGGGTCCCTATACGCAAGAGAAGATAATGAGCACGATGTTGAAGACAAAGGCAGTGTGCTGGATAAATCAACATATGGGCTAACATCTGTATGTAGAAGACTAGCAAAAGACTGTGAGCTGCTTGTCAAGTTAACTTTTGCGGACCAAAGTTATGGATCCCCTGAAAATATGAAATATATGCAGGAGTTGGAATCTTGTTGCAAGGCCCTGGTACATATGTTACCGACACGTGATAATTTGTCCAGAATTGAACAATTACCAAAGATGAACTCTGAATCAACAGATTGTAGTGCTACTGATGACGTCCTGCGATCAGATGAAGTGATAATTCATGTCGCAAATTCAACACAATCCATGCAATCTGTCATAGAATATGCAGGTCAGGGTTCTGGTAATGGGATGATCGCTAAGCCTGCTACAGCTACAAATTGTATAGCAACAAGTGTAACTTCAGTCGAAAATCAGCAAGTTCATACAGTTATTGTTCAGGGCAACACTAGTACAGTATGTACAACGACTTCCATTACATGTACTGATAATGAATCTTGGGCAGAGCTTTCGTCAGGAACAAGGTGTACAGAGCATGCAAGGAACGAGGTGGACACTATAGATACAGTTCATGTGTCAGAAGCAGCATCTCAATGGAACAGAACTAATGCACAGATTGTCGTGTTGGTTGTTTCCAATGGCGTGTCAAATACATTTGACAATAAAGACAGATCAAGAATTCAGGTGCAAACACGTGGTTTCGATCATAGCCATTTTTTACATTCTGAGTCAGCAACTCATTGCGCACAAGATAATTTTGATGAGAGACTGCCTGGTTCTGAACATACATTTCGTGATGCTCAAAAGATGGGCTTGAACCACCTTAAGGTACAGGTCGGTGCAGAAGCTGCTGGTTCGGTGCATGCTGCATCGTCTGACATTACTAATCCAGTTACGGTTCCCGTGTCAAAACTAGATATTGGAAATTACGAAAGACAGCTACAAATTTCCAACCCACAACATGTCCCTGTGCCTGGTCCGGATGTTTTCAACCGCTTGAATGCAAGCCTTTGCATCCCAAGTGCGGAAGCAGGACCAAGTCATCATGCAAGTGATCAAGAAGAAAAGAGGCAGCCTGCTGCAAATGGTACAGATACATTTTGGCTCGTACAGAACTCCAACTGTCTCGGTGTAAAACGGGTGGTTGCGAGATCACTGCAATTTGAGTTTGATCTTGTTTCTGATGATCGCATTTCAAAGAAACAGAAGACATAAGATAACAGTGATGATTTGTTTTCTTTTTGGGAAGGAAATGATGAATTTTGGACAGAAGTTTCAGATCTGGCTAACCTTACACAGAGAGTGAAAGAAAAACCTGTTATCACTTCAGCAGCCCACCCTGAAATAGAAGCTAATCCAACACAACTTAACTGTCTGTCAAGTGAAACGTACGGACCAGCATCTGCAAATATGCATTCATCTGGTATTCAGCACGACGGACAAGTCTCTGATAATTATGATTCGTATGGTTCTATATCAATAAGTGGCTGCACGTCAGTGGCAGACATGTCTATGACACTAAAAAATATAAACCTAGGCAATGACAATGGCGATGCGAGAACATTCTCCCATTCTGTGCAGCTTCAGCAGTCTGCCAAAAGTAATACACCAATTAGTGGAGCTTCTGCCACGAAAAATTTCTCTGGAGAAACCAATTCCAGCATAAGAGGTTCAAGTACCGATTATTTATCTAGAGGAATCAATTCCAGCATAAGAGATTCACTTACAAATGAAACCACTAATAATAGGAAAAGGTATAACAGTACGATAACTCCTAATTTTGCAATTCAGATACCAAGAGTCAGTAGCATCACTCGCAGTGAAAACATCTCTGCTAAACACGCGCAATGTTTGGTCGATACTATTAACAAGTCAAATAGTAGCACAGCCTGCCATCCAACTTTCTATTGGAATGCTGGATCAGGAGAGAAATATGTGCAATCGCAGCACGTTGTGCAGTAGGCATCCACACAAGGTCCTAA
This sequence comes from Avena insularis, assembly GCA_023614405.1. Taxonomy (NCBI): domain Eukaryota; kingdom Viridiplantae; phylum Streptophyta; class Magnoliopsida; order Poales; family Poaceae; genus Avena; species Avena insularis. Next base: position 427,241,381 of record CM042686.1, on the reverse strand, counting down.
CATGTTGAACAGCAGAAGGTATACAAAGACAGCAAGATCGGATAAGACTACAGAACAAGACAAATCAATGGATGGACGTGGCTTCATAGAGCAGGACGGAGGAAGCGGAACAAACTCAAGAACAACATTGCAAGACCATGACTCTGAAAATCTAGGACATACAAATCACAGAGATTTTCATACATCAAGTCAGTATTCAAATTCGTCTTCGCGCATACAAATGCAACAGTAGTACGAGGCAATGCATGCTACTACTAGGATGGCAGTATCTCAGAGCCAACTACCAAGAAGTAGTTACTCTATAAGACTAATGCACCAAGCTTACAGTCCTCGGCGTATCATTGCCAGCAGTCAAATGTACAGCGAAAATACAATATCCTCGAGTATGCCTAGGTCAATTTTGAGAAATACTGGAAACCAACAACCCAGCTACACAAGAAGCTGTCCTGAACGAGAAAACTCTCGAGACCCTAGACTTCAGCATAATAATGCATCATTCCGCACCGCTGGACCATCATTTGAGCAGGAAGCTTGCAGAAGACATGTCTCTTTTGTATCAGCATCTATACCAAGCATTGGATTAGGTATGCAAACAAACAGTGTTGACAATGCTGAAACAAGAACATGCATTAATCGCCGCCGAATTCCTTATCCTGCTGTGAAACAATCAAAAGATGTTGAAGTAGCTTTATTTGAATTCATAGTAGAGACCGCTCCGAATCAAAAGGCGAGAAGGTAACGTTTTGTCTCGCATACTTTACTATGAAAATATATTTAATTGTTTTCATCGCATTGTAATAATGGAGTATTTCGATTCTATTTTTTCTGTATTCTACCAGCGACAAGGTGGTTCTGTGCAGGAAGAAATGGGCTTGCCAGAGAGTGTTTGGTTTATCAATGCAGGTTTATGGAAGTGTGAATTCACACGTAATGAACTATATGACAATGTTGGTCATGATAGAACAGAAACACAACCTAGATAATAATCAACACAATCATGAATTGTTCCCAACCAGGTACATCATGATGCACGAAGATGCGGTAAGCGCAGTTACAAAGTTTTTTTTAGTAACACTCGTTCTATCTATACATGTTTTCACGTGCGACTGAACACGCATACATCGATCCATGAACACATAAATTATGATATCTACTAACTGGTTTGTTTTTTTTTTTCTAAAAAATTATGTTATTAGCTTTTGCTCACAAGACCAGAATTTAATCCAAGATCGTTCAAACGATACTTATCAGAGAATCACACTGGATGGAACCTGGCGAATGTATCAATGGTAATTTTTAAATTTTAGTGTCTACGTTATTTTCTAGTGATATTGTTTTTAGATCTGCAAGCCAATTGTTTCGTCTCTTTGTTTGTTTAGATCATCATACCTGTACGGCCAAATGATGTGTGGTATGCCGTGATTGCTGACCTTCAAGGTAGGAAATATGATATTGTTTGTTCGAACGTCATGAATGAGACTGTTGAAGAGGAAGCAGCCATTGTGATAAACAACTTCAAGTTTGCGTTTGAAGAAGCATACAATTTTTCGTACAGGGTTGAATTTCGAAATATGAGAACCACACCTGTTCAGTGGATATCTGACAATGAAAACTAGTTAAGTATCGTTAACACTGCGTGATCCTTGCCCTATTAAAATTTATATATGAAACAAGCAACTCAAATATGGGTATGTCTATGAAATGAGCAGGAAAGACAGCGGAGTAGGTTTACTTAGGTTGCTCAAATCTTACGATGATGTTGTTGACCATTGGTTCCAGTATGTAAGTATAATTTCGAGGCAGACTTAATTTCGTACTTGCACTAGTATAAAACAACACTAAATTATAATTTATTTGATATGAACTTTTATTTGTATAGACTGATACTAAAGTCTTGCGGGAACAGCTGACGTTTGACATGGTTTTGTCAAAGTTCAATGAAAAGTACACAAGAAAGATTAAGGAACTTGTCAATCAATATAGATATATGTACTTCTATAATTGTACCAAAATAAAAACTATTTATTCAGTGTTTGTCATTATTCAGTGAAGTTTTATTTGTTTTTTGTTTGATTCGCAGGAGTGATGAATATGATGAATAATGCTACTTCATTGAGAAACAAATTCCTGACGTGCGTTTCCGGCATGACTAGAAATTTATCGATGGAATTATTGGCACTCCAAAAAATAGTCTGAATTAATTGTAATAGGGATTATTAACATTTAAACTTTCAGACCACTGTCGGATCATTAAATTTATAAATTTGTTTTGACAACAGTTTAAAAAACATTTTTAGGGCAGTTCATCTACAGTGCATCTCATGTGCATGGCATTATAATGACAGCATCACGAAGTACTCAATGAGCAATGCATGATTTGTATTCAGGCAGTGCATCTCAGTGTACATAGCAAGTGGGAATGCCCTTTCATATTATCTTGCACCGAGCAGTGCACAGTTTGTGAGAAATAAAAAGGTGTTTATTGGCAGAAAATCATACTAATGCACGCACTGTCTATACTATAAATATAGCACTGTCATCTATACTGCACAACACTTCGTTCAGACGAATAAGCAACTAGTATTCAGTATAATTCTTGACCAATGTTAATCATTAATGGAAATTCATTATTTTCATTTAAAAGCAATATGCAATCACATAAAAAACGAGCAAATTCGGAACGCTTCAGGATAATACTAATACAATGCGGTTAAAGACAGGTATGCACTACCAATGAAGTATATATGAACTGCCTTCTAAATGCTTTATAAAGTGTTGTACGCACAGTGCAAGTCAAGATTCTATGGCAGTTCAATGACTGTGCAATGCACCCCATCTGCTATGCGCAGCGAGGTGCACTGCCCGTGTACGTAGTATGCACTGCTAAACGTTATCTGTATCGATGTATACTTCTGACATGTTGGGTCTTGGTTCAACCTTTTTGTTTTCACCTACTGTGCACTGCTTGGTGAAAGATAATATGAAACGTGCAATTCAATCCCACCTGCTATATACACTGTGATGCACAGCTCGAATATCAATCATGCACTGCTCGTTGAGTGCATCGTGGTACTGACATTATAATTTCATACACACAAAGATACACTGCCCATGAAATATATATGAACTGCCTTCGAAATGCTGCGCAAGCTGCTCTGCGAAAAAGGTCCAAGATATCATGCGATGGCAGTGCACTTACCGTAGAAGGCATGTTGCATCGTGAATTGTATGTTACATCGTAAATAGTATTGTTTACGACTTATAGTACACAACGGATGGATGTGTTAACTTTCGGCACTAAATCAAATTGTATGATGCATTGTGAAATTCCGATCAGAGCATGACAAGTAATCTGGGTAAAATTAATGGAACAAGAATTAGCTGGAAACGTTAAATTAGCATCTTATTTTTATAAATTATAATATATATATAATAACTCGAAGACAATTAGGAGTACAATTTATATGGTATACCTATAATAAATTCCAGGGCCGTAAATGACAATGATTTCCTGTTGTTGCTACACTGATTTACAGGAATCATTGTTCTGCCAACTAGTTTACTATTGAACTGCCCTTTTAAAAAAAAGATTTGCACTGCCCTGAAAAAATCTTAATAAAATTGGGCATTACAACAGTAATTATGGACGACGGGAGACACGGTTCTCCGTTATTGTATCTAATTAGCCTTCATCTGCTTCCTCTACTATCCATCCGCAGAAGAGAAACAACTATTTCGCAGATTGTGGAAAATCTGCAGTAGGAGGAACCGGCGGCGCCGTCCTCTTTCTGAGGTAAGGATTCTCTATAGCAACTTAACAAAACATCCCCATTGGTAAAGATTCGAGATCATCCCTGCTACTACTCAATTGCGAAGAACTTACCGCTCTTACTTGGTCCCATCCCTAGAAGAGAAGCAACTCTTCCGCAGATTGCGGAAAATCTGCAGCAGAAGGAACCGCCGGCGCCGTCCTCTTTCCGAGGTAAGGATTCTCTATAGCAACTTAACGAAACATCCCCATTGATAAGGATTCGAGATCATCCCTGCTACTACTCAGTTGCGAAGAACTTACCGCTCTTACTTGATAGCAAAGATTTCCTTGTAGAATCATTGATTCGTCATCCATACTATGGAAACCTTGGTACTGAGATCAAGTCCACGATAAATTGAAAGACTATTATAGTCTAAATTAGTTTTTCAAGTTTGTTTCAGTGAAATACGATTGTAGACAGTATTTACTACTCCCTCCGATCCAAATTAATTGACTTGGATTTGTCTAGATTTGGATGAACCTAGACATGTTTTAGTACTAGATACAACCGAATCTATATAAATTCAAGTCAATTAATTTGGATCGGAGGGGGTATATAGATACATCCAAATTCAAACAAACTTTTGATATCCTTTTTAGGACGGAGGGAATAGGTTAGTAAAATTTAAATATCAAAACCCTAGCTTTCTATATCTAATACTTCCTTCGTTTTAAAATATAAGATGTTTTAGCTTTGTGAATGAAGTGTATTTAGACTTCTTTTAGTGTGTAGGTTCATCAAGGTGTGGAGTGAATACGGATACTAAAAGGGGTCTAGATACACTCATGTCACAAAGCCAAAAATCTTATATTTTGAAACGGAGGGAGTATTTCGTTACTACATCATATTTTTTCTATGAAAAATCATGTTGCATAAATCGTACGGTAAGTAAAAAATATATTTATTATGCACTCGGACAACATACACAATATTTTTCACAAGTAGGATCAGCTTCAGTAAATTATATTTTACTGTTACTTCAAGTCAATTCCGATATTCAATGAATGATTAGTAATGCGTTCTGGTTAGTATAATTTTTTTCTTAGTTTCTATTGCATGCATAATTTTATAACTACTTGCACTTGCACCTGCACTTGTCCTATTCTGCAACTTGATGTTACACTGTACAGCTAGGTGTAGTTCCAATTTAAAGTTTAAATTAAGCACGTCAAATTGAAGTGTTGCAGGTGGTCGGTTCAAAAATTATAACGTGTAGTAAGATTGGTATGTGTCTTCCACCAGGGAAAAATGAGCTCTTGCAATGCTAGCGATGGAGAATCTTCCGACGATATGGCACAGACTGATGATGAGTTTGATGTGTCAGAAAATAAACTTAACAGGAAGATTGAGAATTACAAAATAAAGCTAGAGCTAAAAAAGAAACGCAAAATAGGTTTAAACATCAAAGGCGGTGTACGTAAGAAGAAACGAAAGATTGGTGGAGAACAACATGGCAGTCCGAACAACCAGAATAATGTTGTCATGGTAAGCTTACGTAATGTTAATGCATGTCATATTCCTTAATTGAGACTACAGTCTGCACTAAGAAATTTAGAAATAAGTTTATGAATATTTGATACGTTTTTTCTGTAAACTATCTGGATATGTCCAAGAATCAACTGATGGCAATTGAAAAATATACAAGGGACAAGAAGAAACCTCGTAGTAGGACTAGATCAAATTACACAGTAAGTTGTTCTCTCAAAGAGCTCAATAGATTGATTAAACATGATCTGAACGATCTCTAAAAAGTAGAGCTCGTGAAGATTGGCTGGGGTTTCATCCTGGAATACAAGCTGGATTCAAACATTAGTAGGCCCCTGATTATTAAGTTATACAAGAAGATTGACGTAGAAACTTTGAAAATGGAGTTTGCCGGTGGTAGGACTATAACTCTGACAGCAGATGCAGCGCATTCTGCCCTTGGTCTACCCAACGGCATTATAAAGGCGCCTCGGCCTTCAGAAGCTGGCGATACCTTTGCTTTACTGTGGCTTAAGAAGAAATTGGGTTTGGGAGAGAGGGACACTGCAACGGTGCAACACCTGACCCGTCATATCAAAAAGGGTGCAACGGACAAGTTTACAATGAAATGCATAATACTTGTAATCTGCACAAAGCTTATATGTCCAGGTTTAAACAACCACATCAGCCGGGATGTTGGGATAGTGAAAAGCCTTGATATCGAGAATTCTGAAAAAAAATGGACTTTTGCCAGCTTGTAATTGACGAGATCAAGAGGGCGGCAATAAAGTTTCATATTGATGATATGAATCAAAGTGTTGCCGAAGGTTGCGCAGTCCTTCCTATAATAATATACCTGGATTCGCTCAAGTGCAGAAAATCACTTATGACAAAAGAAACACCAAGGATCAAATATCTGGACAAATCAGATCTGCTTGCTATATTGAAAGCAGATGTCATTGACAAAGAGAGGTGGGTACGACTGAATGTAAGTATTCTACTTGACCTCATCTTGTTTCACATAAAGAATCATTCTATCAAATGAACTATTTTAAAATTACCTCTTCTGACAGTTATTCACGATCCATGGAAATAATATTTGATTACTGTTTGCAGTGGAAAAGCTATGACGAAAGAAGCTATTATTTAAAACCTCCTGTGGCAGAAACGACTTGTAACAAGATAACCTCAACCTCTAACAGAGAATTAGAGGGTTCGGGAACAATGTCCTAGAGGCTAGATCAATGCATGGACAAGTATATAGATATACTGCTAGAGGAGGAAGCAGGTGATGAAATCATAAGTGATGATACAAATGCTGCAACGATATTAAAAAACTTACCATGAAGCACAGGGACCTGAAAAGAAGTAAACTGGAAGCAATGGCTAACTGCTTTCGAGCATCCCATCGTGCAATCGACGTCGAGATGTTTTGATAGATGCGAGAATGACCTGACCAACGTTGCAAACATTTCAGGCACCAATCGAATCAAGCAATCAAAGCATACAGCCGAGACAGCAACTCATGACCTTAATGTTGGGAACGAATGCTCTACTACAGGCAAGTCAGCAGCGGTAACAGTGAATAAAATGAATTCAACTGATAACAACACGCCCTGGAATTTTGACGATAGAGAAATCATGTACATGGACAAAATAAAAAATATAGCAGCACCAGAAGAGGAGCACGGCATTGTAACCGCAAGAGCCTTGGATGAACATGTTTGTATATCTTAGACGTGTATTAGCTACTTCCATCGCACGAGCACATACAAATAATAATCTATGAAATAGAAGTATAATGTAACAACTTGTCCATTTTTTATATTTTTTACTGATATATTTGATGTGTTATTCAGAGTTGTTATGCATGCATGACGACACCGACACCAGTAACAACGCATACTACGGGAGAAGGAGAAGACAATTCTACGCAATTTGAAACTGACCAATAGCCATCAACGGCACAGCTAAGCAATGGTATTGTTGTATTCTGTAGATATGCTGCTAATAGCAAAATTACTAGTGGGCTTGATAGGAAAACTACTTGTAATAATGATGCAGGAGGAAACTCGTCTAAACTAGTACAAGGATGCAACAAAGACGGTGTAGGAGCCGAGGAAGATAGGTTAACCACGCAGTTCAACAATGGTACTGTCACATTATGTCAAGATGCTTGGTTTTTACATTAGACGATGTTTTTACATTAATAACATGTAAGAGGAAATAACATAGTTTTTTACAAATATTGCTGCAGGTGTGACCATGTTGTTACCAGAAATTACTCACAAAGAAGGTTTCTTTAACCATAAGGTCGCTGTTGTTGAAAAAGCAATTCAGAAAGGACATCCGCATGACAATGCAGACACCTCGTGTATCGGATCAAAACGCCACGAAGAAGATGCAACTAAAACATTTTCATTGCCAGAGAAAGGATTAAGAACACCTGTTACAAGGAGCAAGGCTCTTGGTCATAATTCCCTAGATAATATCAAATCTTACAAGAGGCCTCTACAGAACATCTTAAAACTTAAGTTGCTTGTGTACGTTCCCCCCACATTTAAGTACAAAGGAGACGCCACAGTTGCTCGTAGATTGGTACTAAGCAAGTATTTTCTAGAGAAGAATGAAGAGTAAGCATCAAACTATGCTTCGTGGATTCCTTTAGTAAAATATATGTGTATGTTGTCACACAATCATGGATCCCGGTTTTTATATTTGATCCTTTTTTCGTTTGTCTGTGGAAATTCTCAGGCTGGTTATGGTGAAATATTCATCAACTCTGGAAAAAAGGTCTGGAAATACCAAAATATTGGATTGCGGCAAGGCTTGCAGCATGTTTCAATGGAAAAGGCAAGCTAGATGATGACATGATTGACTTCATAATTTCAAGCTGGCGCAGTATCCCGGACTACAAATGTATGTTCAGGAATCAAAGGATAGTACTGCCACTAGGGGTTACTCATTTATGTGACATTGGGGAAAAGGAGAATTTCACAAATTCTGGAGGACAAGATGAAATTTATCAGTTTGAAGCCGTCTCCAGGATTGAACAGTTTAGACTTCTAATTGGAAATGCAGATTTGAGCAAAGTTAAGATGGTACGTTTTTAATACATAACTCATTAATAACATACAGAAATATTCTGTATTTTCATTTATAACATATAATCAATGTGACTATTTTCCTTGCCCATCACAGATATTTCTGCCTGTGTCATTTGACAATCACGTGTCTACTTACATCCTAAACAACTACCCCCAAGGTGGTCACGTTGAAGTTATTGACACACGGGATTACAGAACACAGAGAAAAGGATTGTCTAAAACATCTTACCACAATCAAATTGGGGAAAAATGGTGTGGTTTTTTTACTTTTATAACTTTATAATATAGCTAAAGACAATCTGCATAGTTTGAAAAAAATTATGTCACTAACTATGCTCTACATACTGGTTTTTCAGCTAAAGAGATTTGAAAAGTTTGTTGACGAACTCTACCCGAAGAACAAGCTTCCAAAGTGGGGAAATATTGTATCTAGATCAAAACATGTGAAGGTACAAAAAGGAGTTGAAGACATGAATGGTTTTTGGATTCTAAAGAGCATTGAGAACTACAACGGCATTCAACTTGTACAGGATCTTAAAGATGTAAGTAATGCCAGTTTTGAATCAATAGTTTTACCAAATACAAATTTTTGATTGGCATTAACAATATATCTTCTTGATTCGTTTGAACCATTCGACTAGATGGATGCGAGCTCAGTCATGGAGGAGTATCTGTTCTGGGCACTGTTCTCCGAGGCCAACGAAGCAAAAGATGAACTACCAGAAGAACTGAGAGCTTTAGCACCTAAGTCGAGCTGAAAATAAACAACAATGCTGTGTACTATGGTGTTATAAAAAATGATGAATTAATTTGTTTATTATGTAGCAGTAGAGTTGCTATTTTCCAAGCAGTGTAGTTCTCTGTGGTAAAGAAAAACAACGTATCTCCGTGTATTTCATAGGCACCGTCGTGCCGGATGCAGATATATATGCACTATCTGCGCTTCCGTGTTTACAATAAGAGTTTAATACATAACTAACCTACCTGAGTTCGACATGCAGAACTGATTGTTGTTCAGACCATGAACTAGTAAATGGTTTTCAAAATGAAATCGTTTACAGTAAAAGACATTTGATATTCCGTTTGAATCTTATGTATTAACCACCATTAGATATACTACTTGATTTGCCGTCTGCTTCCTTTTCTTGGTTGTCACGCAGAGCTAGCGCATCACATCTTTCTCCATAAGTTCATCAATCTTTCCCGACGTCTTTCTCAATTATATCATCAATCTTTCCCGCCACTAACATGTATTTATCCCGCCATGCAGGAAATTTAGCAACGCTGGATTTCTATTTATAAGCCTCAACATTGTCCACCTGCAACTACACCTATCAAGAATGTTTCGCTGTCGCCAACAACGCCACCCACCATCGCCCTTGTCGCCAGACCCAAACGGAGCAAACTCCGCCAGCTTTACACCTTTCCGAACAACCAAGAGATGATACGCGCATAGATCTGAGTTGCCAGCACTAGTAGTACAACAAATGGAGGAGGAGATCCAGGAGGAAGGAGTCGCCGAAGAAGCGGTGGAGCCCGAAGCGGAAATAGCAGAAAATCAACAAGGACCTCAAGTAGAAGAAGAAGAAGAAGAAGAAGACGATGAGGAAAAAGATCAGGAAGAGCCTGGTTCACAAAATCTAGATTCAGAAGATGATCCTGGCGTGGTTGAACCAACCACAGGAGAAGAACAAGTTGCCGATCCAGAAATTTCTGCAAAAAAAGGGTCATACAATTCCCTCATAGATTCAACAATGCAAGGAAAAAGAAGTTGTTCAATAGTATCCTCATCTAAGCATAAGTTCGTGGAATGTATTAATTAGGATGCTTATTTGTAATTCAATATTGTTTCCATGCGTGTGTATATGAATATTACTGCCAGACAAATTTCATCTTACCTTTGTGTTTATCATGTGGCTTGAAATCGTCGATATAACAAAGATATTATTCAAGTCTATACCTATACACTTCCTTGTAAACATATATATGTAAGGATGCTTCTCTATTCGTTCTTTACATTGTCTGTGGCAATTATATCGCATTGCCGAGACTATAGGTGTAGTTGATTGCGCTAAAGCTGAGAAAAGAGTGATTTCTTGACACATAGTGTTATGCTCTTATCTGATCTTGTGCGTGTGCAATGTCTTGTGAACAAATAATGCACTGCTCTTTACATTGAAGTGTGCTTTCTTCTCTAGTCGGTGTTTGCACTGCCTTCGAAAGGTATATTACACTGCCTGTGCTATGGACGTAGCGATATATGACTTACCTCAGACAGTGCACAGGGTCCATTTTGCGTCGGATGGGATGCTTAATTTTTTTTTGACGGCAATGTATTACTGCCTCGTCAATTCATAGCACACTGCCTTTGTATATGTGCACTGCTTCGGACCAATAATTACACTGCTTATTTTATTTTTTCATAAAGTTGCTTCCTATAGATGTACCTGACTGCGAACCTAAGCACTGCCTTGTGAACAAATATAAGACTGCCTATACTCTTGACGTAACCATATATATTACTTTGCTCACATAGTGCAAAGGATCTATAATGCATCGAATGAGGTGATTAATAAATTTCTATACTGAAAAATACTACTTCTTTCAAAACACATAGTGCACTGCTCTTATAGATGTGCACTGCCTTGTGACCGAGTACTGCTTTTTTTTGCATTTTTTAATGATTTCTTCTCTAATCGTTATTTGCACTGCCCGTGGTTATTCCATCCAACTGCCTATAGAAATATAACTGTGCTCACGGAGTGCACAATGTCCAATTTGCTTACGATGAGCTGCTAAAGGGCATTCTTTTCTTCCGCAATGCACTGCTATTGTTATAATACTTAACTTTGTTAGCGTATAGTTATTTGCACTGCTTATGAACGTTCTATCGCACTGTGTTTAATATTGCTGCAATATTCACGTGCAATATATTGTTTTCTCCGACAATTAGGTTAACTGAACTTCCATCCGAGCACGAATTTCAATGTTTTTTGATATTCTAATATAGTTGGTTCTCTTATGGCTTCATGCGCTGCCAGTTTCAGTTATATCCTCCTGCCTGTAATATGGACTAAAAGATATATTTCTTATTATATTTCTGTCAGACACAAAACAATGCAGTAGAATTATTAAGATTGAAGTTCGCTTAATTTTGTTTGCACTGCTCTGAAATAGTACAATAGCTCTACGTTCAGTCCTGACAAATTTTGATCAGGTAGAATCTATCTATATTGCTGGCAATTACAAAACATTGCACGGCCATTTTTAAAAGTATTGTTTCCTGGTAATCTTGTATAACTGATAAAGATAATAACAAAACTTAAGTGTCCTACAACACTAGTCACATAACGTAAAAACACAAAAAAACAAGCGACTGCGGTGAAATATAGTTTCCAGGTGGCTAGTAATTATTCAACCATTCAACATGGATGAACTACAATGTGAACACTAATTGCCCTGCCAATTTCGTTTTAATATAGTTGTTTCGCTGTAGTTTGTTTGCACTGCCTCTAGTACTACTATTGCACTACGGTGAATATCGATAAAATAAATTGATATACGTGCCTCTGTTACACAACGCTAAATTTTCATAGATCCTGAAGAACTATATGTTGCATTTGTCAAGTGTGAGAATATATTTTATTACTTAGCTATCTCCAAACAGTGCACCTTCGCATCTAGAGGTGGTGCTCCTTAGTTGGGCTCATATGTAAACTATGTGGCGTCAACCCGCTGACGGTTAACACGCGTGCATACAGCAATACATCCCAACGGACGGCTATGATTACATCATTTTTTTTCCTCTTCTTCCGACATCGCCCACTTTCTCTCTCTTCCTCCACCGTAACTGCATAGGGGCAAGAAATGGCGGCAACTCCTTGACGGCGAAAAGCTTCACCAGCGCTAAGGACTACTGCTACTCCAGATTCTTGACAGGTATCATAGATTCTCCATTCTCATCCCAGATTTGGCCTGGTGTTGTCCGAAATTCCACGAAGTATTTTCCTCTCGTTCTCCATTTAGTTTGGACACGATTTTACGAGCACTAATTGAAGTTTTATTAGGGTATTCTCAGGGGGGAAAAGGATAGATATAACACGGATCGAAATCGCCCACAAAAGGTTCCTGAAATTTTCATTCCCAAAACACTTATTCATCGATTTTATGGCTGACGAAAATCGCGGTCACGAAGGTTCAATGCAGGTATTTTGATTATTTCTGGCCATAGTTTAGAGTGAAGCATGTATTAAAAAATGGCTAGCGCACATGGTTTGAACAATTTTGAGAATAACAAACCACGACCAACAAAACCACTAATCAAACTAATCTAGGGTTTCTTTCGATTTATTGTTTTTAATGTCCGTAGTGAAGTAACATTTTTCTCAACAACATGGTTGAAATTCGAAATAATGACATAGTTTTCACATAAGAACTGCCAATTATAACTTCAATGAACTGCTCCTCTACCGAGTACACAGATTAACAGTTCAAATTTTGGTGGGAAAGTTTGCACCTTTGCTGCACCAATTTAGTAACTGAAATGCACTGCCGGGAATTTTGTTTACATGTGTTGATTTCGTACTAGTTGATTCTTCTTGATTCATGAGCTCTTTGCTGACTATACATCTTTTAATTTATTCACTTGATTCTAGTAATTTAAATTACGTATGTGTTTAACTATTGCTCTGTTATTATTATTTTTTAAATAACATCATAGTGTAAAATATAAATTATAATGCATGATTTAATTTTTTTCACATAAACTTCTGCAGTTGATTATTTGTTCATCTCATGGAACACAACGATTAACCAAGAGGAAACACAACAGTATGGATGAAAACACAGAAGCTGGGTCTGGTACACAAGAAAACCCTAATGCTGCTCAAGCTTTCATAGATAAACCTGGTTTCATGAAGCAAAAACGTGACACAGTTCACAAAGAACTAGCAGACATGAAGGATGGTGAGATCATAGTGAGAGGGTCACTTTCAGAATTACACAACTTTCTGGAAAACTATGTAACAAATGAACAGAAGATTTTTTTGAGGAATCATGGATGTGGTTTTGTAGTTGATTTCAAATTGAATGGCAACATTTCCAAGAAGATGATGCTATGGCTATACAGTAAATTCAGACCTAGTTCTCTAACAGTTGTTCTTGAACAAGGAGAAAAGCTTGAAATAACAGAAGATGTGGTGCAAGCAATTTATGGTTTCACAAAGAAGAATATGTTTGATGCTCCATGAACTTCAAGTGACCGCGATACAAAAGCTTTGTGGTGGCTGAAACAGCAGCTCAGTTTGAGTGAGTCAGATAACATTATACCGAGTAAGCTTTATGATCATGTGAAGAATGGTGGAACATCAGATCTGGCAATAAAGCTCATATTTCTTGTGTTCTTCATCAAGACAACATGCGCAACGAGTAATGCACGTATAGGACGGGAGGCTGGTATGGTCATGGATCTCGATATCAAGAAAATTCAACAGATGAACTTCTATAAAGTTCTCCTTGATGAGCTAAGGAGGGGGCTGAGAAAATACCAAGATAAGAAGAGAAATAAAAACACAGCCGAGGGTCCAGCAGCATTGCCTCTGATCTATTATTTGGACACTCGTGCACACAAGAAAGCAAACTTGACTAACCTTGCACCAAGAGTTTGTCACCTCAAATTGGAATATTTGGAGGAAATCAGATCAGATGACTAGAGCAGTGACACTGGAAGCTACGGAAGCCTTAGGGTAAGTTGTATTTATTATAAAAATCATGTTTATATCTTCATCTAAGAATTTTGCCGGTTCGTTTTGAGTCAAATAAATTTAAACTATGTTAATTATCCAAGTCAACAAAAAGTAATCACTACTATGAAAAAAATCTACACTAATGCAACAAAACACCTACGATAAAGAACATACCGTCTGACTATGTTTATTTAATTATTTTATACTGCGGGCAAGAAGTGATTATCAACTTTCAGACTTAATTAGATGTGTCAACACTACTTGCTTAACGGTTTCTCAAAGCTCAGATGCTGCCGCAGGTTCTGAAACAGCAAATATCGATTTAACCAAAACCATAAATACAATTGGTAACAACACTCCATTGATACAAAACATAGATGATGAAGCATCTAACCAAGAGGAGATTGGTAAGCTCAATAAGATTGTTCGGTCAAGAAAGGAGGATCTGGAAGTATCTCTGGCTAGATTAAGGATTGTGAAGGTTGACTTCGTGGAAAAGAACAATATTATGGCCAAAGAGAAGGAAATGGCATATCAAACATCATCATACACAATGCAGAGTATGAAAAATTTCTGGCAAACATGGACCAAATGGAGGAAGTGGACAAAGCAGATAAACCAGAGAAGGTGGTGCTAAAAGAATCTACTGAACCCTCTTCATCTAAACCAGAAGCAGATTCAAGTGAGGAGCACCCCGTCATACATGCTGAAGACACCGCCATACCATCATTGAGTACACCTGGCATAGACGTCAATGAACTGATCAATGACCAGACAACGAAATTAAGTAAAGGATCTACAGAAGTTGTGGACGATGGAAAAAAAGAATATAGCGACCAGAGAATGAATGATGCTAGTACAACTCAAATTACACATGAGATTGCGGCAAACAACATGCCTTGTTCTGGTACAACAGATACAAATGTATGTGATACAGATCGGACAGACAACATGGAGGTTGTTAACAACGAGAGACAACTTGAATATGGTAATGATAAAGTTGATGTTTGCGTGCCTCGGTTTTGCACAGTTTCAGTTACAACCACAAGGAACTAGGATCATAATGTGGAACACGATGAAACAGGAGTAGAGAAGCAGGCAGGACAAGTAGAAGACAAAACCAATATCAACGCAGAATATTCAATGACAAGTGATCATCTGGAAGAACTATCGGATGCATCAAATGTTATTGAAACAACTAAAATACTAGTAACTGCAAACACTGTGGCGTCTGCAGTTACAATACTTGTTGGGTCTGTCGAGCAAAACACTGATGATAATTCCACCTCACATGCTGAAGACACCACTGTACCATCATCAAGTACACCTGGCACAGAAGTTGCTGAACTTATCAGTTAGCAGTCAGAAGCACTTGTTGACGAAGGAATGAAAGAAGACAGCGACCAGAGAATGAATGATCCCAGTGATACAATGATTACACCTGAGATTCCGTCAGAAAAAAATGCTTATTATGGTAAAGCAGATACAAATGCATGTCATGATGATTTAACAGACATGATTACTGATATTCAGATTGAAGATGACAATGATGAACTTCAACGCACTAAAGATGAAGTTCATCAATTCGTTACTGAGGTACAATTTGATTCTAGTAGCACACGGGACCAGGAGCAGGATGTTGAAGTCAATGAAACAGAAACTGAGCAGCCGGCAGAACAAGGAGAAAACCAAACATCAATTGATGATGAGTATTCAACGAAGGGTGATGATTTGGATGGGTTGACGCATGCACAAATTGTTATTCACACATTGCAAATACCAGCACCTGCAAACACTGTGTCAAATGCAGTTGTAACACCTGTTACATTTGTGGAGCAAAAGATTGACGACAACACGGATGGTAATCTGGCTGAGCAGGAAAGACACAATGAAGAACAAGAAGATGACTTATGAAATATGGATAATAATATTATACAAGATGAAGCAATGAGGATTTCTGATGACAGATTGCCATATGACAACGAAAAGACTCCCACACCTGAACATCAAGCAGAACCAGAAGCATCTTCTTTTGAAAATAACTCAATAATGCCAGATGAAGAAATGATAATTATCGATGGCATGAAAGATTTCAACGCCGTTGATAATATGGATCAATTGAATTGGCAGGGAGTTCAATTTAATGAAACCATGCCATACCAACAGGTTATCTATCTTTTAGATCTTACCAACAAAATTTATTCTTTTTATTTCTACGTATATTTATAAACATTATATTATGCAATCTGATCACTTTTAAATGTATAATTTAACCAGGAAAGCTGCATAGTCGATGGTAAGAACATAGCAAACCCAGACCTTGATGCCAAAGTAGATAGCTGGATTACTGACGGCAATGCTTCTATAGATTTACATGGTTGTAATCTCCAAGAAGGTAAGTACAGTTATAGTGAAAAGATATTTTGTCCAGAAAAAAAGATTTACCTGTGAATAACTGAACAATTTTTTTAAAAAAAAATTGAATGGCTGTCAAGATTGTTATTACAAATAACCATGATGATACCAATTTGTTTCTACTCATGGAACAGGCAAACAGCAGTACGAACAACCTGGTGCTATAGTACCTGTTCCCGATGAGGCGCCTTTCAACCAAGGTGATTTTTACACAGAAAAACAATAATAAGAAAAAAATTCTAATCTTACGTAAACGAAATAACACAGTTTATCACAAAGTTGCAGAGGAGGAAGCACACGAAGACTGGCGTATTACTAGTCAAAAGTTTCACAGTATGATGTTGGGATTCCACACTCCAGAAAAACCGCAAAGGCAATTTTTTCAAGAAACTATTATATATAGTAATCTAATATATATTAGTATTGCTATAATATATTGAAATTTATTATCAAACTAACTTATTCACAATAATTCATGCAGGTCATACATTTTGATAAAAAGAAAAGGAGGAAAGATAGTAACTGCAGGAGAAATTGCAGATTCATTCCGTGATAGAGGAACTATAGAAAAAAATGTTTTCGATTTAGCTGTAGATTATCTTGCAATTTCTAAAGCAGAACAAAGAACGAAATGTTTTGGTCCTAACATAGGGGTAAGTGATGACCCACAAGTATAAGGGGTGTATCGCGGTATTTTCGATACGTAAGAGTGTCGAACCCAGTGAGGAGCAGAAGGTCCTGGCTAGTGGTATGGATCAGAAATTCTCTGCAAATACTTAACAAACGGATTTTTAAGGGTTTTCGATAAAGCAAGTAAACAAAGTATGAGTAAATAAAAGACAGTAGGAACAAATGCAGCAAGTGGCCCAATCCTTTATGCAGCAAAGGACAAGCCGGTTGTATTTCTATAGATGACCAAACGTTCTCGAGGACACATGGGAAGACTGTCAAGTGCTTTCGCTTCATATAGTCGATTAATCTTCTTTAGCTTGCTAAGTGTTGTGTGGGTGAACCTGTCCTAATGTACCGCCCCATCCAAGACTAATATATACTTGTGATTATACCCCTTGCAAACATCCGTAAGTACAAGAAAGTAATTAAGGTAGAAACCTAACCACGGCTTTAAACTCTAAGACCCTTACGTCCCTTGTGCAATGGTTTCCTAACGGGGGTTCAGGTTTCTGTCACTCCGGCAACCCCTACGATTAGTATCCAAATACACAATGCATTCCCCTAGGCCCATATAGGTGAAGTGTCATGTAGTCAACGTTCACATGACACCACTAGAAGAAGTACACCACAACTTAAATAACAATCTATTGAATCTTTCTCAACACAACTCCACTACTAACAACAAGACTTCTCCCATGTCCTCAAGAACAAAACGAAATACTCATAAGACATCATATGGATCATGATTAGAGATGGAATAATGATGTATAACAATCTGAACATAAACAATAATTCAAAGGTTCACTCAATAGCATCAACTACAAAGAGTAATCAACACCGGGAAAGTTTCCCCTATGAACTATGCAAGATTCAACGCAATTGTTACAGCAACATGGAGATGGTGATGATGGTGGTGATGATGATGATCCCGATGAAGTCCAGCTTGATGGTGGTGTTGATGGCGACGATCTCCCATCTCCGGGAAGGAATTCCCCCGACAGAAATCTGTCTGCCGGAGAGATCTTTCTCTCTCGGTGTTTTCCACCCCGCAGAGGCGGTGGAATCTTTTTGTGGTCGCTCCCTGAGTCTTAGGGTTTCGGGAGGATGATATACGCCAGAGGGGAGAGGCTGGAGTGGGCCAGGGCGGCCACACCACTCCCAGGCGCGGCCTAGGCCTGCCCGCGCCATGGGGTGGTGTGGGCCCCCTGTGGCCCACCTCCACTCCATCTTCTGGCATCCTGAGTCTTCTAGAAGAATAGGATTTTCCGTATATTTTCTCGGATTTTCTGATCTTCGCAAATTTTGCCTCCAAACAGCACATTTTCCATCAGAATCCTGACTGCAGCGGTCCATGCTCCAAAAGTCATCAACCATGCAAAAATAGATGAAATAACATAAGTATCACCTCTCAATACGAAATATATCAATGAATAATAGTGAATTAAGACATAGAATAGTGATGCAAAATAGACGTATCAACTCCCCCCAAGCTTAGACTTTGCTTGTCCCCAAGCGAAACTAAGCTCAATAAACATGACCTCAGGTTTATGGAGTGAAGAGTCGATAAAAGAATACGGACAAGAAGCATCACATTCATCAAATACATAGATCATAATAGAAGACAACTCACCATTATATAACTCAACTTGTAATAAGTAAAGGAAACACAATAAATATACATAAAAGTGAATCATAATTGGTAATGGCAAACTTAGCTCTTGGTCGAAGAATAGTTGATAATTTGCTAGAGTTCACAAATAGCTGGTTTTTCAATGATAGCTTTCAAAGTAGTAAACATCAAGATAAGAGCAAAGTGAAAAACAAGGAACATAAGAAACATGAATGCATAAATCATCATATGAATGAATGAAACACAACAACTCAAGATACTTGCTGAGATAGAAGGGAGTAGGTTTACTGACTCAACTACAAAGTAAAAGAAAGGCCCTTCACAGAGGGAAGCAGGGATTGCAAGTCTCATAAAGAGCTCCCAAAAATTATGATACTTACTAGCTTTCAACTCTCATTGCCCCTATCATAGGCATCTTTAGGTGGTTAAGGTTAAAGTGACACAACTAAGAGGATATGCTTGACAAGTTATAAGTTGAAATCTCATGCCCCTTACTTATGTGTACCGATCCTCATGCTACTCAACTTCAGTCACGAGCAAGCTCTTGTCATTGTAAATACATGCGTATCATTGAGAACCGCCAACGGGGTACCCCTTGCACATGACACAGGAGCTATCCCATAATCAAAATGACAAGGCAAGCAGACAGTGAGCATCTCAGTGATCCTTTTATTTGCTATTTGCATAGGTTTTTATTGAGGATGCTTCATAGAATGCTCACTATAATTATGCTGCAAGTTTCCACCATGATTAGGCATGGCTTAGGCTAGCGGCTCAAGCGTTTCTCTAACACACATATAAACTCAAACTCCATGATCTTACAAGTTCCACTTTTATTTCACACCGCCGGGATCCATAAGCAAAAGAACATGATATCAACTAGGTACAAGTACCAATGAAGTGTTGAAAGCAGTCCCCATGATACATGGTTCGGCTAACTTCAACTCATAAAGCGCAAGCATATATGCAACAAAGAAGGACCCAATGGTTCAAGTTTATTAAATGCAAGAAGTAAAGTGTGCCATCAAGTTCGCGCGAGCTTTAATCACTAATTTTCACATAACAAGTTTAATTTGGGAGGTAGACAAAACAGGAATTTACTTGGAATAGCAATAATACTAATAGGTAGGTATGGTGGACACAAATGACATGGGTTTTGGTTTAAAGGAGTGGACGCACGAGAAGAATACCCTCTCAGTACAGGTTTTTGGCTAGCAAGGCTGGGTACCAAGTATAAGAGTTGAAGGAAACAAACAAACATACAAGTGATAAAGACAAACATGCAATCTTCCTTGGAAGCACAAAAGATCTTAACTAGAGAATACTAGACTTATGAGCAAATCAAGAAAGAAAGATGATAAAATAATTTTTCTTTAGAGTACCTTTATCTTTTTCAATCAACTCTCAAAAATAGTGTTGCTACTGACCGAGCCAGGTTTGCCAAAACCAACTAAATTAACTCAATGATCCTAGAGTGCTACCAATACTAACAACAAGATCAATCATATAACCACGAATTGAAAACTAACATAAGTTATGCAAAAGGGGTGAATGATAGAACTTCTCATTAATATTCCATAACGGAAACTCACACCATGGGATACAAATCTAATGAGAGAGGGGACACTTCCATAATGCAAACCATACTACAAAATAACTCCTTTATTCATGATATGACTCTACTAATAAGGTAAAAAGATAGAAGATAGTGATGTGATACCGCGACACTCCCCCAAGCTTGGAACAAACCAAGGGGATGCCAAACCCGATGACGAATTACTCCTTTGGTGGTGGTATCCTTTCATCTTCGTCCGTCTTCCAGGGTAAGGGCTTCCCATCAACAAAGGACATTGTGGTCTCCAACATCCTGAAACTTGCAGCATCACTTATGCGTTTAAATCTAGCCTCATACTCACAGTTTTGATTTTGAACGTCATAGAACTGTGCTTGCAGTTCGTTGGTTGTTTGGCGGAGTGAGAGGACTTCGTCTTTGAGTTCAGCAGTCTCCTTCTGGTGCTCGGTGATGAGTTCGGAACAAATTTTATGGATGATATCCACTTCGCGCTCTGCCATCTTCCTGTACCTAAAGACTTGATGCTCCAGTGCTTCCATCCTATCTTCCAGACTTCCTTCACCTTTAGGGCCTTGAACCTCTTTAATCCGGACCTCCCCACCTTCGAGCAACAACTCCTTGGGATGAATCTTCAATTCTCTCATGTATGGGTTGATGATATCTTCTAAGGAATCTCCCTTGGATGATCCAGAGGAAGACATCGTGGCTCCAAATCTGGGAATCTACCTGGCAGAAACAGATCGAAACAAAAACACGACGAAAACACGATATACGGACCTCGGGGGATCTGGGGGGGTATATATTATGAAGTTTCATGTCAAAAGGAAGGTACTGGGAGAAAACGAGTCGGAGGCGGAGTCCTGGGTGGCCTCACCACCTGGTGGCGCGGCCAGGGGTGGGCCCACGCCATGGGGTGGTGTGGGCCACCCTGGCTTCGGTTCCGTCCCTTTTTCGCTTCGAAACTTTCCTTATTGACTGAAAACTATAAAAATATTGTTGGATTGTATTTTCGTGGAACTTTTCTTACCAGAACTGTTACCTATTTGAAAACAGACTCTGCAGGTCTCTGAATTTGGTATCTAGTAGATTCTTCTGGAGTCATCACTTGAATATCATCGATATCTTCACCTTCATACGCTTATTACTTGAGTCATAAAACCCTTCTCTTCCTTATTACACCATTATCTCCACTTCCTAGAAATTTCTTTCACACAAAACTTCACACAGTTCTTATTAGCAACATTAGTATAAGTGAAGTGATAGAACCTTTTGAGTCCAACTTCAACTGAAAACCATCAAAACAAAATCTACTGAAGTAACTCCTTCCGAAAACCCAAAAAGAATTCAAAAAGGAGATCGAATAAAGAAGCAAATGCAAGAGTGGCTAAATCTATCAAAACAGACCAGCAGGTAAAGATCAATTTTTTAGAAAATCTTCTGTTGCTCAAATCAAAAAGTGCAAAACTAACAAAAGTTAAATAACAACCTGGGGCAGAAGCACAAAAAATTACAGCTCAATCCGACATACAGAGATCTCTCACGAATTTTTACGGTGAAGCACAAAAATCTGTTTCGGGACAGCAACTTCCCCAAATCTTACTTCTCTCTCATTAGAGGTTGATCTTGACACAAAAACCAAACAAAATGGATAAGGAGTTATTACGAGTAATAACTTCCAAGACTCAAAGAAACAAAAACAAACTAAAAGCAAAAACAAATTGGGTTGTCTCCCATAAAGCTCTTTTTTTATAGCCATTAAGATGGGCATGATAATTTTGAAGAAGCTCTCATAGAGATATGGATTGAAGTGAAAAAGAGCATTAAGAAGCAAAAACACACACTCATTTAAGTCTAACCCACTTCCTATGCAAGGGGATTTTGTAAACAAACAAGTTATTGAAACCAGAGGCAACTTGCATAAGAAGGCAAAAGAAGTGCAACATAAAAACTTTCAGCATAAAACGAGGAAACTTGATATTATTGAGATATGTAAGAACACTTTTCCCTCTTTCATAGTAGCTTTCAGTATCATGTATAAACTTAACAATATAGCTATCACAAGGACTATCATAGCAATGATCACTTATTCTAACAGAAAACACAGGAATACTAGCTCTCATAACACTAATTTGTGAAACAATATTAGAGGTATCCTTACAAAGGATAGTGTGTCCCTCTTCCTCATACTTAGTGACAAAGTCTTTCACATTTGCTATTATAGGTTCATCAACCATTTGTTTATCAGGTTCAACAGCTTTATTCATACTTTCATTAACCATACTAGCTATCATAGAATGCTCCTTTACCTTAACTAGAAAAGGCATTTTCTCAATATAAGGTTTAGGTAAAACATGATTAGCAGTATAAACTTTAGTATTCCTTGCAGGAACACTTTTAGCAACATCTTTATAAGGTTCATGATACTTATTCCACTTTTTTTTAGGCAATTCAATGTAGGAAGCAAAAGCCTTAAAATGAGAAGCAATAGCTTGTGAGTCTAGACCATAAGCATTTTTAATATTTTGAAAGTCATCAGTTCCCATAAAAGATTCAATGCATTCATAATCATAATTTTTACCAGACTTTCTACCTTTGTCATTCTCCCAAGCTTCAGCATTGTCTTGAATACGGTCTAGAAGGTCCCATTTAGCTTCTTCTTCCATGCGAGTGAATGATCCAGCGCAAGAAGCGTCTAATAAATCTTTATCATGTAGAGGAAGCCTTGCATAAAAGTTATTGATAATAATATTGTTGGGGAGCTCATGAATTGGACATTTGAGCGTCAGTAAATTTAATCTCCCCCAAGCTTGAGTTATACTCTCTCCATCAAGAGGCCAAAACTTGTATATTTGATTCTGATCTTTATGAATCTCACTAGGAGGATAAAACTTTGAATAAAAGAGAGGCACTATTTCCTCCCATTCCAGAGCTTGACCATTCTTCAGCAGCTTATACCATTCCTCAGCTCTTCCTTTCAGTGATAATGAGAATAACTTCTTCTTAACTTGATCTGTAGTAATACCTGCACACTTGAACAACCCGCATAATTCGTGTATAAAGAGTAAACGATCACCGGTATGGACAGTTCCATCCCCAACATAGTAGTTATCCATAACACGATCAATAATTCTTGTAGGTATTTTGAAAACATCTTTCTCAGCAGGTGGTGGCTTATCTACTACCTTAGCAGTGGTAGTAGCATTACCAAATAAGAAACTTAGTGAATTATCCATAACGAAAATAAAGCAACTAGCAGAAGTAAACAATACTCACAGTAGAAGTTTCCTTTACCAGTTCCACTCTCCAATAGCGCTTCACTCCCAGCAGCGCCGAGAAAATAGTCTTGATGACCCACAAGTATAAGGGGTGTATCGCGGTATTTTCGATAAGTAAGAGTGTCGAACCCAACGAGGAGCAGAAGGTGCTGGCTAGTGGTATGGATCAGAAATTCTCTGCAAATACTTAGCAAACGGATTTTTAAGGGTTTTCGATAAAGCAAGTAAACAAAGTATGAGTAAATAAAAGACAGTAGGAACAAATGCAGCAAGTGGCCCAATCCTTTATGCAGCAAAGGACAAGCCGGTTGTATTTCTATAGATGACCAAACGTTCTCGAGGACACATGGGAAGACTGTCAAGTGCTTTCGCTTCATATAGTCGATTAATGTTCTTTAGCTTGCTAAGTGTTGTGTGGGTGAACCTGTGCTAATGTACCGCTCCATCCAAGACTAATACATACTTGTGATTATACCCCTTGCAAACATCCGTAAGTACAAGAAAGTAATTAAGGTAGAAACCTAACCACAGCTTTAAACTCTAAGACCCTTACGTCCCTTGTGCAATGGTTTCCTAACGGGGGTTCAGGTTTCTGTCACTCCGGCAACCCCTATGATTAGTATCCAAATACACAATGCATTCCCCTAGGCCCATATAGGTGAAGTGTCATGTAGTCGATGTTCACATGACACCACTAGAAGAAGTACACCACAACTTAAATAACAATCTATTGAATCTTTCTCAACACAACTCCACTACTAACAACAAGACTTCTCCCATGTCCTCAAGAACAAAACGAAATACTCATAAGACATCATATGGATCATGATCAAAGATGGAATAATGATGTATAACAATTTGAACATAAACAATAATTCAAAGGTTCACTCAATAGCATCAACTACAAAGAGTAATCAACACCGGGAAAGTTTCCCCTATGAACTATGCAAGATTCAACGCAATTGTTATAGCAATATGGAGATGGTGATGAGGGTGATGATGGTGGTGGTGATGATGATGATGATCTCGATGAAGTCCAGCTTGATGGTGGTGTTGATGGCGACGATCTCCCCTCTCCAGGAAGGAATTCCCCCGGCAGAAATCTGTCTGCCGGAGAGATCTTTCTCTCTCGATGTTTTACGCCCCGCAGAGGCGGCGGAATCTTTCTGTGATCGCTCCCCGAGTCTTAGGGTTTCGGGAGGATGATATACGCCAGAGGGGAGAGGCTGGAGTGGGCCAGGGCGGCCACACCACTCCCAGGCGCGGTCTAGGCCTGCCCGCGCCATGGGGTGGTGTGGGCCCCCTATGGCCCACCTCCACTCCATATTCTGGCATCCTGAGTCTTCTAGAAAAATAGGATTTTCCGTATATTTTCTCGGATTTTCTGATCTTTGTGAATTTTGCCTTCAAACAGCACCTTTTCCATCAGAATCCTGACTGCAGCGGTCCATGCTCCAAAAGTCATCAATCATGCAAAAATAGATGAAATAACATAAGTATCACCTCTCAATATGAAATATATCAATGAATAATAGTGAATTAAGACATATAATAGTGATGCAAAATGGACGTATCAGTAAGCTCACAAAACTTGTATATCATATATAATGTTAATAAATATGTTTACATATATTTCAACATAATCTTGTTGTTCATGCAAAAATTAAAAAATAAAACTTTTTTTCATTTGTTTAAATGATAGTAAACAATGTAAGCTTGTTATAGGTATATTTGACTGTTGATATCACACAAATTCTAGAAAGGACAAGGAATCTATTTTCGGCTCAAGCAGAAGACACGTTACCCGCATATAATTTTGTAAGTTGAATTTGTCCAAACAATAGTGAATAACCGTCAAGTAATATATTTCAGAAATTTTACATTAAATTGTTTACATATTACATAATTAGTAATGATTCCTATCATTTTTATAGGTAATGATTACTATACCAGACGCCACGTATGCATATGAGAATCGAGTGAGAAATCACTACTTCTTATTTATAATTGATTTTGTATCAAGGAAGATGAGAATACTGGATTCAGGAAGAAATCCAGACGATGAGAGTTTGCAAATAATAGCTGTCAAAGTAGTAAACAATGTTAAAAATTTATGGCAACGTGGGTTCGGTCAAGAGCATAAAGAATTAATAAGCTTCGATATTGAGTTTGGTGATATGCCAAAACATATCAATGTGTAAGCACTAACTGCTCCCCTTTTTTTAAATTTAGATATATCAATTTATGTTCTAGAATTAATTGATAATTTATTATTACATTTTATTCAATTCCCAGTGAAGACGGTACCTTCATGATGCTACAAGCGATGGAAACCACAGTAATGGATTATTACACAGAATTTACAGCAGAAGACATGCCTATTATTCGCAACTTGTGGTTCTATAGAATGTTCAACAAAATGGAAAACACCTATATACTATTGAGTGGGTTGACTACAAATACCGAAGGTATGTTGCGTTATAATGTAACAATAATATAATAACAATTAGAAGTTCAATTTATACAATTAGAATCATGATGTATGCAGACTAACAACATGCTTTTGATTTTATTTGGTAGGAATTCCTGAACTTGATTTGAGTACAGATGCAAAACAAAACACTGTCATGCAGTCTCTTGAGTCGGCGGCTAAAGAAACAAAGAGATTGCTGATTGACGAAAGGAGTCCAGCTCAACTCCATTTCATAGACATGGAAGTACTCAGATTGGCTAAGGACATTGAAAATGAATCTAGTCAGGACCGTGGGAAAAAAAGATCAAGAAGAGCAGAAAGCCAAAAACCTTGGCTATGATATCAACAATGTCTCCAGAAAAGGCTGGAACATCCGGAAGAGTAACCAGAAACAAAAAAACCAGGGATGAAACACCTGTGGTGAAAATGTCACAATCTGAATCTATTACAGCACTACCAGAAACATCGAGGATGCCATCAAGGCCGGCTTGGAAAGGTCAAAATACCTTTCCAGTTTTCAAGCATGTGCCTTTTAAATACAAGAAGCACGCAACCGCTGCTCGAAAGGCTATCTTGGATGAAAGTTTTCAAGATAAATATGTTGAGTAAGATATAATATAGAGTTGTGTTTACATACTAATGTTGTTTTATGAAAATACATATTTAAGATCTTTCATTTAAAACACTCCCGCGAGGGCGCCCTTTTTCTAGCATTTTCGTTTAAAACATGCACATATAAAAGTAATAGATAGTATGCTAACTTTTCAATGTTCCAAGGATAAAAGCTTAAATGCATCAAGATTTGTTAAATTTTATAATAAAAGGTTAAAAAAATTACAATTACTTGCTTTACCTTAATAATTTGGAGTAATAACAACAAACTTCTCTGATCTGTTACAGCAAAATCATTATTCAGATTCGAAGAATACAATCTGGAATAATGATAGAAACACAATGGACAGGCCGAGATCTAAAAAACAATCTTAAACAAGGAGGGATGGCTGACAATCAATTGGTTCAGCATTACATAGACATATTTATGATAAGCAATTCCTGCAAAGGCTTTGTGGACGGAGGAAAAAGATTCATATGCAACCTTCAGTCTGTATGCTGACAGAATTCGAGAAGCAAAACTAGATCTGCATAGAACAACGTGTGAAGCAATTCAAATCACTGATGGAAAATTTTAAACCAGACATGGAAAAACTGGTAAGCTTCTCTAAATTTTCAAAACATTTATTTCAAAGAGGATTATACAATAAATTTCGAGAGCTTACTATTAATGAAATAAACTTTTCTGTTAATGGACTTACTGTTATGTATTCATTGCAGATTGAAATACCTGTTGTCTATAGCTCTCATTTTACAGTTTACTCCCTCAACATGTATATCAGTGGAGGTCGCCTTGACATAATTGACTCAAGGAAATACACCAATGATTACTTGTTTAAAACAAGAGCAGAACATCACAGCAACATTGGACCAATCATGGTTAGAACATTACTTTCATATTAATCTTCCAACTGCACTATTTAGAATACTGATCAATAAATGTTGCATTTCATGAAAACAGCTTAAAAGAATAGATGAACTTCTTAAAGTGGCATATCCTAGTCACAATTTTCCAGAATTCGCAGAGAAGTTCAACGAAGCACAGTTCCCTAGGTGTCCAAAGCACACAGAGAATGAGTGTGCTTACTCGATCCTAAGAAGTATACAGTGGTACAATGGAGACACGATAAAATGCAACCAAGAAGAGGTAAGTCGCGTTGTTTATGTTATAATATAATCTGCTTCATATTTTTTCTATTGGTAACATACGTTCAAAACATACCGATTTCCTGATTGTTGAACAGTTCTCTCTTTCCGCAATGAGAAAAGAATTTAACTACAAGATGATATACGGGATAGAAAACGATTTACTTGATGAACTTCCTGAAGTATTGAGAGCATTCAGACCTACTGTCAATGAGAAGGACATCCCCGACTGAAGATGGTCATTAGATTGATACTTGTAATAATATTAATACACTAGGTTGTTCAGTAAATCTATGTAAATAAAATATTTCTTATATTTAAGATGTTTGTATGTATCAATATGCTAATAGTACAGGCAACTAATATATGCACTTTGAATGTACATGGACAGGCTCTGCGTGTGTATGGCGTATGCACTGCTATCCTATTTTCATAAAATATATGTGCGCACGGTGCAACGTAAGGTGCCACGACACTGTACTGAACATGCATTACGATGCACCTACAATAAAAACAGAAACGAACTGCCTGTGAAGGAGGTATGCACTGCCTTACTATGGTCCGTAAAATTACTGTACGTATGGTGTCAGTTAACATGTCGAGGTAGTACACTGACCGTGCAATGCATTGCTCACCCAATGCACATTGAATTAAAACTGCCTGTGCAACACGTATGCACTGCGTTATTATGGTCCCCGACAGAAGTTGTTGTGAGAAACGTTCAGCATAAGGTGCCACGGCAATGCATTGATCGTGCAGTGCACACCAACTATAATGCACAGTGACACGCACCGCCTATGAAGCCGATAGTACACTGCGATCCTAATATGCAAAATAAGGTGCCACGGCAGAGCAATAACCGTGCAATGCACTGCACCTGTAACAAATAGTGATACGCACTGCCTCGAATATAAATATGCACTGCGGTCCTATGCTTCTTAAAGCTGCTTTGCGAACGGGAAAAGATAAGGTGCCGCGGCAGTGCAGTGACCGTGCAATGCACTTCACCTGTAGCGCACTACACCTGTACCTGCAATACACTGCACATAATAAATATGCACTGTGTTCCTATGGTTCGTAAAGGTACCATGCGTATGGTTCAAAATAAGGTGCCAAGGCAGAGCAATAACCCTGCAATGTGCACTGCACCTAAAATTTAAAGTACCACGCACTGCACCTGTAACAAATACTGACACCCACTGCCTCCGAAATAACTATGCACTGCGGTGCTATGCTTCTTAAAGCAGCTTTGCGATCGGTGTAAGATAAGGACCCGCGGCAGTGCACTGACCGTGCAATACACTGCACCTGCAGCGCACTACACCTGTAACTGCAATACACTGCACCTGACAAATAAGTATGCACTGCGTTCTTATGCTTAGTTAAATTACCGTGAGTATGGAGCAAAATAAGGTGCCAAGGCAGAGAAATAACCGTGTATTAAATTGCAACTAAAATTTACAGTACCACGCACTACTTGTTAATCATGTATGCACTGCATCAACGTCATCCATGAAACTGCTGCGCAAACGGTTCAAAATATTGAAACTGCTGTGCACCAGGCGCACTGCATTCCGTCTTTCTGCACTGCCTATTGTATCTACCGATAACTGCATAAAACGGAAGTACACAAAGATTTTCGTTGAAATAATTAGCATTATAGTATCTTTCTATAAAACGAAGCGACGCAACCTATCCATTTAAGTACTCCTTTTCCAACTTCCTCTAAAGCTCGTTCCCTTTTCTGCCGCCGCCGAGAAACCAACTCCTAGCCGAACTTCTGTCGCCGCCTTCAACGAAAGATCATCGACTCACCACTCCCGCGTCTTCGGTAAGCAACCAACATCGTTTAATTTTTTAGCAAACCGTTTACATTGTACAAACATTAGCAAAAATGTTTGCGTGCTTATATTCTTCCAGATCTAAATCAATGTACTGAGATTTATACTGTCCAGATTTTCACAAATATGAGTCCATTAGTATGAGTTAAAGATAGAACACGATATATCTATATGATGTTGAACTAACACTAAAGTTCTTATACTTTTTTTAATGGTATGATGAGAATGTTCATTTGTTTAATTTGACAAACATTAATAGTAGTTTAATTACTAGATTAACCCTACTTATTAGTTCTAGTCTAAACGAACCATATCTACAGAATCAGATTATTAGAAGCAGCATAATTATAAAATATAAGAAAAATTCCAGGCACAAATTATAAATTATTTTATATATGTATAGACGGTTAATAACACACAACTATTTTTATTGCAGAAGAAATGGCGCCATGTCAAGTTTGTTTCGGTCACTGTGGTAAAAATTTAGGACATTCAGGCTCGGAATTCATTGTTCGTCTCGTAGAAGGCCGGTTCGAGCATTCACTGGTATGTATACACTACGTTTCAATATATAAAAATCCATTTTTTAATATTTGTTAACATAATAGTCCTCTCCTTTACTAAATCATTCCACAGACTATACCATGCAATCTAAGGTTGCAATTCAATGACATAACTGTACTTGGAGTGGAATTCCAAGCTCTTGAAAAAACATATTATATTGAAGTCCACATAGAACGCACAATTACTCGCATTACCGGTCCAGGTTGGACAAGGTTCGTCATAGAGAACAGGATCGGCACAGGAGCACACCTATTCTTTTCATTGGGAGCTCTAGGTCCAAAGATCACTGTGATATATTTTGATTCTGAAGAAGATAACAGCAGCAGTGATGATGATAACAGCAATGTCCAAGTTCTTAATTCTACAATTTTTTCCAAGACATGCACCCTTACAGATTCTGAGGAAAATTACTTATTCGATATCTTCCCCTCGGCCAATTCATTTGTAGGGTTGCCATTTGTGACTCGTTTGACAAAAACAAACATTAAACAACACAATATGTATGTTTCTAAATTTAACTTTTTTTTATTGATTTCACATTGGTTTAATACATTCCTAATGTTATTCCTAAAAAACGTATTCCTTCTATTGCAACTCAGAAACTACCATTGAAGTTCATTTCTACACTTGAAATTCCTAAAGAAGGTCTTGTTGGAGTACGCTTAGGAGCAAAAGTGGTAATGTCAACACCATGACGTACAAAACAACAAAAGATGGCCGCTTCTCATTCAACAAAGACGCATGGAAGAACTTCGTTGAAACTACAAATCTCAGTGTTGGACAAGCAATACTGATTACAGCGAAAAAGATTCATAGCTCAGCCCTGAAATGATGTTTGTCATGAACATCATTATTTATAGTAGCCAGGCATTAGCGGAGTCGTCGGAATCAAACTCCGATTGATAATTTGCTTATTTCTTATGTCTGTTAAGAATATGTACTTGTTTATCTCTTATGTCTATTTAGAATTTGCAATGTACTGAAACAAAATGTTTGTGTCCTGCTGTTATCTCGTAATACTATTATCGGTGCTTTAACTACGCACTGACTGTTATAAATTCTATGTGGAATCAAATTATCAGAATATAAACAATAGACATTGTGCTCCTAGAGATTTGATTAGTGCACAATATATATATTTAACATGAACATATTGTAATTACAATGGAAAAAATAATATTAGATTAAATAATGATTATCTGCTATAAGTATATAGCCATACAATAGAAAAATATATAACTCAAGCGGTACATGTACAAACCAAGTTTTCAAAGAACTGCAACATCTACACTGATAGTTTAGCTCAACAAGGCCCACCAAACGGAAACCCTAGAACAACCAAGGAATTATATATAAAGACATACAACGACCACACCTAGTCTCACATAGCTCAGAAGCCGTCACCTTCCATTTTGCAGCATGCTACGCGGGTCGATGAAAAAATACATGCTTGTAGATGGAATCATAGGTCCAAGAAATATTAGATACAAATCAAATTGTTCAGCTAAAGGTGAAGCCAACCAGAGAATTACATATAGGAAGGGATCACCAATTCAAGAGCAAATCAATATCGTCAAGTGCATCTGCCATGTCCAAGTCGTTTTACACACCCAAGGTACTACTTTATGTATAAGTTTACTATACAATAGCGATATACAGAAGTTAATATGCTATAGATTTATACTAATCTTGGTGTATGAGACAAACACCTAACACTGCTACAAAATCTAAAAATAGGTATATTATTTCGGTCACACTGTATAAGAAATCCTTTGTACGAGAGGGATATCAGCATGCTTGCAAACCCAGACCTTGAATACCGAGGTGCGAGTTTTACCTGGTAAGAATAAATGACTGAACACTCAAAAAATATAACTCATATGCTTAAACTAATATATTTGTTTTCTACCTTTATATCTACAGGGTGCAGCATATTGCAGCAAGTCACAATTTGTTCTGCAGTCCGTTGCTGCTGTGATGTTTTGGTGCACTGCATAAGATACATTTTTAATTAAGAATGTCTTATACAGTGTGACCGAAATATCACATGAAAGTGATGACGATTGGACAACATTATATACAAATCAAGAATATTAGTCTGTAATACATCGACCGCAGTAGAAACAACGAACTAATGTGCTACGACTGTGTATTATAACTGCACTATCATTATATTCATATATGTCATTCTCTATGTAATGCTACGCGCAACCTAATTTAATTTCGAAGCACTGTAACTGCACTTGTTAGCCCGCGTGCACTACCTTATAAAGAAATTACTTACAGTCATATAGAAAACTGCTTTTGCTTATCCTGTAGAAACACCTCTTTACTTTCGAAGAACTGCCCTATTTATCCTAAGTGCACTGGATTACCTAAAAGTTACAGTGCACTACAAGTGTACACTGGTTTAGATTAGAACCACTGTGCTTATACAGTAAATGCACTGCCTCTGAAACCAATTAACCGTGGTGTTTTACCAACACAAACTAATATGCAACAACCGTGTACTCTTCCTGCACTGCCATTATTTAAATATATGCACTGCTCTGCGAGTTGATCCAGCCAAATTAGTTTACTATGAGGCACTGCGCTATTTAACCCTCGCGTGCACTGCCCTGTACTGCTCAGACTGCTTGCACTGCCTTTAGTTCAACAATTGCACTGCTCTATGTAATGCTGCAGGTACACTGGTTTTTTTCGAAGCACTGCGCTTCCTCAGCCACGTGCACTGCCTAACCTAGAAACTATACTAGCCCCTAACGAATGCGGGACGACCCTGCACTCTAAGAGCACTGCCCGTATAGTGATATAGAAAACTGCTTTCTACACGGATACACACCTATGTACTTTCAAAGAACTGTCCTATTTATCCTGCATGCACTGCCCTTAGTTCGACAATTGCATTGCTCTATGTAATGCTGCAGGTACACTGGTTTGTTCCGAAGCCCTGCGCTTTCTCAGCCACGTGCACTGCCTAACCTAGAAACTATACTAGCCCCTAACGAATGCGAGACGACCCTATTGTGCACTTCCCGTATAGTGATATAGAAAACTTCTTTCTACACGGATACACACCTATGTACTTTCGAAGAATTGCCCTATTTATCCCGCGTGTACTGCCTTTAGTTCGACAATTACACTGCTCTATGTAATGCTGCAGGTACACTGGGTTTTTTCGAAGCACTGCGCTTCCTCAGCCACGTGCACTGCCTAATCTAGAAACTATACTAGCCCCTAACGAATGCAGGACGACCTTGCACTCTAAGTGCACTGCACGTATAGTGATATAGAAAACTGCTTTCTACACGGATACACACTTATGTACTTTCGAAGAACTGTCCTATTTATCCTGCGTGCACTGCCTTTAGTTCGACAATTGCATTTCATATGTACACTGCTCATATGTACACTGCGTGCACTGCTCTATGTACACTGCTCATATATTCATATATGCATTTCCCTGGCTGATACTTGCATTGCATCAATTAGCAATTACCATGGCAGTACTAGGACACCAAATTTATCATACAGTGCAAGAAGATTATAAAAAGCAACATAGTACATAATTGGACGCAGCATACAGTGCAAGAAGATCACAAGAAGCAACAAAAGGCTTAGTGTACTCACATTACAAAGAGATATTTAATTTTGAGTGCATTTCGGTCAATCACTATAGAGCAGGTGGCCAGGCTTCAGACATTGCAAAAGCACTACGGACAACTAATTGTGTAGATAACTTGGATAAAACTGATATAGTCTTCTTCAGCATGTCTGCACAGAACAAGCCTACATCAAAATCAACTGTCATCAGAACATAGCGACCATCAGCTGACATTGTTATAACATGCAACACACCACAAACTGGGAGATTGCAATTCTCACAGATACTACCAAGTCTTTCCTTCCAGTAGTCTTCAATATCCCAGCCAAAAGCAGTTTTGCATGCAATAGGCAGATCTAACATTGTCTGGATGATCCACTTATTTTGACCATTGTTGTAGTCAAGGAGCCAAGTTGTCAGTATACCATCACTAGAAAAGGCAGCTAGTAAAATGTTTCCTGATCTATCCTCTGAAATACAATAATTCCTCTGATCCTTAGTTGTCAGCCTGACTGATTCAGGGAATTGTATCACATAAATTAAATGTGTGGATATGTTGTAACACAGAAGAAGGCCTACAACATACGCCATAAACAGGTCTTTGCCTATCAGGATTCCTTTAGGCTGACTAAGGTAAGTGGTTGGTGTTGGCACAGGAATTGGGTCAGAAATATGCATCTCCCATTCACCACTTTGCTGAATACAGACATGCACAAATATTCCAGATGTTGTATTAGCAGTAACACCATGATATGAAACCTTGCAAGCATTGAATATATTTCTACGAAAGAATGGCATTCCTGATCTAGCAGCACTTGGAATCAAACAGAATTGCCCATATGAATGATCTATATCACTCTTCGACATTGATGGCATTCGTGTAAAGGTGAGGCAAGGAAAGTGAACAAATCTGGAGACCTGGAAGGATAATTAACATAGTACCCAGGATCTCTAGAACCATGTGGGAAGACCTGAATGAGGACTGCTCCGTTTCGACAGCAGACGACCAATTTCCTTAGAAGATATGTTGAATCTAAGTTCGAACAAATAGCTAGAGATGTTTCATCTTTAGATGAATATTCAAGCTCCTGTAGCCTATTACCAACCTCAGGCATCCAATGATCATCAACAAGAAATCCTAGGCATGATGGCGAATTTTTCTTCATATAATGCGAAAGAAATCCAGGCTCTTTGAGTGCAGTATACCAAGCTTTGTTGAGGATACTGCAACGGATCAAAGATTTCGTAGACGCTAACCTTAAAACAATCTCCTGCACCAAATCTAGGTCCTCACCCACGCGACTGATCGAGGAACCAGATCTAGAAAAATCCATCGCTATTCAATAGATTGTTTTCTTTTGCTCCAGACAGAAGAAGAAGGGTTTGTTTCTTTTCGTGGAAGAATGAAGCCGTAACGTCCTATGCTAGCCGTATCCATCGGTTAACATCCAAGCTGAAATACATTGAATGAGAAACTGCTTTGTAGGAACGTGCGTACTACTCTATAATTGTAGATGTGGTAGCCGGTAAACTGCTATGTTAACCTACGTGCACTGCCACGGGCGGAGCCTGCAACACACACTCCGAAATACAAGGCGCTCCAAAATACACGGTGCTTCAAGATCTATATAAATGCTTGATGCGAAGGCGCCGTGCCACGGGCGAAGCCCGCAACACACACTCCGAAATACAAGGTGCTCCAAAATACAAGGCGCTTCAAGATCTATATGAATGCTTGATGCGCCAAAGGCGCCATGCCACGAGCGGAGCCCACAACACACACTCTAAAATACAAGGCGCTCCGAAATACACGACACTTCAAGATCTATATGAATGCTTGATGCACCGGCGGCGTGTGTTGCCACGGAGCCCCTAACACACACACACAAAATACAAGGCGCCCAAAAATATATGACTTCAAGTCAAGATCTAGATATGCTTGATGCGCCAAGGCGCTGGTACATTACGGGTCCCAACACACACTCCGAAATACAAGGCGCTCCAAAATACACAGCGCTTTAAGATCTATATGAATGCTTGATGCGCCGAAGGCGCCGTGCCACGGATGGAGCCCGCAACACTCACTCTGAAATACAAGGTGCTCCGAAATACAAGGCGCTCCAAAATACACGATGCTCTGAAATACACGGCGCTCTGAAATACACGGCGCTTCAAGATCTATATGAATGCTTGATGCACTGGCGCGTACTGCGAGCTCGCACACACTTCGAAATACAAGGCATTCCGAAATACAAGGCGCTCCGAAATACAAGGCACTCCGAAATACACGGCGCTTCAAGATCTATATGAATGCTTGATGCGCCGAAGGCGCCGTGCCACGAGCGGAGCCTGCAACACACACTCCGAAATACAAGGCGCTTCAAGATCTATATGAATGCTTGATACGCCGAAGACGCCGTGCCACGGGCGGAGCCTGCAACACACACTCCGAAATACAAGGCGCTCCGAAATACAAGGCGCTCCAAAATACACGGCGCTCTGAAATACATGGCGCTTCAAGATCTATATGAATGCTTGATGCGCCAAAGGCACCGTGCCACGGGCGGAGCCCACAACACACACTTCGAAATACAAGGCGCTCCGAAATACAAGGCGCTTCAAGATCTATATGAATGCTTGATGCGCCGAAGGCGCCGTGCCATGGGTGGAGCTCGCAACACACACTCTGAAATACAAGGCGCTCCGAAATACAAGACGCTCCAAAATACACGGCGCTCCAAAATACACGACGCTCCGAAATACACGACGCTTCAGGATCTATATGAATGCTTGATGCGCCGAAGGAGCCGTGCCACGGGCGAAGCCCGCAACACACACTCCGAAATACAAGGCGCTCCAAAATACAAGGCGCTTCAAAATACACGGCGCTCCAAAATACAAGGCGCTCCAAAATACATCTGTGTACTGCTCTTAATATACAAATGCACTGCGTTACTCTAATCCGTTCAAAGTCAATATATTCTGCTGCGCTGAATCATCTATGTACTGCTCTTAATATACAAATGCACTGTGTTACTGTAATCCGTTCAAAGTTAATACATTGTGTTGTATAAACCAGACCCCTCCCATTACACCCCATAAAATCTCCATTGCCTATAAAGAGAAAATAAAGATAATAAAAATAAACGAAAAATGAAAAAAATCAAAATCAAAATAAACGATAATGAAAAAAAACACATTAAAAACGGAAGTGAGAGAAAGTGCATACCTAACGTGCGGAGCGGACAATAGCGTACAAAGAGAAAAAAAGGAAAGAGAAAAAACCGGAAAAGAGAAAAAACCGGTGACATCTAAGAGAGCAGTTTCGTGGGGCAATTCTGCGACGACACGTGTTGGATACACACAGCAGCTCGCTCGCGTGCAGCGTGCGCGCTAGTCGCCCTCGGTACAAAGTACAGGTGCAATGTTGAAAGCGTTCCCCATGACAGCATGGTTCTGCCAATCCCCAACAAATAAGTGCAAGCATATATAACATAGACGATACAATGGTTCAAGTTTATCAAGGGCAAGAAAAGTAAAGTGTGCCATCAAGTTCGTGAGAGCTTTAATCACTAGTTTCTCATAACAAGTTTAATTCGGAAGATAGATAAAAACATGAATATACTTGAAATAGCATATGCTAGTAGGTAGGTATGGTGGAATCTTTGGAATAACTTAGTTTAAGGAGTTGGATGCATGAGTGGAACTCATACTTGGTTGTGGAGGCTAGCAAAAGACTGGGAGCGACAAACTAAGAGAGCAATAATGGCAATAATCATGCAGAGCGACAAAATGTCATTGATTAAAGCATAAAGTGATACTACAAGTTGAAAACTAAATGATCATAAAGGCTTATGGTGACTTTGGATAGTCATAACATGGTATGAGCATGCGCCAAGTCAACCCAAATAAAGCATCAAAGGAGAATACCACAATACTATGCTTTAATATGCTAAAACAACGCATGATCCTGCCAAGGCACATTAAGCAATATCAATTGTTTATAACAAGTCATGCTACAGCAAAGAATACTAAGCATAAAGCCAAAACAATATCAAGCATGGCATGACAAAGCGTAGGCCACAGTCAAAAACAAGCTCTCTTTACCACTTAAGCATGAACTTTTCTACTCTTTTCCAAACCAAACCAAACTATTTGAAAACCAATGTATAAAAGAGGAGGTCCAACCAATTTATTCAGCAAACTAAGAAACCCAAACAAACGAAAAACCAAAATGAAAACAAAAAAGAAGACGCTCCAAGAACAACACAACTGTGCATGAAACAATAAAAATGAAGCGTTTGGAAGAAACCTGGGATTTTTATTGATGAAGAAGGGGATGCCTTGGGCATCCCCAAGCTTTGACGCTTGTACTTCTTGGAATTTCTTGGGGTGACACGCGTGGCATCCCAAAGCTTGAGCTTTAGTCCATCCTTCATCTCATTACTCATTCCTTCCATACAACTGAAATTTTTCCTTCATACAAAACTTCACACAATCTTTATTACCAACATTAGTGCACTCAAGATAATAGGTCTTTAGGTTCAGTTCTAACACCAATAAAACTTCCATTAAAACACAAGCTACTGTAGCACTTCCCTCAAAAAGCTCAATTCCCCAAAAGAACTCAAAAAGGAACCAACAAGAAGCAAATGCAGAAAATGGCAGAAATCTGTCAAAACAGACCAGCAGGTAAAGACGAATTTTTTCTAAGACCTTCTGTTGCTCAAATCGAAAAGTTTTGAACTAACGAAAGTTAGATAACAACCTGGGGCAGAAGCACAAAAATTCACGCCTCAAAAGGACATACAGAGATTTTACACGAAATTTTACGGTGAAGCACAGAAATCTGTTTCGGGACAACAACTTTCTCAATCATAACTTCTCTCTCATTAGAGGTTACTCTTGGCACAAAGAGCGGTTATTACTGAAGTAATAACTTCCAAGACTCATCTAAAACTTTTGGAATATCTCCCAATAAGTACTTTTCTTTAACGCCTTTAAGTTAGGCATAAAAAGCAAGAAAAAGAATCAAGTGTTCTCAAATGAAGAACATTAAGAGCAAATTTTATTTTCATAGGAGAGGCAAAAGAAATCTTCTCTCTCTTCTTAGGGAAATGTTTTATACCTTTCTTGAGTGGGAGTTGATATTTAATGGTGCCTTCTTTCATATCAATAATGGCACCAACAGTTCTAAGAAAAGGTCTTCCCAAAGTAATAGGACAAGAAGCATTGCATTCAACACCCAAAACATAGAAATCAATGGGGACATAGGCATTGTTAACCATAATAAAAACATCATTAATACTCCCCATGAGTTTCTTTTTAGCATTATCATCAAGTGGGACATTCAAATAACAATCTTCAAGTGGTGGCAAATCAAGCATATCATAAATCCTTCTAGGCATAATAGAAACACTACTATCAATATCAATAAAGCTTTGAAATCAAAATCATTCACTTTCATATTAATGATGGGTTCCCAACCATCTTCTTGTTTTATAGGAATAGAAGCTTTATGTTTCATCTTTTCTTCTTTAATCTTTATGAGAGCATCAGTAATGTGTTTTGTAAAGGCCATGTTCATAGCACTATCATTAGGACTTTTAGCAAGCTTTTGTAGGAACTTAATAACTTCAGATATATTGCAACCATCAAGATCAAAATCATAATTATTATCTAAGGTAGTAGAGTTATTACTAGCCTCAACACTAGTGGTAGTAATAGTAGAAACACTAATGTTTCTAGCAATTTCATCTTCTCTTTCCCACTTAGCATGCAATTCAGCTAATAGTCTAACATTTTCATCAATTCTTACTTGTATGGCATTAGTGGCTGCAAAGGGATTATCATTAGTTTCAGGTTTAGCAGCCATTTTATTAATCAAAGAGGATTGAGCTTCAGAAAAAGATGATATATTTATTTCAGCATTAGAAAGTTTCAATTGCAAATTAGGAATTTCCCTATTCAAATTCTCAAGTTGATGACTAATATTCTTCAAAATGGTAGATTGTTCCTCCATAGTTTTAGTGAATAATTTGTTTTGTTCATATTGCATTTGCATAAAGTTTTTAGTGGCTCTTTCAACTTCTAAAATTCTTCCTTCACTAGGTGTTCCAGGTTTGCCATTATAACCATAAGTATTATTATGAGGGTAAGGCCTATAATTGTTATTACCATAAGCATTGTTGCCAAAATTATTATTTCTTATAAAGTTCACATCAACTTGCTCTTCTTGAGCAACCAAAGAGGCTAAGGGAACATTATTTGGATCGATATGGGCTTTCCCATTAACAAGCATAGACATAATAACATCAATCTTATCACTCAAGGAGGAGGTTTCCTCAACAGAATTTACCTTCTTACCTTGTGGAGCTCTCTTAGTATGCTATTCAGAGTAGTTAACCATCATATTATCCAGAAGTTTTGTTGCAGCACCCAAAGTGATGGTCATAAAGGTACCTCCGGCAGCAGAATCCAATAGATTTCTTGAAGAATAGTTCAATCCTGCATAAAAGGTTTGGATAATCATCCAAGCAGTCATTCCATGAGTGGGACAATTCTTTACCAAAGATTTCATTCTTTCCCAAGCTTGAGCAACATGTTCATTATCAGATTGTTTAAATTTTATTATTTCACTTCTCGTAGATATAATATTAGCAGGAGGATAGTATTTTCCAATGAAATCATCTTTGCATTTAGTCCAAGAATCAATACTATTCCTAGTTAAGGAATTCAACCATTCTTTAGCTTTTCCTCTCAAAGAGAAAGGAAATAATTTAAGCTTAATGATATCTCCATCTATATCCCTATGCTTTTGCATCTCACAAAGTTCAACAAAGTTATTTAGATGAGCAGCAGCATCTTCATTACCAATACCAGAAAATTGTTCTCTCATAACAAGATTGAGTAAAGCAGGTTTTATCTCAAAGAAAGTAGCTTCGGGAACAGGTGGAGCAATAGGTGTGCTCATAAAATCATTGTTGTTGGTGCTAGTGAAGTCACACAACTTAGTGTTTTCAGAGTAGTCATTTTTTGTGTTTTTAATAAAGAAAGCAAACTTGTAAAACTAATTTTTTGTGTGTTTTTGATAAAGAAACAAGCAAACAAAGCAAAAGTAAACTAAGCAAAACAAAAATAACAAAGTAAAGAGATTGGTTATGAGGGACTCCCCTTGTGAAGATGTCCTTGACTCCCCGGCAGCGGCGCTAGAAAAAGTACTTGCTGACTCGTGTATTAACGAGCTCGTTGGGGAACCCCAAGAGGAAGGTATAATGGGCATAGCAGTAAGTTTTCCCTCAGTTATGAAACCAAGGTTATCAATCCAGTAGGAGCAAGGAAAATATCCCAAAGGTGTAGCTAGCTGAACTTTGGCAGAGCACTACCATGCCAAAGAAAGAACGTGGAGACCTACACAACACAACCATAGAACTCTGTCCC
The DNA here is from genome assembly GCA_023614405.1 of Avena insularis. NCBI lineage: Eukaryota > Viridiplantae > Streptophyta > Magnoliopsida > Poales > Poaceae > Avena > Avena insularis. Next base: position 427,200,009 of record CM042686.1, on the reverse strand, counting down.
CAACTTGCGATGAGGTTGTCAATCTCACTGGTTTTGTTGAAAACAAAGGATTAAACGTATCGAGTGGAAGAAAGTAATAGTTTGCATAAAGTAAACACAAAGCAGTAAACAATTGATTGTAGATTGAAAGTAAAAGAAAGGACCGGGGTCCATAGTTCACTAGAGGTGGCTCTCTTTAAGATAGATAACATGTTGGGTGAACAAATTACAGCGGGGCAATTGACAAACATCGAGAAATCATACAAGCATATACTACTCATCTTGACTCCTTTGAGATTCGATTGGGCATTACAACATTATACATAGACCGCCATCCAACTGCATCTATGACTAATAATCCACCTTCAGGTTATCATCCGAACCGCCTCCAGTATTAAGTTGCAAGCAACGAATAATTGCATTACGAATTGCGTGTAAAGTAAACAATACGATTGTTCTATGAACAAAGGATTGTTGTTTTATCCCTAGTAGCAACAGCACATCTAGTACCTTAGAGATTTCTGTCACTTCCCCAGATTACCAGAGGCATGAACCCACTATCGAGCATAAATACTAACTCTTGGAGTTGCTAGCATCTACTTGGCCAAGATAGATCCTAACAACAGAAAGCATGCAAGCTCACAAATAACAAAGACATGATAGAATCAATAATCAATCTAAAATAGCATCTCAATATTGTGGCGCCCCGCTAAAACCACTACTGGAAAATCGCTTGGTGTTTTTGTTTTGTGCATCATCATAACAGCATGCTCATGTCATCATGCCACAATGCATTTGAGCATCGTCATCATCATGCATATGTTTGCCTCAAACTATTTTCTAAAAGCCTAGTTTTGTTTTCTAAAATATCCCCCATCTTTATTCGAATCAAAATCCCGGTCCTTTCCGGATCTTTTATTTGTCTAAAAGCTATTTATAAAAACCTCTTTAAAAATAAAACGAATAAAATAAATGTTTTGCGAGGGAGGCAGCCCGGCCCAAAAGCCAGGCCACCTACCACCCCGGTTGACCCAGCCGAGCAAACCTAACCCTAAATCACCCCAGCCCCGCTCCTAGCAACGCGCAGCGCGTCGCACGCACGCCACACAGCGACGCGTGGTACTCCGCATCAGCCGAGCCACCCGACCCCACCTTGCTCACGCAATCCCAGCCCGCACGAATCCCCACCAACCCTCTCTCCTTCGACCGGCCCCACGATCCCCACCCTGCATGCGCCCCTCGTCCTCGCCCCGATCCCGCAACCGCCGCCGCCTTCCTGCTGCTTCCACGCGGCCCCTCTCTCGCAAGCCCGACCGAAAACCCCCACCACCATGGACGCCAGTTCTCCTCCTCTTCGCCTCTGCGCATGGCGGCTGCCCTGAGCCTTGCCGCCGGGCAGCCTCCGCTTCACACTACGACGTCAACCCGCCCGAGCTTGCCACCACCGCGAACCCTGCCGCCTGCGGTGGCCTTCTCCTCGTGAGCCCGCTGCCGCTAGCGCGTCTGCCGTCCTCTCCCAAGCTCCTTCCCGCAACGCTTGCCTGTGGCCTCCACAGCCGCCTCCTCGCGGAGCTCCTCCGGTCGCCGCCTCTCCTAAACCTCTCCCTCGTTCGCCCCCGAGTGTCGCCTGCGAGCTGCAGCACCGCGCGAGTCCCCACCGACCCTGCTACAGCGACGCCGCGCCCCTTCCTTCCCTGCCACAAGCACCGCAATGGCTTTCTCTGTGGCCACGCGTGTGTCGACACCCGCAGGTCCCTGCTCGACCTCCTCGTCGGCCTTCCTCCTGCTTCCCGTTCGCAAGCTGTTCGAGCCAATGTCCGTATGAGACAAGGCCCTCGTAGCGCTCCTTTGTGTTCGGATGCCCGCGCACGTGTTGATGCTACCCGATGAGGCCACGCGGAAGTACTGCTTGACATGATGCCTTGCCTCGCCAATATCGATCACATGAAGATGGCGTGATGCCCCCTCGAAGGATAAGTTAAGGATGCCACTACCACAGGCGATATTTCAAGTCTACCATCAACGACGATGCTGGTATCTGAACATCCTCACCAAGTCCCTATCCAAGGAACCCCAAGATCTCCTTTCGGATCCGAAGACCGATCCCGGTGCGCCTGAACCCCTCGGAACCCAAGTTCATCGAACCTTAATGTGTGTCCCTGATCCGAGCCCCTATTTTATAAATGCCATCTATATAAACTTGTTGCATATTAATTGTCCATTCTCGCATGCATATTGTGGGTGTTTGGGGCTATGTCGATGATTCACCTAAATTAAATATGGAGACCATATGTGGACGAATCTAGTCTTGTATTGGCTCCATTTAAATTTGTGTAGCGAACCGATGCCATGTTTTGTCTTGTTAATTCAACATTTAAATTGTGGGGTATCTAAACAACATAAACCACCTAAGTAATTGTCGGGACCGTGGTTCCGCTTAATACTGCCTAGTTGCATCATAACTTTGACATGCCATGCATCATATCATAATCATGCCCGATCTTCTGCCGTAGTATTAAATAGTGTATCCGGTGTTTCTTCTAGTGCTTTGCTTCTTCACGGACTAGGCCGATGAGTTGATGCGAGTGTCGATTCGATCTTCGGATGAACCTTCGGCAGTGTTTCCCAGGCGAGCAATCTCCCCCTTTCTACCTATTTTTCATTTATAGTCTTTACTTCCTCCTGTTGATCTATTGCTATCCGTATTGCGATGCTTTAGTTTCCGTGCACCATTTATATTCCTTGCAACCCTATATTGCCTTGGACACATCCTATTGCATGTTGTTTGATAGATAGTCGGCCTTGTGAGTCGTAGTTGCTTGCTCAGGTGCTGCTTTGCATCGTTGTTGTTCCACCGTTATTGGAAGGTTGGCACATGCTTAATGGTGGTGATGCTTAGTGGTGGAGATGATCATGGCTTTAAATACAACTATTAAATTGCTGGGACAACTAATGAAAGAGGCACCGGTGGGCAATATATGCTATTTGGTTTTTCATGTCCACTTGTGTCCTGTGAGGCCGAAAACTTGATACTGTTCCTTACTATGACTATCACACTATCCTGGAGACCCTTGATCCCTATTCCCATTATAGTCAGGTAACCTCGGATATTGATAGCATGAGTCATCAGATAGCATAAGTAGTGGGCAGTTTTAGTTAACCAAGAAGTTGTAGTTGTAGTACTTACTAGTCAGATACAATTAGCATGTGACATCCCAAACCCAGCAGTTGTTGGTACTTTTATTTCATTCCATTGGAGTTGCCATACTTACTAGGCATGTATAACACGATCATAGACAAGCATAACTAAAGTAGTGCTATAAATTTGACTTAATATGTGACTAGTAATCAGCTTCACTACAATGGAATGGATAATAAAATTGACAACAATTGGTGGAACTGGGGTGTATCGTGTCATGTTATACCTGCCTAGTAAGTATGGCAACTCCAATGGAATGAAATAAAAGTACCAACAACTGCTGGGTTTGGGATGTCACATGCTAATTGTATCTGACTAGTAAGTACTGCAACTACAACTTCTTGGTTAACTAAAACTGCCCACTACTTATGCTATCAGGATGACTCATGCTATCTATATCTGACTAGTAATTGCTGCAACTATAATAGAATGAATAAAACTGCCAACTGTGTGAGTTCCTCGGTTTGACTTCCTCGTTTGGTCTCGAGGGGGGATACCAGGATGGGTATGTTTGGTGTTAGTATCAGGTTGGATCCGAATAGGTCTTCCTTATCCCTCTCTAATAGCCGCCAGTTTTACCGAGTCTCTATAGGTTATTTAGTGCTGATGCGCTGCCGCTTCAGTCCACCATACCTACGTAGGCGAGAGCCGCTGAATTCTAGCCTCGCCGTGTACTGGCCTCAGTACCGACGCTCCTTTTTTTCCTTTGCCCTTTGTCGGCACCCCTTTTGTTTTAGCAGGTTTGAGATCGACGTCGTTAGCAGGGTTACCCTTCCGGCTTGGCCTGGGCAGGGTTATGGACGCTATTGGTTATTCTTCAGGGTTCTTAGCCCTATTTGCATCTTGTCCGTACTCTGACGTTGTATCGTTTTCAAGGTGATTTGGATCTTTGTATTGTATATCTGTATTCTTGGCTCATGGAGTCGTTGTTGTATATGTATGTTCTGTCGGTTCCATCATGGACTAATGTGTAACGGTATTACTTTGTTTTCCACCCGCACGAAAGTGCCTGGTGGGCGTCATTGAATCGTTTCTATGCGGGTTTGGCGGGAAGCGCTAAAACTTGCATAGGGCCGATTCGAGGGTGTTACAGAGTGGTAGCAGAGCTCAGCAGTTGCGATACCCCACTGGTCCAGCCTGTAGGATAACCTAGCTAACGGCCAAAGTAGAGTGTCAAAACTATTTTTGCAAAAATCGGTTGGATAGATCTGATTAGGTCTGATTTTACTCCTTACCCCTCTGCTATTCTCCTCTTACCTCTGCGTGTTTTGAATCTGTTCTCTTACCTTTCTTCAAGTTTAGGATTCTCGTGATTGGGTTTCCGTCATACCTTCAGGGTTTCGCTTCCTCTTTTGGTAACGGTGTTTCTACATCCGGTCTTCGTGCTACCCAAGGAATCCTTCATCTATTGGACTTCTCTTCGCTGCCTTCCGGTGGATTCAACGCGAAGACATCAGCTATGCCAGATCCGATGCAGAGTCTGCATCACTCTTTTGTTCCCGAACCTCGCTTGTCGAGATCTTCAGTCTGATTCCAAGAGTTGGTTGCATAATTCTCCTATTCATGTACAAAGTAATGCTCTGGGTGCGCGATGGACTGATCACCATCTGACTACTCTTATCATTCGCTCTTGTACATCGAATCAGAGAATCAAGCAATTTTACTCCGTCCCCAGAAGTTAGAGGTGGCTTTATCTTCGGATGCCTCTACCTTCGTCCTTGTTTCTCCGGAGTGTTCTCTCGATGATCATGGACAACGACCTCTTGTTAGTGGTGTCGCGAGGATCTAATTGAAGCAAGAAGATTCAGACCGTCGGTTTTCTTTCGGTACCATGAGGCGGATCTCGAGGGTGAGATCCCTTGTTAGTGGTGTCGAATTGTGGCGCCCCGCTAAAACCACTACTGGAAAATCGCTTGGTGTTTTTGTTTTGTGCATCATCATAACAGCATGCTCATGTCATCATGCCACATTGCATTTGAGCATCATCATGCATATGTTTGCCTAAAACTATTTTCTAAAAGCCTAGTTTTGTTTTCTAAAATATCCCCCATCTTTATTCGAATCAAAATCCCGGTCTTTTCCGGATCTTTTATTTGTCTAAAAGCTATTTATAAAAACCTCTTTAAAAATAAAACGAATAAAATAAATGTTTTGCGAGGGAGGCAGCCCGGCCCAAAAGCCAGGCCACCTACCACCCCGGTTGACCCAGCCGAGCAAACCTAACCCTAAATCACCCTAGCCCTGCTCCTAGCGACGCGCAGCGCGTCGCACGCATGCACACAACGACGCGCGGTACTCCGCATCAGCCGAGCCACCCGACCCCACCTTGCTCACGCAATCCCAGCCCGCACGGATCCCCACCAACCCTCTCTCCTTCGACCGGCCCCACGATCCCCACCCTGCATGCGCCCCTCGTCCTCGCCCTGATCCCGCAACCGCCGCCGTCTTCCTGCTGCTTCCACGCGGCCCCTCTCTCGCAAGCCCGGCCGAAAACCCCCACCGCCATGGACGCCAGCGGGCCCCTCCTCTTCCGCGCCTCCTCGCATGGCGCCACTGCCTCGAGCCTAGTCGTCGCCGCTGCGGACGGCCTCCGTCTACACTGCGATGTCGACCCGCCCGAGCTTGCCACCACCGCGAACCCTGCCGCCTGCGGTGGCCTTCTCCTCGTGAGCCCGCCGCCGCTAGCGCGTCCGCCGTCCTCTCCCAAGCTCCTTCCCGCAGCGCTTGCCTGTGGCCTCCACAGCCGCCTCCTCGTGGAGCTCCTCCAGTCGCTGCCTCTCCTAAACCTCTCCCTCGTCCGCCCCCGAGTGTCGCCTGCGAGCTGCAGCACCGCGCGAGTCCCCATCGACCCTGCTACAGCGACGCCGTGCCCCTTCCTTCCCTACCACAAGCACCGCCATAGTTGTCTCTGTGGCCATGCGCGTGTCGACACCCGCAGGTCCCTGCTCGACCTCCTCGTTGGCCTTCCTCCTGCTTCCCGTTCACAAGCTGTTCGAGCCAATGTCCGTATGAGACAAGGCCCTCGCAGCGCTCTTTTGTGTCTGGATGCCCGCGCACGTGTTGATGCTACCTGATGAGGCCACGCGGAAGTACTGCTTGACATGATGCCTTACCTCGCCAAGATCGATCACATGAAGATGGCGTGATGCCCCCTCGAAGGATAAGTTTAGGATGCCACTACCACAGGCAATATTTCAAGTCTACCATCGACGACGATGCTGGTATCTGAACATCCTCACCAAGTCCCTATCCAAGGAACCCCAAGATCTCCTTTCGGATCCAAAGACCGATCCCGGCGCGCCCGAACCCCTCGGAACCCAAGTTCATCGAACCTTAATGTGTGTCCCTGATCCGAGCCCCTATTTTATAAATGCCATCTATATAAACTTGTTGCATATTAATTGTCCATTCTCGCATGCATATTGTGGGTGTTTGGGGCTATGTCGATGATTCACCTAAATTAAATATGGAGACCATATGTGGACGAATCTAGTCTTGTATTGGCTCCATTTAAATTTGTGTAGCGAACCGATGCCATGTTTTGTCTTATTAATTCAACATTTAAATTGTGGGGTATCTAAACAACATAAACCACCTAAGTAATTGTTGGGACCGTGGTTCCGCTTAATACTGCCTAGTTGCATCGTATCTTTGACATGCCATGCATCATATCATAATCATGCCCGATCTTCTGTCGTAGTATTAAATAGTGTATCCGGTGTTTCTTCTAGTGCTTTGCTTCTTCACGGACTAGGCCGATGAGTTGATGCGAGTGTCGATTCGATCTTCGGATGAACCTTCGGCAGTGTTTCCCAGGCGAGCAATCTCCCCCTTTCTACCTATTTTGCATTTATAGTCTTTACTTCCTCCTGTTGATCTATTGCTATCCGTATTGCGATGCTTTAGTTTCCGTGCACCATTTATATTCCTTGCAGCCTTATATTGCCTTGGACACATCCTATTGCCTATTGTTTGATAGATAGTCGGCCTTGCAAGTCGTAGTTGCTTGCTCAGGTGCTGCTTCGCGTCGTTGTTGTTCCACCATTATTGGAAGGTTGGCACATGCTTAATGGTGGTGATGCTTAATGGTGGAGATGATCATGGCTTTAAATACAACTATTAAATTGCTAGGACAATGATACATTGCAAATGTATCTATAATTTTTGATGTTCCATGCTTGGTTTTATCCACTTTCTTGTGTTTTGTCCACACTTTGGAGTACTTTTCATATGATTTCTTGCACTAACCTATTAACAAGAGCCACAGTGCTAGTTGCCTATTTTCTGCTGTTTTTGGTTTCAAGAAAGTTAGAAAATCAATATTCTCGGAATTGGACGGGACAAAAGCCAAAGTTCCTATTTTACCGGAAGACTCACGGAGCCAGAAGCAGAGACGGAGGAGGGCCAGGGCCTGGCCACACCATATGGTGGCGCGGGCTAGCCCTGGCCGTGCCACCAAGTGGTGTGGGACCCCTGGCACTCCACTGACCTTGCCTCTTCTCCTATAAGAAGGCTCCCGATGCATAAACCCTAAATCATCAAGCCTCCAGCCACGAAAAGTTCCGCAGCGCCGCCGCCACCGAAGGGGAGATTCGGGGGACAGAAAGTATCTATTCTGGCACCCTGTCGGGACGGGGAAGTGCCCCCGGAGCTATCTCCATCGATCTCCACCACCATCTCCATCACCATTGCTGATTCCCATGATGAGGAGGGAGTAGTTCTCTCTCGAGGCTAAGGGTTCTACCGGTAGCTATGTGTTCATCTCTCTCTCTATGCATGATCTTATTGAGATCATGAGCTTGTAATCTATAGATCTACCTTGCTAATCATGTGCTTTAATAGATCTCTGCTCTCCCCATGTGTGTGAAAGTGACAGCGTGCACACCATGGTGGCACTTAGGCTAGAGATTACAAATACTTGTTATGAGTTATATTTGGAGTTGGATCTTTCTATGAAATTGTGGTGTTTGTTGGAACCATCTAGAGCTCAAGGTGACATGTGGGGTTATCTAGATGGGGAAAGCGGACTTTGAGGTGTGCTGTTATAGCCCTACCATCGATTAGAGTGTTCAACCGGAGAGTGGTTAAGAGTAGTATCATGAAGATAATATATCTATATGAGAGAGTTCACTAGTGAAAGTATGATCCCTAGGCCTTGTTTCTAAGCATTGATACACTGTTTTCTATTAGATCTATTACATGTTTGCTTGCTTCTATCTTTATTTCAGTTTGCCTTTAGTCTTTTCCACGCCATCAAGCTATTTTCTATCACCGTTACCACTTATAATTATCTATACCACTTGTATTTCACTATCTCTTCACCGAACTAGTGCACCTATACACCTGACAAGTGTATTGGGTGTGTTGGGGACACAAGAGACTTCTTGTATCTTAATTGCAGGGTTGCTTGAGAGGGGATACCTTCGACCACTTCCTCCCTGAGTTTGATAAACCTTGGGTGATCCACTTAAGGGAAAACTTGCTGCTGTTCTACAAACCTCTGCACTTGGAGGCCCAACAACTGTCTACAAGAATAGAAGTGCGTAGACATCAAGCTATTTTCTGGCGCGTTCGGGAGGTAAGGTAAAAGGTATTCACAGGAGGATTAAAGAAGAAGAACCTCCCACGCAAACGCCTATTTTCTACGCCGCTGTCCGGGAGGTATAGTAAAGGTACTCACATCCTCCGGTGTGAGTGCTCGAAGTTATTTCCTTTAGATTCTGCAATTTTGTCTTTTTGTTTCTTGTTTTCACTAGTTAGGCTTAATGGAAAACAACAACAAAAATAGAGAGCTTTTTAGTCTTTTTCCTAATTTAGAACATGAATTGTCTAAAAAGAAAATTGAAAAACCCATGGAACTTTCTTTGCATGCCAATAGCAATGTTATTAGTATGAATCTTTTGAACACCTTTATTACTAATGCTATGGAAACGTCTGAGCTTGGGGAAGTTGGTTTTTATGAAAATGATCTTTTTAGTTCCCTAGCTTCAAAGAAGAAAATTTGCTCTGATGATACTTTATCTCCCATATGTGATAATTCTGATGATACTTGTGATATTTTAAATCCACATACTGAAAGCATCCCTTTTAAAAAACCTATAAAAATCGTTGAACATGTTATGAATAACTGGAATTATATTTATATTAAACTTATTTTGTTTTATCTATTTACTACACAGATAATACTTTTTATACTAGCACTAACCCTAGTCTAAGTCAAAGACAGATGGGCCATAGGCCACGTCGACAGGCCACCTAGGCAAAGACCAGTCAAACGTGCTAACTAGGCTGGGGTGACGTCAGCATGACATCATGCTGATGTCATCCGAAGATAATCATCACAGATCGATGATCTATCTGTTGATTGGGTGCTCGCACGTGGCTAGGGCTGTGCTTGTTGGAAAGAGGATGTCGCGGCGAACCAGCTAGTAGCGGCGCCACCCGAGAATGGTCACCGGAACAGTGGCCACGACGGCGGACAGCGGTGGTGCACGGTGGTCTACGGCGCTACGGTGATGCAGGACGAAAGGAAGGGATTGGAGAGGTCCATAGGTACCGGTAGCTCACCCCGATGCTGTTGCGGTGGTTGATGACGACGATGGTGCTCTGGTACGGCCTAATCTCCGCGGACTCCGACGACCACCGGCGAAAGGGAACGGCAAAATTACTCTGATTCTGAGCGCCCGTTGCTCCACTGTTGCCCCTCAAGAGACAGGGATGGCGAGATGCTTCTCCTCAACCACTCCACGGTCTCCGGGATGACTCCTACTAACTACGGTGGTCGGCTCTGGCCGGCTAGGGTTTCGGCCCTCTGTGGAAAAGAGAGGAGAAGAGAGAGTGCGGCGGTTGAATGAGAGGATGAGGACGGATGGATGTCGCGGTGGCATTCTTATCCTGTCTCCGACGACAACGACGCGAATCTTGGCACTGGCGAGCGACAGCACTCGCACCACGCAGCTGCTTCGGCGACTGCGAGAGGTGGACGACAACGATAAGCTAGACGAAACGGTAAGTTGGGCTGGGCCGTGACTGGACCGATGCAGAGCGAGCGAGAAGTTACTACTGTTGCTCGCGTGCGATGGTTAAGCGAGAGAAACAATGGGCCGTGGGCTGGTTGACTCTTTTTTCTTTTCCATTTCTATTTTTTGTTTTCTGTTTTTTACAAACTATTTCAAATATGAATTCCACAAGAGTTTAAAATGTGCAGAAACTTTGTAAGTCATGAATATTATTGTTTGTAGAATTTATAATCATCTTCTCTTAATTTCTTATTGGGCAACAAAATAAATTCGTTATATTAAAAGTCCTTCCCATTAAGAAATTTTAATAATGATTAAGGTTTTAGGGATTTTCTTCCTATAAGAAGATCTTATAGAAATTATTCTAGTTTCACTTAATAATCTCGATGGTACTAGTTTGATATGTGTATTCATGTATATAGAATCTTGTTCCCACTTATCTTCATAAAGGATTTACATATATACATAAGAATGTATTAATCTTGGTGGTTCATAATGTGATGATTTGGTTTTCATGATCCTCCATATTTGGTGATTTGCCAAATCCTATTCTACTTGATTTGTAGAGTTTAGAATTACCACATAACACTTTTGGTTAGGTCATTATGAATCAATAGCAATCATTGGTAGAGAAATACTAATGTTTATTCAAATATAGGTACATAGGTTTTGAGAGGATTTAACAATCCATATTCAATTATAGATAGGGACAAGGATCAAGGTTTAGGGATACTACTTCTAAATCTATGAGTGGGTTTGATATCTCTACATAGAGTAAGATGGTAGAATTGCTTCACTTAAGTGATCTTGATGGTATAAGAGACTAGGTCTTTATTAGGTTTTAAGACAATCAGGTAGACAAGGCTTCTCAAACACTCACATGGTTCTCTAATTACCTCTTGGAAACTTTAGTTGTCCAAGAGGTATTGTTCAATAGTTATCTAGGAATAGGAATTGGTTTAACTATCCATTTGATTCTAGGGTCTTGAATAATACAGTAGATATGGGTCTTGTCATGGCTTGATAAATTCTTGGTTAAGGCCTCTAAATAATCCTTACCTTAATACCTCACCAAGATTATCTTTAGATAAGGAATTCCTTTCCTAAATATACTCCATATATCTTTCTTATCTTATTCACAAAGACCACACCTTCCTGAATAAGACAATCATATGATTCCACCATATCCATCATCACATGATGACATAGTCATGCCACTTCAACATTACTCCATTCTTACTCCTAGTATATAACTCCTCTTAATTAACTACCATTGATGCACCTATCAATGTAGCTACTGCTAACTCCATCTACTAACTTCCTGAACTTCTATCTTGCAACTACTTCCAAGGCTTGCAAGGTTATAGTTTTCGCTATATATCACATGTGATAACAATCCTCTAAAATAGGTATGGTACTACTCCCATAATATAAGTCTGTTCTTGTAGTAGCTTGGGTAAAGCACTATGCCTCTAACTACTCCATTCAACTCATATTATATACTTCATCAAACTCTAGCTTGACTTCTCACGTTCAAGCTAGACGATTCATCTTACTAGGCTTTATCTATCTTGGTATACTCACAAATCTTCTTCAACACCTAGTCATCTATTCTCGAGTGACTTGAGAATAATGACCACCATCATTTGATCAAACAAAGCTTAGACTTCTAACTGTCTGGCCAAGATCTATACTCAACTAAGTAGTAAACTTGTATTAGTCTCTCTATAGACTTACCTTGTTAAGCAAGCTTATTCTAAGTCTATATCTACTTGTCCTAACAAGATTGTTATCTAATGTACTAACACTACTAGCTTTCTCATAGCTCCTCAATTACTAGCTCAACCCTTGAGTTTAGGTACTGCTTCTAGTTAACTCATGAGTGAGTTAACTCTTTCAACATCAAATGGTTTGATCTCCACTAAGGATCACATTCCATTGATGATGGTACACTCAACCATATCTAGTTCTTCCTTCAGATTAATTTACTTAAGGTCTTTGAAAGGTTAACATAATAGGTCAAAGGCCATGAGTCAATAAGTTCTAGGTTAAGAATTGATCACTCAATAGTGATGATCCATTGACACTAGGACTTGGTCAAATAGGAATGTCACCTCTTAATATCATATTAAGAGTATATGCTGGATGGTCTTGGCTTGACTTCCTTTCTACTCTATCTGTGACAAGAGTTAATGTTTAAGAACTACCATGATACCCATGGTAAGAGTAACTATGGAAAACAAGTGTTTCAAGATTTAGTTATGGAGTTTCTTTTACTTAAGTTATGTACTTAACTTGCTATTTAAGGTTTGTTGTAGATAATACCTTGATATCATTATTATAATACTAAGTATTCATCCTTCAGTTGTTGTATGGAATACCATGTAATGATCTCTAGAAGAGCAAGTACTCCTTATTAAGTAGTGTGTTGTGACCTAGTTTTATTACATTTGATCTACCCTTGATCAAATTATATTATCCAAAGATAAGGTTTTAACAAAGGTCATATTGAAACTTATCACAGTCAACTTGATGATCTACTTCAGTTCCACCAAGTTAAGAGAATCTTCAATCACTTTGACAAGTTTTATTTAAAAGCGCAAAAATTATCCGGATTTTCTATGCATGAATGCAATGCACACACCTGTATTCAGCTTATTTCTAAGCTCTAATGCTGGGACGTTACAGTCTAGGATGCCACATTCTCTCTTTGCGGGACCCATGGGCGTGATAATGTCGCCACATCGACTCTGGATGGGCCTCGTATCCGCGAGAAAACACAGACGTCTACGATCTACGTTACCACATTCGCTTCTTGTAGACCCATGGTCGCGAGAGTCCGCAGCCAGCCCGAGCTCAGCATGCCACGCCGTCTCTAAGCGGGACCTGCCATCCAGCGGGTGCGGAGGCGTGTCGCGCCGAGAACGCTTCTTACTTCGCGCATTCCAACTCGCGTACGCTGACCGTGGACCCATGTCGCGTGTGGCCCACTGTCCGGCGACGCAGGGTATGGCGGCGTGCGGTACACCCATCCACGGTATGGAATCTTTCGCCCAGGCCCATAGTGGGACCCGCCTCACGGGATATCAGGGCTCCATTGCGATATCGCCGCGTGTTCTTTTCGACATCCATCCCACGACCAAAAAGAATTGGAACGACGTGGATATCAATTTGAGCCGAAACAATTTAGCACTATTATTTACTCCTGATACAATCTTTTACTTAATATATATACGATATATATATATATATGATTTTAGTCACCTCGATCATCGCTGCTTTCACTTGGAGAGAAGAAAGAGGAGAGGCAACAAACGCGAATATTTTTCATTTTTACCAATAGTTGTTTTCCTTCACAGTATAAAAAACAGACAGTCCCTGATTCATGGGACAGAGGAGACGGGGGCCCACTTAGTAATCATAGGAAAGTCTCACCCTGCAGTAACAGGAAAAAATCTCACCGCACGAATCAATGGCCTGGATAGCTCCTAACCCGGATCGAAGGGGGATAAAGCTCTCATGCACACGAATGCTCTCACCACGTGGGTCCATGTTTAAACTATAGAAGAATTGTTCCTATCTATCCTAATAAAAAATAGACACACCTTGTGTGTTCTAGAAAAATCATAGGTACATCTTTAGTTAAAACATAGGTGAAGGTGAAAAAACCCTAGAGTGACCCACGAAGTAGTGACACATCGACGCAACGCAGGTGGCCATGATTACATATTTAGATAGCTCATAGTGTATGATCTCCCGAATAAAAATATACTCTCATACGAGTGAAGAGAGAAAATGCTTACCTGATTTTTCAGGATACCCCAAATTTCACAGCGATGACATGTGGGTCCAAAAGTTTGATCTAGCAAGTCCTCATGCAATTCTCTCCAGTTACATATGTCCTGGCCCGAATGCCACCCGACACACGCACACCTCACCTCAGAGCGAAAACAGAAGAAGAAAACATGAACTATAGTAGAGAAGAGCGGCGGCGACGATGGCAGGTGACGACAGGGAAAGGGACGTCGATGAGGAGACGCGCAGCCAAATGATGCAGAACCTCTTCGGCGACCAGTCAAAGGATGAGGAGGAGGAGCCCATCGAGGTCGTCAACAAGGATGTTCAGCAGCTGCCACAACAACAACAACAACAACAACAACAACAACAACAACAACAACACGACCTGGACCAGGAGGAGGACGAGGAGGAAGAAGATGATGGACACAGCCACGACCTTGCCCACGACCCTTACCACTCGGTAACAAGAGCATCTATCATGCAAAAGAGTAGTTAGGCAATGTTGGGGTGATATACCGGTGTTTTCATGATTGATTTTCCTATTTTTAAATTACCGTGTTTGGTGCTTGCTTTGCACGTTTCTACTTTCTTAATTGTTGACAATTGGTGTTTATTTTCCATATTTTCCTCTAGTGTGATTGTGTGGTGTTGATTCTGCTCATGTTTGTGGGATTGTTTGAGGACAATTTAACGATCATGATTCTCTCAATGTTTAACGTTGAAAGTAACGTAGCGACATCAACTTTAATTTAATAGTAAAGATACTTTCTTAAATGTTGATTAGGAATATATTGAAGGGAATATGCCCGAGAGACAATAATAAAGTTGTTATTATATGTATTCCAAGTATATGATAGATGTTTATTTTGCATGCTATAATTGTATTAATACAGAAACGTTAATACATCTGTGTTTAATAAACAAAAAGAAAGTTCCTAGTTATGTCTCTCTTATAAACTAGCTCGTTGATTAACAAGATGATCAATGTTTCCTGATCATGGACATTGAATGTTGTTAATAACAAGGTCACAACATTGGTGGAATTATGTGATGGACGTTCATTCGAAGTATAGCATTACGATCAAAGTAATTTTGTTTATATTGCTATAGCATCATACGAAGTAATCCTAGTCCTTAGACCATGAAATCATGTCAATCATCAACACTAGAAGAGTATCTTGATAACATCAAACGTGACACCGTGAAAAGGTGATTATAACGATGGATTCAGTGCTACGCAGGTGTTATGTAGAGGCTCATGGATCACGAGTGGGATTTGTCCATCCCGATGACAGATAGATATACTCTGGACCCTCTCGGTGATATCACATTGAGATAGCTTGCAAGCAAGTGATATGATTATTAGAATGTTACATCACAAGAACGAGAAAAGAGTGCATATCGGCAACGAGATCAAACTAGGTATAGAGATACTGATAATCGAATCTCGAACATGCAATATATCGCAAGGCAAAGGGATTTAGTTACTAGCGTTAAAGGTTCTCACGATCACAAGAAATCATCATTGAATGTGTAAGAGTCAGTATGGATCTCTAGGTCCTACTTCTGATTATTGATCCGAAAATGGTCTCGATCATGTCTGCATTATTTACGAACCGTAGGGTGACACACTTAAGGGATACTAACACCATTTGGAGCAAATATATTCTTGACGAAAGAATTGCAAAGCACTGGAATTATTTCAATAGACACTGAAAGTGTTTCGGGTGAAATTGTTGAAATTAGTTCTGCATGTGATATTGAAATATTGCAGGGGGTTTTATGTGAATGTTTGTTAATTAAAGTAATTAACAAAATTCTGAATAAAATAAATAAAAGGGTTTTATTAAATTAGAGTTCTATTAATTTGGTAGAAATTTAATACATCTTGAGTGAGATTTTGAGTGGAGAAAATGGATGGCCATATTTATGCGAGTGGAGCTTCACCACATGAATGAGAGGAGGTGTAGGGGATCCTCCATGGCCGTCGGCCATGGGAAGGGATTCCCCTCCCCTATATAAGGCTCCCTCTCACTCCTTCTCACTCACACCTCCTCGTGAAGGATCTCTCTCCCCCTCTAGAATTATTCCCTCATAGTCTCGGATTAGCAAGATACATGTTCCCAGTGGTATTTCATCTAGAAGAAGTTGCTGCTTCCGCTGCATCGCTAGAGCGAGGAGGTGGAGGTTGTTTGGTGGCTTGAACGTGTGTGCGAGTACGGATGCGCTACTGATTTGTGGCGCTAGGACTTCCACATGATCATGAGATCAGCAAGCGAACGACTACATCATCCACGAACCAAATCTTGTTACACTTTGTCGGTCTTTAAGGGTATGATCTCTATGAATGTATATCCATCTGTTGCTTGTATCTAGTAGATAGATCTTGGCGTATAATAGTTCCTATCGTAGGATTTTTTTTGCTTTTTATGCTGCGAACCCAACATGTATTTGATGTCCGCACAATTGGTTGGTCTTGATTCCTCCGATATTTAGTGAGGATGATTTGATGGTCCAGAATTTTCCAATGTCTTGGTGTCAAGTGATGACCTACAACTCCTATTTAATAATATATTAGTAAAGATAAATAAATACAAATCGATTTATTTTGAAGTCGGTGACATGTGGATCCAATAGTCTGATCTAGCTGGCTCGCACACAATTCTCTTCGGTTACATATGTCTTGGCCTGAAGCCTCGTGACCACACACACCTCACCTTAGAGAAGAAACAAAAGAAGAAAACATGAACCGAAGCGGAGAAGAGCGGTAGCAGCAGCGACGATGGCATGCAGCGACAGGGAGAGGGACGTCGATGAGGAGACGCGCAACCAGATGATGCAGAACCTCTTCATCGATCAGTCAGAGGACGACGAGGAGGAGCCCATCAAGGTTGTCGATGAGGATAACCAGCAGCCGCCACTGTTGGGGGGATAACCCCGGGTAGGGCCACTCCGGGGTATAAGGACCGAATTAGCCGAGGGTCGGCAAGGTCAAAGCGGATGCTGGCCGAGTCACCTCAAGGCAGGCCGGATCACGGAGTAACCCGGACCAGGGGGTCGCCTAACATCGTCTCGTCCGACTCAAGGAGTAAGTCGGAGACACTTGTCTAGCTTATATGCAGGAACAGGTGTGGCCGGATCAACTGTGATCCGGATCCTCGTTTGGCTTCTAGGAGAAGGAAGGAATATCTCTGGTCAAAAAGAAGGCCCGGTGCGTACTGGATGAGCGAATAAAGCAAGGGCAGGACCACCGGATCGTGGCCGACAAGGGTGACGACGCTCACGTCGGCTGACGCAGGCGCCGTAGAGGCAACGTCGCTAAAGCAAGAGTGACGTGGGGGAAAAGCGCCCCTGTCGGGTTAATACTTTGGGAGGAGGCATATTCTTAGGGAATATGCCTCCACGTATGCCCTAGGCCAGGACCGAACCACCCCTATATAAGGGGGGTTGGGGTTCTGGTAAGGGGGTTGGGTCTTTTCGGATACAGAGCAAGGGAAATACTTGTGGGTCTTGAGTTCTAGGACTAGAGGATAGGCAAGAGTAAGAGAGCCACTTCTTCCTCCTCTAGTCAAAACAGCTCGAGGAGCACTTGTAGACTTGGAGACTGAACATCAATACAAAGCTTCTGTGTAGAGAATCACTCTACTATCCCTCCCTGGATTCCCCTAGCGCATATTAGTCCCCACCTTCAGCCTATCCATGGCATCTGTCGTGACACCACCACGACAGCCACACCAGCAGCAACACCACCATCACGACCTAGACCACGAGGAGGACGAGGAGGAAGAAGACGATGGACGCAGCCACCGCCCAACCCATGAATCCTACCACTCAGTAACAAAAGCATCTATCATGCAAAGGAGTAGTTCGGCGACATTGGGGGTGAGATAATGACGTTTCCAAGATTGATTTCCGTGTTTCTTAATTACCATGTTTGGTGCTTGCTTTGCACGTTTCTACTTCCTTAATTGTTAGCAACTGGTGTTTGTTTTCCATATTCTCCTCTAGCATGATTTGATTGTGTGGCGTTGATTCTACTCATGTACAGAGAGGGTGATGATGGACCAGAAGGGTCGGAAAACTATCTGTCTGTGGGGTTGCCGAAGTATAGTACCCCGGCGAAGAACCTCAGAGCAGCAGATGCCGCGGCGTCCGAGCTAGAGGGTCTGACGGGTGAAGCTCGCCAAAGACAGCAAGACCGGGTTAACGAGCTGGTTCGGATCGCGAACAGGCAGAATGAGGAGCTGTTGAGAAGTAATCCGGAGAGAGTTGGATCTTCTAAAATCGTCCATTCGGTGATGGGTAACCCAGAAAAATCCGCTGGAGCCGCATCATCACCTCATGGTGGCCCTAGAAGAGAAGAGGTAGTAACCTCGGCCAGACGGAACAAGCAAATCGTCCCGTATGACCCAAAGCGTGCGGGAAAGGAAAAAGAGATACGGAAAAACGACGATCGACGAAGTGTGAGCCGAGGTAACCATGATCAAGGCAATGCCGGTCAAGGGAACGCCGCCAACAGCAACGCCAGACAGCGAAACTCCGCAGGAGCAGATCAACCGCCGCAGCGGAATGCACCAAGGCAAGAGCAAAGTGCCGGCCATGGTATGCAACAGAGAGGACCACAACGGGAGCAAAACCGATACAATGATGGAGACTCGGAGATGATGAATGCGGGATACGCAAGACCGGACTATCATGTGATAGGGTCGAGATTGGGAAGCAGAGAGTTGATGCCGGATGACGCTAGGCTAAAATTAGACCGCTTGTATAGGTCGGAACAGATCGAATGTCAAGGTCCTCCGGGTCCAGCGTGCTTCGGACCACGGATCATGAAGGAACCACCGGTACCCAATTTTCAATTACCCAGGGGCACGAAGACATATGACGGCAGTACAAAGCCGGAGGATTGGCTAATAAACTACGCAACAGCTGTGAAAATTGCAACTGGCAACTTGAGGTGGGTTGTACGATATGTACCCCAAATGTTGGAAGGTCCAGCTAGGGTTTGGCTGAATAATTTGCCACCCGGAAGCATCAACTGCTGGATAGATTTTGAAGAGATGTTCATCAACAACTTCTCAAGTACGTATCGACGAGACCGAATGCATCAGACTCGGCAATGTGCAAGCAGAGATCTAACGAGCGGATCGTGAATTCTTGACCCGGTGGTGTACCGTGAGAAACTCGTGAGGGAGTCATAGAGTCACGAGCTATAGCATGGTTCGCATAAGGATGTAGATATGGTAGCGAGTTGTGGATGAAATTGCAAAGGAAAATGCCGATCCGTTGGCAGAGATGATCCGGATCGCGGATTCTTATGCTTTGGGTGATCCAACTCAACCTAGGATCGCCTCGAACGAGTCAAATGACGAGTACTATCCGAGGGACGGATCCGGGTCATCCCGGAGGAACGATTACAGGGGAAAAAGGAGAGACGATAGACCGGATCATCGGTATGGCTCGCAACAAGTTGCGGCCGTGAATCAAGACCAGCCCGGGGCAGGGAGCAACCAACGCCAGAAAACGGGAGGGCAATGGACTCCTCGAAATGATGGCAAGAAAACATGGACTCCGGAGCAGAAGAAGCAATGGCAAGAAAAGAAAGATCGTCCGAGGTATACCTACGAGTCAATGTTGGACCAGCCGTGCAAGTTTCACACGCCGAATCCGAGCAGCCCGGCGGGTCACACGACGAGACAATGTGAGTGGATGCGCAAGATAGAGCAAGGTGGTTCGGGGAATGCTCAGGCACCTCGGAATGATCAACCTCGGCAGGAGTTACCCCGGCAGCAATTGCTCTCCGGAGCAAACACGCAGCAACTGATGTTGCCTCCCCCTCAGCCGAGGTATGACAACAGTGAGAGAAGGGATGCAGTGCATCAAGTGGAAAACCAGCAACAACCGGATCAGAGATACTCCGGAAACGAGGGAAGAAATGAGTACAGGGAACATCACCAGAGCTATTGTGTGTTCACAACAGAAGAAACAGATAGGAAGAGCTTGCAGCGCCGACATATGGAGGTTAACGCGGTTATGCCTGCAGTGATGAGGTACATGTCTTGGTCGGACCAGGAAATTACCTGGAGCATCAAAGATCACCCCAAGCTTATGCCAAGTCCGGGCTCGTATGCACTAGTGTTGGATCCGACGTTCATTGGACCAAACATTAATGTGAGGTTCTCCAAGGTACTGATCGACAATGGCAGTAGCATTAACATCATGTATGCGGATCGCGCAAGTTGGGCATCTCGGAGAACATGCTCCGTGCTACGAGAACAACTTTCACGATCGCGTGCCCGGCATATCCTGCGAACCAATAGGCAAAGTCCGGGTCGACGTGCTGTTCGGTACAAGGGATAACTACCGAACCGAAAATCTGGAGTTCGAAGTGGTAAACCTGGAGAGCGCGTATCATGCATTACTCGGGAGACCAGCGCTGGGCAAATTCATGGCAAGTTGCCACGTTAGTTATCTGAAGATGAAGTTGCCCGGGCCAAATGGTGCAATTACTATCGTTGGGGATTTCCGATGTTCTATTGAGTGCGCTTCATTCGGGTCTAACTTAGCCGAGTCACTCGTAATTGCCCAAGAGAAAATAAAAATCCAAAAAGTGACGGCATTAGCTCGGTCCGCGCAGCAGTATATGCCGGCGTTAAGTAACCCGCATGGAAGCGTTTCATTTCATGCCGCGAAGGACACCAAGAAGATACCGGTGGATAACGTGTTTCCGGAGCGCATCGTGACAATTGGAGCCGGATTAACTGACAAATAGGAAAGCGAGCTCGTCAACTTCCTCCGTGAGAATCGGGATATTTTTGCTTGGTCCACACAGGACTTGCAAGGTGTTCCGAGGGAGTTGGCCGAGCACTCTTTGAATGTAAGACCCGGAGCAAGGCCGGTGAAGCAGCCTCTCCGACGCTTCGCCGAAGATAGGAGAAAGGTCATTGGTGACGAGATAGCTCGGTTGCTAGCAGCAGGATTTATCATGGAAGTGCTATATCCGGATTGGCTCTCTAACCCGGTACTGGTAGAAAAGAAGAAGGATGATCCGAACGTGGCAGTGGTTTGGCGTATGTGTATCGATTATACGAACCTGAACAAGGCATGTCCGAAAGATCCATTTCCGCTGCCAAGGATAGATCAGGTCATCGACTCTACCGCGGGATGTGAACTGTTGTCATTTATTGACGCCTATTCTGGTTTCCACCAGATACCCCTGAACCCGGACGATCAAATAAAAACTGCTTTTATTACCCCGTACGGGGCTTATTGCTATCACACTATGTCGTTTGGTTTACGAAACGCCGGAGCAACGTACCAAAGGTGTATGCAAAAGTGTCTGCACGATCAAATAGGTCAAAATGTGCAAGTTTACGTGGACGATGTGGTTATCAAGACCAAGGAAAGCGCAACGCTCCTTGACGACATAGGGCAAACATTCACGAACTTGAGGAGATTCCGGATGAAGCTTAACCCGGAGAAATGTACCTTCGGTGTCCCGGCTAGGAAATTACTCGGATTTCTCGTCTCTAGCCGAGGTATCGAGGTTAATCCAACTAAGATCCGAGCCATCGAACGAATGGAACTGCCGAAGTGTCTCAACGACGTCCAGAAGTTCACCGGATGCCTGGCGTCGCTGAGTCGGTTTGTATGTCGGTTAGGGGAAAAGGCACTGCCTCTCTACCAACTCATGAAAAAATCACATAAATTCGTTTGGACGCCGCAGGCCGATGAAGCTTTTGCCCACTTAAAAAATATGTTGGCCACTGCACCAGTGTTAGCTTCTCCACTGTCGAAGGAGCCAATGTTGCTCTACATAGCCACAACCAACCGAGTTGTAAGTGCAGTGATTGTAGTGGAACGAGATGAAGAGGGTAAGTCGGTGCAGAGGCCAGTGTATTACTTGAGCGAGGTATTGTCTGTCTCAAAACAGAACTACCCGCATTTTCAAAAGGTGGCATACGGAGTTTATATGGCGGCAAAGAAGTTAAAGCACTACTTTGAAGAGCATCCCATCAAAGTGATATGCGAATCCCCCATATCCGAGATAATGGGTAACAAAGATGCGAACGGCAGAATCGCGAAATGGGAAATTGAGCTAGCACCATACGCCTAACACGATAGAAGAGAAGCGATCAAGTCCAGTGCAGAAGCGGACTTTTTCGTGGATTGGGCCGAGGTACAATACGAACCACCGCCACCGGATCCGAACTACTGGAGGATGCACTTCGACAGATCGAAGACCAAAGCCGGATTAGGTGCCGGGGTTGTGCTCACCTCGCCAAAGAAGGATCAGCTCAAGTACGTGTTGCAGATCCATTTCAAACATCAAACAATGTCGCCGAGTACGAGGCTCGTGCATGGTCTAAAAGTGGCAAAGGAAATTGGCATCGTCGAATAATCTGCGTTGGCGACTGGATCTACTAATACAACAGTGTCCGGAGGTGGGACGCCTGGATCCAAACATGGCATTATACAGATTTCATGTGCGTAAAATCTCGGGTTACTTTGAGGGATGCGGTTTCATCATGTACCTCGCGTGGAAAATGAAGTCGCCGACATGTCGAAGCTCGGGCTCGACCCGACAGGCAATTCCACCGGTGTTGCATTGGAGCACCTCGTAAAGCCATCTATCGTCAGCCCTCGAAACCGATTCAATCTTTGTCCCGGAAAACGCGGAATCCGGAGCTGAGCCCATGAACATTGACGTGGGAAGTAGTACGCCGAACCCGGGGACTACCTCGGCAAACCCGGGGAATATCTCGGCAAACCCGGGGACTACCTCACTAGACCCGGGGACTGTTCGGCGTGATCCGGCTGAAGTTATGCCGGTGGATCAGATGGAAATTGACGAGGAGATGTTCCCTGCGAGAGCAGTACCAGCTTGGGCGCTGCCTATATACCAGTTCTTGAAAGATAGAACGTTACCCACTGAGGAAGTGCTAGCCAGGCAAACTCAGCGGAGGGCCAAAGCTTACACAATCATCAATTCCGAGCTGTACAAGCGAAGTGTAACCAATATCCTCCAGCGGTGTGTTGATCCGGAAGAAGGACTTGACATCCTCCGAGATATACACCAAGGAGAATGCGGGCATCACGCCTCATCACGGGCCTTAGTGGCAAAGGCATTCCGGCATGGATTTTATCGCGCGCCTTGGAGCAAGCGGAGGATCCGTGATGCAATGGTTGCCAAAGGTATGCCAACAAGACACATATGCCTATGTCGGAACTCAAAACCATACCAATTACATGGCCATGTGCTGTGTGGTGCTTGGATATGGTTGGCCCGTTCAAACCAGCCAAAGGGAACATGACGCACCTTCTGGTCATGGTGGACAAGTTTACAAAATGGATCAAAGTGAAGCCTATAAGAAAGTGTGATGGAGCTGCAGCTGTGACATTTCTCAAAGACATCATCTTGAGATACGGTTATCCTCACAGTATCATAACTGATAACGGCACCAATTTTGCTGAAGGAGCATTTGCACGATTCTGCCGAGATAAGAAAATCCGACTCGACATAGCCTCGGTAGCCCACCCCGCATCGAACGGACAAGTGGAAAGATCCAACGGATTAGTGCTATCCGGATAAAACCCGGCTCATTGAGCCGCTGCAAGATCAACGGGTGCTGGATAGAAGAACTACTAATGTATTGTGGAGTTTAAGAACAACTCGAATCGATCAACGGCTACACGCCGCTCTTTTCCGTATATGGGGCAGAAGCTGTATTACCAGCCGACATAGAGCATGATTCGCCAAGGGTCACCCAATACACAGAAGCTGAAGTGCAAGAAGCCCGGCAAAATGATGTTGATCTGCTGGAAGAAGCGAGAGAACTGGCACTGTCCAGATCCGCCATATATCAGCAAAATCTTCGACGCTATCATAGCCGGAAAGTGTGCCCCGAGTCTTCCGAAGGCGATCTAGTGCTCGGTTGGTACAACGTACCACCAGCATGCATAAATTATCCCCCCCTTGGGAAGGACCATTTATCATGAGCAAAGCATTGCACAATGACTCTTACTATCTCATAGATGCAAAGCCACAGGACAAGAACAAGGCGGACAGGTCCGGAGAGGAATCCAAGCGACCGTGGAATGTAGCACTACTTCGTCCGTTCTACACTTAGCTAAAGAGTGTATGTACCCGAGTCATCCTCATATGTCGGTATGTATGTCGGCAGTGAGCCTATCAATGAAATAGCAGGGCCTCGGCGAGAACTTCGGGACCCGCCTTAATAAATGATTGTGGTTATTTTTTATGCATTAGCTGGAATGACTCGTTTCCCTTAACCCGGATTAGTAATGTGTGAGCACCAAAAACCCAACCTTTCGACTCACTGCTGTCCAACAAGAATTGGCTTCATGGCGAGCAAGGGAACAAGTTTGGAATTGCGTGGCACATGAAAAACGACTAAGGAAACGAGTTTATTCGAGCTAATGTTTGTTTTTCAGACTAACCCTGTATTTATTTTCAAGTTACTATGCCGAATTATTTTGAGCTAAACCTAAAAGTTTCTAAGTATTGTTAAAACAATTTTTGAAGCTTGGGTTCATAAGTCGTAAAACCGAATCAAGGTAGACACAGACCGAGCCAGAGAATTGGACGAACAAGAAAATGAAACTCGGGGACTACGCCCAAGTTAATCCGGCATACAAGCATAGTAGCAAAATATTATGTATTCAGCATACAATTGCACCCGGCATACCGGGGATCTGATGAATTTTCAAGTTTTTTAGAATTAAGGAGCAGCAGGAGGAGGAAGTTCGGCGTCATCATCACTGTCTTCGATATCCGGCAAGATCTTCTCCGTCATCGCCTCGACCCATCCTCCACGTTCTCCATCTGTTCCTCCTCGCCGGATTCCGTAAAGCTCGCCTCAACCTACCATGGACTGAGAATATTCGATGAGGTGAGGCGCAAGCTCGGCGCCGAGCTACCCACTCCGGATCATCGGTCCATTTGGATCCGCACCGACGGTGGTGAGGAGGCTCGATTGATTTTCTCGTACCATGAAAGGATATGATGGAGAAGGGTATTCGCCATGCGCCGCCAATGGATTCCCTCCAGGTCAAGTTGAGTCTCAATCTCCATCAGTTTTTCCACAAGGAGCGTGATCCTTTCCGAGCGTCCTCGCTGGCGTAATGTGTTGAAGATCCGGACCGCAACGCCGAGGAGATCTTTTCCATAGTTCTTGATAGTTTCCACCCGAAATGACATGCTAACCAACAAGTCCTCCATGTCCAAGGGATGCTCTCACCATCGAGTGATGGGAGTACCCTCTCTTGGCGGAATTTGGCAACGCAAGGGCGATGGCGATTCTCCGGAAAGTTGTCTAAAAATAAGGAAAGGGAGGATGCTGAAGCAAAGACATATGAGTTAACCCGGAAAACTGCGTCGGGCAAGGAAAAGAAACTTACGTGAGATATGGTGATGGATCCGGGTCAACTCATGGATACAACTATCGCGTCTCTGCCGAAGTTGTTCAAGCTCGGCAAGCGCCGACCCAAGCCGGACTTTGGATTCCTTGAGCAGATCCTGGTCCTTGGAGATCTGAAGGGTAAAGCGCTCACGCTCTTCGGTGAAGTTCTGGCCAACTTTCTGGAGCTCGGTTTTGTGTTGGGCCTTCATCTTCTCCATCTCGGCCTTGAGTTTGGCTATCTCGCCGTCCTTGGTCCGGAGGAGGGCAAGCTCATCGTCCTTCTTCTTCAGCTCGGCTTGATGTTGTCCTGCTTGTTCGAGAAAATGCAGCATCATATCAGGCACGGGCACACTATCCTCAAGCGATGCTGAAATAGTGTGTTGACCCGGCAAAGCCGAGGAGTGAATGTTCGCCGAGCCAAGAAAAAGAAAGAATGGAAAACACAGCGACGTTGACCAAAAAGAGGACATACCTCGGATTTCCTCCAAGTTTTTTGCATAATCTTGTTTTCAGCCTCCACCCCAGCTACAAAAAACCGAATGAGGTTAATCCGGCAGAAACAAACGAAGCGATGAGGTGTTAAGAGAGGAAATTACCCCTCTTTTCATGCTCCGCGCCAAGTGCAACGTGTTTTGCGCGCAAGGTCTTATGGGTATCAAGCAGGCGCTGAAACTCGGCACTCCGACGGTTGGTAGTTACCTGACAAAGGCACAGGCATGAAAAGTTAGTTCGGTGATATTCGAAGTGTACAAGATCCGGGCCAAGCGGAACTTAACCCGGCTCTAGGTGTGTGCATATTCGAAGTGTACAAGATCCGGTCCAAGCGGAAGTTAACCCGGCTCTAGGTATGTGCATATTCGAAGTGTACAAGATCCGGGCCAAGCGGAACTTAACCCGGCTCTAGGTATGTGCATATTCGAAGTGTACAAGATCCGGGCCAAGCGGAACTTAACCCGGCTCTAGGTGTGTACATGTTTGAAGTTTACATGCAGCTACGTTGATCTTCTAAGGAGCATCCGGCCGAATAACAGGTACTCCGCCGGAGGCTCGGGGACTAATGGTTATTATCTACAGCATGTAAGGAAGAAACAACGTACCTCCATCATACGCCCAACAAGGTTAATGGCCTTGGCGGCGGTATTCATCTGAGCGGAAAATTCAGCTGGGCCGAACTTTTCCGAGAGATCGTCCTTGTAGACGAACTCCGCCTTATTCCAGTTCATGACAAACTCGATGAGGCTCGGAGGATACCGTTCGCCAGTGGGCATGTGAGGCGCCACCAAGCCCTTGGCGTGAGCTTCTTTCCTCTCAATCAGGGCAAGAGCTGGGCTAGTGTGAAGAACCATCTGCCGTGAATCAGCTGGCTCGGCAGGAGGATCCGTCGCTGCTGGGGATTTCTTTGGAAGCATCGACGACAAGGTTCGTTGCCCAGCCTCGGCGGAGGTGAATTTGCCTTTGGCCTGCTGGGAGGAAGTGACCGTAGTGGATTTGCCCTTGGAAACCACTGGAGTGGGTCCTCGCCGAGCTTGAGATGACTCGGACGAGGCAGATGAGCTTGGCGCAGGAGCTTTGGTGGCTGGCGTTGGAGCTGCTGTTGGATTCTTCGGAGCCGGGACAGGCGCTGGTTCGGTGGCTGGTGCTGGAGCTGCTGCTGGGGCTGGAGTTGCGGTAGACTTAATCGTTGCTGGTTGCGGCAATGCCGAAGTGCCGGACGCCATCGCCTCGGCCGATCCGACCCCTCCCGATCCGAGGTCGCGTCCCTCTAAAGGAGGTACTGCGGAATCCGGAGCGACCGCAGAGCCTTCCGGAATAGGGCTCAGCGGGCGTGACTCATCGTCGCGGGGAGGGGAAGGACTAGAGCGAAGAGGAGAGGAGATGCTCGATCCGCTCTAAGGGACCTCCATAGGAGCCCTGCAAGAGAAAGTAATGTCAGGAGTGAAATTACCCCGAAGCAGGGAGAAATGTGTCGCGTAGTGAAAAAAGAGCTTACGCATCCGAGGTCTCTGCCTCCTTAGGTTTCCGGGCCCTCCTTGCCGGGGCCTTGCCTACTCGTTTGGAGGCAGTCTTATCTCCGGACTTCTTTTGCCTTTTGGAAGGCTGAGAAGGTTCGGAAGAAGAACTCGACGCGGTTCCGCGCTTCTTCTTTGACGCCGCCGGAGCAGGCTCGCCCGTGGCAAGGGGAGGATCCTCGTGGATGTGCCGACCGGGGTTAGCTGATGCCGGGTAAGCAAAAGAAAGAGGGACAGCCTCAACGGGTTCAATCACATCGATATCCGAGTCATCCTCATCGTCGGGCCAATCTCTAAGAGAAGAGAATTTACCGCTGGGTCGTCTGGTGGCGTCGGGTGTGGGGAGGAACATCTCCTGGTCCGGCTCCTCCTCGTCCAGAATTTCTCGGTCCGGGGCCCACTTAAGGGTCGGATCCGGGCCATCCTCGAGGGTTTGCTGGAGAAACAGCTGAGAAAAAAGCACAAGGAGCAAGGTCAAGAATGTGATAAGAACCGACATGAGATTGATCCGAAATAAATTTACCCCGTGAAGCTTACCGCGGGAGGGAGCCTGTCACGGCAGTAATGCTCGATTCCCCACGTCCATTCGGCGGAGAAGTCCTTATGGGTGGTGAAAAGAGCCTTGACCCGGCGAAAGATCTCCGTATTGCTCAACCCGAACGAGGAGGTTCGGTTGGGGTCGCGACTGAAGCTCATATGGCACAACTTGTGAGTGCTCCGCTGAAGGGGAGAGATTCGGTTGCGCACGAATGTGATCATGGCATCCTCATTGCGCAATCCGAGCTTCTTCAGTTCCACAAACCTTTTGTTCACTTGGTTGGCCAGGGTTGTAGGCTTCCTGGCAACCTCCTCCCAGAAATCCGTGTCAGGGGGACCCGGAGCGTAGGGCAGCAACCGGATCAAATCTTCCGTGCCTTCATTCCGGACATAGAAGAAGGTCCGGGCCCACCCTTTGCAGGAGTCAAGCCCGGTGACCCGGGGAAAGATTGAATACCTCCGGGGCGAGATCGAGGCAGCTCCGAACTGAGTTAGCTGCTTGTCCTCCGACTCGACGTGGATGTTGGGGACGACGCTTGCGGAGGTCAAGAACCGGATCCACAGCTCCTTCAGAGGCTATAGCCCGTGTAGCCCTCGATCAAGAAACGCAGCGACAGAGAGGTGATGGCGTCACGGAGATGATGTGGTTGCGGTGATAGGTCCGGATCCGCCCGAAGAAATCACTCACCGGAAGCCCAAATCCTCGTTGGAAATGGGATAAGAAAACAACAAATTCGCCCGGATTAGGTGAGGGGCCAGCCCGAGGAGGGAGACGAGCAGCGACGCCGGCTGGGATGCGCCGGTCCGTAGAGCCAAGAGATGTCATCTTCGCAGACCTGTGAGCCGCCCACGCCGTGGTCCGCCAGCCGGGCCCTCCTCCATATCCTGTTCAACAACGACGAGCTCTTCCTCCGCCATCTCAATTCCGTGTCTTCGCTGAGCTGGCGGCGTGGAGCTCTGCGGTCTAGACCGACGAGGACCCGTGAACAGAGGCGCAATGATGATCGCGGCGGAGAAACAAAGAAAATGCGGCGGCGGCGCTGCTGCAACGGGCACTGGCGGCGGCACGGTTGCGAGGAAGAAGAAGAGGAACAGGCAAGGGGGCGTGGAGATGGAAAAGTTCTAAGGAGCGCGCCCCTCCCCTATTTAACCACCCCTACCATCAATGTGTAGGATCGTATATGCAGAACACCACATGATGTGGCCATGTATCACCAGCATCGACCAATCGAGAGGAGCCACACCGGGGCCGCAGAGTGAATGTGATCCAATGACACGACGCAGCGATAAGAACGAGAGACAGACGTGGCGTAACCCACGCACAATAATCACTGACGCCATCGGTTCTTGCCAGGCCCTTAAAATAAGGCAACGTAATGATTAACCGTTACGTGGGTCGGCGTACGAGAGAAGGAAGCAAGGCACGGATCCGAGCCACGATGGTAACCCGGCCGGCAAGAGAAAACTTGAACCGTGCGGAGGGAAAGTAAAACCAAACGATCTGAGCCAAAGTGGTGACCCGGCCGGCAAGTGAAAACTTGGAGCGTGCGAAGGGAACGTAAATCCATATAAGGTCAAGCTTGATACGAATGAACTGATGTGGCCTTAGCGACCAAGGCCGCTAAGGCCGCACCAGCTTCGGAGACTAATGTTGGGGGGATAACCCCGGGTAGGGTCACTCCGGGGTATAAGGACCGAATTAGCCGAGGGTCGGCAAGGTCAAAGCGGATGCTGGCCGAGTCACCTCAAGGCAGGCCGGATCACGGAGTAACCCGGACCAGGGGGGTCGCCTAACGTCGTCTCGTCCGACTCAAGGAGTAAGTCGGAGACACTTGTCTAGCTTATATGCAGGAACAGGTGTGGCCGGATCAACTGTGATCCGGATCCTCGTTTGGCTTCTAGGAGAAGGAAGGAATATCTCTGGTCAAAAAGAAGGCCCGGTGCGTACTGGATGAGCGAATAAAGCAAGGGCAGGACTACCGGATCGTGGCCGACAAGGGTGACGACGCTCACGTCGGCTGACGCAGGCGCCGCAGAGGCAACGTCGCTAAAGCAAGAGTGACGTGGGGGAAAAACGCCCCTGTCGGGTTACTACTTTGGGAGGAGGCATATTCTTAGGAATATGCCTCCACGTATGCCCTAGGGGACAACCACCCCTATATAAGGGGGGGTTGGGGTTCTGGTAAGGGGGTTGGGTCTTTTCGGATATAGAGCAAGGGAAATACTTGTGGGTCTTGAGTTCTAGGACTAGAGGATAGGCAAGAGTAAGAGAGCCACTTCTTCCTCCTCTAGTCAAAACAGCTCGAGGAGCACTTGTAGACTTGGAGACTGAACATCAATACAAAGCTTCTGTGTAGAGAATCACTCTACTATCCCTCTCTGGATTCCCCTAGCGCATATTAGTCCCCACCTTCAGCCTATCCATGGCATCTGCCGTGACACCACCACGACAGCCACACCAGCAGCAACACCACCATCACGACCTAGACCACGAGGAAGACGAGGAGGAAGAAGACGATGGGCGACCACTTCAACCCATGAATCCTACCACTCAGTAACAAAAGCATCTATCATGCAAAGGAGTAGTTCGGCGACATTGGGGGTGAGATAATGACGTTTCCAAGATTGATTTCCGTGTTTCTTAATTACCATGTTTGGTGCTTGCTTTGCACGTTTCTACTTCCTTAATTGTTAGCAACTGGTGTTTGTTTTCCATATTCTCCTCTAGCATGATTTGATTGTGTGGTGTTGATTCTACTCATGTTTGGTGGGATTGTTTGAGGACAATTTAATCCTCATGATTCTCTCAATATTTAATGTTGAAAGTGATGTAAGCATATCAACTTTAATTTAATAGTAAAGATACTTTCTTAAATATTGATTAGGAACATATTTGATGCCCGCACAATTGGTTGGTCTTGATTCCTCCGATTGAGGATGATTTGATGGTCCAGATTTTTTCAATGTTTTGGTGTCAAGTAATAATAAATATATTAATAAAGCTAAAAAAATTACAAAACGAATTATTTTGAAGTTGATGACATGTGGGTCTAATCTAGCTGGCCCGCACGCAATTCTCTTCAGTTACATATGTCCTGGCCCGAACGCCAGGCGACCCACGCACACCTCACCTCAGAGCGGAAACAGAAGAAGAAAACCTGAACCGGAGCGGAGAAGAGCGGCGGCGGCGGCGGCGATGGCGGGCGGCGACAGGGAGAGGGACGTCGATGAGCGCAACCAGATGATGCAGAACCTCTTCGGCGACCAGTCGGAGGACGAGGAGGAGGAGCCCATCGAGGTCGTCGACGAGGACGACCAGCAGCCGCCACAGCAGCAGCAGCGCCACCACCACGACCTGGACCAGGATGAGGACGAGGAGGAAGAAGACGACGGACGCAGCCACGGCCCATCCCACGACCCCTACTACTCGGTAACACACATCCATGTCTCCCCTCTCCCTGTGATTGATGTCCCCTGCTCTACTCCCCATCCTGGTCTAGGGCTTAGTTTTTTTTCTCGAGGAGTCGTCGTCTGGAAGACTTGCGATTGTGTTTGTAACTGTTTGAGAAATTGGGCAGATTTCTGTTTCGTCGATCCCCGGAAATCTAATTGGAACATTTTTAGGTAGAAAATTCGTAATAATAGGAGGTGCGTGTGTATCTGTGCCAGTCTCCCAATTATTTGAGTGGTAGAATCTGTGGATATATTGGGAATTGTGAGCGGTGTAGCAAGTGATCTGGAAGAACGATGGGGATCTCTTACTTTTAAAACTGAACTTTTAGTCTCGTTAAAGAGTTATAAACATGGGTTCCTGCAGATTTCCTTATATGCCTTAATCTTCATCGACATGAATAAAGCTATCTGATCTTGCATTTGGTTACTCGTGTGTTTACCCAGGAAGAAGGGGAAGGCGAGGCGGAGCATGGAGGGGAAGGTGAAGCAGAAGGAGAAGGTGAGAGTGAGGGGCAAATTGGGATGGAAGAGGAAAGTGAGACAGAGGCTCACCCTGCTGATCGTGATCAAGGAGAAAGTGACATGGAAAAGGTTCAGAGCTCACCAGAAAGAGAACTCAGTGATGGGGTGATGCAAACTGATGCAGGGGGCATGGAAAGTGAAGATGAGGGCTACGAGCAGCAGGCAGTTGCGAGCAGAAGAAGGGGAGCTGTTGCCTCCGAGTCGGAGGGATCCGAAGATAATTACTATGCAGCTCAAGCTCCTGAAAATGATGAACCTCCTCAAAGGAGACCAAGGCAAGGAAAACCAGAATTCTACTTGTTAGATTATACATTATATGCTTTTGAGACCTGACATTACTAATTGACCAGTTCAATGGTTGACTAAGTGTTTATAGATCATCTCGAATAGTGTAGTGACTCATAAGAATCATAATATCATTATACAGCTCGCCAATGGAGGAAGAAGGGGATCATGAAGTTGTCCGCGATGTGTTTGGTGATAGTGATGAAGATGAACCTGCTCCTTATCGTGCCCCGGATGAAATTGATGAAGATCCACATGTAATATTCAAATCTCAATATCTTTATTTCCCATCCATTTTCTATATAAAATGTAGGAATTTCAGAACTCCAGAAGATATCTTAATCAGAATTACTACTTGTGGCAAGACTCCCTCTTGTTAGTTATTATGAGTTTATGACTATAGAAAGCAATGGTTTAGTTGCTCACTGGATGATAGTGATAATGTGGTACATGTTAGTTTAACTGATTTTTCATTGACAAAGAACAATGGGGAATTTGGTGGTCTTTTATTATCCTGCCCCACTTTACTTTTGGATTTGTCATTTCGTGTTTCCTATATAATTTCTTTATTAAGTGGTCACATACTCACATGAACACCTGTTTTTTTGTTCTTTTCTTGCATTTGTGCTACATGAATATGACCTATGTTTCCAATCAGATTTGATGAATTTTCACATCTATTACCAATTATCTTGTTATCTTGGAGCCTTTTCACATGCCCTATGCACGCAATAAGTTTTCCTCACTCTCCTTTTGTAGAGATCTCCTATGGAAGATGAAGAGCAATATGAGAAAGACTTGCAGCCAGAGGATGTTGTGGGTGATGAAGATATGCGGTATGAATCAGATGACAACCGTGAACTGAAAACAAAAGAGAAACCAGTTGGGCCACCGTTGAACTTGATGGTTCCACTTCAGCAGCCACCAGCTCGACCTGACAAAGTGAGTTGACTACAGACTTAAACCACATCTTTCAGTCTTTGGCCATGCATCCGTTACCCACTGTTGTCTTTTCTGATGATATAATTGAATGTTGGTGCACTCAGTTACTCCCTGAAATCTTTGTACAACAGTCTCATGAAGCATGAAGTCTAGAAGCAGTATTGTTTTTCTGTATAAGCCTGTTTTCGTAAGCTCGCTTGCCCATTTGCTTTATCATGTCCAGCAATTTTATTTTGCCTCCGCATGCCTTTTTTCTGATCTGCATGGTGTACATGCAAAATGTTGCTTATTATAACTTTATATCTGTTACTACTTAATAATCTAATGGATGATGTTCTATTTCATGCCTGGTACTCACCTGGATGGTATATAATAAATGTCACGAAGGGAAAACTCATGCTGTGACGAATATTATTCCTATACTTGACGATTAAAGCATTTTGTTCTAGTTAATTTTTTCTTTATGATATGCTCATATTAGAGATAAAACCATGTCATGTTTTATAGGCTTCAGTAGGAATGTTATGATCCATGCTGAATAGTTTTGCACTTCTACAGCTATTCAAGTAGGGTTTTGTCACCTAATGATCTATTATCTTGTAGATGAATGTGATCAAGGTATCAAACATTATGGGGATTGATCCAAGGCCTTTTGATCCCAAAACGTATGTGGAAGAAGATGTTTATGTTACAGATGAATCTGGGACCAAGAAAAAAATACGACTGGAGGACAATATTGTGCGCTGGAGAACTGTTAAGAATGCTGATGGCAGTACGTCTGTAAGTAGTTGTTTTTTCATGTAGCTGTAGCATTATGATATCTTTTGGTTCTGAGTTATGCATTTATATTACACCACCATCTTCCATATTCTCTCTCCTTGAAGTTGACGAGACATTTTTTAGGATATCTAGGTTATGAACTCGCTAGCCTATTTATAATAATATGATTGCATTGGATCTTGTATGTGCTTCCAACTTGGCTGCTTGTGTTGAAAGTAGGGATGAGAGTGGAGCGGAAAGTTTCTGACCTTTAAGCAGAAAATGGGAAATGGAACAAAAATACGGACACGGAAATTGAATTTGGCGGAACGGAATTGGAAACAAAATTCTTCTGGCGGACACGGAAACGGAACCGCGTTTTCTGTCGGAACAGATGTGGAAATTCCGTTTCCGCCTAATACGAATTTCCGTTTTAGAGTTTAATGTGCATGGCCTAATCCAGCAGGCCTAAGATGTGATCTTGTCAAGCCAAACTGCAAAAGCGGCCCATCCCAATACTGGCAACTTAATCAATTTGTGAGTTTGAGGAGGCTTCGACGGTTCGACCCTTCCCTATTCCCTAGTACAATGAGCAGTCGTGCTAGAGTTAGGGATCAGGTTTGTCGGTTTCATGTGATGCTTGAGTTCTTCATGATTCAAGCGGTCTCTTGGTTCCGGCAAACATCTGCTTCCCGCTCTGTGTCCTCACCATATTCAGTCCGCATCTGCTTCCGACAATATCTTTATCTGTATTTGTTTCCGGGGTTTCTATATTCATTTCCGTTTCTGCCAAAAAAAAATTGTGGCAGCACTCAGTTCCGTCTGTTTCCGCTCCGTTTTCATCCCAGTTGAAAGCACAATTTGAAGCCTCACCTTTGAGCTGTGTGTTTGTTATGCCTAACATAAGTTGCTTGCTACAACTTTTCTTTTTATCATTGTGAGTAGCCTATGAAGGTTGTTACTGGTGTTTGGTGCTCCTATGCAGTTTTTTTTTGTTCGGTGTTTGCTGCTGTATTAGTGGGAGTTGTCTTCCCCACCAATAATAGAAGATATTGCACAATAATTTCTTGCAGGTTGAAAGTAATGCACGCTTTGTCAAATGGAAAGATGGAACCATGCAGCTTCTGATTGGCAATGAAGTTCTTGATATATCCGTACATGAAGCAAATCACGACCAGTCCCATCTGTTTCTGAGGAGTGGGAAGGTAAGCTATTTCTTGTCTGCATTTCAACAGCATTACCTATACCCTCTTCTTTTATCTATACTTTTGACATCATCCACAATGGTTTTCATGACCTGATTAATTTGAATTGTAATACAGGGAGTTCTACAATCACAAGGAAGACTTTTACAGAAAATGAGATTTATGCCATCTTCCTTGTCTTCAAAGTCGCATCGTTTATTAACTGCTCTGGTTGATTCTCAGAATAAGAAAACTGTTAAGATGCAAAAATGGTTTGATGCTAAGGATCCTGAGAGAGTGAAGCAAGAAAAAGAAAGGGTAACCAACACTCAATATTTAGTCCACTGGTTGTATGTGCTCATTGTCTTGTACCTGATTTGTGTTTATCCAACTTAGATGTTTAAGCGAAGGCTTCAAGGGGGGTGGGGGGTGGGGGGGGGGGGTGGGTGGGTGGGTGGGCATAGGGCTTGACATGTTGTCCACATTTTCGTTTTTTTCTAAGATAGTGGAAGTATTCCTAGTAGGGTCTGCAGGTGTTGGGAACCTCATGAAGAGCATGTATTTAAGATATTAAGCCTACAAGTAAAGGGTTCCCTGTTATGTGAGAGAAAACAAAAGAACAGCAGTCCAGCCCTTTGTTCTGCTCATCTTTTCTCCTCTCTCTTATTGATCTTCGAACTACTTTCCCTCCCTGCTGGATCAAAGACAGGACTTGGTGCCAACGATGAGTTCCCTCTCGTTTGTAAAGGGAGGTTGCCAGAGTTGAGGCCTTAGTTACCTATTAATCAGTGTTGGTCCCCATTTATTTTGCCTGATATTCTGCCACTCATACCAGCTAGCATAAGTCAACATTATTAAACCTGTTGTTTCTGTAGAGTTTGAGTCTACTCGTGTTTTTGTTCCATCCAGATATTTTCAGCCTATTTAGTATTTAGTCTAATGGTTATTGTAGTCATGATTCGGTTTGGACCTGATGATTATGGTGAGAACATTCCAAACATCATATCCAGTAAAGTTGCCATTTAAGAAGGCGTGACAATTATATGTTTCTGTCCCTTAGTTAAGGAGGCATATTAATCGTGCTTCTTGCTGATCTTTTTCGTTTTTTAATCTTTTGTTCAAAACCGATTTTGTATGCTTTTCAGTGAATTTGCCCTTTTCCACTGACATAGCAACTGTACAGGCTGAGGGCCAAAATATTCGAGCCCATTCACTTCTTCAACGCAAACGAGAAAAGGTGAGCCGCAAATATACACAACCATCCAGGCAAAGACGGCAGCTTTCTCCAGGGTTTTTGGAAGATGCGCTAGATGAGGTGGGTTTGTTGTTTCTCTTGCCTTTTGCCGATCAAGAAGGTTATGGTACAATTAGCTATTGGGGTATATACAGTGTTAGTATGTAGAATAAATAATACTTAGCCTAGGCAGAGTTTCTTTTAACTTGCTCTAGTAAATGCCATTTGAACATTCACCAACCATTTATATCTAAGTGTACATGCCGTTTATGTTTTCATCGAGGGTGTATCGTGTACTAGTTAAAGCTTACTCTAGGTTTATCTGGAATGATGCAAATGTTAGATCATAATTTTGGCAGTTTAGTTCTGCATGAGATTCATTTCATGCTTTGCTAGTTTACTCAAACCTTTGGGGTTTACATTCTTGAATGGAGATTTCCAGTTTCTGGGGTGGATAATTTCACTCATAAGTTCTCATGGAAATTAGAGGTACATGCTCAGTTGCTAATTTGCAAAGAGTAGAGGATATCAAATGCTCTGCTGATTCGAACTTGCCAGGATAATTTTTTGGACATAGCAATAAACGAGGTTGCATTTATGTGCTCTGGGGGACTCCTGCCTGTGTTGGCCATGAATGTTGTTATGTGCATGTCCGTTACTAGATTTGCTCTGCTGTTTCGGGTAGTAATCCAAATGTGGCAAGAATGCATTCAACGTATCATCATTTTTTGGCAGGATGAGGAGACTGATAACCACTACAGCTCTCGGCGAATGGCATCCCGTGGTCGTTTTGAGGATGACTTGGAGGCTGAAGCACAAGCGGAAAGGCGTATAATTAACGCAAAGAAGGTAATTGAGTAAAGACATTTTCTCATTCAAAGTAACCTACTACTGTTAAGGCTCATGTGTATTCTGTTCACATTTCCAGTCGAATTTGAGTAGAGGGGGCGTTCCTCGCAAACCATCATTCCCTCCATCTCGCCCACCAAGACGTCAGGAATACTCTGAGAGCGAAAGGGAGGAGTCAGAGTATGAAACTGAAGGCGAGGACATTGAGCACTCACCAACCGCTGGAAGGGAAGATGAGCTGGATGAGGAAGATGAATACGAGGAAGACGTGGAGGAGGAGGCTGCTATGTCAGATGAAGAAATCCAGGTAAGATCTCCTTGCCTCAAATTACAATCTTCCGTGTATGAAGTAGGCGATGTGGTGCATTGCAGTGATCTTCGAGTTTAGCAAGGTCCTTTCCTTTGACATGCATGCAAAGAATGAAAGAATTGAGTAGTTGGTAGAAGATAAGTACTCCCTCCGATCCATAATAAGTGTTGGAGCTTTAGTTCAAATTTGGACTAAAATGAACTAAACCCCCGACACTTATTATGGATCGGAGATAGTACAAGATTGCTGGTAACTTTGGCACTAGGAATATGACCATCTTTCTGAACTGAAATATAAAAATCTGACTTGGTGGATAATTTATTTTGTTGTGGTGCCATGCTGATTTGAAAACAAGATGATAAACAGAAGAGAAGGAAGCAGAAGGAGATATTTTACCGTGATTTCCCTTGAACTTGTCATTCGGTCATGGCTTGACTGTTTTGATAATACTAGTACTACTACCTCCGTTTCACAATATAAGCCTTTTTGGCAAACTAAAACAGGTCGCTAAAAAGGCATACATTTGGGAACGGAGGTAGTAGTAGATAGACCGCATACAGTCTTGAAAAGAAAGACATTGCAGTTATTTGCTGTTAACAATAATGAAACTGGAACTGGTGGTGCTGCTTGTGCAGGAACCAAAGCGTAAGAGAGAGTCAGCTGCGAGTGGGAGCCAAAGGCGCAGGGAGGTGGACTCGGACGAGGACTCCCCACCGAGGAAGCAGCAGGCCGTTCATCGTCGGAAGACGGTCGTTTTTGACAGTGACGAAGACGAATGATGAGAAGGAGGAACTTGCGGCTTGAGTGCAAGCCATTTTCGAGCTCTTCCGTTGGGAAGAGGCCGCCCAGGACGAGGCCAAGGCGCGCGGAGCCATGATGATGAGTATAGCCCCATTAGGAGAACCCGGAAAGAACCGTACAATGAGTCTCTGTTACCAAAAGTATTGTTCAACATTTGCATGTTTGGATGTCGTTCCTTTAGGAACACCGATGTTGTGAGTATGTCTGTTATAAGATAATATAATCGGATAAAAAAAGGCCCTGTTTAAGCGGATATCTCGAGTAGAGAAAATCGAGGCATCCATGTGAATATTGTAGGCCGTGTCAATCCAAAACCCCTTTTCTGTCCTGAAAATTTTGACACAAGCAGCACCGCAAACTAATTGTAATAGGCGATTTTTTTTTCATATAACACTATAACAGGCGAATCGAAGTAAAAAAAAAGAAGCGGTGCAGCCGCTGCCGCTGGAAAGAGACGAGCAATAAATTCAATCTTTGTTCCCATTCAACAAGAAAGACCGACGACTGCCCCATCACCGGCACGTCGTTGTCAGCACGGCGACACCAACGACCATTGTCTCCTACTGCTGTCACCATCTATATCTATCTACATCCATCTCCAGTGACGCTGTTCCGCGGAGACAGACAATCAAAATCCCCGATCTCGAGACGGGGGTCTACGGCAAGGATGGGCTCGCGGCGCCCTGGACCTGGTCCACAGCGGTGGCTCCCTCTGGGGCCTCGGTTGTACCGCTTGGCGCTTGCGGCGCGCGCCAGATGGAGCCCACGCGGACACCTGGTGGCCCACCTGTCAAACGACACCGCGCTCCGCCTTGGCCGCTTCTTCTTCTGCGGTGGCTTGTGGGCCCCGCACCCCGCGGGACGGCGTCCAAGAGCCTTCTGGCGTGCTAGTTCTGTGTTGGAAAAGCAATCGGCGCTTTTCCTTCTTTATTAATTTCCTCTATCTATTATCTATCTACATCCTTTTTGGAACTATACGAGTGAGTTTATGAACCAGTGGACGAGCAGGGCTGCATCGTCCGTCCCTTTGTCTTTTTTCTTCTTCTCCTTGTCCATTTCTTTTCTTCCCAACAACCAACACCGAGATTATGATGAACAGACAAAAAAGAAAATACACTGAGATAGATAGGGTCTCCTGTCTGGCTGGCGTGTGGGCCTAGGCGAGCTATACACGGCAGACATTAACAGCCGGTCCAAGTTTCCTTGTCCGAGTTGGCACGCTTCCTTCTCGGAAACGTCCAAATTAAATCGGCTTCCACCGAGTTCACGGCCAGGAGTGCTCATGGCTCCACTAAACTGGACTAGTCTGCATATTGATCAAGTCTCGCTCTTTCTTTTTCTTACTCGGCTTTACGGATCAACTTGGTAATTATTAACATATAAGTACTGCCCGTACTAATGGGTGGTCTCAGCCAATTCAACATCTCCTGAGGCTTCAAACGTAAATATTCGGAAATTCGAGGGGGCAGGGTTTTTAACCAGCCCCTATGCCTTTTATACTTATATGCCAATTTAAGGCATGCAAAAAAAAGGAAAATGGGCAAGGATGATAGGTTAATATAGTAAATATGTGTGCAACACAAATAAGTATATTTACTACGATACACCCGGCTCATAAACTAACTAAGGCAAGGACTGCACGGTTTTGAATGTGTTGCACCTTCTAGCGACCGATCGCCCCGTCTAAAACATGTATGGTCATTGCATGCTCGATTTTGTTAGCGGTTGCTAACTGCAAATCG
The DNA here is from genome assembly GCA_023614405.1 of Avena insularis. Classification (NCBI taxonomy): domain Eukaryota; kingdom Viridiplantae; phylum Streptophyta; class Magnoliopsida; order Poales; family Poaceae; genus Avena; species Avena insularis. The sequence goes on along the minus strand of CM042686.1, from coordinate 427,159,964 downwards.
GAATGATAGTTCAGTTTCAAACCCGTATGAGAAATTTTAGATAGGGAGGCCACAAATGAGAATGTAGAACACCGTTAGCCACACAGTATGAGGTTTATTGTCGTCTTGGGCGAGAAAGCTATGGCTCGTTAGGTCAAGAGTGTTATGTGCATGAAGGCGTGGGTCATCGAAGACCAAACCGTCGGCCCAACTAACATTATTGCCCAATTTTGTGGACCATAGCCAAAGCATTCAGTTTGTATTGACACAATAAACAATAATCCTTAATATCGCTAACCCGTTTTCGCGAAAACGCTACGACCCGAGTAGGCCAAGGACGTCTTGCCCTATTGTAAGATGACCGAGATTGCGTATATTTGAGCCTAAACTTTCGGTCCAATTAATAATGGCGCCAAATTTTATGGACCGCGAGCGCATTGCAGCATTATGGACACCAAAAGCAATATATCACTCTATTTGGGCCTAATATTATTTTAAACACTTGATTGTACCAGCATTTCGGCACCAAAAAGATACATTCATAAGTCCATAAGGAAATACATAAAGCAAGCAGCGAATGTGGTTACTAGTGTTTCAATTTTGTACGTGATGTCGTCTATCTTTGAAAAATAATTATATGCCAATTTTAGGCATACAAAAAAGAAAATGAGTAGGGATGATAAGTTAATATAATAAATATATGTACAACTCAAAAGTGTATATTTACTATGACACATCCGGTCTGATACATGAGTGCTAACTAAGGCAAGGGACTATGCCTTTTTGAATTCATTGGACCTTCTAGCGACCAATCACGCCGATTAAAACATGTATGCTTAGTTTTTTTAGTAGTTTCTAACTCTAAGTTGGTATGATAGTTGAGTTTCAAACCCCTATGAGAAATTTCAGATAAGGAGGCGACAAATAAGAATGCAGACACCCCGTTAGCTACACACTATGAGGTATATTGTTCTTTGCGCGAGAAAGCTATGGACTCGTTAGGACAAGAGCTTTTGTGTGCGTGAAGACATGGGCCATCAAAGACCAAACCATCGGCCCAACTAACATTATCACCCAATTTTGTGGACCATACCCAAACCATTGAGTTTGTATCGACACAATAAACAATATACCCTTAATGTCGCTAGCACGATTCCGTGAAAATGCTATGGCCCGAGTAGGTCCATGGACGTCTTGCCCTATTGTAAGATGAACGAGATTGCAGACATTTGAGCCCAAACTTTCGGTCCAATTAATGTTGACGCCAAATTTTATGGACCGTAGTGCGGTAACGTGAGTATTGCGACAATATGGACACCAAAAGCAATATATCACTCTAGTTGGGCCCAAAGTTAATCTGAACACTTGAGTATACCAGCATTTTGGAACCAAAAAGATACATTCATAAGTCCATAAGAAAATACACAAAGAAAGCAACAAATGTAGTTACAAGTGTTTCAAGTTTGTATCTGATGTCTTCTATCTTTGAAAATTTACAAACAAGGAAAATATGTAGGGATGACAAGTTAATACGGTAAATACGTGTCTAAATCAAAAGTTTATATTTACTATGGCACACCTGACTCTGACACATGAGTGCTAACTAAGGCAAGGACTATGCCTTTTATAATTCATTGGCCTTCTAGCGACCAATCGCCCCGTCTAAAGCATGTATGATCATTGTATGCTCAATTTTTCAGTAGTTGCTAATTGCAATAGTAGTTGAGTCAAACTACTATGAGAAATTTAAGATAAAGAGACAACAAATAAGAATGCACAGACCCCATTAGCCACACAATATGAAGTATATTGCTGTTTGTGCGAGAAAGTTATGAGCTTATGTCAAGAGCTTTATGTGCGCTAAGAGGAGCCATTCGAAGACCAAACCTTCGGCCCAACTAACATTTCCTTCCTATTTTGTAGACCATATCCAAAGCATTGAGTTTGTGTCGATACAATAAACAGTACACCCTCAATGTCGATAGCAACTTACTGATGTTCAAAATGCTGGAACCCCAGTAAGCCAAGAACGTCTTTCCCTATTGTAAGATGAGCGAGATTGCAGACGCCGGAGCCCAAACTCGTTGACGCCAATCTTTATGGCCCATAGTGAGAGGATTGAAACAACATGGACACCAAAAGCAATATATCACTCTATTTGGGCCCAAAGTTATTTTGAACACTTGCGTATACCAACATTTTGGCACCAAAAATACACATTCATATGTCCATATGAAAATACATAAAGTAAGCAGAAAATGTAGTTACACATGTTTCAAGTTTATATCTAATGTTGTCTACCTTTGGAAAATAATTTTATACCCATTGTAGGCATACAAAAAATAGAATGGGTAGGGATGTCAAGTTAATGTAGTAAATACATGTGCAACTCAACATAGTATATTTACTATGATACACCTGGCATCCACACATGAATGCTAACTAAGGCAAGGATTGTGCCTTTTTGAATTCATTAGACCTTCTAGAGACCAATGGCCCCATCTAAAACATGTGTGATCATTGTATGCTCAATTCTTAATAGTTTCTAACTGCAAGTCAATATAATAGTTGAGTTTCAAACCGCTATGAGAAAGTTCAGATAAGGAGGCGGCGACAAATAAGAATGGACAGACCTCATCAACCACACAATATGAGGTATATTGCCGTTTGTGTAGGAAAACTATCGGCTTAGGTCAAGAGCTTTGTGTGCGTGAAAGATACGGGCCATTTGAAGACCAAACCTTCGGCCCAACTAACATTACCTTCCAATTTTGTGGACCATAGCCACACCACTAAGTTTGCGTTGATACAATAAACAATACACACTTAATGTCGGTAGCAACTGTATTGACGTTTCCACGAAAACGTTGCGACCCGAGTAGGCCAAGAACGTCTTGCCCTATTGTATGATGAGCGATATTGCAGACGTTGGAGTCCAAACTTTCGGTCCAATTAATGTTGGCGCCAATCTTTATGGACCTTAGCGAGAGGATTAAAACAACATGGACACCAAAAGCAATATATCACTCTAATTGGGCCCAAGTTATTTTAAACACTTGAGTATACTAACATTTTGGCGCCAAAAAGATACATTCATAAGTCCATAAGGAAATACACAAAGCAAGCACCAAATGAAGTTACCAAGCAAAATACACGGCAAATAAGGTCATATTTTATGTTACCACTGTAATGCCCCATATACACAAGTTATATTGGCAAATAAGAAAAGGCTCCTCAAAATAAGACCATGAAAAGTACAGGACGTGAATAGAAATCAACGGGAGAAATTAACCAAACAAAAGTTGCCATCCGATTCTCGCAGTCTAGCCCCTTAAGTTTCCTCTAATCATACTCCTGTCGTCGCTTCGCCTATATAATACCGGCCTTCAGCATCGACCCCACCCCACATTTCTCTGTTCACACTGACTCGACAGCCTCAGCTTGCCAGGACCTCGTCGGCGAATAGTCGGAGATGGCCTCCCATCGCCGGAGCACGCTCCGATACACAACCACCTCCACCATATTCATCCTCCACCTTCTCGCCACCGCCGCCTCCTCCTCGGTACCCCAAGAACAGGATAAGACAGCGCTCCTCCAGCTCAAGAACGGACTCTCGTCCGGCTCCGGCGACGTTCCCGGCCACTGGTCACCAGAATCTGGCGTTCAACACTGCTACTGGAAGGCGGTGAGGTGCGACTCTCGGTCCCGGGTCGTCGCCCTCTCCATCCCTTCTCGACCCGGCGGGGCGCTCGCCGGGGAGGGGGAGTTGTCACCGGCGGTGGCTCGCCTCACCGAGCTCAAAGTCCTCTCCATGCCCTCCCGTGGGATCCGAGGAGAAATCCCCGGTGAGGTATGGAGTCTGCAGCACCTGGAGGTGCTCAACCTCGCGGGCAACTCCCTCCGCGGCTCCCTTCCGGCCACCTTCCCCGGGGGGCTGCGGAGCTTGGACCTTTCCGGCAACCATTTCTCTGGAAGAATCCCTCCTGGTATCGGGGACTGCGCGGCGCTCCGGAGACTTCGGATGTCCTCCAATTCGTTGGATGGTTTCATCCCGCCGCAGATTGGGAAGCTTGCCAAGCTGCGAGTCTTGGAGTTGTCCGGCAACAGGCTCGCCGGAGGCGTTCCGCGAGAGCTCCGGCATTGCAGATCTCTTGTCAAGGTGGACCTCAGCAGAAATTTGCTCTATGGCCGAGTGCCTTCCACCATTCTCGGAGAGCTCAAGAGCTTGAGGTTTCTGTCATTAGCTGGGAACAATTTCAGTGGTGAGATACCATCCGGTTTGGGTCAGCTGAGCACACTCAGGTTCCTAAATTTGTCCTCCAATTCTCTATCAGGAGTGGTTCCCATTGATCTAGTGGCTCTAAGGAATCACACTATTCTACTGCTTGCCAACAATCTGCTCTCTGGGGAGATATCTGCCACTATGTCATCACTTGAAGTGGTTAGTGTTCCCTCGGTGGCAGGGGATAGTTCAGTGGTAAATCCCCATCCTCAGTTAAATGAATTATTTACTGTTATCCCCCAATTCAGAAGCAGCCGGGTACTGACCGAGGCAAACCGGGGCACACCGCCGGATGGTAGTGGCAGTGGTGGTCACTTGAGAACCGTAGAGATTGTTGCGGTAGCTACAGCATCAGCTGTTATTGTTGTTCTGTTACTTGTGGCTATCATATACCTTTGCACAAGGAGATGGACTCCGAGATCAGCAAGGCGCTCTGGTATTAAAAGGGAGGTGAAGGTTTTTCATGGTCTTGATATTGGAGCTTCCCTAACTTATGAGGCAGTTGTGCGCGCCACTGGAAATTTCAATGCAAGCAACTGCATTGGTAGTGGTGGCTTTGGCGCGACATATAGGGCTGAGATTGCACCTGGGAATTTGGTGGCAATAAAAAGGCTTTCAATTGGGAAGCAGCATGGTGCGAAGCAGTTCCAAGCAGAAGTTGAAACCCTTGGGCGGTGTCGTCATCCTAATCTTGTCACTCTCATTGGGTTCCATATCAGTGACCAAGAGACATTCCTGATATACAACTATCTGCCTGGTGGCAACTTGGAAAGGTTCATACAAGAGAGAACTAGGAGGCAAATTGGTTGGAGAATGCTTCACAAAATTGCTCTGGATATTGCTCGGGCTCTTGCTTTCATGCACGATGAGTGTTCCCCCCGCATTCTACACCGAGATGTTAAGCCAAGCAATATATTACTAGACAATGACTTCAATGCATATCTCTCTGATTTTGGATTAGCAAAACTTCTCCGGAACTCAGAAACCCATGCAACCACAAACGTCGCTGGTACTTTTGGGTATGTCGCACCAGAGTATGCAATGACATGCCGCGTGTCTGATAAAGCAGATGTTTATAGCTATGGAGTTGTACTTCTTGAACTGATATCCGATAAGAAGGCACTGGATCCATCATTTTCTCCATATGGAAATGGTTTCAACATCATTAATTGGGCTAATAAGCTAATGCAAAGAGGCAGAGTTCGTGAGTTCTTCATCGAGGGCTTGTGGGATAAGTCCCCACATGATGACCTGGTTGAGATTATGAACCTGGGGGTCATGTGCACATCGGATGTGCTTACTTCTAGGCCCACAATGAAGCATGTTGTTCGACGTCTAAGAGAAATCCGTCCGCCTTCTTACTAGGAAAAACATGAGAGGAGGTAAGCAGCATGGACTTTTAATGTAGACTGATTTTATCCATGATTGATGTTCTTATCCATGATGGACTAAGTTAGTTTACTTTGGAATAAGTTTGATACCATTTTCTATTTTGGTGTAATAATAATTTAAATGATAGTTTCAATGTTAATTTTTTTTGTTTTTTTCCACAACGGTGTGAATGTTGCTAGTACGTGTTACTGAATCTTCCTACCATCATACCTGTGCCATGATGTAGTGTCCTACGGTTCGTGCATAAGTGTTAACAAATAAGGCATCTCTTGTGGGAAAAGTGTTCCATTAGTAAAATCTCAGACACATAGCCCGTAAGCACATGTGTTAATAATGTTTGAACGATCTTCTTGGTAAGTCATAATTAGCATCTTGGGTAACTATTTCCATACAGGGAATTTGCCTACATACCCAATTAGGGAGAAAGGTATACAAATAAACGTTGGTCCCAATCGTGGTGCTTGGTGGAGAAAAAGGATGGTTGACGAGAGCATAATTTGGCATGCAGAAATTATTTTCCAAAATAAGTGTCAATGGAGGCTTAAAAAAAACTATTTGATAGTACCATCTAGCAAAGCCTCTCTTGGTGCATTTTTCAAGCTGTTTTTTTCTGAAATGGAGAGCATAGCCCTGCCCTCTGCATCATGATGATGCACACAGCCATTTTATTACTAAGTTCAAAATTATCAGAGTATTACAATCATGGATCACAGAGGGCCGAGACATGTATCAACCATCTGAATAACTGGCATGCCTAACTGACAAAATCATTTGATGGTTCAGCACACCAAGTGCGCTCCTATTTGCAGAATATGGGGAGTGAATAATACCTGAAAATGAGTGTTTCTCTAATTCTGTAGCGCGTCCAGAGGCTTATGGTTATTTCTTATTTGAAATTTGTGAAGCTGTCGTTACTGACTTGTGCCATTTCATGTGTGCAGGTCACCCGAAATTATGGTGAGCAGTGGTCTGTTATAGCGCAGCAGATTCGAGGACAAGATGTACATATGCCGCCTTGTGTTTCGGGAATAGCCTTAGTATAGTTAGCAAGATGATAAGCTTTGTTTTTTTTCTTTTCTGGTGAGGAAGAGGACTTACCCGCAACATGTTCAGATAATCAGTATCATTGCAATCGAATTTGCTGGTTGTTAAAATGTGCGGTGTTACTATGCTTGAAGCACTCTTTGAGATAATGCTGTGGGATTGGAATTGTTTGCAGAGTTTCCTTGTACAGGGCTGAGAAATATGAATGTCAGTATCGTTGAAAGGTGTGGGTTCTAACTTAAAAAAAAAAGGTGTGGGTTCTGACGGTGTCCTCCTCAAGAAGGTAAGGGCCTTTTTGATTTGCAGGATTCACAATACACAGGAATAGGAAAAACAGTAGGAGTAGTATGTTATGACATGTTTGCTGAAAACACAAGAATGGATAATAGGGAAAATTCCCTGAGGTTGGGCCTAAGATTCCATTTGAAAGTCAGTATTGGGTGAATTGAGTGGCAGTATCAAATGGGCTCCAATACCAGCTCTGATCGTTTGGTTGTGTCACAGTTGCCGATTGGAAAGTCTATCTGCGAATCCCAGTTTGTGTTTGCATGTGTACTTTTGGGGCGTGACTGGTAGCATGGACCGATTTTGGAGTTCCGGGGGGCAAAGCCCTGAGGAGCATGGCCACGTAAAAACGGCACGAGAGCCATATTGTGGACTTTGTTTGATACCCTAGGCCGCATCGTTGGCAACGCAGCTGCCAAGTTGTCACTTTGATTGGTTGGCTGCATCTAATTGGATGGACCATCAACAACCATACTAACCCAAGACTAAATACACTTACCTTGCACCACCACAACTAGTAGTCATGGAAGATAGCGCGGTGGAGACGGCCGGGATGCTATGGGAGCACGGTGCCCCATGGCGCGCAACGGAGGCACTCCAGTTTCTGGAGTGGTTACCGGCAAAGACGCTCATGATACTAACTCGAGGTCTACCTCGGCGCCGAGCCAAAGCTAGTCGTCCCAATCGTCCGTGCAGTGCTCACTCTTGTCGTTGCAATCTCTCACTCTCTCTATGTACGAACAAGAATGAAGCAGTGACCAACTTAGCTTATGAACTGAACAATGAACTTGAAACTGAACCTGAACCTGAACCCATCAATCTGCATGAACATCAGAGTATAGTTCAAAGGAAAAGGGAGAATTGTAACATCCCAGCATTAGAGCTTAGAAATAAGCTGAGATGAGGTGTGTGCATTGCATTCATGCAAAAAAAATCTGGATAATTTTCGCGCTTTTAAATAAAAATTGTCAAAGTGATTGAATCTTCTCATAACTTGGTGGAACTGAAGTAGATCATCAAGTTGATTGCGATAAGTTTCAATATGATCTTTGCTAAAACTTTATCTTTGGGAAATATAATTTGATCTATGGGTAGATTAAATAGAATCACCACACATTTATGAAGGACCTTATAGAGATCACATCAGGGTATTCATTATAACAACCACGGGCGGACCCACCTTCTATGTTGTCCGGGCAGCTGCCGAGGCTTCTCTTCCGCGCGCCCCTGGTGTATGTCGAGCATCATAGCTGACAGCTGAGTTTGGTCGGGAGCTTTGCCCGGGCTGCAGGAGACGATTATTGGAAAAATTCCCCAAGGGTTACCTGAATCTTGGGCCAGTGTCCAGCGCCATCGTGGCCCATTAGGCAGCTGAAGTGCTCAATCGATCGGATCGAACTTAGAGCAGCTCTAACGGTAATACTCCCTCAGATTCTAACTAATGTTCTCAGATTTGTTTAAATTAGATGCATCCAAATCTAAACAAATATGAAAACATTAGTTAGGATCGGAGGGAGTAGTACGTGTTTACAGCCTATGAAAAAACGGTTTTTATAGTTCGAAACAGCTCGCGCAGAACGGTGCCTATAAATCATAACTGCAAATTTAAAAATATACGAACGCAGGTAAATTGAACGGCGAACACGTGTTTAATCAAAGTTCCTACGGGGCGACCCCGCATCCTAGACCAAAGATGAACCCCTCGGTGGGGGTTGCAGGGCGTGGTGGCGTTGTGGCGGAGAGGACCTCACTCGTCGGTGAGGTCAATGAGGTCGCCGAGCTCGACCTTGACGACGATGGCCAGGTTGCTGACCTCCCTCTCCCTAGCCTCGCATGCTTCGACCAGGGCGATGGCTCGTCACTACTCGGCCCACTCGATCTTGAGTTCCATGGCGACAGGGAGCTCGAATTCGTGCACCATGAGCTCCATGGCAATGCGCTCCTCATCGCTTTCATGGGCGTAGTCTGCCGCGCCTACGACGGTCCAGAGGAGGGGACTTGTAAAAAAAATATGGATCAGGCTGATTTACGAGCTCCATTAGAGCGGTCGATTTCGCGTGGGCTTGTAAATCCCTCGGAATTTTACAGTTTCGGCGGTTTTACAGTTACCGGCAGCGGTAGGTGGCAGCGCTCGACGACATGCGGCAAGTGTATTTTATCAATCCGATGCAGCAAGTGTATTTTCTCAATCCGATGTTTATAATCGGTTACGTGGATGCGATTTTTTTTGTCGCACTTCGGCTTGCCCATGCTTTGAAAAATTTCTGGGTCCGTCTTTGATAACAACCCTTGAATACTCAATTAAGATTATAACTTGAGCAAATAAACTCAATAACGAAATCTTGGTACACTTGCTTGTCATAGTTATTTATACCATAAGTATCATGATAGTTCCTAAACACTAAACATTAACTCTTATCACAAACAAAGTAGAAAAAGAAGTCAAGCCAAGATCATTCATCACATGTCTTTATTGTTATATTAAGAAATGACATTCCTATTTAACCAAGTCCTAGTGTCAGTTGATCATCAATGTTGACTAATCAATTCCTGACCTAGAACTTATTGACCTATTATATTAACCTTCCAAAGACCTTAAGTAAATTAATAAGGAGGAGGAACTAGATATGGTAGAGTGTACCATCATCAATGGAATATGATCCTTAGTGGTGATCAAACCCTTTGATGTCGGAGGAGTTAACTCACTCATGAGTTAACTAGAGGAAGTATCTAAACCTAAAAATTAAACTAGTACTTAAGAAGTTATAAGGAATCTAGAAATGATAGCATAATCAAATAATAATCCTGTTAAGCCAAGTAGATACAAATATGGAGTAAGTTTCCTTCACAAGATAAGCTTATAGAGAGACTAGTACAGGTCTACTACTTAGTTGATGATAGATCTTGATCAGACAGTTAGAAGCCTAAGATTTGTATGATCAAAGGGTGGTGGTCATTACTCTCAATTCACTTGAGAATAAATGACTAGTTGTTGAAGAAGGGTGGTCAGCATACCAAATTAGGCAAAACCTTAGCAAGATGAGTCATCTAGCTTGATGATGGGTAGTCAAGATAGAGTTTGATGAATCATATAATATGAGTTGTATGGAGTAGCTGGAGACATAGTAGTTTAACTAAGCTAATATAAGAAGAAACTTGTATTATGGAGATTAGTACCCTACCCATTCCAGGGGATGGATATCACATGTGATATAGAGATAATTGTAATCTTGCAAGCCTTGGATGTTGATGCAAGGTGGATATAAAGGAGTTAATGGATGGAGTTAGTAGTAGCTACATTGATGGATTCATCAAGGGTAGCTAAGAAATGGAAGTTATATGTAGAAGAATGGATAATGAGAATTGTTTAAGTGGCATGACCATGTCATCATACGATGATGGATATGGTGGAGTCAGATGATTGACTTATTCAGGAAGATGTGATCTTTGTGAATAAGATAAGAGAGATATATAAAGTATATTTAGGAAAGGAATTCTTTAACTATGACCCAAGCTTAGTGGGGTGTGAGAATTGGAATTCTTTAGTAGCCTTAACCAAAATCATATCAAGCCATGACAAAACTCATGTCTACCTCTTTGTTTAAAACCCTAGAATAAAGAGGGTAGTTAAACCAATTCCTATTTTTAGGCAGTCAATGGATAGTATCTCTTAGTCAAATGAAATGTCTAAGAGATAAGTAGAATACCAATTGAGAGTGTATTGATGGAAGCCTTGTCCACTTTATTATCTTAAACCCTAATTAAAAACCTAGTCTCATAAGATATCAAAATTACATGGAGTGGTAATCTTATAGCTCATTCTAAGTGAGGTATTATCCTTGGTCACAAGACATGAAGTCAATGTGTCTTAATCCGGAATATCCATCCACATTCATAATATAATATGAGTTTATTAAACCTTCTCAAAACTAAAGATAGCTATTTGTAAATGAACTTTTCATTTCCCCATTAATGATTATTATTCATTTATAATGAATTAACCAAGATTGCTCTATAATAATTCTAAACACTACAAATCAAATAGGATTTGAGTAGAAGAAGTCACCAGACTTGTAGAACCATGAGATTTAAATCACCCTATTATGCACCACATGATTTAAAGTAGTATAATATATATCAATTCTTAAGTAAGACTAAGTATGAAAGAATTACATATGTATTTATCACCATTTTAAATCCTTACCAAGATAACCATCATGGTGATAATGGAAACCATTTTTATAATATCTTCTATATAAGGATTAAATACCTAAAACCCTAATTCCTATTTATATTTTCTAATAAAAATAATCCTTTATATAATCATTATTAGTGTAAATACTAAAAAAACAGAAGTCCAAGGATGCAAATATATATAAATGTTCAATACATATTCACAAGGTATTACAAATTGAATTTAAACTTTAAATAGATAAAGAAATATGTAACAGAATAAAGAAAATAATCAGAAACATAAAAAACATACAGAATAAATCAAATCTGGCCCGAGGTCCAATTCCTCACCCCTCTATCTGACACTCGCGAGCAGTAGAAAATAAAAACCGTTCACTTTGCAAAATCCCAACAGCAGCTCGTGTCCTTCCTCTCTCTCTCACTGATAGGTGGGACATCTAGGTGGACCGCAGGTTGATTCGTAAAAATGTTAGGGGGTTTTCTGCAAAAGTCACCGTCGTCGTCACCCTCACGCACATAGGCAGTTGCGTGTGCTCCGCCGATACCGTCCGCCGCCGTCAGCAAATAGACCGCTGTGATGGATCGCCGTCGCTAGAGAGGAGGATAAGAACGCCACCGTGACGCTCCTGTCCATCCTCATCCCCATTTCCCCTCCCTCTTGTTCTTATCCTCTCCACAGAGGAGGTCACCGAACCCTAGCTCGCCGGAGTTTGCTATCCTCGCCACCGCGGACCACCTCCGAGCTAACCAAGGGCACCGTCGTGCTCGCCACCATCTTCTCGATCGATTGCCCCCATCCACACAAGCCGAGGAAGCCCCAAGCGCCTAGATTGAGACCTCCTACCTGAAGTCCGGCCACCTTCATCCATGCCAATTCCGGCCACGATCCGCTTCATCGACCGTGCCGCCGCATTTCTAGTGAGCTCCTGATCCCGATAGAGTCCTCCCCTTCCTTGATTGCTTCCTGTATCGTCACCGCCGTGATCGACCGTGAGTGTCGCCGCAGTAGGTCGTCACCCGAGTAGATACGGTGACCAAAACTTGGCGTTAGCACCACCCTTAGGATCGCCCTGCTCTCGTGGTTCGAACGCACCCATCCGCATGTGTTGGGACGCCGTAGTTCACCGCGATGGTGGCCGTGCTTGTGTCAGCACGATGCCACACCCACGTCATTTCGGCCCGGCCAGCAATGTTTGACTTGGTCCTTGCCCAGGTGGCAAGTGACGTGGTCTTAGGCCCACTGGTTAGTGACCTAGGATAGAATGGGTTGCAATGTAGAAAGTTTAGAGAGAGGGTGATGTCAGCAGTGATACAATAAATCTTTTAAGAATTAGTTTAATAATGTAACATCCCAAATCTTTAATCAAGGTTAATCAAGATCAAATCTACCTAATTTAGGGTTAACAAAAACTTTTTCTATTTAAAATCTTTAAGCATTCATATATGTGTATGCATTTAAATAGGAATTGTTTTGAATTGCCATGATGGAGTGATCTATTGGTTGTAAAATGATTCTATGATGAATGTCACATCATCTAGATCATCCCCAAGCAAATCCCAAAGAAAAAGAAATCAAAAAGAATTAAATAAGGAAATTGTCACTTTTGCCATTTTAATCACCTAGCCCACTTTGGCTATTCCTAGCACTCAAATTCAAGCAGAAACAATTGTGGATCTTTGCACCCCTTGCTAGTACAAGTAGTGATATGCCAAGGCCCACTTTGTGTCATCCCAAAAACATTCAAACTCTAATTTTAAATGACATTGGAAAATTGAATCTAGTTCATATGTCTAGATCCCACTTTTTATAAAACCACTCAAATGAACTCCATTTCAAAATCCCAAGCAAACCTAGGTGCTTAAGCATAAGATAAACCACTCCACCAAAAATCTTTGAAAAATTCAAATATTTGGTTCATGCGGCCATTTGGTCGAATAGGTGGCAGGCAAGATTTTTCTGCCTAACTAATACTGTTTAGTGATCAGTGCATTGTCGAGTTTTCGGGCCCATTTTGGTTCCCCTGTCCCTCCCAGCTCTAACCAAACCCTCACCAGCCTACCCTTTAGCCTGGAGCAGTAGTTGCGCACCGCCCGTTTTTGGTCACCGCCGATCGAGCATGCATGCGTGCAGATCACGCCACTAATCCAGACCGCCACTAGCCGCCAACCTCACCCCTCTCCACATCCCGTCCCCGAGAGCAGCCAGCCCCTGGACCACCGAGGAAACACCGCACACTAAGCCTCTGCGCCATGCGCAGAGCGTGCCAGAGCGCCGTCCCCGACAGAGCCGCACAAGCCACGCCTTGGTCCCAGCTTGCGTGCGCTGCTCCGCCTTGACCCCCTCACCTCGCTAGACACGGCCGTGCACCGCCGCGCGACCCACAGTCACCGGCAGCCGCATTGAGCATCGCCTCTGTCCCTCAAAGCGCGGGAAGCTCCTAACCGTTAGCCACCGCCCCTAGCCACGCCATTATGCCGTAGATGATCGCCAAGGAACCGCCCACCGTCTGCCTACCTCGCCCACGCCGGTAGCCCCCTGTGCTATCGTCACCGACGAGCTCCGCCCACACCCTTCGGTCCCCTCGTTGAGCCTATATAAGGAGGCCACCCCCAGCCTCAATCTCCACACCATTCCACTCCCCTCTCTCCACTGATCATTTCCCCTCTCTTGTCGGAGCCACTCGAGCAACCCATCGCTAGAATTGTGCCGGAGTTAGCTGCAGCAGAGGAGAAGAAGTCCCCGTCGATATCGTCCACCTCAGCCCCTGCCGCGACCTTGCCTGAGTCCGCTGTCGTCGTCTCGTTCGATCGCCCCCATCGCCGCACTAGCTGGAGCCCCGGTATGCCCCCACCATATCCCCACCGACCGCGTTAGGGTTCAGTCTCGCCGGCGACGTGTCCGTCGTCGACGACGACCGTGAACCGTTAGATCGTGTTCTAATCATGTGGTCCTTATCGCCCCGTACCGCTTCGTGTTTAATGAGTCACTGATAGGCAGTACCCTCCCTGTCAGCAGCCCTCAGCACCGTGGAGTGTATACGGGCCGGCCCATTTAGTTTCCCGCGCTGACCCAGTAATTCAAATATATGTTTTTCTATTTTAATTAAAACTTAGTTGTGTCCCTTAGTTCAAAAATCAATTCAAGGAGTTTTACAAATCCAAATTGAGTGATTCCAATTTTGTTGGAAAGCTAATGAAAAACTATATCCAAGCCCGTTGGATTTAAATCATTTAGACTTATAGATCTCTCCTAGTAAAAATAACAAGACAGAAGCTTTTGCACATTCAAACATTTTTATAAAATCAACCATAATAGCTTTTGAGTTGATTCCAACTCTCAAAAATCACATTTAACCATACCTATCTGAATATGTAATAATATTAAGGTTTGCATGCAGTGACTTTGGACTAGTACCAAAATAATGCTATATAGGCATTTCTAGTCACTTTAAATCATTAATTATTAAACTTGAGCTTATTAAAATGTGATCCAACATTTAAATCACATTCCCATATGTTAGAATATGTGGTGATGACATGTGTCCACATGATCCCATATTTTAATTGGAGAATATTAAATCTTCGTTAATTTCAATGAGTAGAAATTACCTTTCTCAAATAAAATAAATGAAACTAGTTCATTAAACCTTGTGATGCTTGTGATGATAATAGATCATCAAATGTGTGCCTTAGTGTGCTAAGTAGACTAGTTAAGGATTGTTTGGTGATTGTGTATCCCGTATGTATTTATAGACGATAGTACCGAGCAAGCTTTCGAGGAGGAGGAGTTCTACCAAGAGGAAGAGGAAGAAAACTTCAACCACTGCACTACCCAAGGCAAGCTAGCACTATACAAGTTAAACCTTGCAAGTTTTTTACTTGTAAACCATCATTAACAATGCAAGCTAACCCTTGCAAGCTAGATAACCCAAGCAAGAGGCATTAGGCATGCTTTGGTTATACCCTTTGACTTATACCTACTCCAAGTTTTATTTACAAGCTTTACTTTCTTTACTTTACCAAAAGTCCTTTACTTGTTTAAATGTAGCA
Organism: Avena insularis; assembly: GCA_023614405.1. Lineage (NCBI taxonomy): Eukaryota > Viridiplantae > Streptophyta > Magnoliopsida > Poales > Poaceae > Avena > Avena insularis. Next base: position 427,144,738 of record CM042686.1, on the reverse strand, counting down.
TAAAGAGTATAAAACTTGACCTATCTAGTTAGACTTAGATGTCATTCTATGGCATGAGATTGAGACTAGCATCCCACATTAGTGAACACTCTTAACTTAGTAGTTTAGAGCTAAAACCAAAAACTATTTCACTTTAGATGGGAATACTTGGTGAAAATGACTTGTGAAAACCTTGGAATGATGAGTCATTCTATTGAGATGTTTTGACATGTGTTGAGAAACACAAATGGTTTATGATGATGATGAAAATGTTGAGGCATGAGCCTTAGCCCCTTTTATAAAAAAACTGATGGTTGGGTTCGGATGCGATATCATTCCAATTTTAGCGTACAACCACAAACCTGAATTGGGTAAGGCTTAGCCGGAAGTTTATATGCATTAGTATTAGTTCCCTTGCGGGAGAGGTTTGAGCTAAGGCTACCTCTCAATGTTGTCCACCTATGCAGTGCCCAGGATGACAGATGGTCATGGCTGGGAGGCCATGCTCATAGGAGAGGTGCTTATACTAGAGTGTGTAAAGGAAAAGTTATGTTTGATGATCTGCATACTAAGTATGATGATTCAGGGTTATCCTTGACAGATGTATCGAATCTTGTGGTGAAAGTGTACCACCTCTGCAGAGTGTCAAACTATTCAATAGGCGTCATGATTATGGACAGTTGGAGTGGCCATACTGTTCCGTTGTCAGATGTTTTCAAAACAACTTATGAAATTAATTGTGACATGACTTGACCACAACAAAGTTGTGATTATGACAATTAAGTTCCCACCTAGGTGTTTTCAAACTTTATTTTATCTTTCTTTATTTCTGAACTCAGCTTAGGTTTCAAACTTAACTTTACAAATAAACTTAGAACTTAGCATTTTCCTAATAGAACTATCCTACTTGTTAGTGATAATTTGCGAGTACTTAAAGAGTACTCATGGCTTTTGTCCCTGGCTATTCCCGTGGCCAGACTATGAGGACTACCCTGAAGGAGCACATCAAGACAGCTACGACAACTAGGATCATCTCCCATCGTCAGCATTGCCTATGACTCTGAAGATGGACCCCACCGCTACGCTATTTATTCCGCTACTTGATTGTACTAAGACTGGATCATGAGATCCTTTATTTGTGTAAGACCTGATTATGGTTTGTAATGGATGATGTACTGTGATATCCAATCTGCTATGTCTCGCAAAAATGGTAATCCTGGGATTGCGAGGTATGGCATAACAGGCATCTGGGATTAAAAATCCGGGTGTTGACAAGTTGGTATCAGAGCCATCCTGACCATAGGAGACCCTAGTTAGAATGGACGTCCGAAGAAAAACTTTGTTTCAAAAACCAAAGTGAGTATTTATGAAAACTATTTCCTCTCTTACCCTTGGGAATTATTTCTCTCAAAAAAATTCATGTTCCTCAAAATTCTTACAATACTACATAAAACTTTGACACACTTGATCACTTCACTAACTTTCTGATCCTAAATTCTTATAGATGGAAGCCCAATACAACAAGTTCTACCAGTTGGGCAACGGAGGCCAACTGATCTTCGAGAGGGTTCTTGATTCACTGTCTGAGTTTCTTGGAGCGTCCACATTCGGAGTTTCTTGGAGCTCAACTCCCGGGTCCACCAGGAGGAGATTTACAATGGCTAGTTACTGCTGATCTTCGAGGCAAGATAGAAGCACTAGTATCTGGGAGGATTCAGTTCACCATGAGAGAGAACAACTGGCTAGATGGATTAGCCAGGGCAATGCATGAAGCTCTCGCACGTCTTTGTGCCCTGAGTGTCAACCTAATCCAAGGAACCCGTTCTGTTCATTATGCAAGGCGTGATTCCATGGGAATGCCGCTAGAGATGCCAAGTCACCCAATACTGAAGCGTCAGGTGGAGAACCTCGACTTCCTACTGTACGACGGACAGAAGGAGTTGGACAATGCTAGAGAGCTCGCCAACAACAACCTCGCCCTTGCCGCCCAGAAGGCCCAGACTTTCTCACTGCTCGTCAAGGATCGTCAGTCTTTTCGCCGTCAACACGCAAAAAAGGATCGCACCATCGACCGTCTTCGCAAGAAGGTGGCCGACCTCGAGAAGACCATCAAGGAGCAAGAAGCTCAGCTTGCAGCAAAGGAAGAAGAAGAAGGTGAAGATATCCAAGGGGATATTGACTCCTATCTCAGCAATGATGATGACTATCTGGAGGAGGATGCTGTGGACTTCTACACCGACGATGATGACTCCGACTTCATCAATGATGAGTAGATGCACTAGATCACTATCATTGAGTGAGGAGTATCGGTCCCATTGTATCGTAGCTTACAGAATGGTTCTTAAAACCATCTGTTTTCCTTTGATGTTGTGGTGTGTGTGTGTTTGTATCGTGTGCTTTGCTTGAATGAATGAAAAGAAGTTATTTGCAAAACCTGAGTCAAACTCAAAGTTTTAGCTTTGAAATCAAAACCATGAACCTTAGAACTTTCCCTCTTACCCCTTTATCTACCTCAATCTTCAGATGACTCGTGGAAACCAAGGAGGGAGCAGCTCATCGCAAGACCCAATGCTGCAGATTCTGCAGACTCTCATTGCAGACCGTGAAGCTAGTAGGGAAGAGCGCCAAGCTAATCTAGCAACCCTGCAGCAGATCACCCAGATGGCTCACAATAACCAGAACCATGGAAATCAGGATCATCATGGATCCAAACTCAAAAACTTCCAGAATACCAATCCCCCAATCTTTAGCACTTCAGAGAACCCACTGGATGCTGATGACTAGTTGCAGACAATGGAGAACAACCTAGAGTAGTAGGAGTTGATGCCAACGAGAAGGTTCTTTTTGCCACCCACTATTTGGCAGGAGATGCAAGAGCATGGTGGAACAACACCCGCACAATGAACCATGGTCAAGTGATGACATGGGAAGCCTTCAAAATCAAGTTCAGCCGCACCCACGTGCCGCAGGGTCTAGTCACCCGAATGAGGGATGAATTCAGAGAGTTGAAGCAAGGTAGTGGAGTACCGTGACAGATTCTTGTCCCTTGCCAGGTATGCACCAGATGAGATCAACACGGAGGCCAAGAAGAAGGAGAGATTCCTGAACGGACTGCATGATGAGATGCAGACTATCCTTGTCAACATCCGTTTCGAGGATCTCGAAGAGCTAGTCGACTCTGCCATTTAGATGGAAGGGAAGATTAACCAAGCAAACGACAACCGTGAACGTCATATGATGCACCAAGCTGGATCCAACAGTCACCAGAAGTATCGTCCCAACCCTTCTACGGGATATGCACCGAGGAACAATCGACCCCTAATGTCTCGCCCAAGCTACCCCAACCGTAGCGGAGGAAATGTGAAGTCCGGCGGAAACAACAATCACCCCGGCAACTCCAACAATTTCAACCGTGCACCTGCCAAGCACAACAACAACAACACTGCACCGAGAACTGGAAGCAATGCTGTGCCCGTGGCAGTGAAGGACAAGTCTCAAATCACTTGTTTCGAGTGTGGAGTGAAGGGTCACTATTCCAATGAGTGTCCCAAGAAGATTACCGCCACTGCCAATGTGAATGCCCCAGCTCAACATCAACGTCGTGTTCAACCAGGAAGGAGATTCGCCTAGGGAACCCTCACAACCGCAATGGCCGTCTCTTCCACATGAACGCCGAAGAAGCCCAGGAAGCGCCAGATGTAGTGCTGGGTATGTTTTCTATCAACTCAGTTTTAGCAAGAGTGTTGTTTGATTCTGGAGCATATCGCACTCATTTGTCACCGAAGAATTTGCATGCACTAGTAAGATTCACCCAACCAATTTGAAGCATGTCATGATAGTTTAAATCCCCGGTTCAACTACAAAAGCTAGAAAAATTTACAAAGCTGTGCCTATCAGAATACATGGGATAGATTTTTATGCCAATCTAATAGTACTTGGAACCAAAGGTTTGTAAGTAGTACTAGGAATGGATTGGATGTCAAAGCATAAAGGATTGATTGACTGTGCCAAGAAAGCCATCACCATGACCAGTAGTTCTGGAGTATCAGTAGAGCATATATCTGAAACCTTACCCTGTCAATTCAAGTGCAACAAGAGTCTAGCCCTACCCACCATTGACCAAGTCAGAGTAGTCTGTGAATACCCCGACGTATTCCTAGATGAATTGCCAGGTATGCCCCTAGATAGGGTTATTGAGTTCATTATTGAACTAATCCCTGGAACCGGACCCATAGCCCAGAGACCCTATAGTATGAACCCCTCAGAGTTAGTGGAATTGAAGAAGCAGTTGGATGCTACGTTGGCAACAGGCTTGATTCAACCAAGCGCATCGCCATGGAGATCGCCAGTGTTATTCATCGACAAGAAGGATGGAGGCAACCGTTTGTGCACAGATTATAGGAAGCTGAATGACGTCACAATCAAGAACAAGTACCCTTTGCCAAAGATAGAGGATCTATTTGATCAGTTGACTAGAGCAAATGTGTTCTCTAAGATTGATCTTAGGACTGGTTATCACCAACTTAAGATTCGTGCAATGGATATTCCGAAGACCGCCTTTACTACTCGTTATGGTTTATATGAGTATACGGTCATGTCTTTTGGATTAACCAATGCCCCTGCTTATTTCATGAATCTCATGAATAAGATCTTTATGAATTTTCTGGATAAGTTTGTCGTTGTGTTTATCGACGATATCCTCATCTACTCCAAGTCAGAAGAAGAGCATGAGCAACATCTGAGAATCATCCTTGAAACCCTTAGAGAGCATTGGTTGTATGCCAAGTTCAGCAAATGTGAGTTTTGGCTGAAAGAGGTAGGATTCCTAGGACATATTGTGTCTGCCGGAGGAATAGCTATTGATCCCACCAAGATCAAAGATGTTGAAGCATGGGAAGCCCCAACCACTCAAACCCAAGTCCGTGCATTTCTCGGATTAGCGGGATATTACCGCAAGTTCGTAGAAGGATTTTCGAGCATCGCCAGACCCATGACTCAATTATTGAAGAAGGACAAGAAGTTTGAATGGACCGACAAATGTGAAGCAAGTTTCCAAGAGCTGAAGAATAGATTGATTTCAGCCCCAATATTGATCATGCCAGATATCGAGAAGCCGTTTGATATGTATTGTGATGCATCCAAGGTTGGTCTAGGATGTGTATTAATGCAAGAAGGCCAAGTCATCGCCTATCTATCTCAACAACTGAAGCAGCATGAGCAGAACTATCCGACCCATGATCTTGAGTTAGCAGCTGTAGTTTTGGCATTGAAGACATGGCGTCATTATCTTATGGGTAATCGCTGTGAGATTTACTCAGATCACAAAAACTTGAAGTATATCTTCACTCAGAAGGAGCTGAATATGAGGCAAAGGAGATGGATAGAGTTAATCAAGGATTATGACCTTGACATTCACTATCACCCCGGCAAAGCCAATGTGGTAGCGAATGCTCTTAGCAGATTGCTGTGTAGGCTAAACACCATGATCAAGGAGAAGCAACCAAGTCTGTATGAGGAGTTGGAGCAGTTTAGAACTGAGCTAGTTAGCAAAGGATTTTTAGCTAGCATTGAACTTCAACCCACTTTGATTAGCCAAATCAAGGAAGCCCAAAAGGGAAATGAAAGTATCGACGGAATCAAACATCGTATTGGTACAAGAAAGGTACCAGGATTCACCGAAGACGAAGAAGGAGTTCTGTGGTACAAAGGCCGTATCTATGTGCCAGCGGATTCGGAGCTGAAGCAAGTTATCATGCAGGAAGCTCATGATACTCTTTATTCTATCTACCCCGGAGGAACAAAGATGTATCAGGTTTTGAAAGAGCAATTTTGGTGGCACAAGATGAAGAGAGAAATCGGAAGCTACATTGCCAAGTGTGATATCTGTCAGAGAGTCAAAGCGGAACATCAGAGACCCGCAGGACTGTTGCAACCATTGCAGATTCCGGAATGGAAATGGGATTCCGTCGGAATGGACTTTATCACCGGTTTACCTACTTCTAGTAGGGGAAATGACTCAATCTGGGTCATTGTTGATAGACTGTCCAAGGTAGCTCATTTCATACCTGTCAAGACAACCTACTAGAGTTTGAAGCTAGTAGAGTTGTACATTGCTAGAATCGTTAGTCTGCATGGAACCCCCAAGACCATAGTATCGGATCGAGTAACCCAATTTACCTCGAGATTTTAGCAGAAAGTCCAAGAAGGATTAGGAACCAAGTTGAATTTCAGCACCGCTTATCACCCGCAAACCGATGGACATACTGAAAGAGTCAACCAAATCTTAGAAGATATGTTGAGAGCTTGTGTGCTAGAGTATGGATCAAAATGGGAAGATTGCCTGCCTTTCACAGAATTCTCATACAACAATAGTTATCAAGCCAGTTTGCAAATGGCACCATTTGAGTTCCTATATGGAAGAAAGTGTCGTACCCCTTTGAATTGGTCGCAAGTAGGAGAGAGTCAGATCTTTGGACCCGACATTCTCCGAGAAGCTGAAGAGAAGGTTCACCAAGTCCGTGAGCACCTCAAGACCGCCCAATCCAGACAGAAGAGTTATGCTGACAAGAGAAGGAGAGACCTGACTTTCAATGTCGGAGATTTTGTATATTACAAGGTTTCACCATTGAAGGGAACCCAACGTTTTAGTCTGAAAGGAAAGTTAGCCCCCACATATATCGGACCCTTCAAGATTCTGAATCGTCGAGGAGAAGTATCGTATCAACTAGAATTGCCAGAAGAGATGTCTGCCATCCACAATGTGTTCCATATCTCGCTACTTCGCAAATGCTTAGAAGTGCCGGAGAAGACCGAAGTTTTCAAGAACATCGATCACCGAGCTATTGATATCAACAAGGATTTGACGTATCGTGAAGTGCCCATCCGTATCTTGGAGGAAGCCTACAGAACCACCAGGACCAGGAGTATCAAATTTCTCAAGATTCAATGGAGCAACCATACCGAAGAAGAAGCCACTTGGGAGCGAGAAGGTTACATTAGGACTGAGTTCCCAGATCTCTTTAGTTCCTAGTTTTCTTTCTTAAATCTCGGGATGAGATTTCGTTTAAGGGGGGAAGGTTTGTAACATCCCAAATCTTTAATCAAGGTTAATCAAGATCAAATCTACCCAATTTAGGGTTAACAAAACCTTTTTCTATTTAAAATCTTTAAGCATTCATATATGTGTGCATTTACTAAGGAATTGTTTTGAATTGCCATGATTGAGTGATCTATTGGTTGTAAAATGATTCTATGATGAATGTCACATCATCTAGATCATCCCCAAGCAAATCCCAAAGAAAAAGAAATCAAAAAGAATTAAATAAGGAAATGGTCACTTTTGCCATTTTAACCACCTAGCCCACTTTGGCTATTCCTAGCACTCAAATTCAAGCAGAAACAATTGTGGATCTTTGCACCCCTTGCTAGTACAAGTAGTGATGTGACAAGGCCCACTTTGTGTCATCCCAAAAACATTCAAACTTTAATTTTAAATGACATTGGAAAATTGAATCTAGTTCATATGTCTAGATACCACTTCTTCAAAAACCACTCAAATGAACTCCATTTCAAAATCCCAAGCAAACCTAGGTGCTTAAGCATAAGATAAACCAATCCACCAAAAATCTTTGAAAAATTCAAATCTTTTGTTCATGTGGCCATTTGGTCGAACAGGTGGCAGGCAAGATTTTTCTGCCTAACTAATAATGTTTAGTGATCAATGCATTGTCGAGTTTTTGGGCCCATTTTGGTTCCCTTGTCCCTCCCAGATCTAACCAAACCCTCACCAGCCTACCCTTTAGCCTGGAGCAGCAGTTGCGCGCCGCCCGTTTTTGGTCACCGCCGGTCGAGCATGCGCAGCTCGCAGCAGACCACGCCACGCCAATCCAGCACCGCCACTAGCTCCGCCCAACCCTACCACACTCCCCTGTCCCGTCCTCGAGAGCAGCCAGCCCCTGGACCACCGAGGAAACGTGGTGCACTAAGCCTCTGCGCCATGCGCAGAGCATGCCAGAGCGCCGTCGCCACCGCCCCTAGCCACGCCATAACACCATAGATGATCGCCAGGGAACCGCCCACCGTCCGCCTACCTCGCCCATGCTGGTAGCCCCCTGTGCCGTCGTCACCGACGAGCTCGGCCCACACCCTTCGGTCCCCTCGTCGAGCCTATATAAGGAGGCCACCCCCAGCCTCAGTCGCCACACCATTCCACTCCCCTCTCTCCACTGATAGTTTCCCCTCTCGCTGGAGCCGCTCGAGCAGCCCATCACCAGAATTGCACCGTAGTTAGCCGCAATAGAGGAGGAGAAGTCCCCGTCGATTTCGTCCACCTCAGCCCCTGCCACGACCTTGCCCGAGTCCACCATCGTCGTCTCGTTCAATCGCCCCCATCGCCGCACTAGCTGGAGCCCTGGTATGCCCCCACCATACCCCCACGGACCGTGTTAGGGGTCAGTCTCGCCGGTGACGTGTCTGTCATCGACGATGACCGTGAACCATTAGATCGTGTTCTAATCGTGTGGTCCTTATCGCCTGCACGGCCGCTTAATGAGTCACCGACAGCGGACCCTCAAGCCCTCAGCTGGAGTGTACACGGCCGTCTCCTGCTAACCGAGTAATTCAAATATATGTTTTTCTATTTTAATTAAAACTTAGTTATGTCCCTTAGTTCAAAAATCAATTCAGGGAGTTTTACAAATCCAAATTGAGTGATTCCAATTTTGTTGGAAACCTAATGAAAAACTCTATCCAAGCCCGTTGGATTTAAATAAGTTAGAGTTATAGATCTCTCCTAGTAAAAATAACAAGACAGAAGCTTTTGCACATTCAAACATTTTATAAAATCAACCATAATAGCTTTTGAGTTGATTCCAACTCTCAAAAAATCACATTTAACCATACCTATCTGAATATGTAATAATATTAAGGTTTGCATGAAGTGACTTTGGACTAGTACCAAAATAATGCTATATAGGCATTTCTAGTCACTTTAAATCATTAATTATTAAACTTGAACTTATTAAAATGTGATCCAACATTTAAATCACATTCCCATATGTTAGAATATGTGGTGATGACATGTGTCCACATGATCCCATATTTTAATTGGAGAATATTAAATCTTAGTTAATTTCGATGAGTAGAAATTACCTTTCTCAAATAAAATAAATGAAACTAGTTCATTAAACCTTGTGATGCTTGTGATGATAATAGATCATCAAATGTGTGCCTTAGTGTGCTAAGTAGACTAGTTAAGGATTGTTTGGTGATTGTGTATCCCGTATGTATTTATAGACGATAGTACCGAGCAAGCTTTCGAGGAGGAGGAGTTCTACCAAGAGGAAGAGGAAGAAAACTTCAACCACTGCACTACCCAAGGCAAGCTAGCACTATACAAGTTAAACCTTGCAAGTTTTTTACTTGTAAACCATCATTAACAATGCAAGCTAACCCTTGCAAGCTAGATAACCCAAGCAAGAGGCATTAGGCATGCTTTGGTTATACCCTTTGACTTATACCTACTCCAAGTTTTATTTACAAGCTTTACTTTCTTTACTTTACCAAAAGTCCTTTACTTGTTTAAATGTAGCATAAAGAGTATAAAACTTGACCTATCTAGTTAGACTTAGATGTCATTCTATGGCATGAGATTGAGACTAGCATCCCACATTAGTGAACACTCTTAACTTAGTAGTTTAGAGCTAAAACCAAAAACTATTTCACTTTAGATGGGAATACTTGGTGAAAATGACTTGTGAAAACCTTGGAATGATGAGTCATTCTATTGAGATGTTTTGACATGTGTTGAGAAACACAAATGGTTTATGATGATGATGAAAATGTTGAGGCATGAGCCTTAGCCCCTTTTATAAAAAAACTGATGGTTGGGTTCGGATGCGATACCATTCCAATTTTAGCGTATAACCACAATACCTGAATTGGGTAAGGCTTAGCCGGAAGTTTATATGCATTAGTATTAGTTCCCTTGCGGGAGAGGTTTGAGCTAAGGCTACCTCTCAATGTTGTCCACCTATGCAGTGCCCAGGATGACAGATGGTCATGGCTGGGAGGCCATGCTCATAGGAGAGGTGCTTATACTAGAGTGTGTAAAGGAAAAGTTATGTTTGATGATCTGCATACTAAGTATGATGATTCAGGGTTATCCTTGACAGATGTATCGAATCTTGTGGTGAAAGTGTACCACCTCTGCAGAGTGTCAAACTATTCGAATAGCCGCGTCCGCGGTTATGGACAGTTGGAGTGGCCATACTGTTCCGTTGTTAGTTGTTTTCAAAACAACTTATGAAATGAATTGTGACATGACTTGACGACAACAAAGTTGTGATTATGACAATTAAGTTCCCACCTAGGTGTTTTCAAACTTTATTTTATCTTTCTTTGTTTCTGACATCAGTTTAGGTTTCAAACTTAACTTTACAAATAAACTTAGAACTTAGCATTTTCCTAATAGAACTATCCTACTTGTTAGTGATAGTTTGCGAGTACTTAAAGAGTACTCATGGCTTTTTTCCCTGGCTATTCCTGTGGCCAGACTATGAGGAGAACTACCCTGAAGGAGGACAACAGGATGACTACGGCAACTAGGATCATCTCCCATCGTCAGCATTGCCTGTGACTCTGAAGATGGACCCCATCGCTACGCTATTTATTCTGCTACTTGATTGTACTAAGACTAGATCATGAGATCCTTTATTTGTGTAAGACCTTATTATGGTTTGTAATGGATGATGTACTGTGATATCCAATCTGTTATGTCTCGCAAAAATGGTAATCCTGGGATTGCGAGGTATGGCATAACATGCATCTGGGATTAAAAATCCGGGTGTTGACAAATAATTCCTGAAATTGATTAAATCTTATAAATTCAATATCTTTTGTTTTATAATTCAGATTTTTTTATAATATATCAAAATGTTCAGAAAAATAAAATCAATAATACAAACCATTATTATAATTTATTTTCCAACTTAAATAAAATAATTATCATTTATTAATAAATAACCTATTAAGGATAAATCTTTTAAAAAGCATATTCTAATATTAAAAATTCCTAAAAATAAGTATAAGATATTAAAATTCTTAGAAAACACAAAATATATATTTATAAACTTATTTTATACATTTTTGTGTTACTTAACTAGATATTATTATTTATTAAGTCTTTAAAAGTGATAAAAGTGATAAAAATCATATCTTATTAATTAAAAATCATTAAATACTTATAATATACCAAAATGATCACAAGAATAATATATACATGTTAAAAATATAATAATACACTTTTAAAATAATAAAGGTTTAGTACTCTAATAAACTTGAATTAAACTTATTTCTTTAATTATTAATTCATAAAAGGATATATAAAATTGCTTAAAAAATAATGCTTCTAATATTATCCATTAATGGTCTAATAATAGTGTTAATCTTGAGTAATGCTACTATGAAGTCAAAATAGTCTATAGCATCCTAAATACAATACTTGTTATTCACAAATAAGTGTATACTATTTTCCAAAGGGATTTTATCAAATATAAAATCCTCAAGAATAATATTTTGACTTATTAAAACCTTTTACTGTTATTTCACTCACAAGTTAATAAGTATATTAAAAAAATCCAAAAATCCAAAAATAATTCATTAGTAGTTAAGTAAGGTTGTTTTCATATTATGAAGTATAACCTTAAGAAAACACAAATTTCATAAAAAGCAATGCTACTTGTATTCTACCTTTAGGAATCATTAAGAAGTAAACCACCTATAGTATGATGCCATATTTAAAATATATAAGTCTCCAATTGGTAGTATAGCTATCCAAAGATGCTAACTATTTTCTTTTAATATACTTTCAAGTAATAAGAAACCCTAAAAGTATAACTTCAAGATTAAAATGCTTTCACTTTGAAAGATAACCTTTTCATCAAAAGTTATTATTTTATGAAACATTAAAAGTAATCCTTAAGCATTTGTATAAAGGCTCTAATTGATTAATAATCTTACTTAAGGAATCTTTTAGATCCCATGCCCCATTGGGTGCTTTAATATTGTAGGCTACTTATTGTATTTACATATTGTTTCACATACTCACAATCCTTAATAAGAAGCACAAGTGTGAAGCTAGTATAAAAGTGTAACACATTCTAAAGATATCACCACAAGCTGGCAAACCCTAGATCAGATATGATTATTCCGAGGATTCACGTTTATCAAACTACATTATATTATGTATGCATCATTGCATCCTGCTTCTTTAAACATTCATCCTTACCAGACCAATGATGCTATTTCCAGATTTTGGATCTTCTAGTATCCTGAAGACTGTGAGTGCATAATCTTGCAATTATAAAAGGCAAGTTCACAACTTGCTCATGTACTTTGATTATTTTCTATCAAATGCTTGTAACTCAAATGTTGTCATCACCTGCATTTCAAAAAGGTCAGAAAACACTATTTTCATAATAATATGATTATGGATTATTTACCAGATGGTAATAATCTACTGATACAGTTCCAGTGGTAAAGAAACATAATATCTAGGACTTAATCAACCAATGTTGCCAGTGATTCTAGCGTCGTATATTACGCGTTAACCATGAGATTTGGAATGGGATGGATAAATCAGTTGTATCTTCTTCTTCTCACATGTAGCCAGATGCGTAGGTCATGGCTGTTATCCTCGTAGCGTTCATTAATTGGTAATTCGTAGAGGATATGTAGTATATGGGTGGGAACCCTCAACATCCCACGATAGTTCTGACATCTAAACGGTTTGTACCAACCATTGCCGTAATTCATTATGTGGGCATGACGTACACCAAGGAGACATGCGGGGTCGCGAAGGGGGCAGTGATTGGCTTGGATCATCTACTGGGCCCCACATCACGGAATTGTGGATGGGAATAAGCTGCCTGGTTGTGCAACAAGGATTGGTCTCTCATGGGTACAGCAACGCACCTCTGCAGAGTGTAAGAACTGTAACTTGTTACTCCCTATTCTAGGAAGTAGCTACGAACGCGGCAGGAAAGGAACTCCATGAAAGTTCTGGTCAACCTGTGAAGGCTGTCAGACATAGCTTTTTAGAATAAAAGCAACCTTTGAAGAAATGTTTATGAAAACCTGCATTGCTATGACCTTTGGTCTGTGGCTGTAGAGATAGTGCATCAAACACTCTTTTTTAGTGAAATTGCTGAGTACGCTCGTACTCAACCGTACCTTCTTAACCCTTGCTAGATTTTAAGCCGTTGAAGACGATGTCAACATAAATTTTTGCTTAAGAAACCATCATCGACAGCTCAAGTTCTTCAATAAAGTCAACATAATAATCAATTGAAGTGAAGACAAAGTTCCTGATTACATAGGAGTAGATACTCTAGCCATAAAACTGTAACATCCCAAAACTTCAATCCAAGAGTATCAAAGATCAAATCATCAAAATTTAGGATTAACAAAAACTTTTCCATATTTAAAATGAAAGCATCCATATATGTGTGCATTTAAAATAGGAGTTGTTTTGAATTGCTATGATTGTGTGATCCTTTGCTTCTAAAATGTTTCTTAGGAGATTTAAACATCATCTACATCATTCCCAAAATTTTCCTAAAAGAAATCATATAAAAAAGAATTAAAATAAAGGAATGGTCATTTTGACAAAATTAACTCTCATGCCTACTTTGGCTATTCCTAGTACTCAATTCTTAACAGAAACAATTTTGGATCTTTACACCCCTTGCTAGTACACATAATGAGGTACCAAGGCCCACCTTTTGATCTTCTAAAAACATTCTGTAAACTATTTTAAATGACAGTTTAAAATTGAATCTAATGCATATGCATAGATCACCCCTATTTCAAAAACCATGTATTTGAGCTCCATTTTCAAAACCCTTGCAACCAGAGACTAACTAGCACTAGTGGAGATCACCCAAAATTTTTGAACTCAAAATTCAAAACTTTTCTCTTGCGGCCATTTTGTCAAACACCTTGTTAGCAAGATCATTAAGGCCTAACTATTACTGTTTTGGGCTGATTTTTGTCTAGCAATTCTGTAGTGCTTTGATCACCTTGTCCCCCCTCAAGCCAGACCATACCAAACCAGCCTCTTCTCTACCCCCTAGCCGCACTACACAACCATGCCGAGCACCACCCTGGCCGGCCAACCTTGCAACCATCGAAGCAGACCACTCCCCCTTCCCTCGCCATGTCTAGGAGGTAGCCAACGCCACACCGCCCCTCTCCGTCCCTTGCCTGAGCCAAGAGCAGCCATGGACCACCGAGGAGAAGCCGCGCCCTGTCCCCGCGTGCACAAGCCGCCGCTCGACACCAGCCCGCGCCCACCGCTCCGCCTCGACCTAGAGAACACCCCAGACACCTCCGTTCGCCGCCCAAAGCCCCACAGCCACCGCTCGCCGTGGACACAGCCGCTTCGGCCACGCAGAGCGCCACCTCACCCCTACCGCATACCACCACCCCTACGGCCGCATTGAAGTGCTAGAGCACCGCCAGGGGACCACCCATCGATCGCCATCCCCAGGCATGCCGCTAGCTCGCCGTAGCCATGTCGCCACCGTCGACCGCCCATCCCGCTCGGTCTCACCATCGAGCCTATAAAAGGAGCCCTCCCTAGCACCAAAGACTCACACCATTCCACTCCCCTCACCTCTCTGAACCTCAACCACCCCTCGCCGGAGCAAGTGGAGCAGCAACTCGCTGGAATTGGAGCCGGAGCCGCCGCCTCTGGAGAAGAAGGGTGCCGTTGATTCCGGCCACCCCAAGCTCCGCCGCGACCACGCCTCGCCTCGCCGTTGTCTTCCACTTCGTTCGCCCGCATCTCCAACCCTGCTGGAGCCCTACGCCCCCAGTAGACCCCCACCGAGCCGCTAGGGTTCGAGCTCGCCGGCGACCCGTCCGTCGTCGACGACGACCCTCAGCCGTAGATCTAGCCTCTAATCCTTTGCCCACGTACAGCCACATTGCTTTCAATTTTAAGTGCCGCTGACCAGTGGGACCCCCTGTCAGCTGAGCCTTGTGTCGCGCAGCACCACTGGGCCAGCCCATTTCCTTTCCCGCGCAAGCCCATAGATTCAAATTAGGATTTTTCCTTTTAGCTAGAATATAGTTTCTGTCCAGTGTTTCAAAATTCAATTCTGTGAGTTTGACAAATCCAAATTGCATGAAACTAATTTTGTCTGGAAGGTATTGAAATGCTCTATCCAAGCCCATTGGATTTAATTCATTTAGAGTTATAGATTTCTCCTAATAAAAATAAGAAGACATAAGCTTTTGCAACTTGAAACATTTTTATAAAATCAACCAAGTTAGCTTTTGAGTTGATTCCAACTCTAAAAAATCACATTTTATCATATCTATCCAAATATGTAATAATATTAAGGTTTACAGGCAGTGACTTTGGACTAGTACCAAAATAATGCTATATAGGCATTTCTAGTCACTTTAAATCATTAAATAATAAACTTAAACCAAAGTAATATTGATCCAACCTTTAAATCTCATTCCCACATGTTAGAATATGTGGTGAGGACATGTGTCCACATGATCCCATATTTTGGTGGTGAATATTAAATTGTAGTTAATTTTTCAATGAGTAGAAATTACTTTTCCAAAATAAAAAGGTTGAAACTATTGAATTAAACTTATGATGTGTGGGATGATAATAGATCATCAATTGTGTGGTTTAGAATACTACTTAGCCTAAGTTAAGTATTGTTTGGTGATTGTGCACTCCCTATGTATTTATAGACGATAGTACCGACCAAGCCTTCGAGGAGGAGGAGTGCTACCAAGAAGAAGAAGAAGAAAACTTCAACCACTGCACCAACCAAGGCAAGCTATTAGTGGCAAGCTAACCCTTGCAAACATGCTTTAGTAAGCTATTGTAGCAAGCTAGAATAAAAATAGATAGTTTAGTAAAGATGCCTTAAGCATACTTTGATCACACCCCCTTAGTTTACACAAAGATCTTTAATTAATTTTGAAGGTAGCATAAAGAGTATAAAACTTGCCCTAATTAGAAACCCTTAGATGTCATGCTATGGCATGAGAATGATCCCACCTTTCCACCTTAGTGAACACTCTTAACCTAGTGTTTTAGAATAGATCAAACTTGAGTCATTTTAGATGGGAACACTTGGTGAAAATGAGTTATGAAAACCTTGGAATGATGAGTCATTCTATTGAGATGTTTTGACATGTGTTGAGAAACACAACTGGTTCATGATGATGAAAATGATGAGGCATGAGCCTTAACCCTTTTTATAAAACTGATGGTTGGATTCGGATGCGATACCATTCCAAATTTACCGTACAACCACATTACCTGAATTGGGTAAGGCTTAGCTGGAAATTTATATGCATTAGTATTAGTTCCCTCACGGGAGAGGTTTGAGCTGAGGCTACCTCTCGATGTTGTCCACCTATGCAGTGCCCAAGATGACTGATGATCATGGTTGGGAGGCCATGCTCATAGGAGAGGTGCTTGTACTAGGGTGTGTAAAGGGAAGGTTATGTTTGATTATCTGCATACTAAGTATGATGATTCAGGGTTATCCCTGACAGATGTATCGAATCTTGTGGTGAAAGTGTACCACCTCTGTAGAGTGTCAAACTATTGAATAGCAGCGTCCATGATTGGACAGTTGGAATGGCCATACTATTTCGTTGTCAGATGTTTTCTAAATAACTTGAAATGAATGATGAACCTTGACTTGACCACAACAGGGTTGCGTAGATGAAAATAGCTTCCCAACTTAAGTGATTCTAGACTTTTATTTTATCTTTTCTTGTTTCAGAACTCAGCTTAGGTTTCAAACTTAACTTGATAGTTATTCTTTAAATTCCGTACTTTAACTTAGAATCATAACCCTTGCTAGTAGTAGTTTGCGAGTACTTAAAGAGTGCTCATGGCTTTTGTCCCTGGCTATTATCATGGCCAGACTATGAAGGAGATTATCAAGATGATGGTCAGCCGGACGGCTATGATAACTAGGACTATCTCGCCACAAGACATTGCCTGTGCCCCTGAAGATGGACCCCACCGCTACGCTATCGTTTATTTCCGCTGCTTGTTGTATTAAAGACTGGATCATGAGATCCTTATTTGTGTAAAACCTTATGTATGGTTTGTAATGGATGATGTACTGTGATATCCAATCCGTTATGTCTCGCAAAAATGGTAATCCTGGAATTGCGAGGTATGGCATAACGGGCATCTGGGATTAAGAATCCGGGTGTTGACAAAAACCTACTTTTGTAGAGCATGGCATTAGTAGCCATTGCAAGCCAGATAGTCTAGATGGTAGTATTATTAGCCATATAGTTCTGAGCTATTATTTCTGGTTGTTCCTTGTAAGAAGTTGATTTCTTCCTGTTTAACCTAGAGTGTTCTCTGGATCTTTTGTAAAGAGCCGAGTTGTAATCTATAGTCATGTCTTTGACCTGCTGTGTTTCTGTTGTACCACACTGAGGGATGTAATACTAGTGAATGGTGTTTCATTGGTGTTATATTAACGACTATAGTATACTATATCATGCAGTAGTATGCTGGGTCACCTCAAGAATCATCTATGATCACTGAATCACAAAACTTGTAACATGAGAGTTGTACACAATGGCGAGGCAATGCTACTCTCAAAGGAAATTACATATCGTCGACCGGGTGCGACAAATATGACAAATTTCATCCAAAAATCTCTAACTTTAACCTCAAATCTAAGAAGATACAATTTCACAAAACTCGGTGTCGATAGTCGAAATGGAACCCCATCATCGACATGCATCTTTTTAATGTAGAGATTTGTTTGAACCGAACCTTGTTGTGCTAATTGGGAGATGTTAGCCAAAAAGGAGTTTAAGAGAGGAGTGAAAAAACTAACCACATGCAAGGTTGAAAAGGTTTGGGGGCAGAAAACCCAATTAGGGAGAAAGGTATACAAATAAACGTTGGTCCCAAACGTGGTGCTTGGTGGAGAAAAAGGATGGTCGACGAGAGCATAATTTGGCATGCAGAAATTGTTTTCCAAAATAACTGTCAATGTAGGTTTAGAAAACCTATTTGATAATACCATCTAGCAAAGCCTCTCTTGGTGCATATTTCAAGCTATTTTTTCGAAATGGGGAGCATGGCCCCGGCCTCTACATCAAGATGATGCACACAACCGTTTTATTACTAAGTTAAAAAATACCAGATTATTATAATCATGGATCATAGTGGGTCGGGACATGTATCAACCATATGAATAACTGACATGCCTAACTGAAAAAATCATTTGATGGTTCAGCACACAAAGTGCGCTCCTATTTGCAGAATATGGGGAACGAATGATACCTGAAAATGATTGTTTTTCTAATTCTGTAGCGCGTCCAGAGGCTTGCTTATGGTTATCTTTTATTTGGAATTTGTGAAGCTGTCGTTACTGAGTTGTGCCATTTCATGTGTCAGGTCACCCGAGCTTATGCTGAGCAGTGGTCTGTTATAGCGTAGCAGATTCGAGGACAAGATGTATATATGCCGCTTTGTGTTTTAGGAATAGTCCTAGTATAGTTAGCAAGATTATAAGCTTTGTTTTTTCTTTTCTGGTGAGGAAGAGGACTTACCGCAACATGTTCAGATAATCAGTGGTATCATTGCAATCGAATTTGCTGATTGTTAAAATGTGCGGTGTGACTATGCTTGATGCACTCTTTGAGATAATGTTGCGGGATTGGAATTGTTTGTAGAGTTTCCTTGTAGAGGCCTGAGAAATATGAATGCCAGCATTGTTGAAAGGTGTGGGTTCTGACGGTGTCCTCCTCAACAAGGTAAGGGCTCTTTTAATTTGAAGGATTCACAATAGACAGGAATAGAAAAAACCATAGGATCTTGCTGACTCGTGTATTAACGAGCTCGTTGGGGAACCCCAAGAGAAAGGTATGATGAGCACAGCAGTAAGTTTCCCTCAGTTATGAAACCAAGGTTATGAATCCAGTAGGAGAAAGGAAACACCCCAAAGGTGTAGCTAGCTGAATGTTGGCAGGGCGCACTACCGGTGCTAGCAGCAACGTGGAGACATGCACAACACAACCACAGAACTTCGTCCCCAACTTGCGATGAGGTTGTCAATCTCACCGGTTTTGCTAAAAACAAAGGATTAAACGTATCAAATGGAAGGAAGTAATAGTTTGCAGAAAGTAAACACAAAGCAGTAAACAGTTTGTAGATTGAATGTAAAAGAAAGGACCAGGGTCCATAGTTCACTAGAGGTGGCTCTCCTTAAGATAGATAACATGTTGGATGAACAAATTACAGCGGGGCAATTGACAAACATCGAGAAAGCATACAAGCATATACTAATCATCTTGAATCCTTTGAGACTTGATTGGGAATTACAACATTATACATAGACTGCCATCCAACTGCATCTATGACTAATAATCCACCTTCAGGTTATCATCCAAACCCCCTCCAGTATTAAGTTGCAAGCAACAGATTATTGCATTACGAATTTCGTGTAAAGTAAACAATACGATTCTTCTATGAACAAATGATTGTTGTTTTGTCCCTAGTAGCAACAGCACATCTAGTACCTTAGATATTTCTGTCACTTTCCCAGATTACCAGAGGCATGAACCCACTATCGAGCATAAATAGTAACTCTTGGAGTTGCTAGCATCTACTTGGCCAAGATAGCTACTAACAACGGAAAGCATGCAAGATCACAAATAACAAAGACATGATAGAATCAATAATCAATCTGAAATAGCATCCAATATCCATCGGATCCCTGCAAACACAACATGCAGAATTACAAATAGATAATCTTGATCATGAACGGAGCTCACAAGATCTAGACATGAAAGCACAAAGGAGGAGAACCAGCCATCTAGCTACTACATGGATCCGTAGTCCAAGGATGAACTACTCACGCATCACACCGGAGGCTTGCATGGTGATGAAGAAGGCCTCCAGGGTGAATTCCCCTCTCCGGCAGGGTGCCGGGAAGAGCTTCAGATCCCTCCCGATCTAGGGATGGAGATGACGACAACTACAGACTTTTTCATGGATTTTTGATCGGGTACTTAGGGTTTCCGTATCAGAGGCAATATATAGGCGGAAGGACAGGCCGGGGGTGCCTGGGGCAGCCAGACCATCCCCTGGCACGGGCGAGGCCTGGCCGCGCGGCCAGGTAGTGTGGCCGGGCCCTAGCCCCTCTCCGTCTCGTATTCTGGCTCCAAGTGTCCCCCGGTAAAATAATAACTTTGGCTTTTGTCCCGTCCAATTCCGAGAATATTCATTTTCCGACTTCCTGGAACCAAAAACAGTAGAAAACAGGCATCTGGCACTGTGGCTCTTGTTAATAGGTTAGTCCAAGAAATCATATGAAAAGTACTCCAAAGGGTGGACAAAACACAAGAAACTAGATAAAACCAAGCATGGAACATCAAAAATTATAGATACATTTGCAATGTATCAACATCCCCAAGCTTAACTCCTGCTCGTCCTCGAGTAGGTAAGTGATAAAAAGAAAGAATAATTTTTGAGGTGACATGCACCATCATAAACTTGATCAAATTATTTGTAAAACATTCAAAGCTGGGATTATAGTACTTCAATCATAGCATGAAAGACAAAGTTCTAGCAATAAGACAAAAAAACTATGTTGCAACATGAAAAGGCACAAACAAAAGATTCATGAATAACAATGCTTTGCAAGACGTTTGTTTGTTTCACATAAAGAAAACATAGCATAATGGTATTCAGCTTGTCCCTCATAGAGTAGCAAACATAAATGCACAGGACACCTTCAAAGTTCATAAGAGTGACTAGATGCAAATAGTTTAAAACAAGCAATATCAAAGCTATGCATCAATCAACAAGTCTTGGGACAATACACATAGAACTAAGAATGGCCACTATGCTCTCAAAGTAAGTTCTAAAGATAGAAGGTGGAGACTCAATATATATAAGTGGAAGAAAGGCCTTCATAGAAGGAAGCAGAGATTCAAGTTTCATAAAGAGCTTCCAAAAAATTATGGTACTTATTAGCTTTCAGCTCTCATTGCCCCTATCATAAGCATCTTGAAGTGATTAAGGTTAAAGTGAACAAACTATGGTGTACATGGTTGACGAAGTATAAGTTAGAAATCTCATGTTCCTTGAATACGAGGGCCGCTCCTCATGCTACTCAAGTTTAGTCACCGGTAAGTTCTTGTCATTGTAAGCATATGTGTATCATAGAGAACCGCCAACGGGGTACCCCTTGCCCGATGATACGGAAGAATCCCCATATCAAAATGACAAGGCAAGCAGACAACGAGCATCTCAGCAATCTTCTTATTTACCATGGGAATATGGTGCTTTTTTCTCTCTTTCCTCTTTTCATAATCTTTTTTTCCTTTTTCTCTTTTTATCAATATAGGACTCTTTTTTTATAACAAGAATGCTTCATAGACATCTCATTATGGTTACGCTGCAGGTTTCCACCATGTCAGCATGGATTAGACCAGCGGCCCATGTGTTTCTCTAACACATATACATAATTCCATGGACTTACAAGCTCCCCTTTCATTTCACACCGACGACATCCATAGACAAATGAGCATGATATCATCTAGGTACAAAGTACCCGTGCAATGTTGAAAGCGTTCCCCATGACAGCATGGTTCTGCTAATCCCCAACAAATAAGTGCAAGCATATACAATATAGACGACACAATGGTTCAAGTTTATTAAGGGCAAGAAAAGTAAAGTGTGCCATCAAGTTCGTGAGAGCTTTAATCACTAGTTTTCTCATAACAAGTTTAATTTGGAAGGTAAACAAAAACATGAATATACTTGGAATAGCATAAGCTAGTAGGTAGGTATGGTGGACTCTTTGGAATAACTTGGCTTCGGGAGTTGGATGCATGAGTGGAACTCATACTTGGTTGTGGAGGCTAGCAAAAGACTGGGAGCGACAAACTAAGAGAGCAATAATGGCCATAATCATGAAGAGCGATAAAACATCATTGATAAAAGCATAAAGTGATACTACAAGTTGAAAACTAAAGGATCATAAAGACTATGGTGACTTGAGATAGTCATAACATGGTGTGAGCATGCGCCAAGTCAACCCAAATAAAGCATCAAAGGAGAATACCACAATACTATGCTTTAATATGCTAAAACAACGCATGATTCATCCAAGGCACATTAAGCAATCTCAATTGTTTATAACAAGTCATGCTACAGAAAAGAATACTAAGCATAAAGCCAAAACAATATCAAGCATGGCATGACAAAGCATAGGCCACAGTCAAAAACAAGCTCTCTTTAACACTTAAGCATGAACTTTCCTACTATTTTCCAAACCAAACCAAACTATTTGAAAACCAATGTATGAAAGAGGTGGTCCAACCAATTTATTCAGAAAACTAAGCAAACAAAGCAAACGAAAAAACAAAATGAAAACAAAAAAGAAGACGCTCCAAGAACAACACAATTATACATGAAACAATAAAAAATGAAGCGTTTGGAAGAAATCTGGGATTTTTATTGATGAAGAAGGGGGTGCCTTGGGCATCCCCAAGCTTTGACGTTTGTACTTCTTGGATATTTCTTGAGGTGACACACGTGGCATCCCCAAGCTTGAGCTTTAGTCCATCCTTCATCTCATTACTCATTCCTTCCATACACCTGAAATTTTTCCTTCATACAAAACTTCACACAATCTTTATTAGCAACATTAGTGCACTCAAGATAATAAGTCTTTAAGTTCAGTTCTAACACCAATAAAACTTCCATTAAAACACTAGCTACTGTAGCACTTCCCTCAAAAAGCTCAATTCCCCAAAAGAACTCAAAAAGGAACCAACAAGAAGCAAATGCATAAAATGGCAGAAATCTGTCAATACAGACCAGCAGGTAAAGACGAATTTTTTCGAAGACCTTCTGTTGCTCAAATCAAAAAGTTTTGAACTAACGAAAGTTAGATAACAACCTGGGTTATAAGCACAAAAATTCACACCTCAAAAGGACGTACAGAGATTTTACACGAATTTTTATGGTGAAGCACAGAAATCTGTTTCGGGACAGCAACTTTCCCAATCATTACTTCTCTCTCATTTGAGGTTACTCTTGGCACAAAAAAAGCAAATAAAAAGGATAAAGAGCAGTTATTACTGAAGTAATAACTTGCAAGACTCATCTAAAACTTTTGGGTTATCTCCCAATAAGTACTTTTATTTAACGCCTTTAAGTTAGGCATAAGAAGCAAGAAAAATCAAGTGTTCTCAAATGAAGAAGCATTAAGATCAATACCAGAAATATCTTCAACAAGGCAAGGTATATCATCCAAATAAGTTCTAGAGGGATCCTCTCTCAATGCTCTTGGGTTCACTATTTTCATCAAAAGGGTTTTCAGGAACAATCCAATCAAGATTCTTTTCTATGGCTTCATGCATTGCTACGAGTTTAAAAGGTATCGGTATCTTAGGTTCCTCCCCATTAGGTTCGGTTTTGTCCATCTTTTCTCGTGTACCAATAACATCTACACATGATCCTAGCATATTGAAACATTCAAAGACTTTTCTAGCTTCCTTGGCAACATCATAGAATTCCTTAAGCAAAGTTTCTAGAATAAAATCCCACTTTTCAGGGTCCTCAATTTCTTTAAGTTTGAGTTACTTGCATTAAGGGGTTAAGGTTAACAAACCTGGCTTCTAACATTTGAACTAAAGAAGCTGCAGCAATTCATAGTTTGGAGCAAGTTCTGCAAGGGATCTATCCTCAATATCCTCATGTTTGCTAACATGATTAAAGAATTCTTTAATATTATCTTTTCCAATTATCGAACCACTACCTATTGAAAGGTCTTTCAGGGTGAATTTAGGGATCAACATGGTGAGCTAAGGAAGAGGTAACAACTATAGAAAGACTTAATTTTTTTGTGTTTTTAATAAAGAAAGCAAACTAGTAAAACTATTTTTTTTGTGTTTTTGATGAAGAAACAAGCAAAGAAAGCAAAAGTAAACTAAGCAAAACAAAAATAACAAAGTAAAGGGATTGGTTATGAGGGACTCCCCTTGTGAAGATGTCCTTGACTCCCCGGCAACAACGCCAGAAAAATACTTTGATGGCGTGTGGTTGACGTGGGAGCTTCTTCTTCTTCAGTCCCCGGCAACGGCGCTAGAAAAATACTTGCTGACTCATGTATTAACAAGCTCGTTGGAGAACCCCAAGAGAAAGGTATGATGAGCACAACAGTAAGTTTCCCTCAGTTATGAATCCAGTAGGAGCAAGGAAACACCCCAAAGGTGTAGCTAGCTGAACGTTGGCAGGGCGCACTACCGGTGCCAGCAGCAACGTGGAGACCTGCACAACACAACCACATAACATTGTCCCCAACTTGCGATGAGGTTGTCAATCTCACCGGTTTTGCTGAAAACAAAGGATTAAACGTATCGAATGGAAGGAAGTAATTGACGAGGGTTTAACTCATCAATGCCCATTGTTATGGACTTGGGTTTTGGAGAATGAGGGAGGCGCTGGAGATCTCGGTACGGCTAGCAAACAAGCACACAGGTGACACGAGGTTTACCCAGGTTCAGGCCTCGTAGAGGACCCTACATCCTGCTTGTCTGCTCTTGATTGATGATGATCCGAAGGATTACAATATCGCCGATGGCGGTGGATGCGCAGATTGGATCTGGCATATGTCTAGATCTATTGTGTATTTGTGGGAGTCGCGATGTCTAGATCTATTGTGGCGTAGCATGTTGCGATTGAGAGGTTGCCTTCTCGTTGGACCCTCCTAGCCTTTATATATGGGGAGGCTAGGTCTCAGGTACCAATACGAGTTGGTTATAAGTTAGATTAGAACTCTAGTCTTGAGCTTTCCTTGTCTTGTACGTTTTGGAGTCCATGTCCATATGGGCTTCATACCACTTGAACTGTCATAGGCGTCATGGACCTTGGCAATTCGTCGAGTGGGCCTTCCGTCGAGCCGCACCAAGTAGGCTGTAGTCGAGTGCCTATTGGGCATACCCATGTTAGTAGCCCCCGAGTGTCCATGTGAATCATAGATTCGGATGGAGACTCAGAAGTCTTGAGTGTTGCATTAGGATGTCGGAGCCGATAATTATGTCGAATGCGAAGCACTTCACCCGGAAGTTCATCGGGTCAGTCGAATTTATAGTAGTTCATAGGGATGATGGTAAACGTGCCTGGTGCGCTCGACGGATTGGGACCAGTTAATTGCTCTAGGGCAAAAACAACGCTACCTACTCAAACTCGAGTCCCCAGACTCGAATTCGGAAATTGCTGGTGTAATTCGACTCATGCCGCGGAGATCTTATAGAGTTCGATCCCAGTGTATAAGTGTGAGCACTCGACGCGTCCGTCAAGGCATATTCATCGTACCTGCAGATACGGATATATCTCTGGTAGTGCGCAGCAGATGCGTTGTCAGGCCTTATTCAGGTCTTATCTTCATGCTGTAAGCGCGGCATCCGAATTTTTTTGTCATCGCGGAGATGATTCGGGTGGCCCAGGAGACGTAATCTCTTTGTAGGGAAAATATGAGGCAGAGTCGCCATAGCATTCGAGTGTGGATGTTATCGACACACAGTACGATGTACAAATAATTATAGGGTGCACGACTAGCGCTCCCTATGGGAGTAGCCCCCGAGTGCCTGGTTGAGTCGAAGACTCAGGCAGGGACTAAATAACTTTTGCGACTGCTGTCGTCTTTTGTTTGCTTGTTTCAGTCGAATATGTTTCTAGCGCTCCCTATGGGAGTAACTCGAAGCCCACAATCAAAACGTAGATTCGAGTGAAGGGTTTTCATAATGCTTGGATATCTTCACAAATTTCTTCGGGTGCGCGGCCAACGCTCCCTATGGGAGTAGCCCCCGAGTCCTTAGTCGAATCGTGGATTCGAGTGAGGATTCAGAGCGTGTCACTCGAGGACCTTGTATATGCGCGTCCAGCTCTCCAGTTTGGAGTATCCCCCGAGTGTCTGGCGGAGTCGTAGACTCGGGCAGAGACTCGAGCCTTATATCTTACAGTGGTAGTCGAAAATCATGCGAGGAGAAAACACTGACTCGGAAGCACATCGAGTCAGCGTGTCACGCATAAGGAGTTTGAATCGACGATGCAGTTGGAGTCGACACAGTCACTTCTATCGGGTGCGTCGCTAGCACCGCGTCT
Source organism: Avena insularis (assembly GCA_023614405.1). Lineage (NCBI taxonomy): Eukaryota > Viridiplantae > Streptophyta > Magnoliopsida > Poales > Poaceae > Avena > Avena insularis. The sequence goes on along the minus strand of CM042686.1, from coordinate 427,118,562 downwards.
TTGTAGCATCAAGCGATGCAACCAGCCAAGGAGGAACTCGACTCGGGTCTTGAGTGTATGTCGTAGGCAGTTGTTTTGTCGACTCATGTTGGAGGACCCGATAGAATAGCTTGACGCAATCGATATCCTTGTAAGCTGCAGAAAATGCAAAGAGTTGTGAACTATATGTATCTTGTAAAGAATATTTGCCTGTTGGCTTGTAAAGTAAAATTCTGGTGCCATTCGAGTCGACACTTTTGTACTGTATGCTAGGCCTTTTCGTTAGCCTGATTACTCTTAGTCTCAGTGCCTTCCGAGGTGCTCAGAGTTTAAGGATTCGACGATCAGGCAGAATCAGCTACTCGGGCTGTCGCGTACGAGGTTCTCGAGTGCGTGGAGTCGACGACACATTAGGTTACTCGAAGAGGGCGCAGTCCCCGAGTGTATCGAGTATGATTAAAGTAAATAGTTAAAAAAGAATCAACTCTAAGTAGAGGGTAACTTAGCTTTATTGGTAGTTGTCGTGGTTGAAGGAGTCACAAGATCTGATGCGATCGACGGGTCGCGGGAGTCAAAGATTGTAGCGGCTAGTGGTCACGGGAGTCGAGGGAGCCCCCGAGTCACCCGATATAAAGACCGCAGACGGTTGTTGAAGTTAAAGACCGCGGCGGGTTGCCAAAGCGGAGGGATCCCCCGAGCCCCTGAGTCGTTGGAGCTGAAGATTGTAGTGAATCGCTGGAGTCGAAGACTACAGCTGGTCGCGATATTGACACCGGATGAATAGTCAATGTGGCGGTCGAGAGTTGTGCAGCGGTCATGTAGTTGACGTAGCAGCGGGTCATGCCGCGGAGCGGCGGATCGAAATCGCGTGGTGATGAAGAGTTACCGCATCCGAAGACTGTAACGGGCCACATCACTCGAATGCCGCCTCGGGTCACTGCACCTGAAGACCGCAGAAAGCTCGCCGGAGTCGAAGGACACGGCGGGTCGTTGTAGAGGAGGAAGCTTCCGAGTCACTAGAGCCGAAGACCGAAGCGGGTCGCTCGGTGTCGATGGTAGTAACAAATTATGCGGCGGAGTCGAAGACCGTGGAAGGTCGCGTCAGCTGAATACCAAAGCGGGTCGCCAAAATCGAATTAGCCGCCGAGTCTCGGGCACCGTAGGCCGAAGCAGGTTGCGGGGCGGAGTAGGCGCAACCCCCAAGTGTAGAGCACGGTCGACAGAGTTGATGCAATGGACGTGTGGTCCAGGTCGATGGAGCCATGCGGCAAACGTAGCCGAAGCGGCGGACCGAAGTTGATGTGGTGGCGAGTGGCTCGATTGATCTCTACTTTTTCCTTTTTATTTTTAGCTACACCACGCGTACTTGTTACGTTTCAGACCTGGACGCGAGATCCTTTGCAGTTGATTCTTTCTTTTTGCTAGCATATCGGATTGGGATTCTTCTCTATTTTTTTATAAGGCATGAGACAAGGTCTGGTACGTAGCTTCATATATTACTATTCCTTGGGATTCTGAGCTTGATCGTTGGTTGGGGCTCAATCTTTTTTTTTCACACGGAGAGCTAGTACTTTCCTTGGTAACTCGACGTATAGTATGAACCAGACTCCAATACGTCGGCCGAGATCGCGTCGATAACATCGTCTTATTTCCTAGCTGCCTCGATGGTCCTGTCTAGGCCAATCCGACTCACGTGTTGCAGCCATCAAAAGATCGATGCAGACTCGAGCCGTGTCGCGGGCTAGTTGTGGTACGCGTTTCTGACTGGATTTGAACAGGACCACGCCGCCGCCGTAAACTCGTTGGACTGTTGTTCAGCAGCCATATGCAGGGACAATATGGACGTCAAGCCCCACACGTAGTCGAAGTAGATGTGTGTCAACACCCGGATTTTTAATCCCAGATGCCCGTTATGCCATACCTCGCAATCCCAGGATTACCATTTTTGCGAGACATAACGGATTGGATATCACAGTACATCATCCATTACAAACCATACATAAGGTTTTACACAAATACGGATCTCATGATCCAGTCTTTAATACAACAAGCAGCGGAAATAAACGATAGCGTAGCGGTGGGGTCCATCTTCAGGGGCACAGGCAATGCTGACGAAGGCAGATAGTACTAGTTATCATAGCCGTCCAGCTGACCATCATCTTGATAATCTCCTTCATAGTCTGGCCATGATAATAGCTAGGGACAAAAGCCATGAGTACTCTTTAAGTACTCGGCTACTACTAGCAAGGGTTATGATTCTAAGTTAAAGTACTGAATTTAAAGAATAACTATCAAGTTAAGTTTAAAACCTAAGCTGAGTTCTGAAGCAAGAAAAGATAAAATAAAAGTCTAGAATCACTTAAGTTGGGAAGATATTTTAATCTACACAACCTTGTTGTGGTCAAGTCAAGGTTCATCATTCATTTCAAGTTATTTAGAAAACATCTGACAACGAAACAGTATGGCCATTCCAACTGTCCATAACCGCGGACGCGGCTATTCGAATAGTTTGACACTCTACAGAGGTGGTACACTTTCACCACAAGATTCGATACATCTGTCAGGGATAACCCTGAATCATCATACTTAGTATGCAGATAATCAAACATAACCTTCCCTTTACACACCCTAGTACAAGCACCTCTCCTATGAGCATGGCCTCCCAACCATGACCATCACCATCTTGGGCCTTTGCATAGGTGGACAACATTCAGAGGTAGCCTCAGCTCAAACCTCTCCCGTGAGGGAACTAATACTAATGCATATAAATTTCTAGCTAAGCCTTACCCAATTCAGGTAATGTGGTTGTACGGTAAATTTGGAATGGTATCGCATCCGAATCCAACCATCAGTTTTATAAAAGGGTTAAGGCTCATGCCTCATCATTTTCATCATCATAAATCAATTGTGTTTCTCAACACATATCAAAACATCTCAATAGAATGACTCATCATTCCAAGGTTTTCACAACTCATTTTCACCAAGTGTCCCCATCTAAAGTGACTCAAGTTTGATCTATTCTAAAACACTAGGTTAAGAGTTTTCACTAAGGTGGAAGGGTGGGATCAATCTCATGCCATAGAATGACATCTAAGGGTTTCTAAGTAGGTCAAGTTTTATACTCTTTATGCTACCTTCAAAATTAATTAAAGAACTTTGTGTAAACTAAGGGGGTGTGATCAAAGTATGCTTAAGGCATCTTTACTAAACTATCTAGTTTTATTCTAGCTTGCTACAAGAGCTTACTAAAGCATGTTTGCAAGGGTTAGCTTGCCACTAATAGCTTGCCTTGGTTGGTGCAGTGGTTGAAGTTTTCTTCTTCTTCTTCTTCTTCTTCTTCTTGGTAGAACTCCTCCTCCTCGAAGGCTTGGTCGGTACTATCGTCTAGAAATACATAGGGAGTGCACAATCACCAAACAATCCTTAACTAGGCTAAGTATTATTCTAAACCACACCATTGATGATCTATTATCACCACAAGCATCACAAGTTTAATTCAATAGTTTCAACCTTTTTATTTTGGAAAAGTAATTTCTACTCATTGAAATATTAACTAAAATTTAATATTCACCACCAAAATATGGGATCATGTGGATACATGTCCTCACCACATATTCTAACATGTGGGAATGAGATTTAAAGGTTGGATCAATATTACTTTGGTTTAAGTTCATTATTTAATGATTTAAAGTGACTAGAAATGCCTATATAGCATTATTTTGGTACTAGTCCAAAGTCACTGCCTGTAAACCTTAATATTATTACATATTTGGATAGATATGATGAAATGTGATTTTTGAGAGTTGGAATCAACTCAAAAGCTAACTTGGTTGATTTTACAAAATTGTTTCAAGTTGCAAAAGCTTCTATCTTCTTATTTTTATTAGGAGAAATCTATAACTCTAAATGAATTAAATCCAACGGGATTGGATAGAGAATTTCAATACCTTTCAGACAAAATTAGTTTCATGTAATTTGGATTTTTCAAACTCACAGAATTGAATTTTGAAACACTGGACAGAAACTATATTCTAACTAAAAGGAAAATTCCTAATTTGAATTTGAAGCGTCTTGTGAGGAAATGTGGCCGGCCCGCTTGTGTTGCCAGCGTCTGACGGGCGGCTGGAACGAAAATGGGCGCCCCACTGCATGCCACAAGGCGTAAATGGCGAGGCCCCACCCGTCGGTGGAACAGTGGTAGAAGGGTATGGATGAAAGGTGGCCGTGCGATTAGAGGGTAGATCGACGACTCACAGCTATCGTCCTCGTCGGAACAGGACACGACGGGAGCTAACCCTAGCACGGTCGGTGAGGGTGCAGTGGGGGCGTACCGGGGCTCCAGTGGGGTCGGCGAGGCGGGCGAACAAAGTGGAAGACGACGGTGATTCTCCTGGTACAAGCGGCGCTTCCTGGGATGGCCTGGATCAACAGCGCCCTTCTCCTCCCGAGGCGGCGGCTCCGGCTGCAATTCCGGCGTCCTGGTGCTCGAGCAGCTCCGGCTGGCTATGGGGAGTGAGAGTGGGAGGTGGGGATGAGAATGGTGTGAAGAGAGCTTGCTGGGGAGGCCTCCTTATATAGGCGGCGAAGAAAGTGCGAGCGGCATGGGCGAGCTCGGCGTGGGCGGCAATGACAAAGCTAAGGGCATGGGCGAGGTAGGTGGACGGTGGCCGGTCTCCTGGCGATCCTCTATGGCTTGATGGCGCGGCAAGGGGCTATCTCTATTGGTCGGGAGCTTCCGCGCATTACACGGTGGTCGCAGGTGCTCGACACGAAATGCGGCGGCTATGGGTCGAGCGGCGGCATACGGGCGTGTCTGGCGAATCTTGGGCTTTCTCGCAGTGCCGCCACGCAAGGCTAGGGCTTGGCGAGGCCGGTGCTGCTCTGGCGGACGCGGCGCTTCGGGGTGATCGGCATGGCGGACAGAGGCGTGGGCGTGAGAAACTGGGGCTTGTCCTCCGCTTGATTTTGGTCGGGGGCTGGTCAAGGCGGTGCGGTGTGATGGCGCCTGTCTGCCAACGGGCGAAGGAGAGCGCGGGGTGGCTTTGTGCGAGCTGTCCATGGTCGACCTGGCGCATGGCGTCGGCTGGCACCTTTGGAGCAGCTAGGGGAGAGGGAGAGAGAGCTAGGGCCGGGGTTTGAGCTGGGGGGACAAGGGGACCGAGTTAGGCCCAAATGGTGAAAAGAAGCACTACACACTATAGTGTTTTGACAATTGTTTGATCTGTGTCTGCCACCTATTTGATGAAATGGCCGCAAGAGACCAAAGTTTGAATTTTGAGTTCAAATTTTTTGGGTGATCTCCACTAGTGCTAGGTAGTCTCTGGTTGCAAGGGTTTTGAAAATGGTGCTCACTTAGATGGTTTTTGAAATAGGGGTGATCTATGCATATGCATTAGATTCAATTTTAAACTATCATTTAAAATAGTTTACAGAAGGTTTTTAGTAGATCAAAAAGTGGGCCTTGGTACCTCATTATGTGTACTAGCAAGGGGTGTAAAGATCAAGAATTGTTTCTGTTAAGAAATGAGTACTAGGAATAGCCAAAGTAGGTATGAGAGTTAAATTTGTCCAAATGACCATTCCTTCATTTTAATTCATTTTTATTTGATTTTCTTTAGGAAAAGTTTGGGAATGATGTAGATGATGTTTAAATCATCTAAGAAACATTTTAGAAGCAAAGGATCACACAATCATGGCAATTCAAAACAACTCCTATTTTAAATGCACACATATATATGAATGCTTTCATTTTAAATTTGGAAAAGTTTTTGTTAACCCCATTTTTGGATGACTTGCTCTTGATAAGCTTGGATTGAAGTTTTGGGATGTTACAAACCTTCCCTCCTTAAATAAAATCTCGTCCCGAGATTTACAAGAAAACTAGGAACTAAAGAGATCTAGGAACTCTGTCCTAATGTAATCCCCGCGCTCCCAAGTGGCTTTCTCCTCGGTATGGTTGCTCCACTAAATCTTGAGAAACTTGATACTCCTGGTCCTGGTGGTTCTATAGGCTTCTTCTAAGATACGGATGGGTACTTCCCGATAGGTCAGGTCATTGTTGATTTCCACTGCTCTGTGATTGATATTCTTGAAAACTTCAGTCTTCTCAGGCACTTCCAAACATTTGCGAAGTAACGAGATATGGAACATATTGTGGATGGCTAACATCTCTTCCGGCAATTCCAGCTGATACGATACTTCTCCTCGGCGGTTCAGAATCTTGAAAGGTCCAATATATCTGGGAGCTAACTTTCCCTTCAGACTAAAGCGTTGGGTTCCCTTCAATGGTGAAACCTTGAGATATACGAAATCTCCGACATTGAAAGTCAGGTCTCTCCTTCTCTTGTCAGCATAGCTTTTCTCATGCGGATTGGCGGTCTTGAGGTTCTCACGAACTTTGTGAACTTTCTCTTACGCTTCTCGGAGAATGTCGGGTCCAAAGATCTGACTCTCTCCTACTTGCGACCAATTCAAAGGGGTACGACACTTTCTTCCGTATAGGAATTCAAATGGTGCCATCTGTAAACTAGCTTGATAACTGTTGTTATATGAGAATTCTGCGAAGGGCAGGCAATCTTCCCATTTTGATCCGTATTCCAACACACAAGCTCTAAGCATATCCTCTAAGATATGATTGACTCTCTCAGTTTGTCCATCTGTTTGCGGGTGATAAGCGGTGCTGAAGTTCAACTTGGTTACTAAACCTTCCTGAACTTTCTGCCAAAATCTTGAGTTAAACCGGTTCCTCGATCCGTCTGATGGTCTTGGGGGTTCCATGCAGACTAACAATCCTAGCAATGTACATCTCTGCTAGTTTTGCACTCTGGTAGGTTGTCTTGACTGGTATGAAGTGGGCTACCTTGGATAGTCTATCAACTATGACCCAGATCGAGTCATTTCCCCTACTAGAAGTAGGTAAACCGGTGATAAAGTCCATTCCGACGGAATCCCATTTCCATTCCGGAATCTGCAATGGTTGCAACAATCCTGCAGGTCTCTGATGCTCTGCTTTGACTCTTTGACAAATGTCACATTTGGCGATGTAGCTTCCGATCTCTCTCTTCATCTTGTGCCACCAAAATTGCTCTTTCAAATCCTGATACATCTTTGTTCCTCCGGGGTGGATAGAATAAAGAGTATCATGAGCTTCCTTCATGATAATTTCCTTCAGCTCGAATATCTTTGGTACGATACGTCCCTTGTACCACAATACACCTTCTTCGTCTTCGGTGAATCCAGGTACTTTGCCTGTACCAATACGACGTTTGATTCCGTCGATACTTTCATTCCCCTTCTGGGCTTCCTTGATTTGGCTAATCAAAGTGGGTTGAAGTTCAATGCTAGCTAGGAATCCTTTGCTAACTAACTCAGTCCTGAACTGCTCCAACTCCTCATACAAACTTGGTTGCTTCTCTTTGATCATGGTGTTAAGCCTACACGGCAATCTGCTAAGAGCATCCGCTACCACATTGGCTTTGCCGGGGTGATAGTGAATGTCAAGGTCATAATCCTTGATTAACTCTATCCATCTTCTTTGCCTCATATTCAACTCCTTCTGGGTGAAGATATACTTCAAGCTCTTATGATCTGAGTAAATCTCACAGCGATTACCCATCAAATAATGACGCCATGTCTTCAATGCTAGAACCACAGCTGCTAGCTCAAGATCATGGGTCGGATAGTTCTGCTCATGCTGCTTCAGTTGTCGAGACAGATACGCGATGACTTTGCCTTCTTGCATCAATACACATCCTAGACCAATCTTTGATGCATCACAATACACATCAAACGGCTTCTTGATGTCTGGCATGATCAAAATTGGGGCTGATATCAATCTCTTCTTCAGCTCCTGGAAACTGGCTTCACACTTGTCTGTCCATTCAAACTTCTTGTCCTTCTTCAACAATTGGGTCATTGGTCGGGCTATGTTTGAGAATCCTTCTACGAACTTGCGGTAATATCCTGCTAATCCGAGAAATGAACGAACTTGGGTTTGATTGGTTGGGGCTTCCCATTCTTCGACATCTTTGATCTTGCTGGGATCAACAGAGACTCCTCCGACAGACACAATATGTCCTAGGAATCCTACTTCTTTCATCCAAAACTCACATTTGCTGAACTTGGCATATAACTGATGCTCTCTCAGGGTTTCTAGGATGATTCTCAGATGTTGCTCATGCTCTTCTTCTAACTTGGAGTAGATAAGGATGTCGTCGATAAACACAACTACAAACTTATCTAGGAAATTCATAAAGATCTTATTCATGAGATTCATGAAGTACGCAGGGGCATTGGTTAATCCAAAAGACATAACTGTATACTCGTATAAATCATAGCGAGTAGTAAAGGCGGTCTTTGGAATATCCGTTGCACGAATCTTAAGTTGGTGATAACCAGTCCTAAGATCAATCTTTGAGAATACCTGAGCTCCAGTCAACTGATCAAATAGATCCTCTATCTTTGGCAAGGGGTACTTGTTCTTGATGGTGACACCATTCAACTTTCTGTAGTCTGTACACAGACGGTTGCCTCCATCCTTATTGTCGACGAACAACACTGGTGATCTCCATGGCGATGCACTTGGTTGAATCAAGCCGGTTGCTAACATGGCATCCAACAGCTTCTTCAGTTCTACTAAATCTGAGGGGTTCATGGTATAGGGTCTCTAGGCTATAGGTCCGGTTCCGGGGATTAGTTCGATAATGAACTTTATATCCCTATCCGGGGGTATACCTGGCAATTCATCTGGGAATACGTCGGGGTATTCACAGACTACTCTGACTTGGTCAATGGTAGGCAGGGCTACACTTTTGTTGCATTTGAATTAACGTGGTAAGGTTTCAGAGATATGTTCTATGGTTACTCCAGAACTACTGGTCATGGTGATGGCTTTCTTAGCACAGTCTATCAGTCCTTTATGCCTTGACATCCAGTCCATACCTAGTACTACTTCCAAACCTTTGGTTCCAAGTACAATTAGGTTGGCATAAAAATCTATCCCATGTATTCTGATAGGTACAGCTTTGCAAATTTTTCTAGCTTTTGTTGTTGAACCGGGGATTTGAACTATCATGACATGCTTCAGGTTGGTTGGGCGAATCTTACTAGTGCATACAAATTCTTTGGTGAAAAATGAATGCGATGCTCCAGAATCAAACAATACTCTTGCTAAAACTGAGTTGACAGAAAACATACCCAAAGACGACATCCGGTGCTTCACAGGCTTCTTCTGCGTTCATGTGGAAGAGACGACCGTTAATGGTTGTCTTGGGTTCCACTGGGCAAATCTCCTGCCTGGTTGAACACGACGCTGCGCTGAGTAGGCGTTCACAGGGGCATTGGCGGCAGTCTTCTTGGGACACTCATTGGAGTAGTGACCCTTCACTCCACACTCGAAAGAAGTGATCTGGGACTTGTCCTTGATCATGCAGTACAACATTGCTGCCAGCCTGGGGCGTGTTGTTGTTGTTGCTCTTGGGAGGGGCACTGTTGAAGTTGTTGGTGTTGCCGGAGTTGTGATTGTTTCCTCCGGGCTTCACATTTCCTCCGCTACGGTTGGGGTAGCTTGGGCGAGAATTTGGAGGTCGGTTGTGCCTTGGTGCATATCCTGGTGAGGGGTTGGGACGGTACTTCTGGTGATCCAGATCGCTGCATCATACGACGCTTAGTTGTCGTTGTCGGTTAATCTTCCCTTCCATCTGAATGGCAGAGTCGACTAGCTCTTCGAGATCCTGGAAACGGATGTTGACGAGGACAGTCTGCATCTCATCATGTAGTCCGTTTAAGAATCTCTCCTTCTTCTTGGCCTCCGTGTTGATTTCATCCGGTGCATATCTGGCAAGTGACAAGAATTTGTCACGGTACTCTACTACAGCCAATCTTCCTTGCTTCAGTTCATGGAATTCATCTCTCATCCTATTGACAAGACCTTGCGGCACGTGGGTGCGACTGAACTTGACCTTGAATGCTTCCCAGGTCATCACCTGGCCATGGTTCATGTTGCGGACGCTATTCCACCAAGCTCTTGCATCTCCCGCCAGATAGTGAGTGGCGAAGAGAACTTTCTCATTCTCATCAACTCCTGCAACTTCGAGGTTGTTTTCCATGATCTCAGAATCACATCAGCATCTAATGGGTTTTCAGATTGGTTGAAGATTGGGGGATTGGTGTTCTGAAATTTTTTGAGTTTAGATCCATGGTGATCCTGATTTCCATGTCCTTGGTTGTTGAGAGCCATTTGGGCCATCTGCTGCAATGTCGCTAAGTTGGCTTGACGCTCGGCCCTGCTTGCTTCACGGTCTGTGATGAGATTCTGCAAGATCTGCAACATTGGGTCCTGTGATGAGCTGCTCCCTCCTTGGTTTCCACGAGTCATCTGAAGATTGAGATAGATATAGGGGTAAGAGGGAAATTCTAAGGTTCATGGTTTTGGGTTTTCAAAGCTACAACTTTGAGTTAGACTCAGGTTTTTCAACTAACTTCTTTTTCATTCATGCAAGCAAGCACGATACAACACACCACAACAAGCAAAGGGGAAAACAGATGGTTTAAGAACCATTCGCAAGCTACGATACAATGAGATGATACATCTCATGCTACGACGATGCTCTAGTGCATCTACTCATCATCGATGAAGTCGGAGTCTTCATCATCGTGTAGAAGTCCACGGCATCTTCTCGCCGGAAAATCGTCATCGTTCTTGGTAGGAATCCATATCTCCCTGGATGTCTTCTCCTTCATCATCTTTTTCCTTGGCGGCAAGCTGAGCTTCCTGCTCCTTGATGGTCTTCTCGAGGTCGGCCACCTTCTTGCGAAGACGGGCAATGGTGCGATCCTTCTTTGTACGCTAGCGACGAAGAGACTGGTGATCTTGGACGAGCAGTGTGAAAGTCTGGGCCTTCTGGTCGGCGAAGGCACGGTTCTGGTTGGCTAACTCTCTGGTATTGTCCAGTTCCTGCTGTCGGTCATGAAGCAAGAAGTCAAGGTTCTCCACTTGACGCCTCAACTCTGGGTGACTTGGCATCTCCATCGGCATTCCCATGAAGTCACGTCTTGCATAGTGGGCAAAACGGGTTCCTTGAATCTTGTTGACGCTGAGGGCACATAGACGTGCGAGAGCTTCATGCATTGCCCTAGCTAATCCATCTAGCCAGTTGTTCTCTCTCATAGAGAACTGAATTCTCCCGGAAGTTGGTGCTTCAATGCTTCCTCGAAGATCTGCGGTGACTAGCCATTGTAGGTCTCCTCCTGGGGGTCCTGGAAGTTGAGCTCCAAGAAACTCCGTATGTGGGCGTCCCAGTAATTCTGACAGGGAATCCAGATCCCTCTCGAAGATCAGCTGACCTTCGTTTCCCAACTGGTAAACCTTGCTGAACTGAGTCTCCATCTACAAGAATTTAGGATGAGGAAATTAGTGAAGTGATCAAGTGTGTCAAATTTTAAGTAGTAATGTAAGAATTTTGAGGAACATGTATTTTTGAGAAAGAATGAGTTCACAAGGGTAAGAGGGGAAATAGTTTTTCATAAATACTCACTTTGGTTTTGAAGCTAAGTTTTTGGTTTGGACGTCCATTCTAACTAGGGTCTCCTATGGTCAGGATGGCTCTGATACCAACTTGTCAACACCCGGATTTTTAATCCCAGATGCCCGTTATGCCATACCGCAATCCGGATTACCATTTTTGCGAGACATAACGGATTGGATATCACAAGACATCATCCATTACAAACCATACATAAGGTTTTTACAAATCGGATCTCATGATCCAGTCTTTAATACAACAAGCAGCGGAAATAAACGATAGCGTGGCGGTGGGGTCCATCTTCAGGGCACAGTAATGATGACGAATGCGATAGTCCTAGTTATCATAGCCATTCGGTGACCATCATCTTGATAATCTCCTTCATAGTCCGCCATGATAATAGCTAGGACAAAAGCCATGAGTACTCTTTAAGTACTCGCAAACTACTACTAGCAAGGGTTATGATTCTAAGTTAAAGTACTGAATTTAAAGAATAAATATCAAGTTAAGTTTGAAACCTAAGCTGAGTTCTGAAGCAAGAAAAGATAAAATAAAAGTCTAGAATCACTTAAGTTGGGAAGCTATTTTCATCTATACAACCTTGTTGTGGTCAAGTCAAGGTTCATCATTCATTTCAAGTTATTTAGAAAACATCTGACAACGAAACAGTATGGCCATTCCAACTGTCCATAATCATGACGCTGACTATTCGAATAGTTTGACACTCTGCAGAGGTGGTACACTTTCACCACAAGATTCGATACATCTGTCAGGGATAACCCTGAATCATCATACTTAGTATGCAGATAATCAAACATAACCTTCCCTTTAAACACCCTAGTACAAGCACCTCTCCTATGAGCATGGCCTCCCAACCATGACCATCAGTCATCTTGGGCACTGCATAGGTGGACAACATTGAGAGGTAGCCTCAGCTCAAACCTCTCCCGTGAGGGAACTAATACTAATGCATATAAATTTCCAGCTAAGCCTTACCCAATTCAGGTAATGTGGTTGTACGGTAAATTTGGAATGGTATCGCATCCGAATCCAACCATCAGTTTTATAAAAGGGTTAAGGCTCATGCCTCATCATTTTCATCATCATAAATCAATTGTGTTTCTCAACACATGTCAAAACATCTCAATAGAATGACTCATCATTCCAAGGTTTTCACAACTCATTTTCACCAAGTGTCCCCATCTAAAGTGACTCAAGTTTGATCTATTCTAAAACACTAGGTTAAGAGTGTTCACTAAGGTGGAAGGGTGGGATCAATCTCATGCCATAGAATGACATCTAAGGGTTTCTAAGTAGGTCAAGTTTTATACTCTTTATGCTACCTTCAAAATTAATTAAAGAACTTTGTGTAAACTAAGGGGGTGTGATCAAAGTATGCTTAAGGCATCTTTACTAAACTATCTAGTTTTATTCTAGCTTGCTACAAGAGCTTACTAAAGCACGTTTGCAAGGGTTAGCTTGCCACTAATAGCTTGCCTTGGTTGGTGTAGTGGTTGAAGTTTTCTTCTTCTTCTTGGTAGAACTCCTCCTCCTCGAAGGCTTGGTCGGTACTATCGTCTAGAAATACATAGGGAGTGCACAATCACCAAACAGTCCTTAACTAGGCTAAGTATTATTCTAAACCACACCATTGATGATCTATTATCACCACAAGCATCACAAGTTTAATTCAATAGTTTCAACCTTTTTATTTTGGAAAAGTAATTTCTACTCATTGAAATATTAACTAAAATTTAATATTCACCACCAAAATATGGGATCATGTGGATACATGTCCTCACCACATATTCTAACATGTGGGAATGAGATTTAAAGGTTGGATCAATATTACTTTGGTTTAAGTTCATTATTTAATGATTTAAAGTGACTAGAAATGCCTATATAGCATTATTTTGGTACTAGTCCAAAGTCACTGCCTGTAAACCTTAATATTATTACATATTTGGATAGATATGACGAAATGTGATTTTTGAGAGTTGGAATCAACTCAAAAGCTAACTTGGTTGATTTTACAAAAATGTTTCAAGTTGCAAAAGCTTCTGTCTTCTTATTTATTTTAGGAGAATTCTATAACTCTAAATGAATTAAATCCAACGGGCTTGGATAGAGCATTTCAATACCTTTCAGAAAAAATTAGTTTCATGTAATTTGGATTTGTCAAACTCACATAACTGAATTTTGAAACACTGGACAGAAACTATATTCTAACTAAAAGGAAAATTCCTAATGGCTTTGTGCACTGTTGGAAGAAGAAGAGCTGACTTTTGTGCGAGCTGTCCATGGTCGACCTGGCGCATGGCGTCGGGCGGCTTGGCACTGGAGCAGCTAGGGGAGAGGGAGAGAGAGATAGGGCTGGGGTTTGAGCTAGGGGGACAAGGGGACCTAGTTAGGCCCAAATGGTGACAAGAAGCACTGCACACTATAGTGTTTTGACAATTGTTTGATCTGTGTCTGCCACCTGTTCGATGAAATGGCCGCAAGAGACCAAAGTTTGAATTTTGAGTTCAAAATTTTTGGGTGATCTCCACTAGTGCTAGGCAGTCTCTGGTTGCAAGGGTTTTGAAAATGGTGCTCACTTAGATGGTTTTTGAAATAGGGGTGATCTATGCATATGCATTAGATTCAATTTTAAACTATCATTTAAAATAGTTTACAGAAGGTTTTTAGTAGATCAAAAAGTGGGCCTTGGTACCTCATTATGTGTACTAGCAAGGGGTGTAAAGATCAAGAATTGTTTCTGTTAAGAAATGAGTACTAGGAATAGCCAAAGTAGGTATGAGAGTTAAATTTGTCCAAATGACCATTCCTTCATTTTAATTCTTTTTTATTTGATTTTCTTTAGGAAAAGTTTGGGAATGATGTAGATGATGTTTAAATCATCTAAGAAACATTTTAGAAGCAAAGGATCACACAATCATGGCAATTCAAAACAACTCCTATTTTAAATGCACACATATATGAATGATTTCATTTTAAATTTGGAAAAGTTTTTGTTAACCCCATTTTTGGATGACTTGCTCTTGATAAGCTTGGATTGAAGTTTTGGGATGTTACAATGTGCGTGTAGACGGTAGACGACTCCAGCATATCCAGGCGGAAGTTGTGCGATGACAACGCAAATTTGTAGATCGCGTCACAACGACAAAAATTGTTGACGTTGTCGATGAAGGTGTTGAGTTCTCCGAAGCGCATGATTTGACCAGACGTGATCTGGCCGACGATGGTGATGGTCGAGGGATCCCGCCAGGATGAAGATGTGTGGGAGCCGAAGCGGATATGGCCTCTCGTGGCTGATGAATTGTAGATTGCGGGTGATGGGGCCGTCGAGATCGCAACATCAGCATGCCCAGTTCCCACAGACGGCGCCAATTGACGAGGGTTTAACTCATCAATGCCCATTGTTATGGACTTATGTTTTGGAGAATGAGGGAGGCGCTGGAGATCTCGGTACGGCTAGCAAACAAGCACACAAGTGACATGAGGTTTACCCAGGTTCAGGCCTCGTAGAGGACCCTACATCCTGCTTGTCTGTTCTTGATTGATGATGATCCGAAGGATTACAATATCGCCGATGGCGGTGGATGCGCAGATTGGATCTGGCGTATGTCTAGACAAATTGTGTATTTGTGGGAGTCGCGATGTCTAGATCTATTGTGGCGTAGCATGTTGCGATTGAGAGGTTGCCTTCTCGTTGGACCCTCCTAGCCTTTATATATGGGGAGGCTAGGTCTCAGGTACCAATACGAGTTGGTTACAAGTTAGATTAGAACTCTATTCTTGAGCTTTCCTTGTCTTGTATGTTTTGGAGTTCGTGTCCATATGGGCTTCATACCACTCGAACCGTCATAGGCGTCATGGACCTTGGCAATTCGTCGAGTGGGCCTTCCGTCGAGCCGCCCCAAGTAGGCTGTAGTCGAGTGCCTATTGGGCATACCCATGTCAGTAATAGTTTGCAGAAAGTAAACACAAAGCAGTAAACAGTTTCTAGATTGAATGTAAAAGAAAGGACCGGGGTCCATAGTTCACTAGAGGTGGCTCTCCTTAAGATAGATAACATGTTGGTGAACAAATTACAGCGGGGCAATTAACAAACACCAAGAAAGCATCCAAGCATATACTAATCATCTTGACTCCTTTGAGACTTGATTGGGCATTACAACATTATACATAGACCACCATCCAACTGAATCTATGACTAATAATCTACCTTCAGGTTATCATCCGAACCCCCTCCAGTATTAAGTTGCAAGCAACAGATTATTGCATTATGAATTGCGTGTAACATAAACAATATGATTGTTATATGAACAAAGGATTGTTGTTTTCTCCCTAGTAGCAATAGCACATCTAGTACCTTAGAGATTTCTGTCACTTCCCCAGATTACCAGAGGCATGAACCCACTATCGAGCATAAATACCAACTCTTGGAGTTGCTAGCATCTACTTGCCCAAGATAGCTACTAACAACAAAAAGCATGCAAGATCACAAATAACAAAGACATGATAGAATCAATAATCAATCTAATATAGCATCTCAATATCCATCGGATCCCAGCAAACACAACATGCAGAATTACAAATAGATGATCTTGATCATGAACGGAGCTCACAAGATCTAGACATGATAGCCCAAAGGAGGAGAACCAACCATCTAGATACTACATGGACCCGTAGTCCAGAGATGAACTACTCACGCATCACACCGGAGGCTTGCATGATGATGAAGAAGGCCTCCAGGGTGAATTCCCCTCTCTGGCAGGGTGCTGGGAAGAGCTTCAGATCCCTCCCGATCTAGGGATGGAGATGACGACGGCTACAGACTCTTTCTTGGATTTTTGATCGGGTACTTATGATTTCCGTATCAGAGGCAATATATAGGCGGAAGGAGAGGCCGAGGGGGTGCCTAGGGCGGCCAGACCACCCCCTGCGGGCCAGGCCTGGCCACGCGGCCAGGTGGTGTGGCCGGGCCCCAGCCCCTCTCTGTCTTGTATTCTGGCTCCAAGTGTCCCCCGGTAAAATAATAACTTTTGCTTTTGTCCCGTCCAATTCCGAGAATATTCATTTTCCGACTTCTTGGAACCAAAAACAAAAAATGTGCAGTACTTTGTGGCTCTTGTTAATAGGTTAGTCCAATAAATCATATGAAAAGTACTCCAAAGGGTGGACAAAACACAAGAAAGTAGATAGAACCAAGCATGGAACATCAAAAATTATAGATACATTTGCAATGTATCAGAGCTCGTTTGGCTCCCATCATTTTATTTCATTTGGTAGAAATGAAATGAATTGACACTGCTGGTATGATTTCATTTGGCAATTCCACATAAATGACAGGGTACCAAAATAAATTAAGGTTAGGCATAAAATGAAAACCATGGATTTTGCAAATGAATTTTGTAACCAATTTCGTGGCAGCTAAACCAGTTGATTCTTGGAATCACAAATGAATTCCTTGATTCTAGCCCCAAATGATGGGAGCCAAACGAGCTCTAGGAGTAGTATGTTATGACATGTTTGACCATATAGAAACTGAAAACACAAGAATCGATAATAAGGAAAATTTCTCGAGGTTGGGCCTAAGATTCCTTGTGGAAGTCAGTATTGGTGAATTGAGTGGCAGTACCAAATGGGCTCCAATACCAGCTCTATTCGTGGTTGTGTCATAATTACCGATTGGAAAGTCTATTTGCGAACCCTAGTTTGTGTTTGGATGTGTACTTTTGGGGCGTGACTGGTGTTGAGAAAATAAGAAAATTACCATAATGTTTAATCCGAAATAACCAATAATAAAGCATGATTATAATTGCAGGAATTAATCTAATCATGCATACTAGCGGAATAGACAAACAGATCACATCTAGCAAAGATAAATAGATCACATCTATTCCAAAAGCTAGTACAAGAAACTATAACAAATACTGTAGTAGATAGGAGCAGATTGCATACGGTGCTGCAGGAGGATTCATGTTCACGTTTTCACATTCGCGTTCAGGTTCGCGTTGACACCAGCGTCGTCAGCCATGTCGTCGATGTAGAGGTTGATGATGTCTGGGAAGAAATTTTCATTGGGGAAGGAGTGGTCGGTTGACGTGATGCCATCAGTAGTCATGCAGAATCTCTCCCCAAAAACCTTATCGCCCCTCATCCGTATAAGTTCACAAGAGGTAGGGTTCTGGAGGCCTATTGTCCCATCGTCCGGTGCACGCTGGAGGAGGGGATGGAGAAGGTGTAGCGGCAGCGCAAGGCTCTAGAGGAGAGAGA
The DNA here is from genome assembly GCA_023614405.1 of Avena insularis. Lineage (NCBI taxonomy): Eukaryota > Viridiplantae > Streptophyta > Magnoliopsida > Poales > Poaceae > Avena > Avena insularis. The sequence continues at coordinate 427,100,779 of CM042686.1, read as the reverse complement.
AGGATGTGTGCTCTGTAATTAGGGTTTACACCTGAGCCGCTTAAATAGCATCAGTTGAGTAAAACATGGGGCACAACCCATGACCCGGAAACACCAGAAACTGCTGATACTGAAATTTTCCTGAGTAGCAAAAAGATAAGCTCGGCACCGAGGCACAATTCTGCAAACCGCGACATGCGCATGTCATGACGAGGCGAGGCATGACGAGGAGGGAGGCGGAGGAATAGGAGCGCGCATGTACGCCACTCCTCTTCTATCACTTTAGGAAGTAGTAGAACACTCCACTATATGTATTGGTGCAACTCCCTTTAAACTATCAAGGTGGGACTAAACTTTGGTGCCACCCCTTGTTAGGCATGAATGGGCCTTGAGAATTTCAGAATTTGTATTGGGCCATGGGCTAAACCCACAACCAAATTCCAACAATTCTCCACAAAATTTCATAGGCACATCTCAATCACATCATATCAAACAGTTCTAGAACATTGTTTATATACCAGTGCAAGGTGGAGACTCTTAAGTTGAACTTCCACTTAGAACTTCATGTTACACTAGATTGCAACTTGAATAGTGGATTATGCCTTGAACTACAAGTTTGGTGCGCACTAGTTGCACACAAAGTCTAGACCAAGACAGGGATGCCGCAAGGCTTCCCGGTGGTTTGGAGCTTATGTGTCATACTCCATGGCCTTTCATGAGTTTATTATAGAGCACCCAACTAGCACATACTATGAAGTTTGACAGTCAGACTTATATAGGTGTGTTCTTCAGAAGATGTTCTACAAGACAACATCTTTGCTTTAAACAGGCCACTTAGAACACATTAAGATAAATATCAACTTGCCATGCAGAATAGGAGAGTATTGCATCCATACAGAGTGATAGTATAATGTAAGGATACTCTCCTCCTAGCTGACCAACAGCTTGCCTCCCAACTTCACTTCACGGGATCTTGGATCACATAGAGTGGGTTACCACTGTGGGTAACTCAAAGTGCGGGTCTCAAACCCATCTCTCTCAATGCATTATCTATCACATTATGTGATAGACCCTTTGTGAAGGGATCTGACAGATTTTTAGATGTTTGGATATAATCCAATGCAATAACTCCAGAGTTTCTCATTTTCTTGACAGATTTCAATCTCCTCTTCACATGCCTTGATGACTTCATATTGTCTTTAGAATTATTTACTTTTATGACCATAATTTAATTATCATAGTTCATAGGAATTGCGGGTATTGGTTTTTTAACCACATGCAAGTCTCTCAACACCTGGATTTTTTAATCCCAGATGCCCGTTATGCCATACCTCGCAATCCTAGGATTACCATTTTTGCGAGACATAACGGATTGGATATCACAGTACATCATCCATTACAAACCATACATAAGGTTTTACACAAATAAGGATCTCATGATCCAGTCTTTAATACAACAAGCAGCGGAAATAAACGATAGCGTAGCGGTGGGGTCCATCTTCAGGGGGCACAGTAATGTCGACAAGGCAGATAGTCCTAGTTATCATAGCCGTCCTGCTGACCATCATCCTGATAATCTCCTTCATAGTCTGGCCATAATAATAGCCAGGGACAAAAGCCATGAGTACTCTTTAAGTACTCGCAAACTACTACTAACAAAGGGTAATATTTCTAAGTTAAAGTACTGAATCTAAGTTAATTATCAAGTTAAGTTTGAAACCTAAGCTGAGTTCAGCAGCAAAGAAAGATAAAGTAAGTGCTAGAATCACTTGGTTGGGAAGCTATTATCATCAACACAACCCTGTTGTGGTCAAGTCAAAGTTCATCATTCATTTCAAGTTATTTAGAAAACATCTGACAACGAAACAGTATGGCCATTCCAACTGTCCATAATCATGATGCTGCTATTCGAATAGTTTGACACTCTGCAGAGGTGGTACACTTTCACCACAAGATTCGATACATCTGTCAGGGATAACCCTGAATCATCATACTTAGTATGCAGATAATCAAACATAACCTTCCCTTTACACACCCTAGTACAAGCACCTCTCCTATGAGCATGGCCTCCCAACCATGACCATCAGTCATCTTGGGCACTGCATAGGTGGACATCATTGAGAGGTAGCCTCAACTCAAACCTCTCCCGTGAGGGAACTAATACTAATGCATATAAATTTCCAGCTAAGCCTTACCCAATTCAGGTAATGTGGTTGTACGGTAAATTTGGAATGGTATCGCATCTGAATCCAACCATCAGTTTTATAAAAGGGTTAAGGCTCATGCCTCATCATTTTCATCATCATAAACCAGTGGTGTTTCACAACACATGTCAAAACATCTCAATAGAATGAATCATCATTCCAAGGTTTTCATAATTCATTTTCACCAAGTGTTCCCATCTAAAGTGATTCAAGTTTTTGATCTATACTAAGGTACTAAGTTAAGAGTGTTCACTAAGGTGGGGAAAGATGGGATCAATCTCATGCCATAGAATGACATCTAAAGGTTTCTAAGTAGGTCAAGTTTTATACTCTTTATGCTACCTTCAAAAATTAAGTAAAGAACTTTGTGTAAACTAAGGGGGGGTAAAACTTATCAATAAGACTTGGGGTACTAATAGTTAAAGGGGTGTGATCAAAGCATGCTTAAGGCATCTTTGCTAAACCATCTAGTTTTATTCTAGCTTGCTAACAATAGCTTGCTAAAGTATGTTTTGCAAGGGTTAGCTTGCCACTAATAGCTTGCCTTGGTTGTTGCTGTGGTTGAAGTTTTCTTCTTCTTCTTCTTTTTGGTAGAACTCCTCCTACTCGAAGGCTTGGTCGGTACTAGCGTCTATAAATACATAGGGAGTAGACAATCACCAAACAATACTTAACTAGGCTAAGTAGCATTCTAAAACACAAAATTGATGATCTATTATCATCACAAGCATCACAAGTTTAATTCAGTAGTTTCAACCTTTTTATTTTGGAAAAGTAATTTCTACTCATTGAAATATTAACTAAAATTTAATATTCACCACCAAAATATGGGATCATGTGGACCCATGTCCTCACCACATATTATAACTTGTGGGAATGAGATTTAAAGGTTGGATCAATATTACTTTGGTTTAAGTTTATTATTTAATGATTTAAAGTGACTAGAAATGCCTATATAGCATTATTTTGGTACTAGTCCAAAGTCACCGCATGTAAACCTTAATATTATTACATATTTAGATAGATATGATGAAATGTGATTTTTGAGAGTGGGAATCAACTCAAAAGCTAAATTGGTTGATTTTATAAAAATGTTTCAAGTTGCAAAAGCTTCTGTCTTCTTATTTTTATTAGGAGAGATCTATAACTATAAATGAATTAAATCCAATGGGCTTGGATAGATCATTTTAATACCTTTCAGAGAAAATTGGTTTCATGCCATTTGGATTTCTAAAACTCTCTGAATTGATTTTCAAACTAGTGAACAGAAACTAGATTCAAACTAAAAGAAAAATCCAGATTTGAATCAGGCTAACGCGGAAAAGAAATGGGCCGCCAGTGGCGCTCATGTGCTGGCTCAGTGACACAGGGTCCGCTTGTCAGCCAGCACTTAAACGTGAAAGCGGTAGCGCTGTGGGCCGTGCGATTAGAGGCTAGATCTACTGCTGAGGTCGTTGTCGATGATGTGAACAGTTCTTGCGAGCTCGAACCCTAGCGGCTCGGTGGGGGTCTACTGGGGGCGTACCAGGGCTCCAGCAGGGTCGGCGATGCAGGCGAACAAAGTGGAAGACGACGGCGAGGCGAGGCGTGGTCGCGGCGGAGCTTGGGGTGGTCAGAATCAACGGCACCCTTCTCCTCCAGAGGCGGCGGCTCCGGCTCCAATTCCAGCGAGTTGCTGCTCCACTTGCTCTGACAAGAGGTGGGTGATGTTCAGAGAGGTGAGGGGAGTGGAATGGTGTGGAGAGAAATGGCTGGGGAGGGCTCCTTTTATAGGCTCGACGGTGAGACCGAGCGGGATGGGCGGTCGACGGTGGTGACATGGCTACGGCGAGCTAGCGACATGGCTGAGGATGGCGATCGATGGGCGGTCTCCTGGCAGTGCTCTAGGAATTAAATGCGGCCGTAGGGGCGGTGGTATGCGGTCTGGGCGAAGTGGTGTCCACGGCGAGCGGTGGCTGTGGGGCTTTGGGCGGCGAACGGGGGTGTCCGGGGTGTTCTCCAGGTCGAGGCGGAGCGGTGGGCACGGGCTGCGGTCAGCGCGGCCAGGCATCGCTGGGGGCGCGGCCTGGGGCGGCATCGGCATGCTCGATAAGCTCCGGCCAGTTCTCGGCCTCTGCCTCTCTCTGCCTGGGGCTGGTTGGGCGGTGGAGGTGGACCACTGGCAAGGTACTAGACATGGCGAGAGGGGCTAGAGAGGGTTGCTGCTGCAGGTGCACGGCCGGCCGGTGAGATGGTGCTCGGCATGGCTGTGCAGTGCGGCTAGGGGGTAGAGAAGAGGCTGGGTTTGGTCTAGTCTGGCTTGAGGGGGAGGGACAAGATGATCAAATCACTACAGAATTGCTAGACAAAATCAGTCCAAAACAGTAATAGTTAGGCCTTAATGATCTTGCTAACAAGGTGTTTGACAAAATGGCCGCAAGAAAAAAAGTTTTGAATTTTGAGTTCAAATTTTTTGAGTGATCTCCACTAGTGATAGGTAGTCTCTAGTTGCAAGGGTTTTGAAAATGGAGCTCAAATAGAGGGTTTTTGAAATAGGGGTGATCTATGCATATGCATTAGATTCAATTTTAAACTGTCATTTAAAATAGTTAACATAATGTTTTTAGTGGATCCAAAGGTGGGCCTTGGTACCTCATTAGTGTACTAGCAAGGGGTGCAAAGATCAAGAATTATTTCTGTTAAGTTTTGAGTACTAGGAATAGCCAAAGTAGGCATGAGAGTTAAATTTGCCAAAGTGACCATTCCTCCCCTTTAATTCTTTTTGATTTGATTTTCTTTAGGAAAAGTTTGGGAATGATGTAGATGATGTTTAAATCACCTAAGAAACATTTTACAAGCATTGGATCATTCAATCATGGCAATTCAAAACAACTCCTATTTTAAATGCACACACATATGAATGCTTTCATTTTAAATTTGGAAAAGTTTTTGTTAACCCTATTTTTTGGATGATTTGAGCTTGATGAGCTTGGATTAAAGTTTTTGGGATGTTACAAAGTCCATAAGAGCTCACGAAGCCACTCTGCTTCAATAGTAGTTATGTCTTATGCTGTGAGTTCTGCTTCCATAGTTGACCTCATTAAGATGGTCTGCTTGCAAGACTTCCAGGAAACAGCACCACCACCAAGTGTAAACAAATAACCACTCGTGGCCTTAGTTTCATTAGCATCAGAAATCTAGTTTGAGTCACTATATCCTTTAAGTACCCTTGGATACCCAAAGTAGTGAATCACATAGCTCGCAATGCCTTTCAAATAACGCAAAACCCTTTCAAGGGCTTGCCAATGAACATCTCCAAGATTTGACACAAATTGACTCAACTTGCTTACATCAAAGGAGATGGCAGGCCTCGTAGCACTGGCTAAATACATAAGCGAGCCAATAATCTGGGAATACCTCAGTTGATCTTTAGCATCCTTAGGATCTGCTTGATTCTTTCGAACCAACATGCTAAGATCATATGGTGTAGGAGAAGATTTGCAGTCGCTATACCCAAAATGACTCAAGATCTTTTCCACATAGTGAGACTGGAGTAGTGTTATCCCACCATCATCATCTTTTAGCAGCTTGATGTTCAAGATCACGTCATCCACTCCTAGATCTTTCATCTCAAAGCAACTAGATAGAAAGTCTTTGACCTCCTTGATAATATCAGGATTGGTCCTGAATATCAGTATATCATCAACATACAGACATAGGATGACTCCCTCGCCCCCACCATGGCGATAGTACACACACTTGTCAGCTTCATTTACAACAAAGCCTTTAGTAGTTAAAGTTCTTTCAAACTTCTCATGCCACTCCTTAGGTTCTTGCTTAAGACCATACAAAGACTTCAGCAACTTGCACACCTTTCCTTCTTGAACATCTACCACGAATCCATCTGGTTGATCCATATAAATTTCCTCATCTAACTCTCCATTTAGGAAAGCCATCTTAACATCCATTTGGTGAACAAGAAGACCATGCGAGGCAGCCAAGGATAGTAGTACTCGAATGGTGGTCAATCTAGCCATAGGTGAATAGGTATCAAAGAAGTCTTCGCCTTCTTTCTGGGTATAATCCTTGGCAACAAGGCATGCCTTGTACTTCTCAATAGTACCATCAGGTCTAAACTTATTCTTGAATGCTCACTTACATCCTACATGTTTGCACCCACAAGGACGATTAGTAATTTCCCAAGTTCCATTTGCTATGATGGAATCCATCTCACTACAAATGGCTTCTTTCCAGTAGTCAGCATCTTGAGATGCATAGGCTTCTGAAATAGAAGTGGGAGTGTCATCCACGAGGTACACAATGAAATCATCACCAAAGGACTTTGCAGTCCTCTGTCTCTTACTCCTAGTAGGAGCTTCATTGTTATCCTCCACAGGATTATCAAAGTATTCTATCGAAATGGTGGAATCAGGAATTGTAATTAATTCTTGACTAGATGAACTAGGCATCTCCTGATTTGATGATCTAGACAAATATTTCATGTGAAAGATGTATTCAAAGAATGTCACATCATTCGACTCCATAATAGTACCAACACGTATGTCAGATACTTTAGATTTTATTATAAAACATCTATAACCAATGCTATGAAAAGCATATCCCAGAACAACACAGTCCATAGTTTTTGGTCCAAACTTGCGCTTCTTGGGTGTTGGCACATTTACTTTTTCCAAATTATGAGTCCAAAATTGAAGCATATTTAAGTATATAAATTATTCATATTGTCACTCATTACATGCTACATCTATATACAATTATGCCTATTATGTATGATTACTAGTTATCATTCATTTCCACATGGAATTTGCACATTAGTAGTTTTATTAGGATTTTATTACCTTTTCGTGTCTTTGATTTATGTGTAGGTGCTATGAACTATCTTGGATAAAAGGAGCCAAGAGGATTCAATATGGAGGAGTTGTAGGCACCAGACTTAGCCATTTGAGGGGAGGAAAAAGTGGATTGTTTCCATCAAATCCAAATTAAGATCCAAATGCATGGTGTTGTATCCCTCTTCCATACGAATCCAACGAGCCAAACAACACCTCAGTCGGAGTCCATATGAAGAAAAAGCGGCCAAAACACTGTGGAGTACTATAGGCGTAACAGCCACTGGTATGGGAGGAGCCCGCCCATACGGTATGGCTGTACCACCCTCCAACGGCTCATTTCGTCAAACGAACATCTGTGAAGGCCCAATGGGCATATTCGGTCCCTATCTCTATTGGTTCGCAAAACTGACCTCCAGAAGCCTATTTAAAGAGGGGAAACCCTAAAACAAGGGGGAGTGGCCATCCACACCTCAGGGGCAAATCCTTGCCGCTTCGTTGCCTCCATAGCCACCACACACAAGATCCATAGCTCCACACCATCAAGCAAGAGGAGGATAAGGAGGCATCCCCACCTTCACTGTGTGCACTGTTCATCATCATTATCATCTCCAACGGCGTCTCCATCTCTCTCCCTTATCTTAGATCTTGTAATTGTAAGTTTGAACATGGTTGTGACTTCATTAATATATTCATCTATGTTTTATTGTTCATCCATGTGTGAGTGATTGATTAGGTTCGAGGTTGAGGTTTGATCTAGTGCGCTAAGTTTGAATGTGTTTGTGATCCAAGTATTCAATTACATGAGTCACGAAGATGAGTTCACGGGATCCCTTGGTCCGGAAGTATACGTTTGCCTTGCGAGTGACACGCGAGAATCATGCATAGTACACACAGTGTGACAGCCTGGTAATCGAGTGTGACATCGCACATATATTCGCCCATCTAGTACTAGTGAGACCGAAGCCTAGAAACCCTCTCTCATTCCATACAATCCTACATCTATAACCCCTTTAGTTTAGTTCTTGTTCTAGTTTACTTTCAGTACTTTATTTACCTTGTTACTAGTTACTTTAAATCTCTCTTGTTTACTATTATTCTAGCAACTTATAGTGTAGACTATTTTCAAACACCGTTTTGGATGCGAATGTGGCCGCATTAACAATGTGGCTGGAGGGTTGTGTTGTTGCCATTTGCAAAGATTCCAAGGGACAAATTTTATAAATAATATTTGCTGCTACAAGTACTGCAATAATCTTGTTATTGATCATAGGAAATCCAGGCATCACCAAATGAACCCAAGTCCGTAAATAAGAGAGTTTTAACCTTTTCTTTCCCCATTCCTCAAATGGTGTAATTTCATTGTTATTAGTGGGAACACGATTTAAGACATGACATGCAGTCACAATCGCCTCCCCCACCATGCCTTGTAGAGACCTGATGTGTCTAACATGGTGTTAACCAAATTAGTTAGAGTACGGTTCTTTATTTCAGCCACCCCATTATACTGGGGTGAGTAGGGAGGCATCCTCTCATGAATTATACCATGTTCCGAACAAAAAGAATCAAATTTGTTGGAAAAACACTCTCCACCATGATCGGACCTAAACCGCTTAATCTTACTATCAAGTTGATTTTCTGCTTCAACTTTATAGATTTTGAAAAAAATCAAAGCTTTATTTTGGATTTAAGAACATACACATTGCAATATCTAGTGGAATCATCGATCAATGTCATGAAATATTTATTTCCACCTTTTGTCAACTCACCATTCATCTCACAAAGATTTGAATGTATGAGCTCTAGTGGTGCCAAATCTCTTGCCTTTGCAGTCTTGTGAGACTTGCGAGGTTGATTTGCTTGCACGCACACTTGAAACTTAGATCCCTTGACATTAGTAAATTTCAGAATTGAACTCATGTTGGCTAGCCACGTCATGCAACCAAAGTTAATATGACAAAATCGCGAATGCAAATATTGGACTCATTATCATTGCAAACATGATTAATAAATTTAGTGCATAAGTCCGACAAAGAAAGGTGGAACAAGCCTCCGCACTCATAGCCTTTTCCAACAAATTGTCCATACTTAGATATTACAAATTTATTGGACTCAAAAACCATCTCGACATAAAAGTGCTGACGAGATTTTTATTGATGGAGGGGACGTGCTGCACATTCTTTAGTTGTATGGTCTTCCCCGAAGTAAACTTCAGATTTACCATACCAACACCTTGAATAGAAGCATGTGAGACATTTCCCATCAGCAAGGAGCCAGCCCGTGCGACCTGGTAAGAAGAAAACATGGAAATATCAGCACATACATGTATATTGGCACTAGTGTCCATAAACATGGTGTCAACTTTCTGAAACGCTTCCTCCTAAGCAGGAGAAAGGTCTCCCTTAGGTATGCCAAGAGTGGCGCTATAGCAGCCTAGGTTCTTCAACCATAGAACTGCTCTCGTGCGCCATCTCTCATAATGGACACCATCAAAGGGAGGCAGCCTTGTAGGCATGGCTAAACTAGTTGAATTCAGTTGCCTATAATCAGGTTTTTGGATTGTTGAGAAAATAATTAAATTAGCATAATGTTTAATCCGAAATAACCAATAATAAAGCATGACTATAATTTCAGGAATTAATATAATGATGCATACTAGCAGAATATATGAACATATCAGATCACATCTATTCCAAAAGATAGTACAAGAAACTGTAACAAAGACTGTAGTAGATAGGAACAGATTGCATACGGTGTTGCAGGAGGATTCATGCTTGTGTTCAGACTCGCGTTCGTGTTCAGGTTCGTGTTGACACCAGCATCGTTAGCCATGTCGTCGATGTAGAGGATGCTGATGTCCAGAAAGAAGTTTTCATCGGGAAAGCACAGAAGTCGTGCAAAAGCGCTCCCCAAACACCTGATCGCCCCTCACCCATACAGGTTCACGAGAGGCAAGGTTACGGAGGCCTACTATCCTGTCGTCCGGTGCACGCCGGAAGAAGGGATGGAGAAGGTGGTGGCACAAGGCTCTGGAGGCAGAGAGAAGGATGTGTGCTATGTAATTAGGGTTTACGCCTGATCCTCTTAAATAACGCTGGTCGGGTAAGACGTAAGGCACAACCCACGACCCTGAAAGACCGGAAATGGCTGATAGAAAAATAACTCGCGCAGTAATTTTTCTGAGCAGGAAAAAGTTAATCTCGACACAATTCTGCAAACCGCGGCACGCGTCGAGGCAAGCGAGGCAAGGTGGCGGAGGAGCGCGTGTATGCCTGATAAGTGCATATTTGCATCATGTTTTACATTATTATTTTGCATTGTAGATGTAGGATCTTGGTATTTTACGGTGCTTGCACGCATATTTTATGTATGTTTTCATCAGGATCAGGACAAATGATGGATCTAATGGACACAATTCTTGGAGCAGTTGTACCAAGGAGAAAATGAGTCAAAAACAACGCAAATCGCTTATTTGGGATATATCAATAATATCGGCAGAAAACCCAAAGTGAACAAGGCTTACAAACGGTTTAACGACCAACTATATGACCGGAATACTTTTTCCGGCTGTATAGTTCTGGGCGTATAGTTGGCGCCGCCACCGTCTCTTCAAATAGTTTCACCCCGTGCAACTAGATCGGGGAGACAACATATATAACACCTAGAAATCACCAAAACCTCACCTTCAGAAGGCATCTAGAGGGGGCACTCATCCACCGGGGATCCATCTTTGCCCTGCAGATTCGGGCGGCTAAGGCACCGATCTTCATCATCCACCGCTGCATCACCACCATCTCCATCCATCCCATCTACGTCTTTTCTAGATCTTGTTGTAATTTCCATACTCATTGTGGATTTATACAAGTACTATTCATCTATGATAGATTCCATTGTTATTGCCGTGATGTTGATTGCCTTCATGTATGAGTAGGTCATTAGTTCTTAGGGAGATGGAGAAACCCTAGCATATGATTGAGATAAGATAGAGATTATTATGTTATACATCATTATGTGTATGTGTTAATTGTCTTCATCTTGATGTTGGGAGTTGTGCACCTCCTTAATATTTGCCTCTTATGGGGACTCGATGAAGGGGATTACTTGTTGGTAGACGAAGGGATGATAGCGCTTATTGTGACTATAAAGCTGTTGTCATTCCTTTATGTACTAACTTGGGAAATCAAGGAGAACTCATTAAGCCATGTCTATGCCATGGGAGAAATCCCTTAATAGCGGGATAATACGATTAATGTCGTTTATTCGTCAGCTGTGGTTATGAAGGATGATGTGAGCAGCGGTTGCTGCCTATTTGTCCATATATGGAGCTCCTCCCACATACATACATATTATGAGAATATTTGTTATAATAATCTTCATTGCTTAGTCTAAATTGCTAGCGGTGTATCCACCACTCCCCGAGAACGCCTTTTTCCCTATTGCAGTTCCAAAGTCCTATTACACACGCGATTCTTACTTTCTGCATTAAGTTTTACTTTACTTTATATTACCTCGTTTAACCAAAAAACCCAAAACAACTCTACTTTTCTTGCATCTTAAAGTTATTTCTTAAGTACTTCGTTTAGTTGTAGTTAAAAGCATTTTAGTTTTTTGCCTACTGCTCCCTGTGGGATCGATATCTTTATTTCAAAACTAGCTACAAACGATCTGTGCACTTGCAGTCATCAAGCTATTTTCTGGTGTCGTTGCTGGGGACCTTAACGCTATAAGTCACTTTACTTTTAGTTATTTACTTTTATTGTACTAATTTTTACTTAAGTTGCAGGACCACAATCATGGACAACACTCAGCATTTAAACCAGCTTGAGGCAGTAATCACCCATGGACGCTTTTATAGCTATCAATAAAAGCATAAATCCAGATGGAATTGAGATCCACTCTTTATTATTTGAACTATTGCACTCTAAGAAATTTGCAGGAACCAATGAAGAGAGTCCATATAGACACTTACAATTCTTTGAAGACGTTCTCAGTTCCTTTATATTCGACGACTTTAATCTTGATATGGTTAAAATCCAGTTGTTTAGACAAACTCTCTCTAATAATGTTTGCGACTGGTATAGATCTTTTTGTGCAGAAGCACCGAGGACTTGGAAGGAATTGATAACCAATTTCCTATCAAAATATTACTCAGAAAGCAAAGCTCACAGGATGAGAGGTATTATTATCAGTTTCAAAAATAATCCTAGCGAGGGCTTATATGAAGGATATCTATGGTACAAAAGCTACCTAGATAATTGCCCCCATCATCGTTTGCCTGATTGGTTAATCACTCATACTTTTTAAGGAGGGCTAAATATTGAAAATAGAATGAATCTAGACACTGGTTCTAATGGGAGTTTTCTATATTATACCTATGATGAAGCTTGGAATCTAATAATAAAAATGAGGGAAGCAACGAAAAATCTTAAAGAAAAGGAAAACATTACAAATAGTTTTTCTGAATATGCTTGTGTTAACGATTTCCTTGCAGATGAAAGGACAGATACAATGATTAAAACCCTCGGTATTGATTCTTACTTAGTAAACAAAATTATTGAGACTTATGCAGGGCATTTGCAGGTACCTACAGAATGGTAACCCCGTAAACCCCTCGAAGAAAAGAAGCGTGCAAGAGCGCTGATGGAAGAGTTCTCCTCGACACCTATTCAAGGGATCGTCAAGAAAAGGCAAAAAGAGGAAGAACAAAGAAAGAAGAGACCGAAGAAACCATAAAGGAACCCCGAAGCTACCAATATAAATAATGTTATATTAAAGGATCGTATGGAAGCACGAATAGTGGATAATGAAGTGGTTATGCTAGACTTTGAAACCTCAGAATTCATTGAAGGTAAGGTATGAGGTAATGAAACTTCAAAACCAATGACTCCTATATATTCTGGATAAACTTTCTTATACGGAATTTGTGATCCGATTTCCACTATAAATATTATGCCTTCATCACTTTATGAGGAACTTCGCTATAATTTAAATAATCCAGATGTGGAACCGGTAGGCACTACTATTAAATTGTCTAATAGGACCAATATAAAACCGGAAGGTGTAATCAGGAATATCTATGTCTTTATTGGATCACTCATGTACCCCCTTGATTTTCATATTGTTGATATGCCTCGAGATTCTTTCTGTCCTATTCTTTTATGCAGGCCTTTTGTTTCCATCACCAAAGCTCGAGTCGATAATAAGAGGGAGACTATTTCACTGATGTTTGGAGAAGAGGAAATGACATTCCACTTTGCCAAACTAAAGAAGAGGCCATATGAAGTGGAAGATATCAAGGAAGATAAAACGATTGCCGAGTTGGGAGCAATTCACTTTAGTACTCCACAAGATGAATTAGAGAGGAGCCTGATTAACTGGGAGGAAGCACTAGATGATGAGGAAAGAGAAGACATGGATGATTACCTTGATTCAATTCCGGAAGCACAAAATCCACATGACTATGAAGAACTGGTAAGAAAAGGAGATGAAGAGCCTCCACCAATTGAATTGAAACAACTTCCAGATGATATGAGGTATGAGTTTTTAGATAATGAAAATAAATGTCCTGTTATTATTAGCAAAAATTTATTAGAGAATGAAACAAATAAACTCATTTCGGTCTTGGTTAAGCATCGTGAAGCCTTTGGATATACTCTAAGTGATATTAAAGGAATAGATCCATCTATCATAACACATAAGATTACCATGCTTGATGATGCTGAACCTGTAGTGAATACACAAAGAAGTCTTAATCCGAAAATGAAAGAAGTAGTAAGAAAAGAGGTTATACGCTTATTAGATGCTGGCATAATATATCCTATTTCTAATAGTAAGTGGGTTAGCCTAGCTCATTGCATACTAAGACAAGGTGGTCTTGATGCTGCTATGAATGAGGATGGTGAGCTAGTTCCTATAAGGCCCGTTGTAGGATATAGTATGTGCATTGATTTTAGGAAGCTAAACCGCGAGACATAGAAAAATCATAAACCTATACCATTCATGGATAAATTTTTAGAAAGACTTAGTAATAATTCTTATTTATGTTTTCTTGATGGTTATTCTGGATATTCTCAAATTGCCATACAACCAGAAGATCAAGAGAAAACAACTTTCACTTGCCCTTATGGCACATATGCTTATAGATTAATTCCGTTTGGCTTATGTAACACAGTAGCAACTTTTCAAGAATGTGTTCTAAAGATCTTTGATGATTTTGTTGAGAATACTATGGAACTTCTAACAAATGATTTTTGTTTGTTTGTGGAACAACCTTTGAGAATTGCCTCTACAATCTAACCAAAGTCTTACAGAGATGCAGGCAATCAAATTTGGTTTTGAATTTGGAACAATGTCGTTTCATGGAAAGAGAAGGTAAAGTTTTCGGGTATAAGGTTTCGGAGAAGGGAATAGAAATAGATAAAACTAATATAAATGCTATAGAAAATCGTCCAATACCTTAGGACATTGAAAACCTAAAAATGTTTCTGGTACATGCAGGTTTTTATAAGCGTTTTATAAAAGATTTTGCTAAAATAGCTATGCCTCTCACCAACCTTCTTGATAAAGAAACTACATTCTACTTAGATCATGACTGCATTGCAGCTTTTGAGAACCTTAAGAATAAATTAGTTTCAACACCTATCATGCAATCTCCAAAATGGTATGAACCTTTCGAAATCATGTGTGATGCTAGTGACTATGCTTTATGTAAAGACCCAAACCTGGCTTGGTTTGAATCCCTGTGATTACAGTGCTAGTCCCTGGATCGAATAGCTAGCACCCACAGTTTAAGATGTAATATCAAGATACAAAGTTCATGTTACATCGCATGATCCAGAATATAAATACTTTATTACATACTCATAGCCATAGGCTATCTATTACAAAGCAGCAGAATACAAGTAAAGCATGGAGTCCTTCATCTTCATGTGCCACAGGAAAACATGTTGGGTGTAGACTCATAACCTCTATCATCAATCCACACTCATCAATAGAATAACCTGCAACATGATAGGTTGCAGCCACAAAGGGTCAATACTTTGAATGTATTGGCAGGTGTCACTAGTTTGTGAATATAAGTTGGACTATCACTACATGCATATTTGTCTAAGTAGAGCTTAGGCTTATTTGCAGAAAGCAATATGGTTTTATCCTATGTTTGCAAAAATAGTTTTGATCTTTCAACAACTTTCTGAACTCCTTGGCAAACTCCAAGTGCTTCTACTCTCTTGTTGTCACCATCATGTTTTACTTGGAGAAATTAGAATGTCGAGATCTTCCATAGCTTCAGGCCTTAGTTGCTCAGAGTTGTCCATAACCGGGGACACGGCTAAGTACTTAGAATTTATTCTTCTGCAGAAGTTGTACACTTTACCCACAAGACACAATCTCGTCTTGACGCCACCAGTGGCCGCTGGATTAGTACTCACCAAGATGGAGTACCGGCAGATCGAGAATTTGACAAAGTCTTTCCACAGAAGTCCTCCCAATACATAATGCCAGCACATCTACTGTGCACCAATGCAAGGATAAACCTCCAATGCATAATTCTAGTTAACTCAAGAGGTACCAATGCAAGGGTCTTCCACTATGTAATTGACTAGGCGAGCCCATTTGGCATGTGGCTGTACACGAAAGCCATTTGTCAGAGAAACATGTTCAATCTCTAAGTTCTGGGTGGTATTCTCCTAGTGCACACACGAAAGAGATATCCATAGACATGGTTCCTTCATTGCCACCATAGTCTCAACTGAGTATCCACATTCCACCCAGGTGATTCAGTGAGGACTTGTTGTATTATATCAAACATATAATTTTCAACACTTCCTATAATCACACTATGGTATGTTCCACCCCGAATCTATAGCAGGACTAAGCATACTACAACTACGATGTTTCACCTACTAAGTAGAAACTACCATTCCCTATTCTACATAGGAGATATAGCATAGCACAATAATATAGTCTATCATGCATATACTACAAAAATCCACTAAGTATAATGAAAACAGTAGGAGTTAATGATAGTGCCACTTGCCTTAGTAGTTGGTGGTGTTGGTACACTCTTTGCATTAACACACTTGACAATCCACACAATCTATCAAACAAAACAACCAAGACAAAACATGCACAAAGTCAACACTAATGGCAATACAAAAATCATGCAAAATATGCAAGCATGCAAGATGGCAATTTTTATTGTACAAATTGTTATAACAAGGTTTTGAACAATACTAAGTGTTTTCTGAACATTTTATAATTGCAAGATTACAAATGCAACCATTTGTGCAATTGTAACAATTAGCAATAATTTCTATCATTTGGAAAGGCCAAACTCACTAAATAATTTCCATGCTATTAGGCATAGCCAACCAAATTTATATTTTGGTCTTACTGGATAGAGGGTTCAATTTGCAATCCATAGCAAAAAGATTCACCCAAAAATAATTTACAAAACAATTTTTATGGGTAAAATACTCCTAAAAGGGTTCTGCCTAAAACTTCTATTTTATAGAAGCTAAAGGGTGAAATAAGGCCTTAGCAGTGAAGCTCTCATTTTTCTGAATCCATAGACACCAAATTTGCATTTTTCTGATTTGTGGATCAAAAGTTATTGAATTTCTAAGTTTAATACAAATTCTGCCTATTTTATAATTTAAACAGACGCTCAGGCCTACGTGGCATGTTCTTATTGGCTCGTACCGGTTCGGGCGGATCGACAACGTGGGACGTTGGATTTTAAGTGGCAACGGGTGATCCAGATTAGCCCGTACCTCTTCGGTAAGTGGTCTAATCTCAACCGCTGGTGACGGATCGGACGACGGCCTTCAGTAGCGTCGACCATGGATCGGCGCAATGGCGCGCAGCGGTGGTGTGTCAGGTGGGTGGCTCTCCGGTGATTCTAGAGGGGCATGGAGACCGTGGACTATTACCAGCGATCTCCGCGGTCGAGGTGGTCTCGGGGATGCTAGCGATCGATGAAGGGGCGCTCAGATTCACCGGGAATTCCTCGCCGGAGTACCTACCGACGGTGGAGCTCGCGTCTCTGAGACGGTGGAGTTGCCCTGGGGCTCGAGCAGACAAAATAGAAGGTCAGTAAGGTGTGCCTGGTCGTGTAGAAGCTTGCGGTGGCCAAAGTAGGGCGGCGGGAACCTGCGACTCACCGGAACTCGTCGGTGAATGGCGGCGGCAGAAAAGCTCCGGTGATGACCGTGGCGTCGACCTGGGGCATGCCAACGCAAATGGAGGGGGTTAGCAGATGCGCTTGAGGATGGTGAATCTAACAGGGCAGAAAAGAGAGCGCGGGGCAGCGGGTTCTCGCCGGAATCATCGCCGGAGCTCGTCAGGGTCTGCGTTGGTCCGAGCAAGATTCCGAGCAGCCTAGTGGCTCTCAGGTGGCGGTGTATGAGGGGAAAACGAAGAGAAGAGGGTGGGGTTTAAGGGGCAGGGCTCGGAGTGGAGAATAATTCACGGAAACGCTCGAATTCGGCCGGACTCGGTAACGGCAGAGGAGGGGAGTGGGCGGTTCGTCGTTCGGTTGAAGATGGTGAGGTGGAGGGTGACGTGGAAGTGGGGTCGAGCCGTCAGCGAGGGGGTGTGAGGAGGGGTCGGTGAGAAAGAAAAGAAAGAGGGGGAGAAGGGGAGTGCCGGGTGGGCTTAGTGGGCTAGGGTTGTGGGCCGACTGCTGCTGCTGTTTTTTTTATTCCTTCAGTTTTTCTTTTTCTTTTTCTGTTTTCTTAAATAACTTTTGATTTAATTATCCAATTTGAATCAAACAAATTTCTAAAAATTTGTAAAACTCAAATTACATTTTTTGGGCATTATGGAACACATTTACTTTCCAACTCAAATTTTCTAACCAATTTATTCACTTTGGCTTTAATAGTTAATATTGCCTTTCTTAATTATATTCTCAAAATAATTCATAATTTTTTATCCATGGCTCCAAATTGGATGAAACCAATTTCTATTGTTTTATTATTTTGTCCTTTATCTTTTTAGCCCTCATGAGAGTTATTTTGTTTAATATAAATATGGAGTATATCCATAGTATTGTGTTGTTCTTAGTGTTAACAAATAATTAGAGTTTTAGGGTTTGAGATATTTTTCACTTCTCTTGGGTTTTTAAAATGCAACCAAGTCAAGATGCTCATGCATGCTTCATGATTTGGGATTTTAAAACATGCACACCACTTCACAAACAAAAACCATTTTATTTGGCTTGGGTTTTGGAGGCATTATATTAAATGTTCCAAAAGTTTTTGTTCCTTTTGAATTTCAAAGAACTTGGTTCTTCATTTTGTTTAAAATTTTCACATTTCAAAATTTGGAAAATTTTGGGATGTGACAGACTACCACCCTTAAAAGGAATCTCGTCCCGAGATTCGAGAAGGCTAGAAAGAATAGGTTGGGCTTTAGGATACTTGGGTGCTACCACCCTTAAAAGGAATCTTTGTTGTGTTGCATTTGATGATTCACTTGGATAAGGGTCCAATGATTGACATCCAAAGGTTGTTAACATTTCTCCATCTTAAGATTCTTATACCACTGAATTAAGTTAGCTAAAGCTTACCTTCCACACCATCTAGTTCTTCAAGGGTTCCATACATGTTGATGTGGTTCACATGTCCTTTCTGGGTCACATTGGAATTTCTCCCAATAGAGTCTCCAATATTCTTATTATTCTTCTTCTCAGGACAGTCTGCTGCAAAGTGTCCAAGTTGCTTACAATTGTAACACTGCAACTGGCTAATGTCTTTCTTGGGATCATTATGTTGGTTCTGACCAAGGTTGTCTCCATTGTTAGTAACATTCACATTGCTACTACCACTTCCATTGTTGATGTGGTGATTCTTGTGGTGATGGTGATTATGTCCATTTCCTTCATGATGATGTGATCCAGAATCCCCATTGTCCTTTCTGAAAGAACGCATCTTCTGTGATGATCATGGGTGATATTTGTCAAAGCTATGCTTCCTCTTCCTGTCCTCAACCTTGTCCTTCTTACTCTCTAAAATTCTAGCTTTGTCACATAGTGATTGATAAGTTGGAACATAAGCAACTGATAATTGCATGGAAAGTTCATCATTCAGTCCATCTAGGAACTTTTCCTTCCTCTTAGCATCAGTATCAGTATCTTCTGGAGCATAACGTGATAGATTGTTGAATTCCTCAATATATTCAGCAATGCTGCGGTGACGCTGTTTAAGGTTGTGAAACTCCTTCTTCTTTAAGCTCAACACGCCTGAAGAGATATGATTAGTGCGAAAGCCATCTTCAAATATTTCCCAAGTCACTTCTTCAATGGGGTGAGTGACTTGAAAGTTGTCCCACCATGTAGCTGCAGGGCCTTCAAGCAAGTGTGCTGCAAATCTCACTTTCTCAGCATCCGAGCATCCAATGGTCACTAGATCCCTGTTTACTGAACGTAACCAGTCATCAGCTACCATTGGATCAAAAGTACCAGAGAACTTTTCAGGTCTCAACCTCAGAAATCTAGTGAGCATATCCAGAGGTGGAGGATTGTTGTTGTTATTGTTGTTGTTTTGATTCTGATTGTTGATGGTTGCCATGAACTGTGTCATCATCTGCATTAGCTGAGTCTATGCAGTCATCATCTGTTGCATCTCATTTTCATTATTGTTGTTGTCTCCATTGTTATCGTGGTCGTTGGCGCGTCTTGGAGGCATCTGTTGTTTTAATAGGGATAAGTAATGATAGATAGATAGATAGATAGATAGATAGATAGATAGATCTAAGGGAGTTCTAACACACTCAACCCAAACAAACTAGTTCAATCAAACATTCACCAGCAACCAATCACTTAGCAACTTCTGATTTTAACTCATTATAGAAGAAAACAACAAGTTTTCTTGAAACAAGCAACCTAGTATAGTCATACCACATAGGTCGGCATGATCCATACGCTAACACGATATCGATAACTTAAACATGATAATTGGTAGGCAATCTAATGTCTCATGGATCGCACTATGATAACATCAGTGGGAGATCTCTTTCGAGTTGGGCAATCATCGGTGAAGTGTCCTATCTTCCGACAGCAATGGCAAAACACTTTTGTCATGTCTCGAGTCCTTTTCCTTGAAGTGTTGTTGTGGTTTTCTTGAACTCCCTTCTCTAGGCATTCATTGATTTTGTGTCCTCCCTTCTTGCATTTTAAGTAGGTGATATGGCTAAGGTTTTCTTCTATCTTCCCGAGAGCTTGATACATTCTATCCTTGACTTGTTCTTTCACTTGTTGCACTATGAAGTCGAGATGGCACTTGGCAGGAATGTGGTTGGTTCCTTCACATAGGTAACAAGTGACTTGAGATGTGGGGCATTCTCCAACTGGATGGTTGTGATCACAAAAGGGACATTGATCTTGATGTTCCTTAGAGGTGTGGCCTACTGCTCCACATATTTTGCAAGCTCGAGGACTTGTCGCAACTTGTATCTTGATCTTCTTGTTGGCATGATCCATCTTCAAGGTCCTTGGAGAAAGCAAAGGCTGGTCCTCTACATGTTTGAAGGAGAAGAGATTCAGTAAAGAATGATCAAGGTATACGAGAAAATCTAATAAGTATAAAAATATAAGTTCATTCCTAACAAGGGGTTTGTCCAATTCCTAGGGTTACGAACCTACAGGCAACACAGTGCTCTGATACCATCTTTAAAGACCCAAACCTGGCTTGGTTTGAATCCCTGTGATTATAGTGCTAGTCCCTGGATCGAATAGCTAGCACCCACAGTTTAAGATGTAATATCAAGATACAAAGGTCATGTTACATCGCATGATCTAGAATATAAATACTTTATTACATACTCATAGCCATAGGCTATCTATTACAAAGCAGCAGAATACAAGTAAAGCATGGAGTCCTTCATCTTCATGTGCCACAGGCAAACATGTTGGGTGTAGACTCATAACCTCTATCATCAATCCACACTCATCAATAGAATAACCTGCAACATGATAGGTTGCAGCCACAAAGGGTCAATACTTTGAATGTATTGGCAGGTGTCACTAGTTTGTGAATATAAGTTGGACTATCACTACATGCATATTTGGCTAAGTAGAGCTTAGGCTTATTTGCAGAAAGCAATATGGTTTTATCCTATGTTTGCAAAAATAGTTTTGATCTTTCAACAACTTTCTGAACTCCTTGGCAAACTACAAGTGCTTCTACTCTCTTGTTGTCACCATCATGTTTTACTTTGAGAAATTAGAATGTCGAGATCTTCCATAGCTTCAGGCCTTAGTTGCTCAGAGTTATCCATAACCGGGGACACGGCTAAGTACTTAGAATTTAAACTTCTGCAGAAGTTGTACACTTTACCCACAATACACAATCTCGTCTTGACGCCACCAGTGGCCGCTGGATTAGTACTCACCAAGATGGAGTACCGGCAGATCGAGAATTTGACAAAGTCTTTCCACAGAAGTCCTCCCAATACATAATGCCAGCACATCTACCAGGCACCAATGCAAGGATAAACCTCCAATGCATAATTCTAGTTAACCTGAAGAGGTACCAATGCAAGGGTCTTCCACTATGTAATTGACTAGGCCAGAGCCCATTTGGCATGTGGCTGTACACGAAAGCCACTGTACGAGAAACATGTTCAATCTCTAAGTTCCTGGGTGGTATTCTCCTAGTGCACACACGAAAGAGATATCCATAGACATGGTTCCCTTCGTTGCCACCTTATTCTCAACTGAGTATCCACATTCCACCCAGGTGATTCATTGAGTACTTGTTTTATTATATAAAACATATATTTTTTCAACACTTCCTATAATCACAATATGGTATGTTCCACCCCGAATCTATAGCAGGACTAAGCATACTACAACTACGATGTTTCACCTACTAAGTAGAAACTACCATTCCCTATTCTACATAGGAGATATAGCATAGCACAATAATATAGTCTATCATGCATATACTATAAAATTCCACTAAGTGTAATGAAAACAGTAGGAGTTGATGATAGTGCCACTTGCCTTAGTAGTTGGTGGTGTTGGTACACTCTTTGCATTAACACACTTGACAATCCACACAATCTATCAAACAAAACAACCAAGACAAAACATGCACAAAGTCAACACTAATGGCAATACAAAAATCATGCAAAATATGCAAGCATGCAAGATGGCAATTTTTATTGTACAAATTGTTATAACAAGGTTTTGAACAATACTAAGTGTTTTCTGAACATTTTATAATTGCAAGATTACAAATGCAACCATTTGTGCAATTGTAACAATTAGCAATAATTTCTATCATTTGGAAAGGCCAAACTCACTAAATAATTTCCATGCTATTAGGCATAGCCAACCAAATTTATATTTTGGTCTTACTGGATAGAGGGTTCAATTTGCAATCCATAGCAAAAAGATTCACCCAAAAATAATTTACAAAACAATTTTTATGGGTAAAATACTCCTAAAAAGGTTCTGCCTAAAACTTCTATTTTATAGAAGCTAAAGGGTGAAATAAGGCCTCAGCAGTGAAGCTCTCATTTTTCTGAATCCATAGACACCAAATTTGCATTTTTCTGATTTGTGGATCAAAAGTTATTGAATTTCTAAGTTTAATACAAATTCTGCCTATTTTCTAATTTAAACAGACGCTCAGGCCTACGTGGCATGTTCTTATTGGCTCGTACCGGTTCAGGCGGATCGGTAACGTGGGCCGTTGGATTTTAAGTGGCAACGGGCGATCCAGATTAGCCTGTACCACTTCGGTAAGTGGTCTAATCTCAACCGCTGGTGATGGATCGGACGACGCCCTTCGGTAGCGTCGACCATGGATCGGCTGGCGGCCAGCAGCGATGGTGTGTCGTGGTGGCGCTCCGGTGATTCTAGAGGGGCGGGGAGACCGTGGACTATTACCAGCGATCGCCGCGGTCGAGGTGGTCTCGGGGATGCTCGCGGTCGATGAAGGGGCGCTCAGATTCGCCGGGAATTCCTCGCCGGAGTACCTACCGACGGTGGACCTCGCGTCTCTGAGACGGTGGAGTTGCCCTGGGGCTCGAGCAGACAAAATAGAAGGTCAGTAAGGTGTGCCTGGTCGTGTAGAAGCTTGCGGTGGCCAAAGTAGGGCGGCGGGAACCTGCGACTCACCGGAACTCGTCGGTGAATGGCCGCGGCAGAAAAGCTCCGGTGATGACCGTGGCGTCGACCTGGGGCATGCCAACGCAAATGGAGGGGGTTAGCAGATGCGCTTGAGGATGGTGAATCTAACAGGGCAGAAAAGAGAGTGCGGGGCAGCGGGTTCTCGCCGGAATCGTCGCTGGAGCTCGTCAGGGTCTGCGGTGGTCCGAGCAAGATTCCGAGCAGCCTAGTAGGTCTCAGGTGGCGGTGTTTGAGGGGAAAACAAAGAGAAGGGGGTGGGGTTTAAGGGGCAGGGCTCGGAGTGGAGAATAATTCGCGGAAACGCTCGAATTTGGCCGGACTCGGTAACGGCAGAGGAGGGGAGTGGGTTGTTCGTCGTTCGGTTGAAGATGGTGAGGTGGAGGGTGACGTAGAGGTGGGGTCGAGCAGTCAGCGAGGGGGTGTGAGGAGGGGTCGGTGAGAAAGAAAAGAAAGAGGGGGAGAAGGGGAGTGTCGGGTGGGCTTAGTGGGCTAGGGTTGTGGGCCGACTGTTGCTGCTGTTTTTTTTATTCCTTCAGTTTTTCTTTTTCTTTTTCTGTTTTCTTAAATAACTTTTGATTTAATGATCCAATTTGAATAAAACAAATTTCTAAAAATTTGTAAAACTCAAATTAGATTTTTAGGGCATTATGGAACACATTTACTTTCCAACTCAAATTTTCTAACCAATTTATTCACTTTGGCTTTAATAGTTAATATTGCCTTTCTTAATTATATTCTCAAAATAATTCATAACTTTTTATCCATGGCTCCAAATTGGATGAAACCAATTTCTATTGTTTTATGATTTTGTCCTTTATCTTTTTAGCCCTCATAGGAGTTATTTTGTTTAATATAAATATGGAGTATATCCATAGTATTGTGTTGTTCTTAGTGTTAACAAATAATTAGAGTTTTAGGGTTTGAGATATTTTTCACTTCTCTTGGGTTTTTAAAATGCAACCAAGTCAAGATGCTCATGCATGCTTCATGATTTGGGATTTTAAAACATGCACACCACTTCACAAACAAAAACCATTTTATTTGGCTTGGGTTTTGGAGGCATTATATTAAATGTTCCAAAAGTTTTTGTTCCTTCTGAATTTCAAAGAACTTGGTTCTTCATTTTGTTTAAAATTTTCACATTTCAAAATTTGGAAATTTTTGGGATATGACACTTTAGGGGCTATGTTAGGATAGCGAGACGGAAAGAATTTGAATGTTATTTATTACGTTAGTAGACCTCTTAATAAGATTCAGAAACATTATGCTACTACAGAAAAAGAGTTCCTAGCTATAATTTTTGCTTGTGACAAATTTAGATCCTACATCATTAATTCTAAGGTAATAATTCATACGGATCACCAATCTTTGTGTCACCTCCTTGTGAAAAAGGATGCTAACCCCAGGTTGATTAGGTAGGTTTTATTACTACAAGAATTGATTTGCAAATAGTAGATAGGAGGGGTAAAGATAATCCAGTAGCAGATCATCTCTCTAGCATGGAGGGAATAGTTACTAACCCCGTACCTATAAATAAATCATTTTCGGGAGAATATTTAGCAAACGTTGAAATTGTTGATCCGTGGTATGTAGATTATGCTAATTATCTCGCAACAAAATTTGGGATTTCTATTTTCGTGCCCTCGGTTCGTTAGTTGTACTCAGTTTTTCCCAGCCGCTTAGTTTTTCCTCACTTTTGCCCTCCCTCCATTCCGAAACCCTCACATGCGCTCGGACAGGGGATGTCGTTAGGTGAAAGGCTTGACCGTTAGATGCTGACCGATGGGACCGCGTTGGGGCAGGTCGTGCGTTGAGCATTACATTACGTCGCCTCGACCGTTACATACTGACAGGTGGGGCCAGGATACACAGCGGACCAGCCATCCATCTCTCGCTGATTATGGGGGACGTGGTGTGGGACCATGTGGGCGCGTTTGGTGGTTACGTGCGCCCTGTCGCCTAAATTGGAAGTTTTGTTTTTTGTTATTTTTATGATTGTCCTTTTTAAGATCACCTTTTCCCCTCTCTCTCTCTCTCGCTAACAGTTATGTTTTTTTTGCCCAAAAAATAGTGAATCTAGAGCAGCTTCTCTCTTTATTCATTGTTCCTTTTGCCCTCGTTTTCCCCAATCTGGTAGCAAATCTAGAGCAGCAAAACTAACCAGCACCATAAATAAATTCAGTAAACAGAGCAGATGTAGATAAAGCAGCTAATATAGGTTATATAGTATGGTACTTAACGAGGTTCGAAAATTAGGCTGCTCAGCAGCAGCAGCGGACAAGTTCAACACAGAGACGACAAAAGAAGCTGCTTTACAACAGCAGCAGATCAGTGGCCCTTCATGGCCTCTGCCAGGAGGGCCTCCGCCTCCTCCCTATGATGCCTCCTCCACTTCTTGCTACCCAGTCCCTTGACCTTGGGCGCCTTGGGCTTGATCGGGGGCATGCGACCCTCCCTGATAGGCACCTTCTGGAGGTTGCAGAGGTGAAGACCAAGTGCCTGGTGCTTCGCTATGAAGCCATGTACATTTGGGGACTTGCCGCAGGTCCTCACGTCCTCGTCATGCTTCATGAGGGAGTTGAAGTACGTGGCGCAGAGCCTCCTGGTGGGACAGAAGGGGCACCTGTACACGTCACCGACGAAGAAGTTGTTGTATTGGCCGGACTTCAGCCTCCTCAGCACATGACGAGTCTTGGTGTCCTTGGACTCGTTGTCGCTATGTACATCGTTGACATCCTCCTGATGGAAAAAACAGTAGAGTGCAATAAGGACATGATTGAGATACTTTGATTATCAGGATTGATTTTTTGCATAAATTAACCGATTGAGATCTCCTGATTATTCCCGAAATCTCAAACCAAATCGAATACTGATCCCAACTACGAATAGAGGGGTTCAAATATGAAAAGGGGGATTCATCGAAATACGAGATCTAACACAAGATCATTAGCTACTATAAAAATACGAACAGTCGGTCCCTAATAACATACGATCTAACATCCAACAATGGGAACGGGGGGAGAACAAGGGAAGGGGAGAAAACTCTGGTTACCTCCGACCATGGGTCGGCGATGCTGGTGTCGTAGGGGTTGTCTGGCCTTATGTAAACAACCTCCTCGTAGGGGTCCCAGCCGAGCAGGATTTGCCCGAGACTGGCGGGGGCCTCCTCGCCGGCGGCTACGGCAGATGCGGGGATGGGGATGGGGGCATGCACGGGGACGGGGGCCTCCTCGCCGACGGCCTTGGAGGCGCCAATGGCCACCGCTCCATTCTTCTCCGTCGCCGACATGGTTGGGGTTTTCATGGGGGTTTGCAGAAGGTGATGGGACAGTGGAGACGGTTGAGTGAGCGAGTGAGTGATGAGTGAGAGTGGGGAGGCCTCTATTAAAGGAGAAGGGAAGCAATGTTTCGTTGCACTACCGTGCACCGCGTAACCGTGTACGCTACTGCACCATGCACAGCCACACGTGTCCACTACCGCCCCGTGCACCGCACACGCGTACTGTGAGTCATGTTTTTTTCCCTCGTGTCTAACCCTGGCGACTCAGTTGTACTCAGTTTTTCCCTCGAGTGTAACACTGGCGGTTTGGTTCTACCCAGTTTTGCCCTCCAGTACTAACACTGCCGTGTGCAATATACTTAGTTTTACCCTCCGGTGGTTGGTCAACAGAGAGCCAACGAATAGGTTTTAGCTAGATAATTGAGTCATTTTATGCACAACAAATTCAAAAAGTGCTAAACATAGTGGCATCTACGCAGGGAGTCTTATTATGTGACCTACCACCATAAGAAATGTATATAAACCAAGTTTTAACCTAAATCACCACTTCTCAAATCACCTACTATCTATGAAGGTTCATGGCTTTCTACTCAATCCTCTTCCCAAAACATCCCTCCCCAAAACATAGTTTGTCTGAATGAGGCAATAATTGTCAAACTTGTGTATATTTGAATTGAAAATAGTTTTATATATGCCAAGATGTATTTTATTGTATAAAAGACACATTTTCCATTTTTAAATCCATTTCTATTTTCTATTTGAATCCCTTTGTCAGTCTTGCCCTTGGTTTTTAAGTTCTACTCAGTTTTGCCCTTGGTTCTTAAGTGCTACTCAGTTTTCCCCTCTCTTTATCCATCTCTCGCACTTGTACTCATATTCGCCGCTATGCTCTGATTGGTCGAGACAGTTTCCACACGGATCGTTCCCACCAACCGTTGATCCTCTATGATCTAGCGGACATGATAACCCCTATATCTATCAGGGGGCACCCCTCTATCCATGCAAAATAACGAGTATGCCACCGGTACTTTAACTCCATAAACAAATGAACTTGAATATAATTTGAAGGGAACATGTTCGAAGGTGTATAATTTATGCATTATATTTCACTCCATGGAAATGGTAATGTCTCAAGATTTTCTTACCACAACATTATCACATATTAAGTGCGATTTCAAAGAGTTCAAAGGTGTATAATTTTTGTATACGCAAGTTTATGCATTATATTTAACTCCATGGAAATGGTAATGTCTCAAGATTTTCTTAGCACAACATTATCATGTCTTAAGTGCGATTTCAAAGAGTTCAAAGGTGTATAATTTTTGTATACGCAAGTTTATGCATTATATTTCACTCCATGAAAATGTTAATGTCTCAAGATTTTCTTAGCACAACATTATCACATATTAAGTGCAGTTTCAAAGAGTTCAAAGGTGTATAATTTTTGTATACGCAACTTTATGTATTATATTTCACTCCATGGAAATGATAAATGATCAGGATTTTCTTAGCACAACATTATCACGACCTAAGTGTGATTTCAAAGAGTTCAAAGGTGTATAATTTTTGTATACGCAAGTTTATGCATTATATTTCACTCCATGGAAATGGTAATCTCTCAAGATTTTCTTAGCACAACATTATCAAGACCTAAGTGTGATTTCAAAGAGTTCAAAGGTGTATGACTTTTGTATACGCAAGTTTATGCATTATATTTTACTCCATGGAAATGGTAATCTCTCAAGATTTTTTTAGCACAACATTATCATGTATTAAGTGCAATTTCAAAGAGTTCAAAGGTGTATAAACTTCGTATACGCAAGTTTATGCATTATATTTCACTCCATGGAAATGGTAATATCTCAAGATTTTCTTAGCACAGCATTATCACGTATTAAGTGCGATTTCAAAGAGTTCAAAGGTATATATGTTGGGCCACGAAGAGAAAAACAAAACTTTTTCCTCCGCGGTGATCCCAAGATCTAGCTGAGGTAGAGGCCACGTGAATTACCACTAGACGCACGGTTGCGGAATCGATGAAGCACGTCGGTTGATGCAGTGCAGTCCTCACAATCCGTTCCGATCCACGATCGTTGAAGTGCTGAACGTACAGCACCTCTGCCAGTATCCACACGTACGAGGAGGAGTGTCGGCGATGGACTACTAGGTCCGGTACGGCGGCGATAGGACTGGACTGGACTAGAGCTAGGGTTTCCAACACATGGAGTGACCTAACCGTGTGCTCTAAGCACCTGCGCCCCAGCTTATATAGGGAGTGAAAGTGGACTACACTCACTTGTGGCCCATTCACTAAAAGGCCTATATTAGTCACTGCGAGTCCAACTCACTGACTATGTCCGTTTCCTTTTTGGGTCCAACCCAAATATGCTCCCGCTCTTAAGTGTGTGACCCGACAGGCTCATGGTGACCCGAACACGATCTGAGTCGCACTCGTGACCGATCAGTTGGTAGCGGCTCCTAGCAGAACGTGCCAACTCCCAAGTACCAAAGAGTCATGACGACATACCTTCCAATGCGACTTTCGTCTAAGTCCCTTTTGCCTCACGATATACCTTGTCGAACTATAGGTGAATGATCGTCATCCCTTAAATAGTCTGACTCTCTTTCTCAATCCGAGATAAGTGATTCATCCGACTAACTCTTAGTCGGTCGCCTTGGTTAACACTTAACCGAGTCACGCATGGCCATGCTTTCCGAATGATATCTTCCGAGAGGGCCCAGAGAATATCTCTCCAGACGGAGGGGCAAAATCCCATCTCGGTTATTCACATCACGCAGCTTGATTCTCAGTCGACCCGAACTCTGCCTTTATAACTGCCCAGTGATGGAACAACGTTCAACAGAACATAAGTCGGTGATCCTCAACTCGGATTGTGCAATAACCTCAGGTCTAAGGATTACATTGATTGAGATATGCAAATGACGACTTGTTCATTGCATCTCAATATGGGTCAGTCCGACTCGCTAAACTCTTTAGCCGAATCCATGTAAGTCGGAATAGCATCTCCATTCCCATGACAAGTGGAACCTAGTCATCTTCCGAATTTCACATTGGTCTAAGTTGTGTGTCCAGCACGACCTCAATGACCAAGGACATTTAGCATGAACAACATGAATATATAGTTCCACAATCGAATCACATATTCGATGATACATATCTGTAGTTCATACATGGACTATAACTTTATGAATACATTGAGAAATATCATCAACCATGATTGCCTCAAGGGCATTTTCCCAACAGTCTCCCACTTGCACTAGAGTCAATCATCCGACATCACATGTCTAGGCATCTAATGCCCATAGCTCTCAAGTGTGCCTCATGCTTCGGTTGTGGAAGTGGCTTTGTCAATAGATCCGCAATGTTTGCATCCGTGTGTACCTTGCATAACTTGATATCACCTTGTTCCACGAACTGGCGAATAAGGTGGTACCGCATGAGTATATGCTTGTTCTTCTAGTGTTGTCTAGGTTCCTTGGCTTGTGCAATAGCACCATTGTTGTCACAATACACGTCTAACGGATTGGACGAGCCCTGAACCACACCAAGATCCATGAGGAAATACCTCATCCAAACGTCTTCCTTTGCCGCCTAGGCAGCAATATACTCAGCTTATGTCGTAGACACAGACACCGTCTCTTGCTTGGAACTCTTCCAGCTCACAGCCCCTCTGTTTATTACAAACACATATCCGAATTGCAAACGAGAATCATCCGAGTCAGTGAGATAACTCGCATCCGTGTAACCCCTTACACTGAGTTCATCCTCACCTCCATAAACCAGGAACATATCCTTAGTCCTTCTCAAGTACTTGAGGATATTTTTAGCCGCTGCCTAGTGGATTTCTCCAGGGTCAGCCTGGTACCTGCTCACAACACTTAGAGCATAGGAAACATCCGGCCTAGTACAAATCATAGCGTACATGAGGGATCCGACTGTAGAAGCATACGGAATCGCACTCATCCGACTTCGCTCATCAGTTGTCGAAGGACACTGAGTCTTGCTAAGTTTTACGCCATGAGACATCGGTAAGAACCCCTTCTTAGACGATTCCATGTTGAACTTCTTCAACACTTTATCCAAATATGTACTCTGACTCAATCCAATGAGCCGCCTTGATCTATCTCTATAGATCCGGATTCCTAGTATGTAAGTCGCCTCACCCAAGTCTTTCATCGAAGAACTCTTTTCCAATGATTCCTTGGTCTCTTGCAACATCTGGACATCATTTCCAATCAGTAATGTGTCATCCACATGAAAGATCAGAAAGTTTACTTTGCTCCCACTAAACTTCTTGTATAAACAAGAATCATGATAACTCTTGATGAAACCAAACGATTTGACTACCTCATCAAAGCGAATGTTCCAACTCCGAGATGCTTGCTTCAACCCATAAATGGATTTCCGAAGTTTGCATACCTTGTTATCATTAGCCAGATCAACAAAACCCTCGGGTTGTATCATATACACGTCCTCGGTTAAATTTCCATTAAGGAAAGCCGTCTTGACATCCATCTGCCATATCTCATAGTCGAAATAGGCTGCTATAGCTAACATGATCCGAATTGATTTAAGCATCACCATGGGAGAGAAATTCTCATCGTAGTCAACTCCTTGAACTTGTCGGGACCCCTTCGCGACAAGTCGTGCTTTATAGACAGAAACATTTCCATCCATATCAGTTTTCTTCTTAAAGACCCATTTGCACTCGACGGGTCTTGCACCGTCTGGTAGATCAACCAAGTTCCAAATTTGATTTTCATCCATGGACTTTAACTCGGATCTCATGGCTCCAAGCCATGACTCAGAATCAGAACCCACTGTCTCTTCTGAATAAGTTGCCGGCTCATCACTGTCTAACAATAACACATCATGAGCACTTCGCAATCTGGCCGATCTTCACAGTGTCGGTGTTGTTTCTGGCTCAGGTACCACGATCGTCTCAAACTCCAAGGCTTTTGCCGACTCTCTAATGGCCGGCACCTCTCGAATTTCTTCGAGTTGCACCGTGCTCCCACTGACTCCCCGACTGAGAAACTCTTTCTCAAGGAAGACACCGTTCCGAGCGACAAACACTTTGCCCTCTTCTCGGTTGTAGAAGTAGTAACCCAAGGTTTCCCTTGGATATCCTACGAAAATGCACTTATTCGACTTAGCTGTAAGCTTGTCCGACTGAAGTCGCTTGACAAAAGCTTCACAACCCCAAATCTTAAGAAAAGATAAACTCGGCTTCTTGTCAGTCCACATCTCATGTGGTGTCTTCTCTACCGACTTTGATGGTACTCTGTTTAGTGTGAACGCTGCAGTTTCTAGACAATAGCCCCAGAATGATAAAGGCGGATCTGGCTGACTCATCATTGATCTTACCATGTCCAACAAGGTCTGATTCCTCCTTTTCGATACACCATTTCTCTGTGGCGTTCCTGGAGGAGTGAGCTGGGGAACAATTCCACAACTCTTCAGATGGTCATCAAACTCATGGCTCATGTACTCGCCTCCTCGGTCTGACCAAAGAAACTTTATTTTCTTGCCAAGTTGATTTTGTACCTCATTCTGGAATTCCTTGAACTTTTCAAAGGCTTTTGACTTCTGTTTCATCAAGTAGATATATACATATCTACTCAAATCATCAGTGAAGGTAATGAAGTACTCATAACCACCGCTGGCTGTCATGCTCATTGGGCCACATACATCACTATGTACTAGTCCCAATAAGTCGGACGCCCTTTCACAACTCTTTGCAAAAGGTGTCTTGGTCATATTGCCAAGAAGGCAGGATTTGCATGTCTCGAACAACTCTAAGTCGAACAAAGTTAGGAGTCCATCATCATGGAGCCTCTTCATGCGTTTCCAACTTATATGACCAAGCCAACAATGCCAAAAGTAAGTCATATTCAGATCATTTGGTTTTAACCTTTTCACATTTATGTTAAAGACAGATTCACCCTCAAGATTCAAAATAAATAACCCGTTCTAGACGGGTGCAAAGTTGTGAAACATATCATTCAAATATAAAGAACAACCATTATTCTTAATATTCGACTCATAGCCTTGTCTCATTAAACATGAGGCAAAAATAATGTTTCGACTAAGCACTGGAACATAATAACAATTATTTAGCTCCATTAAGAATCCAGAAGGTAAATGAAGTTGCATCGTGCCGACTTCCAACGCAGCAACTCTTGCTTTGTTGCCGACCCGAATGTCAACCTCGCCTCTTTCCATGCTCCTAGTTCTTACCAGTCCCTGCAACAAGTTGCATATGTGAATGACTGATCCGGTATCATATACCCAAGAACTACCAGGTGCATCAGCAAGATAAATGTCTATAACATTGCAAACAAGCGTACCTGAGCCAGAAGTCACACCTCCGCTCTTGGCTTTGTCAGCCAGATACTTGCTGCAATTCCTCTTCTAGTGGCCATCCGACTTGCAGTAGGAGCAAGTGGATCTGGCTGCAGGAGATGGCTTAGTCCCTGAGGAAGCACTTTGGACTGGGTCCTCAGCCTTACCTCCCGACTTTGGCTTCTTCTTCTTAGTCCAAGAACTCTTCTTGAACTTAGCCTTATTCTGCACCATCAATACTTGACTGGCACCTTTCTTGAGATCTGCCTCAGCCTGCTTGAGCATCCCATGCAATTCAGTGAGCTTCTTATCCATACCATGCATGTGGTAGTTCGATATGAACTGACCATATGCACTAGGAAGAGAGTTCGGAATTATGTCCGTAGCGAACTCTTCGCTAATGGGGTAGCCAAGCCTTTCTAGAGACTGCACATAACCAACCATCTTGATCACATGCGGACTCAGTGGATCACCATCCTTAAGCTTGCAGCTCAACAAAGCCTCAGAGACTTGATACCTCTCAGTCTTTGCCTGAGCCTGGAACATACTTTTGAGGCTTTCGATCATATCATATGCCTCAACATTCTCGAATTGCTGCTACAAGTCTGGTTCCATGTGAGCAAGCATAAGATAGCTAATCTCCATGGATTCATCACAAATCCGACAGTAGGCATTGGTGGCTGCGACAG
This sequence comes from Avena insularis, assembly GCA_023614405.1. Classification (NCBI taxonomy): domain Eukaryota; kingdom Viridiplantae; phylum Streptophyta; class Magnoliopsida; order Poales; family Poaceae; genus Avena; species Avena insularis. The sequence goes on along the minus strand of CM042686.1, from coordinate 427,067,290 downwards.
TCGCATTCTCATCCGGCTCAGCTGGAAGTGGGTTGTCTAGGACACGGTCCCTCTTTTCTTGTTTGAGAACAATTCTTAGATTACGATACTAGTTGGTGAAATTAGTTCCATTCAGCTTATCTTTCTCTAAGATGGTTCGCAAAGCAAAACCGGAAATCTGAGGAAGACTGCTAGGTGCCATTGATCTACAACAGAAAATATGCATAACACTTAAGACATGTATCCATAAAGAGCAAGCATATTAAACATTTTAATATTTATGCTCCCACTAGAACCAACACCCCTCCGATGGTCACTTAGTGATTCAGGACCCTAAATAAGCAAGTCGACTAGTGAGCTTTAGCATCACCGCTAGCCATCAAGTGATCTAGGTAGACAGCTCCTTGTTAATCGTATCTCATACGACTCCTGTTGGATGGGTGGCATCACATGCCCTGGCTCCCATCTGGCTTTTCCCCGAGTCCCACAACCATTGTGATAGACCCGTCTAGATTACCAGGTGCTTCTGTTGTAAGAGTCCGACTCGAACCCACCTAGTCGGAAAGAATTGATAGCACCTCAATTTTATGAGCCCACTACCAAAATTGTCCGACTTGTGATGGTGCAGCACTGGCGGGGAAACCGACTAGACCTTCTTTGAGGGATTACTTTCTACCAACTATCTAATAGAGGTAAAACAGAGACATAACAATAACACAAAATAAAGCAATTATAATGTGAAATGGTATGGCTCTCTTCATGGCGATCTCCATCTCCACAAAGCTTGTAATTTGACTCGTGTCAACTCTTGTCACGTGCCGCCTTACACCATGTAGCCGACTTGTACATCGACTTGCATGCCTTCCGGATTCTCCAAACAGCTACACTAGCTAGTAATGTAAATTACATAGAGAATCCGACCACATGTGTCGTTATACAATAAGATGACAGCACCTAGGCTCCGGTGACAAAAACCGTGTCGTAGATCACATATGGATTACACACATCACATGCACATAAGCCATACCATTCACAACATCATCCTACAAAAACAAGTTATGCATAGATACGATATCTACCGGCATTGTGAAACTCGCAACGATATCTAAGGCGCTACGATAGGGCGAAGCCGGTGGTCCCGCTAGCCGGATAGCGGGCGACGATCGAAGGGGCAGCGCCCCCTCGCGGGTGCAGGCAGCACCCGACGATTTTTCCAAAAAACGCAGATCTCATCTGCATTCCGGACATGGATTTCATCATCAGATAAAACAATTTTACCCAAATCCGATCCGGACTCCGATTTGACCAAACTATTTGATCTTCGATCACCGTATCCAGGTTTACGTGTCACAGTCTACCCCGATGGCGGAAGCCGACCGGTAGGGGTATGTCGTTCCACGACCTTAGCAGTTAGATCGTGGAAACCAGATCATCCATTCCCCCGAGTACAGTTGATCCAATCAACTTTGTACAAAACTGATCTATCTCATAGATCGACCACCAAAACTGCAATTAGATCCAATCTAACGTCAACCGCATATCACATATGCACGATCTCGAGCCTAAAATCAGAAGCTAATGCTCTGATACCATTGTTGGGCCACGAAGAGAAAAACAAAACTTTTCCTACATGGTGATCCCAAGATCTAGCTGAGGTAGTACGCCACGAGAATTACCACTAGACGTGTGGTTGTGGAATCGATGAAGCGCATTGCTTGATGCAGTGCAGTCCTCATGATTCGTTTCGATCCACGATCGTCGAAGTGTTGAACATACAGCACCTGCGCCAGTATCCACACGTACGAGGAGGAGCTCCGGCGATGGACTGCTAGGTCCGGTACGGCGGCGACAGGACTGGACTGGACTAGAGCTAGGGTTTCCAACACATGGAGTGACCTAACCGTGTGCTCTAAGCACCTGCGCCCCAGCTTATATAGTAAGTGAAAGTGGACTCCACTCACTTGTGGCCCATTCACTAAAAGGCCTATATTAGTCAATGCGAGTCCAACTCACTGACTATGTCCGTTTCCTTTTTGGGTCCAACCCAAATATGCTCCCTCTCTTAAGTGTGTGACCCGACAGGCTCATGGTGACCCGGACACGATCCGAGTCTCACTCGTGACTGATCAGTTGGTAGCGGCTCCTAGCAGAACGTGCCAACTCCCAAGTACCAAAGAGTCATGACGACATACCTTCCAATGCGACTTTCGTCTAAGTCCCTTTTGCCTCACGATATACCTTGTCGAACTATAGGCGAATGATCATCATCCCTTAAATAGTCTGGCTCTCTTTCTCGATCCGAGATAAGTGATTCATCCGACTAACTCTTAGTCGGTCGCGTTGGTTAACACTTAACCGAGTCACGCATGGCCATGCTTTCCGAATCATATCTTCCGAGAGGGCCCAGAGAATATCTCTCCAGACGGAGGGGCAAAATCCCATCTCGGTTATTCACATCAAGCAGCTTGATTCTTAGTCGATCCGAACTCCGCCTTTATAACTGCCCAGTGACGGAACAACGTTTGAGAGAACCTAAGTCGGTGATCCTCAACTCGGATTGTGCAATAACCTCAGTTCTAAGGATTGCATTGATTGAGATATGCAAATGACGACTTGTTCATTGCATCTCAATATGGGTTAGTCCGACTCGCTAAACTCTTTAGCCGAATCCGTGTAAGTCGGAATAGCATCTCCATGCCCATGACAAGTGGAACCTAGTCATATGCCGACTTTCACATTGGTCTAAGTTATGTGTCCAGCACGACCTCAATGACCAAGGACATTTAGCATGAACAACATGAATATATAGTTCCACAATCGAATCACATATTCGATGATACATATCAGTAGTTCATACATGGACTACAACTTTATGAATACATTGAGAAATATCATCAACCATGATTGCCTCAAGGGCATTTGCCCAACAATATAAACGTTGTATATGCAAGTTTATGCATTACATTCCACTCTACAAAAATGGGGGAAAAATAATAATCTCTCAAGATTTTGTTAGCACGACATTATCACGTATTAAGTGTGATTTCAAAGAGTTCAAAGGTGTATAATTTTTGTATACGCAAGTTTATGCATTATATTTTTACTCCATGGAAATGATAAATGATCAAGATTTTATTAGCACAACATTATCATGTCCTAAGTGCGATTTAAAAGAGTTCAAAGGTGTATAACTTTTGTATAATTTCCGTATATGCATTACATTTCACTATATGAAAATGAAGCAACGGCACGGGCGCGGGCGCGGGGCTGGCTCGGGGTCCCATCTTGCAACGCCAACCTGGGTAAGATGTGGGTCCGGCGTTCACGTGGATAAGCTATGGGTATGATGCTGATCTGGATAAGTTGAGAGAGGTGTCCACTACGGGAATCGACTGAACGTGGCCCCACTTGTCAGCATGTAACGACAAGGGTACACTACGGGACCAGACAGAATGCGGTCCTACTTGTCAGCACGTAACGGCGAGGGTCCACTACGTGACCCAACTGAACACAGCCCCACTTGTCAGCACGTAACGACAAGGCTGATAGACGGCGAGTTTCGGACCATGTGAGAGTTTCCTACAAGGAGATGGGAAAAAGTGACGAAAAACTAAGCGGCTAGGGAAAACTGAGTACAACTAACGAACCGAGGGCACGGAAATAGAAATCCCACAAAATTTATACCTCCTGGTATGACAAGAAATCAAAGGATGAAATTCTTTAATGATCTTAAATATTACTTTTGGGATGATCCGTATCTATATCGTCATGGACCTGAAGGAATGATTCGGAAGTGTGTTCCTAACCATGAAATGAATGCAATATTGAAAGCTTATCATGGCAGTCCGTATGGAGGGCATCATGCAGGTAAGTGAACTGCTGCAAAGGTACTTCAATCTGGATTCTATTGGCCCACCCTTCTCAAGGACGCACATAGATATGTGGAATACTATGATACTTGCCAAATAAGAGGTAATATAGGTAGGAGACAAGAAATGGTAATGAATTATAATCTCATAATTGAACTTTGAAGTATGGGGAATGGATTACATGGGACCATTTATAGAATCGAATGGTTATACTCATATTCTTGTTGTTGTTGACTATGTTATTAAATGGGTTGAAGCTATTCCAACAAGTCATGCAGATGCATCCACCTTAGTGAAGATGATCAAGGATGTCATATTCCCCAGGTTTGAAGTTCCTAGATTTTTAATCACTAACGGTGGTTCTCATTTTATGAAAGGAACTTCCAGGAAAATCCTTAGCAAATATGGAGTAACCCACCGTGTTGATTCACCATATCATCCTCAAACAAGTGGTCAAGTGGAACTCTCTAACAGAGAATTAATGACCATACTAGAGAAGACGATGGACAAATCAAGAAAAGATTGGTCATACAAGTTAAATGACACTCTATGGGCATACTGTACTGCGTTTAAAAATCCAATGGGTATGACACCTTATAAGATGGTGTACGGTAAGGCATACGATTTACCTTTAGAATTGGAACACAAAGTTTTTTGGGTAATCAAGAACCTAAATTATGATCTTAAAGCAGTAGGAGAAAAGTGGTTATTAGATATTCATGCTTTAGATGAGTTTAGAAGTGAAGCCTATGAGAATGCTAGGTTGTTTAAGGAAAAAGTGAAAAGATGGCATGATAGAAAAATAGAGAATAAGACCTTTAAAAGTGGAGACAAAGTGTTACTCTATAATTATCGTCTTAAGTTGTTTTCAGGGAAGCTCAGATCAAAGTGGGAATGCCCATATATAGTTGAAGAAGCTTATTCATCAGGGGCAGTGAAGCTACATGGAAAAACACCCTCTCTTGCATGGGTGGTAAATGGACAATGCCTGAAGCATTATCGAGTAAACGAAGATATAAATGCAGTCAACATAGAAGTGATCACCCCCAGAAGAAGTGATTAAGCAAAGATATACAAGGAATGGCAACTGCAAGAAGACTGGACTCGGGACGGAATGATAAACACTACGGTCAAGCTATTGACCATAAAAGAGCGCTTCATGGGAGGCTACCCATGGGAAGTAAAGGTTTCAGTAAGTTTTTAAATTTTTAATGAAAGTTTTATTTGAGCATTGTGTTAAATAAGGAACATTTAATGCTCTAGCGAAGAAGAAGGAAGATTGATAATGCCAAAATTGGTCGAAACTCTGAGCTAACATTTTTCTGTAAAAACTTGATATTTCGTTAAGTTTTAGATTAATAAATAATCATTGGAGAAGCAGAAATTTTTTAGTGGAAACAGAAGGTTTAACGACAACCTATACTGCAGGAATAAAAATTCCAGCCATATAGCTACGGCCGTATAGTTGTTTCAACATCACCCCTTCCATCCACGAAAGGTACTGGTAGTTTAATGACCAACTATACGGCCGGAATTAAAAATTCCGCTCGTATACCTGTCGTCTGATACATTGCAAATGTATCTATAATTTTTGATGTCCCATGCTTGGTTTTATCTACTTTCTTGTGTTTTGTCCACACTTTGGAGTAATTTTCATATGATTTCTTGGACTAACCTATTAACAAGAGCCACAGTGCCAGCTGTCTATTTTCTGCTGTTTTTGGTTCTAGGAAAGTCAGAAAATGAATATTCTTGGAATTGGACGGGACAAAAGCCAAAGTGCCTATTTTTCCAGAAGTCATCAGATGCCAGAATACGAGACGGAGAAGGGCTAGGGGCCGGCCACACCACCTAGCCACGCGGCCAGGCCTGGACCACGCCAGGGGGTGGTCTGGCCGACCCCAGCACCCCCTCGGCCTCTCCTTCCGCCTATAAGATTCCCTCGGGACCAAAACCCTAAGTACCCGATCAAAAATCCACGAAAGAGTCTGTAGCCGCCATCATCTCCATCCCTAGATCGGGAGGGATCTGAAGCTCTTCCCGGCACCTGGGAGAGGGAATTCACCCTGGAGGCCTTCTTCATCATCATGCAAGCCTCCGGTGTGATGCGTGAGTAGTTCATCCTTGGACTACGGATCCATGTAGTAGCTAGATGGCTGGTTCTCCTCCTTTGTGCTTTCATGTTTAGATCTTGTGAGCTCTGTTCATGATCAAGATCATCTATTTGTAATCATACATGTTGTGTTTGTGGGGATCCGATGGATATTGAGATGCTATTTCAGATTGATTATTGATTCTATCATGTCTTTGTTATTTGTGATCTTGCATGCTTTCTGTTGTTAGTAGCTATCTTGGCCAAATAGATGCTAGCGACTCCAAGAGTTCGTATTTATGCTCGATAGTGGGTTCATGCCTCTGGTAATCTGGGGAAGTGACAGAAATCTCTAAGGTACTAGATGTGATGTTGCTACTAGGGAGAAAACAACAATCCTTTGTTCATAGAACAATCGTATTGTTTACTTTACATGCAATTCGTAAAGCAATAATCTGTTGCTTGCAACTTAATACTAGAGGGGGTTCGGATGATAACCTGAAGGTGGATTATTAGTCATAGATGCATTTGGATGGCGGTCTATGTATAATGTTGTAATTCCCAATCAAGTCTCGAAGGAGTCAAGATGATTAGTATATGCATGTATTGCTTTCTCGATGTTTGTCAATTGCCCCGTTGTAATTTGTTCACCCAGCATGTTATATCTCTTAAGGAGAGCCACCTCTAGTGAACTATGGATCCCGGTCCTTGTCTTTTACATACAATCTACAAACTGTTTACTGCTTTGTGTTTACTTTCTGCAAACTATTACTTCCTTCCATTCGATAAGTTTAATCCTTTGTTTTCAGCAAAACACGGTGAGATTGACAACCTCGTCGCAAGTTGGGGACAAAGTTCTGTGGTTGTGTTGTGCAGGTCTCCACGTTGCTACTAGCACCGGTAGTGCGCCCTGCAAAGGCTCAGCTAGCAACACCTTTGGGGTGTTTCCTTGGTCCTACTGGTTCGATTAAACCTTGGTTTCATAATTGAGGGAAACTTGCTACCATGCTCATCATACCTTCCTCTTGGGGTTCCCAACGAGCTCTACATCAACCATGCTCCAGCATTTTTCTGGCGCCGTGCACTGAGCCATCAAGCATTTTTCTGGCGCCGGTTCCAGGGAGTCAAGGACATCTTCACAAGGGGAGTCCCTCATAACCAATCTCTTACGTTGTTATTTTTGTTTTGCTTAGTTTCTTTTTGTTTTGTTTGCTTGTTTTGTTATCAAAAAACACAAAAAAATTAGTTTTACAAGTTTGCTTTCTTTATTTAAAAAAAACAAAAAAATTAGTTTCTACTATAGTTGTTACTTTCATTGGTCTGTTATTGTCTTGCTTTATCATGCTTTCTATCAATGGTTCGTTTCTTTGAAACTGAATCTTATTGGCAAGGTGGGTTCACGGAAGAACAAAAATATTATTATAAGGAACACCGCTTGTCACAAAAAGGGAAACACTTATGGGAACAAATTGATAAATTGTATACCATTGCTATAAACATGTGCTCTACTTATAATGTTACTTATTGCTTTGATAAATCTTGTTGCTGTAGGAGGTATAAACACCTCCCTTTTCAATGTGAGTATAATGATAATGTTACCATATCTTCTTATGTTAAGGGAAATTATGACTTTTATGATGTGGAACAAATTGAAGAATTTATTGCTTGGAAGGGTGCATTCGAACTAGCTTATTTGCTTGAAAATATTGATGATGCACCTTATAAATATGAGGTTTATGATATACTTAAATTTTGCTTTGATAATTACAAGGAAGAAAATGTCTATATTCTTGAATATCTTAATAGATGCTCTCCGCCAATGGAAGAGACTAATGCCTTGCAGGAGCCTATGGAAGAAGAAATTGTTGAAAATAGAAGCTCATTGGATGAAAAAGAGGAGGAGAGTGATGATCAAGAGGAGGAAGAATGGATCTACCCATCCCTACCTTCTAATGAGAGTAACTCTTTACCCCTTACATTATTTGATTGTCCCCCATGCTTACCAAAGGAGGACGAATGTCATGTTCCTGAGGATTCTTTTGAAAATGTTTATAATAAAGCTCTAGTGTTTGTAGATCATGAAAAGCATGATTTATGTGATAGTTATATTGTTGAGTTTATTCATGAGGCTACTTAAAATTATTATGAGAGAGGAAAATATGGTTGTAGAAGTTTTCATGGTATTGAAACAGCTCTCTATGTGCTGAAAAAGTTTTGAAGTTATTCTCGTTTTATCTTCCTATGCATGTCACTTTGTTCTTTGTGAATTTATTTGCATACGAGATTACTATGCATAGGAAGTGGGTTAGACTTAAATGTGTTTTGAATTTGCTTCTTGATGCTCTCTTTTACTTCAATTCATATTTTTTATGTGAGCATCTTCTCAAACTATCATGCCTAACTTAAAGGCGTTAAAGAAAAGTACTTATTGGGAGATAACCCAAAAGTTTTAGATGAGTATTGGAAGTTATTACCTCTGTAATAACCTCTCCTTATCGGTTTTATTTGCTTTTTGTGCCAAGAGTAACCTCTAATGAGAGAGAAGTAATGATTGGGAAAGTTGCTGTCCTGAAACAGATTTCTGTGCTTCACCGTAAAACTTCGTGTAAAATCTCTGAATGTCTTTTTGAGGCGTGAATTTTTGTGCTTTTTCCCCAGGTTGTTATCTAACTTTCGTTAGTTCAACACTTTTTGATTTGACCAACAGAAGGTCTTCGAAAAAATTCGTCTTTACCTGCTGGTCTGTTTTGACAGATTTCTGTCATTTTCTGCATTTGCTTCTTGTTGGTTCCTTCTTGAGTTCTTTTGGGGAATTGAGATTTTTGAGGGAAGAGCTACAGTAGCTAGTGTTCTAATGGCAGTTTATTTGGTGTTAGAACTGAACCTTAAGACTTATTTATCTTGAGTGCACTAATGTTGCTAATAAAGATTGTGTGAAGTTTTGTATGAAGGAAAAATTTCAGGTGTATGGAAGGAATGAGTAATGAGATGAAGGATGGACTAAAGGTCAAGCTTGGGGATTCCAAGCGTGTCACCCCAATAAACATCCAAGAAGTACAAGCGTCAAAGCTTGGGGATGCCCAAGGCATCCCCCTCTTCATCAATAAAAATCTCAGGTTTCTTCCAAACGCTTCATTTTTATTGTTTCATGCACAATTGTGTTTTTCTTGGAGCATCTTCTTTTTAGTTTTCATTTGCTTGGTTTTCTTAGTTTTATGAATAAATTGGTTGGACCCCCTCTTTCATACATTGGTTGGCAAATAGTTTGGTTTGGTTTGGAAAAGAGTAGGAAAGTTCATACTTATGTGGTAAAAAGAGCTCGTTTTTGACTATGGCCTATGCTCTGTCATGCCATGCTTGATATTGTTTTCGCTTTATGCTTAGTATTATTTGCTGTAGCATGACTTGTTATAAACAATTGAGATTACTTAATGTGCCTTGGATGAATCATGCGTTGTTTTAGCATATTAAAGCATAGTATAGTGGTATTCTCCTTTGATGCTTTATTTGGGTTGACTTGGCGCATGCTCACACCATGTTATGACTATCCCAAGTCACCATAAGCCTTTATGATCCTTTAGTTTTCAACTTGTAGTATCACTTTATGCTTTGATCAATGATGTTTTGTCGCTCTGCGTGATTATGGCCAATATTGCTCTCTTAGTTTGTCGCTCCCAGTCTTTTGCTAGCCTCCACAACAAAGTATGAGTTCCACTCATGCATACAACTCCCTAAACCAAGTTATTCCAAAGAGTCCACCATACCTACCTACGAGCTTATGCTATTCCAAGTGTATTCATGTTTTTGTTTACCTTCCAAATTAAACTTGTTATGAGAAAACTAGTGATTAAAGCTCTCACGAACTTGATGGCACACTTTACTTTCCTTGCCCTTAATAAACTTGAACCTTTGTGTCGTCTATGTTGTATATGCTTGCATTTATTTGTTGGGAATTAGCAGAACCATGCTTTCATGGGGAACGCTTTCAACATTGCACTTGGTACTTGTACCTAGTTGATATCATGCTCTTTTGTATATGGATGTCATCGGTGTGAAATGAAAGGGGAGCTTGTAAGTCCATGGAGTTATGTATATGTGTTAGAGAAACGCCTGGGTCGCTGGTCTAATCCATGCTGACATGGTGGAAACCTGCAGCGTAACCATAATGAGTTGTCTATGAAGCATTCTTCTTATAAAAAAAGAGTCCTATATTGAGAAAAAAGAGAAAAGAAAAAAAGATACTATGAAAAGAGGAAAGAGAGAAAAAAGCACCGTATTCCCATGGTAAATAAGAAGAATGCTAAGATGCTCATTGTCTGCTTGCCTTGTCATTTTGATATGGGGATTCTTCCGTATCATCGGGCAAGGGGTACCCCGTTGGCGGTTCTCTATGATACACATATACTTATGATGACAAGAACTTACCGGTGACTAAACTTGAGTAGCATGAGGAGCAGCCCTCATATACAAGGGACATGAGATTTCTGACTTATACTTCGTCAAGCATGTACACCATAGTTTGTTCACTTTAACCTTAATCACTTCAAGATGCTTATGACAGGGGCAATGAGAGCTGAAAGCTATAAGTACCATAATTTTTGGAAGCTCTTTATGAGACTTGAATCCCTACTTCCTTTTACAAAGGCCTTTCTTCCACCATTATATTGAGTCTCCACCTTCTATCTTTATGCACCTACTTTGAGAGCATAGTGGCCATTCTTAGTTCTATGTGCATTGTCCCAAATCTAGTAGATTGATGCATAACTTGATATTGCTTGTTTTAAACTATTGTATCTAGTCACTCTTATGAACTTTGAAGGTGTCCTACGCATTTATATTTGCTACTCTATTGAGGGACACGCTGAATACTATTATGCTATGTTTTCTTTATGTGAAACAAACAAACGTCTTGCAAAGCATTGTTATTCATGAATATTTTGTTTGTGCCTTTTCATGTTGCATCATAGTTTCTTTGCTTATTGCTAGAACTTTGTCTTTTATGTTATGATTGAAGTACTATGATCCCAGCTTTGAATGTTTTACAAATACTTTGATCAAATCTTTGATGGTGCATGTCACCTCAAAAATTATTCTTTCTTTTTATCACTTACCTACTCGAGGACGAGCAGGAGTTAAGCTTGGGGATGTTGATACATTGCAAATGTATCTATAATTTTTGATGTTCCATGCTTGGTTTTATCCACTTTCTTGTGTTTTGTTCCAACTTTGGAGTACTTTTCATATGATTTCTTGGACTAACATATTAACAAGAGCCATAGTGCCGACTTCACTTTTCGCTGTTTTTGGTTCCAGGAAAGTCAGAAAATGAATATTCTCGGAATTGGATGGGACAAAAGCCAAAGTGCCTATTTTTCCGGAAGTTATCAGATGCCAGAATACGAGACGGAGAGGAGCCAGGGGGCCACCACACCACCTGGCCATGCGGCCAGGCCTGGCCTGCACCAGGGGGTGGTGTGGCCTCTCCCGGCACCCCCTCGGCCTTCCCTTCCGACTATAAGATGCCCTCGGGACGTAAACCCTAAGTGCCCGATCAAAATCCACGAAAGAGTCTATAGCCGCCGTCATCTCCATCCCTAGATCGGGAGGGATCTGAAGCTCTTCCCAGCACCCTGCCGGAGAGGGGAATTCACCCTGGAGGCCTTCTTCATCACCATGCAAGCCTCCTGTGTGATGCGTGAGTAGTTCATCCTTGGACTATAGATCCATGTAGTAGCTAGATGGCTGGTTCTCCTCCTTTGTGCTTTCATGTCTAGATCTTGTGAGCTATGTTCATGATCAAGATCATCTATTTGTAATTCTGCATGTTGTGTTTGCGGGGATCCGATGGATATTGAGATGCTATTTCAGATTGATTATTGATTCTATCATGTCTTTGTTATTTGTGATCTTGCATGCTTTCCGTTGTTAGTAGCTATCTTGGCCAAGTAGATGCTAGCAACTCCAAGAGTTAGTATTTATGCTCGATAGTGGGTTCATGCCTCCGTAACTGGGAAGTGACAGAAATCTCTAAGGTACTAGATGTGTTGTTGCCACTAGGGATAAAACAACAATCCTTTGTTCATAGAACAATCGTATTGTTTACTTTACACGCAGTTCGTAAAGCAATAATCTGTTTGCAACTTAATAATCTTGGAGGGGTTCGGATGATAACCTGAAGGTGGATTATTAGTCATAGATGCAGTTGGATGGCGGTCTATGTATAATGTTGTAATGCCCAATCAAGTGTCAAAGGAGTCAAGATGATTAGTATATGCTTGTATGCTTTCTCGATGTTTGTCAATTGCCCCGCTGTAATTTGTTCACCCAACATGTTATCTATCTTAAGGAGAGCCACCTGTAGTGAACTGTGGATCCCGGTCCTTGTCTTTTACATTCAATCTATAAACTGTTTATTGTTTTGTGTTTACTTTCTGCAAACTATTACTTCTTTCCATTCGATACGTTTAATCCTTTGTTTTCAGCAAAACACGGTGAGATTGACAACCTCATCGCAAGTTGGGGACACAGTTCTGTGGTTGTGTTGTGTAGGTCTCCATGTTGCTACTAGCACCGGTAGTGTGCCCTGCCAAAGCTCAGCTAGTAACACCTTTGGGGTGTTTCCTTGCTCCTACTGGTTCGATTAAACCTTGGTTTCATAACTGAGGGAAACTTGCTGTTGTGCTCATCATACCTTACTCTTGGGGTTCCCAACGAGCTCTACATCAACCACGCTCCAGCATTTTTCTGGCGCCGTGCACTGAGCCATCAATGGAACATATAAAGATAATTTGGTCAATATGTTGTAAGTCTACGGTTTGATTTATAAAGAAAAATTATCTATGTAGTTAATTTGAAAAAGAAACCTCGAATAAGGAAAATAAAGAAGTGCTATCAAATTAGAGTGAGAACAAGTCGAGGTAGAATCTTCAAGTCATAAGAATGCTTCATATACAATTGGAATTTGATAATTAAGATCATTAAACTTTGAATTCCTACATTAAGTGGAATGTATGGCTAGCTCCTTTGCACAACACTTACACAAAAGCGTGAGCATATACACAAAAGAGAAGAAAAGAAAGAAGAAAAAGAGCGAGTGTGCAAAGAGAAAATAGGCATATACCACTATATTGTAGTATGACAAAGAGACACTTTTAATATTTTGAATCCCAAGTGAATACGTTGATCCTAAAACACTTAGGACTACCTCACTAACTCATTCGGTTGAACCAGATACTTTTACATTATGTTGAGATTCATATTTTGTGAACTATTGATCACTAAGGTGTGGAAGCCTGCTAATACTATTCAGATGGTTCGAGTAAGGTACTATTAATGAACTTGTTCCTATGTATCGTATATGATAAACACATGTTGCAACTGCCTCATTTATTTTATCGACTCGGCTTCATGAACATGAGGATCACATCCATCAAGCTAAACTTGCTCGGGACAAGTAAGAGTCTAAGCTTGGGGAAGTTGATGAGTGCATATTTGCATCATGTTTTACATTATTATTTTGCATTGTAGATGTAGGATCTTGGTATTTTATGGTGCTCGCGCGCACATTTTATGTCTGTTTCATCAGGATCGGGACAGATGATGGATCCAATGGACACAATTCTTGGAGCAGTTGTACTGAGGAGAAAAAGAGTAAAAAACAACATAAATCGCTTATTTGGGAGATATCAATAATACCAGAAGAAAACCTGAAGCGAACAAGGCTTACAGATGGTTTAACGACCAACTATACGACCAGAATATTTTTTCCGGCTGTATAATTCCGGTCGTATAGTTGGCACCGCCACCGCCTCTTCAAATAGTTTCACCCCATGCAACTGGATCGAGGAGACGACATACAGAACACCCAAAAATCGCCGAAACCTCACCTCCGGAAGGCATCTGGAGGGGGAACTCATCCATCGGGAATCCATCTTTGCCCTGCGCAGATCCGGGGGGCTAAGGCATCGATCTTCATCATCCACCGCTGCATCACCACCATCTTCAACCATCCCATCTACATCTTGTCTAGATCTTGTTGTAATTTCCGTACTCCTTGTGGATTTATACAAGTACTGTTCATCTATGATAGATTCCATTGTTATTGCCATGATGTTGATTACCTCCATGTCTGAGTAGATCATTAGTTCATGTGGAGATGGAGAAACCCTAGCATATGATTGAGATAAGATAGAGATTATTATGTTATACATCATTATGTGTATGTGTTAATTGTCTTCATCTTGATGTTGGGAGTTGTGCACCTCCTTAATATTTGCCTCCTATGGGGACTCGATGAAGGGGATTACTTGTTGGTAGACAGAGGGATGATAACGCTTACTGTGACTATAAAGTTATTGTCATTCCTTACATACTAACTTGGGGAATCAAGGAGAACTCATTAAGCCATGTCCATGCCACAGAAGAAATCCCTTAATAGCGAGATAATACGATTGATATCGATTATTCGTCAGCTGTGGTTATGAAGGATGATGTGAGCAGCGGTTGCTGCCTATTTGTCCATATATAGAGCTCCTCCCACATACATACATATTATGAGAATATTTGTTATAATAATCTTGATTGCTTAGTCTAAATTGCTAGTGGTGTATCCACCACTCCTCGAGAACGCCTTTTCCCTATTGCAGTTCCAAAGTCCTATTACACACGTGATTCTTACTTGCTGCATTAAGTTTTACTTTACTTTATATTACCTCGTTCAACCAAAAATCTAAAAACAACTCTACTTTTCTTGCATCTTAAAGATATTTCTTAAGTACTTCGTTTAGTTGTAGTTAAAAGTATTTTAGTCTTTCGCCTACTGCTCCCTGTGGGATCGATATCTTTATTTCAAAACTAGCTACAAACGATCTGTGTACTTGCAGTCATCAATGCCACTCCTCTTCTCTCACTTTAGGAAGTAGTAGAACACTCCACTATATATGTTGGTGCAACTCCCTTAAAATTAGCAAGGTGGGACTAAACTTTGGTTTCCACCCCTTGCTAGGCATGAATGGGCCTTGAGAATTTTAGAATTTGTATTGGGCCATGGGCTAAAGCCCATAACCAAATCCCAACAACTGGTAGCCTGGACCAATTTTGGAGCTCCTGGGGGAAAGCCCTGAGGAGCATGGCCACGTAGAAACGACACGAGATCCATATTGTGGACTTTGTTTGATACCCTAGGTCGCATCTTTAATTCAGTTGCCACTTGGATTGGTTGGCTGCATCTAATTGGATGAACCATCAACAACCACACTAACCCAAGGCTAAACACTTACCTCGCACTACCACAGCTAGCAGCCATGGATGATAGCGCGGTGGAGGCGGTCGGGAAAGTAGAACCTCGGTGGGGAGAGGGGCCATCTGGGGTGCCGCTATGGGATCATGATGCCCCGTGGCGCGCAACGGAGGTGCTCCGGTTTCTGGAGTGGTTACCGAGGAATACTCTCACGGTACTAACTCAAGGTCGACCTCGGCACCGGGCCAAAGCCGGTCATCCCAATTGTCGGTGCAGTGCTCACTCTTGTCGTTGAAATCTCTCACTCTCTTTGTTTTTTTGAAAAGGGGATATAACCCCGGCCTCTGCATCGGTTGATGCACACAGACTTTTATTAAAAAGAGTCAACCATCATCCAACAGGAATACAAATCATGGGTCGGTTAGCGTTGATACATGAATCAGCCAGCAAAAAATCGGAATGAAAAATCTAGTCATCCCGTACTCGACTAAGCAGCTGCCAGTACGACTGGCCGAATAAGTGGTGGGCGACCATCAGCAAATGGCTGCACCCAGTAGCCATAGTATCCCGCTGGTCGGGTGTAGATAGGAGTGCCCAGGCTGCAAAAAATTGAAAGAATTTGTTTTGTTAAAGATAAAGTCATTTCTGCATCTCCAAACAGACCAACATAAGGCAGAAACAGCAATGCAAATTCTATCCTTAGATGGTTTGTCCATTCCATTCAACAAATTTCCAAACATGTTTGTTATATTAGTTGGAGTGGGTATATCGAAAGAAAAATTGACAATACGCCACAAAAGACGAGCAAAAGGGCATGAGATAAACAAATGTTCTATGATTTCCGGCAACCCACAGAAACAACATTTGGTACATCCTACTCAATTCCTTTTAACTAGGTTATCCTTAGTAAGAAGCACTTTATTTGAAGGAACCACATAAAAAAATTATCTTAAGAGGAATCTTTAATTTCCAAAGATATTTCCGAAGGAAGACCGTATGATCATTCATCAGATCTTCGTACATGGATTTTACTGAGAACACTCCAGATGAGGTTAAGTTCCATACAAACTTATCATGTTCATCAGACAACTGTACCATCATAAGTCTTTGGTATAAGTGTAACCAAATAGTCCACTTATTCCCGTTAAGTACCCACCTGAAGCCAATGTTCAGTGGTACTTGAGCTAATACTTGTGCGACGGTAACATTATTTCGCTGCACAATATTATATAATGATAAATATTGTTGCACTAGTGGTGTATCTCCTAACCATGTATCCTCCCAAAACCTAGTGGTAGCACCGTTTCTAATTTTGGAATGACCTCTAGCAAAGAAATCATTCTTTACCCGCATAAGTCCTTTCCAAAATGGAGAATCGGTCGGTTTTGATTGGACTTCAGACAATGTTTTTTGACTTAAATATTTATTATGTAACAGCTCTTGCCACACACCTTCTTCATTCATTAATTTATATAGCCATTTTCTCAATAAACATCTATTTTTAATTTCCAACACCTTAATACCCAGCCCGCCTTGATCTTTTGGTCTACATATTATGTTCCATTTTGTTAATCTGTACTTATTTTTATTCTCATCACTTTGCCAAAAAAAGAGACCTATAGAAATCTAGTCGTTTCCTTACCCCCTTAGGTATTTCAAGAAACGATAACATAAACATAGGTAAACTTGTTAATACAGAATTGATTAGGACCAACCGATCTCCGTACGATAATAGCTTGCCCTTCCAGCAATCCAATTTTCCTTCGCATCGAGTTTCTACTGGATACCAATCTGAATTTTTAAGTTTTCTATAGTGGATGGGTACTCCTAGGTATCTAAAAGGCAAAGACCCAACCTCACAACCAAATATTTGTTTGTATTGCTGCTCCTCATCTTTTGCTTTACCAAAGCAGAAAATCTCGCTTTTATGAAAGTTAATTTTTAACCCCCACAATTGTTGAAAGATGCATAAATTAGTTTCATGTTTACGGCCTTCTGTAGATTATGTTCCATAAACAAAATAGTATCATCCGCATATCATAGAATTGAAACCCCCCATCCACAAGATGGGCAATGAGGCTACCAATTTGACCGTCCTCCTTTGCTCTAGCAATAAGGATGGCCAACATATCTACAACAATATTAAAAAGCATCGGGGAAAGTGGATCACCTTGTCGAAGCCCTTTTCTAGTTTGGAAAAAATGTCCAATATCGTCATTGACCCTTATGCCAACACTACCTCCCTGAACAAATTGCGTAATCAAATTGCACCACTCAGGCGCGAATCCTTTCATGCGCAATGTTTGTTAGAGAAAAGACCATTTGACCTTGTCATACGCCTTCTCGAAATCAATTTTGAAAAGGACCCCATCTATTTTTTCCGATGAAGATCATGGATGGTTTCATGAAGGACAACAACCCCTTCAAGGATGTGTCGACCAGGCATAAAAGCGGATTGAGTAGGTCTAATTACCTTTGGAGCAATCCCCATGATACGATTAGTCCCTACTTTAGTAAATATTTTGAAGCTAAAATTCAACAAGCATATGGGTCGATATTGTTGTATTTGCACCATGTTTTCACTCTCTTCGTGTATGAACAAGAATGAAGCAATGAACAACTTAGCTTATGAACTGAACAATGAACCTGAAACTGAACCTAAATCCATCAATCTGCATACATGTACGTGAACCTCACAGTATAGTTCAAAGGAGAAGGGAGAATCGTCTATGATCACTGAATCAGAAAATTTGCAACATGAGAGTTGTGCATAATGGTGAGGCAAAGATACTCCTCAAGGAAACTCCAAACCGTCAACTGAGTGCGAGAAATCTAACTAAATTCGACCAAAAAATCTCTAACTTTAACCTCGAATCTGAGAAGATACAGTTTCACGAAACTCGGTGTCGATGGTCGGAATGGAACCTCATCATCGACGTGCATCTTTTTCATATAGAGATTTGTTTGAACCGAACCTTGTTGTGCTAATTGGAAGATGTTAGGGAAAAGGATCTTAAGGGAGGAATGAGAAAACTAACCACATGCAAGGTTGCATCTAGGGAGTGCATCGGGGGCTCGTTGGAGCCTGACTTTAGGGGAACGACCGATTTCGCCGTTGTTGCTAGGTCTGGCTAGAGACTGCTTTGATGCGTGCACTGGCCACAACGTGAGCGTCCACCGGGCTACCAATCGGCTCGTTTTTGCAGCTGGTGGACCTTTTCCAAGGGATGCGAGCTACTAATCACACCCTTAATAGATGATTTGTTTTCCTTAGAGTTAGAATTACGAGAACGCACTCTGACCATTGTTCCATTACTATATGGAGTGAGAGGTATGAGTTTGAGAGGTTTAAAATAAAAAATTATTAAAGTAACAAACAAAAGAGTGATGTGAGTTTCATTAGACCGTGTAGAATGAATGTTGTTTAGAGGGGTGCCTACAAAAATAAACTAATATATTTCTTAAGCATCAATGCTTATTTGTATATGAGAGATGCCTAGTTAGGCTCTGCCTAGTGTAAATAAGCATTAGTGCTTAAAATGTCGTATTTTTCTAAACACCTCTCTAAGCATCTTGCATTGTAGGTGTCTTAGTGTTGAGATGCAGAAAATAGAACCGTGGGAGGCTCCTCTTCAATTACCAAAGGCAGATTAGAAGCCTTAGGGCCAGTGAATTTTCAGAGCATGGTACTCATGGTCCCGCCATGAACATTAAAATAAAAAATACATAGTAAACAAAGTCATACAAATATGAATTAAAATTTTGCATGTAGATAACTAATACATTGCAAATGTATCTATAATTTTTGATGTTCCATGCTTGGTTTTATCTACTTTCTTGTGTTTTGTCCACATTTTGGAATACTTTTCATATGATTTCTTGGACTAACCTATTAACAAGAGCCACAGTGCCAGCTGCCTGTTTTCTGCTGTTTTTGGTTCCAGGAAAGTCAAAAAATGAATATTCTTAGAATTGGACGGGATAAAAGCCAAATTCGCTATTTTACCGGAAGACATCTGGAGCCAGAATACGAGACGGAGAGGAGCCAGGGGGCCACCACACCACTTGGCCGTGCGGGCCAGGCCTGGCCGCACCAGGGGGTGGTGTGGCCAGCCCAAGCACCTCCTCGGCCTCTCCTTCCGCCTATATATTGCCCTCGGGACCATAACCCTAAGGACCCGATCAAAAATCCACGAAAGAGTTTGTAGCCACCGTCATCTTCATCCCTAGATTGGGAGGGATCTGAAGCTCTTCCCGGCACCCTGCCGGAGAGGGGAATTCACCCTGGAGGCCTTCTTCATCATCATGCAAGCCTCCGGTGTGATGCGTGAGTAGTTCATCTCTGGACTACGGGTCCATGTAGTAGCTAGATGGCTGGTTCTCCTCCTTTGTGCTTTCTTGTCTAGATCTTGTGAGCTCCGTTCATGATCAAGACCATCTATTTGTAATTCTGCATGTTGTGTTTGCGGGGATCCGATAGATATTGAGATAATATTTCAGATTGATTATTGATTCTATCATGTCTTTGTTATTTGTGATCTTGCATGCTTTCCGTTGTTAGTAGCTACCTTGGCCAAGTAGATGCTAGCAACTCCAAGAGTTAGTATTTATGCTCGATAGTGAGTTCATGCCTCTAGTAATCTGGGGAAGTGACAGAAATCTCTAAGGTACTAGATGTGTTGTTGCTACTAGGGAGAAAACAACAATCCTTTATTCATAGAACAATCGTATTGTTTACTTTACATGCAATTCGTAAAGCAATAATCTGTTGCTTGCAACTTAATACTGGAGGGGGTTCGGATGATAACCTGAAGGTGGATTATTAGTCATAGATGCAGTTGGATGGCGGTCGATGTATAATGTTGTAATGCCCAATCAAGTCTCAAAGGAGTCAAGATGATTAGTATATGCTTGTATGCTTTCTCGATGTTTGTCAATTGCCCCGCTATAATTTGTTCACCCATCATGTTATCTATCTTAAGGAGAGCCACCTCTAATGAACTATGGACCTCGGTCCTTTCTTTCACATACAATCTATAAACTGTTTACTGCCTTGTGTTTACTTTCTGCAAACTATTACTTCCTTCCATTCGATACGTTTAATCCTTTGTTTTCAGCAAAACTGGTGAGATTGACAACCTTATCGTAAGTTGGGGACAGAGTTCTGTGGTTGTTTTGTGCAGGTCTCCACGTTGCTGCTGGCACCGGTAGTGCGCCCTGCCAACGTTCAGCTAGCTACACCTTTGGGGTGTTTCCTTGCTCCTACTGGTTCGATAACCTTGGTTTCATAACTGAAGAAAACTTACTGTTGTGCTCATCATACCTTCCTCTTGGGGTTCCCCAACGACCTCGACATCAACACCGAGCCAGCAAGTATTTTTCTGGCGCCGTTGTCGGGGAGTCAAGGACATCTTCACAAGGGGAGTCCCTCATAACCAATCTCTTTACTTTGTTTTGCTTAGTTTCTTTTTGTTTTGTTTGCTTGTTTTGTTATCAAAAACACACAAAAAATTAGTTTTACAAGTTTGCTTTCTTTATTGAAAACACACAAAAAATTAGTTCATATCTTAAGTTGCCACTATGTCTAGCCTTGCTCCAGTCACTATGTCACCTGAGGAAATGATTTTCACTTTTAAACAAGGAATTGAGGAGAGCTTCAAGGAAGCTTGGTCTAGAATCTCTGATCTACATAAAAAACTGAGCGTAAAATGACTCAAAGCTTGTTCCTTAGCAGTTTTTACCTTGGAATTGCTCTTTGCTATAAATATGCTTTAGATGCTGTTGTGGGAGGAAATTTCCTCCAATGTAATGAGGATGATGTTGTTAATGCCATAAAAAAATTGATCCTTACTTATAACTTGCCTAGCCAAACTGATATTTCTTTCGCAAGCATATTTGCTAGATTAAACACTCTTGAGACCCGCACTACTAGCTTAAAGATTGCTATAATACGCTTAGGGAGCATCATAATTATGTTCCAATAAATTCTGAACCATCAAAGTGGCTCCCCATAGTAAAGATTGATATAAATAATGAAACTTTTCAAGCTCGCTGTGATATCATGTCTGAATTTTGTCTTATGTCCAAAGATATCTATGAATCTTTGAATCTTTGGGGGCTTATTGAAGGAGGAAAATAAATATCTCTTGCTAATAATGCTACCATATTACCTATTAGAATAGCTGAAGGAGTGTTTACAAAGATCCTTGGGAAAATGATTTCTACTGATTATCTTGTTATTGAATGTGCAGGAAAAGGACAAATTACACTTGGAAGGTCCCTATTAGAACTCCTTGGAGCAATAATAGATGTGGGAAAGGGGACCATGCACCTTTCTTCTCCACCAAACAATCATATTTTCCCCAAGGTTAAGAAATAAAAGTAAGAGAGGTAAGGGCAAGAAATTTGGTTTTAATGCTTCTTCATTTGAGAACACTTGATTCTTTTTCTTGCTTCTTATGCCTACCTTAAAGGCGTTAAAGAAAAGTACTTATTGGGAGATAACCCAAAAGTTTTAGATGAGTCTTGGAAATAATTACCTCAGTAATAACTACTTGTTATCCTTTTTATTTGCTTTTTGTGCCAAGAGTAACCTCTAATGAGAGAGAAGTAATGATTAGAAAAGTTTCTGTGCTTCACCGTAAAAATTCGTGTAAAATCTCTGTACGTCCGTTTGAGGCGTGAATTTTTGTGCTTCTGCGCCAGGTTGTTATCTAACTTTCGTTAGTTCAACACTTTTTGATTTGAGCAACAGAAGGTCTTCGAAAATACCTGCTGGTCTGTTTTGATAGATTTCTGCCATTTTCTGCATTTGCTTCTTGTTGGTTCCTTTTTGAGTTCTTTTGGGGAATTGAGCTTTTTGAGGGAAGTGCTACAGTAGCTAGTGTTCTAATGGAAGTTTATTTGGTGTTAGAACTGAACCTTAATACTTATTATCTTGAGTGCACTAATGTTGCTAATAAAGATTGTGTGAAGTTTTGTATGAAGGAAAAATTTCAGGTGTATGGAAGGAATGAGTAATGAGATGAAGGATGGACTAAAGGTCAAGCTTGGGGATTCCACGCGTGTCACCCCAAGAAATATCCAAGAAGTACAAGCATCAAAGCTTGGATATGCCCAAGGCATCCCCTTCTTCATCAATAAAAATCCCAGGTTTCTTCCAAACGCTTTATTTTTTATTGTTTCATGCACAGTTGTGTTGTTCTTGGAGCACCTTCTTTTTTGTTATCATTTTGGTTTTTCGTTTGCTTTGTTTGCTTAGTTTGATAAATAAATTGGTTGGACCCCCTCTTTCATACATTGGTTTTCAAATAGTTTGGTTTGGTTTGGAAAGGGGTAGGAAAGTTCATGCTTAAGTGTTAAAGAGAGCTTGTTTTTGACTGTGGCCTATGCTTTGTCATGCCATGCTTGATATTTGTTTGGCTTTATGCTTAGTATTCTTTGTTGTAGCATGACTTGTTATAAACAATTGAGATTGCTTAATGTGCCTTGGATGAATCATGCGTTTTTAGCATATTAAAGCATAGTATTGTGGTATTCTTCTTTGATGCTTTATTTGGGTTGACTTGGCGCATGCTCACACCATGTTATGACTATCCAAAGTCACCATAAGCCTTTATGATCCTTTAGTTTTCAACTTGTAGTATCACTTTATGCTTTGATCAATGATGTTTTATCGCTCTGCATGATTATGGTCATTATTGCTCTCTTAGTTTGTCGCTCTCAGTATTTAATTTGCTAGCCTCCACAACCAAGTATGAGTTCCACTCATGCATCCAACTCCCTAAACCAAGTTATTCCAAAGAGTCCACCATACCTACCTACTATCTTATGCTATTCCAAGTATATTCATGCTTTTGTTTACCTTCCAAATTAAAACTTGTTATGAGAAAACTAGTGATTAAAGCTCTCACGAACTTGATGGCACACTTTACTTTTCTTGCCCTTAATAAACTTGAACCATTGTATCGTCTATGTTGTATATTCTTGCATTTATTTGTTGGGAATTAGCAGAACCATGCTTTCATGGGGAACGCTTTCAACATTGCACTTGGTACTTGTACCTAGTTGATATCATGCTCTTTTGTATATGGATGTCATCGGTGTGAAATGAAAGGGGAGCTTGTAAGTCCATGGAGTTATGTATATGTGTTAGAGAAACGCCTGGGTCGCTGGTCTAATCCATGCTGACATGGTGGAAACCTGCAGCGTAACCATAATGAGCTGTCTATGAAGCATTCTTCTTATAAAAAAAAGAGTCCTATATTGAGAAAAAAGAGAAAAAAAAGGAGATTATGAAATGAGGAAAGAGAGAAAAAAGCACCATATTCCAATGGTAAATAAGAAGATTGTTGAGATGCTCGTTGTCTGCTTGCCTTATCATTTTGATATGGGGATTCTTCCGTATCATCGGGCAAGGGGTACCCCGTTGGCGGTTCTCTATGATACACATGTACTTACGATGACAAGAACTTACCGGTGACTAAACTTGAGTAGCACGAAGAGCGGCCCTCATATTCAAGGGACATGATATTTCTAACTTATACTTCGTCAAGCATGTACACCATAGTTTGTTCACTTTAAACTTAATCACTTCAAGATGCTTATGATAGGGGCAATGAGAGCTGAAAGCTATAAGTACCATAATTTTTGGAAGCTCTTTATGAGACTTGAATCCCTACTTCCTTTTACAAAGGCCTTTCTTCCACCATTATATTGAGTCTCCACCTTCTATCTTTATGCACCTACTTTGAGAGCATAGTGGCCATTCTTAGTTCTATGTGCATTGTCCCAAGACTAGCTGATTCATGCATAACTTAATATTGCTTGTTTTAAACTATTGTATCTAGTCACTCTTATGAACTTTGAAGGTGTCCTACACATTTATATTTGCTACTCTATTGAGGGACACACTGAATACTATTATGCTATGTTTTCTTTATGTGAAACAAACAAACATCTTGCAAAGCATTGTTATTCATGAATCTTTTGTTTGTGCCTTTTCATGTTGCATCATAGTTTCTTTGCTTATTGCTAGAACTTTGTCTTTCATGTTATGATTGAAGTACTATGATCCCAGCTTTGAATGTTTTACAAATACTTTGATCAAATCTTTGATGGTGCATGTCACCTCAAAAATTATTCTTTCTTTTTATCACTTACCTACTCGAGGACGAGCAGGAGTTAAGCTTGGGGATGTTGATACATTGCAAATGTATCTATAATTTTTGATGTTCCATGCTTAGTTTTATCCACTTTCTTGTGTTTTGTTCCAACTTTGGAGTAATTTTCATATGATTTCTTGGACTAACATATTAACAAGAGCCACAGTGCCAGCTTCCTGTTTTCTGCTGTTTTTGGTTCCAGGAAAGTCAGAAAATGAATATTCTCGGAATTGGACGGGACAAAAGCCAAAGTGCCTATTTTTCCGGAAGTCATCAGATGCCAGAATATGAGACGGAGAGGAGCCAGAGGGCCACCACACCACCTGGCCATGCCGTCAGGCCTGGCCCGCGCAAGGGGGTGGTGTGGCCTCTCCCGGCACCCCCTCGGCCTCCCCTTCCGACTATAAGATGCCCTCGGGACGTAAACCCTAAGTGCCCGATCAAAATCCATGAAAGAGTCAGAGTCAGCCATCTCCATCCCTAGATCGAGGGATCAAGCTCTTCCCAAAGACTGCCGGAGGGGAATTCACCCTGGAGGCCTTCTTCATCACCATGCAAGCCTCCGGTGTGATGCGTGAGTAGTTCATCCTTGGACTACAGATCCATGTAGTAGCTAGATGGCTGGTTCTCCTCCTTTCTGCTTTCATGTCTAGATCTTGTGAGCTCTGTTCATGATCAAGATCATCTATTTGTAATTCTGCATGTTGTGTTTGAGAGAAAAAAAGCACCATATTCCAATGGTAAATAAGAAGATTGTTGAGATGCTCGTTGTCTGCTTGCCTTGTCATTTTGATATGGGGATTCTTCCGTATCATCGGGCAAGGGGTACCCCGTTGGCGGTTCTCTATGATACACATGTACTTATGATGACAAGAACTTACCGGTGACTAAACTTGAGTAGCATGAAGAGCGGCCCTCGTATTCAAGGGACATGAGATTTCTAACTTATACTTCGTCAAGCATGTACACCATAGTTTGTTCACTTTAACCTTAATCACTTCAAGATGCTTATGATAGGGGCAATGAGAGCTGAACGCTATAAGTATCATAATTTTTGGAAGCTCTTTATGAGACTTGAATCCCTACTTCCTTCTATGAAGGCCTTTCTTCCACTTATATATTGAGTCTCCACCTTCTACCTTTATGCACCTACTTTGAGAGCATAGTGGCCATTCCTAGTTCTATGTGCATTGTCCCAAGACTAGTTGATTGATGCATAACTTGATATTGCTTGTTTTAAACTATTTGTATCTAGTCACTCTTATGAACTTTGAAGGTGTCCTATGCATTTATATTTGCTACTCTATGAGGGACAAGCTGAATACTATTATGCTATGTTTTCTTTATATGAAACAAACAAACATCCTGCAAAGCATTGTTATTCATGAATCTTTTGTTTGTGCCTTTTCATGTTGCATCATAGTTTCTTTGTCTTATTGCTAGAACTTTGTCTTTCATGTTATGATTGAAGTACTATGATCCCAGCTTTGAATGTTTTACAAATACTTTGATCAAGTTTATGATGGTGCATGTCACCTCAAAAATTATTATTTATTTTTATCACTTACCTACTCGAGGACGAGCAGGAGTTAAGCTTGGGGATGTTGATACATTGCAAGTGTATCTATAATTTTTGATGTTCCATGCTTGGTTTTATCTACTTTCTTGTATTTTGTCCACACTTTGGAGTACTTTTCATATGATTTCTTGGACTAACCTATTAACAAGAGCCACAATGCCAGCTGCCTGTTTTCTGCTGTTTGGGGTTCCAAGAAAGTCAGAAAATGAATATTCTCGGAATTGGACGGGACAAAATCCAAAGTCGTTATTCTACCGGAAGACATATGGAGCCATAATACGAGACAGAGAGGATCCAGGGGGCCACCACACCACCTGGCTGCGCGGGCCAGGCCTAGCCGCGCCAAGGGGTGGTGTGGCCAGCCCAGGCACCCCCTCGGCCTCTCCTTCCGCCTATATATTGCCCTCGGGACCAAAACCCTAAGGACCCGATCGAAAATCCATGAAAGAGTCTGTAGCCGTCGTCATCACCATCCCTAGATCGGGAGGGATCTGAAGCTCTTCCCGGCACCCTACTAGAGAGGGGAATTCACTCTGGAGGCCTTCTTCATCATCATGCAAGCCTCCAGTGTGATGTGTGAGTAGTTCATCCTTGGACTACGGATCCATGTATTAGCTAGATGGCTGGTTCTCCTCCTTTGTGCTTTCATGTTTAGATCTTGTGAGCTCCGTTCATGATCAAGATCATCTATTTGTAATCATACATATTGTGTTTGTGGGGATCCGATGGATATTGAGATGCTATTTCAGATTGATTATTGATTCTATCATGTCTTTGTTATTTGTGATCTTGCATGCTTTCCGTTGTTAGTAGTTATCTTGTCCAAGTAGATGCTAGCAACTCCAAGAGTTAGTATTTATGCTCGATAGTGGGTTCATGCCTCCGTAACTGGGAAGTGATGAAATCTCTAAGGTACTAGATGTGTTGTTGCTACTAGGGAGAAAACAATAATCCTTTGTTCATAGAACAATCGTATTGTTTACTTTACACGTAATTCGTAAAGCAACAATCTGTTGCTTGCAACTTAATACTGGAGGGGTTTCGGATGATAACCTGAAGGTGGATT
This sequence comes from Avena insularis, assembly GCA_023614405.1. Classification (NCBI taxonomy): domain Eukaryota; kingdom Viridiplantae; phylum Streptophyta; class Magnoliopsida; order Poales; family Poaceae; genus Avena; species Avena insularis. The sequence goes on along the minus strand of CM042686.1, from coordinate 427,040,303 downwards.
ATTAGTCATAGATGCAGTTGGATGGCGATCTATGTATAATGTTGTAATGCCCAATCAAGTGTCAAAGGAGTCAAGATGATTAGTATATGCTTGTATGCTTTCTCGATGTTTGTCAATTGCCCCGCTGTAATTTGTTCACCCAACATGTTATCTATCTTAAGGAGAGCCACCTCTAGTGAACTATGGACCCCGGTCCTTTCTTTTACATACAATCTACAAACTGTTTACTGCTTTGTATTTATTTTCTGCAAACTATTATTTTCTTCCATTCGATACGTTTAATCCTTTGTTTTCAGCAAAACCGGTGAGATTGACAATCTCATCGTAAGTTGGGGACAGAGTTCTGTGGTTGTGTTGTGCAGGTCTCCACGTTGTTGCTGGCACCGGTAGTGTGCCCTGCCAACGTTCAGCTAGCTACACCTTTGGGGTGTTTCCTTACTCCTACTGGTTCGATAACCTTGGTTTCATAACTGGGGGAAACTTACTGCTGTGTTCATCATACCTTCCTCTTGGGGTTCCCCAACGAGCTCGACATCAACACCGAGCGAGCAATAACACACATATGTATGTGCCTCTTGCCAAATTTCATACTCCCTCTATCTCAAAATAGGTGTCGCAAAGTTTTCTAAATTTAGATGTATTTACACACTACATCTAAATTTAAACGAAGTTTTGACATCTATTTAAAAACAGAGGAAGTACCAAAGTTTCAAATTATCAGCAAGAAGGAACTCATATTTTTGGAATTGTATGTAAGTTAAGGACAATTTAAGTAAAACCGGGACTAGAGTACCCGTTCCCTATGTGGAAAATGGATACGAAGCCCATCCTCGATGAAGCCCCTTTTTGAATTTTTTCAATAAACATCAAATATTTTTTTTAAACATATCTACGTGTAGCCAATGGCACGAAATACAAGTATGGAAATTTTCAATAGAAAATACTTTGTATTTTGGGTGTAGCAAAAAAGAAAAATATGATAAATTTTGAAAATACGAATGCCCATTATTTACGCTGCTCATGCCTAGATTTGCACACCTCTTTTTTGCTGAGGTTAGAATACAAAGTATTTTGACAAGATTTTTGTACGTGTATATTATAAATTAGTATTTTTTTTGGAACATTTTGAATCTTTAAATTTGAACTTTTAAAAAAAAATCCTCATGGAGGATGGGCTCCAAATGGACATTCTCAGGTCCTCCACCACTACCGATTGGAATCGGGAGACATTATCAATTTCACTACGCTGACCGATCCAAAATCCAAACAGCACTTCCTAGAATATTGAGATCTTTACGTGGTGTGAGGTCTATATCCCATAAAATTGTATGCAAAATAGCCTATAGAAAAAATCATAAAGTTGTTGTATAACAAACCAAACGACCTCCATTGGAAAAGTGTGACTTCAACCCATGAAATGATTGAAATAGTCAACGTCTCTGTTTCGACGTATCTATTTCACGTCAGCAAAAGTCATACAAGCAGGAGATCCCTCAAATAGAAATGCAACTCTAGTATGCATGAGACATAGCGTGCATGTTAGAGCCTTCATCTTTATCCTTTTGCCTTGAGATTTGGGTTTTAGAGAATCTTTTGCATGCATCTGGTACAATAGAGGACCCACTCACAATCCTCTCTCTCATTCATTTAGTTCTTAATCCTAGATTTAAAAGATACATATAAGTTTGATTAATTATCAAAATAATAATCTGTTTGAACCTTTATATTTATTTTAATTAAATCTTTAAAACAAGCCCAAAATTAACAAAATTTAGAACCTGAATTCTGAAACACAATGAAACGTTATGACTGACAGTGAAACTCAGTAAAACTTGTTTATTTTATTTTTCATCAATATATTTTATGGTTTAAACTTTATGTCAGCTGTCAATTTTTGTTCAACTTTGATGAACGAAGTTTGAAACGTGGCGAAATAAATTGTTTAAAAAAATATTTTCGCTAGGTCTAATCATGTTTTTCAAAGTTTTACTATGTTTTAAAAGTTTGATTTTTAAATATTGTTAAAATATATTCAATATTGGTATTATTTTGTAGCTCTTTTTGTTAGGAATCCAAATATTTAAACGGTTTTCAAATTGGGCTTATTGTTTAAAATCTATAGAACTTTCAAATTAAAACTTAGTTTCATTAGAGAGAAAGGAAGGAGAAAGAAAACATGCATGCAAAAAGTGGTACGGAAGATAAGGTGGGACATGCACGCCATATCACATGCATGCTAGAATCGCCGCTTTGATCCCTCCAACCTTCATGGCCTATCTTCCCTGACCAGGGGACGACCAGGTTCCTTCCCACTGCAGTCTACAGCTGTTGGCGGCGCTCTTTCGATCCACTTTTGCCTCGCTATCTTGGTGAGTTGTAACTTGTTTCCCCGCCGGTCCAGACTAGTGGTGGTTTTCCTCAGCTCTGTTCATCTGGTGGGAGGTTGGGGTTAGGTGAAGCCACTCCTCACCGCATTTGGTCTTTGGGTTTGGGGAAAAGAGATGTCGGAGAGTCAGGGGAAGTCGAAGAACAAGATTGAGAAGGAAAAGGAGGGGTCTGAGGAAGGAGTGGACTCCATGATGGGGTGCCTCAACCTGCTTGCAGATGTGACCGAGGTGGTGGAGATGAGTGACGATGAGGAAGAGCAAGGGTCCTTGTCGATGAAGTGGACTTTGGTCGGGAAGGTGCTCTCCCCAGCTGTGACACATATTCAGTCGATTTGGGCTGCGATGCAGCCTGCGTGGGGCAACCCCAGGGGTCTCCGTATCGGGCCGGCAGGCGACACTATCTTTGTTGCTGAGTTTGCGAGCAAGGCCGACAGGGATAGGGCACAAGAGGGGACGTTGTGGATGGTAGGACGACATGTTCTCTTGCAAGACCACGATCCTCGATAACGTCCATCTGATGTCAGGTTCGATTCAATGTCAATTTGGACTAGGATTCTGAATTTGCCTTTTGAATGGATGAATGAAAAGAAAGGACTGAAAATTGCAAAGATAATTGATAAACATTGCTTGGTGGATGTGGACGAATTTGGGGAAGCGTCAGGTACTTTCCTAAGAGCAAGAGTGGCGATTTCGATCGACCAACCACTTCGTCGGTGGGTGACGGTTAGGAGGAAGGACGGTCAGGACGAGAGTTTTAATCTGCAATATGAGAAGTTTCCCTACTATTGCTTCGGTTGTGGGCTGATTGGGCATGGTGAACTTGAGTGCAAGACACCTTCGGACAGGGACACTTCCGGAAAGCTTCCTTTCGACAGAAATTTGAGGGCGTCGGAGGAGCGTAGAAGATGGATGCAGTCTTTTGGACAGGCATCAGCTTCTGCATCATGGAACAGCGATTCCAAGGAGAGGGGTGGAGGCAGCAAGAAGTCCAGCCCGAGTTCAGCCACAAGTAGAACCTCGGGGGATGCTGATGCCATGAAGCCAGGGGAGCAAGTGGTCAATTCTGCACCAGCAAAGACTAAAGTGGGGCATGAGCTTTCCAAGGTTGCTGAAATTGCTCGAAAGCTCTTCCCGGACATCACTGGCTCTCATGTGTATGCTTTGAAGAAGCAGAAGCCATGTGAGGGCGGAGCTTCTGCAAGTGGTCACGCTCTTGAAGGGGAGAAGATCAACATGATTGATAAGGACATGACTCTTGCTTTGGTGCCAGCGGGAGTGTCTGTGGGGGCTGGTGGAAAATTCAGCGTGACTGGGTTTGATACAGGCCAAGGAAATGTGAAAAAGCATAGGAGCGAAAGGTACTTGAGTACACGAAAGGCAACGGCGGGTCACACCCCGACCGGGGGAGGGAAATCGGTAGATGTGGGCTGCCCTTTCAGCCCTGCAATGATCAATGAAGGTCATTGCGTTGAACTGTCGGGGGCTTGGGAACCAGCCGGAAGTTCAAGGCCTTCTGGAGATGCAGAGGGCAGAAGCGTCTGATATTCTCTTCTTGTCAGAAACAAAGCTTGACAAGAAGGGGATGCAGAAGTTTAAGATGTTGTTGAACATGCCTCACATGGAGGTTGTAGATTGTGTGGGACGAAGCAGAGGCCTCGCTTTGTTTTGGAAAAAATATGTTAAGGTGAACGTTCATCCTGGGATGTCGCGGTTCCATATCGACGCCGACGTCACTAGGGATGATGGGTTTGTGTGGAGGCTCACGTGCATTTACGGGGAACCTAAATGGGGAGGAAAGGAGAAGACTTGGAAGTTGTTGTGCATTTTGCATGGCCGATCAAATCTACCATGGATGTGTTTTGGTGATTTCAACGAGGTTCTCTTTGCGAGTGAGAAGCAAGGGGGGCAAGAAAAATCACAAGCGATTATGGAGAAGTTTAGGAATGCTTTGGAGTTCTGCGAGCTAGAAGATATCGGCTTCGTTGGGGATCCTTTTACATGGCAAAACCACAGCCATCAAGCAGAAACATACATAAAGGAGAGGTTGGCCCGCGTTGTGGCCAATTTGGAGTGGAGAACCCACTATCCCGCTTACAAGGCAATCAACAGGGACCCCAAGCACTCAGACCACATGCCTGTGATTTTGGTAATGGAGCCCGACTACAAGGGAGGAAGGAAGGGAGGAGTTGTTGCTCAACCGAGGTTTGAGGCGAGGTGGCTGGAGGAGGAGCAGTGTGACGAGGTTGTTAAAAACGCATGGAGCCTTGTCATGCTCTCTGATGACACCACGGTGGCGGAGGCATTAAGGCGAGTGGGTGCTGAACTCCATTCCTGGAGTACAGAAGTCTTGGGAGACCTAAAAAATAGAATAAAAAAGGCCAAGAAGGACTTGAATAAGTGTAGAAAGGGGGCAATCATGCAGCAGCAGGTCTCCATGGAGCAGCTGCTTCATTACAAGCTTCAAAGACTACAGGACCAAAAGAATTTGTATTGGAAGCAACGAGCTCGCGCTCATTGGCTTAAAGATGGGGACCGAAACACAAGCTTTTTCCATGCTTGTGCGTCGGAACGGAAAAGAGTAAACCATATAAAGTCATTGAAAAATGATGTTGGTGGTGTGGTTGAAGGCGAGGAAGAGCTGAGGGTTTTTATTACTAACTACTATGCCAGCCTCTTCTCTTCTAGTGCAGGGCCGAGGGAGGCTGAGCTTCTGCCTAGTGTTCCTTGTGTTGTCACAATAGAAATGAATGATTTTCTCAGAATGGCTTTCTTCATGTCCGATATCATGGAAGCTCTAATGTCTATGGGGGATCTGAAGGCCCCAGGCCCTGATGGCATGCCGACAATATTTTATAAGCGTTTTTGGGACCTTGTAGGGGAAAAGATTCAACATGAAATTCTCAGTGTGCTTAATGGTGGGCAGATTCCTGCAGGATGGAATGAGACTGCTATTGTGCTTATTCCCAAGGTCCACAACCCATGCAGACTCAAGGACTTGAGACCGATCAGCTGATGTACCGTGGTTATGAAGATTGTGACCAAAATAATTGCTTGCAGATTGAGGGATGTGTTGCCTGACATCATCTCACAAAGTCAGAGCACGCTCCAGGGAGGCTGATCACAGATAACATTCTTATTGCGTATGAGACCACCCGTTTCATGCATCAACGCAAGGGAGGCAGAGATGGGCTGGCTGCAGTCAAGCTTGACATGAGCAAGGCTTTTGACAGGGTGGAGTGGTCTTTTTTGGAGAAGATGATGTTCAAGATGGGGTTCTCTCAAGCTTGGGTGAATCTTGTGATGGGTTGTGTATCGACAGTTACCTGCAGGGTGAAGGTGAATTCAGAGTTGACTGATGTGTGGGGCCTTCAGTAGGGATGTCCTTTGTCGCCATACTTGTTCATCCTTTGCGCGGAGGGACTCTCCGCCTTGCTTCAAAAGGCTGATCTAGATGGTTCCCTTCAAGAGGGTGCAAGTTTGTCCTGGTGCGCCAAGGATAAATCATTTGTTCTTCGCCGATGACTCCCTCGTTTTCATCAAAGCGAATGAGGCAAGTACAATGAAACTCCAAAGTATTCTTTCCCTATATGAGGATGCTTCTGGGCAGATGATAAATAAGGAGAAATCGACTGTCATGTGTAGCAAAGGGACCACTAAAGCATCAAAGAGAAGTTTTAAAAGGCTTCTCGAGATAAGTGACAGGGCTTTCAATGAAAGGTATTTGGGTCTGCCAATTCACCTCGGCAGATCCAAAACCAAGGCGTTTGGGTACTTAAAGGAGAAAGTGTGGAGGAAGATCCAAGGATGGAAGGAGAAGTTCCTCTCTAGGGCAGGAAAGGAGATCCTGGTTAAGGCGGTAGCGCAAGCTATCCCTCTTTTTTCCATGTCATGTTTTGACATAACAAAGACATTTTGTGACAACATTAGCTCAATGGTGTGTTGTTATTGGTGGAACAATCAAGAGGAGGAAAGACACCATTGGCTGGGTTGGCAGTGTTTATCTAAACCAAAGAGCGAAGGGGGTCTTGGTTTCAGAGACCTACACATCTTCAATTTGGGCATGCTGGCTCGGTAGGGGTGGAGAATTTTGCAGGAACCTGAATCGTTGGTGGGAAGGGTTTTGCGAGCCAAATATTTCTGAGGGGGGGGGGGGGGGTATCCTTGATGCTACTGTCTCTCCGGGAATATCATACACTTGGGGCAGTATCCCAAAGGGAGTTTCCCTGCTCAAAGAAGGGCTTGTCTGGAGAGTGGGTGACGTGGCGAACATCATGGCCTGGGAAGACCCTTGGATTCCTGCAGGTGACACTCGCAGACCAAGAACGCTTCGTGGCAAGGCCATATTTACAAAGGTGGCTGATTTAATTAATCCTATCACTGGTGGCTGGGACGAGCAGCTGGTCCAGGACCATTTTGATCCGGCTGGTGCTCAAGCTATTTTATCTATCAGCATTTGTGATAGTATGGATGACAATCTTGCTTGGCATTTTGACCCAAAAGGGGTTTTTTCTGTGAAATCAGCATACAAGCTTGGGGTCATGCTGAGAGACAGAATGAAGGGGCGTGAGGCGGCTTGCTCAAGAGAGAGCACACAAGACAGTGTTGTCAAATTCAATTGGAAGAAAATTTGGGATCTGAGGGCTCCCAACAAGCTGAAAATGTTCGTTTGGCGTTTAGCACATAATAGCCTGGTAAGCAGAATGAAGATCATGAGAATGGGTGTGGATCTTGACACTGCTTGCCCTCTTTGTCACAGGCTGAATGAGGATGGCGGGCATATTTTTCTAAAATGTAAAATGGCCAAGGCATGCTGGAATTCACTGGGACTGGGAGCGACACGAGAAAGACTCTTACCTTGTAGCTTAGCCCACAATATGCTAGAAGAGCTGTGGAAGCGTGATACAAACGTGCAGCTTAAAGCACTGGTCCTAACGTGGGAATGGTGGAGTGTCAGGAACAAGGCAAATTCGGGTGAGGCCGTGGCTTCCTACCTTGACGTCTGTCACCGTGTGGAGAGGCACATGATGGACTTTATACATCTGAAGCTTCCAGCTATTCCTCCAAAACCACCTGACCAACACAAATGGGTAAAGCCACCTGACAATCAGTGAAGGTAAACTTCGATGGGGCCTTCAACCATATCACAGGTTCTGGAGGTTGGGGATACGTCATTCGTGACCAGGCGGGCGATTTCGTTGCTGCTGGGTCGGGAAAATCTGTGCATTTGAGGGACTCTTTGCACTCTGAAGCGGTCGCTTGTCTTGCCGCTATCGATGGAGCATTCAGAATTGGCACGAACAAGGTTATTCTGGAGTCTGATGCTTCAAACTTAGTCCATGCTCTGAAGAGCAATGACTTTGACAAATCGACAATTGGTGTTTTGGTGAAGGAAGCTAGAAGCTTATGCATTCTGAACTTCGATCTTTTTTAGTTTTCTTTCACTAGACGGAACTGTAACACTGCCCCTCATGAACTGGCAAAACTAGGTCCGAATAGAGTCCTCTGATTCGTTCTGGGAGGAACATCCCCCCATTTGTATTTCAAACATTATAGCCAGTGACTCTGCTGCGCTTGACGTTTAATCGGAAGCCCATATTCCCATAAAAGAAAATAGTTGACTTAGATTTATCTAGATTCAATTGTTATTTAGTATTAGATACATCCAATACTTTGACAATTTGAGTCAACTAATTTGGAACAGAGAGAATAGCAGAAAATTTCAGCAGACTAGGCTTGTTTTCCCAGAGCAGGAGAAACAGAGAACCGTATCAACTGCCGGCGCCAGAAAATAGTCATACGACCTACGTGCCCAGCTGTCTGGAAAGAGACAAAACCGTCCCAAGATATACCGGAACACCAGGAATCATGGTGAACAAATGACAGGAGAAAACAGCAACAGCTTCAGATGTCACAGGAGAAACCAACAATCACAAAATTCTCGCATTTCCATGAAACAAACAATCCATTCACTACATGTCTGGAATAGTATAGATACTCGGCAGTTCGAAATTTCATTGACACCCATAGGCTACTAAGATAAACAATAAAGATCACAAGCATTGTCCAGCGAAACCAATGATGAATATGGTTGCACTGCACACTAGTATTGGATTGGTGCCAGAATCTCCAGCTGAGAACCCAACTTCTCCTCAGCAGCCTTCTCAGCCTTGACACGCAGCTTGGCCAGTTGCTTCCTCCTGTCATACGAGACCTTAGCCTTCTCCTTCCTCTTCTCCTCCAGTTCCTGCCAGGTCAAAAACACAAGAGGCAATGAGCCACTACTCTATGAGTTAAATCCATAGAAATGTGCAACATAGATCTTAAAAGGCATGCTCAAAACAAGTACAAATAAGAAAAGGTTTTCTAAGATCAGCACCCCCTTACAAAAGCATACGTTGTAACTAAACATATATTTTACAGAAACATAATGAGAAGGCTCAACGGTAGAGCAATAGTTCCTGGAAGACAAGTTCAATGCATGTTCTGAGAAACATTGCACACTGAATTCTAAGAAAAATTGCACACTGAATTCTAAGAAAAATTGCACACTGAAAAGACATTGTGCAATTTTATGTTTTATGATTTGCTAGCTGAATAAAAAAATTAAAATAACTAACAAACATTTAAACTGTAGAAAAACAATCCCTTATTATCATAAGATGCCTCAGAGATCTTGGTGGTTATGATCGTCAACTGGGGAGTACCCATCAAGAGTAGCAAATATTGATCTCACATCATAGGCTTGTCATGGAAGTACAAGATAAGCAAACAAAAACATACATGGTAAAAGAAACACCAAAGATTAAATGAAAACTCCATAGAAAATATGCCACCCATAATGCCATTACTGATCAAAGGTAGCTGGTTATGGATATCATCCTTACAAAATCAATAAGAATCCACTTTATTCTTCATTCCAAACATACCCAGGTAAACCCATCAAGTTGATAAAGTAGTATATTGAACTCAGAAATCACAAGGGCAATCAAAACTAATGGAATACCCAATTCCTGGTTATCACAAAAGAGGCCTCAAAGATCTTGGTGGTTATGGTGGTCAACTGGGAAGTACCCATCAAGAGTAGCAAATATTGAACTCACTGAACTCACATCATGGGCTTATCACCAAAGCACAAAAGAAGCAAACAAAAGACACAGCATAAAAGAGAAATCACAAGGTTCAAAGAGAATTTCTCCATATAAAAGTTGTTGCACCTAATGGTGTAATTGATCAAAAGTAGCAGCTGGTTTATGGAAATAGTAATTTAATTTAAATCGACATTTATTGTATGACATGACTGGTCAAAAGTAGCTGGTTATAAATCATCTTTGTGAAAAATCAATGGACATCAGTCCTAGTTTCTGCATCATCCCAGCATGCTCATGTTGCACAAAGCTCGGTGAATAAAATAAATAGAAAATGTTTTTCTCAGAAATCACAAGGGCAATCAAAACTAATGGAATACTAGGATATCAGATATGAAAACATTAACATGGACAAAAGACACAATTGCAATAGAGTTAGCTACAAGCACCAATTTGAAAAGCTTATTCTGAAGCCAATTTGCTGATTTGCTATCCTAATCGAATAAAATTGAAATAAATTACTGAACATTTAAACAACAACAAGAAACAAATTCCTGGATATCACATAAGAGGCCTCAGAGATGTTGGTGGTTATGGTCATCAACTGGGAAGTACCCATCAAGAGTAGCAAATATTAAACTCACATCATGGGCTTATCACCAAAGCACAAAAGAAGCAAATAAAAGAAACAGCATAAAAGAGAAATAGCTGGTTATGGAAATATTATTTAACTTAAATTGGCATTTATTGTATGACAGGACTGGTCAAAAGTAGCTGGTTATAAATCATCTTCGTGAAAAATCAATGGACATCAGTCCTAGTTTCTGCATCATCCCAGTCATGCCCATGTTGCACAAAACTCAGTGACAAAATAAATAGAAAATGTTTCAGAATCAGAAGGGCTATCAAAACTAAGGGAATACCTAGGAAAACCACACTATTCGATAACATTATTATGTAACCAACAACTATCTAAGATGCAATTTATTTGAACAGCAATTCATTTCAACTCAGCCTATATGTACGGGTCCCCTCCATGTAACAGCAAATATAACAGTAAAAGTTTGGCTGATATCTACACAGGAGTAATATAAATCATAGCCTCAATCACAACCACAAATAACATAGTGAATTAGAGCATCATATGTATGCCTCACAGCACAACATTGTGTTCGTAGAGTTGAGAAGGAGAGCGAGGCGACGCAACGTACCTTGATGGTTTCGTGGTAGTTCCATCCGACCTCTTTGGAGAGCTCGCCGAGCAGGCAGTAATTGTGACCAGGCTGCAGCCTCAGAACCCTAGCCAACACGAAGCCACACAAAGATAATCACTACAGAGCCAATCAAATCGGCCAGAGCAGACAGCGATAAAGAGAGAGGCGCGTACTTGAGCGCGTCGGGGATGACCATGCGCTTGGTGCGATCGTACGGCGGCGGGACTCCCTCGAAGGCCTTGAGCCTGCCAAGCGCAGCCTCACCGCGGGGGGTCTTGTGCGGGATCATGCCGCGGACTGTGCGCCAGAAGATGCGGGACGGGGCGCGGTAGTGGATGGGGCCGTGCGAGGGCTTGGTGTTCATCCGCTTGCGGAGGAAGCGGAGGTACTTCATCTTCTGCCGGACCAGCCCGCCGGAGATGCTTATCTCCTCACACCGGACAACCACCACGCGCTGCCCGTTCAGGAGCTCCTTGGCGACGATCGACGCGAGGCGGCCCAGCATGTGGTGACGCGCGTCCACCACCACGCGACGCGCGGACACACCGGAGCCGGACACCATCGTTGCCTTTCCTTGTTGACTACTCCCTTCCTCTCTGCCTCCGGCTCCGGTGGTGGTCGTGGGTGGCGGCGGCAGAGGAGGGAGAGGGGAAGCGTTAGGGTTTATGACTTTATAGGCGACGGGGAGGTGAGTTTGGGCCGTGCGATCTGTACGGGGCCGGAGATATAATGGGCCTTAATGGGCTTAGTTTGTGGCTTGACCTAACTAGAAAGCCTCCTGGCCCTAAAATTAGGAAGAGTCCTGGGGATTGACGCTTATTTAAACACGCCGATGCAAATCTTTGCACCACCTCTTGTCAATTTTTCTAGTTGGGCAGAAAAATCAGATCGAGTCAATTAGGGAAATAAGCGCTTGGAAATTAAATGCATGCGTTGGAGCTATGGCCTCCTATACGAATCAACTTTTCGATTATTTTTCTACTAAGCATCCAAACAAGCGTCTTGCATTAGAGCCCTTATATGTTAAAAGGGGAACCGAAACCGCTCTTCATTCATTCAGCCCCTTTGCAGAGGAGTACTTGTGCGATAAATGGTGTCAAAACCCGCTCACCACAAGATGGTTGCTTGAGAGGGGGGAGAGATTTTCCAAAGAGGACACGAGCGAGGTAACCTAAACAGCTAAAATGTGTAGTAATGTGATAACCAAAAAAGGTACCGATAGGCAATATCTGATATTTGGCTTTTGTTGGTCAGTGGCAACCAGGGTACCACGGCCTATCTGCTACTAGGCCCAGACACCAAGGCAGCTTATGCATCCCGGGAGGAACGCCTCGCGGAGCCCCACACTCCACGAGGAGTGGCCCTCGCGAAGCACATCTCTTGAAGCCCTTCACGAGAACAAGACACCCTCGGCAAGCCCACCTCACGAGCAGGGCCGGTTCTGAGATTTTAGGGAACCGGGGGAACCTAAAATTTGGGCCCTAGAAGCATCAAAATAGTACAATATTTTATATGTATATATTGGATGTCTTGGTAAATACTTCAAGTGTACACGGAAACCAATATTTAAGTGCATACAAAAGCCATATTGGTATGAAATAATGTATACATATTATCTTAAATTGTTTTTTTAGATTTCTAAATGCAGAGTCACTTACGAAGGAATGCCAATATAAATCTACCGATGATCGGTTTCTCACCTCTCCATGTTGGCGTGTGAGAGTTGGCAATGGGCCATCTCTAGCTCACGACAAATATTATATGGACACTTTGAATTTTATCTAGCCATGGCCTAGCACTTTCACATTTGTAAGCCATCAAAGAAATCAAGCGCGTAATAGAAAAAAAGTACTACTCCCTCCGTCTTAAAATAGATGTCACAATTTTTTTAAAATTTCTCCGTCTTAAAATAGATGTCACAACTTTTTTAAAATTTGAATGAATCTAGACACTGTTTAGTATATAAATTTATCCAAAATTTACAAATTTAATACATCTATTTTGAGATGGATGGATTAGTTGATTGCATGCGATATTTCCCATGTCAATTCTTTGGCCATTGTCGAGCCCACCTGTTCACCCCACTTTTTATAGGTTAACTTCCACTACTGAAGTACCTTCTAAAAATAAGTTTACAAGATCCCAACATGACTTCGGACTTAACTAGCTAAATATGGAGACCTACATCACTTGATATGCCTAAATGTAGAAAATATACCGTGCTCAAATCAATATTGTGTGTGATGTGCATAATTACTCATTGAACTACATCAGCGAAAGGGCCCAGGCCAAACAAATAATAAAAATAATAGGCCCAGGCCTCATAATCCTTTCATTCCTAAAATAAACGAGGGAAAACTCACGCAAACCAAACAAATAAAAGCCCAAGACAAAGGAGATAGGCCCAAGTTCCAGTCCAAAGCATAAGTGCATAACGCTTCGTCTCTGTTCTAGGAGGAACTCACGACGTGCTCAATGGCGCCGCCACAGGAGCTCCGCCTCCGCTGCATATACCTTAAAGCTATTTGAAATTTTGGGGCCCCTCGGTTCGACGGACCCTGGGCGGCCGCCCCTCTTGCCCTGCCCCAGGGCCAGGCCTGCTCACGAGCGATCAGCATGAAGCGCACTAGCGCCCCGCGCCTAAGTCATAGATGACATGCGGCATCCACACATGGGACCAAGACGAAGATCAGGGTGATCACAGTTGGCACAACCTTCTAGGCTTGCATCCCCTGTGCAAGGGAAGCACCTTCCCCTTTCGCAAGAAATAGGTGGTCGACAACCTCTGACACGAAGGCGGGACCACTTCCCCTTTGGTACATGAAAAACGTGAAGGGCGTTGCACCAGAGAGGAGGACGTCAGCGGCGTAATCAACAGCACCCTGCCATGGACTGTGTCCATGGGCAAAAGTAGCTTTACCGCACCTGCCCTATCGTTTGTTGTCATGTGGCAACCTTTCTCGCCAAGATATTGGGGAAGAGGACCGGGGCATCTATAAGAGGGGCAATGCGGCGCCTAGCAAAGGAATCCAACCTTCTTCTATCTCAGGAACCATAGATCTGATTGCCTGATCAACACCTTGTACTACACCTTGCCAAGTTGTATAAGCAATCCACACATGTAGGAGTAGGGTTTTACATCGCACGGTGGCCCGAACCTAGGTAAAAAACGGTGTCCCTTTGTCGTGCTCGCCTGTTTTTTCCTCGTCGAAGTCATCGAGGGTTCGAAGGTCGCATGTTCAGACCATTGTGTTCGATTCATCCTACTTTGGAGATACCCTAGTTCATTTCTAGGAAAAATCTCCGACTTCTAGCACGGCAGATAGGGGGCTGAGGCGCGTCTTCCACTCCTTCATCAACATGGACGAACTGACTTGCAGTGAGCGTGCTCGACGCTGGTCCGCCGCCAGGGCGGGGGCTAACCCCGACACTGGAGTGGAGGCTGACAACAACGATGACCCGTATCGCGCTCACGACCCAACTCCCCAACAGGAGCACGGAGCAGGGGATGACGAGGTGCACTCCTCTATCCCTTTGGCGCATTCACAGCGCGCCCACACCCACACCATGACCACCTCCAGGAACGAGCGTTGTGGCAACCCCACGCCGAAGGCCGTTCTGCACACGGCGTAGGAGTTACCATGCTACCGGCCTGATGCGGTCGGGCACGATGCATGGCTATTGCGTGTCACCGAGATCGTCAACGTCGTAGGTGCCGCTCCGGTGCTCTCCTTCTCTTTGATGCCCCCACCGACACAAGTCTCGCGAGCGGGCCAAGTCGCTGACGGCGCTCCTCCACCACCGCCTCCACCTCCACGACATCTAGCTGGCAGAGACGCGAAGAACAACCACACCACATCATGACTGCAAGTTCACAGATCGATTATAACTAGTTTCAAAATAAGAGTATTGAACCCACGGAGAGCTATTTGGTAAAGGTCTTTATGCCTCTCGTCACTATCTACCAAAGGACACTTGTAAGCTGCCTTTGATCTCAACTAAAGGGTCTTTGAAAGGTTTTTGTGTTTGGATGCAGGAAAGTAATAAAAGAAAATAAAGTAAACAAGTACAAAAGCGTTGGAAGTGGTGTTGTCAATAAGGCTAAAATACTCTTGGAATGTAGGATACACCACTATCATATGAGAATTATTTATGATTAGGATAATTGATACCTTTGATCCGGATTCACGGATATAGTATAATAGCTTTTCCCTATAAGACATAGGTTTAATCGAACCTTGGAAAGCAATGCTGAAAGGAAATAAAAAGGACACGTATACAAGACTTTGTTTATTCGTTTTACCTTAGTTTACCGGACCAATCTAGTTTACTTTATAATGGGTTAAATTAATGGACGGAGATAGGCCAGGGTTGAAGATCCACCTACAATTACACATCATATGGGATAAAACATAATAATAAGCATAGTCATGTGTAATGTTTGAACGGAGATAATCTCTTGTGGGCAACACATCCTAATATACTAGAGCTCCCGCGATGCAACGAGCATAGCAATAGTCTTTTAATCCAACCGAGTGCACACCGAAGCAACGTGCTACAAACGATTATTAAGTATAAAACACATATCAAAGCTTTAAGTGGTGATGTTGTTGTGATCCCGAATGGGTCACTAAGCAAAGACCGTACTACCCTTGTTGTCACTAGGGTTCCTATGAGATCGCCGCTAGCCAAGTATCTAACCTCAAGTCTTTATCAATCTATAGGATCTTGGGTACCTACAAGTCCATAGATCGAGACAAGAGACAGAGAAACAAAAGATATAAATCTCAATTGCAAACAAAATACAACACTCCCATGAATTAAATGCACATAATTGCTGCAATGTTTCTCCCCAACCCACAGCCCGTGAGGACTACTCACTCATAACAAATAGATCTAAGATAGAAAACATTGTGCAAAATACTTAGATTGAAATCAAATATTCTTACAATGGTCACCAAATCACAAGGAGATCTAAAGTACAGAGCAATGGCTATGACTAAAGGAGGGGATGGATGATGGAAGTGATGAACAATGGATGACCAATGTTGTGGATCTCCTTTGGTGGTGTTGTGATGTAATCTACGAATGGCGGCTCTCTGGTCAGCGGTTGGAGCCTCAAAATATATAGGCGTCTTCACGAAAGTTATAGGATTTGATGAGACGAGGCCAACGCCACCTGGTACGGGCGGATGGTATGGGTGGGATCTGCCCGTACCAGTAGTCGTTAAGCTTGTTGATGCCTGGGAATGACTCCCCAATTACTTGGTCATGTGGACTTCCTCAAAAACCTTCATTATGACTCGTGGTTTAGCATTTAAAAGCATGATTTCCTGCGCAACACAATTCAAAGAAAGGTTTTGCATATTTTTGCAATTATTAGTCATTAGTGGCAAGGATTGAGAGTTTCTTGTCAATTGCTTGACCAAAAACAATGTTTAAATGTGGTGGAAGATGGATGATTTTGGAGCCATCAACTTCTCCAAAGCTCAAACCTTGATCGCCCTCGAGTAAGAAGAAACAAAAGAACTATAAGGAATTCAGCGTTTAAACTTGAAACAACGAGAATAAGAATTCACTTATAGTTGGTAGTCATATGCGCTAAACACTTCATTCATTTGTGAGGCTTATCAAAGTTAGAGAGGTGACAAGAGTACTATACAAGCTTCGGTAAGTCAAGACAATCAAAGTAAAGTTTAATATAAGTATAAATAACTAGAAGTGTAACAATCAATCCAATTCTTCTAGTTAACTCTCAGCTTGCCAAGGAACACTAGGATGTTTAAATAGCATAATTGAGTAAGAGAGTTTCATGTCCTAAGTAGCATAACATTAAAGTGTCTTATCTACACCCACATCAATAAATCAAGTCTATCAAAAACACTTCTAATCCAATCTTTGTTTTTCAATAAAAATTCGTAGAGTAGTGATGGGGATATGCCGAATGGGGTATGCCCAGCAGGACGTTCCTATTGGGCCAAAGGCCTCGTGAGTGGGCCTGCAGGACAGCGACTGGAACGCGACTAAGGAGAAGGCCTGGCGACTAGAGACTGGAGGCCCAGAAGCGCACTCGAAGCCCAGTCGGATTAGGTCAAAGCCTCTGAATCCATATCTTGTTCGGTTGTAAACTGTAAACCCTAGCGAGGTGCCTCCTATATAAACCTCCCTAGGGTACTCTGAGGACTTATGTTCCATCATACACCCCTTGACGACTCGGCTTAGACGCTTGAGCTCGCCACCCTTGTAACTCGCTCTCCATCAATCTAATCTAGCAGAGTAGGTCTTTACCTCAAGGGGCGAACACTGGAAAATCTATGTGCATCCCATCTCATCTCGCATGAGATGGCCGCCAGCTCTCGCCGCCGATTCTATCAATCGCTGCCTACTGTAGCGACTGTCGTGGCCATTTCCACAACAAGTAGTAATGAGACCATGCCAAGGACTTGTTATGTGGATCCTCATAGATATTTTTTTATTCTTTCAAGGATCGCTGGCTGTTTCTTTTGCAAGTGTTTGCACAACCTTTGAGAGTACCAATACTTTTGCCCATATATTGACACGTATGCCACTCATGTCATCAACTCATATCCGAAATCCGAGCTTATACCATAGATCGTTCAAAAGATAGCGGAGTTGTTGGCATCCCAAAGGTGTGCATTAAAGACATAAAATAAAATTGTCTCTCTTCTCTCTTTTTTGAGCTAGTACCGCGGTTTGATCCACAAGGTTAGCTTTTGCATGCATCACAATTACCACTAGACTTTTCAATCAAACAATTCCTTTCATGAGTGCCATCAAGACTATCAAAATATCTATGGGGTTAAGTATCTTCAAGGGTATACTCTCAAGTCAATCATTCATCAAACGAGTCATAAATTTCAGACTTTTCTTATTGTACTTGTTTAGCAATATTATTTCCAAGGCAAGACTCGGTTAGCTAAAGGAACTAGAGCAAGAGCTTCAAGAACTAATCATCATACTAATAAAAAAGCTTTACTCTAACCATATTAAATTACTCTCACAAGCATGGCATCTTAGCAAATCAACCAACTAATATAAACAACTCAAACTTCAAAAGTGGGAGACATAGGACATACCTCTCATAAGTGACTTCATGATCCTCTTCCTTATAGGGATGTGTTCCTTCAAAACTCAAACACAATTATTCTCATAATAATATTGAAGCAAAGAAGCAAAGTGTGAATCCACAGAAAAGGAAGAATAGGAAAATCTTTTTGTATTTTCGTGGATAGGGATTAAAGAATAGAAAAGAACTTGCAACCAAGCAAGGGTTTTAAGAAAATAAAAACAAACAAAAACAAAAGCAAACTAAAAACAAAAGTAAACTAAAAAAAGTAAAGGAAAAAAGCAAAGTGTTGGAACAAGCGAACACGAGTGTTTCAAAGCTCCCAAGGAGCTGGAGTACAACCTTGTTATTACACAAATAAATTTGATGGGGGAACATGATACGTCCATTTTGCATCACTATTCTATATCATAATTTACTGTTATTCATCGATATATTTCATATTAAGAGATGATACTTATGTTATTTCATCTGTTTTTGCATGGTTGATGACTTTTGGAGGATGGACCGCGGAAGTCAGGATTCTGATGGAAAAGGCACTGTTTGAAGGCGAAATTCGTGAAGACCAGAAAATCCTGGAAAATATACAGAAAATCGTATTTTTCCAGAAGACGAAGGAAGTCAGAAGGGGGAGCGGAGATGGGCCACAGGGGGCCCACACCACCCCCTGGCGCGGGCCAGCCCTGGCCGCGCCACTAGGTGGTGTGGCCACCCTGGCCCACCTCTAGCTCTGCTCTTTGGCGTATATATTCCCCACGAAACCCTAAGACTCGGAGAGCGACCATAGAAAGATTCCGCCGCCTCTACGGGGCGGAAAACTGCAGAGGAAGAAAGAGCTCTCCGATAGGCAGAAATTTGCCGGGAAAATTCCTTCCTAGAGAGGGGAGATTGTCACCATCAACACCACCATCAAGCTAGACTTCATCAGGATCATCATCATCATCATCATCATCTCCACCAACACCATCATCACCACTCCATACCGCTGTAACAATTGGGTTGAATCTTGCATAGTTCTTAGGGGAAACTTTCCTGGTGTTGATTACTTATTGTAGTTGATGCTATTGAGTGGAACCATTGAATTATTGTTATGTTCAGATTGTTACTTATCATTATTTCATCTCTGATCTTGATCCATATGATGTCTCGTGAGTAGTTCGTTTAGTTCTTGAGGACATGGGAGAAGTCATGTTGTTAGTAGTGGAATTATGTTGAGAAAGATTCAATGGTTTGATAATTAAGTTGTGGTGTTATTCTTCTAGTGGTGTCATGTGAACATTGACTACATGATACTTCACCTTTATGGGCCTAGGGAATGCATTGTGTATTTGGCTACTAATCGTAGGGGTTACCGGAGTGACAAAAACCTAAGCCCCCGTTAGAAAACCTTTGCACAAGGGAGTGTAGGATCTCAGAGTTTAAAGCTGTGGTTAGGTTTCTATCTTAATTATTTTCTTGTACTTGCGGATGCTTGCAAGAGATATAATCACAAGTATGTATTAGTCCTAGGAAGGTCAGTACATTAGCATAGGTTCACCCACACAACACTTATCAAACTAAAGAAGATTAATCAACTATATGAAGCGAGAGCACTTGACAATATTCCCATGTGTCCTCGAGAATGTTTGGTCATCTTAAGTAATACAACCGACTTGTCCTTTGCTAAAGAAAGGATTGGGCCACTTGCTGCATCTATTATTATTGTCTTTTATTTACTCGTACTTTATTTATCTGCATTATCAAAAAAACCTAAAAATCCGTTTGCTAAGTATTTACAGAGAATTCCTGCTCCAAGCCACTCGTCAACACCTTCTGCTCCTCATTGGGTTCGACACTCTTACTTATCAAAAATACTGCGATACACCCCCTATACTTGTGGGTCATCAAGACTATTTTTTGGCGTCGTTGCCGGGGAGTGAAGCGCTATTGGAGAGTGGAACTAGTAAAGAAAATTTCTACCGTGAGTATTGTTTATTTCTGTTAGTTACTTTATTTTAATATGGATAATTCACTTAGTTTCTTATTTCGTAATGCTACTACCACTGCTAAGGTAGTAGATGAACCTCCACATGCTGAAAATGACACTTTTAAAATACCTACAAGAATTGTTGATCGTGTTATGGATAACTACTATTTTGGAGATGGAACTGTCCATCCCGGTGATCATTTTCTTTTTATACACGAATTATGCTGGTTGTTCAAGTGTGCAGGTATTACAATAGATCAAGTCAAGAAGAAGTTATTCTCATTATCACTACAAGGAAGAGTTGAGGAATGGTACAAGATGCCGAAGAATGGTCAAGCTCTTGAATGGGAGGAAATTGTACCTCTCTTTTATTCAAAGTTTTATCCTCCTAGTGAGATTCATAAAGATCAGAATCAAATATACAACTTTTGGCCTCATGATGGATAGAGTACAGCTCAAGCTTGGGGGAGATTGAAGTTACTAATGCTCAAATGTCCTATTCATGAGCTCCCTAATAATATTATTATCAATAACTTTTATGCAAGACTTTCTCTTTATGATAAGGATCTATTGGATGCTTCTTGTGCTGGATCATTTACACACATGGAAGAAGAAGCTAAATGGGATCTTCTAGACCGTATTCAAGACAATGTTGAAGCATGGGAGAATGATAAAGGAAGAAAGTCAGGTATAGATTATGATTATGAATGAATTAAATATTTTATGGGAACTGATGACTTTCATAATATTAGTAATGCTTATTGTCTAGACTCTCAAAGTATTGCAAATTATTTTAAGGCTTTTACTTCTTATATTGAAATTCCTAAAAAGAAATGGAATAAGTATCATGAGCCATATAAAGATATTGCTAATTGTGTTCCTGCAAAAGATACCGAAGTTTATACTGCTAATCATATTTTACCTGAACCTTACATTGAGAATATGCCTTTCCTAGTCAAGGTAAAGGAACATTCTATGATAGCTAGTATGGTTAATGAAAGTACAAACAAAGTTGTTGAACCTGATGAACAAATAGCTGTTGAACCTATAATAGCAAATGTGAAAGACTTTGTCACTAAATATGTAGAAGATGGACACACTATCCTCTGTAAGGATACTTCTAATATTGTTTCACAAAGTAGTGTTATGAGAGCTAGTGTCCCTATGTTTTCCGTTAGAATAAGTGATCATTGCTACAATGGTTCATGTGATAGTTATATCGTTAAATTTATGCATGATACTGAAAGTTATTATGAGAGAGGAAAAATTGTTCTAATGCATCTCAATAATATTAAGTTTCCTCGCTTTATGCTAAAAGTCTTTATGTTGCACTTGTTTTGCTTTCCTATGCTAGTAGCCTCTGGTTTCAACAATTTATTTTCTTACAAAATTCCCTTGCATAGGAAGTGGGTTAGACTTAAACATGTGTATTTTTTCTTCTTGATGCTCTCTTTTACTTCAATTCATATTCTTATGTGAGCATCATTGAAATTATCATGCCCATCTTAATGGCTATAAAGAAAGAGCTTTTTGGGAGACAATCCAATATATTTTTGCTTTCAGTTTGTTTTTGTTTTATTTTGAGTCTTCGAAGTTATTGCTTATGCAATAACCTATCCTTATCCTTTTTGTTTGGTTTTTGTGTCCTCTAATGAGAGAGAAGTAAGATTTGGGGAAGTTGTTGTCCAAAAACAGAGTTTTGTTCTTCACTATAAAAAATCGTGAAAGATCCCAGAACGTCGTACTGATATGCAATTTTTTGTGTACATGCCCCAGGTTATTATTTAACTTTCATTAGTTTTGCACTTTTTATTTGAGCAACAGAAGATTTTCTAAAAAATTAATTTTTACCTGCTGGTCTGTTTTGATAGATTTTTGCCACTCTTGCATTTGCCTCTTAAATCGATTCCCTTTTTGAATTCCTTTTTGGGCTTTTGGAAGGAGTTGCTACAATAGCTTATGTTTTGATGGATTTCAGTTAAAATTGAACTTAAAGGTTTACTATCTTGCATGCACTAATGTTGCTAATGAGAATTGTGTGAAGTTTTGTGTGAAAGAAATTTCCAAGTTGTAGGAGAAAATGGTGTAATAAGATGGTGAAGGGTTAAAAGACTCAAGAAATATGTTTATGAAGATGAAGATATTGATGTTATTCAAATGGTGACTCCAGAAAAATTTATCAAAGACCAAATTCAGTGACCTGCAGAGTCCGTTTTCGAATAGGTAACAGTTCTGGTAAGAAAAGGTCCGCGAAAAATCTGTCAAGTTATATTTTTGCAGTTTTTATCTAACATGGGAAGCAATGAGTCGAAAGTGGGACGGAAACGGAGGCCGGGTGGCTCACACCACCCTGTAGCGTGGGCCCACCTGGCCGCGCCACCAGGGGTGTGGCCACCCTGGAGCCCGTCTCCGACCTGTTTTCTCCCTGTACCTTCCTTTTGTTATTAAACTTCGTAATATATAATCTCCCAGATCCCCTGAGGTTCGTATATCATGTTCTCGTCGTGTTTTCGTTTTGATCTATTTCTGACAGGTGAAATCCTAGTTTTGAAGCCACAATGTCTTCCTCTGGATCAGCCAAGGAAGACTCCTCCGTGGACATCATCAACCCGTACATGCATGAGTTGAAGATTCATCCCAAGGAGTTGTTGCTCGAAGATGGGAAGGTACAAATAAAAGAGGTTTAGGGCCCTAGAAGTGAAGGTAGTCTGGAGGATAGGATGGAAGCACTAGAGCAAGAAGTCTTTAAGTACAAGAAGGTGGCAGAACATGACGTGGACATCATCCATAAGATTAGTTCAGAACTCATCGCTGCGCACCAGAAGGAGACTGCTGAGCTTAAGGATGAAATTCTCTCAGTCCACCGAACAACCAACCAACTACAAGCACAGCTCTACGACATGCAAAATCAAAATTGTGAGTATGAGGTTAGGTTTAAACACATAAGTGCTGCTGCTAGTTTCAGGATGTTGGAAACCAAGATGTCGTTTGTTGATGGGGAGCCCTTGCCTTAGAAGTCGGACAATGACGAGAGAACACCACCACCACCGAAGGAGTAATTTGTCATTAGGTTTTGGCATCCCCTTGGTTTGTTCCAAGCTTGGGGAGTGCCGCGGTATCACATCACTATCTTTTACCTTTTTACCTTTTTAGTAGAGTCATATCATGAATAGAGAAGTTATCATATAGGATGGTTTGCATTGTGGAATTATCTCCCCTCTCGTTAGATATCTATGTATCCCTTGGTGTGAGTTGCCGTTATGGAATATTAATGAGAAGTTCTATCATTTACTCTTTTGCATATCTTATTTTAGTTTGCAATTTCTATTATATGATTGATCTTGTTGTTAGTATTGGTATCACTTTGGGATCATTAAGTAAATTTAGTTGGTTTTGGAAAACCTGGCTCGATCAATAGCAACACTATTTTGAGAATTGAATGAAAAAGATAAAAGTACTCTTAAGAAACATAATTTCATCATGTTTCTTTCTTGATTGGCTCACAAGCTTAGTATTCTCTAGTTAAGATCTTTTGTGCTTCCAAGGAAGATAACATGCTTGTTTGTTTCCTTCAACTCTTACGCTTGCTATCCAGCCTTGCTAGCCGAAAACCTGTACTGAGAGGGAATGCTTCTCGTGCATCCAATCCTTAAACCAGAACCTATGCCATTTGTGTCCACCATACCTACCTATTAGCACTATTTCTATTCCAAGTATATTCATGTTTTTATCTACCTTTCAAATTAAACTTGTTATGTGAAAATTAGTGATTAAAGCTCTCACAAACTTGATGGCACACTTTATTTTCTTGCACTTAATAAACTTGAACCATTGTGCCCATCTATGTTGCGTATATGATTACGCTTTATAAGTTGTGAATTAGCAGAACCATGTTACCATGGGGAACGATTTCAACATTGCACATTATTTAGTTGATATCATGATCTTTTACTTATGGATCCCGGCGGTGTGAAAAAAAAGGGGAGCTTATAAGCTCATGGAGTTTGTATGTGTGTTAGAGAAACGTCTGGGCGGCTAGCCTAAGCCATGCCTAATCATGTGGAAATTTGCAGCATAACCATAGTGAGCAATCTGTGAAGCATCCTCAATAACAACCTATGCAAATAGCAAATAAAAAGATCGCTGAGATGCTCATTGTCTGCTGATACGTTGGAAACGTATCTATAATTTTTGATGTTCCATGCTTGTTTTATATCTACTCTCTTATGTTTTGTCCACACTTTGGAGTATTTTTACACATTTTCTGGACCTAACCTATTAACAAGATGCCATAGTGCCAGTTGCCTGTTTTCTACTGTTTTTTGGTTTCGGAAAAGCTGGAAAAGAAATATTCTTGGAATTGGACCGGACAAAAGCCAAAGTCGATATTTTACCAGAAGACTCACGGAGCTAGAAGACGAGACGGAGAGGATCCACGAGGTGGCCACACCACCTGGTTACGCGGGCTAGCCCAGGCCATGCCAGGGGGTGGTGTGGGCCCCTCGGACGTCCATCGACCTTGCCCCTTCGCCTATATAATCCTCCCGAGATGAAAACCCTAAGCACCCAATCAAAATTCCACAAAAGAGTCTGTAGCTGCCGTCATCTCCATCCCTAGATTGGGAGGGATCTGAAGCTCTTCCCAGCACCTGGGAGGAGATCACCACTGAGGCCTTCTTCATCACCATGCCTGCCTCCGGTGTGATGCGTGAGTAGTTCATCCCTTGACTACGGGTCCATGTAGTAGCTAGATGGTTGGTTCTCCTCCTTTGTGCTACCATGTTTAGATCTTGTGAGCTCCGTTCATGATCAAAATCATCTATTTGTAATCTTACATGTTGTGTTTGTGGGGATCCGATACATATTGAGATGCTATTTCAGATTGATTATTGATTCTATCATGTCTATGTTATTTGTGATCTTGCATGCTTTCTGTTGTTAGTAGCTATCTTGGCCGAGTAGATGCTATCAACTCCAAGAGGGAGTATTTATGCTCGATAGTGGGTTCATGCCTCTAGTAATCTGGGGAAGTGACAAAATCTCTAAGGTACTAGATGTGTTGTTGCTACTAGGGAGAAAACAACAATCCTTTGTTCATGGAGCAATCATATTGTTTACTTTACACACTTTTCTTAATGCAATTATCTGTTGCTTGCAACTTAATATTGGAGGGGGTTCAGATGATAACCTGAAGGTGGATTATTAGTCATAGATGCAGTTGGATTACGGTCTATGTATAATGTTGCAATGCCCAATCAAATTTCGTAGGAGTCAAGATGATTAGTATATGCATGTATGCTTTCTCGGTGTCTACCAATTGCCCCGCTGTAATTTGTTCACCCAACATGTCATCTATCTTAAGGAGAATCACCTCTAGTGAACTATGGACCCCGGTCCATTCTTTTACCATCAATCTACTGTTTACTGTTTTCTATTTACTTTCTATAAGCAATTACTATCTTCCACATAATACATTTAATCCTTTGTTTTAGCAAAACCGGTGAGATTGACAACCTCACTGTAAGTTGGGGCAAAGTTCTGTGGTTGTGTTGTGCAGGATTCCAAGTTGGAGACAACACTTTGGGGTTATTTCCTTGCTCCTACTGGTTCGATAACCTTGGTTTCATAACTGAGGGAAAACTTGCTGCTGTGCTCATCATACCTTCCTCTTGGGGTTCCCAACGAGCTCATCGTATTTTGAGCCATCAAGCCTATTTTCTGGCGCCATTGCCGGGGAGTCAAGGACAGCTTCACAAGGGGAGTCCTTCATAACCATTCTCTTTACTTTGTTTTTTGGTTTGCTAGTTTATTTCTGCTTTGTTTGCTTGTTTCTTTTATCAAAAACACAAAAAATTAGTTGTACTAGTTTACTTCTTTATATCAAGAACACAAAAAATGACTACTCTTGAGAACACTACGTTGTGTGACTTCACTAGCACCAACAACAATGATTTCATGTGCACACCTATTGCTCCACCTATTCCTGATGCTACTTTCTTTGAAATTAAACCTGCTTTACTCAAACTTGTCATGAAAGAACAATTCTCTCGTATTGGTACTGAATATGCTGCTGCTGCTCACCTTAATAACTTTGTTGAACTTTGTGAGATGCAAAAGCATAGGGATATAGATGGAGATATTATTAAGATTAAATTGTTTCCTTTCTCTTTGAGAGGAAAAGCTAAAGAATGGTTGCTATCCCTAACTAGAAATAGTATTGATTCTTGGACTAAATGCAAATATGCTTTCATTAGAAAATATTATCCTCCTGCAATATTATATCTATGAGAGGTGAAATAATGAAATTTAAACAATCTGATAATGAACATGTTGCTCAAGCTTGGGAAAGAATGAAATCTTTGGTAAAGGATTGTCCCACTCATGGACTGACTGCTTGGATGATTATCCAAACCTTTTATGTAGGACTGAATTATTCTTCAAGAAATCTGCTGGATTCTGCTGCTGGAGGTACCTTTATGACCATTACTTTGGGTGCTGCAACAAAGCTTCTGGATAATATGATGGTTAGCTATTTTGAATGGCACACTAAGAGAGCTCCACAAGGTAAGAAGGTAAATTCTGTTGAAGAAACCTCATCCTCGAGTGATAAAATTGATGTTATTATGTCTATGCTTGTTAATGGGAAAGCTCATATTGATCCAAATCATGTTCCCTTAGCCTCTTTGGTTGCTCAAGAAGAGCAAGTTGATGTGAACTTTATTAGAAATAATAATTTTAGCAACAATGTCTACATGAATAATTTTGGTAACAATAATTATAGGTCATATCCTCCCAACAATGGTAATGCTTATGGAAATTCCTACAACAATAATAGGAGTGCACCCTCTAAACTTGAAGTCATGCTTAAAGATTTTATTAGTAAACAAACTGCTTTCAATAAAACTATTGAGGAAAAACTCTCTAATGCTGAAAGAAATATGGCATCATTGTCTGAAGCACAATCTTCTTGAATAAGATGGCTGCTAAACCTGAAACTATTGAAAATCCCTTTGCTGCTACTAATTCCATACAAGTTATAATTGATGAAAATGTTAGACTGTTAGCTAAATTGCATGCTAAATGGGAAAGAGAAGATGAAATTGCTAGAAATATTAGTATTTGTACTATCACTACCACTAATATTGATGCTAGCAACCCACATGAAGTCCCCATTCCTTTTGCAACAATGCCTAAAACCAATGGAACCTTTTCTAATAAAAATGCTGAAATTCTTTGAAATATGGAAAACAATAGCTCTACTACTTTAGATGGTAATTATGATTTTGATCTTGATGGTTGCAATATCTATGAAGTAAATATGTTCCTACAAAATCTTTCTAAAAGTCCTAATGCTAGTGCTATGAATATGGCCTTTACAAAACACATTACTGATACTCTCATAAAAATTAAAGAAGAAAAGATGAAACATAAAGCTTCTATTCCTATGAAATTAGAAGATGGTTGGGAACCCATCATTAATATGAAAGTGAATGATTTTGATCTCAAAGCTTCATGTGATCTTGATAGTAGTGTTTCTATTATGCCTAGAAGAATTTATGAAATGCTTGATTTGCCACCATTGGAAGATTGTTATTTAAATGTCCAACTTGATGATAATGCTAAAAAGAAACTCATGGGGAGTATTAATGATGTTCTTATTATGGTTAACAATGCCTATGTCCCCGTTGATTTCTATGTTTTGGATGTTGAATGTGATTCTTCTTATCCTATTATTTTGGGAAGACCTTTTCTTAGAACTATTGGTGCCATTATTGATATGAAAGAAGGCACCATTAAATATCAATTCCCACTCAAGAAAGGTATAGAACACTTTCCTAAGAAGAGAGAGAAGATTCCTTTTGCCTCTCCTATTAAAACAAAATTTGCTCTTAATGCTTCTTCATTTGAGAATACTTGATTCTTGCTTCCTATGCCTAGCTCAAAGGCGTTAAAGAAAAGAACTTATTGGGAGATAACCCAAATTTCGTTAGGAATCTTTTGTTGAGTCTTGGAAGTTATTGTTTTAGTAATAACCTCTCCTTATCATTTTTGTGTGGTTTTTGTGCCAAGAGTAACCTCTAATGAGAGAGAAGTAATACTTGGGAAAGTTGCTATCCCGAAATAGATTTTTGTGTTTTGCTGTAAAAATTTGTGGAAAAACTCTATATGTTGGATTGAGCTGTAATTTTTTGTGCTTCTGCCCCAGGTTGTTATCTAACTTGTTCAACACTTTTGGATTTGAGCAACAGAAGGTCTTCTAAAAAAATTGGTTTTTACCTGTTGGTCTGTTTTGACAGATTTCTACCGTTATTTGCATTTGCCTCTTAATCTCTTTCTCTTTGAGTTCTCTTTGATCACTTGAACTTTTTAAAGGAAGTGTTACAGTAGCTTGTGTTTTAATGGAAGTTTTACTTGTGTTGAAACTGAACCTAAAGACTTTTTATCTTGAGTACACTAATATTGCTAATGAAGATTGTGTGAAGTTTTGTATGAAGGAAAATTTCAAGTGTAGGGAAGAGTAATGTGATAAGATGAAGTATGGACAAAAGCTCAATCTTGGGTATGCCACCCGTGTCACCCCAAGAAATATTCAATAAGTACAAGCGTCAAAGCTTGGGGATGCCCAAGGCATCCCCTTCTTCATCAATAAAAATCCCAGGTTTCTTCCAAACACTTCATTTTTATTGTTTCATGCACAGTTGTGTTGTTCTTGGAGCGTCTTTGTTTTTGTATTTAGTTTTTGTTTTCTTAATTTTCTTTAATAAATTGGTTGGACCCCCATATTCATTCATTAGTTTTCAAATAAGTTGGTTTGGATTGGAAAAGAGTAGGAAAAGTTCATGCTTATAAGTGCTATAAAAGGAGTCTTGTTTTTGACTGTGGCCTAGGCTTTGTCATGTCATGCTTGATATTGTTTTGGCTTTATGCTTAGTGATTTTTGTTGTAGCATTACTTGTTACAAACAATTGAGATTGCTTAATGTGCCTTGAAAGAATCACGCGTTGTTTTAGCATATAAAAGCATAATATTGTGGTATTCTCCTTTAATGCTTTATTTGGGTTGACTTGGCGCATGCTCACACCATGTTAAGACTATACCAAGTCACCATATCCTCTATGATCATTTAGTTTTCGACTTGTAATATCACTTTATGCTTTAATTAATAATGTTTTATCGCTTTGCATGATTATGGCCATTATTGCTCTCTTAGTTGGTTGCTCCTAGTCTTTTGCTAGCCTCCATACCAAGTATGAGTTCCACTCATGCATCCAACTCCAAATAAAATCAAGTTATTCCAAAGAGTCCACCATACCTACCTATTAGCATTTTCTATTCCAAGTATATTCATGTTTTTATCTACCTTCCAAATTAAACTTGTTATGTGAAAATTAGTGATTAAAGCTCTCACAAACTTGATGGCACACTTTACTTTTCTTGCACTTAATAAAATTGAACCATTGTGCCCATATATGTTGCGTATATGCTTGCCTTTTGTAAGTTGTAAATTAGCAGAACCATGTTATCATGGGGAACACTTTCAACATTGCACTTTATTTAGTTGATATCATGTTCTTTAACTTATGGATCCCGACGGTGTGAAATGAAAGGGGAGCTTGCAAGGCTCATGGAGTTCGTATATGTGTTAGAGAAACGCCCGGGCGGCTGGTCTAATCCATGCCTAATCATGGTGGAAACCTGCAGCGTAACCATAGTGAGCAATCTATGAAGCATCCTCTATAAAAAAACCTATGCAAATAGGAAAGAAGAAAAAAGAAAAAAAGAGAAGAGAAAAAAAGCCTATGCAAATAGGAAATAAAAGGATTGCTAAGATGCTCATTGTCTCCTTGCCTTGTTATTTTGATATGGGGAATCTTCCGTATCATCGGGCAAGGGGTACCCCGTTGGTGGTTCTCTATGATACACATGTACTTACAATGACAAGAACTTACTTGTGACTAAACTTGAGTAGCATGAGGAACGTTACTCGTAAGTAAGGGGCATGAGATTTTCAGCTTATAACTTGTCAAGCATATCCTCATATTTTTCACTTTAACCTTAATCACCTAAAGATGCTTATGATAGGGGCAATGAGAGCTGAAAGTTAATAAGTACCATAATTTTTGGAAGCTCTTTATGAGACTTGAATCCCTGCTTCCTTCTATGAAGGGCCTTTCTTTTACTTTTTATGTTGAGTCTCCATCTTCTATCTTTATGCACCTATTGAGAGAGCATAGTGGCCATTCTTAGTTTAATGTGCATTGTCCCAAGATTTGTTGATTGATTCATAACTTTGAAGGTGTCCTATGTTTTGCTACACTATGAGGGACAAGCTGAATACCATTCTCATTATGTTTTCTATATGTGAAACAAACAAACATCTTTCAAAGCATTGTTATTCATGAATCTTTTGTTTGTACCTTTTCATGTTATAACATAGTTGCTATATCTTATAGTTAGAACTATATCTTTAATGCTATGTTAAAGTACTATGATCCCAGCTATCAATGTTTTACAAATACCTTGATCAAGATTATAATGGTGCATGTCACCTCAAAAATTATTCTTTCTTTTATCACTTACCTACTCGAGGACGAGCAGGAGTTAAGCTTGGGGATGTTGATACGTTGGAAACGTATCTATAATTTTTGATGTTCCATTCTTGTTTTATATCTACTCTCTTATGTTTTGTCCACACTTTGGAGTATTTTTACACATTTTCTAGAACTAACCTATTAACAAGATGCCACAGTGCCAGTTGCCTGTTTTCTGCTGTTTTTGGTTTCAGAAAAGCTAGAAAAGAAATATTCTCGGAATTGGACCGGACAAAAGCCAAAGTCGATATTTTACCAGAAGACTCGCGGAGCTAGAAGACGAGACAGAGAGGAGCCACGAGGCGGCCACACCACCTGGTGGCGCGGGCTAGCCCAGGCCGCGCCAGGGGGTGGTGTGGTGTCCACACCTAGATTTTTAATCCCAGATGCCTGTTATGCCATACATCGCAATCCCAGGATTACCATTTTTGCGAGACATAATAGATTGGATATCATAGTACATCATCCATTACAAACCATAATAAGGTCTTACACAAATAAAGGATCTCATGATCCAGTATTAGTACAAACAAGCAGCGGAATAATAAGAGTAGCGGTGGGCTCCATCTTTAGTGTCACAGGCAATGCTGACGATGGGAG
Source organism: Avena insularis (assembly GCA_023614405.1). Lineage (NCBI taxonomy): Eukaryota > Viridiplantae > Streptophyta > Magnoliopsida > Poales > Poaceae > Avena > Avena insularis. Next base: position 427,009,372 of record CM042686.1, on the reverse strand, counting down.
ATGATCCTAGTTGTCGTAGCCGTCCTGCTGTCCATCTTCCTGATAGTCCTCCTCATAGTCTGGCCACGGGAATAGCCATGGACAAAGCCATGAGTACTCTTTAAGTACTCGCAAACTATCACTAACAAGTAAGGTAGTTCTAGTAGGAAATGTTAAGCTCTAAGTTTATTTGCAAAGTTAAATTTGAAACCTAAGCTGAGTTCAAAAACAAAGAAAGGTAAAATAAACTTCAAAAATCACTTAAGTTGGGAACTTAGTTTTCATAGTCACAACCCTGTTGTGGTCAAGTCAAGTCACAATTTATTTCACAAGTCACTTTGAAAACATCTGACAACGGAAAAATATGGCCACTCCAACTGTCCATGACCGCAGACGCGGCTATTTGAATAGTTTGACACTCTGCAGAGGTGGTACACTTTCACCACAAAATTCGATACATCCGTCAGGGATAACCCTGAATCATCATACTTAGTATGCGGATAATCAATCATAATCTTTCCTTTACACACTCTAGTATAAGCACCTCTCCTATGAGCTTGGCCTCCCAGCCATGGCCATCTGCCATCCTGGGCACTGCATAGGTGGACAACATCAAGAGGTAGCCTCATCTCAAACCTCTCCCGCGAGGGAACCCATACTAATACATATAAACTTCCGGCTAAGCCTTACCCAATTCAGGTATTGTGGTTTGATGCACTCGACTTTCAACGTAGAGCTCGTTGGGAACCCCAAGAGGAAGGTATGATGAGCACATCAGTAAGTTTTCCCTCAGTTATGAAACCAAGGTTTAATCGAACCAGTAGGAGCAAGGAAACACTCCAAAGGTGTTACTAGCTGAGCTTTGGCAGGGCGCACTACCGGTGCTAGTAGCAACGTGGAGACCTACACAACACAACCACAGAACTTTGTCCCCAACTTGCGATGAGGTTTTCAGTCTCACCGTGTTTTGCGGAAAACAAAGGATTAAACGTATCCAATGGAAAGAAGTAATAGTTTGCAGAAAGTAAACACAAAGCAGAAACAGTTTATAGATTGTATATAAAAGACAAGGACCGGGATCCATAGTTCACTAGAGGTGGCTCTCCTTAGATAGATAACATGCTGGGTGAACAAATTACAGCGGGGCAATTGACAAACACCGAGAAAGCAATACATGCATATACTAATCATCTTGACTCCTTTAAGACTTGATTGGGCATTACAACATAATACATAGACCGCCATCCAAATGCATCTATGACTAATAATCCACCTTCAGGTTATCATCTGAACCCCCTCCAGTATTAAGTTGCAAGCAACAGATTATTGCTTTATGAACTGCGTGTAAAGTAAACAATACAATTGTTCTATGAACAAAGGATCGTTGTTTTCTCCCTAGTAGCAACATCACATCTAGAGATATCCGTCACTTCCCCAGATTACCAGAGGCATGAACCCACTATCGACCATAAATACTAACTCTTGGAGTTGCTAGCATCTACTTGGCCAAGATAGCTACTAACAATGAAAAGCATGCAAGATCTCAAATAACAAAGACATGATAGAATCAATAATCAATCTGAAATAGCATATCAATATCCATCGGATCCCCACAAACACAACACGTATGAATGACAAATAGATGACCTTGATCATGAACGGAGCTCACAAGATCTAAACATGAAAGCAGAAAGGAGGAGAAACCAGCCATCTAGCTACTACATGGATCCGAAGTCCAGGATGAACTACTCACGCATCACACCGGAGGCTTGCATGGTGATGAAGAAGGCCTGTGGTGAATTCCCTCTCCGGTGGTGCCGGAAGAGCTTCAGATCCTCCCGATCTAGGGATGGAGATGACAATGACTCTGAACTCTTCGTGGATTTTGATCGGGTACCTAGGGTTTTCATCCCGAGGGTAACTTATAGGCAGAAGGAGAGGCCGAGGTCTGGGTCGGCGGCACCACCTGGCCTTGCCAAGCCTGGCCGCACGGCCAGGTGGTGTGGCCGGCCCCTGGCCCCTCTCCATCTCGTATTCTGGCACTTAATCCCTTCCAGAAAAATAGGCACTTTGGCTTTTGTCCCGTCCAATTCCGAGAATATTCATTTTCGCACTTTCCTGGAACCAAAAACAGCAGAAAACAGGCAGCTGGCACTATGGCTCTTGTTAATAGTTTAGTCCAAAAAATCATATGAAAAGTACTCCAAAGTTGGAACAAAACACAAGAAAGTGGATAAAACCAAGCATGGAACATAAAAAATTATAGATACATTTGCAATGTATCAACATCCCCAAGCTTAACTCCTGCTCGTCCTCGAGTAGGTAAGTGATAAAAAGAAAGAATAATTTTTGAGGTGACATGCACCATCAAAGATTTGATCAAAGTATTTGTAAAACATTCAAAGCTGGGATCATAGTACTTCAATCATAACATAAAAGACAAAGTTCTAGCAATAAGCAAAGAAACTATGATGCAACATGAAAAGGCACAAACAAAAGATTCATGAATAACAATGCTTTGCAAGACGTTTGTTTGTTTCACATAAAGAAAACATAGCATAATAGTATTCAGCGTGTCCCTCAATAGAGTAGCAAATATAAATGCGTAGGACACCTTCAAAGTTCATAAGAGTGACTAGATACAATAGTTTAAAACAAGCAATATCAAGTTATGCATCAATCAACTAGTCTTGGGACAATGCACATAGAACTAAGAATGGCCACTATGCTCTCAAAGTAGGTGCATAAAGATAGAAGGTGGAGACTCAATATAATGGTGGAAGAAAGGCCTTTTGTAAAAGGAAGTAGGGATTCAAGTCTCATAAAGAGCTTCCAAAAATTATGGTTCTTGTAGTTTTTAGCTCTCATTGCCCCTATCATAAGCATCTTGAAGTGGTTAAGGTTAAAGTGACACAACTAAGAGGATATGCTTGACAAGTTATAAACTGAAATCTCATGCCCCTTACTTACGAAGACCGATCCTCATGCTACTAAACTTCGGTCACGAGTAAGCTCTTGTCATTGTAAGTATATGAGTATCATTAAGAACCGCCAACGGGGTACCCCTTGCATATGATACGGGAGCTTTCCCATAATCAAAATGACAAGGCAAGCAGACAATGAGCATCTCAGCGATCTTTTTATTTGCTATTTGCATAGGTTTTTATTGAGGATGCTTCATAGAGTGATCATTATGGTGATGCTGCAAGTTTCCACCATGATTAGGCATGGCTTAGGCTAGCGGCCCAGGCATTTCTCTAACACACATACAAACTCCATGATCTTACAAGTTCCACTTTTATTTCACACCGCCGGGATCCGTAAGCAAAAGAACATAATATCAACGGGGTACAAAGTACAAGTGCAATGTTGAAAGCGTTCCCCATGAAACATGGTTCTGCTAATTTCAACTTATAAAGCGCAAGCATATACGCAACAAAGAAGGACCCAATGGTTCAAGTTTATTAGAGGCAATAAAGTAAAGTATGCCATCAAGTTCGTGAGAGCTTTAATCACTAGTTTTCTCATAACAAGTGGAAGGTAAACAAAAGCATGAATGTACTTGGAATAGCATAAGCTAGTAGGTAGGTATGGTGGACTCTTTGGAATAACTTGGTTTAGGGAGTTGGATGCATGAGTGGAACTCATACTTGGTTGTGGAGGCTAGCAAAAGACTGGGAGCGACAAACTAAGAGAGCAATAATGGCCATAATCATGCAGAGCGACAAAACATCATTGATCAAAGCATAAAGTGATACTACAAGTTGAAACTAAAGGATCATAAAGGCTATGTTGACTTGAGATAGTCATAACATGGTGTGAGCATGTGCCAAGTCAACCCAAATAAAGCATCAAAGGAGAATACCACTATACTATGCTTTAATATGCTAAAACAACACATGATTCATCTAAGGCACATTAAGCAATCTCAATTGTTTATAACAAGTCATGCTACAGCAAATAATACTAAGCATAATGCCAAAACAATATCAAGCATGGCATGACAAAGCATAGCCGCAGTAAAAAACGAGCTCTTTTTACCACATAAGCATGAACTTTCCTACTCTTTTCCAAACCAAACCAAACTATTTGCAAACCAATGTATAAAAGAGGGGGTCCAACCAATTTATTCAGCAAACTAAGCAAACAAAGCAAACAAAAAACCAAAACGAAAATGAAAAAGAAGACGCTCCAAGAACAACACAACTGTGCATGAAACAATAAAAATGAAGCGTTTGGAAGAAACCTGGAATTTTTATTGATGAAGAAGGGGATGCCTTGGGCATCCCCAAGCTTTGACGCTTGTACATTTCTTGGATATTTCTTGGGGTGACACACGTGGCATCCCTAAGCTTGAGCTTTAGTCCATCCTTCATCTTATTACTCATTCCTTCCATACACCTGAAATTTTTCCTTCATACAAAACTTCACACAATCTTTATTAGCAACATTAGTGCACTCAAGATAAATAAGTCTTAAGGTTCAGTTTTAACACCAAATAAACTTCCATTAGAACACTAGCTACTGTAGCACTTCCCTCAAAAATCTCAATTCCCCAAAAGAACTCAAAAAGGAACCAACAAGAAGCAAATGCAGAAAATGGCAGAAATCTGTCAAAACAGACCAGCAGGTAAAGACGAATTTTTTCGAAGACCTTTTGTTGCTTAAATCAAGAAGTGTTGAACTAACGAAAGTTAGATAACAACCTGGGGCATAAGCACAAAAATTCACGCCTCAAAAAGATGTTCAGATATTTTACACGAATATTTACACGAATTTTTACGATGAAGCACAGAAATCTGTTTCGGGACAGCAACTTTCCCAATCATTACTTCACTCTCATTAGAGGTTACTCTTGGCACAAAAAGCAAATAAAAAGGATAAGGAGAGGTTAATACAGAGGTAATAACTTCCAAGACTCATCTAAAACTCTTGGGTTATCTCCCAACAAGTACTTTTCTTTAACGCCTTTAAGTTAGGCATGAAAATTTGAGAAGATGCTCTCATAGGATATATGAATTGAAGTAAAAGAGAGCTTCAAGAAGAAAATTCAAAACACATTTAAGTCTAACCCACTTCCTATGCATAGGAATCTTGTATGCAAATAAATGCACAAAGAGCAAAGTGACAGGCATAGGAAGATAAAACAAAAGTAACTTCAAAACTTTCAGCACATAGAGAGGTGTTTCATTACCATAAAAACTTCTACAACCATGTTTTCCTCTCTCATAATAATTTTCAGTAGACTCATGAATAAACTCAACAATATAACTTTCACATAAGGCATGCTTTTCATGATCTACAAGCACTAGAGATTTATTATAAACATTTTCAAAAGAATCCTCGGGAACATAACATTCACCCTCCTTTGATAAGCATGGGGGACAATCAAATAATGTAAGGGATAAAGAGTTACTCTCATTAGAAGGCAGGCATGGTTAGATCCATTCTTCCTCCTTTTGTCCATCACTCTCCTCCTCTTTTTCATCTAATGAGCTTTCAGGTTCAGCAATTTCTTCTTCCATGGAGGTTCTATCAGGCGGTGGTTCATCTATTACCTTAGCAGTCATAATACTGTTCCCAAATAGGAAACTGATTGAGCTATCCATAATGAAATAGTGATTGGAGCAGAGCTAGTCATAAAGGCAACTTAAGAAAGGAACTAATTTTTTGTGTTTTTGAAAGGACAAAACAAGCAAACAAAGCAAAAAGAAAACTAAGCAAAACAAAAACAACAAAGTAAAGAGATTGTTTATGAGGGACTCCTCTTGTGAAGATGTCGTTGACTCCCCGGCAACGGCGCCAGAAAAGATCTTGATGCACTCGACTTTCAACGTAGAGCTCGTTGGGAACCCCAAGAGGAAGGTATGATGAGCACAGCAGTAAGTTTTCCCTCAGTTATGAAACCAAGGTTTAATCGAACCAGTAGGAGCAAGGAAACACCCCAAAGGTGTTACTAGCTGAGCTTTGGAAGCGCTACCGGTGCTAGTAGCAACGTGGAGACCTGCACAACACAACCACAGAACTTTGTCCCCAACTTGCGATGAGGTTGTCAATCTCACCATGTTTTGCGGAAAACAAAGGATTAAACGTATCGAATGGAAAGAAGTAATAGTTTGCAGAAAGTAAACACAAAGCAGAAACAATTTATAGATTGTATATAAAAGACAAGGACCGGGATCCATAGTTCACTAGAGGTGGCTCTCCTTAGATAGATAACATGCTGGGTGAACAAATTACAGCGGGGCAATTGACAAACACCGAGAAAGAAATACATGCATATACTAATAATCTTGACTTCTTTGAGACTTGATTGGGCATTACAACATAATACATAGACCGCCATCAAACTGCATCTATGACTAATAATCCACCTTCAGGTTATCATCCGACCCCCCTCCAGTATTAAGTTGCAAGCAACAGATTATTGCTTTACGAACTGCGTGTAAAGTAAACAATACAATTGTTCTATGAACAAAGGATCGTTGTTTTCTCCCTAGTAGCATAAACACATCTAGTACCTTAGAGATTTCTGTCACTTCCCTAGATTACCAGAGGCATGAACCCACTATCGAGCATAAATACTAACTCTTGGAGTTGCTAGCATCTACTTGGCCAAGATAGCTACTAACAACGGAAAGCATGCAAGATCTCAAATAACAAAGACATGATAGAATCAATAATCAATCTGAAATAGCATCTCAATATCCATCGGATCCCCGCAAACACAACATGTATGAATTACAAATAGATGACCTTGATCATGAACGGAGCTCACAAGATCTAAACATGAAAGCACAAAGGAGGAGAAACCAGCCATCTAGCTACTACATGGATCCATAGTCCAATGATGAACTACTCACGCATCACACCGGAGGCTTGCATGGTGATGAAGAAGGCCTCCAGGGTGAATTCCCCTCTCCGGTAGGGTGTCGGGAAGAGCTTCAGATCCGTCCCGATCTAGGGATGGTGATGACGGCGGCTACAGACTCTTTCATGGATTTTTGATCGGGTCCTTAGGGTTTTGGTCCCGAGGGCAATATATAGGCGGAAGGAGAGGTCGAGGGGGTGCCTAGGCTGGCCACACCACCCCCTGGCGCGGCTAGGCCTGACCCGCGCGGCTAGGTGGTGTGGTGGCCCCCTGTCTCCTCTCTGTCTCGTATTATGGCTCCAGATGTCTTCCGGTAAAATAGCGACTTTGGATTTTGTCCCGTCCAATTCCGAGAATATTCATTTTCTGACTTTCCTGGAACCCAAAATAGCAGAAAACAGGCAGCTCGCACTGTGGCTCTTGTTAATAGGTTAGTACAAGAAATCATATGAAAAGTACTCCAAAGTTAGAACAAACACAAGAAAGTGGATAAAACCAAGCATGGAACATCAAAAATTATAGATACATTTGCAATGTATCATGGTTGTACGGTAAAATTGAAATGGTATCGCATCCAAACCCAACCATCAGTTTTTATAAAGGGCTAAGGCTCATGCCTCAACAATTTTCATCATCATAAACCATTTGTGTTTCTCAACACATGTCAAAACATCTCAATAGAATGATTCATCATTCCAAGGTTTTCATAAGCATTTTCACCAAGTATTCCCATCTAAAGTGATCAACTTTTTGGTTTAGCACTAACCACTAAGTTAAGAGTGTTCACTAAGGTGGGATTCTAATCTCAATCTCATGCCATAGAATGACATCTAGTATAGGCCAAGTTTTATACTCTTTATGCTATCTATACTACTTTCCAAAATCTCACCAAGCATTACTAAAAGTAAAGAAACTTTGGTAAAGAAAAGTAAAGCTTGCAAGTAAAACTTGGATGGGTATAAATCAAAATTGTATAACCAAAGCATGCCTAAAGCATTTGCTCAAGTTAAGGGGGAAGTGTTAAATTTCTTAGTTCTAGCTTTCTTAGTAATGATGGCTTGCAAGTATTAGCTTGCAAATAATGGCTTGCCTTGATTGGTGCAGTGGTTGAAATTCTCCTCGTCTTCTTCGGGGTAGAACTCCTCCTCCTCGTAGACTTGGTCGGTACTATCGTCTATAAATAAATACGGGATACACAATCACCAAACAATACTTAACTAGTCTATTTAGCACACTAAGGCACACCCTTGATGATCTAGCATCATCACAATCATCACAAGATTTAAAGAACTAGTTTCATTTATTTTATTTGAGAAAAGTAATTTCTACTCATTGAAAATAATTAAGACTTAATATTCTCCAATTAAAATATGGAATCTTGTGGACACATGTCATCACCACATATTCTAATACATGGGAATGTGATTTAAATATTTGATCATATTTCAATAAGTTTAAAATTAGTATTTAAATGATTTAAAGTGACTAGAAATGCCCTAATAGCATTATTTTGGCACTAGTCAAAAGTCACTGCATGAAAACTTAAATATTATTACATATTCAGATAGATATTATCAAATGTGATTTTTGAGAGTTGGAATCAACTCAAAAGCTATTATGTTTGATTTTTGAAAAATGTTTGAATGTATAAAAGTCTCTGTCTTGTTATTTTTGCTATATGTGATCTCTAACTTCAATTGATTTTAATCCAACGGGCTTGGATATAGATTTTAATTATATTTCTAGCAAAATTTGAATCATGCATTTTGGTTAAGTGAATCTCTCTAAAATGATTTTTAAACAAGTGGACAGAATCTAGTTTTAATCTAAATAGAAAAACCTTTATTTGAATTTGTGGGCTAGAGCGGGAAATCTAACGGGCCGGCCTAGTGGCGCTCTGCGGTGCAGAGGGAAACTGACAGGGGGATCCGCATGTCAGCGACTAATCCTAACCGAAGGGGTACGAGGCAATCTTAGCCGTGCGATTAGAATCTAAATCTATGGCTGAGGATCATCGTCTCTGGTGAACAGCTCCGGCGAGAGCAAACCCTAACGCGACACGGTGGGGAATGCGTGGGGCTTACCGGGGCTCCAGACGGCTGGCGATGGCGATCGATCGAGCTGGTGGACGGCGGCGGTTCTAGGCGTGGTCGCGACGACTCCTGGGACAGCTCCAATCGACGGCGCCTCTCCTCCTCTGCTGCGGCAAGCTCCGACAAAATTCCGGCGAATGGCGGCCCGCCTTGCTCCGGGGATGGGGTGTAAGGATCAGTGGAGAGAGGGGGTGATATGGTGTGCAGAATGAGGCTGGGGGTGGCCTCTATTTATAGTTCGACGAAGCGACCGAACGGGATGGGCTGGCATCTCCGGCGAGGGCGGTACAACATGCTATCGTCGTGGCTGGAGGTAGGGGACAGTGTGCGGTCTGCTAGCGGTCATCTATAGCGTAAAGGCGCGACTAGGAGCGGTGGCATTTGGTCGGGCGCGACTGGTGCTCTGCGGCAGCGACGGCGACGGCGCACGGGGCTGCGTCAAGCGGCCATTTAACGGGCATGTTCGGCGGTTCTGGGTCGTGGCGGTGCGCACGCGGATGCGGTCGGTAGGCGTGTGCACGCTTGTCGGGGGCGGCGCTCTAGCGCGTGCTCGGCATGGTGCAAACGTTCTGGGCGGGGCGTTCTGTGGGTGGTCCATGGCTCGGCTCTGCTCGGGGAGGGGACAGAGGGCGGCGGTGTGGCCTCGCCTACCTCCTAGGCGTCATGGGCGAGCTCGGGGCGGTCTGCTGGGGCTTGCCCATGGTCGACCGGCATGGAGGGCTCGGGATGGCTCGGCACTGGTGCAAATAGCAACTAGGAGTGGTGCATTGGTGTTGGTTGTGACTAGAGGGGACAAGGGGAGTGGATTGAGGCCAAATGGTGGACAATGCATTGATCAAGAACAGTAATAGTTAGGCCAGTTTAACTTTGTCTGCCAGGTGTTCGACACAATGCCCGCAAGAAGTTTAACTTCAAATTTTGAAAAAAAAATTGGTGTGTGATCTGATCTTATGCTTGGTAGTCTCTGGTTGCTGGGAATTGTTAAGGTGAATTGGTTTGGTTGGTTTTTGCAAAATGGGATCTTCTCATATGATTTGGATTCCATTTTCAAATGCCATTTAAATTTAGTGTCTAAGTGTTTTTGTAAGATTTTAAAGTGGGCCTTGGTAGACCTTTACTTGTACTAGCAAGGGGTGCAAAGATCTAGAATTGTTTCTGTTGGGAATTGACTTCTAGGAACACCTAAAGTGGCCTAGTGGATTAAAATGGCCAAAGTGACCATTTGCATTATTTTTAATCCTATTTGGTTTCTTTTTCTTTGGATTTTGTTTATAAATGGTCTAGATGATATGGCATTCACCTTTAAACCATTTCATATCATTTAGAACAATCAAACATGGCATTTGCACACAATTCTATACTAATGCAACATACACATGCATTTATAATTATTGTAATAATAAAATGTTTTTGTTAACCCTAAATTGAGTGATTTGAACTTTGATAACCTTGATTAAAGATTTGGGATGTTACATACCTTCCCCCCTTAAACAAATCTCGTCCCTAGATTTAAAAAAAAACTAGGAACTAAAAAGATCTAGGAAATCAGTCCTAATGTAATCTTCTCGCTCCCAAGTAGCTTATTCTTCGGTATGGTTTCTCCATTGGATCTTGAGAAATTTGATACTCCGGGTCCTGGTGGTTCTGAAGGCTTCTTCCAAGATACGGATGGACACTTCGCGATACGTTAGATCCTTGTTGATATCAATGGCTCGGTGATCGATGTTCTTGAACACTTTGGTCTTCTCCGGCACTTGTAAGCATTTGCGAAGTAACGAGATGTGGAATACATTATGGATGGCTGACATCTCCTCTGGCAGTTCCAGTTGATATGATACTTCTCCCCGACGATTCAGAATCTTGAAGGCTCCAATATATCTGGGGGCTAACTTTCCTTTTAGACTAAAACATTGTGTTCCCTTCAACGATGAAACCTTGAGATACACAAAATCTCCGACATTGAAAGTCAGGTCTCTATGTATCTTGTCAGCATAACTCTTCTGTCTGGATTGGGCGGTCTTGAGGTTCTCACAGACTTTGTGAACCTTCTCTTCAGCTTCTCGTAGGATGTCGGGTCCGAAAATCTGACTCTCTCCTACTTGCGACAAATTCAAAGGGTACGACACTTCCTTCCATATAAAAACTCAAATGGGGCCATTTGCAAACTAGCTTGATAACTATTGTTGTATGAGAATTCTGCGAAAGGCAGACAATCTTCCCATTTTGATCCATACTCTAACACACAAGCTCTCAACATATCTTCTAAGATCTGGTTGACTCTTTCAGTCTGTCCATCGGTCTGCGGGTGATAAGCTGTGCTGAAATTCAACATGGTTCCTAATCCTTTTTGGACTTTATGCCAAAATCTCGAGGTAAATTGGGTTCCTCGATCCCACACTATGGTCTTGGGGGTTCCATGCAAACTAACAATTCTAGCAATGTACAACTCGGCTAGCTTTGAACTCTGATAGGTTGTCTTGACAGGTATAAAATGGGCTACCTTGGACAATCTATCAACTATGACCTAGATTGAGTCATTTCCCCTACTAAAAGTAGGCAAACCGGTGATAAAGTCCATTCCAACGGAATCCCATTTCTATTCTGGAATATGCAATGGTTGCAACTGTCTTCGGGGTCTCTGATGTTCCGCTTTGACTCTTTGACAGATATCACACTTGGCGATGTAGCTTCCGATTTCTCTCTTCATCTTGTGCCACCAAAATTGCTCCTTCAAATCCTGATACATCTTTGTTCCTCCAGGCTGGATAGAATAAAGAGTATCATGAGCTTCTTGCATGATAACTTGCTTCAGCTCCGAATCTGCTGGCACACAGATACGTCCTTTGTACCACAGAACTCCTTCTTCATCTTTGGTGAATCCAGGTACCTTTCCTGTACCAATACGACGTTTGATTCCGTCGATACTTGCATTTCCCTTCTGGGTTTCCTTGATTTGGCTAATAAAAGTGGGTTGAAGTTCAACGCTAGCTAAAAATCCTTTGCTAACTAGCTCAGTTCTAAACTGCTCCAACTCTTCATGCAAACTTGGCAGGTTCTCTTTGATCATGGTGTTTAATCTACATGGCAATCTGCTAAGAGCATCTGCTACCATATTGGCTTTGCCGTGGTGATAGTGAATGTCAAGGTCATAATCTTTGATTAACTCTATCCATCTCATTTGCCTCATATTCAGCTCCTTCTGAGTGAAAATATACTTCAGGCTCTTGTGATCTGAATAAGTCTCACAGCGATTACCCATCAGACAATGACGCCATGTCTTCAAGGCTAAAACTACAGCTGCTAGTTCAAGATCATGGGTAGGGTAGTTTTTCTCATGCTGCTTCAGTTGTCGGGACAGACATGCTATGACTTTGCCTTCTTGCATCAACACACATCTGAGACCAATCTTGGATGCATCACGATAGACATCAAATGGCTTCTTGATATCTGGCATAATCAATATTGGGGCTGAAATCAATCTCTTCTTGAGCTCTTGAAAACTTGCTTCACATTTGTCGGTCCATTCAAACTTCTTATCCTTCTTCAACAATTTGGTCATCGGTCTTGCGATACTCGAAAATCCTTCTACGAACTTGCGGTAGTATCCCGCTAATCTGAGAAATGCACGGACTTGGGTTTGAGTGGTTGGGGCTTCCCATTCTTCAACATCTTTGATCTTGGCGGGATCAACAGCAACTCCTCCTGCAGACACAATATGTCCGAGGAATCCTACTTCTTTCAGCCAAAACTCACATTTGCTGAACTTGGCATACAACTGATGCTCTCTAAGGGTTTCAAGGATGATTCTCAGATGTTTCTCATGGTCTTCTTCTGACTTGGAATAGATAAGAATATCGTCGATAAACACAACGACAAACTTATCCGGAAAGTTCATAAAGATCTTATTCATGAGATTCATGAAATAAGCAGGGGCATTGGTTAATCCAAAAGACATGACCGTATACTCATACAATCCATATATGGTGGTAAAGGCGGTCTTTGGAATATCCATTGCACAAATCTTGAGTTGATGATAACCAATCCTAAGATCAATCTTAGAAAACACTCTGGCACCGATCAACTGATCAAACAGATCCTCTATCTTGGGCAACTTGTTCTTGATGGTGACATCATTCAGCTTCCGGTAATCTATGCACAAACGGTTACCTCCATCTTTCTTGTCGACAAACAAAAGGGTGATCTCCATGGTGATGCGCTTGGTTGAATCAAACCTTTTGCCAGCATAGTATCAAGTTGCTTCTTTAGCTCCACTAACTCTGATGGGTTCATGCTATAAGGTCTCTGAGCTATGGGTCCAGTTCCAGGAATTAGTTCAATAATGAACTCAATATCCCGATCTGGGAGCATACCGGGCAATTCATCTGGGAATACGTCGGGTATTCACAGACTACTCTGACTTGGTCTATTGGTGGGTAGGGCTAGACTCTTGTTGCATTTGAATTGACAGGGCAAGGTTTCAGATACATGCTCTACTGATACTCCAGAGCTACTGGTCATGGTGATGGCTTTCTTGGCACAGTCGATCAATCCTTTATGTTTCGACATCCAATCCATTCCTAGTACTACTTCCAAACCTTTGGTTCCAAGTACTATTAGATTGGCATAAAAATCTATCCCATGGATTCTGATAGGTACAGCCTTGCAAATTTTTCTAGCTTTGGTGGTTGAACCAGGTATTTGAACTATCATAACATGCTTTAAATTGGTTGGGTGAATCTTACTAGTGCATGCAAATTCTTCGGTAACAAACGAGTGCGATGCTCCAGAATCAAACAACACTCTTGCTAATACCGAGTTAACAGAAAACATACCCAACACGACAACTGGCGCTTCTTGGGCTTCTTCAGCGTTCGCGTGGAACAGACGGCCGTTGCGGTTGAGCGAATTCCCTGGGGCAAATCTTCTTCCAGGCTGGACACGGTGTTGCTGCTGAGCTGGAGTATTCACATTGGTGGTGGCTGTAATCTTCTTGGGACACTCGTTGGAGTAGTGACCCTTGACTCCACACTCAAAACAAGTAATCTGAGACTTTTCTTTTGCTGCAATAGGCACATCATTACTTCCAGTCCTTGGGGTAGTATTGTTGTTGTTGTTGTTGTTGCTGGAGTTGGGCGGTGCACGGTTGAAGTTGTTGGAGTTGGGTGGTGCATGGTTGAAGTTGTTGGAGTTGCCGGGGTTGTTGTGGTTTCCTCCGGACTTCACATTTCCTCCGCTACGGTTGGGGTAGCTTGGGAGAGACATTGGGGGTCTATTGTTCCTTGGGGCATACCCTGCAGACGGGTTGGGGCGATACTTCTGGGTATTGTGGGACCCAGTCTGGTGCATCATTCGGCGCTTGCGGTTGTCATTTGCTTGGTTGATCTTCCCTTCCATCTGGATGGAAGAGTCGACTAGCTCTTCGAGATCATCAAAACGGATGTTGACTAACACCGTCTGCATCTCATCATGTAGTCCGTTCAGTAATCTCTCCTTCTTCTTGGCTTCAGTGTTGACCTCATCAGGTGCATACCTAGCGAGGGACAAAAATCTGTTACGGTACTCCACTACCGTCATCCTGCCTTGCTTTAGTTCTCTGAATTCATCTCTCATTCTGGTGACTAAACCCTGTGGCACATGGCTGCGGCTGAACTTGACCTTGAAAGCTTCCCACGTCATCACTTGACCGTGGTTCATTGTACGGGTGCTATTCCACCAGGCTCTTGCATCTCCTGCCAGATAATGGGTGGAAAACAGTACTTTCTCATTGGCGTCAACTCCTACGACTTCCAGGTTATTCTCCATGGTTTGTAGCCAATCATCCGCATCCAAGGGATCCTTAGACTTGTTGAAGATAGGGGGATTGGTATTCTAAAAGTTCTTAGGTTTGGATCCATGGTTGTCTTGGTTTCCTTGGCCTTGATTATTGTGGGCCATCTGAGCGATCTGTTGCAGGGTGGCTAGATTGGCTTGGCGCTCTGCTCTACTAGTTTCACGGTCGGAAACTAGCATCTACAGAATCTGCAGCATCGGGTCCTGTGATGAGCTGCTCCCTCCTTGGTTTCCACGAGTCATCTGAAGATTGAGATAGATAATGGGGTAAGAGGGAAAGTTCTAAGGTTCATGGTTTCGTTTTCAAAGCTAAAACTTTGAGTTTGAACTCAAGTTTTGCAAACTAACTCCTTCTCATTCATTCATTCAATCAAAGCACATGATACAAACACACACACCACAACATGAAAGGAAAACAGATGGTTTTAAGAACCATTATGTAAACTAAGATACAGTGGGACCGATACATCTCACTCCTACGATAGTGCTCAGGTGCATCTACTCATCATCGATGAAGTCGGAGTCGTCATCATCGGTGTAGAATTCCATGGCATCATCCTCCAGGTAGTCATTGTCATCACTAAGGTATGAGTGAATATCTCCCTGGATGTCTTCACCTTCTTCTTCTTCTTCTTCTTCTTCTTTTGCTGCAAGCTGAGCTTCTTGCTCCTGGATGGTCTTCTCGAGGTCGGCCACCTTCTTGCAAAGGCGAGCGATGGTGCGATCCTTCTTCTCGCGTTGCCGGCGAAGTGATTGATGATCCTTGACGAGCAGGGCGAAAGTCTGAGCCTTCTGGGCAGCAATGGCAAGGTTATGGTTGGCGTAGGCTTGAGCATTATCCAATTCCTTCTGCCTATCATACAGTAGGGAGTCAAGGTTCTCCACTTCGCGCTTCATCTCCAGGTGACTTGGCATCTCCAAAGGCATTCCCATGGAATCACGCCTTGCATAGTGAGCAAAGCGAGTTCCCTAGATCAAGTTGACGCTCTGTCCGCAAAGACAGGCGAGAGCTTCATGCATACCCTGGCTAATCCATCTAGCCAGTTGTTCCATCTCATGGTGAATTGAATCTTCTCGAAAAGGGGTGCTTCCATCTTGCCTCGAAGATCAGCAACTATCAGCCATTGTAAATCTCCTCCTGGAAAATCCTTGAGTTGAGCTCCAAAGAATTCCGAATGCGGACGCTCAAGGTACTCAGACAGTGCATCAAGATCCCTCTCGAAGATCAGTTGGCCTCCATTGCCCAACTAGTAGAACTTGTAGTACTAAACTTCCATCTATAAGAATTTAAGATGAGTAAGTTAGTGAGGTGATCAAGTGTGTCAAATTTTATGTAGTAATGTAAGAATTTTTGAGGAACATGACGTCATGGTGGTGTCACGGCAGATGCCATGGATAGGCTAAAGGTGGGGACTAATACACGCTAGGGGAATCCAGGGAGGGATAGTGGAGTGATTCTCCACACGGAAGATTGTATTGCTTTCCTCTCAAGATTACAAGTGCTCCTAGAGCTGTATTGGCGAGAGGAGGAAGAAGGAGCTCTCTTACTCTCACCTACCGTTTACCCCTAGAACCTTAACCAAATCGGTATAGAAGAAAAACCCAAAACCCCCTCTACTGAAACCCTAGCCCCCCTTATATAGAGGCGGCCTGGTCTCTGCCTAGGGCATACGTGGAGGCATATTCCTAAGAATATGCCTCCTCTCAAAGTGGTAACCCGACCGGGGTGCTTTTCCCCCGCGTCATACATGCTTTAGCTACGTGAGCCTCTACGGTGCCCGTGTCAGCCAACACGGGCGTCATCACCCTTGTCGGCCATCACCGGTGGTCCTGCCCTTGCTTGCTTCGCTCATGCAGTGCGTACCGGGCCTTCTTTTTGACCAGAGAGATTCCTTCCTTCTCCCAGAAGCTAAACGGGGCCCGGATCATGGTAGATCCGGCCACATCTATTCCTGCATACAAGTTAGACAAGCACTTCCGACTTACCCCTCAAGTCGGCTGATATAATGTTAGGCGACCTCCCTGGTCTGGGTTAATCCGTGATCCAGCCTGCCTTGAGGTGACCCGGCCAGCATCCGCTTTGGCCTTGCCGAACCTCGGCTAGCTCGGCCTCTATACCCCGGAGTGACCCTACCCGGGGTTATCCCCCAAACATTAGTCCCCGAAGCTGGTGCGGTCTTAGCCGCCTTGGCCGCTAAGGCCACATCAGGTTCACTTATGTTCGAGCCTTGGACGTTATTTCCGATTTAGCTCTTTATCTCGGATTATGTGGATTTATGTTCCCTTCGCACGTTCCAAGTCTTCACTTGTTGGCCGGGTTACCACATTGACTCGGATCTCATGGATTTACGTTCCCTCTGCACATTCTAAGTTTTTACCTGCTGTCCGGGCTACCATGTCTCTATCCGGGCCTTGTTTCCTTCTTTCATACGCCAACCCATGTGGAGGCTAATCATTGCGTTGTCTTATTTTAAGGGCCTGCATAGTAACCGCCCTTGATAATTGTCGATTATCACTGCGAGGGTCACGCCACGCCTCGCCTCCTCGCATCGATCGTCATGTCATGGGATCGCCTCTGCCCTGTGGCCCTCCGTGTGGCTCCTCACTGATTGGCTGTGGCAGGTGATACACGGCCACACCATGTGGCTCATTTGCAGGGTGCGATCCCACTCATCCTCTTAGGGGGTGGTTAAGTAGCGGAGGGGCGCACCCCTTAGGATTTTTTCCTCTTCTGCGCCCCTCTGCCCGTTGCTCTTCTTCTTCATCTTCCTCGCGACCGCGCCACCGCTAGTGCTCCTAGCAGCAGCGCCACCGCCGCACTTTTCCCCGTGCTTCTGCGTCGCAGCCACCGCTGCGCATCTCCCTCGCCACGGATCCTCGCTAATCCAGGCCTCTGACCCCCGCCGCCGCTAGCGCCAGCGAGGGTAGCGAGTACGAGATGACGGAGGAGGATCTCGTCGTCGCGGAGCAAGAAATGGAGGAGGACGCCGCTACGGCGGATCGTGGCGCGTGGGCCGGGTCATGGGTCTATCAAGATGAACTTGACTGGCTCTACCGGACCAGACGCATCCCTGCCGGCGTCATCGCTCGTCTCCCCTCCGCCGAACTGGCCCACTCACCCAATCTGGGTGAGTTTGTCGTGTTCTTGTCCCACTTCCAACGGGGGTTCGGCTTGCCGGTGAGCGACTTCTTCCGGGATTGGCTTAGCACCTACCACCTGCAGCCGCACCATTTTCCAGCCAACGCTATCACCTCTCTCTCTGCTTTTGCTTCTACGATTGAGGGCTACACCAGACTGTGGCCCACGAAGGAGCTGTGGATCCGGTTTTTCGGCCTTCGCCGTAACATCATCCCCAACATCCAAGTTGAGTCGGAGGATAAGCAGCTCACCCAATTCGGAGCTGCATCCATCTCACCCCAGAGGACTTCCGTTTTTCCCCGAGTCACCGGGCTTGACTCCTGCAAAGGATGGGCCCGGACCTTCTTCTTTGTCTGGAACACGGGCACTGAAGATTTGATTCGGTTGCTCCCCTATGCTCCGGGTCCACCTGATCCAGAATTCTGGGAGGAGGTCTCCAAGAAGCCCACGGCTCTAGCCAACCAGGTTAACAAGAGGTTCACGGAATTGAAGAAACTTGGATTGCGCAACGAGGATGCTATGATCACGTTCGTGTGCAACCGAATCTCTCCCCTCCAGAAGCGCACCCACAAGGTGTGCCACATGAGTTTCGGCCGTGACCCCAACCGAACCTCCTCCTTCGAGCTGAGCAACACGGAGATTTTCCACCGGGTTAAGGCTCTCTTTACCACCCACAAGGATTTTTCCGCTGAATGGACATGGGGGATTGAGCACTTCTGTCGTGACAGGCTCCCTCCCGCGGTAAGCTTCGCGGGGCAAACTTACTTTGGATTAAATATGTGTCGGTTTTTGTTGTATTTCTGACTCCGTTCTTCATGCTTTCTCTCAGCTATTCCTTTAGCAAGCCCTTGAGGATGGTACGGATCCGAGCCTTAAGTGGCGCCGGACCGAGAAATCCCGGATGAGGAGGAGCCGGACCAGGAGATGTTTCTCCCTATGACCGACGCTACAAAACGACCCAGCGGTAAATTCTCTTCTCTTAGAGACTGGCCCGATGATGAGGATGACTCGGATGTCGACGTGATTAAACCTGTTGAGGCTGTCCCTCTTTCTTTTGCCTTTCCGGCATCAGCTAACCCCGATGGGCATATCCATGAGGATCCTCCGCTTGCTACGGGCGAACCGGTTTCGGTGGCATCGAAGAAGAGGCGCGGAGCCGCACCAAGTTCCTCCTCCGAACCTTC
The DNA here is from genome assembly GCA_023614405.1 of Avena insularis. NCBI lineage: Eukaryota > Viridiplantae > Streptophyta > Magnoliopsida > Poales > Poaceae > Avena > Avena insularis. The sequence continues at coordinate 426,990,277 of CM042686.1, read as the reverse complement.
TCAGCCCACAAAAAGGCGAAAGAAGGCCGGAGACAAGACTGCCTCCAAGCCGGCAGGCAAAGCCCCGGCACGAAGGGCTCGGAAACCCAAGGAGACCCAAACCTCGGATGCGTAAGTCATTTTTTGTTGCGTAACTCACTTCTCCTTGCATCGTGGTAATTTATCTTCTGACATTATTCTCTTCTTCAGGGCTCCGGTGGAGGTCCCTCAGAGCGGATCTAGCATCTCTTCACCACTTCGATCTGGCTCTTCTCCTCCTCGTGACGACGAGTCACGTCCGCTGAGCCCTATTCCAGAGGGTTCTGTGGTTGCTCCGGGTTCCGCACTACCTCGTCGAGAGGAATGCAACCTCAGAGCAGGAGAGGCCGGCCCGGCCGAGGCGACGGCGTACACAACTTCGGCATCGCCACAACCAGTAGCCACCGAGACTACCTCGACACCAGCACCGGCCCCAAAGACCAGCAGCGGTTCCCAAAGGATCGAACCAGCACCAGCACCCGTTCCGGCACCAAGAAAATCAACAAACGCTCCAAGTCCAGCTATAAGAGCTCCAGCACCAAGTTCTTCCGCCTCGTCTGAGTCATCTCAACCTTGGCGAGGAACTACTCCAGCAGCTCCTAAGGGGAAATCCGCTGCAGTTACTTCTTCCTAGCAAGCCAAGGGCAAAAAGGCTCCGGATGCTACCAAGTCTGCATTCGTCGAGGCTGGGCAGCGAACCCTAGCGTCGATGCTTCCAAAGAAAGCTCCAACAGCGAAGGATGCTCCTGCCGAGCCAACTGATGCGCAGCAGATGGTTCTGCATACCAGCCCAGCCCTTGCCTTGGTTGAGAGGAAAGAAGCGCACGCGAAGGGCTTGGTGGCACCCCATATGCCCACCGGTGAGCGGTACCCTCCGAGCCTGATTGAGTTCATCATGAACTGGAACAAGGAGGAGTTTGTCCACAACGACGATCTCCCGGAAAAGTTTGGCCCCACAGAATTTTCCGCCCAAATGAATACAGCTGCTAAGGCAATTAACCTCGCGGGGCGGATGATGGAGGTATGTCGCTTCTCCTTTACATGCTGTAGATAGTAACCATTAGTCCCCGAGCCTCCGGTGGAGTAACTTGTTACTCGGCCGGATGCTCATTAGAAAACTAACGTAGCTCCATGTGAACTTCGAATATGCACACACCTAGAGCCGGGTTGAGTTCCACTTGGACCGGATCTTGTACACTTCGAATATGCACACACCTAGAGCCGGGTTAAATTCCACTTGGCCCGGATCTTGTACACTTCGAATATGCACACACCTAGAGCCAAGTTAAGTTCCACTTGGCCCGGATCTTGTACACTTCGAATATGCACACACCTAGAGCCAGGTTAAGTTCCACTTGGCCCGGATCTTGTACACTTCGAATATGCACACACCTAGAGCCGGGTTAAGTTCCACTTGGCCCGGATCTTGTATACTTCGAATATGCACACACCTAGAGCCGGGTTAAGTTCCACTTGGCCCGGATCTTGTATACTTCGAATATGCACACACCTAGAGCCGGGTTAAGTTCCACTTGGCCCGGATCTTGTACACTTCGAATATGCACACACCTAGAGCCGGGTTAAGTTCCACTTGGCCCGGATCTTGTACACTTCGAATATGCACACACCTAGAGCCGGGTTAAGTTCCACTTGGCCCAGATCTTGTACACTTCGAATATGCATCAAGCTAATTTAAGCTTCTGTACTTTTTTCAGGTGACCACCAATCACCGGAGTGCTGAATTCCAACGCTTGCTAAATACCCACAAGATGCTATGTGCAAAGCACGTTGCACTTATCGCGGAGCATGAAAAAAGGGGCAAGTTTCTCCCTTGGCGTTTCTCTGTTTTTCTTCATCTTCTTCTGCCGAACTAATCTCTTTATTCGGTTTCTGCAGCTGGGGTGGAGGCTGAGAACAAGATCATGCGAAAGAACTTGGAGCAAATCAATGGTATGTCTTTTTTTGTCCAACCTTGTAGTGTTTTCCATTTCCTTTTCTCCTTGGCTCGACAAACATTCACTCCTCGGCTCTGCCGGGTCAACATACTATTTCAGCATCGCTTGAGGATAGTGTGCCCGTGCCTGATATGATGCTGCATTTTCTCAAACAAGCAGGGCAGCATCAAGCCGAGTTGAAGCAAAAAGATGATGAGCTCGCTCTCCTCCGGACCAAGGACAACGAGATTGCTAGACTCAAGGATGAGATGGAGGAGATGAAGGCCCAACACCAAACCGAGCTCCAAAAGGTTGGCCAGAACTTCACAGAAGAGCGCGAGCGCCTTACTCTCCAGATCTCCAAGGACCAGGACCTACTCAAAGAATCCGACATCCAGCTTGGATCGACAAACACTGAGCTTGAGCAACTTCGCAAGAGACGCGATGACTGCATCAAGGAGTTGACCCGGATTCACAGCCACATTTCACGTAAGTTCCTTTCCCTTATCTGACCTAATTCTCTGGGTTACTTCATATATCTTTTCTTCAGCTTCTTCCTTTGCCTTGTTTCCAGGCCACTTTCCAGAGGGTACTCCTATTGCGAGCGCTACTGTTGCCAATTTCCACCGAGAGAGGGGTACTCCCGTCGCTCATGACGGTGAGAGCATTCCCTTAGACATGGAGGACCTATTGGTCAGCCTGTCGTCTCGCGTGGAAACCATCAAGAACTATGGCAAGGATCTCCTCGACGTTTCCGTCCGAGTCTTCAACATGTTCTGGCCCGATGAGAGCGCCCCGAAGAGAATTACGCTTCTTGTAGAAAAGCTGTCAGATATCAAGGCCCAGCTCGACCTCTGGAGGGAGTTCGCTGGGCGTGCCGCAGCTGATACTATCCTTCACCACATACTCACATTGTATGAGAAGATCAACCTCAGCCTCCTTACACGCTGGCGCACCGGATCCAGATGGACTGATGACCCAGAGTGGGTAGCTCGGTGCTAGGCTTGCGCCTACGGCCTCGTCGAATATTCTCCTATCCATGAATGGGTTGAAGGACCGAGCTTCCTAGAATCCGCTGGGGACGAGAACGCCGAGAATGTTGAAGACGGGTCGGATGAGGTTGAAGAAGGCGATGCCTCGGATATTGAAGACAGCGAAGACGACGCCGAACTTCCTCCTCCTGCTCCTTAGGTCAAAAAACTTGAAAATTTATCAGATCCCCGATATGCCGGGTGCAACTGTATGCTGTGTATATGTGATATTTTGCTACTAAGTTCTTATGCCGGGTTAACTTGGGTGTAGTCCCCGAGTTTCTTTTTCTTGTTCGTCCAATCTTTTGGCTCGGATCGTGTCTACCTTGATTCGGTTTTATGACTTACGAATCCGAGCTTCAAAAATTGTCTTAACAATACTAAGGAACTTTTAGACTTAGCTCAAAAAATAAAGCTGCATAATAACTTGAAAATAAATATAGGGTTAGTCCGAAAAACAAACGTTAGCTCGAATAAATTCGTTTCCTTAGTCGCTTTTGATGTGCTACGCAATTCCAAACTTGTTCTCTTGCTTGCCATGAAGCCAATTCTTGTTGGACAGCAGCAAGTCAAAGAGTTGGGTTTTTGGTGCTCACACATTACTAATCCGAGTTAAGTAGAACAATTTATTCCAGCTAATGCACAAGAGACAACAACAATAAATATTAAGGCAGTCCCCGAGTTACTGCTTGAGGCGCTACTATTTCATTGATAAGCTCATTGCCGACATATATACCGACATATGAGACGACTCGGATACATACACTTCTTAGCTAAGTGTAGAAGGGACGAAGTAGTGCTACATTCCACGGTCGCTTAGATTCCTCTCTGGACCTATCCGCCTTGCTCTTTTCCTGTGGCTTTGCATCTATAAGATAGTAAGAATCATTGTGCAATGCTTTGCTCACAATGAACGGCCCTTCCCATGGGGGGGGGGTAATTTATGCATGCCCGTAGTACGTTGTACCAACCGGAGCACCAGATCGCCTTCCCGAAAGACTCGGGGGCACACTTTCTGGCTATGGTAGCGTTGGAGATTTTGCTGATATATGGCGGATCCGGATGCTGGCCTTCTCTCGCTTCTTCCAGCAGATCAACATCATTTTGCCGGGCTTCTTGCACTTCGGCTTCTGTGTATTGGGTGACCCTAGGCGAATCATGCTCTATGTCAGCTGGTAATACAGCTTCTGCCCCATATACCAGAAAAAACGGCGTATAGCCTGTTGATCGATTCAGAGTTGTTCTTAAACTCCATAGTACCGCTGGTAGTTCTTCTATCCAGCATCCCGCTGATCTTTGCAGTGGCTCAATGAGCCGAGGTTTTATCCCGGATAATACTAATCCGTTGGATCTTTCCGCTTGTCCATTCGATGCGGGGTGAGCTACCGAGGCTACGTCGAGTCGGATCTTCTTGTCCCGGCAGAAGCGCGCAAATGCTCCTTCCGCAAAATTTGTGCCATTATCAGTTATGATACTGTGAGGATAACCGTATCTCAAGATAATGTCTTTGAGAAATGTTACGGCCGTAGCTCCATCACATTTTCTTATAGGCTTCACTTCAATCCATTTTGTAAACTTATCCACCATGACCAAAATGTGTGTCATGTTTCCCCTCGCTGGTTTGAACGGGCCAACCATATCCAAGCACCATACGGCAAATGGCCATGTAATTGGTATGGTCTTGAGTTCCGACATCGGCATATGTGTCTTGGTAGCGTACCTCTGACAACCATTGCATTTTCTCACCAGATCTTTTGCTTGTTCTAAGGCACTTGGCCAGTAGAACCCATGCCGGAACGCTTTTGCCACCAAGGCTCGGGATGAGGCATGATTCCCGCATTCTCCTTGGTGTATATCTCGGATGATGTCAAGCCCTTCTTCCGGGTCAACGCATCGCTGAAGGACATTGGTTACACTCTGTTTGTACAGCTCGGAATTGATGATTGTGTATGCTTTTGCTCTCCTCTGAGTCTGCCTGGCTAACACCTCCTCAGCGGGTAACGTTCCATCTTTCAGGAATTGGAATATAGGCAGTGCCCAAGCTGGTATTGCTCGTGCAGGGAACACGTCCTCATCAATTTCCATCTGATCTACCGGCATAACTTCAGCCGAATCACGCTGAGTAGTCCCCGGGTCAAGCGAGGTAGTCCCCGGGTTTGCTGAGGCAGTCCCCGGGTTTGCTGATGCAGTCCTCGGGTCTCGCGTACTACCTCCCGTTTGCTGATCGAGTCGGTTCCTGGGGACGGCCTGATAGATGGTTTTCTGAGGTGTTCCAATGCTACACCCGGTGGAATTGCCTGTCGGGTTGATCCGAGCTTCGATAGCATGTCGGCAGCCTCATTTTCCACTCGGGGTACATGGTGAAATTCACACCCCTCAAAGTAACCAGATATCTTCTGCACATGAAACTTGTACAGTGCCATGTTTGGATCCAGGCCCCACACTCGGATACTTGTGCACCACCAAATCCGAGTCGCCAAAGCATATTATCCGACGATGCCAATCTCTTTTGCCACTTTGAGCCCATGCACAAGAGCCTCGTACTCAGCGACATTGTTCGACGCCTTGAAATGGATCTGCAATACGATTTTAGCTGGTCCTTCTTTACAGGTAAGCACAACCCGACGCCTAATCCGGGTTTTGGTTTCTTTCACCGTCAAAGTGCATCCTCCAAAGAGTTTGGATCTGGTGGCGGTGGTTCAGATTGTACCGCCCAATCTACAAAAAAGTCCACCATAGCCCGAGACGTGATTGCTTCTCTTCTCGTCAGATTAGCTGTAAGTAGCTAGCTCAATTGCCCATTTTGCAATTCTGCCAGTGCATCCTTGTTACCCATTATCTCGGATATGGGAGCTTCACATATCACTTTGATGGGGTTCTCCTCAAAGTAATGCTTTAACTTCTTTGCCGCCATATAGACACCATATGCCACCTTTTGAAAGTGCGGTAGTTCTGCTTTGAGGCATAATACCTCACTCAAGTAATACATCGCCTCTGCACCGACTTGCCCTCTTCATTGCGCCTACTACAATCACTGCACTTACAACTCGTTGGTTGCGGCTATGTAGAGCAATATTGGCTCCTTTGATAGTGGAGAGGCTAACATCGTGCAGTGGCCAACATCTTTTTTAAGTGGGCAAAGGCTTCATCGGCCTGTGGTGTCCAAACGAACTTATCCGACTTTTTCATGAGTTGGTAGAGAGGCGATGCCTTTTCTCCCAACCGACATACAAACCGACTTAACGATGCCAGGCACCCAGTGAACTTCTGGACATCGTTAAGACACTTCGGCAACTCCAGTCGTTCAATGGCCCGAATCTTAGTTGGATTAACTTTGATACCTCGGCTGGAGACGAGAAATACGAGTAATTTTCCAGCCGGGACACCGAAGGTACATTTTTCCGGGTTAAGCTTCATCCGGAACCTTCTCAAGTTCAATGTCCGCTCGATGTCGTCAAGGAGCGTTTTGCTTTCCTTGGTATTGATAACCACATCATCCACGTATACTTGTATGTTTTTACCTATTTGGTCGTGCAAACATTTTTGCATACATCTTTGGTACGTTGCACCTGCATTACGTAAACCAAACGGCATAGTGCGATAGCAATAAGCCCCGTACGGGGTGATAAATGTGGTCTTTATTTGATCATCCGGATTCAGAGGTATCTGGTGGAAACCAGAATATGCATCAATGAATGACAACAGTTCACATCCTGCGGTTGAGTCTATGACCTGATCTATCCTCGGCAGTGGAAATGGATCTTTTGGACACGCCTTATTCAGGTTCGTGTAATCGATACACATACGCCAAACCACTGCCACGTTCGGATCATCCTTCTTCTTTTCTACCAGCACCGGATTAGAGAGCCAATCTGGATACAGTACTTCCATGATGAATCATGCTGCTAGCAACCAAGCTATCTCGTCTCCAATGACCTTTCTCCTATCCTCGGTGAATCGGCGGAGAGGTTGCTTCACCGGCCTTGCTCCGGGTCTTAGTTCAAAGAGTGCTCAGACAACTCCCTCGGAACACCTTGCAAATCCTGTGTGGACCAAGCAAAAATGTCCCGATTCTCATGGAGGAAGTTGACGAGCTCACTTTCCTACTTATCAGTTAACCCGGCACCAATTGTTACGGTGCGCTCCGGGAACATGTCATCAACTGGAACCTTCTTGGTATCCTTTGCGGCTTGGAATGAAACACTACCATGCGGGTTACTCAACGCCGACATAAACTGCTGCGCGGACTGAGCTAATGCCGCCACCTCTTGGATCTTTCTTTTCTCTTGCGCAATCACGAGTGACTCGGCTAGGTTAGACCCAGCTGAGGCACACTCAATGGAACATTGGAAATCTCCAGCAATGGTAATCACACCATTTGGCCCAGGAAATTTCATCTTCAGATAACTGATGTGGCAGCTTGCCATGAACTTGTTCAATGCTGGTCTTCCGAGTAACGCGTGATACGCACTTTCCAAGTTCACCACCTCAAACTCCAGATTCTCAGTTCGGCAATTATCTCTCGTGCCGAATAGCACGTCAACCCGGACTTTGCCTATGGGCTCACAAGAAATGCCTGGTACAATACCATGGAAAGTTGTCCTTGTAGCCTGGAGCATGTTCTCTGAGATACCCAACTTGCGCATTGTATCCGCATACATGATGTTAATGCTACTGCCATTGTCAATCAAGATTTGGAGAACCTCACATTGATGTTCGCCCAATGAATGTTGGGTCCGATTAGCGACACTGAACCTGGACTCGGCATAAGCTTGGGATGATCTTTGATGTTCTAGGTGATTTCCTGGTCCGACCAAGGCATGTACCTCGTCACTGCTGGCATTACCGCATTGACCTCCATATGTCGTTGCTGCAAGCTCTTTCTATCTGTTTCCTTAGTTGTGAACACACAATAGCTCTGGTGATGTTCTCTGTACTCATTCCTCCCCTCGTTTCCGGGGTACCTCTGATCCGGCTGGTGCTGATTTTCCACCTGATGCACTACATCCCTTCTCTCATTGTTGTCATACCTCGGCGAAGGGGGAGGCAACATTAGCTGTTGCGTGTTCGCTCCGGAGAGCAATTGCTGCCGGGGTAACTCCTGCCGAGGTTGATCATTCCGGGGTGCCTGAGCATTCCCCGAACCACCTTGTTCTATCTTACGCATCCACTCACATTGCCTCGTTGTGTGACCCGCCGGGCTATTCGGATTTGGTGTGTGAAACTTACACGGCTGATCCAACATCGACTCATAGGTATACCTCGGACGGTCCTTCTTTTCTTGCCATTGTTTCTTTTGCTCCGGTGTCCATGTTTTCTTGCCATCGTTTCTTGGAGCCCATTGCCCTCCAGTTTTCTGGCGCTGGTTGCTCCCTGCTCCGGGTTGATCTTGATTCACAGCCGCAACTTGTTACGAACCGTAGCGATGATCCGGTCTATCATCTCTTCTTTTTCCTCTGTAGTCATTCCTCCGAGATGACCCGGCTCCATCCCTCTGATAGTATTCCTCGTTTGACCCGTTTGACGCGAGCCTAGGCTGAGTCGGATCACCCAAAGCATATGAATCGGCAATCCGGATAATCTCTGCCAACGTAATTGGCATTTTCCTTTGCAATTTCATCCACAGCTCGCTGCCATACCTGCACCCTTGCGCAAACCACGCTATGGCCTGTGACTCTATGACACCCTCACACGAGTTTCTCACGGTACACCACCGGGTCAAGAATTCACGGTCTGTCTCATTAGGTCTTTGCTTGCACATCGCTAGGGTCTACGGCATATTCGGCCTCTGATATGTGCTTGAGAAGTTGCTGATAAACATTTCTTCAAAATCTATCCAGCAGTTGATGCTTCCGGGTGGCAAATTATTCAGCCATACTCTGGCTGAACCTTCTAACATCTGGGGTACGTATCGTACAGCCCATCTCAAGTTGCCAGTGGCAATTTTCACAGCCGTAGCATAGTTTATCAGCCAATCCTCTGGCTTGGTACTGCCGTCATACGTCTTCGTGCCCCTGGGCAGCTGGAAGTTGGGTACCGGTGGCTCCTTCATGATCCGGGGTCCAAAGCACGCTGGACCCGGTGGACCTTGACATTCGATATGTTCTGACCTATACAAGCGATCCAGTTTCAATCTTGCGTCATCCGGCATCAAATCCCTGCTTCCCAATCTTGACCCTATCACATGATAGTCCGTTCTTGGGTACCCCGCATTTATCATCTCCGAATCACCGTCGTTGTACCGGTTTTGCTCTTGTGGCGCACCTCTCTGTTGCATACCTCGGCCGGCGCCTTGCTCTTGCCTTGGTATATTCCGCTGCTGCGGTTGTCCTGCTCCTGCCGAGTTTTGCTGTCTAGCATTGCCATTGACAACGTTCCTTTGACCGGCATTGCCTTGGTCGTGGTTACCTCGGCCAGCTTCACCTTGGCTCACACTTCGTCGATCATCATTTTTCTGCGCTTCTTTTCCTTTTCCTGCCTGCGTCGGGTCGTACGGGACGATCTGTTTGTTCCATCTGGCCGAGGTTACTACCTCTTCTCTCCTTGGACCGCCATGAGGAGACGATGCGGCTCCAGTGGATTTCTCTGGGTTACCCATCGCCGAATGGACGATTTTGGAAGCTCCAGCTCTCTCCGGGTTAGCTCTGAGTAGCTCTTCGTTCTGTCTGTTCGCGATCCGAACTAACTCGTTAACCCTATATTGTTGTCTTTGACGGGCCTCACCCGTCAGACCCTCTAACTCGGATGCTGCCGCATCCGCCGCTCTGAGGTTCTTCGCCGGGGTACTGTACCTCGGCAACCCCACGGACAAACAGTTTCCCGATTCCTCGGCTCCAGTATCACCTTCTTTGTTCATCTCACTCATGAGATTTCTCCCTTTTACCTTTACCGTATCAACTTTGTTTGCTTTTGCATACTCACGCAGTGTCATGTTCAACGACTGCTGAGCCGTGGCTATTTTCTTTGCGCCTTCTAGTATTTTTTGCCTAGTTTCCTCCAGCTCGGCCTGTGCCTGAGCTGGATCTACCACTGCTGCTACCGGGTTCGCCAAGCTATCCATAGCTTCTCTTAATACATTCTCAGGCCTCTCTAGTGGGGGTCCTCTAGGTTTCCTCGGTGCCTTAGGTGTTACCTCTGGGTCCGGTGCTGGATCCTTGCTTGCGCCTGCCCCCGGCGTAGTCATCATCACTTCAGCACGGTTCGGGGAGCGAGTGACACGCGCCCCGTGAACCACGCTAAGGGGTGGTTCCCCTGCCTCGACGATGCGCTGCGGATGAACGCATGATACGTCCACAACAACGTAGACCTTGTGCGCACCCAACTTGACGAAGAGGTCGTTGTGCGGAAGCGGGCGCGTGCCGAAGCAGCCAACGTTGTCGCTGACGAAGTCCAGTGCTCCAAAGCGCTGAACGAGCCCGGAGACGATGCGTTCGCCGGTGCCGATGAGGTTTCCTGTCCGGATCTTCACCCCTGCTAGCGCCACTAGCCCCACGGTGGGCGCCAACTGTCGTGGTGGTGTCACGGCAGATGCCATGGATAGGCTAAAGGTGGGGACTAATACACGCTAGGGGAATCCAGGGAGGGATAGTGGAGTGATTCTCCACACGGAAGATTGTATTGCTTTCCTCTCAAGATTACAAGTGCTCCTAGAGCTGTATTGGCGAGAGGAGGAAGAAGGAGCTCTCTTACTCTCACCTACCGTTTACCCCTAGAACCTTAACCAAATCGGTATAGAAGAAAACCCCCAAACCCCCTCTACTGAAACCCTAGCCCCCCTTATATAGAGGCGGCCTGGTCTCTGCCTAGGGCATACGTGGAGGCATATTCCTAAGAATATGCCTCCTCTCAAAGTGGTAACCCGATCGGGGTGCTTTCCCCCGTGTCATACATGATTTAGCTACGTGAGCCTCTGCGGCGCTGTCGGCCGACAGGCGTCGTCTTACCTTGTCGGCCATGACCCGGTGGTCCTTCCCTTGCTTGCTTCGCTCATGCAGTGCGTACCGGGCCTTCTTTTTGACCAGAGAGATTCCTTCCTTCTCCCAGAAGCTAAACGGGGACCGGATCATGGTAGTTCCGGCCACATCTGTTCCTGCATACAAGTTAGACAAGCACTTCCGACTTACCCCTCAAGTCGGCTGATATAATGTTAGGTGACCCCCCTGGTCTGGGTACTCTGTGATCCGACCTGTCTTGAGGTGACCCGGCCAGCATCCGCTTTGGCCTTGCCGAACCTCGGCTAGCTCGGCCTCTATACCCCGGAGTGACCCTACCCGGGGTTATCCCCCCAACACATGATTTTTTTGAAAGAATCCCAAGGATAAGAGTGGAAATAGGTATTCATAAATACTCACTTCTTTGGTTTTGAAACTAAGTTTTTGTTCGGACGTCCCTTCTAACTAGGGTCTCCTATGGTCAGGATGGCTCTGATACCAACTTGTCAACACCCGAATTTTTAATCCCAGATGCCTGTTATGCCATACATTGCAATCCCAGGATTACCATTTTTGCAAGACATAACATATTGGATATCACAGTACATCATCCATTACAAACCATAATAAGGCCTTACACAAATAAAGGATATCATGATCCAGTATTAGTACAAACAAGTAGCGGAATAATAAGAGTAGCGGTGGGCTCCATCTTCAGTGTCACAGGCAATGCTGACGATGGGAGATGATCCTAGTTGTCGTAGCCGTCCTGCTGTCCATCTTCTTGATAGTCCTCCTCATAGTCTGGCCACGGGAATAGCCAGGGACAAAGCCATGAGTACTCTTTAAGTACTCGCAAACTATCACTAACAAGAAAGGTAGTTCTAGTAGGAAATGCTAAGCTCTAAGTTTATTTGCAAAGTTAAATTTGAAACCTAAGATGAGTTCAGAAACAAAGAAAGGTAAAATAAAGTTCAAAAATCACTTAAGTTGGGAACTTAGTTTTCATAGTCACAACCCTGTTGTGGTCAAGTCAAGTCACAATTCATTTCACAAGTCATTTTGAAAACATCTGATAACAGAACAGTGTGACCACTCCAACTGTCCATGACCGCGGACGTGACTATTCAAATAGTTTGACACTCTGCAGAGGTGGTACACTTTCACCACAAAATTCGATACATCCGTCAGGGATAACCCTGAATCATCATACTTAGTATGCGGATAATCAATCATAAACTTTCCTTTACACACTCTACTATAAGCACCTCTCCTATGAGCTTGGCCTCCCAGCCATGGCCATCTGCCATCCTGGTCACTGCATAGGTGGACAACATCAAGAGGTAGCCTCAGCTCAAACCTCTCCCGCGAGGGAACCCATACTAATGCATATAAACTTCTGGCTAAGCCTTACCCAATTCAGGTATTGTGGTTGTACGATAAAATTGGAATGTTATCGCATCCGAAACCAACCATCAGTTTTTATAAAGGGCTAAGGCTCATGCCTCAACAATTTTCATCATCATAAACCATTTGTGTTTCTCAACACATGTCAAAACATCTAATTAGAATGACTAATCATTCCAAGGTTTTCATAAGCATTTTCACCAAGTATTCCCATCTAAAGTGATCAATTTTTTGGTTTAGCACTAACCACTAAGTTAAGTGTTTTCACTAAGGTGGGATGCTAATCTCAATCTCATGCCATAGAATGACATCTAGTATAGGCCAAGTTTTATACTCTTTATGCTATCTATACTACTTTCCAAAATCTCACCAAGCATTACTAAAAGTAAAGAAACTTTGGTAAAGCAAAAGTAAAGCTTGCAAGTAAAACTTGGGATGGGTATAAATCAAAATTGTATAACCAAAGCATGCCTAAAGCATTTGCTCAAGTTAAGGGGGAAAGTGTTAACTTGCTTAGTTCTAGCTTTCTTAGTAATGATGGCTTGCAAGTATTAGCTTGCCAATAATAGCTTGCCTTGATTGGTGAAGTGGTTGAAATTCTCCTCGTCTTCTTCGGGGTAGAACTCCTCCTCCTCGTAGACTTGGTCGGTACTATCGTCTATAAATAAATACGGGATACACAATCACCAAACAATACTTAACTAGTCTATTTAGCACACTAAGACAGACCCTTGATGATCTAGCATCATCATAATCATCACAAGATTTAAAGAACTAGTTTCATTTATTTTATTTGAGAAAAGTAATTTCTACTCATTGAAAATAATTAAGATTTAATATTCTCCAATTAAAATATGGGATCATGTGGACACATGTCATCACCACATATTCTAATACATGGGAATGTTATTTAAATGTTTGATCATATTTCAATAAGTTTAAAATTAGTATTTAAATGATTTAAAGTGACTAGAAATGCCCTAATAGCATTATTTTGGCACTAGTCCAAAGTCACTGCATGCAAACTTAAATATTATTACATATTCAGATAGTTATTATCAAATGTGATTTTTGAGAGTTGGAATCAACTCAAAAGATATTATGGTTGATTTTTGAAAAATGTTTGAATGTATAAAAGTCTCTGTCTTGTTATTTTTGCTATATGTGATCTCTAACTCCAATTGATCTTAATCCAACGGGCTTGGATAGAGATTTTAATTATCTTTCTAGCCAAATTTGAATCATGCATTTTGGTTAAGTGAATCTCTCTAAAATGATTTTTAAACAAGTGGACAGAATCTAGTTTTAATCTAAATAGAAAAACCTTTATTTGAATTTGTGGGCTAGAGCGGGAAAACAAACTGTCCGGCCCAGTGGCGCTCTGTGGCGCATAGGGAAACTGACATGGGAGGGTCCGCATGTCAGTGACTATTCCTAACCGAAGCGGTACGAGGCAATCTCAGCCGTGCGATTAGAACCTAAATCTACGACTGAGGATCATTGTCTCCGGTGAACAGCTCCGGCGAGAGCAAACCCTAACGCGGCACGGTGGGGGTATGTGGGGGCTTACCAGGGCTCCAGCTAGACATGGCGATGGGGCCGATCGAGCTGGTGGACGACGGCGGTTCTAGGCGTGGTCGCGGTGGCTCTTGGGACAGCTCCAATCGACAACGCCTCTCCTCCTCTGCTGCGGCAAGCTCCGGCAAAATTTCAATTTACGGCGGACCGCCTTGCTCCGGGGATGGGGTGGAAGGATCAGCAGAGAGAGGGGGTGAGATGGTGTGCAGAATGAGGCTAGGGGTGGCCTCTATTTATAGTTCGATGAAGCGACCAAACGGGATGGGCTGGCGTCTCCGGCGAAGGCGGTACAACATGCTATCGTCATGGCTGGAGGTAGGGGACGGTACGTGGTCTGCTGGCAGTCATCTATGGTGTAAAGGCGTGGCTAGGGGCGGTGGCATTTGGTCGGGCACGGCTGGTGCTCTACATGGCAGAAGCGGCGTTCGACGCGGCGCACGGGGGCTACAGGTCAAGCGGCGGCGAACGGGCATGTCCGAGCGGTTCCTAGGGTCGAAGCGATGGCGCGCTGCTGGTCGGAGGCGCGTGTGCATGCTTGTCGGGCGCGGCGCTCTAGTGCGTGCTCGGCATGGTGCACACGTTCTGGGCGGGGCGTTCTGTGGGTGGTCCATGGCTCGGCTCTGCTCAGGTAGGGGACAGAGGGCGGTGGTGTGGCCTCGCCTAACTCCTAGGCGTCGTGGGCGAGCTCGGGGCGGTCTGCTGGGGCTTGCCCATGGTCGACCGGAATGGAGGGCTCGAGGTGGCTCGACACTGGTGCAAATAGCAACTAAGAGTGGTGCATTGGTGCTGGTTGTGACTAGAGGGGACAAGGGGAGTGGATTGAGGCCAAATGGTAGACAATGCATTGATCAAGAATAATAATAGTTAGGCTAGTTTAACTTTGTCTGCCAGGTGTTCGACACAATGCCCCGCAAGAAGTTTAACTTCAAATTTTGAAAAGATTTTTGGTGTGTGATCTGATCTTATCCTTGGTAGTCTCTGGTTGCTGGGAATTGTTAAGGTGAATTGGTTTGATTGGTTTTTGCAAAAGTGGGATCTTCTCATATGATTTGGATTCCATTTTGAAATGCCATTTAAATTTAGTGGCTAAGTGTTTTTGTAAGATTTTAATGTGGTCCTTGATAGATCTTTACTTGTACTAGCAAGGGGTGCAAAGATCTAGAACTGTTTCTGTTGGGAATTGACTTCTAGGAACACCTAAAGTGGCCTAGTGGATTAAAATGGTCAAAGTGACCATTTGCATTATTTAATCCTATTTGATTTCTTTTTCTTTGGATTTTGTTTGTAAATGGTCTAGATGATATTGCATTCACCTTTAAACCATTTCATATCATTTAGAACAATTAAACATGGCATTTACACACAATTCCATACTAATGCAACATACACATGCATTCATAATTATTTTAATAATAAAAAGTTTTTGTTAACCCTAAATTGGGTGATTTGAACTTTGATAACCTTGATTAAAGATTTGGGATGTTACATGTGGGCACCTCGGGCATCGACCGACCTTGCCCCTTCACCTATATAATCCTCCCGGGACGAAAACCCTAAGCACCCGATCAAAATTCCAGGAAAGTCTGTAGCCACCATCATCTCCATCCCTAGATCAGGAGGGATCTGAAGCTCTTCCCGACACCCTGCCGGAGGGGAGAGATCACCCTGGAGGCCTTCTTCATCACCATGCCTGCCTTCGGTGTGATGCGTGAGTAGTTCATCCCTGGACTGCGGGTCCATGTAGTAGCTAGATGGTTGGTTCTCCTCCTTTGTGCTACCATGTTTAGATATTGTGAGCTCCGTTCATGATCAAGATCATCTATTGGTAATCTTACATGTTGTGTTTGTGGGGATCCTATGGATATTGAGATGCTATTTCAGATTGATTATTGATTCTATCATGTCTATGTTATTTGTGATCTTGCATGCTTTCTGTTGTTAGTAGCTATCTTGGACGAGTAGATGCTATCAACTCTAAGAGGGAGTATTTATGCTCGATAGTGGGTTCATGCCTCTAGTAATCTGGGGAAGTGACAGAAATCTCTAAGGTACTAGATGTGCTGTTTCTACTAGGGAGAAAACAACAATCCTTTGTTCATGGAGCAATCGTATTGTTTACTTTACACACTTTTCTTAATGCAATTACCTGTTGCTTGCAACTTAATACTGGAGGGGGTTCGGATGATAACCTGAAGGTGGATTATTAGTCATAGATGTAGTTGGATTACGGTCTATGTATAATGTTGTAATGCCTAATCAAATCTCGTAGGAGTCAAGATGATTAGTATATGCATGTATGCTTTCTCGGTGTCTGTCAATTGCCCCACTATAATTTTTTCACCCAACATGTCTTCTATCTTAAGGAGAATCACCTCTAGTGAACTATGGACCCCGGTCCATTCTTTTACCATCAATCTACTATTTACTATTTTCTATTTACTTTCTGCAAGCAATTACTATCTTCCACACAATACGTTTAACCCTTTGTTTTAGCAAAACCAGTGAGATTGACAACCTCACTGTAAGTTGGGGCAAAGTTCTGTGGTTGTGTTGTGCAGGATTCCAAGTTGGAGATAACCAGGGTTGTTTCCTTGCTCCTACTGGTTAATTAACCTTGGTTTCATAACTGAGGGAAAACTTGCTGCTGTGCTCATCATGCCTTCCTCTTAGGGTTCCCAACAAGCTCATCGTATTTTGAGCCGTCATGTGCTTGCCTTGTCATTTTGATATGGTAAAGCTTCCGTATCATCGGGCAAGGACCCTGTTGGCGGTTCTCCATGATACACATGTATTTACAATGACAAGAACTTACTCGTGACTAAAGTTGAGTACCATGAGGTCTGGTACTCGTAAGCACGGGGCATGAGATTTTCAACTTATAACTTGTCAAGCATATCCTCATATTTGTTCACTTTAACCTTAATCACCTCAAGATGCTTATGATAGGGGCAATGAGAGTTGAAAGCTAGTAAGTACCATAATTTATGGAAGCTCTTTATGAAACTTGAAATCTCTGCTTCCCTCTGCGAAGGGCCTATCTTTTTCTTTTTAGTTGAGTCAGTAAACCTATTCCTTTCTATCTCAGCAAGTATTTTGAGTTGTTGTGTTTCATTCATTCATATGATGATTTATTCAATCATGTTTCTTATGTTCTTTGTTTTGCACACTGCTCTTATCTTAGTGAACATTACTTTGAAAGCTATCATTGAATACCCCATTATGTTTGAACTCCTGCAAATTGTTAACTATTCTTTGACCAAGAACAAAGTTTGCCATTACCAATTATGATTTACCTTGTGTATATTTATTGTGTTTCCTTTACTTATTGCAAGTTAAGTTATATAATAGTGAGTTGTCTTCTATTATGATTTATGTATTGATGAATGTGATGCTTGTTGTTCGTATTCTTTTATCGACACTTCACTCTATAAACCTGAGGTCATGTTTATTGAGCTCAGTTTTCGCTTGGGGACAAGCGAAGTCTAAGCTTGGGGGGAGTCGATACATCCATTTTGCATCACTATTCTATATCATAATTTATTGATATTCATTGATATATTTCATATTAAGAGATGATACTTATGTTATTTCATCTATTTTTGCATGGTTGATGACTTTTGGAGGATGGACCGCTGATATGTTGCTAATGTATCCATAATTTTTGATGTTCCATGCTTGGTTTTATCTACTTTCTTATGTTTTGTTCCAACTTTGGAGTACTTCTTATACACTTTCTTGGACTAACCTATTAACAAGAGCCATAGTGCCAACTGCCTGTTTTCTGCTATTTTTGGTTCCAGGAAAGTCAGAAAATGAATATTCTCGGAATTGGATGGGACAAAATCCAAAGTCAGTTTTTCACCGAGGGACACACGGAGCCAGAATACGAGACAAAGAGGGGCCAGAGGGCGGCCACACCACCTGGCTGCGCGGCCAGGCCTAGCCCGCGCCAGGGGTGGTGTGGCCAGCCCAGGCACCCCTCGGCCTCCCCTTTCGCCTATAAGATGCCTCCCCTATGGAAACCCTAAGTACTCGATCAAAATTCTACGAAAGAGTCTGTAGCCGCCGTCATCTCCATCCCTAGATCGGGAGGGATCTGAAGCTCTTCCAGACCGCCGAGAGGGAATTCACCACAGGCCTTCTTCATCACCATGCAAGCCTCCGGTGTGATGCGCGAGTAGTTCATCCTTGGACTACAGGTCCATGTAGTAGCTAGATGGCTAGTTCTTCTCCTTTGTGCTATCATGTTTAGATCTTGTGAGCTCCGTTCATGATCAAGATCATCTATTTGTAATTCTACATGTTGTGTATGCGAGGATCCGATGGATATTGAGATGCTATTTCAGATTGATTATTGATTCTATCATGTCTTTGTTATTTGTGATCTTGCATGCTTTCCGTTGTTAGTAGCTATCTTGGCCAAGTAGATGCTAGCAACTCCAAGAGTTAGTATTTATGCTCGATAGTGGGTTCATGCCTCTAGTAATCTAGGGAAGTGATAGAAATCTCTAAGGTACTAGATATGCTGTTGCTACGAGAAAACAACAATCCTTTGTTCATAGAACAATTGTATTGTTTACTTTACACGCAATGTGTAATGAAATTATCTGTTGCTTGCAACTTAATACTGTAGGGGGTTCGGATGATAACCTGAAGGTGGATTATTAGTCATAGATGCAGTTGGATTACGGTCTATGTATAATGTTGTAATGCCCAATCAAATCTCAAAGGAGTCAAGATGAGTAGTATATGCATGATTGCTTTCTCGATGTTTTTCAATTGACCCGCTATAATTTGTTCACCCAACATGTCATCTATCTTAAGGAGAGCCACCAGTAGTGAACTATGGACCCCAATCCTTTCTTTTATCATCAATCTACAATCAACTGTTTACTGTTTTGTGTTTATTTTCTGCAAGCTATTACTTTCTTCCACACAATACGTTTAATCCTTTGTTTTTAGCAAAACCAGTGAGATTGACAACCTCACTGTAAGTTGGGGGCAAAGTTCTATGGTTGTGTTGTGCAGGTTTCCACGTTGTTGCTAGCACCGGTAGTGCGCCCTGCCAAGGCCAGCTAGCAACACCTTGGAGGTGTTTCCTTGCTCCTACTGGATTGATAACCTTGGTTTCATAACTGAGGGAAAACTTGCTGCTGTGCTCATCATACCTTCCTCTTGGGGTTCCCCAACAAGCTCGATATATTTTGGGCCATCAACCGCTGAAGTCAGGATTCTGATGGAAAAGGCACTGTTTGGAGGTGAAATTCGTGAAGACCAGAAAATCCCGGAAAATATACGCAAAAAACCTATTTTCCAGAAGACGAAGGAAGCTAGAAGGGGGAGCGGAGATGGGCCACAGGGGGCCCACACCACCCCCTGGCGCGGGCCAACCCTGGCCACGCCACCAGGTGGTGTGGCCACCCTGGCCCACCTCTGGCTCTACTCTTTGGCGTATATATTCCCCACGAAACCCTAAGACTCGGAGAACGACCACATAAAGATTTCGCCGCCTCTACAGGGCGGAAAACTGCAGAGAGAGAAAGAGCTCTCTGGCAGGTAGAAATCAGCGGGGGAAATCACCATCAACACCACCATCAAGCTGGACTTCATCAGGATCATCATCATCATCATCTCCAACATCATCTCCACCAGCACCATCATCACCACTCTGTACCACTGTAACAATTGGGTTGAATCTTGCATAGTTCTTAGGGGAACTTTCCCGGTGTTGATTACTTGTTGTAGTTGATGCTATTGAGTGGAACCATTGAATTATTGTTATGTTCAGATTGTTACTTATCATTATTTCATCTCTGATTTTGATCCATATGATGTCTCATGAGTAGTTCGTTTAGTTCTCGAGGACATGGGATAAGTCATGTTGTTAGTAGTGGAATTGTGTTGAGAAAGATTCAATGGTTTGATAAATAAGTTGTGGTGCTATTCTTCTAGTGGTGTCATGTGAACATCGACTACATGATACTTCACCTTTATGGGCCTAGGGGAATGCATTGTGTATTTGGCTACTAATCGTAGGGGTTGCTGGAGTGACAGAAACCTAAACCCCTGTTAGGAAACCTTTGCACAAGGGAGTGTAGGATCTCAGAGTTTAAAGCTGTGGTTAGGTTTCTATCTTAATTACTTTCTTGTACTTGCGGATGCTTGCAAGGGGTATAACCACAAGTATGTATTAGTCCTAGGAAGGTCAGTACATTAGCATAGGTTCACCCACACAACACTTATCAAACTAAAGAAGATTAATCAACTATATGAAGCGAGAGCACTTGACGATATTCCCATGTGTCCTTGAGAACGTTTGGTCATCTTAAGTAATACAACCGGCTTATCCTTTGCTAAAGAAAGGATTGGGCCACTTGTTGCATCTATTATTATTTTCTTTTATTTACTCGTACTTTATTTATCTGCATTATCAAAACCCCCTAAAAATCCGTTTGCTAAGTATTTACAGAGAATTCCTGCTCCAAGCCACTCGTCAACACCTTCTGCTCCTTGTTGGGTTCGACACTCTTAATTATCGAAAATACTGCGATACACCCCCTATACTTGTGGGTCATCAGAACACATCCCCAAGATCAAGCTTTGGCAAGCCCTTTTGTTGCTCATTGTTGTGGCGGTGGATAGGTTTCCCATGTTTCATTGGCTGCTCCAATCATGGAACTGGGTGGAGAGGCTTGTAGTAGCATATCGAAGGTTGAAGGAGAGGTTGTTCATGTTTTGAATATTTCATTCGAGTGCACAGATGTATTCATAGGTGGTGTAGTAGTTTGGTGGTTGCTCGTCTTGTTTGGGTCATCCTTGTTCTACTTCTTCATCTTATCCTTCTCCTCCCATGGGTTTTTCTACTTGGCGTAGATTAGCCTCAACCTGTGTGTCAAAACACAAACGTCCATCCTCAATAGAGAATTGACCATTAGGCGAAGGAGCCGAGATCAAGTGATCCGCTCTAAGGATATCAAAGAAGTATCTACCATGAGTTTTAGAAACCATACCACATGCTCTTGGAGTAGGGAGACCGATACGGTGACTTCTTGTCAACGGCTGGATGTTACCTAGGTTGATGTGAAGTGCGCGTGCAAGAATGGTCACAACTTCCCCTCCGCATATGGGTCCTCGAGATTGAAGAGCTTGATGCTTAAGGTAAAACACAAGAAGAACGCTCAAATTTGGCATTAAGTTACAATTAATAATAGCACCTTTGCAAGGATCAACATGTCCTCCTCATTAACTCTAGTAAACTTACCGCGCTCCTGCAAGGTGTTAGCAATTACATAAAATAAATAGCGAATAGCAGGATGATCAATTTGGTTTCCCTTGGGTGTGTTTCCATGAATTCTCATTAAATTAAAGTACTCCTAAGATGCAAGCTTTAAAACAAAAGTAGTTGTGCATACATCAGTGGTGGTGGTGGTAAACCCAAAACATTGGACCCATTGGTCGAGTGTTAGGATGTACTCATAGTTCATAAGGTGGAATTTGATGCGATTAACTCCGGGCCTTTGTTCCCCGGTACAACCGTAAGGGTACACTGTATGCGTCAAGGTGCTAAAGAACTCAAGCGTCAAGCGGTGATACGTGGCAACATCCTAAAAGACAAAGTTATATAAACCAACATTGTTGTAAAGTAAATCGAAATCAGCACGAATGCCAAGTTGGTTTAGGATATAGGGACACACCCACTTGGTGGACTTAATTTCTCGCAGCTTGCGATGATTAAAACGGTTCAGTTGAAACTCCTCGGTGAACTCGATACCAAGTGACTCGGGGGTCAAAGTATCAACAGATGGTGCGGAGGACTCTACAGTCATCCCATGTGTACGGCTCCTCGTGTTTATCTAAAAATAATAAGATAAAATAAATAAAATTGCTAATAATTTTTCTAGTCCAATAGAAACATAGCATAAGTGATTCTCTACACTAATTACAAAAGAAAATCCTCTAAAACAACACTAAGCATTCTCAATATCAAGATTGAATCAAGAACAAGACCTAAGTCTGGATTGACAATAGTGAAAGATTGAGTGAAGCTTTTGTACAAATAAGTTGAGGATCAGAGGAGAATCATACCTTAGATCGATTGAGTGCGAGGAATCGAATAAAGATTAAATAAATATGAAGATCCAATGGAGGTTGTTTGGAGTTTGGAGGAAAAAGAAAGAGAAAGATTTGTTTTGGGGATTTTTAGGTTACCTCCTCGTGCTGGTTATGATGGCCACGTACGTGTTACGGGCGGGCGGTATGGTCGGAGCCCGCCCGTACTGGGTGACATACCTTGGGGGCGATGACTCCCTTCTGGCGTTGCACTCGGTATGGGCGCGCGGTATGGACGCGCGCGCCCATACTACTGGTCGTTATCCGTTCGCTATCTTCGCTTGAAATATGATGGTTTGTTCGAGGATACGGTATGGGCGCGCGGTACAAGCACGTCCAACCGTACTGGTGGTCGTTAAGAGCACTGTTTCCTGCGACAAAAATCAAAATTTCTATATTCCCATGCCTCGATGTGGTACAAGCGCACTGTACGGTCCCTTCCGACCGTACCGCAGGTCGTTAAATGTCCTATGAGCTACAAAACTCAAAGAATTTGATTAGAAGCTCCGTGTGTCTTTGCACATCTTATCAAAGGACAAAATAATAGCAAATATACTTCATAAAAATTTCAGCAATACTTCTTAGGCCATGTGTTAGTAAAATAAAAGATCAAGGATTACCTTATTTCTTCTCCTCTCTCCAAAGGTCTCTTGAACATTCTTTATTAAAACAAAGCAAAACAGAAAAAACTAACAAGACTAACACAAAAGTAAAAACTTTATTTCACATGGGCTGCCTCCCATGAAGCGCTTCTAGTTATGGTCAATTAGCTTGACCCCAATGGCAATTATTTAGGTTTAAGAAGTGGAACACCTACTCCAAAATAGTTGGATTTTAAAGTAATTATACCATCATCATCATTAGGCTTGGCCTTGTTTTTCCTATGGAAGTGGACTATAAACAGATCTCTAGATGGCAACCCTATTCTCACATTGCCCTCATGTAAATTAGTTAAAGCCTTAATAGTTCTTAGGAATGGCCTACGTAAAATATAGGTGCTATGGGATCTTCAGGCATGTCCATAATAACAAGATCAATAAGAGCAGGACCACCTTTAATTTCAACCACTATATTTTCTTTTATCCCCACAACTTGTTTATAAGTTGAATTAGCTTGATGGAGTCTTATTTTAGTAGTGACAAATGACCCCAAGTTTAGTTTGTCAAATAAACTTTTGGAAATCATTGAGACGCTCGCACTAAGATCACAAAGTGCGGATATCTCATTGACTCCCAACTTATATTTAATAGTGGGCTCAAATATATCATCTAGCTTAGCAGGAAGCTTATCAGCTAGTCCTTTATACTCCATCTCTAACTCGAACTTTAGATGCTACTTGTTGTATAAATTGTTGCTACATAGCATCATTACCTTGTTCTATACCGGGATTCTTCATGGTATATTCCGGTGTCGGTGCATTGCTATAATCCAGCTTTTCAGGTTTCTCTTCATTGGTTGCCACCCTCATCATCATGAGGTCTTCTACCAGATTTGGCTCGGGTTTTCTAGTAAACTTTGCTAGTATGAGAGCTTGGCTCTCAGCTACTTTACCCAGCTGAGACTCCACGGTCTTTGTCCTTTCCTGTAGAGCCTGCACATCATTTCTAATTGCAACGACCTAGTTAGATAATTTTCCTATACTACTTTCATGGTTCTCCGTGATTTTAATAAGCGTGTTATTTTGCTCGGTTTGAGCTTGTATAAAGGTTCTAACAGTTTGATCAAATGAGAGATTGCCATGATTTGCTCTATTATTATTATTATTATTATTATCATAATTGTTGTAAGGAGCTCCTACATGATTAGGATAATGTTTTTGGGCATTAGAAGCATAATGATTTTTCCATGCGGGATTAAAAGGAGTGCGAGCTATAAAATTGACATCATTAATATCGGTAGTGACAACATTAACTTGGGTATCTTATTTACCTTTTACTATTCTAAGCAACTCGTCTACCTTAGATGTAAGCTCTTCATTATTTACCTCGGTGATTGAACTTACTCTCTTTGAGGTTCTTTCCACATGCCATTGGGCATGATTATCTTGCATATCATCAAGTAATTTCTTTGCAACACTCACTTGCTTTCCCATGATTGTTCCTCCTGCTAGAGTATCTAGCATAGACTTAGACATTGGGTTAAGACCATTATAAAACAAATGTAATATAAGCCATTCTTCCATCCCATGACTAGGATAGTTCATTACGGCTTATTTCATCCTTTCCCATGCAAGCGCTAGTGGCTTACGGTCTTCTTGTCTAAAGCTTGTAATGTTAGATCTTAGCTGCATAGTTTTAGCTGGGGGGGAAATTTAGTCATAAAAAAATTAGTACATTCCTCCCAAGATTTAATAGTGCCCTTTGGTAGAGCTAGCAACCAATCCTTAGCCTTTCCTCTAAGAGAGAAAGGAAACAACCTTAATTTCACAGCATTTGGATCTACATCCTTAATACGCATCATGTCACAAATTTCGGTGAAAGTGTTTAAGTGCAAACCTGAATCTTCAGCAGATGAGCCCCCAAATTGGTTTAGTTGAACCAAACTTAAAAGGTCAGGCTTTATTTCATATGTTTCCGCATCAACAGCGGGTTGAGTGATAGGTGCATGAATAAAATCATCAGTGGGAGTATCATACCCCCCTAATATCTTTTGAGCCATGGCTCTTATATTTTTGGTAATTTTTAAGTAATTAAAACAAATAACAAGTAACTAATTTTTTTGGGTTTTGAAATAGATAACAAGAAAGTAAACTAATAACAGGAAATAAACTACAAACTAATAATAAAACTAAAAACATTGTCTCTAGTGACCTCACCAGGATAGCGAAATTGCTTCCTCGGCAACAACGCCAGAAAAAGGGTTGATACCTTTGATCCGGATTCACGGATGTAGTATAATAGCTTTTTTCCTAGAAGACCTAGGTTTAATCGAACCTTGGAAAGCAATGCTAAAAGGAAATAAAAATGACACGCCATATGGGATGAATCAATGGATGGAGATAGGCCAATCTAGTTTACTTTATAATGGGTTGAATCAATGGATGGAGGTAGGCCAGGGTTGAAGATCCACATGCAGCTGCACATCATATGGGATAAAAGATAATAATAAGCATAGTCATGTGTACTGTTTGAACGAATATAATCTCTTGTGGGCAACACATCCTAATATACTAGATCCCCTGTGATGCAGTGGGCATAATAATAGTATTTTAATCCAACCGAGTGCACACCGAAGGAATGGGCTACAAACGATTATTAAGTGTAAAACATAGATCAAAAATTTAAGTGCTGATGTTGTTGTGATACCAAATGAACTATCCTTGCTATCACTGGGGTTCCTATGAGATCGCCTCTAGCCAAGTATCTCACCTCAAGCCTTTATCAATCTATGGGATCTTGGGTACCTACAAATCCACAGATCGAGACAAGAGACAAAGAAACAAAAGATACAAATCCCAATGGCAAACAAAATACAATACTCCCATGAATTAGGTGCACATAATCACTGCGAGGTTTCTCCCCAACCCACAGCCCGTGAGGACTACTCGCTCCTAACAAATAGATCGGAGATAGAAAATATCATACAAATACTTAGATTGAAATCAAATATTCTTACAATGGTCGCCAAATCACAAGGAGATCTAAAGTACAAAGCAATGGCTATGGCTAGTGGAGGGGATGGATGATGGAAGTGATGAACAATGGATGAACAATGGTGTGGATCTCCTTTGGTGGTGTTTTGATGTAATCTGAGAATGACAGCTCTCTGGCCGGCGGCTAGAGCCTCAAAATATATAGGCGTCTCCATGAAAGTCATAGGGTTTGACGAGATGAGGCCAATGCCACCTAGTACGGGCGGGCTCTGCCTGTACCAGTGGTTGTTAAGATTGTAGACGCCTAGGAATGACTTCCCAATTACTTGGCCATGTGGAATTCCTCAAAAGCCTTCATTGTGACTCCTGATTTCGCATTAAAAATCGTGATTTCCTGCACAACACAATTCAAAGAAAGGTTTTGCATATCTCTGCAATTATTAGTCTTTAGTGGCAAGGATTGAGAGTTTCTTGTCAATTGCTTGACCAAAAATATTGTTTAAACGCAGTGGAAGATGGCTAATTTTGGAGCCATCAATACTGTATGTCTTTCGTCATGATATGTATGTTGGGAGCTCTATAATAAGATGTTCACTACAACTCTCATGAGCATCTACTTCTACGAGTCAAGTTTTGAGGTCATCTCTAAATAATCACTATGATGCCTGCGAGCAAATCACTTCTACAGACCACCACAATTAAGGGTTTCCGCATGGATATCGTATGAACATAGTGAATCTCCCTTAATTCCCCCTTTGACCGTGTATAGGTTATAAGCCGATCCTTGCAGTCACGAAGTAGCACCGGGCATACTCCCATGCACATCCAAAGGGTATTTCCCTCTCTCTAGTCCCGAAGGCAGATGCTATGTGGTAGACTTTACATACCATCTAGAGAGAGATATCTAATACAATATCATAAATCAATCTATCAAGGACCAAAGTTATAGATCATATTTATTTCATTTCATAATAATGTTAGGGTTTCTCCATCTCCCCAAGAAAAAGGGAAACTACTCACACATGGAAGCAATCAACAACATCATCATATTCATATGGATGGATTGAAAGTGCAAAGGTAAATCAAGTGCAAACCACAATTGTATTGGAATTACAACAAGATCTAATAAACGAGAGTTGGGGAAAATGGTGTTGATGAAGACGAAGCGGTTGATGATGAAGGGTACGATGCGATGTCCTCCAATTAGTTCGTGAAGCAGCAAGGATTTTTCCCTTCTCCAAGTTCCTCCTCTATATCCCTCTCTAGTGTGGTATTTCGAGGTTGAATGTCGGATCTCAAATCCGTTTTCACGTGGTGACAGTATTTGATGAGGTGGACGTCCTGACAGGTCGTACGGGTGGGCTCTGTGTTGGGTCCGCAGCATAGAAAACAAATTATTTCCTATGGTGTGAACTACACGCCAAGATCTATCTACTAGGTACAAAGCAACGGGTGGACATACATCCAACGAGAACTTACCCTCGTAGACAACGAGCTTTGTTAACGAGTAGGAACTCGTGGTTGATGTAGTCGTACACTTGCCGATCTCAAGATCGTGAGGAAGTCCGAGCGCCGCAACTCAGCAGCGCATCCGCACTCGCACACACGTTCAAGCCACCGGACAACCTCCACCTCCTCGCTCTAGCGATCCAGTGGAAGCAGCAACTCCTTCCAGACGAAATGCCACTGGGAACATGTATCTCGCTAATCCGAGACCATGGGGGAATAATTCTAGAGGGGGAGAGAGATCCTTCACAAGGAGGTGTGAGGATGAAGGAGGGAATGGGTGGCCTTTTATAGGAGGAGGGGGGTGCCCCCTCTCTCCATCGCCAGCGCATGGGGGGTGACCCCTCACCTCCCCCATTCATGTGGTGGTAACCCCTCCACATTAAAATGCCTCTTCACATTCCCTTTTAAAGTCTCCACTTTAAATGCATTAAATTTCTCCAAATTTAATGCTCTCTCATTTAATAAAACTCTTTTATTAAATTTATTCAGAATTTTGTTAATTACTTTAATTAACAAACATTCACATATACCCCTTGCAATATTTCAATATCACATGCAGAACCACCTTCTGCAATTTCACCCGAAACAATTTCCGGTTTCTATTGAAACAATTCCTGCGCTTTGCAATTCTTTCGTCTGAAACATATGTGCTCCAAAATGGTGTCCGGTAACTCTTAAGTGTCCACCCTACGGTTCGCGAATAATGCAGACATGATCGAGACCCTTCTCCGATCAATAATCAGCAGCAGGACCTGGAGATCTGTACTGACTCCTACACATTCAACGATGACTCCTATGATCGTGAGAACCTTTAACGCTTGTAACTAAATCCCTTTTTCTCTCGATATATTACATGTCCGAGATTCGATCATCAGTATCTCCATACCTAGTTTGATCTCGTTACCGACATGCACTCTTTTCTCGTTCCCGTGATATAACATTCTAGTGATCACATCACTTGCTTGCAAGCTATCCTAATGTGATATCACCGAGAGGGCCCAGAGTATATCTATTCGTCATCTGGATTGACAAATTCCACTCTTGATCCATGAGCCTCAACATAACACCTTTGTAGTACTGAACCCATCTTTATAGTCACCCTGTTACGGTGTGACGTTTGATGTTATCAAGATACTCTTTCGGTGTTAGCAATTAACATGATCTCATGGTCTAAGGATAAAGATTACTTCGTATGATGTTATAGCAATATAAACATAATGACTTGATCGTAATGCCATACTTCGGATGAATGTTCATCACATCATTCCACCAATGGTGTGTCCTTGTTATTAACAACATCCAATGTCCATGATCAGGAAACCTTGATCATCCTGTAATCAACAAGCTAGTCTATAAGAGAGGCATGACTAGGAACCCTTTTTGTTTATTAAACACACATGTATTGATGTTTCCGAATCAATACATTTCTAGCATGTAAAATAAACATCTATCATATATAAGGAATACATAATAACAACTTTATTATTGCCTCTCAGGGCATATTTCCTTCAGTCGCCCACTTGCACTAGAGACAATAATCTAGTTCACATAGTGATAAATCTAACACCCATGGAGTTCTGGTGTTGATCATGTTTTGCCCTAGGGAGTACTTTAGTCAACGGATCTGCTACATTCAGGTCCGTGTGTACTTTACAAATCTTTATATCTCCATCCTTGACATGCTCGCGGATGGAGTGAAATCGGCGCTTAATATGTTTGGAATTCTTGTGAGACCTTGGTTCCTTTGCATTGGCTATGGCTCCATTGTTGTCACAATAGATCACCATCGGGTCCAACGCACTGGGAACCACACCCAGTTCTGTAATGGACTCTTTCATCCAAATCGCTCTCTGCCTCTCAAGCAAAGACAACATATTCCGCCTCCGTTGTTGATCCAGCCACCACAGGTTGTTTGGAACTCCTCCAACTAACTGCTGCTCCGTTCAAGAGAAATACGTATCCGTATTGAGACTTAGAGTCATCCGGATCGGTGTCAAAGCTAGCATCGACATAACACTTAGCGACTAGCTCTTCTTCACCTCCGTATATGAGAAACATATCCTTAGTTCTTCTCAAGTACTTGAGGATGTTCTTTACCGCTATCCAAAGGTTCAACCTGGATCAGATTGGTACCTACTAGTCAAACTAATAGCATGTGCCACATCCGGTCTTGTACATAGCATGGCATACATAATAGAGCCTATGGCCGAAGCATAGGGGATCTTATCCATCATCTCTCTTTCTTCCGCCGTAGCCGGATTTTGAGTCTTACTCAATGTCTTGCCTTGCAACATAGGTAAGAACCCCTTCTTACTTTCGTCCATATTAAACTTCTTTAATATCTTATCAAGGTATGTACTCTGTGATAACCCAATTAGGCGCCTTAATCTATCTCTATAGATTTTAATGCCTAATATATATGACGCTTCACCAAGGTCTTTCATCGAAAATTTGCTGTTTAGATAACTTTTAACACTGTTTAAAAGATCTATATCATTTCCAATCAATAATATGTCATCCACATATAATATCAGAAATGCCACATTGCTTCCACTCACTTTCTTGTAAATACAAGCCTCTCCATAAGTTTGGACAAATCCAAACTCTTTGATCACCTCATCAAAGCGGAGATTCCAACTTCGTGATGCTTGCTTCAGTCCATAGATGGATCGCTGAAGTTTGCACACCTTATTAGCATCCTTAGGATCGACAAAACCCTTAGGTTGTATCATATACAACTCTTCTTCAATCTTACCATTGAGGAACGCAGTTTTGACATCCATCTGCCATATTTCATAATTGAAATATGCAGCAATTGCTAACATAATCCTAACCGATTTAAGCATCGCTACAGGAGAGAATGTCTCATCGTAGTTAACTCCTTGAATTTGTCGAAACCCCTTTGCGACAAGTCGAGCCTTATAGATGGTCACATTACCATCAGCATCAGTTTTCCTTTTGAAAATCCATTTATTCTCAACGGCCTTTCGATTGTGAGGTAAGTCCACCAAGTTCCAAACTTGGTTCTCGTACATGGATTCCATCTCGGATTTCATGGCTTCTAGCCATTTGTTGGAATCCGGGATCATCATCGCTTCTTCATACGTCGCAGGGTCATCCATTTCATCAACCATGAAATTCACAACAGGATTGCCATACAGTTCAGGAGCTGCACGTGTCCTGCTTGACCTGCGAGGTTCGGTAGTGTCCTCTTTCGGAGTTTCATGATCATTATCATTAGCTCTCTCTTCATCAGGTGAAGTCAACTCCAAAACAACTTCCGGTGCTGCGCCACTCGCCATTCCATGAAGAGAAGGTTCAATAACCTCTTCGAGTTCTACCTTCCGACTACTCACACCTTTCGCGAGAAACTCCTTCTCAAGAAAGGATCCATTCTTGGCAACAAAAACCTTGCCCTCGGATCTGTGATAGAAGGTATACCCAATTGTTTCCTTAGGTATCCTATGAAGACGCATTTTTCCGCTTTGGGTTCGAGTTTATCCGGTTGAAGTTTCTTCACATAAACATCGCATCCCCAAACCTTAAGAAATGACAGCTTAGGTTTGTTTCCAAACCATAATTCATACGGTGTCGTTTCAACGGATTTAGATGGTGCCCGATTTAAAGTGAATGCAGCTGTTTCCAGTGCATAACCCCAAAATGACAGAGGTAAGTCAGTCAGAGACATCATAGATCAAACCATATCCAATAAGGTACGATTACGACGTTCCGACACACCATTACGTTGTGGTGTTTTGGCAGGCGTGAGTTGTGAAACTATTCCACACACTTTCATGTGTGTGCTAAACTCGTAACTTAGATACTCTCCTCCATGGTCAGACCACAGAAACTTGATCTTTTTATTACGATGATTTTCCACTTCATTCTGAAATTCCTTGAACTTTTCAAAAGTTTCAGACTTGTGTTTCATCAAATAGATATACCCGTATCTACTCAAATCATCCGTGAAAGTAACAAAATAACGATATCCACCTCGTGCCGACACACTCATTGGTCCACACACATCAGTATGTATGATCTCCAACAGATTTGTCGCCCGTTCCATTGAACCGAAAAACGGCGTTCTAGTCATATTGCCCATAAGGCATGGCTCACATGTATCAAATGATTCAAAATCAAGTGATTCCAAAAGTCCATCAGAATGGAGTTTCTTCATGCGTTTAACGCCAATATGACATAGACGGCAGTGCCACATATATGTAGACATATCATCGTCAAGTTTAATCTTTTTAGCATTAACATTATGAATGTGCGTAATATTACTATCGAGATCCAATAGAAATAAACCATTCAACATAGGTACATGACCATAAAAGATATCATTCTTATAAATCGAACAACCATTGTTTTCATATCTAAAGGAATGACCACTTTGCATCAAACACGATCCAGATACAATGTTCATGCTCAGTGCAGGCACCAAATAACAATTATTTAGGTTTATAACTAATCCCGATGGCAATTGGAGAGGTAGCGTCCCGACGGCGATCACATCAACTCTTGATCCATTGCCGACTCGCATCCTGACCTCATCCCTTGCTAGTTGTCGCTTGTTCCAGAGCCCCGAGCCGAAGTTACATATATTAGCAACCGATCCGTATCAAATACCAGTGCTATCATGAGTACTAGTCAAGTACACATCAATAACATGTATATCACATATACCTTTGTTTTCCATGGGACTTCTTGACCGCCAAATACTTGGGGCGATTCTGCCCAATGGCTGCCCCTTGCAATAGTAGCACTCGGTCGACTTAGGGCCAGCTCGTTTCTTTTCAGCGTGGCAAATGACTTGCCACCCTTCTTTCTCTTGTGCTTGCCTTTCTTGTCCTTCTTGAAACCGGTGGTCCTATTGATCATCAACACTTGATGTTCTTTCCTAATCTCCACTTCGCAGTCTTAAGCATTGATGAAGCTGGAAGAGACTTCTTCATGCCCTGCATATTATAGTTCATCATGAAGCTCTTGTAGCTAGGTGGTAGAGATTGGAGAACACGATGTATGCCTAAGTCAATGGGAATCGTTATTCCCAAGGACACAAGCTTATCGGCGCATCTGGACATTTTGAGTACGTGCTCACTAACTGAGCTGTTTTCCTCCATCATGCAGCTAAAGAACTTTTCTCAGAGCATTATAACTCTCACGGCAGCATGGGTATCGAAATCATTTTCAGTTCTCCCATGGTATCAAAGGCATTGCCATTTTCAAACGCTTTGAAGTTCTAGCTCTAGCCCATACAAGATGCCGCAATGAACTAAGTTAGGTCCTCCGACGAGTCACATAGACATTCTTTTCCTCGTCAGGCATCAGAGCTGGTGGGGGCCTAGCGCGCATCTAGCACATATTGCTTTTGTGTAGCAGTGAGGAGAATCCTCAAATTCATAGCCTAGTTGGTGAAGTTGCTACCATTCGCAACAAGTTTCTCTTTCTCCATGAACACATTGAAATTAAAAGCAGGTGGTGCCATCTACAACAGAATTTGTAAAGTTTATTTAGACTAAGTTTATGATAGATTGAGTTCAACTAATCCAAATTACTAATGAACTCCCACTCAAAAACGATATCCCTCGTGTCCTTTTGGTGATTACATGAACCAAATCCACTATACCAAGTCCGATCATCACGTGAGTTGATATAGCTTCAAAGGCGAGCATCTATATGGGCATCATATCAACCATATGACTCATGCTTAACCTTTCGGTCCGTGTTCCGAGGCCATGTCTGTACATGCTAGGCTCGCCAAGTAAGAACCTTAGTATTCGCGTGTGTAAAACTGTCTTACACCTATTCCTATGAAAGCGTAGATTCGAGTACACCCGATCATCACATGATGTCTCGAAACACGATCCATAGAACGGTGCATACTCAAGGAAGAACACATTTTTATCTTGATATCTAAAAGAGGGATCATCTTATAATGCTATCAAACGCGCCAAACTAGCAGTATAAGATGCTAACATCTAATGTGTAAAGTGAGATGATATGGTCCATGCATTTGATCTCTATCACTTGCATCGTGGTATGATCTCTATCATTCCTTTGTGTGTAAGGCCAAGTTCTATGGAACTTACACGTTGAGTGTGTTGTAAGAGTATCCACCATACATCTACTTACAACAATACCATATCAACACACTAGCCCAGCAACGATCTAAACTAGACGCCTCTAATTTATCAATTGCAAGTTTTACGTGGCTTAGGGCTTTCAGAGATAGAACCGTTCTTACCTACAAACATGAACCACAACGAGGATAACTAAGTTATTAGCAACTCGTTGTAAATCAGATATTGACTATAGTAGGAGAGACAGACACCCGCCAGCCACTTATGCAAAAAAAGTTGCATGTCAGTCGTGGAACCGGTCTCATGTACGATGCCATGTAAGGTTGGTCCGGGCCGCTTCATCCCACTATGCCACCAATATCCAAAATACATAGAAGATGCAATAACATGATCATCATCGCCCACATATCAACCATATGTGTACTACCCGTGCTAAGCACCTACGCATAGATCAGGCTCTGATACCACTGTTGGGTCCGCAGCATAGAAAACAAAAAATTTCCTACGGTGTGAACTACACGCCAAGATCTATCAGTAGGTACAAAGCAACGGGTGGACATACATCCAACGAGAACTTACCCTCGTAGACAACGAGCTTTGTTAACAAGTAGGAACTCGTGGTTGATGTAGTCGTACACTTGCCGATCTCAAGATCGTGAGGAAGTCCGAGCGTCGCAACTCAGCAGCGCATCCGCACTCACACACACATGTTCAAGCCACCGGACAACCTCTACCTCCTCGCTCCATCGATCCAGCGGAAGCAGCAACTCCTTCCAGATGAAATGCCACCGGGAACATGTATCTCGCTAATCCGAGACCATGGGGGAGTAATTCTAGAGGGGGAGAGAGATCCTTCACAAGGAGGTGTGAGGATGAAGGAGGGAATGGGGGGCCTTTTATAGGAGGAGGGGGGGATGCCCCTCTCTCCATGGCCGGTGCATGGGGGGGGGTGACCCCTCACCTCCCCCATTCATGTGGTGGTAACCCCTCCACATTAAAATGCCTCTTCACATTTCCTTTTAAAGTCTCCACTTTAAATGCATTAAATTTCTCCAAATTTAATGCTCTCTCATTTAATAAAACTCTTTTTATTAAATTTATTCAGAATTTTGTTAGTTACTTTAATTAACAAACATTCACATATAGCCCCTTGCAATATTTCAATATCACATGCAGAACCACCTTCTGCAATTTCACCCGAAACAATTTTCGGTTTCTATTGAAACAATTCTTGCGCTTTGCAATTCTTTCGTCTGAAACATATGTGCTCCAAAATGGTGTCCGGTAACTCTTAAGTGTGCCACCCTATGGTTCGCGAATAATGCAGACATGATCGAGACCCTTCTCCGATCAATAATCAGCAGCGGGACCTGGAGATCCATACTGACTCCTAAACATTCAACGATGACTCCTGTGATCGTGAAAAGCTTTAACGCTTGTAACTAAATCCCTTTTTCTCTCGATATATTACATGTCTAAGATTTGATCATCGGTATCTCCATACCTAGTTTGATCTCGTTACCGACATGCACTCTTTTCTTGTTCCCGTGATATAACATTCTAGTGATCACATCACTTGCTTGCAAGCTATCCTAATGTGATATCACCGAGAGGGCCCAGAGTATATCTATCCGTCATCTGGATTGACAAATTCCACTCTTGATCCATGAGCATCAACATAACACCTTCTTTGTACTGAACCCATCTTTATAGTCACCCTGTTACGGTGTGACGTTTGATGTTATCAAGATACTCTTTTGGTGTTAGCAATTAACATGATCTCATGGTCTAAGGATAAAGATTACTTCGTATGATGTTATAGAAATATAAACATAATGACTTGATCGTAATGCTATACTTCGGATGAATGTTCATCACATCATTCCACCAATGGTGTGACCTTGTTATTAACAACATCCAATGTCCATGATCAGGAAACCTTGATCATCCTGTTAATCAACAAGCTAGTCTATAAGAGAGGCATGACTAGGAACCCTTTTTGTTTATTAAACACACATGTATTGATGTTTCCAAATCAATACATTTCTAGCATGTAAAATAAACATCTATCATATATAAGGAATATATAATAACAACTTTATTATTGCCTCTCAGGGCATATTTCCTTCACTCTGCCCATACCGCAGGTCGTTAAACCCTCTATAGCTTCCCCTCGCTTCCTCTCTTCTCCCAGGAGTGTGGAAAATCATTTAAATGACTTTTATCACTTGAAAGTATCATATTTTTACATAACATGACAGTCCCAATTGATATATTCACAAAATACTTAATAGTTTGGGATCCTGTTGAAACAAGGACAAAAGGTGTGCACGAAGACCGTAAAATACAAAAATACAGACTCTACTTATGCAAAAATACAAGATAAAAATGCTTCAAAAAATGGACTCATCAACTTACCCAAGCTAGACTCTTGCTCATCCCCGAGAAAGATG
This sequence comes from Avena insularis, assembly GCA_023614405.1. Lineage (NCBI taxonomy): Eukaryota > Viridiplantae > Streptophyta > Magnoliopsida > Poales > Poaceae > Avena > Avena insularis. The sequence continues at coordinate 426,954,632 of CM042686.1, read as the reverse complement.
GTGGCTTATGGACAAGGTCATCATGTTCATGAGTCACGAGTCATTACAATAAATGAGGCAATTGAAGCATAATTATAATATTAGATATAGAACTGCATCGTGAGTTATATCAAACTCTCACACATCACATGACTTAGAGGCTTCCACACCTTTTGTATCAATAATTTATATGAAGTTCAAAGATTAAGCATATTATACAATCATCAAGTTCATATGAACGAGCACTTGATTGAGTATGAAATATGATTATTGCTTGAGTATCTTTTGTCAACTTGCACCTCTCTCTCTTCTTTTGTTCTCCTTTTCTTTGTAGCACAACTTTTTATCTTTTTGTTTCACAAACAGTATTGTATCATGTTAATACCCTTTATGGCTCCCGTTTCTTTAAACCAATGATTATAACATGCTATCAAAAGTTTCTTCTCATATTTTATCAATACTTTATCGGCGTGGATGACCCTAAAATAATAATAGTAGTACAAGTATCACAAAACTCAACCTAACTCATACATCTAATACAATAATCATAAACTAAAATCACTTCGAATATCATAAAGTCTCAAAACTCGTCGGATATAATTCTTTCCATAGACCAAGGAAGCTGATAATGCAACTAATGCAAATTCTGGAATTAAAAACATAACATGCGTGCAAGAAGGTAAACATGCTAAAACTGTAAGATAAATTATAAGGTGTTATAGATCTCCCAAAGCTTGGAATCAAGCCGGTGGGATCAAATAATCCCTCGTGATTATTTGATACTATGATGTCTCTTATTTTGGAGAACAAGCCCTTGCGATACAGAGCCTTTCATGGAGTGTCTTGTTTGTTGCCTCCAGGATCATGATGCGAATTATGCACTGCTCGCTAATTGTTTCTAGCTGAGCCATGTATGCTTTGTGCATCTTGATTGTCTGTTTATGAGTTTCGATGGCTCGAAAGGCTAATGTCGAGGTTGGCTTCCAACCCTTTCATTATCTTCAGGTCCATCTGATCCAAATAACGATGCAACAGTTCAACATGCTTAGAAGATCCTGGAGATTTTACCTCAATCTTCCTGATACGATGGTCGAGGCTATCAAAAGAGGCTTAGATCTCTTCTCCTTGATACTTCAGCTTGTCCAAATAACACTCATCCTTTTCCTTTGGACTGAGATGGACTTCTTCAAAGTCACAATCTTGCCCTATCATGAAGCTGGATACCTTATGCCCATCCTTGATCATCTCCATCAGTTTGAACCCATCTTCAGCTCCTAGTTGATCACACCTGGCTTCTTCCCCTATCTTCTCTTGAACGGATATCGTCTTGGCATCCTCCGAGATCACACCCCTTGAGGAGGAGCCTTGAAAATCCCCCTTGGTTGGAGCAATGTCCCAAGGTTCAGACATAGCTGCAAGGCTTTTAGTACATGGGGAGCATCGGGAGAAAGATCTATTGGCAAAAGAAAAGGGAGACCTTTGGAGTAAGAAGGGTTAGTAGCAGGGAAAAACTCGTACTAGAAGTAAAAGGGCGGCCAAGAAAAGCATCTCAACAAGATAGGAAAGAAAAAGGAGAAAATGAAGAGTTTTAAGGCGATGATGACCAGTGGTATGGATGTCACCCGTACCCGATATACTTTCAAAAATTGTGCCCAACAAAGTCGGTACAAATCTTTCCAAATAATCGGTACGGGCGGGATATGACCGTACGACCCACCCGTACTGACAGTTACCAACCTTTTCACCATGCATTTTTTCTTTTAAGCGAAGCAAACAACAAAAACTAAAAAAAGGTTACACATGGTTTAATGACCTACCATACGGCGGGAACTGACCGTATGTTCCGATCGTACCATTCAGTAGAAAAAGAACAAAATTAACGAGAAGGGGTTCTACAAGCTTATCGAACTCCGGCATGAGAGGGTGTGGTCGTACCATCCGCCTGTACCAGGTTTGAAAAACTGGCAATTAACTCAGAGAAATGCAAGGAACCCGAAAACATGAACGATAACTGACGAGGGTTTAACTCGTCAATGCCCATTGTTATGGACTTGGGTTTTGGAGAAGGAGGGAGTGCTGGAGACATCTATCGGCTAGCAAACAAGCACACAGGGGACAAAGGATTTACCCAGGTTCAGGCCTCGTAGAGGTCCCTACTCCTGCTTGTCTGCTCGTGGAATTATCAAAGGAGTCGAAAGTTACAATGGTGCGCAGATGCAATCTGGCAAAGGTTGTGGAAACTAGGGTTGCGTGTGTCCTCCTCGCCGCCCCCTCCTAGCCTTTATATAGATAGGCTAGGTCTCGGGTAGCAGGTCGAGTCGGTTACAAGTTAGGGTTTTCCCCTTCAAACTTTCTATCTTTAGCTTCCTCTTGTCCTTCAAGCAATCGAGAGTCCGTAGGTTACTCGAGTCCCTCCATCCAGGCCTTGGCGACACCGTGGGCATGTATGTATTTGGACCGTATATACCAAGCTCGAGTACCTGTAGGGTATACCCATGTCAATAACAAAACAACAACAATTAAAACATAGAAAAGCAAGGCCTGGATTTCCTCACTTACTTGCTGATAATGAGGTTTGCGTTGAAGCTTTCCCCCCTTCAAATTTTGGATTCTCTTCTTTTTTCCTTTGAATATGGTTGGGCACAAGAAATTGCTAAAACCATTACAAAGAGAAACATATTTTTTTATTTTGGAGCGAATAGTGCCTAGAGGTATGCATCTTGATGACACTCCTTCTTGTGGTCTCATAATGTCCATAGGTGTGTCAACCTGTTGCTCTTTTCTTTGTAGGGAAAAATTATGAAGCGGTATCGCCATGAGTTTCGAGTGTGGATGTTATCAACACATAGTTTTTTGTACAAATAATCATAGGGTGCGCGACCAGCGCTCCCTATGGGAGTAGCCCCCCCGAGTGCCTGGTTGAGTCGAAGACTCAGGCAGGGACTAAAGAACTTTTGCGACTGGACTAAAGAACTTTTGCGACTGCTGTCGTCTTTTGCTTGCTTGTTTCAGTCAATGACTTAGGCAGGTACTAAAATACTTTTGCGACTGCTGTCGTCTTTTGCCTACTTGTTTCAGTCGATGACTCCGGCAGGTACTAAAACACTTTTGCGACTGCTGTCATCTTTTGCCTGCTTGTTTCTAGCGCTCCCTATGGGAGTAACCCATGTCCATAATCGAACTGTGTTTTGAGTGGTTGGGTTGGCTTTTGTGATTGTCCATGTTCCTGCAACAAGAAAAAGAAAGTCATAGGGTGCGCGACCAGCGCTCCCTATGGGAGTAGCCCCCGAGTGCTTGGTGGAGTCGAAGACTCCAGCAAGGACTAAAAATAGTCAAAGTTCTCCACTGCATAGCCTTGGTGACGTCAGTGCTGACACTTGTATGACCTTAGTTGCCCACGTGAGCGATTTTGACGGGACGTGACGAGTGGTGGGTCCCACTTTCTGACTTTGATTTGACTGGGCGTGCGTAATCTTATTTTTAACTGTGCCTCCTCGATTTCCGCGCGTAATGGTAGAAGTGGGGGGACGGTTCACGCTTCCTCTTCTCCACGTGTCCAACGCGATGCGTGCCACGCGTACAATAGGGTTTTTGTCAGCCGTTGGATTGCATCTCCCAGGGGTTAAGTAGGATGCTGCGGCAGTAATTTCCCATCTGCGCTCTTTCTTCCTTGCTGCCATCGCCATTGCTGTTGCTTTTCTGCTTTCCCCTGCGCCCATCTTCTCCACGATGCTGGACCAGCTCCGTTCGTTCCCGAGCTACTTCCTTTGCTCACATCACCGCCGCGCAATGGAGAAGAAGAAGGGAGGCTCTGCCGTTGATTCCGCGGCCACCATTGCTATGGCGAAGAAGAAAGGTGGCTCCGCTGCTGCGGGCACCAGCACCGCCGCCGACGGGAAGAAGAAGGTCGCGGGCACCCGCGTGACCAATGGCGCATGGCGCCCCTCTATCATCAAGGCGTCGGATCTCCGTCTTCTTCACCAAGATGGAGTTATCTCTGCGGCAGTCGCCGATGCGCGCATCCCCAGCGGTGAGGCCATTCGTTCTCCTCCCACTGGTTTTTGAGTGATGTTTCTTGCATTCATCATTCACGGTCTTTCCTTGCCTCTTCACCCCTTTCTTAGGGGTCTTCTTTGTTTCTATGGGCTCTAGCTTCATCAACTGTCCCCAAATTCGCTCCTCCACATCACTTGTTTCATCACTCTCTGCGAGTGCTGGCTCGGAATCGAGCCACACTTTGGTCTTTTCAAGCGCATATTTAAATTGAAGCGTCAGTCCGCATCTGGCTCTTTAGTTTATGATGTAGGTGGTTGCAGAATCCACGTCGACCCATCCGCCACCTACTTCGACATTAAGCTCGCAAAGTCCGTCCAGGGATGGAGGGACAGATGGTTCTATGTTCGCGACCAGAAGGCCAAGGACGAGCACTTTGGACTCGCGCCTTTTGATCCCGTGACTCCCTGCACGAAGATGCGTTCTTGGAAGAACGTGATCATGCCCTCCGAACTTGCGGAGACAGACGTGCTATATCAACGCGTCTGCGACCTCGAGAGCCGCATAGGCGCGGAAGAGGGAGGCTGCACCCTTGTCAGGACTTGGCTGCGTCGTCGTGTCCAGCCTCTCCAGGCCAGAGTCCATCCCATGTTTCAATGGGTGGCGCTGATGATGCCACTCGCGTGTCTGCCGATGGCATGTCTGCGAGTGAGGTAGATAAGAGGGTGCGACTGGTCACGAAGTACACCTTCAAGGATGTGCTTCCAAATGAGCCAGTCGTTCCTCCCTTCGACGCTTCCAATCCTCCTCCCGAGGTACAGTTGTGCTACGTAGTAGCTTATTTTCTCGATTGCGTTTTCTGTTGCTTACCTGTTATGTTTGCTGATTTTTACTGTTTGTATGCAGGAGTGGGCGGTGTCGCCTTGTATGCCTCCCCTCCCTGAGGGGATTATTCCTCGTGAAGCTTTGGAAGAGGACGAGTCTGAGTCGACTGTCCCTTCTGATGTGGAAGAGGAAGCCCCCGAGTCCGAGAGCCCGGATACTCGCAAGCGTTCGCGTAGCAGGGATTTCGACGCGTCGACTCCTTCAACTCCAGGAGGCGCGGCTGTTGGCGCGGAGTCGGCAATTCCAGCTGTTCCTGTGAGGGCTGTGGCACCGTCTTCTCGCAAGAAGATGCGATTGCCCAAGGAGTCTTCATCAGAGTCGGCGGAAGCCACATTTGATCTTGACAAATTTGACTGGTAAGTTTGCTAATGCATTCATTCTTCTCTATTTTCTTCTTGCTGGTTTTTTCCTTGGAGTTTTCCCTTTTCTCAATGTGGATTTTGTCTTGCAGTCAAGAGGCGTCGTCATCTTCGGGCGACGTCGAATTTTTGAAGGAATTGGGAGTCATTACTTCAAGGGCCAAGGTAGAGGTCGAGCGCGCTCCTTCTCCGGCGGCGGCCCACTCCGGGCACAATTCTTCGAGCTCTCCTCACGTAGGGGAGCATCGAGTAGTTGCTCGGATGACGGTTCAGCAAACTTCTCCGGAGTCGCTGGAGGACCATGTAAGTATAGCTTTCCTTCTTTTTTAATGTGGTAGTCAATCGCGTTTTGTTGCCCTCTCTGATTCCTTGCTTTGTGCAACAGCTCCTTGTAAGGGAGGCCGCGCAAGTGGCAGAGCAGGTGATGACGATGGGTCGCCAGCATGCAATGCTGGAGACGCGTCATCGTGTTGTCGAAAGTGAGTGTTCTATACTTATTTTTTTGTCTTCTCTCTGTTTTGGTATAATCGACTGACAGCCAATTATTGATTGCCATGTAGCTGAGCATAACGCTTTACTGCGCGATGTCGCCACGTTGGAGAAGACGCTAGCCGCAGCTGTGAAGGGGCACGACGAGGCAATCGCGGGTCGTGATGAAGCCCAGAAGCGTGAAGAGGATCTGCGCGCCTCCTTTGCGGCCAGGGAGAAGTTGTTCGAGGAGCAACTATTCTCAGTCGCCAAGGCCCTCTCAGGTACCTTTACTGGTAAATATGTTATTGATGTTCTTCTTCAGATCAGAGTCTGATGGCACTAGAAGTTTGATCCATGTGTGTATTTTGGTGTAGACGCTGGCGGCTTGAGTTTTGATCCACAAGCCTTTGTCGCGACGCCTCTGGCGCGCAGATTCTGCGGTCGAGGATCATAGCGCCGCTGTCCAAAATACATTGTCCAAGACCAAGGCCACCCTGAGTCGCCTCCGAGAGGAGTTTATGCCGAAGGCGGAGCTGGTCGACAATGTGGAAGAGCTGGTGGAGTCGCTCGCTGGGGGTGTGCCTGCCATGTACAAGAACTCCCTCCGCGCAGCTGGCGCGACCATGTCGCTTGCCATGGTGCAAGCCCACGGAGTCGAAGTAGATCCTTCTGCGGTGTCGAAGACGATGCCTGTTGGCATGGATGGTCAGCAGGTAGTATTCGCTCCCTTTGTGACTGCCTATGCCAAATATGGCCATTCCTTGATAAACATTGTTGCCAAGTATTCGGAGGAGCTCAATCACGCGAAGAAAGCAGCGAAAACTTGACCCTGGGGCGGCAGAAGTCGTGGCATCCGATCGCCACGGACTTGATGAAGCCCCCGAGGTCATCAAAGTCAAAGAAGCCAGCTGCTCCGTAGTTAGTTTCTTGTAATAGCTGATGAACTTGCTCTTTTGATTGGAGAACATGCCTGTTGGCGAATGTGTTTGTAGATACTTTTATTGATCCTGAATGCATCTGTTACTTTTGACTTTTGAGTTGGTTGCCTTATTTGCCTCTGGCTTGATTTTTGGTAGGGTACATCAAGTGGTCATGTGGGGGGAACCCCGGACTCGCCATCTCTTGAGGATACAATGGCACCACCATGCTCCAGGGTAGAGGAGCTTTCCTTGCTTTCGCAACTTCGTGATCGCGTTAAGCAACTGGAGCGGGAGTTTCGCGTGATCCGCGGTAGCGCGGACGTGTGGAAGTCAAAGGCTGAAAAAGCCGCCGCCCGCGAGCAATATCTGCTTAGCGAGGTGACGCAGCTGGGCGACCAGTTTAAGTGTTAGTTTGCTCATCCTCGTATTTTCCTTTGTAGTTAATCGCAATGGTACATTGTACTCATGCTGTTGATGCTGCTTCGTGTAGTTTTTAGCGCACGCCATCCGCAGGAGGAGAGGGATAGGATTGCCATCCGTCTTCATGATCTCACCCAGGAGCAACTTCAGGAGAGTGGATACTTCTGGGTAGATCATGATCGTGCGCCTGCGTTGGCGACCCTGCAGGATCACGCCTCACGAGTGCTGCTCTTTCTGAAGAAGTCGCAGTCATGTTTGAAGAACATCTATCGGGCGATGTTCCCGCTGGATGATACTCCATCAAGCCTGCTGGCTCTCCTGACCAAATTTCAAGATATGTCATGGTTCGCGATGCGTGAAAGCGCGGTTGGTGGCTGGTGCCAAAGCTGCCCTTTCCATGGTGCGTTTGCATAGGCCTAACATGGATGTCGCCGCCATTGCCTCTGGGCCATCGGTGCCACCAGTAGGATCTTCCTGGAACATGGTGCCGCATTATCAGGCGGTGGACCATCCAGCCAAGGAGGTCGTTGACTTCTTCGAGGAACAGACTAATGTTCTTCTGTTGCAAGGGTAGCCAAATATGTATCCTGCACATAAGTGTACTAGTGTTGTAAAGCTCTTATACATTTGTAGATAATTTACTTTTGAATGTGTACAAATAGCTTTAAGCATGGGGTGCGTTGCACTTATGCGAGTCCTTTTCGTTAGCCTGACCATCTTTGTATCGTTCCCTTGTCAACCTATCAGGTGCGTTGCAGCTGGGTTGAGTTTGTGTTAAGGGTTCGATTGATGTGCCAGCTACTCAGGATGTCGCGTTATTGTTCGAAGAACATATGTGTATAGGGTGGCGTAGCCCCCGAGTATGAAAATTGACAAAGTAAAGGAGAACACGGAGTTTTGGGGCACTTAGCTTTTATTTATTCGAAGAACAGTACAAAGTACAGTGTGCGGCTAAGTAGCCTTGGCTGAGTAGCCTTATTTGCGATGCAAAAGTAAAGAAAAACGACTAAGGGTAGAAGCATCGCAGTTGTGCGATGTTCCAAGGGTTGGAGTGTGTGACTCCTGTCTCTAAATCTTGAAGGCGATAGGCGCCACCTGGGATTACTTCTGTAATCACGTAAGGTCCTTCCCAGGGGGACTCGAGCTTGAGATGCCCTAACGCTTCGTCGCAGGACTAGGTCACCTTGACGAAGGACTGGTAAGTCCGCTATGGTAGTTCTTGAGTTCTCTTTGGTAGATCGTAGATCTTTCTGCGGCGATTTCTCTTGCTTCATCAAGGAGGTCGACAGAGTCTTCGAGTGTGAGGGATGACTCCTGCTCGCTGTAGGCGACTATGTTGGGTCCGCAGCATAGAAAACAAAAAATTTCCTACGGTGTGAACTACACGCCAAGATCTATCTACTAGGTACAAAGCAAACGGGTGGACATACATCCATAGAGAACTTACCCTCGTAGACAACGAGCTTTGTTAACGAGTAGGAACTCGTGGTTGATGTAGTCGTACACTTGCCGATCTCAAGATCGTGAGGAAGTCCGAGCGCCGCAACTCAGCAGCGCATCCGCACTCGCACACACGTTCAAGCCACCGGACAACCTCCACCTCCTCGCTCCAGCGATCCAGCGGAAGCAGCAACTCCTTCCAGACTAAATGCCACCGGGAACATGTATCTCGCTAATCCGAGACCATGGGGGAATAATTCTAGAGGGGGAGAGAGATCCTTCACAAGGAGGTGTGAGGAAGAAGGAGGGAATGGGTGGCCTTTTATAGGAGGAGGGGGTGCCCCCTCTCTCCATGGCCGGTGCATGGGGGGTGACCCCTCACCTCCCCCATTCATGTGGTGGTAACTCCTCCACATTAAAATGCCTCTTCACATTCCCTTTTAAAGTCTCCACTTTAAATGCATTAAGTTTCTCCAAATTTAATGCTCTCTCATTTAATAAAACCCTTTTATTAAATTTATTCAGAATTTTGTTAATTACTTTAATTAACAAACATTCACATATAGCCCCTTGCAATATTTCAATATCACATGCAGAACCACCTTCTGCAATTTCACCCGAAACAATTTCCGGTTTCTATTGAAACAATTCCTGCGCTTTGCAATTCTTTCGTCTGAAACATATGTGCTCCAAAATGGTGTCCGGTAACTCTTAAGTGTCCACCCTACGGTTCGCGAATAATGCAGACATGATCGAGACCCTTCTCCGATCAATAATCAGCAGCGGGACCTGGAGATCTGTACTGACTCCTACACATTCAACGATGACTCCTGTGATCGTGAGAACCTTTAACGCTTGTAACGAAATCCCTTTTTCTCTCGATATATTACATGTCCGAGATTCGATCATCAGTATCTCCATACCTAGTTTGATCTCGTTACCGACATGCACTCTTTTCTCGGTCCCGTGATATAACATTCTAGTGATCACATCACTTGCTTGCAAGCTATCCTAATGTGATATCACCGAGAGGGCCCAGAGTATATCTATTCATCATCTGGATTGACAAATTCCACTCTTGATCCATGAGCCTCAACATAACACCTTTGTAGTACTGAACCCGTCTTTATAGTCACCCTGTTACGGTGTGACGTTTGATGTTATCAAGATACTCTTCCGGTGTTAGCAATTAACATGATCTCATGGTCTAAGGATAAAGATTACTTCGTATGATGTTATAGCAATATAAACACAATGACTTGATCGTAATGCTATACTTCGGATGAATGTTCATCACATCATTCCACCAATGGTGTGACCTTGTTATTAACAACATCCAATGTCCATGATCAGGAAACCTTGATCATCCTGTTAATCAACAAGCTAGTCTATAAGAGAGGCATGACTAGGAACCCTTTTTGTTTATTAAACACACATGTATTGATGTTTCCTATTAATACAATTATAGCATGTAAAATAAACATCTATCATATACAAGGAATACATAATAACAACTTTATTATTGCCTCTTAGGGCATATTTCCTTCAGACTACGCGTGGCGCTTTGTACCGTACCTCGGCGGGTAGTATTGCCTCTGCTCCATGTACCATAAAGAATGGCGCGTAGCCGGTGGCGCTGTTTGGAGTTGTACGTAGGCTCCAAAGTATGGATTGCAGTTCGTTTGGCTAGAAGCCCGCGGCTTGTTCGAGTGGTCGGAGGAGTCGCTTCTTGATGCCGCTGCAGACGAGCCCGTTTGCCTTTTCCACCTGACCATTGGTCTGTGGGTGTGCTACTGAGGCGTAGCTGATGTTGATCCCCAGGTTCTCGCAGAATTCTTGGAACTCCTTGGATGTGAAGTTCGTTCCGTTGTCGGTGATGATCTTTGTGCGGACGCCAAAGCGGTAGCGATGGACTCAAGAACTGATCACATTGCGGCCGATTGCTTGGTCACTGGCATGGCCTCAATCCACTTGGTGAATTTGTCGGCTGCGACCAAGAGGTAGACGTAGCTTCCTTGCGAGGACCTTGGAAGTTTGCCAACCATGTCGAGTCCCCACTGGGCGAAGGGCCAGGCCAATGGAATAGGCCGTAGTTCTGCGCCTGGTGCGTGTGGCTTGTCCGCGAATCGCTGACAAGTGTTGCACTTTTGGACTATATCCTTGGCATCGCGCATGGCCGTGGGCCAGTAAAATGCAGCTCGTAGAGCTTTGGCAACGAGGGCGCGACTGCCAGCGTGGTGCCCGCAGGTCCCTTCATGGATGTCGAGAAGGACTACTCTTCCATCGGCTAGAGAGACACATCGTTGTAACACGCCTGTGATGCTGCGTTTATACAGTTCACCGTTGATAACGGCGAATGCCTTGGAGCATCACGCGATGTGTCGTGCGTCTGTCAGGTCGTCCGGTAGGCGCTTGCTGAGGAGGTACGTAATGTACGGCTGCGTCCAGGATTGTTCGATCATCATGACGCTCATTGGTCCCTCGAGTCCTGTGTCGAGCTCCAAGTCATCGAGTGTCATTGTCTCATTGGGTGGCGTAGCCCCCGAGTCCGTTGCTGCGCTTGTTTTCTTCTCTGCGGCCTTTGGCTTGATGGAGCGTTCAGATATGCGCCGAGAAATACCCTGTGGTACGGGTGCGCAGTGGAGCCTATGTTGGCGAAAAGTCCGCCTCCTCATTGCTTTCGCGACCTATGTGTCGCAACTCGCAACCATCAAGTCTCGTTCAAGTGTGTCGAGAGGTCGCGGTATGCGATCATGTTGTCGTTCAAGGCGCGTGACTGCAGCATTGTTTGGTTGACGACCAGCTTGGAGTCGCCATATATGATTATTCTCTTTGCGCCGCAGGCTTTTGCCATCCTCATCCCGTGCAGCGGGGCTCAGATTTAGCCTCGTTGTTTGAGGCTGAACTGCATTCGCAGGATGTATTTCAGCTTGTCCCTTGAGGTGATGTCGATGACACCGCTCCTGCTCCATCTTTCCTCTTGGATCCGTCGAAGTGCATTGTCCAGAGGTAGGACATGTCTGGCTTGTCCGGGAGTTGGTTTTCCATGCAATGTACGAGGAAGTCAGGGAGAACTTGCGACTTGATAGCGCCGCACTTTTCGTATGTGATGTCTCGTGGAGACAGTTCGATTCCCCAAAGCGTGACTCGCCCTGTGGCGTCAGGGTTATTGAGGATATGTCCCAATGGGGGGGGCGTCGTGACGTTATTCCACGATTGGGTGTTCTCGAAGTAATGGCGCAGCCGCTGGCGGTCATAAAGACGCCAGACGCCAGCTTTTGGTAGTACTGGTACCGCTGTTTTGTTGGCGTGAGGACCTCGCTGAGGTAGTATACCGGCGTTGTCTGTGGACCTTGTTTTCCTCGCCCGTTCGACGACGAGCACCTGCTAACCACTTGGTTGGTGGCGGAGATGTACAGCAGTGGTTCCCTTTCGTGGAGTTACCAATACTGGCGAGGTGGATAGCAGGCGCTTGAGGTCTTCGAATGCTTCTTGCGCTTCATTGGTCCACTCGAATTTGTCAGCTTTGCGGAGGAGCTGATAGAAGGGCAGCGCCTTTTCTCCCATTCGACTGATAAATCGACCGAGGGTCGCGATTCGTCCGGCTAGTTGCTGAACGCCTCTTATGTTCTTTGGCTTCTCCATGGCCAGTATGGCCTTTATCTTTTTCGGGTTTACCTCAATCCCTCTCGCGGAGATGAGATACCCGGCAGTAGATGGTACGCCAGATAGTGCATTTGTCCGGATTGAGCTTTATCCGGTAACGATCGAGATTGGCGAAAGTTTCGTGCAAGTCGTCGATTAGAGAGGCTTCTTCCTTTGTTTTGATTACTATGTCGTCGACATAGACTTGTATGTTGCGACCTAGTTGCTCTTTGAGGCAAGCCTGCATGCACCGCTGGTACATAGCTCCTGCATTTTTTAGCCCGAAGGGCATTGTGTTATAGCAGAACACGCCGAAGGGCGTTGTAAACGCGGCCTTCTCCTGGTCTTCCTCCTTCATTAGAATTTGGTTATAGCCTGAGTAGGCATCGAGGAAGCAGAGTCACTCGCATCCAGCGGTGGAGTCGATGATTTGATCGATCCGTGGTAGCGGGAAGTGATCTTTTGGGTAGTGCTTGTTTAAAGAAGTGAAGTCCATGCACATCCGTAGGATATCCGTGTCCTTTTTTGGTACTAGCACCGTATTGGCGAGCCAAGTGTTTTCCTTGATCTCGCGTATGAATTTGGCCTCGAGGAGTCTGTTGATCTCCATTCCGACCGCTCGGCTCGTGGCCGCATACCGATTGTTTGCTTGACTGGCCTTGCGTCGGGGTTGACGTTGAGTGCGTGCTCGGCGAATTCCCTGGGAACTCCTGGCATGTCCACAGGACACCAGGCGAAAATTTCCCAGTGCTCATAGAGGAATTCGACGAGCGCGAGTTCCTATGCGGGACTCAAGTTGTTGGCGACGAGGGCCGTTTTAGCGGGATCTGATGGATGGACCTGCACCTTCTTTGTGTGCATAGATGAGTCGAAGGAGAGGTCAGGTGAGCTTGGCCTACTCGGGGCGCATCGTTGTCTATCGCTTCCTTCAATCGCGAAGCTCCTCCCGCATGCAAGGATCGGGAGATTTTGTTGAATTCCTCGTCAGAATCGCCGATCGCTTGAAGCTCCCATTGATCGTGATGACACCGTTGGGACCTGGCATTTTCATCTGCAGGTAGGCGTAGTGGGGTACTGCCATGAACCTAGCGAACGCAACGCGTCCGAGGATGCAGTGGTATTGTGAGGGCCAGTTGACGACCTCAAAGTCGATGCGCTCGCGCCGAAAGTTCCTTGGCGTGCCGAATATGACGTCGAGGTTGATTTTGCCCAGGGGGTATACGCCTTTCCCTGGGACGATGCCGTGGAAAGTTGTGTCCGATGCCTCCAAGCAGGTTAGAGGGATCCTCATTGCTCGCAAGGTACTCGCGAATATGAGGTTGATGCCGCTTCCGCCATCCATGAAGACGCGACTCATGTCGAAGCCTCCAATTTGCGCCTCGAGTACGAGGGGGCAATGACCTGGGTGAGGTACTTGAGGCGGGTGGTCGCGTTTGTCGAAAGTAATGCACGACTCACTGCCACTGAGGTACTCAATGGTGGATGGTGGCGAGTGCGTGGCCAAATTGACTTGGCGAGTGATGGCCTTCTGCACCCTATTGGAGGGGCGCCCCTTTTGGATCATCATGGTACCCATGGCCCGTGGGTACAGTTCGCCTCCGTGGTGTTGGTCCGGTGCAGCTCTGTTCGGGGGTGGCCCAGGTTGTGGTGGTGGTGCGCCATGTGCCACAGCGCCTGGAGCGGCTCCGTAGCCTCTTTCGACTGTATTGCGGTTCATCCGAACCAATCCCTCATGTAGCTTGAGGAACTCGCGGCAGTCCTTGAGGAGGTGGCTGGACTTTCTCTTGCCATCATGCTTGTCGATGTAGAAGTGTACCGTGCATGGCCCGGACAGTTTGTCCTCGATGGAGGTCGCGGGTGCTTCATTGCGAGTGCGGCGTTGCCACACTTGCGTGGTTTTCCCGGAGTCGTGGTACCCGCCGCTGCGGTACCCGATGTTGCGGTTATCGTCGCGTCTATCAGCGTAGCCGGCTGCGACCATGTTAACGTCATCGCGATCATCGTAGACACGCATGCGACGCTTACTCTGGCGGTCGCGTCTTTGTTCGAGTTCTGCCTCCTCGTCAGAGTGAACGCAGTTCTTCACCGAATCTTCTCCATCAGCCCACCGATTCGCGATCTCCATCAGGTGGTCGATGGTCTGGGGCTTTGAGCGGCCTAGCTCCTCCCTGAGTTCCATGCGGCGGACACCACCATTGAATGCATCAATCGCGCGGTCTTCCGAGATGTTCTCCGTGGAGTTCTTGATGATGGACCACCTTTGGATGTAAGAGCGCAGTGATTCGCCAGATCTTTGCTGGCAGCATCTCAGTTCTTCGATTGAGGCGGGGCGTTTGTACGTTCCCTTAAAGTTGCACACGAAGCTGTAGACCAGCTCATCCCAGCTGCGAATGGATCTGCGTGGGAGGTTATTGAGCCATGCCCGGGCGGCGCCCTGCAGCTGTAGCTGCAAGCATTGCATGGCAGTACTTCGACTACATCCATGTAGTCTGACGGAGGAGATGTGATCCTCCAGCCAGATCTTGGGGTCCTGCAGACCGTCAAATTTCGGGTTCTCTGATGGGAGTTTGAACCCTTTAGGCATTCGCTTTTGCCTGATGGATCTGCTGAAGCATCCGCACCGCAGCTCCCCATCTTCTTCTTCGAGTCAACACGAGCACGCGTCGTGCCCTTGACTTGTCGATCTTGCGCTGCGTGAGTTCATCGCGTGCATCGTAGTCACAATCGTGTCGCCGTGAACGGCGGCGCCTAGACAGGTCGTGACTGTCATCGCTGGACGAGGGCGAGGAGTAGCGCTTTGCTAATGCTTTGCCCTTTTTCGGGTCTGGTACCGGTTCCTTGTCGAGGGCGGCCTCGATTAGCCCCAGGCCCGCGATCGTAGATCGATGCATGGCCGTTCGGGGATCTCCCGCCGGTGGCTGGTTATTGAGAAGGTACATGGTGGCCTCTGTCACCGCGGCCTATGGTGTCCTGGGAACCACGTTGCCTCTCGTGTCGACTGTCATAGAGCCGAAGTCCAGGACTTTCGCGGCGTCTATGCGTTCTTGTTCGGTGAGGTGAGCCATCCGCGATTGCCTTTTCCTGGCGAGGTGCTCGTTGCCTCTTGAGGAGGATCCTCCGTAGGAGGAGAGCCCAGCGCGACGAAGGCTCGACTCGTCCGCCGCCTTTTTATGCGCCTCAAGTTGCGCGATTGCTTGTTTTTGGCGCTTGAATTCCACTTTTAGGAGCCAGTGGTAGCCCATCAGCAGTTCCTGCGGGGACCAAGGGTAGAGGTGCACCTCGTGGGGCTTCGCGAAGCGTTCCCACTCTTGCTCGTTGAGCCTGATCACGACGCTGCTCGCCGGTTTGCTCGTTGATTATGCTTTGGGAGGTTCGATCGCTCCTCCATTGCTCGTTGCCGTTGGCGGCGTTAAGTAGTCGGTGCCGTTGCCGGTGTTACCACCATTGCCGCGGTTGGCGGAGGTGTCGCCCGCGTTGATGACGGCGCACATGAAGTGATTTGGGAAGCTGTTGCTTCCACAACTTTCACATCCGGAACCGTAGGTTCCATCTTTAGTGGCCAGATTGCTTAGATCGGAGTCGCGACTACTGTCACTGACCATGTTCCCAACTGCCGCCGGAGCATTGAGATCACTAAGGGTGCCGGTCGATGGAGGGAACCATGATGCTAGGGCAATCGCAAGCCACCTGATCAGCGTGCGTCTTATCGACCAACTTGAAGCGGAAGCTCCCAATCGCCAGCTGATTCCGTCGCCCATGGACTCAAGGTCGGGCGAGTAGCCGGCGTGGACAAGAAGTCGGCGCGAAAATCGCGAATCTCCGCTGTTGCAGAGTTGTAGATCGCGTTTGGTGGAGCCGAAGAAGCCGCAACATCAGCACTCCCAATTCCCACAGACGGCGCCAATTGACGAGGGTTTAACTCGTCAATGCCCATTGTTATGGACTTGGGTTTTGGAGAAGGAGGGAGCGCTGGAGACATCTATCGGCTAGCAAACAAGCACACAAGGGACAAAGGATTTACCCAGGTTCAGGCCTCGTAGAGGTCCCTACTCCTGCTTGTCTGCTCGTGGAATTATCGAAGGAGTCGAAAGTTACAATGGTGCATAGATGCAATCTGGCAAAGGTTGTGGAAACTAGGGTTGCGTGTGTCCTCCTCGCCGCCCCCTCCTAGCCTTTATATAGATAGGCTAGGTCTCGGGTAGCAGGTCGAGTCGGTTACAAGTTAGGGTTTTCCCCTTCAAACTTTCTATCTTTAGCTTCTTCTTGTCCTTCAAGCAATCGAGAGTCCGTAGGTTACTCGAGTCCCTCCATCCGGGCCTTGGCGACACCGTGGGCCTGTATGTATTTGGACCATATATACCAAGCTCGAGTACCTGTAGGGTATACCCATGTCAATAACAAAACAACAACAATTAAAACATAGAAAAGCAAGGCCTAGATTTCCTCACTTACTTGCTGATAATGAGGTTTACGTTGAAGCTTTCCCCCCTTCAAATTTTGGATTCTCTTCTTTTTTCCTTTGAATATGGTTGGGCACAAGAAATTTCTAAAACCATTACAAAGAGAAACATATTTTTTCTTTTGGAGCGAATAATGCCTGGAGGTATGCATCTTGATGACACTCCTTCTTGTGGTCTCATAATGTCCATAGGTGTGTCAACCTATTGCTCTTTTCTTTGCAAGATCTGCAAGTCAAACTCTTGCAAAATTAAAGTCCAACAAACCATCGTTGGCTTAATGTTAGTTCTTTCAATAATTTCCTTTAAGCTATAACGATCAATATGTACTCTGACTTCTAAATTTATCACAGAAAAAGACAATAGTGAAGAGTTTGTTTTCTACCTTGGATAGTTCTTTTGAGTGTTGTTCAAGGTACGACAAGCGTGATGAATGATATTAAGTTCATCGCCATCACATTGACAAAGAATAGCTTCCACTGCTTCATGACTGGCTTCACAAAACAAATCAAAAGGATTTTTCCAATTAGGTGGTTTAATGATAGGAGCATTAAGAAGGGCTTGTTTTAATATGGTGAAAGCGGTAAGACTGTTTTCATCAAAATGAAAAGTTGCATCCTTTTGTAAAAGGTTAGTTAATGATCTTTCAACTTTAGAGAAGTTCTTAATAAACCTTCTGTAAAATCTTGCATGACCTAAGAAACTTCTTATTCATTTTACATCTCGAGGAGGCAATAGCCTCTCTATTTCTTCTATTTTTGCTTTATCGACTTATAAGCCCTTGCGTGAGATCTTGTGACCCAATACTATACCTTCTTGAACCATGAACTGGCATTTCTCCCAATTCAAAACAAGGTTAGTATCCTCGCATCTCTGTAAAACTTTATCAAAATTATGGAGGCAATGATTAAATGAAGTCCCATAGACCAAAATCATCTATGAATACTTCCATATCATTTTCAACATAAACAACAAATATAATGGTCATACACCTTTGAAAGGTAGCATGTGCATTATAGAGGCCAAAAGGCACACGGCAATAAGCATATAAACCAAAGGGACATGTGAATGTTGTTTTTAATTGGTCATCTGGATGGAAAGCTATCTGAGAGAAACCAGAATAACCATATAAGTAACAAAAATGAGAGTGCATAGCAAGTCTCTCTAAGGTTTGATCTATAAATGGCAAAGGGTAATGATCCTTTCAAGTTTCCTTATTAAGTTTTCTAAAATCAATGCACATCATATGACCAATGATAGTTTGAGTAGGCACTAAATCATTATGTTCATTTGGGACTATAGTGAACCCACCTTTCTTTGGAACACAATGAACAAGACTTACCCAGACACTTTCCTCCACATGGAAAATGATACCTGCATCTAGAAGGCGCATTACATCCTTTTTCACATCTTCTTTCATATGAGGTTTAAGTCTTCTCTGAAAGTTTGCGACCGGCTGGGCTCTCTCTTCCATAAATATTCCATGAGTAGCTATTGAGGGACTAATCCCTTTCAAGTCATCCATTGAATAACCAAGAGCCTTACAATGCATTCTTAAGACTATAATTAAAATTTTCTCTTCCTTTTATGCAATATTAGAGCTTATAATAACACGATATTTGTTAGTGCTATCAACAAATCTATACTTTAATTCTTTAGGGAGGGGTTTGAGTTTAGGAGAGGGAAGCTCATCATCACCTTTTCTTATGGGTGTCTCATAAACTTGGTTCATTTCAAGGTTAACTATAGGGGCTGAATTAAGATATTCATCAACTTCATTTTATCTATATCTTTGGGAAGATTGTCATTTTCAACTAAGCTTCTTTCTAGATTATCACTGGGAGTCTCATAGAACACATCAGCAAGACTAGTAATGTTACCTTCCTCTTCTTGCTCTTGCTCATATTCTTCAAGCTCATCAATAGTTGGCCTGTGTTGAAATCTAGAGAAATGAAAGTTCATTTTATCCTCGCCAAACTTGAGAGACATCGTCTCCTTCTTGCAGTCAATGTTTGCTTATGCGGTATTCAGAAAAGTCCTTCCAAAAATAATTGGACAGTAAACGTCAGTAGGCATATCAACAAGTGCAAATCAATATGGTACTTATAAGGTCCAATACAAATTGGAACATCTCCAATTATTCTCATAGGAATTCTGAGTGTTTTATCCGCTAGCATAATTGTCATATCAGTGTCTCCTAATTCAGTTGGTTTGAGTTCATCTTGGATTTTTAAATATAAGTTATAAGGGATAACGTTAATAGCTATTGCAATATCACAAAGGCCATAATAGGAAGATCCACCAAAGGTGCAAGGAAAAATAGGTTTACCAACATTTTTTGCTTTTACCTTCCCTTCAACAAACGGATAAGCTTCGGTGTCTAGCTCGATTACATTGCAGTGCAAAACATGGTCAATATATATTCTTTAGTTGTCTCACCCATAGCCTACATGCCTCCTTGAATAATTTCTTCTAGTTGTGCATCTTCTTCTAGCTTCTTGAGGATCATTCTTTCCTCTTCTAGTTGTTCTTCAAATTGTTAGGCTATCATATGTTTTCTCACTATGCTTGGGAAAGAAAGGGGTCTGCATACGGTGCTCTTTTATTAAATGGCTCAACAGGGGTCACAATTTTCATATCCACATCTTCAACTTGCTTAGATGATGGAGTATATCCAAGCCATTCTTTCTTTGGGGCTTCAATGTGTTGTTCTGTAAAATACTAAAGGATTTGCAAAATAGTATCATCATCAAGTTGAAGCTCATTAGAAATTTCCTTAACCTTACCAGATTCCTTATAAATATTGAGACAATCATATTCAATTTCTATTCCTCCTTCGCTGCCTAAATCAAATCCCCAAGTTTCTCTATTTCGACAAATTCATTCTAGAAGCTCCCAAACTTTAGTTATAGTTAGGTCCATAAAGGAACCTCCGGAGTTTGAGTCAAGTTCATGTTTTATGTCTTGATTATGTCCCCCATAGAAAATATGTAAAACATACCATTCAGGTAAATCATGATGGGGACATCTATTAAGAATATATTTATACCTTGTGAAGGCTCTTACTAAACCTTCTCCTGGGCGGTTCACGCAATTAGTGATTGCCATTATTATTTCAGCAGTATTTACTTTGGGAAAGAATAAAAATACAAATTCTCCTTTAATCTTTTCCCAAGTATCAATCTTTTCTAAAGGGCAAATTCTATACCAAGCTAGAGCAGTGTTGGTTAGAGATTGGCTAAACAATTTCAGTTTTAATTCATCATCAGAATAGCCTTTCAATTTTAGTGTCCAACATAACTCGGTAAAATGCATTAGGTGAGCATATGGATCCTCATATGGATCATATCCTACAAAATTTTTCTTATGAATAATAGCGATGAAACGAGGGTTGACCTCATATTCATGTTCGATTCCCTTCAGGAATTCCTTAACAAATCCTCTATTAAACTTCATGAGGTACTTAGTTGCATCAAGCTGATTCATCAGCCCTAGTGCAGTCATGGTGTTTAACTAAAACTAGTAAACAACTTTAGTAAAACAATCAGTAGAATTAGCAAATAAGAACAAAGACCAAAAATTCTTAGATCCCCAGCAATAGTGCCAGAAAATAGCTTGATGACGGCAGTGCACATATCGATTGTATCTAGTTTCAAAATAATAGTATCAGACCCACATAGAGCTATTTGGTTTAGGTCTTTATGCCCCTTGTCACTATCTACCAAAGGATACTTGTAAGCTTCCTTTGATCTCAACTAAAGGGTGTTTGAAAGGTTTTTGTGTTTGGATGCATGAAATTAATAAAAGCAAATAAATTAAATAATTAACAAAAGCGTTGGAAATAGTGTTGGAACTCAATAAGGCTAAAATGTTCTCGGGGATGTAGGATACACCACTAGCATATGAGAATTATTATGATTAGGATAATCTATGTCTTTCGTCATGATGTGCATGGAGGGGGCTCCATAATAAGATGTTCACTACAAGTCTCGCGACCATCCTCTTCTACGAGTCAAGTTTTGAGGTCATCTCTAAATAACCACTTTGATGTCTGTGAACAAATCACTTCTACAAACCACCACAATTAAGGGGTTTGCCATGGATATCGTATGAGCTTAGTGAATCTCCCTTAATTCCCCCTTTGACTATGTATAGGTTATAAGCCGATGCTTGCAGTCACAAAGTAGCACTGGGCATACTCCCATGCACGTCCAAAGGGTATTTCCCTCTCTCTAGTCCTGAAGACAAATGCTATGTGGTGGACTTCACATACCATCTAGAGAGAGATTTAACACAATATCATAATGTAGGGTATTTGTAGTAGAAAACAAAAAATCTATGGTAGAACTACCCGAATGCCTAGATATATCTACGAGTTAATGCAGTAATGGGAATAGAAGTTTGGTGACATACCCTTGTAGACCGAATGCGGTTAACGTCTCGTGGGGAACCTGGTTGAAGTAGTCGAACTTGTAGCCGACCTCAAGGTCGCGAAGATCCCCACCTTCTCCTCCTAGTCCTTGTATGACATTCACAACCCCACTATTGTTGGCGCCGTCCGAGTACTCGCACACGCACGGTGTCTGATGATGACTCATGTTCTCCTTGATCCAGGCGGGATGCGGAAGTAGACCCCCTAGAACCGGGATCCAACAGTGCAACGGTGTGTCGGTATTGTTGACCCTCCTGTGCGCAGTTCTTTGTGGAACCGCACTCTTGAGATTCAACTGAGAAAGAGGAGGGGAAATTTCCTAAGGAAAATAGTCCTTAGAAATCCCCTTTTTTGTGTGTGTTTTCCCACCAATATAGACCCATTTATATAGGTGGAAAAGTAGGACTCCTTCCCTCAAGTCCCCATGTGAGACTAAAAGAAAAGGAGAGGAGGTGTAACCGGCTGGGCCTGCCCTAAGACGTGAGCTCCCCTCTTCGCTGACCGGGCGGTGGCGACCACTTGGGCCGGAACTCTGCCCCGCGGACCGCCAACACTGAGCAGCAGTGGCTGTGCGCCACGTATGCGTGGGTGCCAGTGCCCGCCCACTCGTCCGTGTGGGGCCAGATGATGATCCACTTGCTGCAGCCTGGCAGCGGCGGCTGCTGCCCCGGGGTGGCCTCCATCTCTAGTTAGTTCCATCCGGGGAATCGGCTCATTAGTGGAGGTTGCCCCTAATAATTAATTTAAATATTTTAATTAATATATTAATTCCTAATTAATATATGTAAATGTATATTTAAATCCCTATTAATTCGAAAACAATTTTCGTCTTATTCCTTCTTCCAAACATCTTTGGATCCTCTTCGGAACTATTCTAGCAATGTCTTTATTGGAACAATTCCAATGCTCTTCTTTATCATCTATGATCCCTTCTTTCCATATCAATCTTAAAACATCGTCAGACCCTTAAGTGTGTTACCCTATGTTCGGGAATGTAAAAGACATAATTGAGATCACTCTCGATCAATGATCAATAGTGGGACCGGGATGTCCATAATGACCCCTATGCATTCCCGAGACTCTGACTTGTTAGAACCATAAACTTTGTGTCCCTATCCCTTTGTTTCTTTGATACATAACTCATCTGAGATTCAACCTATGGTATCAACATACCTATCTCGTTGCCGAAAAGTCCACTTAACTTGTTATCGTGATATTGTATCCCCTGACCTAGTCAATGGTTGCAACCTGTTGTATACAGTTTCATCGAGTGGCCTAGTGTATCTTCTCGCCACATAGGTGAACAAATCCCGATCTTGATTCACAGGCCTCAACTGTTCCTCTGGAATACCTAATGCACACCTTTATAGTCACCCAGTTACGATCATGAGTTGATGTAATCAAAGCAGCCATGAGAGATAGTGATTAATGTGGTCTCACAATCTAAGGAGAAAGTCACTTAGTTTTAGAGGATTGCAGCGGTAAGCCCTATGACTTGATATCATTGCAATACTTCAAGTGGTTAATGTCCATCATATCATTCTCCAATGATATGATTCTATTATCAACTAACATAAATGCTCCATGACCAGGAAACCTTGATCATCGGTTGCCCAACGAACTAGTTGAATAGAGGCTACTAGGGATCTGGTTTGTTTACATACCACACATGTATCAATGTTTCCACTTGATACAGTTATAGCATAGTATGAAACTATTATGAACTAATTTGAGATATCATAATAAACCTATTTATTATTTGCCTCTAGGGCATATCCCTTTCACATAAATTAACAGATCAAAGACCAAAGTTAGAGATCATATTTATTTCATTTCATAATAATGCTAGGGTTTCTCCATCTTCCCAAGAACAAGGGAAACTACTCACACATGGAAGAAATCAAAAACATCATCATATTCATATGGATGGATTGGATGTGCAAATGTAAATCAAGTGCAGACCATAATTGTATTGGAGTTACAACAAGATCTAATAAACGTGAGTTGGGGAAAATGGTGTTTATGGAGATGCAGCGGTTGATGATGAAGGGGATGATGCAATGTCCTCCAATGATCCCTGAAGCGGCAAGGATTTTCCCTTCTCCAAGTTCCTCCTCCAAGTCCCTCTCTAGTGTAGTATTTCGAGGCTAGAAGTTTCTGTGAATGTCAGATCTCAGATCCATCTTCGCATGGTGAAAGTATTTGACGAGGTGGATGTCCTTACAAGTCATAAGGGTGGACGGTACAGGAGGGATCTGCCCATGCTGAAGGTTGTTAAACCTTATGTAGCTTCCCCTCGCTTCCTCTCTTCTCCCAGGAGTGTGGAAAATCATTTCGATGACTTTTATCACTTAGAAATAGCATATTATTGCATAACATGACAGTCTCAATTGATATATTCACAAAAACTTAATGATTCGGGATCCTGTTGAAATAAGGACATAAGGTGTGTGCGAACGCCGTAAATATAAAAACCTAACTCATGCAAAAACACAAGATAAAAATGCTTCAAAATGGACTCATCAACTTCCCCAAGCTAGACTCTTGCTCATCCCCGAGCAATATGGTGGCTTATGGAAAAGGTCATCATGTTAATGGGTCACGAGTTGTTAAAATAAATGAGGAAATTGAAGCATAATTACAATATCAGATATAGAACTACATCGTGAGTTATATCACACATCACATGACTTAGAGGCTTCCACACCTTTTGTATCAATAACTTATATGAAGTTCAAAGACTAAGCATATTATACAATCATCAAGTTCATATGAACAAGCACTTGATTGAGTAAGAAATATGATTATTGCTTGAGTATGTTTTGTCAACTTGCACCTCTCTCTTTTTTCTCTTTTTCTGTGTAGCACAACCCTTTCTCTTTTGTTTCACCAACAATATTGTATCATGTTAATACTCTTTATGGCTCTTGTCGGTTTAAACCAATGATTACAACAGGCTATCAAAATTTTATTCTCGTATTTTGTCAATACTTTATCAATGTGGAAGACCCTAAAATCATAATAGTGGTTCAAGTATCACAAAACTCAACCTAATTCATACATCTAATACAACAATCATAAACCAAAATCACTTCGAATATCATAAAGTCTCAAAACTCATCGGATATAATTCTTTCCTTAGACCAAGTAAGCTGATAATGCAACAAATGCAAATTCTAGAATTAAAAACCTAACATGCGTGCAAGAAGGTTAACATGCTAAAACTGTAAGATAGATTACAAGGTGTTATAGATCTCCCCAAGCTTTGAAATCAAGATGGTGGGATCAAATAATCCCTCATGATTTTTTGATACCGTGATGTCTCTTATTTCGGAGAAGAAGCCCTTGCACCGCGGAGCCTTTCATGGAGTGTCTTGTTTGTTGCCTCCAGGACCATGATGTGAATTCTGCGCTGCTCGCTAATTGTTTCTAGCTATGCCACATATGCTTTGTACATCTCAATCGTCTATCTCTGAGTTTTAATGGCTTGAAGGCTAACGTCGAGGTTGGATTCCAACCCTTTCATTATCTTCAGGTCCATCTGATCCAAATAGCGATGCAATAGTTTAACATGCTTAGAAGATCCCAAATATCTTACCTCAATCTTCTTGATACAGCGGTCTAGGTTATCAAGAGACACTACAACATTGATCCCAGGCGCTGGCTAGATGCCGAGGCACAACCTTAGTCGACTTGCTCGCGCTGGCGTGGCAAAAAAAGCAGCTAGAGATAACTGCGTTAGGGATTCTGAAACGACGGCGGATTTTTCGGCGTGACACAACGTGAGCCACTAAGCTAGCACTTCCATGGCAGCAAATCATGTACGCACGTGGCCCATGTAGCGAGACACTACTTAGGTGCCAGTACAATTCAGTGTCATCCTATAGACCCATGCACGACATAATTTTTTAATGCTCCCAATGATGCTTTTAGGCACATCAATTTAGCCAGCGGTTTTGATATTTAGGGTTCCCCTAATTTACACCAATTCACACATGTTGCTTCCAAATATTACAACACAAATTCGAATATTTAGCATAATAGAGTATCGGACACATACATCGTAGCACTACAAAAGGAATCATAATCATTTTTGAAACATCCATCACACAAGGTTTGAAGAGAAGTTTAAGTGTAATCGACTACACATAGATTGACCAATCTTCGACTAGCAGGGAACCCATCTCGTCTAGGGTAAAAAGTGCTACGATGAAGTGTTGATTGCTTGGTATTCAGTTGAGTCTGCGACAAACTCCTGATGAACAAGGAATAAAAGTAACTATAAATCACTTTGCAGCAAATAAGGAAATATGTATAGTAGCATATATACTATCTAAAAGACCAGACATACTTTTTTTGATCCAAGAATAGAAATAGGTATACTGTTGGACCTAGGAGCTCCTTTTGCCTTCATGACCTACAAAGTTAGTAGATACACATTTGTCAGGATATGTGCATTTGATAAATCTAGCATCTTGTAACATCCCAATTTCAGCAACCCTGATTAGTTGTCCAGAATGCAAAAATTAGGGGAACAAAAACTTTTTATTGTTTTAGTGATAAAATGTTTGTTTGCTTGTTTGTTGATGCTTATGCATTGAGTGTATAGCAAATGACATACTCCTTACCTCAACCTCAGTTGACAAAAGCTATTTAACAAAAATTGCCTTGGCTTATTTTTCATATTCTCTAATGTTCTGGCATTTCAAAAACCTGAGCCAAGATTCATTTGCAAACCAAAAATTTTTAGTAGATTCCATTGTCAAAATTATGGAGATCTATAAGATATAATCTCCTTATGTTTTCAAGACAGAACCTGCAAAATACTCTTACATCTAGGTTTCTCTAAAACCTTTTTATAAAACTTTTGAACTCTACTCTTGGTAGATGTACCAAGGACCTTACCTTGTTCAAACTCCAACCTGTCAAAATACCCATCCTTACCTCAAGCTAGGCTTGGTGGTAACTCTAGTAATAGCTTGAGTTACTTGTTAAGATGAATTGCCTTGATCTGTTGTCTGATGATTTGCCTTGCTCTGCTGTTTGACTTGTCTGCTTAGGAGTAGTATGAGCTATTATAGGGGATCATCATCTACCATCTAGGTAATCCAAGAGTGTCAACCCTAAGCAAGTTAACCAAGCTGGATCTAACCTATATCCACTAGGTGATCATCTAAAACCATTAACTAGATCACTTCTGAAGTTATTCATTCTAGAAGTTTCCAAGTCAATGAAGACCAATATCAAGCATGGATCTATTCTTCTCAAACTACACTTCAACATCATCCACCTGATGATGCTTTAATACCTTGCAACCTGTAACTACCTCGGTGAATTACGCTCCTAGTTACAAGCCTGGATGAGCAGAAATGGTTGAAATAGTATGGTGGGGCCCAAATGCCACTCACAGGTAGACCTTTCGGCCGTCCCAACCATTTCCAAACATCGGGACAAGAACGGGCGGCGTAATCGGTAGGCGAAGGGATCAACTACATACACAAATGAGTATGTATGCAAGCCACCATACAACAGTACATCAGAGCCATTCCATCTAAAAAGAAAGGAAATATAGCAACGCCATACGGCAAGATCCAAATATCCTAGATAGATATAATAGTTTAGGATATCTCCTCATACATCAAACATCATAGTATCAAGCGGAAGCGGAAAACAAGATCCGAGTACGGATAAGAAGCAAATCGGCATAAGATGCCCCATAAATAAACACATCCCGCCTAGATCTCACGGATCCTCGCTCCGAATCTCTACACCGAATGATCGTTGCCCACATCGTCTGCCTCCTCCACCCAAAGATCCATCTTGAGTTTACTGTTCATCTGAATCAAACAATTTATTATCGTGAGACCCTAGGGTACTCAGCAAGTCTTTATGCCTCTAAAGGGGACACAACCTGGGTGACGAATTGCAGCAAAAGATAAACCCTAACAATTCTAGAGATACTCGCTAACCATCCGCCTAACCAGAGATAGACGGATGTCCGTGAATTATTAATAACAGTTATAACGGTAATCTTAACAGATCCATCCTCCTCCTCGCTTACCGACGAGGAAGCGGACGAACAACCCCCCCATCCGTTGGCAGTTTTATTATCCATTCCATGAGTGTTGTACTATTTACTAGTCAGGTAACTAGTCTAGTCAAATTAGAAGCGGTACTTTAGTTATGCTTGTCTATGATCGAGAAACTGTGCTCCAAGTCGTCCATAACCGCGGACACGGCCAGAAAGTTTTACCGCAGGGTGCACAAATAGCAACACACACTCGATCAACCTCGAAAAACCAAATCAAAACCCAACGAGGCGATCACGACAAAGCGATCACAGATTCAAATATTTCAGGGCCACCCATTAAGCTACCCTTGCGAAGCTGGCCGGCTCTGAGACGGACTCAAGGTTTGGGGGTCAGTACGACTGGGAACCCGAAAGTGTGACTGGGCTTGTCGATACAGCGAAAACGGGTCACGGTCCTAAACAATACAGTGTGTAGTACCTCGCACAATTTAAATAAAGCAGTAAAGCATGGCATAAGTACAGGATAGTAAATAAAACCTCAAACTAGTTTGTGGCCCCAAGAAATAAGAATGAATCAAGCTCTGGCTCAGGGGGGTTCATAAGCCTCCCGGATGTGGATAGCGCGAATATTCAAGGAACAGGAATCAAGTACTCGGGGTCCTACGGGACACAAGTGAGCCTGAAAAACCAAATAGCGAATATGGCTCACCGATGCCACTTTCATTAGTTATCCCATACTACTCAGGTTAAGTTGTTTAGGTACCTCATTATCCATCAGACACTCACATACCCTACACATGCTGTTCTACGACTCGCATGGCTCAACCAACTCCTGTAGTAATGGCTCATGGGATGGAGGAACAAGCTTCGGTGGGGTTTAAAAGTAAAGGCTATGCAATACTTGGGATTCAATTTAATGCAATCGTGACTCAATGATGCAAGAATAAGATAGAGGCAATAGGTACTATATGTATGCAAGCATGTGGTAGTGCTTGCACGGCAGCTCGATTGAAGCGAGAGAAGGATCTGGTAGTGCTCCTGGTTCTCTTGATATATCCTTTCATAGCCTATTCGAAGAAGAACCAAACAAACAAGGGCCAACATAAATAAAGTGTGCAAGCATATGAATTAAATGCGACAAGCAAACAATCATGCCATGATGAATGATGCACAATTTGCATGGCAATAAAGTAGCATGGCATGGGTGAGGTGTGGAATACAAGAAGAAACCATTTTAATGAGTTTTGGCCCCATTTTATCCTCATATTAGTTGCTGCATACTTTATATTTATATGATGCATGCTGCAAAACAGAACAAGGATTGCATAAACAGAAAGGTCTCGTCGAGCTAATCATTTTAGACATATTATTTGTTAAATTTGGAGTTATAAATCAAAAGTTGTTAATTAATTAAGGTAAAAGGGCATTTTATTGTAATTTTAATCAACTTGAAAATTAAAGTGCCCAAAATATATTTTGAATGGCATATTTGAATTCCTCACATTTTTCTGATTTCAAAACATATATTATTTGTATTATTTGGAATTATATTTTAAAAGTTATTATAAAACAGATTTGAATTTTTGAATTTGAATTAATTTGAAAAGATTTGAATTAAACAGAAATACACAGAAACTTTTTATACCCAAGTTAAGCTAGCCACAGACACATCCGGTGGGCCCATCTTGACTCAAAGCATAAGCAAAAGGTTTTTACATGGTATAGCTAGCCTTGGGGCGATTGGTGTGGGCTCGAGGCTCGGCGGACCCACACGCCAGTGGGCGGATTCGAGGTAGCCACGCGGCACAGCGGGGGATTGCGGGTTGACGGAACCTAAGTGCAGGGTGTGTTTTGTAAAACGGCAACAGACGCTGGTTGGTGGGTCCTGCGTACCGCGGGTTTAGCCTAAAAACAAGGCAGGGGGTTAAACGCAAAAAGGTTTGCCCGCACTGTTCCTCTTCTCTGATTTCCCTGACGAGCAATGCGCGCGCAGACGCAGCTGCGCGCGGGATCGATCCGGGGACTGGCGTCTACAGCGCGTGGCGGCAACCACTGCGGTGGGCTCGGGGTGATGCCCGGAGGGTGGACGGGGCCTAGATGAGGTTCTGCTCTTTGCGGGGGCGAGCAGACGCCGCCGCTTGCAGACCGAGGGTCCTCGACAGAACGCACGTCGTGGCCAGGACACGACGGCGAAGGCGAGGGTGTCTAGGAGGGAGGTTGGCTCACCGTGGGGCTGTCGGTGGTGTTGGAACGGTCGGAGGAGCCGACGATCGGTGGCGAAAGCGCACGGAGATCTAGGGTTAGCGTCGGTGGCGTTGGTGTTCTTGGCTCGGTGCTCCTCCTCCTCAGTGGCCAGCGTGGTCGGTGCAGTGGAACCTCCTCGATCTCCCAGGCCACTTCACGGATGCTCTGCTCGACTGGATCAACGGGACGTGGTGGCGGCCGACGGTGGCCGGCTAGAGAGGGTGGCCGGTGGTGGAGAGGAAGGTGAGGAGAGGGCAGGTCCTGGGGTAGATCTGGACGAGAGCGAGGAGACATGGAGGAGGGGATAAAGTAGAGAGGGGGGAGGAAGGTGCCGTGGGGAGGTGGTAGATGGAAAAAGGTGGCTCGGCCACCTTTCTCTCCTTCCTCCTCACGTGCTCGGTCTGGGCAGGGCAGGTAGGGGAGGCTTCCAGGTGGGGCAAGGTGAGGCCAGGGAGGCAGGGGAGGCTCGGGCTGGTGGGGGCATGCAGGCAGAGAGAGAGCTAGAGGGAGAGAGGGGTAGCCTCGGGTAGATGTTAGGGTTGGGTAGGGGAGGCTCGGGCTGGTGTTTAGGGGAGAGGGGGTAGCTAGGTGGGGCCGGGGTGATCAGGTGGCCAAGTGGGGCCAGCTAGGTAGAGAGGAGAGAGAGAGGCCGAGAGAGAGGGGTGGTAGGTTTAGGGTTTAGCTTAGAGAGAGAGGCTAGGGTTAGGTTAGATGGGTGTGGTTTAGAAAGGGGGGTGAAGAGAGAGGAGTGGTATGGTAGCTAGGGTTTGCTTTTGTCAAGATCAAGCCAAGCACATGCCAAGCTCCAACAAGATCAAGACAAGAAAAGAGAGGGATGTGGTGATAGGGTTTAGGCAAGATCAAATAAGACCAAGCCAAAAGGAGGGAGAGAGAGATGAGAGATGAGATGGTTCACCCAAAAATCCAAAAACAAGCAAAGGAGGACAAAGTTGGAGATGGTTGCATGGCCCATGCAATATACTTAATGCCATGTTTTAAACTTGTGAAACAAATTAATAAACATGGCATTATTCTTATGCATTTCCAAAAGTGGAATGAAGCCAAGAAAAAACAATTTAAAAGAGAGTTCCAAGTGGAGTAGATGGAGATGATCACATTTGATTATAATTGGGACTTGCTAGTGTGTATATTCCACTAGATGCTTACTATTCCCAAAAATATCCCCACATGATCATAAACCCATAATAATCCATATGGAAGCTAGGAAAAGGGTTCCACTCACAAGGCATGCAAAGGTGGCCATGTGGCTCTCATATATCAATAATGTGAAAACAACATGATGCTAAGATGAGAGCATGTGGAAAATAGAATTGGATCCATCCCAACCCACATGAGCTAGAGGTAAAACCCAATAAAGTGCAAAGCTCATATTTAGTTGGATGGTGGAATATAAGGTGGTGAAAAGAAAGGGTGGTGGAGTTAATAAAAGATGTGCCCCCAACTCAACTTGGGCATTTAACAATATATTAAGAACCAAATACAATATCAAGAGGCAAATACAATTAATAATGCATATGAGAGAAGAACCATCACAAAAAGGGTTTTATATGATGCTCAAATGCAAGGTGGCATGATGACATGAGCATGATATAATTATGATGCAACAATTATATATATGAAGTAGCCAATATATAGACTAGGCTAGTAGCATTGCAATTGTTAGACAATTGGGATGCTACACAACCCATCAAAAACATCCCCACTCATATTCTAGTCAAAACCCCTAAATCTCCTAAATTTGACTAAGTCTGGAAACTGTTTCCACATCACTTCTTTGAATGCCTCTCTTTCTCACCCCTTATGCATTTTTGGTAGTGCACTTGAACCATCTTGTATACCATCCTAAGGAATACCAAGGCCCACTCTTGCCCCTGGCTAGATCACCTTTTAACCCACTTGTTCTTGATGGTCTTGTAGGCAAGAAAACATATTTTCCTACAAATCTTATCAACTATCCTACTTGGTCAGAAGCTGCCACCTTCATCCTACCTTCCTTGGACTAACTATTTGAATGATTGTGTTGTCTACATAAAGGTCTATCAACCCCTACTTCACTTGTTTCAATTGGATCCTTGTGCTTCAAAAACCCACAAGGTTTTGAAGACTTTTTGATAATTAGCTTTGACAGGCTTATTTTATTCAAAGTTTGGAATCAATCCTTGGAGAGCTCAAGCATGATCAAGCTCAAAACTCTATACCATGGTGATCTAAATAACTTGTAATATCTATCCATATAGCCCATGACCCAAGAGGAGATTTGAGCTCCAATATACAACCAAGTTTTGGAGGCATAAAAATAACCTTGCCCAAGATCCTTTATCCCATGTTTTCTACCAAAATCAAGTTGGATTCTCAAAACCCAAGGTATAAAATGATTTATAAACCTTGTGTACATCATCTACCCTGATTATAAAGATATACCAACTATTATCCATAATTATTATGGACCATCATTTAATTCCTTTAATGGACAAAAACTCCAGAACTTAGTCTATAAAAGAAAGTTTGATTTCCTCCAAAACACATCCCCATCTTTAGGCTCATTTGAAGTATATTTATCATACCCTACCTTCTAGATATTTCTGAAGAGCTTTATTATTTCTTTTTGTCCATTTTCTAAAATGGCAGAAATGATAGTTTTAAATACTTTTATGCTTCAATAAATCTTGGGAAAATTCTCCAATGTGTGGACTCATATATGGGACCATCTCAAGCCAAAAACCATCCTTGTACAATTCAAAAATATCAAAATAGCTTCTAGAAACCCTTTCAGCACTTTCTCCAACTTCCTTCATAAGATTTGCTTTGATCAAAATTGCAAACTAAGCAAATCCACTAACCAAAAAACCACAAAACCTTTACAAACCTGATCCTCAAAGCTTGTCCAGCACACCGCCCCTACTCTCTGGTCGTGATCACTATAGCAAAGAACTGTAGAACCACTTTGTCCCTTGTCCCATGTGCTTGGAAGGAGAGAGACATGTCCATTTAAACAAAAACAAAGCTATAAGTGAGTAGCAGCTGCCCCTGCCTCTCCCTGCCCTGCTGCGCGACCCTTGACCCCTCAGACTCCCTCCTAGCACCGCCACTGAAGACCTATCAATGACCACCACTCCCTCCATTGCCATTGTCTAGACAAATTCCACCATGGACCTCCTCCTCCCTCGATAAAATCCCTCGAGCCACCCCAGAGCCCCACTCCTTGCTCACTTCCTCCATTTCCCTTCCACTCCCCCTTCCAGAGCTCCCCATCCTCTCCCCTGCTCTGTCTCGCATAGGAAAAGGAGGAGAAGGCATTTAGGCCTCCCTCAAAAATCGAACATGGTGCTCTCCCCTTCCCCTCTGCATGTCGCATAATCGGGATCCTCATACTCCCCCGCATCTAATCCTGCCTCTTTCTCTTACCTAGGTCAACCCTTGTTGCTGGCCGAACGAGCCTCGACGAGCTCGCCTTGGGTGCCGTCGCTTGAGCTGTCTCCCGACACGGAACCCTCTTCTTCCGCCCCTCTTTCTACTTGCCGGCGTCAACCGCGTCACCCCAACACCTCCACGTCGCCTCTAGACCACCCGGGTGAGCCCCTGCACTCTCCGTGCCACCCCTAGGGTTTCCTCGTGCCGCCACTATGTCCAACGGAGGAGGACAAATGAGAACCGTCCGTCGTCCTTCTAATCGAACAACACCAGCGCCACCAATACCCCTTCGCACCCCCTGTCCCACTAACAACCGGGCCCCGCCCTGCGGGTTTTAAATCCCATCTCCCGCGCGCTGACGCTTCAAGTTGGGCCGGCCCAGGCGCTGTGCCGCTAGGCCTGCTCAGATCTGTCCCGGGCTGCGCTCTTCCTTTTTCCATTTTAATTAGCCCTGCCAGATATATTTATTAGGCTTGTCAGTTTAAATGATTTTGAAAATGGAAAATACATGGATATGGCCAGATCCAAATTTTATTATGTCCTCTAGGGTTTTCTTGAACATGTAGTACGAAAACTTTGACCATGTTTATTTTGTTCTTTTTCTGAGATTTAATATACTAAATAGTATCCGCTACAATAAATAAATTCCTTAGAAAATCCTAGAAACCCAAATGGAGTGAATCCACTTCCCTCTAGTAGATGTTGATGTTTACCACCTTTTGGCATTGGTCCCATGCCAAGTGGAACACTAGTATTAGTTTGGAAAAAAATAACAAAAATAGGCCATTTCAGCCTTTAGAAAATCCCCTAATCCAAACTATAACACGTTTTGAGTTGATTCCAACTCTCTGTGATGTGGTACACTAAGGTCTATCAAAATCCGGTAGATCAAATTTTATTGAGGCTCTGTTTAATTTTGGTAAATTAAACATCTCTGTCTATGGTAGTTTCACAGGGGTTTTACAACTCCAAAAAGAGTGAATCCAATTACTACATAAAGGTATTGGAAATACCTAACATGTGTCCTTGGTTTCATATCAATAGCCCCTGTAGATCTAATCTAGTGTAGAAGACAAGGTATTCACAGAATTGACTTAGGGATTTTCCCAAGGGCAATATAGTAATTATATGGAAGTAATTCCAACTCTCACAAATAAAAAATTCAGAGTTATAAAAAATAATCCGAGGGAATTTTTTTTGAGCTCCAGATGTGTTATGGTGAATTATTCACCTAAACTAGGGATTATTTCACTAGAAAATTCATATCTAAATAAAGAAAATTGATAAAATCATGAAACCACTTTTGTTGGACTTGTTATTCCAATACCTATCTGTAGATATCATTTTTGCACATTGGTATCATACATACCCAACCCTTAGTCCTAACCCCTTTATTAAGTGGTTTTGGTAAATAAATCCTAAAGGAAATTCCACAAAGGCATTTTAAGTAATTCCAAATGCTATGATCTCAATCTTGCAAACCTACTGAATTGAATGACGTGTTGTATGTTTGTTTGATGTATTGTAAAGATGCTTATATGCCTTGTGTTGATTGTGGCTCTGTTTGCTTGCATGTGATCCATAACGACGATATATGCGATTATATCAGAGACCCGAAGAAGATGGTTATTATTATTGGTTATTATGGTATTCTAAGAAGTAGTCCAAGGACATATATTGCCAGATTGTTGATATTAGGCAAGCCACCTTCTTGCTCATAAAACTTGTCCCACTGTTTACTTATGCATATTTTACCTACTGTCTATGAAACTGCATTGTTTTAATATATGA
Source organism: Avena insularis (assembly GCA_023614405.1). Taxonomy (NCBI): domain Eukaryota; kingdom Viridiplantae; phylum Streptophyta; class Magnoliopsida; order Poales; family Poaceae; genus Avena; species Avena insularis. The sequence continues at coordinate 426,920,133 of CM042686.1, read as the reverse complement.
TGAGTTATCTCTAGTAGTGGCTTGGCTCCTCCAAACCATTACACAATGGTACTACTAAGTAAAACCCCTTGATGACACCTACTTGTCCCTAGTAAGGTAGGAGGTGTAATACACCATACCCCTTTTGAGACCCCGATTTAGCCGAAGCAAGCTATAGGATGGGAAGATCCCGAAAAAGTTTATAAACATGTTTTATGGTAAAAACTTGGTGAGGTTTGACCTACCAAGAGAAGTTTGAGAAAACAAAAAGGGTTTTGTTTTACAAAGGATGCTGAAGGAAAGAGGAGGAAAAATGTTTTCAAAAACGCACTAGGTTCTTTGCAGCTTTAGCTACAACAACTTAACCCGTGCAACCACATTACTCTGGAATGGGACATGGCTAGATTTGATGTTTGTTTATTCTGGTATACGCTGCCTCGCAACTACTACAGGGGGATAAAAATCCCTGAAGGGTGGGCCTTCTCTGGTACAACGGTCCATGTAAAACATCGACCGGGAGAAGGAACTAAGGGTCTACGGGCCTCCACGCGTTACTATGATCCCCTCATTGAAAGCGCACACTTTGTGCAGTGGAAAAGTGCTCCGGTTGGCTTGGGAATTATATAGGGCATCCCGGTGTTGAGGGGAACAACACTCATAGGGTAGGCACTTATATTGGAGTGGGCATCCGGGGAGTCTTGATCGGTTACTCGACCCACGATCGGTGTAGATCAGGGTAGGGTACTCAGATGGTGTGGGTAAAGTGTACAACCTCTACAGAGTATAAATCTATTCGAATAGCCTTGTCCACAGTTATGGACGGGTTGGACAAACTACTGTAGAGCAATGTTGGTTTTGTTTTAAAAAAGTATTTCAGAAAAGCAATGGTTTTGGAAATGTTTTGACCATGGGATGGTCGGAAAGAAAGGAAAGGAGTTGGTCATGGGATGACCAGAAGGAGGGCAAATGGGTGACCCCATCCAAATAGTTTACAAGTTTTTCAAATGTTTCCAAAAAGGTTTATAAAAGTTTTTCAACAAATATATGTTGATGATATATCTACAAGAGAAACTATTTGAGAAAAGAACCTCTCTTGGAGCCCTCCTACTACCACCGCCATACTGCATATCCTGTTGTGGTTATTATTATGCCCTCAGGGTGGTTTGCGAGTACATTCAAAGTACTTACTGGCATTGTCCCTGGCTATTAACTTGGTCAGATCTCAAGAAGAAGGTGACGATGACGACTATGTGAGCTAGGATGTTCTCCCAGTCAGCTGCCTGTAGGTTAAAGCATGGCTCAGGCTCGACGCTTGATAAGTTCCACTATTGATGATCTATGTAGCCATAATGGCAATTGAGCTATGACTTGTATTCTCCTAAGTAATGGATGTTTATTTTGATACTGGTCGGTTATGTGCCACGACAGACTGATCATGGGATCGTGGTGTATGCATAACAGGGATTCTCAGAGGATTAGTCCGGGGCCCCACACAGCTAGGAGTCAATATTCACATAAATTTGCAAATGGCCAAGCAATGTTGGTGTTAATAGCTTGCCTCAACTTATTAACCTTTACGAGTGGCCTAGGCAGTGGCAGATGTCTTTCCACTACAACATCAATCAGGATCACGCAGTAATCCCCTAACAATTGTCCATCATCCCAGAGTGCATTCTTGTTTGTGAAAGTTAACTTCCCAAATGAAACTGTCCTATCACTTGTCATGGATCACAGACCCACTCTTGATTCAATCTATAGGAAGTCAATGTAGCATCAACAACATATTCATTCCTGATAGCTAACATACGAGAAGATATATACCTGAGTTGCGCTATTAGTCGAACTCAAAGACTTGAGAACATCCTCTTCATGGTGGTCCTTGTACTATAAAAGTGTAGATGTCAACAATTGCAATGCATAACACGGTAATAGGAAGAAGTAAGTACTGAATTGTGCAATGATCACCTACGACCATCGCAAGAAAACTAGAGGCCTAGAACGACCACCTTCTGATTTCTTCTTCTTGGAACTATTTCCACCAATAGATGAATCTGTAGCTCCCTTCGAAGCAACATCAACTGTGTGGGGGTTAGCCTCAGTAGCATCTGGAGGGGTGGTTATAACAACGTCTAGAGGGGTAGTTATAGCAGCATCAACATCATCTGGAGGTGCACTAGTAGCAACACCACCATCTGGAGGTGTATTAGTAGCAGCACCATCACCATTTGGAGTTAGTACTTCAGTATCACCAACCGCTCCAGTTAGCACATCATCAACAAGAGTCGGCAATAAAGCAGTATTAGGAGTTTGAATTCTTCTAGTAGTTGCCATAGTACAAGCAAGCACCAAATGACGAACAACTTCAACACTTCTAGGACTTGATGGGAGAGTAATTACAACACCACGAGGAGGTAGAACACAACGAGGTGCCACTTCAGGAATTCTGATATCTATGGCATCAGTAAGTGCCACATCTGGGATAGGCTCCACAACTTGAGACATTATTCAAGAGGTGATTGCACACTAGCTTCTGGTCGACTAGTGATGTTGTGCCCTGCTATGCAAGATTGGTTAGCAGAAATTTCTTGACTATCCAACTTCTTCTGCATTGCATTTATTCTTTCCTCCTAGGCATCCAACCTAGCGATAAGGACAACATTCGTCGATCTAAGCTCACAGTTCTCCTCTGATATTTCTATACACCTCACATATGTTCTTGCAATCTCAACCGCCTTGTAGACATGTGGTAACAACCCCAATCCATGAACTCTACCTCTTGTATCTTTTGGAAAGGCACGAGCATAAAGGTCACATTCTTCAATATCTCTGTACTCAAGGTCTGGATCAAGTAGAAGTTCTCTTTGCATATTGTCCTAGCATATTGTTTGTACTAACATTAACCATCACGTATATACATCATATGTTAGAAGATAGTGAATAATAACTTACAATATTTCTCTCAGCCACTTCATCAATAGGTATGTTTTCTTTGGTCGTGTGTGTGGCTTTGTATAGTTTAGCTCTTGTAATTGGATGCTTATGAGCTTTATCCTAATCAAAGATGCATACATTCAGATATAGTATATGAAGCAAAGAAAATGGATATCGAGTATAAGTAGACAACTTAGATGCTACTCATCCCTATGTACCTCGCCCTAGAAAAACTCCTTGATCTAGAAGCATGACGAACATTTGTTTGATTGACACGATTTTTAGCATTGTTTCGAGCTTTCTCCTTGGTGGAATCCAAGCTCCAATACTCACACAATGATGTCCAATAAGTGTGTGACATTCTATATCCATTACCATTTTCAACATTCTCCCGAACAATCATGGCATGTCTGTAATACATCTTCTTTAGCGTGCTTTTGAAATCACGCCATTTCTTTCCACTGGCATAATTACCCAATATTTACACAAAGGATCAATATCAAAATATTTCTACATTTTAAGAAGCATGTGTTAGGATAATAAGACTGACGTAAAATAGCAAGAAGGGTTAACATGGAAAAGATGTGATTACATTTAGTAGATCCCATGACTTTTGCTTCTGATCAACTTTTCTCTAGTCTGTAAACCTAAAGGATATGTCACCTTTTTTTGCTAGGTAGGCAATATAGTTAGCAAAGTTGGTCATAGCTAGCCCACAAGGCTGGCCTAGTTTGTTGATTTTGACAAAAAAATTGAACCTCCCATTACTCCTTGTTATTAACCTCATATTAGTAGGACCCCTCATGTTCCTCCCATTCAGCACACACACTACATGTATCAAGGATGCAGACATGTAACTCAGGGTAGGAAGCTATGTTATGTGCACTAAAATTCAGCTAGCACTATGACTATAATTCAGCTAGCACCGTTATTAAAATTCAGTTAGCATTATGACTAAAATTCAGTTAGCACGATGACCAAAATTCAAATAGCACTATGACTAAAATTCAGTTAGAACTATTGTGGACTAAAATTCAGTTAGCACTATTGTGGACTAAAGTTCAGTTAGCACTACTGTGGACTAAAATTCAGATTGCACAACAACCTTCATTTTCCTCTTCGTCTTCGTCTGCCCATGCCTCTTCCTCTTCATCTTCTTCATTATTAGTGTCACTTTCATCCCTGCTGCTGTCATCATTGGTCCTATACCCTTGTTATTCTTCCTTTGCCCCTTCATCCTGTTCTGTAGCTCCCTAACCTTCTTGAAACAAAGGATCTTCCCGTTCATCCTCAGGCTCATATGGTGTGACAGGATGTAAGTGAAATTTAAGAGTAATCAGAAGGGGATAAAGTAGAATTTATGGGTAAATCAGTAATTGTAGAACTACAACCAGGCAAGTATGCACACCTCATCTGTAACATTGTTCTGGCCAGGAACAATTGGATCTTTGTGAGAGGATGGCTGTATAAGGAACTTGTGTGCAAAATTCCTTTCCCTGATTCTTGCATCGTCTGCTTCTATGGTTTCCAATCTCTGCTTTTCTTATTCTGATATTACAGTTGGGGCTTCTTCCCGCTGCGAAGAAGCCCTTCTCTTCCCTTGTTGTGCTATCTATCGGACGGTAAAACGATGGGAACAAAGTCATGTCCAATGCACAGATGGTGGTAGTAAACACAAGGGGACGGTGGAAATAAAGCAGAGTATGCACGGAAGACTTACCACAATGACCTAGGCGACGTCGGTGATGCATGGCGGTGGGGAGGACGCCGATGGCGGTGGCGGAGGAAGAGGGTCACTTTAGGCCATCGTCAACCGACCTCGTCGGTGTAATCAGTGGGTGGTCTCTGAAGTATAGGGTTTAGTGTGTAGAGGGGAATGTGGATTTTGGAAAGGGGAAAGGGAAAGATTTGCCTAAGGAGGGCCACGACGGTCTAATTTCAGGAGGGGCCATTCGAAATCTAAGCGGGACAAGCGAAAAGAGTGGAGGGAAAGGGAAATCGGTCATGGGACCAAGCAAATGTGGATTGCAGCGCATACAGGCGCCACAAATCATACTATAGTGGCAAAAATGGCCACTGCGACAAAATGGTGCTACGACAGCCGATTCGCCGCACATCCAACTATTGCAGGTACTTTTTCCTTGTGTCACCCCAAAAATTCCCAGGTATGGGGGTATTTTTGTAGTGAAAGGCTTGAATCTCTTCTCCTTGATGCTTCAGCTTGTCCAAATAAGACTCTTCTTCTTCCTTTGGACCGAGCTAGACATCTTCAAAGTCACCATCTTGCCCTATCATGAAGCTGGATACCTTATGCCCATCCTTGATCATCTCCATTAGTTTGAACCCATCTTCAGCTCCCAGTTGAACACACCAGGCTTCTTCCTCTATCTTCTCTTCAACGGCTATCTCCTTGACATCCTCCGAGATCACACCCCTTGAGGAGGAGCCTTGAAAATCCCTCTTGGTTTGATCAAAGTCCCAAGGTTCAGACATAGCTGGGAGGATTTTAGCAGATGTGGAACAGCGTGAGAAAGATCTGTTGGCAAAATAAAATGGAGACCTTCGGAGAGGCTTAAGAAGGATTAGTAGCAGGGAAAAACTCGTACTAGAAGTAAAAGGGGCGACCAAGAAAAGAATCTCAACAAGATAGGGAAGAAAAAGGAGAAAAAGGAAGAGTTTTAAGGTGGTAACGACTAGTGGCCGATATACTTGCAAAAATCATGCCCACCAAAGTTGGTATAAATCTTTCCAAATAATCGGTATGGGTGGGATTGGACCGTACAACCCGCTCGTACTAGAAGTTGCCAACTTTTTCACAACACATTTTTTTTCAATTTTTTATTTTAATCAAAGCAAACATCGAAAACTAAACAATAGTTACAGAGGGTTTAACAATATGTCATACGGTGGGAGCTAACTATATAGTTCGGTCGTATAGTCCCATAGAAAAGAACAAAATATACGAGAAGGGGTTCTGCAAGCTTAACGACCTCTAGTACGGGCGAGTGTGGCCATACAGTCCGCCCATACCAGGTTCAAAAAACTAGCAAATTAACTTAGAAAAATGCAAGGTACCCCAAAATGTGAATGACAACAACAAAACAACAATTAAAACATAGAAAAGCAAGGCCTAGATTTCCTCACTTACTTGGTGATAATGAGGATTGTGATGAATCTTTTCCTCCCTTCAACTTTTGGATTATCTTCTTCTTTCCTTTGGATATGGTTAGTCACGAGAAATTGCTAAAACCATCACAAAGAGAAACATAAATTTTTCTCTCGGAGCAAATAGTGCCTAGGGGCATGCATATTGATGACACTCCTTGTGGTCTCATCTCTTCAATGGCCATGGTGTGTTAACCCATTGCTCTTTTCTTTGCAAGGTCTACAAGCCAAACTCTTGCAAAAGTAAAGTCCAATGGATCATTCTTGGATCAATGTTAGTTCTTTCAAGAATTTTCTTTAAGCTATAACGATCAATATGTACTCTAACTTTTGAGTCAATTATATAAGATCAAAATTTATCACAAGAAAAGACAACAACAAAGAGTTATTTTTCTGCCATTGGGTAGTTCTTATGAGCATCGTTCAAGTACGACTAGCGTGATGAATGATATTGATTTCATCACCATCACGCTGACAAAGAACAACTCCCACTGCTTCATGACTAGCTTCACAAAACAAATCAAAAGGCTTTTTCTAGTTTGGTGGTTTAATGATAGGAGCATTAAGAAGGTCTTGTTTTAATATGATGAAAGCAGTAAGATACTTTTCATCAAAATTAAAAGTAGCATCCTTTTGTAAAAGGTTACTTAATAAACCTTCCATAAAATCCTGCATGTCCTAAGAAACTTCTTATTCCTTTTATATCTCGGGGAGGCGGTAGCCTCTCTATTGCTTCTATTTTCACTTTATCAGCTTCTATGCCCTTACTTGAGTTATTGTGACCCAATACTATACCTTCTTGAACCATGAAGTGACTCTTCTCCCAATTCAAGACAAGGTTAGTATCCTCACATCTCTGCAAAACTTTATGAAGATTATGGAGACAATTATTAAATGAATTCCCATAGACCAAAAAGTCATCCATGAATACTATCATAATATTTTCAACATAATCAACAAATATAGTGGTCATACACCTTTGAAAGGTATCAGGTGCATTACAAAGCCCAAAAGGCATAGGACGATAAGAATATAAACCAAAGGGACATGTGAATGTTGTTTTTAATTAGTCATCATGATGGACATCCATCCGAGAGAAACCGGAATAACCATCTAAGTGATAAAAATGAGAGTGCATAGCAAGTATCTCTAAGGTTTGATCTATAAATGGCAAAGGGTAGTGATCCTTTTGAGTTTCCTTATTAAGTTTTCTAAAATGAATGCACATCCTATGACCAATGATAATTCGAGCAGGGACTAAATCATTATGTTCATTTGGGACTACAGTGAACCCACCTTTCTTTGGAACACCATGAACATGACTTACACAGTTACTTTCCTCCACATGGAAAATGATACTGCATCTAGAAGGCAGATTACCTCCTTTCCCACCTCTTCTTTCATATGAGGTTTAAGTCTTCTTTGAAAGTCTGCAACCGGTTGGGCTCTCTCTTCCATAAACATTCCATGAGTGGCTATCGAGGTACTAATCCCTTTCAAGTCATCCATTGAATAACCGAGAGACTTATGATGCATTCTTAAGACTATAATTAAATTTTCCTCTTCCATTTTTGCAAGATTAGAGCTTATAATAACACGATATTTGTTAGTGCTATCAAGAAATCTATAATTTAATTCTTTAGGGAGGGGTTTGAGTGTAGGAGGGGCCTCATCACCTTTTCTTACGGGTGTCACATAAACTTGGTTCATTTCAAGGTCAACTATAGGGGCTGAATTAAGATATTCGTCAACTTCCATTTTATCTATATCTTTGGGAAGATTGTCATTTTCAACTAAGCTTATTTCTATATTATCATTGGGAGTCTCATAAAACACATCAGCAAGACTAGTAATGTTACCTTCCTGTTCTTGCTCTTGCTCATATTCTTCAAACTTATCAATAGTTGGCCTATGTTGAAATTTAGAGAAATGGAAGTTCATTTTATCCTCGCCAAACTTGAGAGACACCGTCTCCTTCTTGCAGTCAATGTTTGCTCCTGCGCTATTCATAAAAGTCCTTCCAAAAATAATTGGACAATAAATGTCAGTAGGCATATCAACAAGTACAAAATCAATAGGGTACTTATAAGGTCCAATACAAATTGGAACATCTCTAATTATTCCCATAGGAATTCTGGGTGTTTTATCCACTAGCATAATTGTCATATCAGTGTCTTCTAATTCAGCTGGTTTGAGTTCATCTTGGATGTTTAAATAGAAGTTATAAGGGATTACATTAAGAGATGTTCCAATATCACAAAGACCATAATAGGAAGATACACCAAAGGTGCAAGGAAGAATAGGTTTACCAACATTTTTAGGTTTTACCTTCCCTTCAACAAATTGAAAACCTTCTATGTATAGCTCGATTTGATGGAGTACATTCCATAGAAAACAAAAAATTCCTACGGTGCAATTGCCAAGATCGAATCTAGGCGATACCTGTAACGGTTTCAGAAGGACTCACCCTCGAATACCGTAAGTGGGATAACATTCTCGCAAACAAACGTGGCTGGTGTAGAATATACACGACCATCCTCAAGGATATGATGACTATCAGTGCCACAAAGGGCAGTGCCTCCATAATCGGTCACACGTTCGGTGTGCCGATGACCTACGTCCCTTGCTCTAGTTGGGCAGCGGAAGTAGTGGATCCTCGGGAACTCCCGTAGCACTACGACATGGTAGTAGTGGTGGAGGAGAAGCTCTTGAGTAGGGCTTCTCCTAAGCTCCGTACTCGTGATAGTGTATAAGCTAGCAAGGGGGAGAAGATGCCAACCAAAGGGCATATGAGAGGGAATGGAAATGAGTGAGATGAGAGGAGGAGGAGGGGTCCTTTTATATGTGAGAGGGGAAGCCCCAAGGTCCATGGCGTGGCATACATGGTGGTGCCCCCACCTCTCCCACATTTATGTGGGTGGACACTCCACTCACATGCATTCACCTCCACTCACCCCTCATTAAATTCCCACTCAAGAAATCAAAGGTCTTTCCATTAAAGCACTTTAACTCACTTGGTTTAATGTCACTCGACTTAATAAACACTTCATTTAATGAGTACTTCATTTAATGAACACATTAAAATTTTATCCCCTTGCAGTATTTCGATACACTAAAACTATTCTGGTAAGTTTTATCAGAACAATTTCTGCACTGTCCAATATTTTCTCCTGTGTTCCCTATCCACTCAAATGCGTCGACTACCCTTAAGTGTGCCTCCCTATGGGCTCATTAACTAAGTGGACATGATCGAGACCCTCTCCGATCAGTAATCATTAGCGGGACCTAGAGATCCATAATGACTCCCACTAACTCAACGATGAACTAGTGATCGCATGAACCTTTTTTGTAGTAACCAATTCCTTTTGTCTCGCGATATTTTACTTATCCAAGATCCGATCATTTGGTATCATCCATACCTAGTTCGATCTCGTTACCGACAAGTACTCTTTTCTTGTTCCCGTGATATAACATTCTTAGTGATCTTATCACTTGCTTACAAGCTATGTTAATATGATATCACCGAGAGGGCCCTAAGTATATCTCTCCGTCATCAGGATGGACAAATCCCACTCTTGATCCACGAGCCTCAACTAACACTTTCTAAGTACCCGATGACATCTTTATAATCACCATGTTACGGTGTGATGTTTGATGGAATCAAAGTGCTCTTCCAGAGTTAGTGATTAAAATGAGCTCATGGTCTAAGGATTAGAGTAACTTCGAATGCGATAGCAATATAAACTTGAGGACATGATCGTATTACTATACTCTGGGACAATTTTCATCACATCATTCCACCAATGTTGTGACCTCATTATTAACAACATCCAATGTCATGATTAGGAAACCTTGATCATATGTTAATCAACAAGCTAGTGTAATGATAGGCATTACTAGGAACCTTTTCTTTTGTTTATTAAACACACATGTATTAACATTTCTGGTTAACTTATAGCATGAGAAATACACATTTATCATAAACATGGAATAATATAATACCACTTTATTATTGCCTCTCAGGCATATTCCTTTCAGTCTCCCACTTGCACTAGATTCAATAATCTAGTTGAAACTTGCGCATATAAACACCTATGGCAGGTGTTGTACATACACATTTCTTGTGGTAAACCTATTCTCCAGATCTGACACTTTCAGGTCTGCGTGCATTTGCATGTCTTTGTGTCTCTATGCATCACTCATTCTCAAATGAGATGGCATTGTATAAATTTGGTCCTTTGGTGAGACCTTAGTCCCTTGGGGGTTTCAAACATGTTGCTACTATTGTCTCACAATAGATCTTCATAGTATTATCCCGCTTGGAACTAAACCTAGTTTGTTAAAAATCTTCTTCACTCAAATGCCTTCATATGCTGCTACTAGAGTAGTCTTATACTTAGCCTTTCGTTGTAGTATCCATCACAATACTTAACCTTTTGGAACTCATCAAAATCTATCATGGAACTTTTCTTCCATTACACTGTGCCACCTTAACCAATAGCCTAAATTGAGATAAACTTAGTTTGTACCTTATGACAAAATTAGTATCAATTTAACACTTTACAATGAACTATCTATATAGTGCCAATGTAACACTTTACAATGAACTATCTGTTGGGTTCGCAGCATAGAAAACAAAAAAATTCCTATGATGTGAACAACTAAGCACCAAGATCTATCTACCTAGATACAATCAACGAGTGGATATACATCCATAGAGATCTTACCCTCGAAGACCGAAAAGCTTTGTTAACGAAATATGATTTCGTGGATGATGTAGTCGTTCACTTGCCGATCTCAAGACCATGATGAAGTCCAACACCGCAAATCAGTGATACCTTTGATCCGGATTACAGATGTAGTATAGCTCTTTTTTCCTAGTAGACCTAGGTTATCAGATCCTCAGGAAGCAGAAAGCATAGTGAAGTTACTTTAATGGACCTTCGGGAGTTTTAGAATTCCTTTTGTGTTTTACCGAACCAGGAGTTTGTTGTATTTTGTTGTTGTCAATGTTGGAGAGAGAGGGCCTAGGGATTTCGGTTTCACCTGTAGCTGTGCAAAACATCTGATGGGAATAAAAGATAATAATAAAGTATGCATGTAATTGTTAGAGCAAGATAATTATATGTGGGCAGTGCATCCATAATTACTATTACCTCCGCAACCGCTTATAGCAATAACCTACTAGTCTCATCCATAGAAGAAAGAGAACTAATGATATGCATAGTGACATCACCATTAATCCCAAGTAAATCCCTCACATACAGCCGTACTACCCCTTCTGTCACTGGGGTTCCCAACCTGTAGATTAGTAATTACTCATACTCCCTATACCTGGCTCAATCCTCGGGGTCTTGGGTACCTCACAAGTCCTTGGATTGAGGCAAGAGAGCATACAATAATCATCATGTCATACAAACTAATACATGATACCATCTATGATAAATAACATGCACAAAAGCTACATGGCTAGGCCGAAGCCCTTATCCCAAAGAGAATTACTCTCGCATAGATATGAAATCAATAATCATAAACATTGCAATGGAAATCATGAGATTATTATCAAATAGTCTTACAATGTCGCCAATCGAAGATGAGATCTACTATTACAAGTGGTGGAATATGGCTATGGTGGTGGAGAAGGGTTTGGAGATTTGATCTAAGTCTATTCCTCCGGTGGCTCTTCGGTATGGTGGATGCAGGTTTTTGGGGGCTGCTGGCGATCTGGCGAGGCTGTTTCTCATCACCCAAAGCCTCTTTATATAGGGGCACCTTCACAAAAGTTGTTCTGTTTGACCTAGCAGTGTTGATGGCAAATATACGACCAGAACTATATGGCCGAAATTTTATTCCCGCCATATAGTTGGTCGTTAAAGCATCTGCCTCCACTTCACGGCCCCTGATTTCTTCAGGTTGTTGGAAATCTCGTATCTTTGACTTTAATGTTGTGATTCCCATCATCAAACGTCATTATCTACGCAGGGAAAAATAGAAAGAAAGGATTGCATACCCCTTTGATCATTAGGCATTAGTGGCAGGGTTTAGAGAGATATTTCATCAAATATGAATAATATCCAGTTTAAATATGGACGTAGATGGCTATATTTCACATCCATCAACCTCCCCAATCTTAAACTTGATCTTCCTCGGGCAAGAAAACCAAAATCAAAAAGGAACTCAGCATTTAAACTGAAATAACGAGATGATGATCTTATTCATGATTGGTAGTCTCATGTTTCCTCCACTTTATAAATTGGAAAAACTTCAGCATAGATAGAGTAATGGCAAGGATCATACGGGTTTTTATGCATCCTTATAGTGCAGCAAAATTATTGTTAACATGGATGATTCAAATGAGTAAACCTTATTCCATGTCATGTAATCAACTCATAGGCTTTCCTTTGAACAATAAAGTATAATCATGTAAAATTGAGAGTGTGAGAGTTGTCATGAAAAACATATATACTAGAGTATCTCAATTCTCCCACATCAATAAGTCAAGACTTTTCAAGCACTACCTTTCTATTCATTGTCCTTCAAGAATTTTAGTTCTTAAGTAATTCAGAGCATGCCAAAAAAATTAATTAGTTTATCGAGCTATAGTGGACACTCGTGGCATAACCAAGGTTTTTATTCCTTTTGCACAATGATTACTCATTTCAGCTAGAGGAGTGATTCCATTGTGAACACAGCTATCCGAGATTGCCAAAAATCTTACCCATTATAGCATTGCTGCTACATATGTTTAATCAACTCATAGCCGAAATCTAGGAGTTTACTCCATCAAGATCGTTCGTAGGCTAGCGGAGTTGTTGGCATCCCATGAAGTTTGACACACATAAAGCTATATCATTCTTATGATTCACGAGTCAAACTTTGGCATGCTCACAAAAACCGCTAAACATTAATTCAATTGAACAAATCCTTTTAAAGAGAGCTATCAAGTCAATCATTATTTTCTGTGGTGTTGAGTGTCTCTAGAAATAAGCCTTAAAGACTAAACACTACAACACCTAAGCCTTCAATTGTGAGACTTTTTCTTATTACAATTGTTTAGCAAATTTTTAGGCAAGACATGGTTAACAACAAGAGCTGGAACAAAACGTACCCAACTAAATACCCATGCAAACAAATTTTTACTACAATATAAAGACTCACTCCACCAATATAATATCTTAACATTTACTACTAACTAGCATGGGTTTCTTAAACTTCAAAAGTGGGGAGTCTTAAGACATACCTCTCATGATTGGTTCCACTTCTCTCTTCCCTTTTGATTTGCTTCTTGGAAACTCGAAGTCGATCACTCTCCTGCAAATATGTGAAAGCCACAAGGAGAATAGAAAGGAAGGAAGAGGGAAAATAAAGATAAATGGAGAAATATTTTTGTTGTTTTTAAGAGAGGGAATTAAAGAATAGAAAATTGGCGGCAAAGCTCGGCTAGAAAATCTTGAAAACAAATAGAAATAACTAAAGATAAAGTGTTGGGGAAACCAACACAAGTGCTTATAAACTCGAATTAAAACATAACCTCGAAAAACAAACAAACAAATGCCAAATAAAGATAATGAGGAAACTTCCCCAAGCTTTGGCTTTTGCAAGCCCTTCAAATCATTGTGGTGGCGGGAAAAAGTCATAACTCTAGTTTGCAAATTGGTTTGATAAATTACTAGTTGTTTCTTGGAGGTCCAAAGAGAGGTTTTGCATTCTCTCCATAGTTCCTCCAAGTTCTTGGAAGTCTTGGTATGTAGCGAACCAGGTTGGTGGCTGCTCCTCTTGATAAGGAACTTCTTCCTCCTCCTCTTGGTCCTCATCCTCATCCGGAATCTCCTCCTCGGGTTGGTGTTGCTCAACCTGCAAGTCATATAGAAAATGTCACTCCTCAATAGAGAAAAGACCATTAGGCAAAGGAGTGGGGTAGAGACGCCTAGCTCTAGCAATATGTAGGTAATAAACACCACCTCTCCTAGTGAGCATTCCACAAGATTTTAAAGTAGAGAAACCAACACGTCGCTCACCTTACACCGGTTGCAACTCACCTAGGTCGATGCCTAGGGCAATGTCAAGCACGGTGATGACGCCTCCACCTGTGATTGGTCCTCGGATTTGGGAGGATTGGTGCTCCAGGTAGCGCACAAGAATTGTGCCCAAGTTGAGTGACAAGTCGCAGTTGTTGAAAGCAGCTTTTGCATGGACTAAGATGTCCTCCTCATTGAGTCTCGTGAACTCATTTTGTGCCTGCAAGGTGTTAGCAATAACATAAAACAAATAGCTAATTGCAGGATGTTGAATATTCTTCACCTTGCTTACTCTAGTAGTGAAACTCATTCCATTATAATAAAGTTCTAGGGAAGGGTCTAAGCCAGTAAAGGGTGCGCGTAAGGCATTATAATCATTGTTTGGGAAATTAAAACATGCGCACCATTCATCAAGTGATAAAGCTTAATTGTTATTCATAAGTCGGAAATAAATCATGTCCTCTCCATGCCATAGTCTAATGGTGCTTTGCAAATAACTTAGAAATTCAAGAGTTAACCGACAATAAGTAGGCACATCATTGAATACAAAGTTTTGCAGGACAAACCTATTGCAAAGTAAATTGAAGTCATTAGAAATACCGAGTTGATTCAATATAATGGGGCAAGCCCACTTGGTTGCCTTCAATTCTCGATTCTTGATCTTGTTGAAGCGATCATGTTGGAGCTCATCCCTGAACCGTATCCCCATGCATTCTTGAGTGGTAGCCAGAGAAGCACTAGTGGCAGCATGAGCACGAGTTTGGCTCCTTGTGTTCGTCATCTAAAATAATAAGAAAAGAAAAAAATAAAACTTTTTGATCCAACAATAATAAGCATAACATATTCCTCATCATAGGACACTAAAAAGTCCCCTCAAAATAATAATCTAGGCAAGAGAATCATGGCAATTAGTTCATAGTAGGTCTCACCCTAGATTGATAATGACAACAGATCAAAGATGAATTTGCAAAAAGTAATTGTAGGATCGGAGGAGAAACATACCATAGATCACTTGTGTACGAGGAAATCGAATGAAATTGAGTAGAGATGAAGATCTCTTGAGGTTTTGAGAGAGTCTGGAGGTAGAAGAAAGAAAAAGTATTGAAGTTTTGGGGTTGGAAGTACCTCCCATGGCGATTTTGTGGTCGGACACAACTATACGTCCAAACTATACGGCCGGAACAATTTGTTCCCGCCGTATAGTTGGTCTGCTGTCAAAAATTTAGGGTTTCCACCTAGCGGTGCAACTATACGGCCGGAACTATTTGTTCCTTCCATATAGTTGGTCGTCAAACCTTCTGTACCTGGAAAAGAAATTTTACAAAGGCATCGATATCTATACTGTAACATCCCAATTTCAGCAACCCTGATTAGTTGTCCGGAATGCAAAAATCAGGGGGAACAAAAACTTTTTCTTGTTTAGAGAGGTAGTGTTTACATGATTGCTTGTCTGTGCTTATACATCTGAATGTGTAGCAGATGACATACTCCTTACCTCACCCTCAGTTGACAAAAGCTATTTAACCAAAATCTATCTTGGCTTATGTTTCATATTCTCAAATGTTCTGGCATTTCAAAAACCTGAGCCAAGATGTCTTGCAACCCTAAAACATTTTAGTAGCTTATATTGAGAAAGTTATGGAGATCTATATGATATAATCTCCCTATGTTTTCAAAGACAGAACCTTCAAAATACTCTTGCCTCTAGGTTTCTCTAAAACCTTTTATAAAGCTTTTGATTTCTACTCTTGGTAAAAATACCAAGGACTCTCACCTCATTCAAACTCCAACATTTCAATATACCCATCCTTAACTCAAGATAGGCATGATGGTAAATCTAGTAATAGCTTGAGTTACTTGCTAATATGAATTGCCTTGATCTATTGTCTGATGAATTGCCTTGATTTGCTGTTTGATGAATTGCCTTGATCTGTTGTCTGACTTGTTTGCTTAGGAATTAGTATGAGCCACTCTAGGATATCATCATCTATAATCTATATAATCCAAGAGTGTCAACCCTAAACAAGTTAACCAAGCTGGATCTGATCTCTAGCCACTAGGTGATCATCTAAAACCCTTAACCAAATCAATTCTGAAGTGATACATTCTAGAAGTTTCCAAGTCAATGAAGACCAATATCAAGCATGGATCTATTATACTCAATATACACTTCAACATCATCCACTTGATGATGCTTTGTTACCTTGAAACCCATCAAAAACGTCCCCACTCATATTTCTAGTCAAAAACCCTAAATCTGCTAAATTTGACTAAGTCTAGAAACTGTATCAACATCACTTATTTGAATGCCTCTCCTTCTCAACCCTTGTGCATTTTTTGAAATGCACTTGAACCATATTGTAGGAAATCCTAAGAACTACCAAGTACCACTCTTGACCTTTGCTATATCATCCCCCAACCCACTTGTTCTTGATGGTTTTGCAGGCAAGAAAATAATATTTCCTACAAATCTTATCAACTAGCCTACTTGGTCAGAAGCTCACACCTTCATCCTACCTTCCTTGGACCAACTATTTGAATGATTGTTTTCTACTCATAAAGGTCTAACAATACCTACTTCACTTGTTACAAATGGATCCTTGTGCTTCAAAAACCCACAAGGTTTTGTAGGCTATTTGATAATCTGCTTTGGCAAGCTTATTTTATTCAAAGTTTGAAATAAATTCCTAGAGCACACAAGCATGATCAAGCTCAACTTCTTGTACCATGGTTATCTACTCAACTTGTTATATCCATCCATCTAGCCCATGCTCCAAGGGGAGAATAGAGCTCCAAGATCCAAATATGTTTTGATGGTATAAAAATAATAATGCCTAAGATCCTATATCCCTTGCCTTCCTTCCAAATCAAGTTGGATTTCCAAAACCCAACCTTATAAATGCTAGATACACATTGTGTACATCATCTACCATGATTATAAAGATTTATCAAATACTATCCATAATTATTATGACTCAAAAACTAATTAATTCATTTAATGGGTAAAACCTCCAATACTCCTTCCATAAAGGAAAGTTTGGTTTTTGCCAAAACACCTTACTAACTTGGAATACATTTGAGGCATATATATCATACCCTACCTTCCAACTTCAAAAATAAATATTTTTGAAGGGTTCTATTATTTATTTTTGCCCATTTTCTTAAATGGCTGAAATGGAATAATAATTATTTTAAATACTTTTATTCTCCAATAAATTTTGGGAAAATTCTCCAATGCTTGAATTAGTATTTGGGACCATATCAAACCAAAAAATCTCCCTGTCCATTTCATATTTATCAAATGAATTCAGTAAACTCCATTCAACAATTTTTGAATAACTGATATAAAAGGGATCTAAAATTATCCAATAAATCCTAAATAAATCCTGGAGTGGTATCTTGTCCGTATCCATCTACCCTCACCATTTACTTACCTTGCCAAGATCAAAATTCACGAATTTCTTCATAAGCATCCAAAAGTGGCAAAATGGAACAATTAACAAAACATGAATAAGAACTAATTCAAACCTTCCTCACTCACCACCCCTGATCACCACAGCCACCACTCTCACTTCCTGGTCGTGTGCCACTGTAGAACTACAGTACCCACATACTCCCTCCTTGTCCTTTTGTGTTTGGAGGTGAAGAAGAGAGAGAGAGAGGTTGCACCTATATTAAAGATCTCCTCACATCATTGCAAGGCTATAGCTCCACCCCTCTCTCACTTTTCTGGATAAACCCTGCAACCCTCCAGCACCCAAGCAGAGCCCTAGCTGGACCTACCCTCCTCTCCATCTCTATTTCCTTGCTTAACCGAAATCGGGTGAGGCAGAGAAAACTTGCCTGCCACTGCTCCTCCTGGCACTCCTTGTCCTCTATATGACCACCACCTCTGTTGCCCAATGGCTGGCCAGCACCACTCCAAGGCATGCACATGGACATAGTCCACCATGGTCCTCTTCCTTTGCTTTATAAGGCCTACGACCAGTACAACGCTCCTCCACCCTTCATTCATTCCTCTCCACCCCACCTTGCTCACTCAAGAGCCTCAACTCCTCCTCTTGCTCCATAGCTCCATAGAGAAGGAAAGGTTATCCTCTCGGCCTACTCCATATAGCTGAACTTGAGGTTGACCTAGATATCCCCAACTCTCCTTCTTCATTCTGTTATGCATACCTGGACCTAACATACCTTCCCGTGCTCCTTACCCACTGTAGGAACCCCGGAGGTGCCATTGCCGGCAAAAACCCGAGCGTAGCTCCACCCACGAGCCTAACCTTCTCGAGCATCCTCCATCGCGCCTAGTACCTCTGCATGTCCCCAAAACTCCTCTTGTACCTCCCAGTGGCCTCCCCGATAACATGCAGCCACCCAGGAAGCATCCCTGACGAGCCCCGAACAAGCACAGCCACGGGATGCGCATGGTCCCTAAACCGACATCAAGCCCTTCTTCTTCTGTACCTTGTCGGAGTCTCCTTGACATGCCGCACCTCTTCCGCCACCTCCCCGTGCCCGGCATGGCCTCCAGGTGAGCACCCAACCCTCGATGCACCATGCCTAGGGTTTCTGCCGCCATTCTAGGTTTAGGGGAGGATGACGACGCGGCGTTGTCAGATCTCCTTAGATCGGACGGCCCTGGGCTATTGATACCCCTTCGGCCTCCCAGGCCCACCGACTGGTGGGCCCCACGACCGGTGTTTGAACTGGCGCCTCCCGCGCGTAGATCCGCCCGAGTGGGCCGAATTCATGTCCAGCGGCCCAACTCTTCCTGCGAGCTAGCCCACTGCCCCTTTTCCCTTTTTCCTTTTCCTTAAACCTGTTTAATAGATCTATTAAATACCTTGCAGAAATAAATGCCCAAAAAAATGTAAAATACTTGTATTTATCTAGATCTAAATTTTGTCATGTACTCTGATGTTTTTCTAAACATGCAGAACTAAATTCTAGTCCAAATAGTAATTGGGATTTTTCCTAGAATTTAATCTACCAAAAGATGCCCTTTTTACTCAAAAATGTATTCTGGGAGTTTTGTAAACCTAAATCTGGTGAAACTAGTTTCCACTGTTAGGGTTTCCTCATACCTACAATTTCACTATGGTCCCACCCCAAGTATATATATATATCTACTATAGTAGAAATGACAAAACCAATTCTTTTAGGACTTTAGAAAATTCTCTAGGCCAATATATGAAAGGTCTGGACCTGATTGTTTCACTAGGATTGTTTCACTAGATAAATCACATCTGTAGTTATACAACTCCAAATATAGATATTCAAATTCCTAAAGAAAGGTATTTGTAATACCTATCCAATGCCCTTGACCTGATACTATTGGACCTGTAAAATAAATATAGTGAAAAAGACAAATTGCTTACAGAACTGACTTTGGGATTTTTCCAAGGGCATTCTGGTAATTATTTTGAGATGAATCCAACTCTCAAAAATCTTAAACACCAAAGCCTACAAAAACCTCTAAGGAAAAATTTATTTGAGGTCCAGATCTTTTCTGGTGATTTATTAACCTAAACTAGAGGTTATTTCACTAGAAAAATCATAACTAAATATAGAAAATTAATAAAATCATGAAACCACTTTTGGTGGCCTTGTTTTATCAACACCTATCTGTTGATATCATGTTTGTACATTGATATCATACAGAACCAATCCTTGGCCTTAAACCCATTATTCAAGTGGTATTTGCCAATTAAATCACAAAAGCAAATCCGCAAAGGCAATTAAAGTATTTCCAAATGCCATGATATCAAACTATCCAAAACCTACTGACTTTAGTATGGAGTTGAATGTTTGTTTTATATACTGTAATGGTGCGTGTATGCCTTGTGTTGATTGTGGCTCTATTTGCTTGCATGTATCCTCTTTGACGATGATAGTTGCGATTATATCAAAGGCCCGAAGAAGATTGTTATTATTTGGATATTATGGTATTCTAAGAAGAAGTCCAGGGACATATATTGCCAGTTTGCTGATCTCAAGCAAGCAACCTTCTTGCTTATAAGCCTTGTCCTACTATTTTACTTATGCATATTTTACTTACTATTTTATGAAAACTGCATTGTTTTACTATATGATGATCTATGCTTCGTAGTGGCTTGGCTTCTCCAAACCATTACGCTTTTGTACTATTAAGTACATCCCCCTTGATGACACCTACTTGACCCTAGTATGGTAGATGGTGTGTAACATCATACCCCTTTGGAGACCCCGTTTTAGCCGAAGCAAAACTAGAGGATGGGAAGACCCCCGAAAAAGTTTTACAAAATGTTTATGGCAAAACCTTGGTGAGGTTTGACCTACCAAGAGAAGTTTGAGAAAGAAAAAGGTTTTTGTTTACAAAATGCTGAAAGATGGAGGAAAAAGGTTTACGAAAACGCACCCGGTTCTTTGTAGTTTTGCTAGAACAATTAACCCGTGCAACCACATTACTCTGGAATGGGATAGGGCTGGGCTTGAAGTTTTCTACTCTGGTGTGCGAATTCTCAGAACTGCTTATAAGGGATCTTCTCCCTCGAATTCTGGGCTTCCTTTACAAAAAGGGTCAACTGTTAGACAGTCACCTGGAGGAATGCAGGATCACCCATGCGAGTGACCGAGCGATACTATGAGCCTCTCATTGAAAGTGCCCACTCTGGAGGAGTCAGAATGTGCTCCGGTTAGTCTGTGGCCTCGATTTCTCGGTATTGATAGGAATAACTCATAGGGTAGGGCCTATACTAGAGTGGCATTCAGAGAGTCTTGATCGGTTACTCGACCAACGATCAGTGAGGATCAGGGCAAGGTACTTGGTTGGTGTGGGTAAAGTGTACAACCTCTGTAGAGTGTAAATCTATTCTAATAGCCGTGTCCACGGTCATGGACGGTTGGGAAGGTTACTGTAGAGTGGTGCTGGTTTTGTTTTCAAAAAGGACTTCGGAAAAGAAAAGGCTTTGGAAATGTAACATCCCAAAACTTTAATCCAAGGTTATCAAGATCCAATCATCCAAAATTGGGGTTAACAAAAACTTTTCCAAATTTAAAAGGAAAGCATTCATATATGTGTGCATTTAATTTAGGAGTTGTTTGAATTGCCATGATTGATTGATCCAATGCTTGTAAAATGTTTCTTAGGTGATTTAAACATCATCTACATCATTCCCAAACTTTTCCTAAAGAAAATCAAATAAAAAAGAATTAAAATGAAGGAATGGTCATTTTGACAAATTTAACTCTCATGCCTACTTTGGATATTCCTAGTACTCAATTCTTAACAGAAATAATTCTTGATCTTTGCACCCCTTGCTAGTACACATAATGAGGTACCAAGGCCCACCTTTTGATCTACTAAAAACATTCTGTAAACTATTTTAAATGATAGTTTAAATTTGAATCTAATGCATATGCATAGATTACCCCTATTTCAAAAACCATCTATTTAAGCACCA
This sequence comes from Avena insularis, assembly GCA_023614405.1. NCBI lineage: Eukaryota > Viridiplantae > Streptophyta > Magnoliopsida > Poales > Poaceae > Avena > Avena insularis. Next base: position 426,898,601 of record CM042686.1, on the reverse strand, counting down.
TTTTCAAAACCCTTGCAACCAGAGACTACCTAGCACTAGTAGAGATCACTCAAAAAATTTGAACTCAAAATTCAAACTTTGGTCTCTTGCGGCCATTTCATCAAACAGGTGGCAGACACAGATCAGACCATTGTCAAAACACTATAGTGTGTAGTGCTTCTTGTCACCATTTGGGCCTAACTCGGTCCCCTTGTCCCCCCAGCTCAAACCCCGGCCCTAGCTCTCTCTCCCTCTCCCCTAGCTGCTCCAGTGCCAAGCCGCCCGAAGCCATGCACCAGGTCGACCATGGACAGCTCGCACAAAGCCGCCCCGCGCTCTCCTTCGCCCGCTGGCAGACATGCGCCATCACACCGCACTGCCTCGACCAGCCCCCAACCAAAATCGAGTGGAGGACAAGCCCCAGTTGCTCGTGCCCACGCCTCTGTCCGCCATGCCGATCACCCCGGAGCGCCGCGTCCGCCAGAGCAGCATCGGCCTCGCCAAGCCCTAGCCTTGCGTGGCGGCACTTTCGCAGACACCCGACCTCGCCAGACACGCCCGTATGCCGCCGCTCGACCCATAGCCGCCGCATTTCTTGTCGAGCACCTGCGGCCACCGTGCAGTGCGCGGAAGCTCCCGACCAATAGAGATAGCCCCTTGCTGCGCCATCAAGCCATAGAGGATCGCCAGGAGACCGGCCACCATCTGCCTACCTCGCCCATGCCCTTAGCTCGCTGTGTCGTCGCCCACGTCGAGCTCTGCCCATGCCGCTCTGCACCCTACACTCGCCTATATAAGGAGGCCTCCCCAGCAAGCTCTCTTCACACCATTCTCATCCCCACCTCTCACTCTCACTCCCCACAGCCAGTCGGAGCTGCTCGAGCACCAGGGCGCCGGAATTGCAGCCGGAGCCGCCGCCTCGGGAGGAGAAGGGCGCCGTTGATCCAGGCCACCCCAGTAAGCGTCCCTTGTACCAGGAGAACCGCCATCGTCTACCAGCCCAGTTGCCCGCCTCGCCGACCCTGCTGGAGCCCCGGTACGCCCCCACTGCACCCTCACCGACCGCGCTAGGGTTAGCTCCCGTCGTGTCTTGTTCCGGCGAGGACGATAGCTGTGAGCCGTCGATCTACCCTCTAATCGCACGACCACCTTTCATCCATACCCCTTCGGTACCCCCCTGTTCCACTGACGGGTGGGGCCCTCGCTTAAGTCAGCCCGCGACGCTGCGCGGAGCGCAGTGGGCCGGCCCATTTCGTTCCCGCGCACGTTTCAAATTCAAATTAGGAATTTTCCTTTTTAGTTAGAATATAGTTTCTGTCCTGTGTTTCAAAATTCAATTCTGTGAGTTTGACAAATCCAAATTACATGAAACTAATTTTGTCTGAAAGGTATTGAAATGCTCTATCCAAGCCCGTTGTTTTTAATTCATTTAGAGTTATAGATTTCTCCTAATAAAAATAAGAAGACAGAAGCTTTTGCAACTTGAAACATTTTTGTAAAATCAACCAAGTTAGCTTTTGAGTTGATTCCAACTCTCAAAAATCACATTTCATCATATCTATCCAAATATGTAATAATATTAAGGTTTACAGGTAGTAACTTTGGACTAGTACCAAAATAATGCTATATAGGCATTTCTAGTCACTTTAAATCATTAAATAATAAACTTAAACCAAAGAAATATTGATCCAACCTTTAAATCTCATTCCCACATGTTAGAATATGTGGTGATGACATGTGTCCACATGATCCCATATTTTGGTGGTGAATATTAAATTGTAGTTAATTTTTCAATGAGTAGAAATTACTTTTCCAAAATAAAAAGGTCGAAACTATTGAATTAAAACTTGTGATGTTTGGGATGATAATAGATCATCAATTGTGTGGTTTAGAATACTACTTAGCCTAGTTAAGTATAGTTTGGTGATTGTGCACTCCCTATGTATTTCTAGACGATAGTACCGACCAAGCCTTCGAGGAGGAGGAGTTCTACCAAGAAGACGAAGAAGAAAACTTCAACCACTGCACCAACCAAGGCAAGCTATTAGTGGCAAGCTAACACTTGCAAACATGCTTTAGTAAGCTATTGTTAGCAAACTAGAATAAAACTAGATGGTTTAGTAAAGATGCCCTAAGCATGCTTTGATCACACCCCTTTAACTATTAGTACCCCAAGTCTTATTGACAAGATTTACCTCGCTTAGGTTATACAAAGTTCTTTACTAAATTTTGAAGGTAGCATAAAGAGTATAAAACTTGACCTACTTAGAAACCTTTAGATGTCATTTTGTGGCATGAGATTGATCCCATCTTTCCACCTTAGTGAACACTCTTAACTTAGTATTTTAGAATAGATCAAAACTTGAGTCACTTCAGATGGGAACACTTGGTGAAAATGAATTGTGAAAACCTTGGAATGAGGAGTCATTCTATTGAGATGTTTTGACATGTGTTGAGAAACACAATTGGTTTATGATGATGAAAATGATGAGGCATGAGCCTTAACCCTTTTATAAAACTGATGGTTGGATGCGGATGCGATACCATTCCAAATTTACCGTACAACCACATTACCTGAATTGGGTAAGGCTTAGCTGGAAATTTATATGCATTAGTATTAGTTCCCTCACGGGAGAGGTTTGAGCTGAGGCTACCTCTCAATGATGTCCACCTATGCAGTGCCCAAGATGACTGATGGTCATGGTTGGGAGGCCATGCTCATAGGAGAGGTTCTTGTACTAGGGTGTGTAAAGGGAAGGTTATGTTTGATTATCTGCATACTAAGTATGATGATTCAGGGTTATCCCTGGCAGATGTATCGAATCTTGTGGTGAAAGTGTACCACCTCTACAGAGTGTCAAACTATTCGAATAGTCGTCATGATTATGGACGATTGGAATGGCCATACTGTTTCGTTGTCAGATGTTTTCTAAATAACTTGAAATGAATGATGACCTTTGACTTGACCACAACAGGGTTGTGTTAATGAAATTAGCTTCCCAACTTAAGTGATTCTAGAACTTTACTTTATCTTTTCTTGCTTCAGAACTCAGCTTAGGTTTCAAACTTAACTTGATAGTTATTTTTTAAATTCAGCACTTTAACTTAGAATTACAATCCTTGTTAGTAGTAGTTTGCGAGTACTTAAAGAGTACTCATGGCTTTTGTCCCTGGCTATTATCATGGCCAGACTATGAAGGAGATTATCAAGATGATGGTCAAGAGATGGCTATGATAACTAGGACTATCTCGCCACAAGATTGCTGTGCCCTCAAGATGGACCCCATCGCTACGCTATCGTTTATTTCCGCTGCTTGTTGTATTAAAGACTGGATCATGAGATCCTTATTTGTGTAAAACCTTATGTATGATTTTTAATGGATGATGTACTGTGATATCCAATCCGTTATGTCTCGCAAAAATGATAATCCTGGGATTGCGAGGAATGGCATAACAGTCATCTGGGATTAAAAATCCGGGTGTTGACAATTTGGTATCAGAGCCATCCTGACCATAGGAGACCCTAGTTAGAATGGACGTCCAAACCAAAAACTTAGCTTCAAAACCAAAGTGAGTATTTATGAAAAATATTTCCCCTCTTACCCTTGTGAACTCATTCTTTCTCAAAAATACATGTTCCTCAAAATTCTTACATTACTACTTAAAATTTGACACACTTGATCACTTCACTAATTTCCTCATCCTAAATTCTTGTAGATGGAGACTCAGTTCAGCAAGTTTTACCAGTTGGGAAACGGAGGTCAGTTGATCTTTGAGAGGGATCTGGATTCACTGTCGGAGTTACTGGGACGCCCACATCCGGAGTTTCTTGGAGCTCAACTTCCAGGACCCCTAGGAGGAGACCTACAATAGCTAGTCACCATAGATCTTCGAGGAAGCATTGAAGGACCAACTTCCGGGGGAATTCAGTTCTCCGTGAGAGAGAACAACTGGCTAGATGGATTAGCCAGGGCAATGCATGAAGCTCTCGCACGTCTATGTGCCCTCAGCGTCAACAAGATTCAAGGAACCCGTTTTGCCCACTATGCAAGACGTGATTTCATGGGAATGCCGATGGAGATGCCAAGGCACGCAGAGTTGAGACGTCAAGTGGAGAACCTTGACTTCTTGCTTCATGACCGACAGCAGGAACTGGACAATGCCAGAGAATTAGCCAACCAGAACCGTGCCATCGCCGACCAGAAGGCCCAGACTTTCACACTGCTCTTCCAAGATCGCCAGTCTCTTCGTCGCCAGCGTGCAAAGAAGGATCACACCATCGCCCGTCTTCGCAAGAAGGTGGCCGACCTCGAGAAGACCGTCAAGTGGAGAACCTTGACTTCTTGCTTCATGACCGACAGCAGGAACTGGACAATGCCAGAGAATTAGCCAACCAGAACCGTGCCATCGCCGACCAGAAGGCCCAGACTTTCACACTGCTCGTCCAAGATCGCCAGTCTCTTCGTCGCCAGCGTGCAAAGAAGGATCGCACCATCGCCCGTCTTTGCAAGAAGGTGGCCGACCTCGAGAAGACCGTCAAGGAGCAGGAAGCTCAACTTGCCGCCAAGGAAGAAGATGATGAGGGAGAAGACATTCAGGGAGATATGGATTCTTACCTCAACAACGATGACGATTTTCTGGCAGAGGATGCTGTGGACTTCTACACTAATGATGAAGACTCCAACTTCATCGACGATGAGTAGATGCACTAGAGCACTGTCGTAGCATGAGATGTATCATCTCATTGTATCATAGTTTGCAGAATGGTTCTTCAAACCATCTGTTTTTCCCCTTTGCTTGTTGTGGTGTGTGTTGTATCGTGTGCTTGCTTGCATGAATGAAAAAGAAGTTAGTTGAAAAACCTGAGTCTAACTCAAAGTTGTAGCTTTGAAAACCCAAAACCATGAACCTTAGAATTTCCCTCTTACCCCTATATCTATCTCAATCTTCAGATGACTCGTGGAAACCAAGGAGGGAGCAGCTCGTCGCAGGACCCAATGCTGTAGATCTTGCAGAATCTCATCACGGACCGTGAAGCAAGCAGGGCCGAGCGTCAAGCCAACTTAGCAACATTGCAGCAGATCACCCAGATGGCTCTCAACAACCAAGGACATGGAAATCAGGATCACCATGGATCTAAACTCACAAATTTTCAGAACACCAATCCACCAATCTTCAACCAATCTGAAAACCCATTAGATGCTGATGACTGGTTACAGACCATGGAAAACAACCTCGAAGTTGTAGGAGTTGATGAGAATGAGAAAGTTCTCTTCGCCACCCACTATTTGGCGGGAGATGCAAGAGCTTGGTGGAATAGCATCCGCAATATGAACCATGGCCAGGTGATGACCTAGGAAGCATTCAAGGTCAAGTTCAGCCGCACCCACGTGCCACAAGGTCTTGTCAACAGGATGAGAGATGAATTCCATGAACTGAAGCAAGGAAGATTGACTGTGGTAGAGTACCGTGACAAATTCTTGTCACTTGCCAGATATGCACCGGATGAAATCAACACGGAGGCCAAGAAGAAGGAGAGATTCTTAAACGGACGGCATGATGAGATGCAGACTGTCCTCGTCAACATCCGTTTCCAGGATTTGGAAGAGCTAGTCGACTCTGCCATTCAGATGGAAGGGAAGATTAACCAGGCAAACGACAACCGCAAGCGTCGTATGATGCAGCAGTCTGGATCCAGTAGTCACCAGAAGTACCGTCCCAACCCCTCACCAGGATATGCACCAAGGAACAACCGACCCCCAAATTCCGCCCAAGCTACCCCAACCGTAGCGAAGGAAATGTGAAGTCCGGAGGAAACAATCATCACCCCGGCAATGCCAACAACTTCAACCGTGCCCCTCCCAAGAGCAACAACAACAACAACACTGCACCCAGAAGTGGCAGCAATGCTGTACCTGTTGCAGTCAAGGACAAGTCCCAGATCACTTGTTTCGAGTGTGGAGTGAAGGGTCACTACTCCAATGAGTGTCCCAAGAATACTGCCGCCAATGCCCCTGTGAATGCCCCAGCTCAGCAGCAGCGTCGTGTTCAACCAGGAAGGAGATTTGCCCCAGGGAACCCACACAACCGCAACGGTCGTCTCTTCCACATGAACGCAGAAGAATCCCAGGAAGCACCAGATGTAGTGCTGGGTATGTTTTCTGTCAACTCAGTTTTAGCAAGAGTATTGTTTGATTTTGGAGCATCGCATTCATTTATCACCGAAGAATTTGTATGCACTAGTAAGATTCGTCCAACCAACCTGAAGCATGTCATGATAGTTCAAATCCCCGGTTCAACCACAAAAGCTAGAAAAATTTGCAAAGCTGTACCTATCAGAATTCATGGGATAGATTTTTATGCCAACCTAATTGTACTTGGAACCAAAGGTTTGGAAGTAGTACTAGGTATGGACTGGATGTCAAGGCATAAAGGACTGATAGACTGTGCTAAGAAAGCCATCACCATGACCAGTAGTTCTGGAGTAACAGTAGAGCATATATCCGAAACCTTACCCCGTCAATTCCAATGCAACAAAAGTGTAGCCCTGCCTACCATTGACCAAGTCAGAGTAGTCTGTGAATACCCCGACGTATTCCCAGATGAATTGCCAGGTATGCTCCCGGATAGGGATATAGAGTTCATTATCGAACTAATCCCCGGAACCGGACCTATAGCCCAGAGACCCTATACCATGAACCCCTCAGAGTTAGTAGAACTGAAGAAGCAGTTGGATGCCATGTTAGCGACCGGCTTGATTCAACCAAGTGCATCGCCATGGAGATCACCAGTGTTATTCGTCGACAAGAAAGATGGAGGCAACCGTCTGTGTACAGACTACAGAAAGTTGAATGGTGTCACCATCAAGAATAAGTACCCCTTGCCAAAGATAGAGGATCTATTTGATCAGTTGACTGGAGCCCAGGTATTCTCAAAGATTGATCTTAGGACTGGTTATGACCAACTTAAGATTCGTGCAACGGATATTCCGAAGACCGCCTTTACTACTCGCTATGGTTTATACGAGTATACGGTAATGTCTTTTGGATTAACCAATGCCCCTGCTTATTTCATGAATCTCATGAATAAGATCTTTATGAATTTCCTAGATAAGTTTGTAGTTGTGTTTATCGACGACATCCTTATCTACTCCAAGTCAGAAGAAGAGCATGAGAAGCATCTGAGAATCATCCTAGAAACCCCGAGAGAGCATCAGTTATATGCCAAGTTCAGCAAGTGTGAGTTTTGGCTGAAAGAAGTAGGATTCCTAGGACATATTGTGTCTGCCGGAGGAGTCTCTGTTGATCCCAGCAAGATCAAAGATGTCGAAGAATGGGAAGCACCAACCAATCCAACCCAAGTTCGTTCATTTCTCGGATTAGCAGGATATTACCGCAAGTTCGTAGAAGGATTCTCGAGCATAGCCCGACCAATGACCCAATTGTTAAAGAAGGACAAGAAGTTTGAATGGACAGACAAGTGTGAAGCTAGTTTCCAGGAGCTGAAGAAGAGATTGATATCAGCCCCAATTTTGATCATGGCTGACATCAAGAAGCTGTTTGATGTGTTTTGTGATGCATCCAAGATTGGTCTAGGATGTGTATTGATGCAAGAAGGCAAAGTCATCGCGTATCTGTCTCGACAACTAAAGCAGCATGAGCAGAACTATCCGACCCATGATCTTGAGCTAGCAGCCGTGGTTCTAGCATTGAAGACATGGCGTCATTATTTGATGGGTAATCGTTGTGAGATTTACTCGGACCATAAGAGCTTGAAGTATATCTTCACCCAGAAGGAGTTGAATACGAGGCAAAGAAGATGGATAGAGTTAATCAAGGATTATGGCCTTGACATTCACTATCACCCCGGCAAAGCCAATGTGGTAGCGGATGCTCTTAGCAGATTGCCGTGTAGGCTAAACACCATGATCAAAGAGAAGCAACCAAGTTTGTATGAGGAGTTGGAGCAGTTCAAGACTGAGTTAGTTAGCAAAGGATTCCTGGCTAGCATTGAACTTCAACCCACTTTGATTAGCCAAATCAAGGAAGACCAGAAGGGGAATGAAAGTATCGACGAGATCAAACATCGTATTGGTATAGGCAAAGTACCTGGATTCACCGAGGACGAAGAAGGTGTACTATGGTACAAAGGACGTATCTATGTGCCAGCAGATTCAGAGCTGAAGGAAATTATCATGAAGGAAGCTCATGATACTCTTTATTTTATCCACCCCGGAGGAACAAAGATGTATTAGGATTTGAAAGAGCAATTTTGGTGGCACAAGATGAAGAGAGAGATCGGAAGCTACATCGCCAAATGTGACATCTGTCAAAGAGTCAAAGCAGAGCATCAGAGACCTGCAGGATTGTTGCAACCATTGTAGATTCCGGAATGGAAATGGGATTCCATCGGTATGGACTTTATCACCGGTTTACCTACTTCTAGTAGGGGAAATGACTCAATCTGGGTCATAGTTGATAGACTATCCAAGGTAGCCCACTTCATACCAGTCAAGACAACCTACCAGAGTGCAAAACTAGCAGAGCTGTACATTGCTAGAATTGTTAGTCTGCATGGAACCCCCAAGACCATCGTATCAGATCGAGGAACCCAGTTTACTTCAAGATTTTGGCAGAAAGTTCAGGAAGGTTTAGGAACCAAGTTGAATTTCAGTACCGCTTATCACCCGCAAACCGATGGACAAACTGAGAGAGTTAACCAGATCTTGGAGGATATGCTTAGAGCTTGTGTGTTGGAATACGGATCAAAATAGGAAGACTGCCTGCCTTTTGCAGAATTCTCATATAACAACAGTTATCAGGCTAGTTTGTAGATGGCACCATTTGAATTCCTATACGGAAGAAAGTGTCGTACCCCTTTGAATTGCTCGCAAGTAGGAGAGAGTCAGATCTTTGGACCCGACATTCTCCGAGAAGTAGAAGAGAAAGTTCACAAAGCTCGTGAGCACCTCAAGACCGCCCAATCCAGACAGAAGAGCTATGCTGACAAGAGAAGGAGAGACCTGACTTTCAATGTCAGAGATTTCGTATATTTCAAGGTTTCACCCTTGAAGGGGACTCAACGCTTTAGTCTGAAAGGAAAGTTAGCTCCTAGATATATCGGACCTTTCAAGATTCTGAACCGCCAATGAGAAGTATCATATCAGCTGGAATTGCCTGAAGAGATGTCAGCCATCCACAATGTGTTCCATATCTCGTTACTTCGCAAATGCTTGGAAGTGCCTGAGAAGACTGAAGTTTTCAAGAATATCGATCACAGAGCAGTGGAAATCAACCATGACCTGACCTATCGGGAAGTACCCATCCGCATCTTAGAAAAAGCCTACAGAACCACTAGGACCAGGAGTATCAAGTTTCTCAAGATTCAGTGGAGCAACCATACCGAGGAGGAAGCCACATGGGAGCGCGAGGATTACATTAGGACAGAGTTCCAAGATCTCTTTAGTTCCTAGTTTTCTTTGTAAATCTTGGGACGAGATTTTTGTTTAAGGGGGGAAGGTTTGTAACATCCCAAAACTTTAATCCAAGCTTATCAAGATCCAATCATCCAAAATTGGGGTTAACAAAAACTTTTCCAAATTTAAAAGGAAAGCATTCATATATGTGTGCATTTAATTTAGGAGTTGTTTGAATTGCCATGATTGATTGATCCAATGCTTGTAAAATGTTTCTTAGGTGATTTAAACATCATCTACATCATTCCCAAACTTTTCCTAAAGAAAATCCAATAAAAAAGAATTAAAATGAAGGAATGGTCATTTTGACAAATTTAACTCTCATGCCTACTTTGGCTATTCCTAGTACTCAATTCTTAACAGAAACAATTCTTGATCTTTGCACCCCTTGCTAGTACACATAATGAGGTACCAAGGCCCACCTTTTGATCTACTAAAAACATTCTGTAAACTATTTTAAATGACAGTTTAAATTTGAATCTAATGCATATGCATAGATTACCCCTATTTCAAAAACCATCTATTTAAGCACCATTTTCAAAACCCTTGCAACCAGAGACTACCTAGTACTAGTAGAGATCACTCAAAAAATTTGAACTCAAAATTCAAACTTTGGTCTCTTGCGGCCATTTCATCAAACAGGTGGCAGACACAGATCAGACCATTGTCAAAACACTATAGTGTGCAGTGCTTCTTGTCACCATTTGGGCCTAACTCGGTCCCCTTGTCCCCCAGCTCAAACCCCGGCCCTAGCTCTCTCTCCCTCTCCCCTAGCTGCTCCAGTGCCAAGCCGACGCTTACGCGCCAGTCGACCATGGACAAGCCGCCTTCGCTTCGCCCGTGCTCTCCTTCGCCCGCTGGCAGACATGCGCCATCACACCGCACTGCCTCGACCAGCCACCGACCAAAATCGAGCGGAGGACAAGCCCCAGTTGCTCGCGCCCACGCCTCTGTCCGCCATGCCGATCACCCCGGAGCGCCGCGTCCGCCAGAGCAACACCGGCCTCGCGAAGCCCTAGCCTTGCATGGCGGCACTCGCAGCAGGCCCAGCACCTCGCCAGACACGCCCGTATGCTGCCGCTCGACCCATAGCCGCCGCATTTCTTGTCGAGCACCTACAGCCACCGTGCAGTGCGCGGAAGCTCCCGACCAATAGAGATAGCCCCTTTCCACGCCATCAAGCCATAGAGGATCGCCAGGAGACCGGCCACCGTCCGCCTACCTCGCCCATGCCCTTAGCTCGCTGTGCCGTCGCCCACGTCGAGCTCTGCCCATGCCGCTTTGCACCCTTCACTCGCCTATATAAGGAGGCCACCCCAGCAAGCTCTCTTCACACCATTCTCATCCCCACCTCTCACTCTCACTCCCCACAGCCAGCCGGAGCCGCTCGAGCACCAGGGCACTGGAATTGCAGCCGGAGCCGCCGCCTCGGGAGGAGAAGGGCGCCGTTGATCTAGGCCATCCCAGGAAGCGCCGCTTGTACCAGGAGAACCGCCATCGTCTACCAGGCCAGTTGCCCGCCTCGCTGACCCCGCTGGAGCCCCGGTACGCCCCCACTGCACCCTCACCGACCGCGCTAGGGTTAGCTCCCGTCGTGTCCTGTTCCGACGAGGACGATAGCTGTGAGCCGTCGATCTACCCTCTAATCGCACGGCCACCTTTCATCCATACCCCTTCGGTACCCCCTGTTCCACTGACGGGTGAGGCCCTCGCTTAAGTCAGCCTGCGATGCTTCTTGCTTGATGGCCGACCATTCGTTTCCAGCATTTCAAATTCAAATTAGGAATTTTCCTTTTTAGTTAGAATATAGTTTCTGTCCCGTGTTTCAAAATTCAATTTTGTGAGTTTGACAAATCCAAATTATATGAAACTAATTTTGTCTGAAAGGTATTGAAATGCTCTATCCAAGCCCGTTGGATTTAATTCATTTAGAGTTATAGATTTCTCCTAATAAAAATAAGAAGACAGAAGCTTTTGCAACTTGAAACATTTTTGTAAAATCAACCAAGTTAGCTTTTGAGTTGATTCCAACTCTCAAAAATCACATTTCATCATATCTATCCAAATATGTAATAATATTAAGGTTTACAGGCAGTAACTTTGGACTAGTACCAAAATAATGCTATATAGGCATTTCTAGTCACTTTAAATCATTAAATAATAAACTTAAACCAAAGTAATATTGATCCAACCTTTAAATCTCATTCCCACATGTTAGAATATGTGGTGATGACATGTGTCCACATGATCCCATATTTTGGTGGTGAATATTAAATTGTAGTTAATTTTTCAATGAGTAGAAATTACTTTTCCAAAATAAAAAGGTTGAAACTATTGAATTAAAACTTGTGATGTTTGGGATGATAATAGATCATCAATTGTGTCGTTTAGAATACTGCTTAGCCTAGTTAAGTATTGTTTGGTGATTGTGCACTCCCTATGTATTTCTAGACGATAGTACCGACCAAGCCTTCGAGGAGGAGGAGTTCTACCAAGAAGAAGAAGAAGAAAACTTCAACCACTGCACCAACCAAGGCAAGCTATTAGTGGCAAGCTAACACTTGCAAACATGATTTAGTAAGCTATTGTTAGCAAACTAGAATAAAACTAGATGGTTTAGTAAAGATGCCTTAAGCATGCTTTGATCACACCCCTTTAACTATTAGTACCCCAAGTCTTATTGACAAGATTTACCTCGCTTAGGTTATACAAAGTTCTTTACTAAATTTTGAAGGTAGCATAAAGAGTATAAAACTTGACCTACTTAGAAACCTTTAGATGTCATTTTATGGCATGAGATTGATCCCATCTTTCCACCTTAGTGAACACTCTTAACTTAGTATTTTAGAATAGATCAAAACTTGAGTCACTTTAGATAGGAACACTTGGTGAAAATGAATTGTGAAAACCTTGGAATGAGGAGTCATTCTATTGAGATGTTTTAACATGTGTTGAGAAACACAATTGGTTTATGATGATGAAAATGATGAGGCATGAGCCTTAACCCTTTTATAAAACTGATGGTTGGATGCGGATGCGATACCATTCCAAATTTACCGTACAACCACATTACCTGAATTGGGTAAGGCTTAGCTGGAAATTTATATGCATTAGTACTAGTTCCCTCACGGGAGAGGTTTGAGCTGAGGCTACCTCTCAATGATGTCCACCTATGCAGTGCCCAAAATGACTGATGGTCATGGTTGGGAGGCCATGCTCATAGGAGAGGTGCTTGTACTAGGGTGTGTAAAGGGAAGGTTATGTTTGATTATCTGCATACTAAGTATGATGATTCAGGGTTATCCCTGACAGATGTATCGAATCTTGTGGTGAAAGTGTACCACCTCTGCAGAGTGTCAAACTATTCGAATAGCCGCGTCCGCGGTTATGGACAGTTGGAATGGCCATACTGTTTTGTTGTCAGATGTTTTCTAAATAACTTGAAATGAATGATGACCTTTGACTTGACCACAACAGGGTTGTGTTAATGAAATTAGCTTCCCAACTTAAGTGATTCTAGAACTTTACTTTATCTTTTCTTGCTTCAGAACTCAGCTTAGGTTTCAAACTTAACTTGATAGTTATTCTTTAAATTCAGCACTTTAACTTAGAATTACAATCCTTGTTAGTAGTAGTTTGCGAGTACTTAAAGAGTACTCATGGCTTTTGTCCCTGGCTATTATCATGGCCAGACTATGAAGGAGATTATCAAGATGATGGTCAGCAGGACGGCTATGATAACTAGGACTATCTGCCTTCGTCAAGATTACTGTGCCCCTAAAGATGGACCCCCGCTACGCTATCGTTTATTTCGCTGCTTGTTGTATTAAAGGCGGATCATGAGATCCTTATTTGTTTAAAACCTTCTGTATGGTTTGTAATGGATGATGTCTTGTGATATCCAATCCGTTATGTCTACATAAAATGATAATCCACAGGATTTAGGAATGGCATAACGGGTATCTGGGATTAAAAATCCGGGTGTTGACAGGAAATGTTGTGACCATGGGATGGTCGGAAAGGAAGGCAATGAGTTGGTCATGAGATGACCGGAAGGAGGAACAAATGGGTGACCTAGTCCTAGCGTTTTCCAAAACTTTTCAAAATGACTTTCAAAATGTTTTACAAAAGTTTTCAACAAAGATATGTAGATGCTATATCTACAAGAGAAACTATGTGAGAAAAGAACCTCTCTTGGAGCCCTCCTACTACCCTAGCCATATTGCATATCTTCTTGTTATTATTATTCTCTTAAGGTGGTTTGCGAGTACATTCAAAGTACTCACTAGCATTGTCCCTTGCTATTAACTTAGTCAGATTCGAAGAAGAAGGTGATATTGACGACTATGCGAGCTAGGACGTTTATCCTAGTTAGTTTCCTATAGGTTAAGGCATTGGCTCGGGCTCTACGCTTTATGAAGTTCCTCTAATGATGATCGATGTAGCCATAATGGCAAATAAGGTATGCCATGTATCCTCTTAAGTAATGGATGTTTACTTTGATACTTGTTGGTTATGTGCCATGACTAATTGATCATGGGATCGTGGTGTATGCATAGAAGGGATTCTCAGAGGATTAATCCGGGGGCCCCACATATACGACCGGAACTATACGGCCGTAATTTTTGTTCCCACCGTATAGTTGGTCGTTAAACCTTCAGTACCTTCAAAGAGAAATTTGTCGATGGAAAAGATATCTATATGGACAAACTAGACAGCTAGAATTTTTATTCCCGCTGTATAGTTGGTCGTTAAACCTTCCATAGTCATCAAAAAAAAATTGTTTCTTTGAGAATTCTTTGTTATCCCGAAACTTAGCGAAACACCTTGTTTTGATAAAAAAAATGATAGAAAAAATTGTCGACTAACATCAGCATGTATAAAGCAGGATTTTTTAGTACTACCGAACTTCTCCTCAATTGGAGCTTTCTAGCACTCTTTATTAAACATAAAACTTAAAAACTTTTACTCAAACCTTTATTTCGCATGGGTTGCCTCCCGTGAAGTGCTCTTTTATGGTCAATAGCTTGACCTCGATGTCGCTTACTTAGGCCAGATGAGTGGAAGACAGGGTCCAAATTAGTTGGTCTTCAAAGTGATGGCCTCCTTTTCATCATGCTTGGCTTTCTTCTTCCTGGGAAAATGAATAACAAAAGGATCCCGTAAAGGCAATTGAAGCTTCACGTTCCCTTCATGTAGATTAATCAAAGCCTTAGTAGTTCTTAAAAATGGACGGCCTAATATAATAGGAGCAGTAGCATCTTCAGGCATGTCAACAATAACAAAATCAATAAGAGCAGGACAGCCTTTAATGTATACTAAAGTATTTTATTTAATCCCTACAACTTGTTTGTAGGTAGAATCAGCTAGATGCAATTTTAACTCAGTGATTTCAAAGGGGCCAAGATTTAACTTATTAAAAAGACTTTTTGGAATTGTTGAAACGCTTGCACCTAGATCACAAAGTGCAGCTATCTCATTGGTCCCAATCTTAATCTTAATAGTAGGCTCAAATATATCATCAAGCTTCATAGGTAATTTTTCAGCAATTTTCTTATATTCTTCCTCAAGCTCATGTACCTTTATTGCTACCTGATTAACGAAGTGTTGATACATAGCTTCCTCATTTCCTTCACTTACTAGAATCTTGATATTGATCCTTTTTACAAGATCTTCAATGGTGTAATTTGGTGAAGGAGCATTACTATAGTCAAGTTCTTCAGGCTCCTCCCTTTGGATTCTTATCATCTTGAGGTCTTCAACTGGATTGGGCTCAGCTTTACCTGCAAATTTAGCTAGAATGAGAGTTTGACTCTCGGTTATCTTACCTAGCTGTGCCTCAACAATCCTCGTTCTTTCTTGGAGGGCCTGCAAATCATTCCTCAAACTTACAACTTGGTTAGATAATTTACCAAGCATAGCATCATGGTTATCCATTATTTTAACAAGGATATTGTTTTGCTCATTTTGTGAGTTTATAAAATACTTAAGTGTTCCTTGGAGACGACCATTACTTGTTCCCACATTATTATTAGAGTTACCCGCATGTCTAGAATAATGTTTCTGAAAATTGGGATTATAATTCTTCTTCCAAGTAGGGTTATAATCATTACGAGCTATGAAGTATATTTCTTCAATATTTGATTCTGGGATAGCTCTTACCTGGCTTTCCTTACCTTTTATGGCTAATATGAGCTCATCCAGCTTAACATTGAGTTCTTCATTTTCTTGTGGTGAGACAGAGTTCACCTTCTTCATATTTGATCTATCCACATGCCATTGGGTATGGCTGTCTTGCATATTGTCTAGCAGCTACTTTGCTTCGGTAATATGTTTGCCCATAAATGTTCCTCTAGCTGCAGTATCAAGCATAGACTTAGGCACAGGTTAAGTGCATTATAAAATAAATGGAGAATTAACCAATCTTCCATCCCATGAGTGGGACAGTTTCTCATGCATTCTTTCATCTTATCCCATGCAAGCACTAGTGGCTGAAATGTCGTAAACATATCTATAATTTTTGATGTTCCATGCTTGTTTAGTATCTACTTTCTTATGTTTTATTCACACTTTGAGGTATTTTTATACATTTTCAGGGACTAACCTATTAATTAGATGCAATAGTGCCAGTTGCCTGTTTTCTGCTGTTTTTGGTTTCAGAAAAGCTAGTAAGGAAATATTCTCGGAATTGGATATGACAAAAGACAAAGTCAGTATTTTACCTAAAGCAACACGGAGTACGAAGGAGAGACGAAGGGGCAGACCAGGGTGGCCACACGTGGTGGCCGCGCGGCCAGGGAGGGAGGCACCAGGGGGTGTGGACCCCCTGGTGCTCCACCGACCTTGCCCCTTGATACGTTGCAAACGTATCCATAATTTTTTATGTTCCATGCTTGGTTTTTATCTACTTTCTTATGTTTTGTCCACACTTTGGAGAACTTTTTATACACTTTCTTGGACTAACCTATTAACAAGATGCCACGGTGCCAACTGCCCGTTTTCTACTGTTTTTGGTTCCAGGAAAGTCAGAAAATGAATATTCTCGGAATTGGACAGGACAAAAGCCAAAGTCAGTTTTTCACCGAGGGGGACACGGAGCCAGAATACGAGACTAAGAGGGGCCACGGGGCCTCCACACCACCTGGCCACATGGCCAAGCCTGGCCCGCCCAGGGGGTGGTCTGGCCGCCTCGGGCACCCCCTCGGCCTCCCCTTTTGCCTATAAGATGCCTCCGATACAGAAACCCTAAGTACCCGATCAAAATTCTATGAAAGAGTCTGTAGCCGCCGTCATCTCCATCCCTAGATCGGGAGGCATATGAAGCTCTTCCCGGCACCCTGTCGGAGGGGAGAATTCACCCTGGAGGCCTTCTTCATCACCATGCAAGCCTCCGGTGTGATGCGTGAGTAGTTCTTCTTTGGACTACGGGTCCATGTAGTAGCTAGATGGTTAGTTCTTCTCCTTTGTGCTATCATGTTTAGATCTTGTGAGCTCCGTTCATGATCAAGATCATCTATTTGTAATCCTACATGTTGTGTTTGCGAGGATTCGATGGATATTGAGATGTTATTTTAGATTGATTATTGATTCTATCATGTCTTTGTTATTTGTGATCTTGCATGCTTTCCGTTGTTAGTAGCTACCTTGGCCAAGTAGATGCTAGCAACTCCAAGAGTTAGTATTTATGCTCGATCGTGGGTTCATGCCTCTAGTAATCTAGGGAAGTGACAGAAATCTCTAAGGTACTAGATGTGATGTTGCTACTAGAGAGAACAGCAATCCTTTGTTCATAGAACAATCATATTGTTTACTTTACACGCAATGCGTAATACAATTATCTATTGCTTGCAACTTAATACTGGAGGGGGTTCGGATGATAACCTAAAGGTGGATTATTAGTCATAGATGCAGTTGGATTACGGTCTATGTATAATGTTGTAATGCCCAATCAAATCTCAAAGGAGTCAAGATGTTTAGTATATGCATATTTCTTTCTCGATGTTTGTCAATTTCCCCGCTGTAATTTGTTCACCCAACATGTCATCTATCTTAAGGAGAGCCACCACTAGTGAGCTATGGACCCCAGTCCTTTCTTTTACCATCAATCTACAATTGTTACTACTTTCTGTTTACTTTCTACAAACTATTACTTTCTTCCACACAATACGTTTAATCCTTTGTTTTCAGCAAAACTGGTGAGCTAGCAACACCTTGGAGGGGTTTCCTTGCTCCTACTAGTTCGATAACCTTGGTTTCATAACTCAGGGAAAACTTGCAGCTGTGCTCATCATACCTTCCTCTTGGGGTTCCCCAACGAGATCGAGATATTTTGGGCCATCAAGGGTTTTTTCTGGCGCCGTTGCCGGGGAGTCAAGGACATCTTCACAAGGGGAGTCCCTCATAACCAATCTCTTTACTTTGTTTTATTTGTTTTGCTTAGTTTATTTTTGCTTTGTTTTCTTGTTTCTTTTATCAAAAATACAAAAAAAAATTAGTTCCTACTATAGTTGTTATTTTCGTTGGTCTGTTATTGTCTTGCTTTATCATGCTTTCTATCAATGGTTGGTTTCTTTGAAAATGAATCTAATTGGCAAGGTGGGTTCATAGAAGAACAAAAATATTATTATAAGGAACACCACTTGTCACAAAAAGGGAAACACTTATGGGAACAAATTGATAAATTGTATACCATTGCTAGAAACGTGTGCTCTACTTATAATGTTACTTATTGCTTTGACAAATCTTGTTGCTGCAAGAGGTATAAACACCTCCCTTTTCAATGCGTGTATAATGATTATATTACCATATCTTCTTATGTTAAGGGAAATTATGACTTTTATGATGTAGAACAAATTGAAGAATTTATTGCTTGGAAGGGTGCATTCGAACTAGCTTATTCGCTTGAAAATAATGATGATGCACCTTATAAATATGAGGTTTATGATATACTTCAATTTTGCTTTGATAATTACAAGGAAGAAAATGGCTATATTGTTGAATATCTTAATAGATGCTCTCCACCAGCGGAAGAGACTAATGCTTTGTAGGAGCCTATGGAAGAAGAAATTGCTGAAACTGGAAGCTCATTGGATGAAAAAGAGGAGGAGAGTGATGATCAATAGGATGAAGAATGGATCTATCCATTCCTACCTTCTAATGAGAGTAACTCTTTACCCCCTACAATATTTGATTGTCCCCCATGCTTACTAAAGGAGGATGAATGTTATGTTCCTGAGGATCCTTTTGAAAATGTTTATAATAAACCTCTAGATGATGGTCCTATATTGGTTGATAATATTAATTGTACTACTATTGAAAATGAGATTGATCAGTCATCTTGTTATAAAATTGTTAAAAGTGGGTTTGAAGGTTTTAATCCCACTATTTTTGAGCTTGATAAAAATTATATGTTTGTACATCATGAAAAGCATTCTTTATGTGATAGTTATATTGTTGAGTTTATTCATGAGGATACTCAAAATTATTATGAGAGAGGAAAATATGGTTGTAGAAGTTTTCATGGTACTGAAATACCTCTCTATGTACTGAAAGTTTTGAAGTTACTCTTTTTTATATTCCTATGCCTATCACTTTGTTCTTTGTGAATTATTTGCATACAAGATTCCTATGCATAGGAAGTGGATTAGACTTAAATGTATTTTGGATTTGCCTCTTGATGCTCTCTTTTACTTTAATTCATATTTCTTATGTGAGTATCATCGAAATTATCATGCCTAACTTAAAGGCCTTAAAGAAAAGTACTTATTGGGAGATAACCCAAAAGTTTTAGATGAGTCTTGGAAGTTATTACTTCAGTAATAACCGCTCCTTATGCTTTTTATTTGCTTTTTGTGCCAAGAGTAACCTCTAATGAGAGAGACGTAATGCTTGGGAAAGTTGTTGTCCCGAAATTGATTTTTGTGCTTCACCGTAAACATTCGTGTAAAATCTCTGTACGTCGTTTTGAGGCGTGTATTTTTGTGCTTCTTCCCCAGGTTGTTATCTAACTTTCGTTAGTTCAACACTTTTTTATTTGAGCAACATAAGGTCTTCAAAAAAATTGGTTTTTACCTGCTGGTCTATTTTGACGGATTTCTGCCATTATTCGCATTTGCTTCTTGTTGGTTCCTTTTTGAGTTCTTTTGGGGAATTAAGATTTTTGAGGGAAGTGATACAATAGCTTGTGTTTTAATGGAAGTTTTATTGGTGTTGAAACTGAACCTAAAGACTTATTATCTTGAGTGCACTAATGTTGCTAATAAAGATTGTGTGAAGTTTTGTATGAAGGAAAAATTTCAGGTGTATGGAGAGAATGATGTAATGAGATGAAGAATGGACTAAAGCTCAAGATTGGGGATGCCACCCCATGTCACCCCAAGAAATATTCAAGAGGTACAAGCGTCAAAGCTTGGGGATGCCCAAGGCATCCCCTTCTTCATCAATAAAAATCCCAGGTTTCTTCCAAACACTTCATTTTTATTGTTTCATGCATAGTTGTGTTGTTCTTGGAGTTTCTTCTTTTTTGTTTTTCATTTTGGTTTTCGTTTGCTTGGTTTTCTTTGTTTACTGAATAAATTGGCTGGACCCCCTCTTTCATTCATTGGTTTTCAAATAGTTTGGTTTGGATTGGAAAAGAGTAGGAAAAGGTCATCCTTAAGTGGTAAAAGAGAGCTTGTTTTTGACTGTGGCCCATGCTTTGTCATGCCATGCTTGCTATTGTTTTGGCTTTATCCTTAGTGATATTTGCTATAGCATGACATGTTATAAACAATTGAGATTGCTTAATGTGCCTTGGAAGAATCATGCGTTGTTTTAGCATATTGAAGCATAGAATTGTGGTATTCTCCTTTGATGCTTTATTTGGGTTAACTTGGGGCATGCTCACACCATGTTATGACCATCCCAAGTCACCATAGCCTTTATGATCCTTTAGTTTTCGACTTGTAATATCACTTTATGCTTTTATTAATGATGTTTTGTCGCTCTACATGATTATGGCCATTATTGCTCTCTTAGTTGGTCGCTCCCAGTGTTTTGCTAGCCTCCATAACCAAGTATGAGTTCCACTCATGCATCCAACTCCTAAAACCAAGTTATTCCAAAGAGTCAACCATACCTACCTATTAGCATTTGCTATTCCAAGTATATTCATGCTTTTATCTACCTTCTGAATTAAACTTGTTATGTGAAAATTAGTGATTAAAGCTCTCACGAACTTGATGGCACACTTTACTTTCTTACACTTAATAAACTTGAACCATTGCGTCCATCTTTATTGCATATATGCTTGTGCTTTATAAGTTGAAATTAGCAGAACCATGTATCATGGGGAACGATTTCAACCTTGCACTTATACATTGTACCTAGTTGATATCATGTTCTTTTGCTTATGGATCCCGGCGGTGTGAAATAAAAGGGGAACTTGTAAGATCATGGAGTTTGTATTTGTGTTAGAGAAATGCCTAGGTTGCTAGCCTAAGCCATGCCTAATCATGGTGGAAACTTGCAGCATAACGATAATGAGCACTCTATGAAGCATCCTCAATAAAAACATATGCAAATAGCAAATAAAAAGATCACTGAGATGCTCATTATCTGCTTGCCTTGTCATTTTGATTATGGGATAGCTCCTGTATCATGTGCAAGGGATACCCCGTTGGCGGGTCTCTATGATACATATGTACTTACAATGACAAGAGCTTACTTGTGACTAAAGTTGAGTAGCATGAGGTTTGGTCTTCGTAAGTAAGGGGCATGAGATTTCAGCTTATAACTTGTCAAGCATATCCTCTTAGTTGTGTCACTTTAACCTTAATCACCTAAAGATGCTTATGATAGGGGAAATGAGAGCTGAAAGCTAATAAGTACCATAATTTTTGGAAGCTCTTTATGAAACTTGAATCCCTACTTCCTTCTATGAAGGCCTTTCTTTTACTTTTATGTTGAGTCTCCACCTTCTATCTTTATGCACCTACTTTGAGAGCATAGTGGCCATTCTTAGTTCTATGTGCATTGTCCCAAGACTTGTTGATTGATGCATAATTTTGATATTGCTTGTTCTTAAACTATTTGTATCTAGTCACTCTTATGAACTTTGAAGGTGTCCTATGCATTTATATTTGCTACTCTATGAGGGACAAGCTGAATTCCACTATGCTATGTTTTCTTTATGTGAAACAAACAAACGTCTTGCAAAGCATTGTTATTCATGAATCATTTTTTTGTGCCTTTTCATGTTGCAACATAGTTGCTTTGTCTTATTGTTGGAACTTTATCTTTCATGCTATGTCGAAGTACTATGATCCCAGCTATCAATGTTTTACAAATACTTTGATCAAGTTTATGATGGTGCATGTCACCTCAAAAATTATTCTTTCTTTTTATCACTTACCTACTCGAGGACGAGCAGGAGTTAAGCTTGGGGATGCTGATACGTTGCAAACGTATCCATAATTTTTTATGTTCCATGCTTGGTTTTTATCTACTTTCTTATGTTTTTTCCACACTTTGGAGTACTTTTTATACACTTTCTTAGACTAACCTGTTAACAAGATGCCACAGTGCTAGCTGCCTGTTTTCTGCTGTTTTTGGTTCCAGGAAAGTCAGAAAATGAATATTCTTGGCATTGGACGGGACAAAATCCAATGTCAGTTTTTCACCGAGGGGGACACGGAGCCAAAATACGAGACTGAGAGGGGCCAGGGGCCCGCCACACCACCTGGCCGCGCAGCCAAGCCTAGCCCATGCTAGGGGGTGGTCTGGCCGCCTTGGGCACCCCTCGGCCTCCCCTTTCACCTATAAGATGCCTCCAATACAGAAACCCTAAGTACCCGATCGAAATTCCACGAAAGAGTCTGTAGCCGCCGTCATCTCCATCCCTAGATCGGGAGGGATATGAAGCTCTTCCTGGCACCCTGCCGGAGGGGAGAATTCACCCTGGAGGCCTTCTTCATCACCATGCAAGCCTCCGGTGTGATGCGTGAGTAGTTCTTCCTTGGACTATGGGTCCATGTAGTAGCTAGATGGCTGGATCTTCTCCTTTGTGCTATCATGTTTAGATCTTGTGAGCTCCGTTCATGATCAAGATCATCTATTTGTAATCCTACATGTTGTGTTTGCGAGGATTCGATGGATATTGAGATGTTATTTCAGATTGATTATTGATTCTATCATGTCTTTGTTATTTGTGATCTTGCATGCTTTCCGTTGTTAGTAGCTACCTTGGCCAAGTAGATGCTAGCAGCTCCAAGAGTTAGTATTTATGCTTGATAGTGGGTTCAGGCCTCTAGTAATCTAGGGAAGTGACAGAAATCTCTAAGGTACTAGATGTGATGTTGCTACTAGGGAGATAACAGCAATCCTTTGTTCATAGAACAATCATATTGTTTACTTTACACGCAATGCATAATACAATTATCTGTTGCTTGCAACTTAATACTGGAGGGGGTTCGGATGATAACTTGAAGGTGGATTATTAGTCATAGATGTAGTTGGATTATGGTCTATGTATAATGTTGTAATGCCCAATCAAATCTCAAAGGAGTCAAGGTGTTTAGTATATGCATATTTCTTTCTCGATGTTTGTCAATTGCCCCGCTGTAATTTGTTCACCCAACATGTCATCTATCTTAAGGAGAGCCACCACTAGTGAGCTATGGACCCCGATCCTTTCTTTTACCATCAATCTACAATTGTTTACTGCTTTCTGTTTACTTTCTGCAAACTATTACTTTCTTCCACACAATACGTTTAATCCTTTGTTTTCAGCAAAACCGGTGAGATTGACAACCTCACTGTAAGTTGGGGGCAAAGTTCTGTGGTTGTGTTGTGCAGGTTTCCATGTTCCTGCTGGCGCTGGTAGTGCGCCCTGCCAAAGTCCAGCTAGCAACACCTTGGAGGTGTTTCCCTGCTCCTACTTGTTCGATAACCTTGGTTTGATAACTGAGGGAAAACTTGCTGCTGTGCTCATCATACCTTCCTCTTGGGGTTCCCCTACGAGTTCGAGATATTTTGGGCCATCAAGGACTTTTTCTGGCGCCGTTGCCGAGGAGTCAAGGACATCTTCACAAGGGGAGTCCCTCATAACCAATCTCTTTACTTTGTTTTATTCATTTTGCTTAGTTTATTTTTGCTATGTTTGTTTGTTTCTTTTATCAAAAATACAAAAAAAATTAGTTCCTACTATAGTTGTTATTTTCGTTGGTCTGTTATTGTCTTGCTTTATCATGCTTTCTATCAATGGTTGGTTTCTTTGAAACTGAATCTAATTGGCAAGGTGGGTTCACGAAAGAACAAAAATATTATTATAAGGAACACCGCGTGTCACAAAAAGGGAAACACTTATGGGAACACATTGAAAAATTGTATACCATTGCTAGAAACATGTGCTCTACTTATAATCTTACTTATTGCTTTGATAAATCTTGTTGCTGCAAGAGGTATAAACACCTCCCTTTTCAATGCGAGTATAATGATGATATTACCATATCTTCTTATGTTAAGGGAAATTATGACTTTTATGATGTGGAACAAATTGAAGAATTTATTGCTTGGAAGGGTGCATTCGAACTAGCTTATTTGCTTGAAAATACTGATGATGCACCTTATAAATATGAGGTTTATGATATACTTCAATTTTGCTTTGATAATTACAAGGAAGAAAATGGCTATATTCTTGAATATCTTAATAGATGCTCTCCACCTGCGGAAGAGACTAATGCCTTGTAGGAGCCTGTGGAAGAAGAAATTGCTAAAACTAGAAGCTCATTGGATGAAAAAGAGGAGGAGAGTGATGATCAAGAGGATGAAGAATGGATCTATCCATTCCTACCTTCTAATGAGAGTAACTCTTTACACCCTACAATATTTGATTGTCCCCCATGATTACTAAAGGAGGATGAATGTTATGTTCTAGAGGATCCTTTTGAAAATGTTTATAATAAAGCTCTATATGATGGTCCTATATTGGTTTATAATATTTATTGTACTACTATTGAAAATGAGATTGATCATTTATCTTGTTATAAAATTGTTAAAAGTGGGTTTGAAGGTTTTAATCCCACTATTTTTGAGCTTGATAAAAATTATATGTTTGTAGATCAGGAAAAGCATGCTTTATTTGATAGTTATATTGTTGAGTTTATTCGTGAGGCTACTCAAAATTATTATGAGAGAGGAAAATATGGTTGTAGAAGTTTTCATGGTACTGAAATACCTCTCTATGTGCTGAAAGTTTTGAAGTTACTCTTGTTTTATCTTCCTATGCCTGTCACTTTGTTCTTTGTGAATTTATTTGCATACAAGATTTCTATGCATAGGAAGTGGGTTAGACTTAAATGTGTTTTGAATTTGCCTCTTGATGCTCTCTTTTACTTCAATTCATATTTCTTATGTGAGTATCATCCAAATTATCATGCCTAACTTAAAGGCGTTAAAGAAAAGTACTTATTGGGAGATAACCCAAAAGTTTTATATGAGTCTTGGAAGTTATTACTTCAGTAATAGACACTCCTTATCCTTTTTTTGCTTTTTGTGCCAAGAGTAACCTCTAATGAGAGAGAAGTAATGCTTGGGAAAGTTGCTGTCCCGAAACAGATTTTTGTGCTTCACCGTAAAAATTCGTGTAAAATATCTGTACGTCATTTTGAGACGTGAATTTTTGCGCTTCTGCCCCAGGTTGTTATCTAACTTTCGTTAGTTCAACACTTTTTGATTTGAGCAACAAAAGGTCTTCAAATAAAATTGGTTTTTACCTGTTGGTCTGTTTTCACAGATTTCTGCCATTATTCGCCTTTGCTTCTTGTTGGTTCCTTTTTGAGTTCTGTTGGGGAATTGAGATTTTTGAGGGAAGTGCTACAATAGCTTGTGTTTTAATGGAAGTTTTATTGGTGTTGAAACTGAACCTAAAGACTTATTATCTTGAGTGCACTAATGTTGCTAATAAAGATTGTGTGAAGTTTTGTATGAAGGAAAATTTTTAGGTGTATGGAGAGAATGATGTAATGAGATCAAGAATGGACTAAAGCTCAAGCTTGGGGATGCCACCCCGTGTCACCCCAAGAAATTTACTTTTTGCAAGAAATTACTATCTTCCACTCAATATATTTAACCCTTTGTTTTCAGCAAAACCGGTGTGATTGACAAGCTCACTGTAAGTTGGGAGCAAAGTTTGACAACCTCACTGTAAGTTGGGAGCAAAGTTCTGTGGTTGTATTGTGCAGGATTCTAAGTTGCTAGCAACACCTTGCAGTTGTTTCCTTGCTCCTACTAGTTCGATAACCTTGGTTTCATAACTGAGAGAAACTTGCTGCTGTGCTCATCATACCTTCCTCTTGGGGTTCATAACTGAGGGAAAACTTGTTATTCCCAACGAGCTCTACATTTTGAGCCACTAGTAGCTCACGCTCTTCCTATCTAAAACCAGTAATATTAGATCTTATTTGCATAGTCTTTGCAGGTGGGAAAAATTTAGTCATAAATAAAGAAGTGCACTCCACCAATGATGTAATAGTATTTGTAGGCAAAGATAGCTGATGTCTACGCACTTCTATTCTTGTAGACAGTTGTTGGGCCTCCAAGTGCAGAGGTTTGTATAACAACAGCAAGTTTCCCTTAAGTGGATTACCCAAGGTTTATCGAACTCAGGGAGGAAGTGGTCAAAGGTATCCCTCTCAAGCAACCCTTCAATCAAGATACGAGAAGTCTCTTTTGTCCCCAACAAACCCAATACACTTGTCAGGTGTATAGGTGCACTAGTTCGGCGAAGAGATAGTGAGATACAAGTGGTATGGATAATTATAAGTGGTAACGGTGCCAGAAAAGAGCTTGACGGGTAGGAAGAGACTAAAGGCAATCTGAAATAAAGATGGAAGCAAGCAAACATGTAACAGATCTAGTTTCAAACGGTGTTTCAATGCTTAGAAACATGGCCTGGGGATCATACTTTCACTAGTGAACACTCTCATATAAATATCTTCTCTACATGATACTACTCTGAACTACTCTCCAGTTGGACACTCTAATCCATGGTAGGGCTATAACAACACTCCTCAAAGTCCGTATTCCCCACCTAGATAACCCCTCACTGTCACCTTGAGCGCTAGATGGTTCCAACAAACACCACAATTTCATAGAGACATCCAACTCCAAATATAACTCATATCAAGTATTTGTAATCTCTAGCCTAAGTGCCACCATGGTGTGCATGCTATCACTTTCACACACGTGGGGAGAGCCAGAGATCTATTAAAGCACTTGAGTAGCAAGGTAGATCTACTTGATTACAAAGCTCATGATCACAATATGATCATGCATAGAGAGAGATGAACACATAGCTACCGGTCGAACCCTTAGCCTCGAGAGAAAACTACTCCCTACTCATCATGGGAATCAACAATGGCGATGGAGATGGTGGTGGAGATCGATGGAGATGGCTGCAGGGGCACTTCCCTGTCCCGACAGGGTGTCGGAACAGAGACTTTCTGTCCCCTGAATCTCCCCTTCGGTGGCGGCAGTGCTGCGGAACTTTTCGTGATTGGAGGCTAGATTATTTAGGGTTTTCTCATCGGGAGGCATATATAGGCGAAGGGGCGAGGTCGGTGGAGGCCTGAGGGGCCCACACCACCCCCTGGCGCGGCCTGGCCTGGCCCCTCTTCGTCTCGTCTTCTGGCGCCGTGAGTCTTCCGGTAAAATATCGACTTTGGCTTTTGTCCAGTCCAATTCAGAGAACATTTCTTTTCCAGCTTTTCTGAAACCAAAAACAACAGAAAATAGGCAATTGACACTATGGCATCTTGTTAATAGGTTAGTTCCAGAAAATGTATAAAAATACCTCAAAGTGTGGACTAAACATAAGAAAGTAGATACTAAACAAGCATGGAACATCAAAAATTATAGATACATTTGCAACGTATCAACATCCCCATGCTTAACTCCTGCTCATCCTTGAGTAGGTAAGTGATAAAAAGAAAGAATAATTTTTGAGGTGACATGCACCATCATAAACTTGATCAAAGTATTTGTAAAACATTGATAGCTGGGATCATAGTACTTTAACATAACATGAAATATATAGTTCTAACAATAAGACATAGCAACTAAGTTGTAGCATGAAAAGGTACAAACAAAAGATTCATGAATAACAATGCTTTGAAAGACGTTTGTTTGTTTCACATAAAGAAAACATAATGAGAATGGTATTCAGCTTGTCCCTCATAGAGTAGCAAAACATAAATGCATAGGACACCTTCAAAGTTCATAAGGGTGACTAGATACAAATAGTTTAAGAACAAGCAATATCAAAGTTATGCATCAATCAACAAGTCTTGGGACAATGCACATTAAACTAAGAATGGCCACTATGCTCTCTTAATAGGTGCATAAAGATAGAAGATGGAGACTCAATATAAAAGTAAAAGAAAGGCCTTCATAGAAGGAAGCAGGGATTCAAGTCTCATAAAGAGCTTCAAAAAATTATGGTACTTATTAGCTTTCAGCTCTCATTGCCCCTATCATAAGCATCTTGAAGTGATTAAGGTTAAAGTGAACAAACTATGGAGTATATGCTTGACAAAGTATAAGTTGGCAATCTAATGTCCCTTGAATACGAGTGCCACTCCTCATGCTACTCAAGTTTAGTTACCGGTAAGTTCTTGTCATAGTAAGTACATGTGTATCATAGAGAACCGCCAACGGGGTACCCCTTGCCCGATGATACGGAAGAATCCCCATATCAAAATGACAAGGCAAGCAGACAACGAGCATCTCAGCAATCTTCTTATTTACCATGGGAAAATGGTGCTTTTTTCTCTCTTTCCTCTCTTCTCATCTCTTTTTTTTTCTTTTTTTCAATCTCTATCTCTTTTTTTATAAGAAGAATGCTTCATAGATTGCTCATTATGGTTATGCTGCAGGTTTCCACCATGATTGGGCATGGATTAGACCAGCGGCCCAGGAGTTTCTCTAACACACATACATAACTCCATGGACTTACAAGCTCCCCTTTCATTCCACACCAACGACATCCATAGACAAAAGAGCATGATATCAACTGGGTACAATGTACAAGTGCAATGTTGAAAGTGTTCCCCATGACAGCATGGTTCTGCTAATCCCCAACATATAAGTGCAAGCATATGCAACATAGATGACACAATGGTTCAAGTTTATAAGGGTTAAGAAAAGTAAAGTGTGCCATCAAGTTCGTGAGAGCTTTAATCACTAATTTTGACATAACAAGTTTAATTCGGAAGGTAGATAAAAACATGAATATACTTGGAATAGCAAATGCTAATAGGTAGGTATGGTGGACTCTTTGGAATAACTTGGTTTTATTTGGAGTTGGATGCATGAGTGGAACTCATACTTGGTATGGAGGCTAGCAAAAGATTGGTAGAGACCAACTAAGAGGACAATAATTGCCATAATCATGCAAAGCGACAAAACATTATTAATTAAAGCATAAACTGATATTACAAGTCGAAAACTAAAGGATCATAGAGGCTATGGTGACTTGGTATAGTCTTAACATGGTGTGATCATGCGCCAAGTCAACCCAAATAAAGCATCAAAGGAGAATACCACAATACTATGCTTTAATATGCTAAAACAACGCATGATTCTTTCAAGGCACATTAAGCAATCTCAATTGTTTATAACATGTCATGCTACAGCAAAAATAACTAAGCATAAATCCAAAACAATATCAAGCATGTCATGATAAAGTCTAAGTCACAGTCAAAAACAAGCTCCTTTTTACCACTTAAGCATGAACTTTCCTACTCTTTTCCAATCGAAATCAACCTATTTGAAACTACTCACAAAGATAATAATAAATAAAGATCAGTGAGCTTGTCTCACAAATCCAAAAAGAAGAACTAAAAAGTTCTAAGCTGAAAGCACAAGAAAACTAAGGCTAAACCCAGTGCTAGCAAAAGAGAACACTCGCAAAACAATAAGAATGAAAACTAGAGTGTTCTAAACAATGAAAGCATAGTGTGTCTCTCTCCAAAATAAGTGATGGGATCCAACAAACTTATTGCAGCAAACAAAGCAAAAGAAAACTAAAAACAAAAACAAAGACGCTCCAAGAACAACACAATTATGCATGAAACAATAAAAATGAAGTGTTTGGAAGAAACCTGAGATTTTTATTGATGAAGAAGGGGATGCCTTGGGCATCCCCAAGCTTTGATGCTTGTACTTCTTGAATATTTCTTGGGGTGACACGGGTGGCATCCCCAAGCTTGAGATTTTTTCCATACTTCATCTTATCACATTTTTCTTCCCTACACTTTAAAATTTCCTTCATACAAAACTTCACACAATCTTCATTAGCAACATTAGTGTATTCAAGATAATAAGTTTTTGGGTTTAGTTTCAACACAAGTAAAACTTCCATGAAAACACAAGCTACTATAGCAATTCCTTCTAAAATCTCAAGTGATCAAAGAGAACTCAAAGAGAAAGAGATTAAGAGGCAAATGCAAATAATGGCAGAAATCTGTCAAAACAGACCAGCAGGTAAAAACCAATTTTTTTGAAGACCTTCTGTTGCTCAAATCTAAAAGTGTTGAACTAAAGAAAGTTAGATAACAACCTGGGCAGAAGCACAAAAAATTACAGCTCAATCCGATGTACAAAGATTTTTCACAAATTTTTACAGCAAAGCACAAAAATCTGTTTCGGGACAACAACTTCCCCAAGCATTATTTCTCTCTTATTAGAGGTTATTCTTGGCACAAAAATCAAATAAAAAAGGATAAGGAGAGGTTATTACAGAAGTAATAACTTCCAAGACTCAATAAAACTATTGGGTTATCTCCCAAGAAGTACTTTTCTTTAACGCCTTCAAGTTATGCTTGATAGTTTGAGAAGATGCTCACATAAGAAATATGAATTGAAGTCAAAGAGAGCATAAAGAAGCAAATTCAAAACACATTTAAGTATAACCCACTTCCTATGCATAGGAATCTTGTAAAGAAACAAGTCATGAAAGCACAAAGCAACAAGCATAGGAAAGCAAAACAAGTGCAACTTCAAGACTTTCAACATAAAGAGGGGAAACTTAATATTGTTGAGACACATAAAACCATGTTTCCCTCTCTCGTAATAACTTTCAGTAGCATCATGAATAAAATTAACAATATAACTATCACATAAAACATTCTTATCATGAGCCACATGCATATAATAATTATTACTCTCCACATAAGCATAGTCATTCTTATTAATTGTAGTGGGAGCAAATTCAACAAAATAGCTATCATTATTATTCTCATCACCATAATCATCAAATATAGGAGGCATATTGTAATCATAATTAATTTTCTCCTCAATAGTAGGTGTACTGAAAATATCATATTCATCATTGTAATCATCATATATTGGAGGTATAGTATCATCAAAGTAAAGTTTCTCCTCCATGCTTGGGGAATAAAAATATCATGCTCATCAAAACCAGCTTCCCCAAGCTTAGAATTTTCCATAGCATTAGCAATAATGATGTTCAAAGAATTCATAATAATAACATTGCTATTAGCATGCAAATAAAGTTCCATAGGTTTTTTAATTTTCTCTTCAAACACTTCATGTCCTAACTCAAGATAAATACTATAAAGCTCTCTAATTTTGTTGTTGTTTTACATTAATCCTAACTAGTGAAAATAAAAACAAGAAACAAAAAGATATAATTGCAGAATCTAAAGGAAATAACTTCGAGCACTCACACACTAGCAATAGTACTAGAAGATAGATTAGTAGCCAGAAGATGTGAGTACCTTTTACATTACCGCCCCGGTAACGGTGCTAGAAAATAGCTTGATGTCTACGCACTTCTATTCTTGTAGACAGTTGTTGGGCCTCCAAGTGCAGAGGTTTGTAGAATAGCAGCAAGTTTCCCTTAAGTGGATTACCCAAGGTTTATCAAACTCAGGGAGAAAGTGGTCAAAGGTATCCCTCTCAAGCAACCCCGCAATCAAGATACAAGAAGTCTCTTGTGTCCCCAACACACCCAATACACTTGTCAGGTGTATAGGTGCACTAGTTCGGTGAAGAGATAGTGAAATACAAGTGGTATGGATAATTATAAGTGGTAACGGTGCCAGAAAAGAGCTTGACGGGTAGGAAGAGACTAAAGGCAATCTGTAATAAAGATGGAAGCAAGAAAACATGTAACAGATGTAGTTGCAAACGGTGTTTCAATGCTTAGAAACAAAGCCTAGGGATCATACTTTCACTAGTGAACACTCTCATATAAATATCTTCTCTACATGATACAACTCTGAACTACTCTCCGGTTGGACACTCTAATCCATGGTAGGGCTATAACCACACTCCTACAAGTCCGTACTTCCCATCTAGATAACCCCTCACTGTTACCTTGAGCGCTAGATGGTTCCAACAAACACCACAATTTCATAGAGACATCCAACTCCAAATATAACTCGTAACAAGTATTTGTAATATCTAGCCTAAGTGCCACCATGGTGTGCATGCTATCACTTTCACACACGTGGGGAGAGCCAGAGATCTATTAAAGCACTTGAGTAGCAAGGTAGATCTACTTGATTACAAATCTCATGATCACAATATGATCATGCATAGAGAGAGAGATGAACACATAGCTACCGGTATAACCCTTAGCCTCGAGAGAGAACTACTCCCTCCTTATCATGGGAATCCGCAATGGCGATGGAGATGGTGGTGGAGATCGATGGAGATGGCTCCGGGAGCACTGCCTCGTCCCAACAGGGTGCCGGAACAGAGACTTTCTGTCCCTCGAATCTCCCCTTCGATGGCGGCGGCACTTCGGAACTTTTCGTGGCTGGAGGCTGGATTATTTAGGGTTTTCTCATCGGGAGGCATATATAGGCGAAGGGGAAGGTCGGTGGAGGCCTGAGGGGCCCACACCACCCCCTGGCACGGCATGGCCTGGCCCGCGCCACCAGGTGGTGTGGCCAGCCCCTGGCCCCTCTCCGTCTCGTCTTCTAGCTCCGTGAGTCTTCCGGTAAAATATCTACTTTGGCTTTTGTCCGGTCCAATTCCGAGAATATTTCTATTCCAGCTTTTCTGAAACCAAAAACAGCAGAAAACAGGCAACTGGCACTATGGCATCTTGTTAATAGGTTAGTTCCACAAAATGTATAAAAATACCTCAAAGTGTGGATTAAACATAAGAAAGTAGATACTAAACAATCATGGAACATCAAAAATTATAGATACACTTGCAACGCATCAATAGCAACCATTCTTTTGCGCTTCCTCTAAAAGAGAAAGGAAATAAACACAATTTGACCACATCAGGGTCAACATCTTTTATGCGCATCATATCACATATTTCAGTGAAAGTGTTCAAGTGCATACCTGCGTCCTCAACAGTAGAGCCTCCAAATTGATTATATTGAACCAAACTTAAATAGTGGGGCTTAATTTCATAATCATCAGCAGTAATTGCTGGTTGAGTAATAGGAGTACACAAATAATCATTCTTGGGAGTTGCAAACTCCCCAAGCTTCTTTTCAACCATATTTCCTATGTTTATGGGTTTTCTTAAACAAATACTTGTGGTAGTAAAAACAAGAATTTAAATACTAACTAATTTTTTTGGTTTTTCAAATAAAGACTGAAAGCAAACTAACAAAAATAAAAACAAGAATTAAAACTAGCAAGGTTCCTACTAACCTCATCAGGGTAGCTATTGCTTCCCCGACAATGGCGCCAGAAAAAGGGTTGATACCTTCAATCCGGATTACGGATGTAGTATAGCTCTTTTTCCCTAGTGTACCTAGGTTATCGTATCCTCGGGAAGCAGAAAGCGTAGTGAAGTTACTTTAACGGACCTTCGGGAGTTTTAGAATGTTTTTTTGTGTTTTACCGGACCAGGAGTTTACTATCTTTTTTGTTGTCGATGTTGGAGAGAGAGGGCCTAGGGAAGTGCAAAACATCTGATGGGAATAAAAGATAATAATAAAGTATGCATGTAATTGTTAAAGCAAGATAATTATATGTGGGCAGTGCATCCATAGTTGCTATTGCATCCGCAACTGCTTATAACAATAACCTACTAGTCTCATCCATAGAAGAAAGAGAACTAATGATATGCATAGTAACATCACCGTTAATCCCAAGTAAATCCCTCATATAAAGCCATACTAACCTTTCTGTCACTGGGGTTCCCAACCTGTAGATTAGTCATTACTTATACTCCCTATATCTGGCTCAATCCTCAGGGTCTTGGGTACCTGACAAGTCCTTGGATTGAGGCAAGAGAGGATACAATAATCATCAGGTCATACAAACTAATACATGATCCCATCTAGGACTTCTATACTTTAGATTGACACTCAAAAAATTACGATAATAGTTCCTAAAGTAAATATCCAGAATGCTATAGTTCTCTTATCTCAACTAAAACTAAGCGCAAGGTAGTAAACAAATGCCAATGACTACAACAAATTATGCAAATTCACTTTGATTTTAGTTTATGATAAATTGACTTCGACTAATCCAAATTACAAATGAACTCCCACTCAAAACCAACATCCCTTGAGTTGTTTTGGTGATTACATGAACCAAATCCACTACACCAAGTCTGATCATCATGTGAGTCGGTGTAGCTTCAAAGGCGAGCATCTATATGGGCATCATATCTACCATATGACTCATGCTTAACCTTTCTGTCCGTGTTCTGAGGCCATGTCTGTACATGATAGTCTCACCAAGTAAGAACCTTAGTACTCGCATGTGTAAAACTGTCTTACACCCGTCGTATGAAAGCATAGAGTCAAGTACACCCGATCATCATGTGATGTCTCGAAACGACGAACTTTCTTAACGGTGCATACTTAAGGAAGAACACATTGTCTCTAGATATCTAAATGAGGGATCATCTTATAATTCTACTAAAGAACCAAACAAGCAATATAAGATGCAAACAAAACATCATATGCATAAAGTGAAATGATATGGTTTTTGAACTTGATCACTATCATGTGCATCGTGGTATGATCTTTATCATTACTTTATGTGTATGGCCAAGGTCTATGAAACTTACATGTTAGGTATCCTATAATTTCCAAGAGTATAAACTATACTTCAAATTATAACATTACCATATCATGATACTAGCCCAACAACAATCTAAACTAGACGCTTCTAATTTATCAATTGCAAGTTTTACGTGGGTTAGGGCTTTCAAAGATAGAACCGGTCTTACCTACGAACATGGAACCACAATGATGATAACCAAATTATTAGCAACTCATTGTAAATCAAATATTAACTATAGTAGGAGAGACAGACACCCGCTATCCACTTATGCAAAACTAGTTGCACATCAAGCATGGAACAGGTCTCATGTGCGAGGACATGTAAAGTTAGCCTGGGTCGCTTCATCCCACTATGACACCAATATCCAAAATACACATAAGATGCAATAACATGATCATCATCGCCCACATACTATTATGTGTTCTACCCGTGCAAAGCATCTATGCATAGATCAGGCTCTCATACCACTGTTGGGTTCACAACATAGAAAACATAAAATTTCCTACGATGTGAACAACTAAGCACCAAGATCTATCTACCTAGATACAATCAACCAGTGGATATACATCCATAGAGAACATACCCTTGAAGAGCGACAAAGAGTTACGAATTTGTACTCGTGGATGATGTAGTCGTACACTTGCCGATCTCAAGATTGTGATGAAGTGTAGAGAGTCTAGCAGGTCCAGCACCACCAAGCCCAGCACCACAAAGCAGCGGTGCATCCGTGATCGCACACACATCCGGTACCCCGAAATCCTCTGAGTCCTTGCTCCAGCAAAGCAGCAAATCCTTCTAGAAAAATCCACCGGGAACATGTATCTCGCTAATCCGACACCATGGGGAATTGCTAGAGCGGGAAGAGAACCTTCGTGACGAGGTGGTGCAAGAGGAGAGGAGCCATGGGACTCCTTTTATAGGGGATGGGGCGCAACCCCATGGCCATGGCAGACCAGCCATGGTGGGTCCCCCCACCTCTCCCTCATTCATGTGGTTGGATCTTCCACTAAGCCCACTCACATAAATTTCAACTCCACTCACTTGCATTTAATGTACACTAAATTAAATGCATTTTTCTCTTAATAAAACACTTTTATTTATTTTATTCAGAATTTTGTTAATTACTTTAATTAACAAACATTCACATAAAACCCTTGCAACATTTCGATATCACATGCATAACCAATTTCAACAATTTCACCTGGAACAATTCCGGTGTCCATTGAAACAATTCTAGTGCTTTCATAATCTTTCTTTGGTATCTTATTGCTCCAAATGGTGTCAGTATCCCTTACGTGTGTCACCCTATGGTTTGTGAATAATGCAGACATGATTGAGACCCTTCTCTGATCAATAATCAGCAGCGGGACCTGGAGATCCGTACTGACTCCCACACATTCAACGATGACTCTAGTGATCGTGTGAACCTTTAAAGTCGTAAGTAAATCACTTTGTCTCGCTATATATTACATATCCGAGATTCGATCATCGGTATCTCCATACCTAGTTTGATATTGTTACCGACATGCACTCTTTTCTCGTTCCCGTGATATAACAATCTAGGGATCACACCATTTGCTTGCAAGCTATCTCAATGTGATATCATCGAGAGGTCCTAGAGTATATCTATCCATCATAGGGATGGAAAAATCCCACTTTTGATCCATGAGCCTCTACATAACACCTTCGGAGTATCTGAACCCACCTTTATTGTCACCCTGTTACGGTGTGACATTTGATGTTATCAAGTTACTCTTCTAGTGTTAGTGATTAACATGATCTCATGGTCTAAAGACTAGAATTACTTCGTATGATGTTATAGCAATTTAAACACAATGACTTTGATCATATTGCTATACTTCGGATGAATGTTCATCACACCATTCAACCAATGTTGTGACCTCATTGTTAACAACATCCAATGTCCATATCAACCTTGATCATCTTATTAATCAACGAGCTAGTTTATAAGAGAGGCATAACTAGGAACCCTTTATTTTCTTATTAAACACACATGTATTAACATTTCCAATTAATACAATTATAGCATGCAAAATAAACATTTATCATAAACAAGGAATAAGATAATAACCACTTTATTATTGCCTCTCGGGCATATTCCCTTCACCACTCGCACATAGTTTGTTTCCTTTTGTTGCTATTTAATGTTTTTACTTATTTGAAAAGAAAAAATTATAAAATCAAAAACCCATAAAGATTTATAAAAAACAATAAAAACATTTGCTACTAATCATGTCTTCCTAGATTGCTATTTTTCAACAGATGAAGCTCGCAATGGAGGAGCAGAAAGTTGGAACTTTTGGATATTACTTTACGAGGCAATACACATTAGAAGAATGATTGGAATGGTTGAAACGTTATTCCTCCATTTTATGTGCCTCATACAAATTTGTTTGTGAAAATTGTGGATCCATAGATCATATTAATTATCAATGTGAGTGTAGCATTGATACCACATTAGGACCTTACAATAAAAGTAATGAAGGCTTTGTAGATGTAGAGGTTTATGTGCTTTTTACTAGTTGTTGTGAGTTGCTAGCTCGCATGAGAAATATAAATGAAGAAAATAAAGCACTAGATAGAGTCTATGGAGTAGTCCATCATATATACTCTTATTGTTTTGATAACTTCAGTAGTAATGAATTATTGAGCACTTCTATTGTGGAAGAAACTAACCTTTTGCAGGACTCATAGAAGAAAGAAGAAAAAGATGTACACCGAAGTGAACATGCTATTGCCGCTTGTATGTGTTTGTTTAACTTGTATGACCTGTTAGATGGTTGTGCAAAATCATTTTGTAATTCATATCATGAGATTTCTGACAAATGTATGGCAGTTGGCCACCTTAGTTTTCAGTGTCCCATTACTCTTGAAGAATCCCTAGTATCTTACACTAGAGTTGAAGTCTTAGAGTATTTGGTTTATAAAGGTGTCCATGATCTACTCTCAAAAGATTCAATCATGAGAAAAAGTAGTGATAATATGCTTCATATGAAACTTACCAACTTGTTACCAATGTTACATTTTTATTGCTAAGAACGTCTTAGTGATAATCCACTTGTGTTAGAGAGTAAGGCACAGTCTAAAACCGTAGTGCCCGAAGATAACCATTTGGAGGAACCACAAGATAAAGACAAGGAACAACAAAAAAGTGAGATTGACAAAGATTGGCACACTACAAATATTACATTTTTTTTATGATGCCTCTCTCTCTAGTAATGATTCTTATAATGCTAAAACTAATTGTAATTTATCTGCGGAGGCCTTGTGCCTAGACACTCATGAGGAGAGCATTACTAATGATGAACTAGAGATAGAACCTTGCTATGAATCTTTTGATGCTAATATGTAGGGACCTGATTTATGAAGGGAATATGCCCGAGAGGCAATAATAAAGTGGTTATTATCTTATTCCATGTTTATGATAAATGTTTATTTTACATGCTAGAATTGTATTGATCGGAAACATCAATACATGTGTGTTTAATAAACAAAAAGGGTTCCTAGTTATGCCTCTCTTATCGACTAGCTTGTTGATTAACAAGATGATCAAGGTTTCCTGATCATGGACATTGGATGTTGTTAATAACAAGGTCACACCATTGGTGGAATGATGTGATGAACATTCATCCAAAGTATAGCATTACGATCAAAGTCATTATGTTTATATTGCTATAACATCATACGAAGTAATCTTTATCCTTAGACCATGAGATCATGTTAATTGCTAACACCGGAAGAGTATCTTGATAACATCAAACGTCACACCGTAACAGGGTGACTATAAAGGTGGGTTCAGTGCTACAAAGGTGTTATGTTGAGGCTCATGGATCAAGAATGGGATTTGTCCATCCCGATGACGGATAGATATACTCTGGGCCCTCTCGGTGATATCACATTGAAATAGCTTGCAAGCAAGTATGGAGATACCGATGATCGAATCTCGGACATGTAATATATCGCGGGACAAAGGGATTTAGTTACTAGCGTTAAAGGATCTCACGATCACAGAAGTCATCGTTGAATGTGTAGGAGTCAGTATGGATCTCCAGGTCCCGCTTCTGATTATTGATCTGAGAGGGGTCTCGATCATGTCTGCATTATTCGCGAACCGTAGGGTGACACACTTAAGGGATACCGACACCATTTGGAGCAAATATGTTTCAGATAAAGATTTAAGAAAGCACTGGAATTATTTCAATAGACATCGAAACTGTTTCGGGTGAAATTGCTAAAATTGGTTCTACATGTAATATTGAAATGTTGCAGGGGGTTTTATGTGAATGTTTGTTAATTAAAGTAATTAACAAAATTCTGAATAAAACTAATAAAAGAGTTTTATTAAATGAGAGAGCATTAAATTTGGAGAAATTTAATGCATTTAAAGTGGAGACTTTAATGGAGAATGTGAAGAGGCAAATTTATGTGGAGGGGGTTACCACCACATGAATGGGGAGGTGAAGGGTCACCTCCATGGGGCGCCGGCCATGGGAGGGGTACCCTCCCCTCCTCCTATAAAAGGCCCCCCTCTCCTCACTTCTCACACACACCTCCTTGTGAAGGATCTCTCTCCCCCTCTAGTATTATTCCCCCATGGTCTCGGATTAGCGAGATACATGTTCCCGGTGGCTTTATCTGGAAAGGAGTTGC
Organism: Avena insularis; assembly: GCA_023614405.1. Classification (NCBI taxonomy): domain Eukaryota; kingdom Viridiplantae; phylum Streptophyta; class Magnoliopsida; order Poales; family Poaceae; genus Avena; species Avena insularis. Next base: position 426,859,429 of record CM042686.1, on the reverse strand, counting down.
TGCTTCCACTGCTTTGTTGGAGCGAGGGACGGAGGTTGTCGGGGTACCGGACGTGTGTGCGATCACGGATGCACCGCTGCTTTGCGGTGCTGGACTTGGTGGTGCTGGAGCTGGATCTGATGGACATGCTGGAGCCGGACCTGCTGGACTTCATCACGATCTTGAGATCGGCAAGTGTACGACTACATCAACCACGAGTTCCTACTCGTTAACAAAGCTTGTTGTCTACGAGGGTAAGTTCTCTTTGGATGTATGTCGACCCGTTGCTTTGTACCTAGTAGATAGATCTTGGCGTGTAGTTCACACCGTAGGATTTTTTTTGTTTTCTATGCTACGGACCCAACAATTTACTCCCTGTTGCAAAGGAAGAATATTATGAAGTGTTCCCCTACAATGGCAACCAAGGTAAAAGTTCAATAATTATATTTCAACCTCTAATACTCTCATTGCAGCTATATAAGGAGGCACGCTCACCACACTTGGTGCATCAACACTCGCTTGAGAGCGAGAACTTATTTGTCTATATTATGTCGATGCACCAAAAGAGGGTACGACTTTGACCGTACTCTACAATGAGATGCTCCAACTCTTTGATAGAGGTAAGTACCATTACACCTCTAATTGATATCCCCTAGGATCTAGGTGGATAATTTAATGGAGCATCTAAGCCTGGCTATATGGCTTTAAAGAAAGCGCTTCCCAGGAGGCAACCCGGAAGTTTTTAGGTGCCTTTCCTAATTTTGTGTCTTGATTCTAGTTGCATTCATGTTGCATTGGCACTTGTATATGTATGCATGATTTCCTATTAGAGTTGGCTTGGGACTATTTTGGACAAGTAGAATTATTTGTTGCTCTAATCATGTGTTGAATACCTTGGTTAAATCTTCTCAACAGAAATATATGTTTTCTTTGTTTGGATGCTGGACTAATGTTTCAGGTCCTTAGTATAATTTTCAGAGAAAAATAACTTGTTCCAGATCTCACAACAAGCTTAACGAGCAGCATTATGGGCATATATGTCCGTACTGCACGCCCATACCGCTCATCTGACAAACAGGAAGAAGCTGGAAATTTTCCAGAAAAGCTACCGCAAGCTTAACGAGAACCGCCTATACCGACCTTGTTACCAGACAAAGGAAACATGAAGAGGACTCAGAGGTTTTAACGACCACTAGTACAGGTGCATCTCTCCTGTACCAACTTCGTCGACATCCTTCAAAAAAAGAGAAGACAAGGTGCAGTACGGGGAGAGTCCGTCCGTACCACGCGCCCATACCAAAGAACAACACTGCACAGTAAGGGCAGAGACGAGTTCACAAAGGTTATAACCCCTCCAATTTCTATTTTGACAATCTCAGGTCAGTGGATACCTTCTACATGTTCCTTTGTACTTCATTTTCCTTTACCTACCTTCGAAACTCCCTAGCCTATAATTCTCTATAGTGTTTCGTGTTTCTTTCATTTTCTTTTCACGGTTGGGTGTATGAACTATGTTCATACACTGAATCGTTTGCTTTTACTTCATTTGTTATTTTTGCAGGGACTTAAACCTTGTGTGATGATGTGCATGGTTTGTGCCAACCGTGCAAATACTTGCATAAGCCACTTGGTTGTTTCAACTCAACGCTTCAACAAGGAAGTATTCGTTGAACCAAAGGTCCATGTCCATCAAAAGTGAGGTTATTGGTACCTCAACAGTAAAGTGTGTCACACTTGTTTTATTCAAGCTTGGGGAGGTAACCACTTCTCACACTCTCTTTTGATAACTGCATTTTCTCTTTTCTTATGGTTATCTATTCAAGTTTGTTTCTTGCAAAAGTTCTAGCTTGGGGAAGTTACTTCTTGGGTAAGTTATGTTTGCGTCTTGCAAGAGTCTTGTGCAATGTTCTTGTTCAATGAAAATTCTTGTGCAATCATGTATCCCACTATTTTTGAATGCTTGCTTGGGTAAGTTATGTTTCATGTTTATATAATGGAAGCACTTTCTTGTTTGGGATTCATAGGAGTTGAGTTAGAGCTTGATGCACGTTGTTAAAATCTTTATCCATCTTGAGAAGAACTTTGTGATCATCTAAAAATATATTGCCATGATTTCTACACTTAAAACCTTTGTCTCCCACTTTTGAAGTTTGAATTGTTTATCTTAGTTGGTTGATTTGTGAAGATGCCATGCTAGTGGGAGTAATTTAATATGGTTAGAGTAAAGCTTTTTATCGGTATGATGGCTAGTTGTGGAAGCTTTTTCTCTAGTTCTTTTAGCTAACCGAGTCTTGCCTTGGAAATAATATTGCCAAACAAGTACAACAAGAAAAAGTCTAAAATTTATGACTTGTTCGATGAATGATTGCATTGAGAGTTTAGCCTTGAAGATACTTAACTCCATAGATGTTTTGATAGACTTGACACCACTCTTGAAAGGAGTTGTTAGATTGAAATGAAGTCTAGCGATAATTGTGATGCATGCCAAACCTAACCTTGCGGATCAAACCGTGGTACTAGTAAAAAGGGGGGTTCTACGTTTCTCATTCACACCTTTGGATGCCAACAACTCCACTAGCATACGAACAATCTATGGTACAACCCCTGATTTCGGCTATGAGTTGATGACATGAGTGGCATGAATGCCACTATAATGGGCAAAAGTATTGGTACTCTCAAAGGTTGTGCAAGCCATTGTTCAAAGAAACACTCAAAGACCCTTGAAAGAAGGAAAAAAAATGAAGATCCACATAACAAGTCCTTGGCATGGTCTCATTACTACTTTATGAATTTTCTTGAAGGACACTGATTGGATTAGAAGTGTTTTTGATAGCCTTGATTTACTGATGTGGGTGTCAATAAGACACTTCACTGTTATGCTACTTAGGGCATGAACTCTCTTACTCAATTTTCTACTAAAACATCCTAGTGTTCCTTGGCAAGCTGAGAGTTAACTAGAAGAATTGGATTGATTGTTACTCTTCTAGTTATTTATACTTATATTAAACTCTACTTTGATTATCCTGATTTACCAAAGCTTGTATAGTGTTCTTGTCATCTCTGTAACTTTGATGAGCTTTACAAATGGATGAAGTGCTAGATGCATACGAATTCCAACCATAAGTAAATTCATATTCTCGTTGAAGCCCTTACTTTACAAAAGTAAGGAGATACAAAATTTATTAAAAGGCTCAATAAGAGGATCACAAGTTTGCTTTCAAGCTAGATTCACTTTTTGACATGGAGTATTGAAGTTTTAATTGATATTTTATGGATTGACATAACTAAGCTTGTGTTGCCTTGTATGGATATGTTCTTTCTTACTTTGAGCTTGCAACAAAAATAAGGATACAAGGCATTGATCCTCTACATCCGATATTATACTTTTGTTTCAATTTTTGCCTCATTTATGTTATTGACTCGTTCCTCATGAACACGATGACCTTGTCCATAAGCCACTTTATTGCTCGAGACGAGCAAGAGTCTAGCTTGGGGAAGTTGATGAGTCCAAAGTTGATGCATATTTAAGTATAAAAATTATTCATATTTTCACTCAACACATGCTACATCTTTCTACAACAATGCCTATTATGTATTGATTCCTAGTTCTCATTCATTTCCACATGGACTTTGCACATTAGTGGTTTTATTAGGACTATAACACCCCCAAAAACATTAATCAAGGTTATCAAGTTCCAATCACCCAAATTTAGAGTTAACAAAAACTTCTATTCCAAAAATCTATATGAATGCATGTGTGTTTTGCATTAGTGTAGAATTGATTGAATTTGCCATGTTTGATTGCTACAAATTTTGAGAAATGGTTTAAAGGTTAATTCTACATCATCTAGGCCAATTACAAAAAAAATCAAAAGAAAAAGAAATCAAATATGAATTAAATAACCAAATGGTCATTTTGACCAAAGTTAACCACTAGGCCACTTTGAGTGTCCCTAGAAGAGAATTTCTAACAGAAACAATTACACTTATTTTCACCCCTTGCTATACCAAGTAAAAGTGAACCCAAGCCCATTTTACAAACCCACAGAAACTATTTCCAAATAAATTTAAAGGACAGTTCAAATTTGAATCTAGTTCATATGGTAAGATCACACTTCTGCAAAAACCATTCAAACCAATTCCATTTGACTTTCCCAAGCAACCATAGACCCTCAAGATTAAGACCAAATAACTCACCAACTTTCATTTGAAAATGTCAAACTAATTTTCTTGCGGCCATTTAAACAAACACTTGGCAGGCACTACATAATCATCTGCCTAACTTCACTGTTTGAGCAGTAATCCTAGACCATTTTGGTTCCCTCTTCACTCCCTTGTCTCCCCTAGTGTCGAGCAGCACCAGACTAGCTCCCCCTTAGCCGCTGTGCACCAGTGCAGCGCCGTCCGAAAGTGGTCATCATCGGCAGATAGTGGACAGAGCAACAGAGGCCACACCGCCCTCTTCCATGATGCGCACCAGACATGCCACCGTCCATCGCCACTCCCTGTCCAAGCCTCGACCACAGCCTGGCCCTGGACCACCCTAGCGACACCGCGCCCTATGTCTCTGTGCCATGCCAAGAACGCGCCAGAGCGCCGCACCCGATCGGCTCGCACAGACCGCGCCTCGCTCTCTCCGCGCACGCGCCCACTCGCCATGATCACCACCACCTCCCAGACACCCCCGTTCACCGCTGCGTGACCCGTAACACCCGTGCACCGTCGCAAACACCGCCGCTCCCGCGTAGAGCATCGCACGCTCCCGACCAGCCTAGACCGTCCCGTGCCGCACCATTACTTCCGTGATGACTGCCAGGGAACAACACACCACCCCCTACCCTCAGCCGTGCCGCTAGCCGCCTGTATCATCGTCACCAACAAGCCCGAGCCCATGCCGCTCAGTCCCCTCGCCGCGGTATAAATATAGGCCCCCTTTGCCTCCATTCTCCACACCAACACACTCACCACTCCTCACAGCCACTCCCTCACCCTTCCCCGGAGCAAGGCGAGCTCTCCCTCGCCAGAATTTGGTCGGAGCCCGCCGCTGCAGAAGGAGAAGGGTGTCGTCGGTTGAAGCCACCCCAGGAGCTGCCGCGACCACCGTTAGAACCGCCGTCGTCGACCATGCCGTTCGCCCCCATCGCTAACCCTGGCTAGAGCCCAGGTGAGCCTCGCCAGACCCCCACCGCTGCATTAGGTTTAATTCCTCGCCGGAGCTGTTCGTCGTCGATGGTGAACTTCCGCCGTTGGATCGTCTTTTAATCATAGGGCCTAGATTCACAGATACCGTTTCAGTTAGTTTAAGTCGCTAACTGGTGGACCCCTTTGTCGTGCCCACCTTTGTCTTTGTCAGTTGGTTTAGTTTCCCACGCAGCCTAGTGAATTCAAATAAGGATTTTCCAATTTAGTTAAAACCACATTCTAGTATAAAACTAGGCCTATCTAGTATACTTAGATGTCATTCTATGGCCCGAGATTGGAGATTAGCACCCCTCCTTAGTGAACACTCTTAACTTTAGTGGCTAGTGCTTAGCATAAAAGTTGATCACTTTAGATGGGAATACTTGGTGAAAATGATTATGAAAACCTTGGAATGATTCTTCATTCTATTGAAATGTTTTGACATGTGTTGAGAAACACAAAAGGATTTGAGGATGAAAATGTTGAGGCATGAGCCTTAGCCCCTTTATAAAACTTGATGGTTGGGTTCGGATGCGATACCATTCCAATTTTACCGTACAACTACAATACCCGAATTGGGTAGGGCTTAGCTGGAAGTTTATATGCCTTAGTATGGGTTCCCTCGCGGAAGAGGTTTGAGCTGAGGCTACCTCATGAGTGTGAATGTCCACCTATGCAGTGCCCAGGATGGCAGATGACCATGGCTAGGAGGCCAAGCTCATAGGGGAGGTGCCTATACTGGAGTGTGTAAAGGAAAGGTTATGATTGATTATCCGCATACTAAGTATGATGATTCAGGGTTATCCCTGACGGATGTATCGAATTTTGTGGTGAAAGTGTACCACCTCTGCAGAGTGTCAAACTATTCGAATAGCCGTGTCCACGGTCATGGACAGTTGGAGTGGCCATACAGTTCCGTCGTTAGATGTTTTCAAAATGACTTGTGAATTGAACTATGACTTTGACTTGACCATAGTAGGGTTGTGGATATGAAAGCTAGGTTCCCAATTAAGTGATTTAGAACATTAACTTAGTTTTCTTTACTTCTAAACTCAGTTTAGATAAACCTGGATTTTTGCAAATAAACCTAGAGCTTAAGATTCCTATTAGAACTACCTTACTTGTTAGTGATAGTTTGCGAGTACTTAAAGAGTACTCATGGCTTTGTCCCTGGCTATTCCCGTGGCCAGACTATGAGGAGGACTACCAGGATGATGGACAGCAGGAGGTCTACGACAACTAGGATAATCTCCCATCATCAGCATTGCATGTGACTTTGAAGATGGAGCCCCTACTATGTTTCTTTCTGCTGCTTGATTTGTATTAAGACTGGATCATGAGATCCCTTATTTGTGTAAGACCTTATTATGGTTTGTAATGGATGATGTACTGTGATATCCAATCTGTTATGTCTCGCAAAAATGGTAATCCTGGGATTGTGAGGTATGGCATAACATGCATCTGGGTTTAAAAATCCGGGTGTTGACAAGTTGGTATCAGAGCCATCCTGACCATAGGAGACCCTAGTTAGAATGGACGTCCGAACAAAAACTTAGTTTCAAAACAAAATAAGTGAGTATTTATGAAAACCTATTCCCACTCTTATCCTTGATTCTTTCAAAAAAATCATGTTCCTCAAAAATTCTTGCATTCCTACATAAAATTTGACACACTTGATCACCTCACTAACTTACTCATCCTAAATTCTTTTAGATGGAAGTCTAGTATTGGAAGTTCTACCAGTTGGGCAACGAAGGCCAACTGATCTTTGAGAGGGATCTAGATGCACTGTCATAGTATCTTGAGCGCCCGCACCCGAAATTCTTCGGAGCATAACTCAACAATCACATAGGAGGAGATCTACAATGGCTGATAGTTGCAGACCTCAGAGGCAAGATAGAAGCACCCACTTCTGAGAAGATCTAGTTCACCTTGCGAGAGAACAACTGGCTAGATGGAGTAGCCAGGGCTATGCATGAAGCTCTTGCCTGTTTGTGTGGGCAAAACATCAACTTGATCCAGGGAACTCGCTTTGCTCACTTCGCAAGGCGTGATTCTATGGGAATGCCCTTGGAGATGCCAGGACACCCAGAACTGAAGCACCAGGTGGAGAATCTTGACTTCATGCTGTACGATAGGCCGAAGGAGTTGGACAACGCCCGAGCCTACGCCAAGCACAACCTTGCCATTACCGTCAAGAAGGACCAGACCCTTGCCATTCTTGCCAAGGAGCACCAATCACTTTGTCGTCAGCACGACAAGAAGGATCACACCATCGATCGTCTTCGCAAGAAGGTGGCCGCTCTCAAGAAGACCATCCGTGCATAGGAAGTCCAACTTGAAGCAAAGGAGGAGGAAGAAGGTGAAGATATCCAGGGAGATCTTTACTCTTACCTCAGTGATGACAATGACTACCTGGAGGATGATGCCATGGAGTTCCACACTGATGATGATGATTCCGACTTCATTGATGATGATTAGATGCACTTGATCACTACCGTAGGAATGAGTTGTATCCGGTGTATCGTATTTTCACATAATGGTTCTTAAAACCAACTGTTTTCTATTTGTGTGTGGTGTGTGTTTGTATTGTGTGCTTTGAATGAATGAGAAGAAGTTAGTTTGCAAAACCTGAGTCAAACTCAAAGTTTAAGCTTTTGAAACAAAACCATGAACCTTAGAAATTCCCCTCTTATCTCATTATCTATCTCAATCTTCAGATGACTCGTGGAAACCCCGGAGGAAGCAGTTCATCTCAGGACCCGATGTTGTAGATTCTGCAAATGGTAGTTTCTGACTGTGAAGCTAGTAGAGCCGAATGCCAAGCCAACCTAGCCACTCTCCAACAGATAGCTCATATGTCCCTCAATAATCAAGGCCATGGAAATCAGGATCACCATGGATCCAAGCTCAAAAACTTTCAGAATACCAACCCACCTATCTTTAATAAATCTGAGGATCCCTTAGATGCTGATGATGGCTGCAAACCATGGAGAACAATCTAGAGGTCGCGGGAGTTGAAGCCAATGAAAGGTATTGTTTGCCACCCATTATCTGGCAGGGGATGCAAGAGCCTGGTGGAATAGCACCCGTACCATGAACGACGGTCAGATGATGACTTGGGAAGCATTCAAGATCAAGTTCAGCCGCACCCATGTGCCACAAGGTTTGGTCACCCGGATGAGGGATGAATTCAGGGAACTGAAGCAAGGAAGGATGATGGTAGTTGAGTACCGTGACAAATTTCTATCCCTAGCTAGATATGCCCCTGATGAGATTAACACTGAAGCCAAGAAGAAGGAAAGGTTCCTGAATGGATTGCATGATGAGATGCAGACTATTTTAGTCAACATCAGTTTTGGAGATCTAGAAGAGCTAGTAGACTCTGCCATTCAGATGGAAGGGAAGATCAACCAAGCCAATGACAACTGCAAGTGTCGCATGATGCACCAGACTGGGTCCCACAATACCCAGAAGTATCGCCCCAACCCGTTTGCAGGATATGCCCTAAGAAATAACAGACCCCCTATGTCCCGTCCAAGCTACCCCAATCGTAGCGGAGGAAACCTGAAGACCGGAGGAAACCATAACAACAACCCCGGCAACTCCAACAACTTCAACCGTGAACCACCCAAGTCCAACAACAACAACAACAATACTGCCCCAAGGACTGGAAGCAATGTTGTGCCTGTTGCAGCCAAAGACAAGTCCCAGATTACTTGCTTTGAATGTGAAGTCAAGGGTCACTACTCCAATGAGTGCCCCAAGAAGCTTGCAGCAGCCGCCAATGTGAATGCACCCGCTCAGTAGCAACACCGTGTTCAGCCTGGAAGGAGATTCGCCCTAGGGAATTCGCTCAACCGCAATGGCCGTTTATTCCACATGAATGCTGAAGAAGCTCAGGAAGCGCCCGATGTCGTGCTGGGTATGTTTTCTGTTAACTTAGTACTTGCAAGAGTGTTGTTTGATTCTGGAGCATCGCACTCATTTGTTACAGAAGAATTTGCATGCACTAGTAAGATTCAACCAACAAAATTGAAGCAGTTATGATAGTTCAAATACCCGGTTCAACCACCAAAGCTAGAAAAATTTGCAAGGCTGTACCTATCAGAATCCATGGGATAGATTTTTATGCCAATCTAATAGTACTTGGAACCCAAGGTTTGGAAGTAGTACTAGGAATGGATTGGATGTCGAAACATAAAGGATTAATCGACTGTGCCAAGAAAGCCATAACCATGGCTAGTAGCTCTGGAGTATCAGTAGAGCATGTATCTGAGACCTTGCCCCGTCAATTCAAATGCAACAAGAGTCTAGCCAAACCATCCATAGACCAAGTCGGAGTTGTCTGTGAATACCCCGACGTATTCCCAGATGAATTGCCCGGTATGCCCCTAGATCGGGATATCAAGTTCATCATTGAACTAATTCCTGGAACTGGACCCATAGCTCAGATACCTTATAGTATGAACCCATCTGAATTAGTGGAGCTAAAGAAGCAACTTGATGCTATGCTGGAGAAAGGTCTGATTCAACCAAGCACATCGCCATGGAGATCACATGTATTGTTTGTGGATAAGAAAGATGGAGGTAACTGTTTGTGCACGGGTTACCGAAAGCTAAATGATGTCACCATCAAGAACAAGTACCCACTGCCAAAGATAGAGGATCTGTTTGATCAGTTGACTGGTGTGAGAGTGTTTTCTAAGATTGATCTTAGAACTGGTTATCATCAACCCAAGATTCGTGCAACAGATATTCCAAAGACCGCCTTTACCACCAGCCATGTATTGTATGAGTATATGGTCATGTCTTTTGGATTAACCAATGCCCCCGCTTATTTCATGAATCTCATGAATAAGATTTTTATGAACTTCCTGGATAAGTTTGTCATTGTTTTTCTCGACGATATTCTAATCTATTCCAAGTCAGAAGAAGACCATGAGCTACATCTGAGAACCATCCTTGAAACTCTTAGAGAGCATCAGTTGTATGCCAAGTTTAGCAAATGTGAGTTCTGGTTGAAGGAAGTAGGATTCCTAGGACATATTGTGTCGGCAGGAGGAGTCGTTGTTGATCTCGCCAAGATCAAAGATGTTGAAGAATGGGAAGCCCCAACCACTCAAACCCAAGTCCGTGCATTTCTCGGATTAGCGGGATATTACCGCAAGTTCGTTGAAGGATTTTCGAGAATCGCAAGACCAATGACCCAATTGTTAAAGAAAGATAAGAAGTTTGAATGGACTGAAAAATGTGAAGCAAGATTTCAAGAGCTCAAGAAGAGATTGATTTCAGCCCCAATTTTGATTATGCCAGATATCAAGAAGCCTTTTGATGTGTATTGTGATGCATCCAAGATTGTTCTCGGATGTGTGTTGATGCAAGAAGGCAAAGTCATAGCATATCTGTCTCGACAACTGAAGCAACATGAGCAAAACTACCCTACCCATGACCTTGAACTAGCAGCCGTAGTTTTAGCCTTGAAGACATGGCGTCATTACCTGATGGGTAACCGCTGTGAGATTTCTTTGGATCACAAGAGTTTGAAGTATATTTTCACCTAGAAGGAGCTGAATATGAGGCAAAGGATATGTATAGAGTTAATCAAGGATTATGACCTTGACATTCACTATCATCCCGGCAAAGCCAATGTGGTAGCGGATGCTCTTAGCAGATTGCCGTGTAGATTAAACACCATGATTAAAGAAGCCCAACCAAGTTTGCATGAAGAGTTGGAGCAGTTTAGAACGAAGCTAGTTAGCAAAGGATTTTTAGCTAGCATTGAACTTCAACCCACATTGATCAGTCAGATCAAGGAAGCCCAAAAAGGAAATGAAAGTATCGACGGAATCAAACATCGTATCGGTACAGGAAAGGTACCCGGATTCACCGAAGATGAAGAAGGAGTTTTGTGGTACAAAGGACGTATCTGTGTGCCAGGAGATTCCGAGCTGAAGCAAGTTATCATGTAGGAAGCTCATGATACTCTTTATTCTATCCACCCCGGAGGAATGAAGATGTATCAAGATTTGAAGGAGCAATTTTGGTGGCACAAGATGAAGAGAGAAATCGGAAGCTACATAGCTAAGTGTGATATCTGTTAGCGAGTCAAAGTGGAACATCAAGGACCCGCAGGAGTTTTGCAACCATTGCAGATTTTGGAATGGAAATGGGATTCTGTCGGAATGGATTTTATCACCGGGTTGCCTACTTCTAGTAGGGGAAATGACTCTATTTGGGTCATAGTTGATAGACTATCTAAGGTAGCCCAATTCATACATGTCAAGACCACCTACCAGAGTTCAAAGCTAGTAGAGCTGTACATTGCTAGACTCGTCAGTTTGCATCGAACCCCTAAGACCATAGTGTCAGATCGAGGAACCTAGTTTACCTCAAGATTTTGGCAGAAAGTCCAAGAAGGATTAGGAACCAAGCTGAACTTCAGCATAGATTGTCACCCGCAAACCGATGGACAGACTGAAAGAGTCAGCCAAATCTTAGAAGATATGTTGAGAGCTTGTGTGCTAGAGTATGGATCAAATGGGTAGATTGTCTGCCTTTCGTACAATTCTCATACAACAACGGCTATCAAAGTGCCGTACCCCCTGAATTGGTCGCAAGTAGGAGAGAGTCAGATTTTCGGACCTGACATCCTACGAGAAGCCAAAGAGATGGTTCACAACGTCTGTGAGCACCTCAAGACTGCCCAATCCAGACAGAAGAGTTATGCTGACAAGAGATGTCGAGACCTGACCTTCAATGTCGGAGATTTTGTGTATCTCAAAGTATCACTCTTGAAAGGAATGCAACATTTTCAACTGAAAGGGACGTTAGCCCCCAGATATATTGGACCCTTCAAGATTTTGAATCGCCGAGGAGAAGTATCTTATCAACTGGAACTACCAGAGGAGATGTCAACCATCCATGATGTGTTCCATATCTCGTTACTTCGCAAATGACTAGAAGTTCCGGAGAAGACCGAAGTGTTCAAAAACATCGATCACCAAGCCATTGATATCAACAAGGATCTGACGTATCATGAAGTACCCATTTGTATTTTGGAAGAATCCTTCAGAACCACCAGGACCCGGAGTATCAAGTATCTCAAGATCCAATGGAGAAACCATACCGAAGAAGAAGCTACCTGGGAGCGAGAAGATTACATTAGGACTGAGTTTCTATATCTCTTTAGTTCCTAGTTTTCTTAAATCTCGGGACGAGATTTTGTTTAAGGAGGGAAGGTTTGTAACACCCCAAAAACATTAATCAAGGTTATCAAGTTCTAATCACCCAAATTTAGAGTTAACAAAAACTTTTATTCCAAAAATCTATATGAATGCATGTGTGTTTTGCATTAGTGTAGAATTGATTGAATTTGCCATGTTTGATTGCTACAAATGTTGATAAATGGTTTAAAGGTGAATGCTACATCATCTAGGCCAATTACAAACAAAATCAAAAGAAAAAGAAATCAAATATGACATAAATAACCAAATGGTCTTTTTGACCAAAGTTAACCACTAGGCCACTTTGAGTGTTCCTACAAGAGAATTTCTAACAGAAACAATTACACTTCTTTTCACCCCTTGCTATACCAAGTAAAAGTGAACCCAAGCTCACTTTACAAACCAACAGAAACTATTTCCAAATCAATTTAAAGGACAATTCAAATTTGAATCTAGTTCATATGGTAAGATCACACTTCTGCAAAAACCATTCAAACCAATTTCATTTGACTTTCCCAAGCAACCATAGACCCTCAAGCTTAAGACCAAATCAGTCACCAAATTTCATTTGAAAATTTCAAACTAATTTTCTCGCGGCCATTTAAACAAACACTTGTCAGGCACTAAATAATCATCTGCCTAACTTCACTGTTTGAGCAGTAATCCTAGACCATTTTGGTTCCCTCTTCACTCCCTTGTCTCCCCCAGTGTCGAGCAGCACCAGACCAACTCCCCCTTAGCCGTTGTGCACTAGTGCAACGCCTCCTGAAAGTGGTCATCATCGGCCGACAGTGGACAGAGCGACAGAGGACATGCCGCCCTCTTCTACGACGCGCACCAGACACGCCAACGTCCACCGCCACTCCCTGTCCAAGCCTCGACCACAGCCTGGCCCTGGACTACCCTAGCGATGTTGCGCCCTATGTCTCTGCGCCGTGCCGAGAACGCGCTAGAGCGCCGCACCCGACCGGCTCGTACAGACCGCGCCTCTCTCTCTTCGCGCACACGCTCACTCGCCATGATCACCATCACCTCCCAGACACCCCCGTTCTCCGTCACGTGACCCGTAGAACCCGTGCACCGTCGCAAACACCGCCACTCCCGCGTAGAGCATCGCACGCTCCCGACCAGCCTAGACTGTCCCGTGCCACGCCATTACTTCCGTGATGACTGCCAGGGAACAACGCACCACCCCTACCCTTAGCCGTGCCGCTAGCCTCCTGTATCATCGTCACCGACGAGCCCGAGCCCATGCCGCTCAGTCCCTCACCGCGGTATAAATATAGGCCCCCTCTGCCTCCATTCTCCACACCAACACACTCACCACTCCTCACAGCCACTCCCTCACCCTTCCCCGGAGCAAGGCGAGCTCTCCCTCGCCAGAATTTGGTCGGAGCCCGCCGCTGCAGAAGGAGAAGGGTGTCGTCGGTTGAAGCCACCCCAGGAGCTGCCGCGACCACCGTTAGAACCGCCGTCGTCGACCATGCCGTTCGCCCCCATCGCTGACCCTGGCTGGAGCCCAGGTGAGCCTCGCCAGACCCCCACCGCCGCGTTAGGATTAATTCCTTGCCAGAGTTGTTTGTCGTCGACGATGAACTGCCGCCGTTGGATCGTCTTTTAATCGTAGGGTCTAGATTCACAGATACCGTTTCAGTTAGTTTAAGTCGCTAACTGGTGGACCCCGCCTGTCAACAGCTCGCTGGGTTGTGCTGTGCAAATTGGACCAGCCCGTTTAGTTTCCCGCGCAGCCCAGTGAATTCAAATAAGGATTTTCCAATTTAGTTAAAACCACATTCTGTCAGTAGATTCAAAAATCAATTCAAAGAGATTAACTAAACCAAATTACATGATTCAAATTTTGTTAGAAAGATATTTAAATTATCTATCCAAGCCCGGTCGATTTAAATCATTTGGAGTTATAGATCACTTATACCAAAAATATCAAGACATAGACTTTTCCATATTCAAACATTTTTCAAAAATCAACCATAAATGCTTTTGAGTTGATTCCAACTCTCAAAAATCACATTTGATAAGATTTATATGAATATGTAAAAATATGTAGGTTTGCATGCAGTGACATTGGACTAGTACCAAAATAATTCTATATAGGCATTTCTAGTCAATTTAATTCTATTAAAAGATAATCTTAAATTTTATAAAATATGATCAACACTTTAAATCACATTCCCATGTATTATAATATGTGGTGATGACATGTGTCAACATGATCTCATATTTTAATTGGAGAATATTAAATCTTAATTATTTTTCAATGAGTAGAAATTACTTTTCTAAAATAAGAATAAAACTAAGTCTTTATTTCATGTGATGATTGTGATGATGCTAGATCATCAAGTGTGAGCCTTTGAGTGCTAAATAGAAGTAGTTAAGTATTGTTTGGTGATTGTGTACCCCGTATTCATTTATAGACGATAGTACCGACCATGGATACGAGGAGGAGGAGTAATACCAAGAAGAAGAAGAAGAAGAAGAAAACTTCAACCACTACTCTACTCAAGGCAAGCCATCACTAATTGCAAGATAACCTAAGCAAGATGCATTAGGCATGCTTTGGTTATATAACTTTGATTATACCAATCCCAAGTTTTACTTACAAGCTTTATTCTTTTACTTTACCAAAGTTCTTTACTTTTAGTTAGTGCTTTGTGAGTATTGGAAAAATATTATAGATAGCATAAAGAGTATAAAACTAGGCCTATCTAGTATACCTAGATGTCATTCTATGGCACGAGATTGGAGATTAGCACCCCTCCTTAGTGAACACTCTTAACTTTAGTGGCTAGTGCTTAGCATAAAAGTTGATCACTTTAGATGGGAATACTTGGTGAAAATGATTATGAAAACCTTGGAATGATTCTTCATTCTATTGAAATGTTTTGACATGTGTTGAGAAACACAAAAGGATTTGAGGATGAAAATGTTGAGGCATGAGCCTTAGCCCCTTTATAAAACTTGATGGTTGGGTTCGGATGCGATACCATTCCAATTTTACCGTACAACTACAATACCCGAATTGGGTAGGGCTTAGCTGGAAGTTTATATGCCTTAGTATGGGTTCCCTCGCGGAAGAGGTTTGAGCTGAGGCTACCTCGTGAGTGTGAATGTCCACCTATGCAGTGCCCAGGATGGCAGATGACCATGGCTGGGAGGCCAAGCTCATAGGGTAGGTGCCTATACTGGAGTGTGTAAAGGAAAGGTTATGATTGATTATCCGCATACTAAGTATGATGATTCAGGGTTATCCCTGACGGATGTAGGCACCAGACTTAGCCATATGGAGGAGTTGTAGGCACCAGACTTAGCCATTTCAGGGGAGGAAAAGGTGGATTTTTTGCATCAACTACAAATGAATATCCAAGTCCATGGTATTGTATCCCTTGTCCATACGAATCCAAAGAGCCAAATAAAACCTCAATCGGAGTCAGTATGAAGAAATGGCGACCAAAACACTTCAGAGTTCAGAAGGCTTAATGACCTCTGGTGCGGGCGGAGCCCGCCCATACCGTGCGGCTATACCACCCTCTGATGGATTCGTTTCGTCAAATGGAATAATATTTGTGAAGTCCCAATAGGCATATTCGGCTCCTAGCTCCATCGGTTCGCAAAACTGACCTCCAGATGCCTATCTAAAGAGGGGAAAACCCTAAAACAAGGAGGAGAGTCCACACACACCACATGGCAGAGCCCTGCCACTCCACCTCCTCCATAGCCGCTGCCCACAAGATATACATCACCATAGCACTCATGGGAGATAGGAGACTTGCATCTCGAAGGTCTACGCATCAATCTTCATCGCCATCTTCATCAACATTGTCTTCACATCAATCCCCTCTGTTTACTTTGTTGTAGTCCAATCTCTATTATGGATTTGCATTTGTATTCAATTGTACCTTCATATTGCATCCATACAATTGCCATGATCTTGATCCCCTTCATGTATGAGTAGTTGCCTTGTTCTTCGGGAGAGATGGTGAAACCCTAGTATTATTATGCACTGAAATAAAGATGATCTATTACTTGTGTACAAAGATCCATTGATATATGATTTGTGTTTAATCTCTCTCTTTAGATGGTATGTGTAGTCGGTCGCATATCATTTGACCTTCGGACTAAAGGGAGGGATAAATCCTTTGGACGTATCTTGGAAGCATACTCGGAATGGCCCCGTGACAGGTTGTCGCTGGCTCATAACCTACACGGACAAAGGAGGCGTAAAGAGGGACTCCCTAAGCTAATTACGATATCCACGGGGAAACCCTTAATTGTGGTGATTTGTATGGGTGACTACCCTCAGACATCACAGTGGTTATTCAGAGATGACCTCACTCTTGGCTCAAAAGTGGCTTCCTATGAGCCTTCTAGTGAACATCTTATTATGGAGATCTCTCCACACATATCATGACATAAGAAATAGGTTATCCTAATCATTAATAATTAAGCCATGCTAGTGGTGAATCCTACACTCCTTGAGAACCCCTCAATCATATTACACAACACTTCATAGATACTCTCTTGCTCTACTTTCCTTTTGTTATTTACTTTGCTCTTAGTTAATCGCTCATTCATTACTATTCTAGTAACCTATATAGTAGACTATTCCCAAACACTGTTTTGGGTGCGAACATGGCTGCATTGACAATGCAGTTGCGGGGTTGTGTGGTTTCCATCCTGCAAAGCTCCTTTGAGATCGATCTTTCTAATAAATAGTTGTCGCTACGAGTACTGCAATAACCCTATTGTCGGACACAGGAAACAAGTCATCAACACTCAAGGATTATCAAGCTCAACTCTTTGTACCATGGTGATATACATCATTTGGTCTATCCATCCATATAGCCCATGACCCAAGGGGAGCTTTGAGCTCTTAAATCCAACAAGGTTTGGACGGTATAAAAATAATAGTACCCAAGATCCTTTATTCCATATTTTTATCCAAAATCAACTTGGATTCTCAAAACTAAAGGTTGTAAATTTTAGATACAATATGTGGATATCATCTTCCTTGGAAATACAAATTTATCAAATATCTTCCATAATAAATTTGGCCTAAAACCATTTAAAATCCTTTCTTTTACAAAATCTCAAAACTCCCTCCTTAAAGGAAAGTGTAGTTTTATCCAAAACACTTGTACAACTTTAAACCCATTTGATGTCTATAACATCATACCCTATCTTCCAACTTCAAAAATAAATATTTTTGAAGGGCTTTATTATTAATTTTTGCCCATTTTCTTAAATGGAAAAATGGAGAAATAAATGTTTTAAATACTTTTCTGCCTCAATAAATTCTGAGAAAATTCTCCAAAGTGTGATTTCACATTTTGGAATACTCCAAACCAAAATTCACCTTGTCTCCTCATTCAAATATTTCAACACAAACCAATAAAACCTAATCAACACTTTTTAAATAATTGATATAAATGGAATCTAGAATGATCAAATAAACCTTGGAAGTGTATATTGAGTACACCTATCTACCAGCGTCTTTATCTCACCTGGCCAGGATCAAATTTTGAAACTTTCTTTGATGATCATCATTATGGCACTTTTTGACAATTTAATAAAACCTTGCACTAAACAACCTCCAAATCCCTTCAAACTTGCCACATACTTCTCTCCAGCACCCAGCACTCACCCATGGTCGAGCTGCACTATAGCACTACAGTACCCCTGCCCTCTCCCTTGTCCACTTATGCTTGGATGAAGGAGAGAAATGGACTTGTCACATCTTGCCCTCTTTAAATTACTTGCTGCTAATGCACCACCCTACTGCATGACAAGGGCTCACTCCCACCACCCAGGCATGCAACCCTAGCTATCCCTACACCCCTACCTCCTCCATTTATTTTCTCTCGGCCTTATTAAGAGGAAGGAGCTAAAGCTTGCAAACACACAGAAATTCTACCTCTTTGCTTATGTGTGGGCCCAAAACAACACACTCCATCGCCCTTCTTGACCGGTGCTTTTCCATCTCCCTCTACCCAAGCTCTTCATACACCATGTCCATCATGGACCTTCCCCTTATAAATAAAAGGCCATAGGCCAGTACATCTCCTCATTCCCCCTCATTTCCTTCCCTAGCCACCAGAGAACTACCCCATGAGCCCCAACTCCTCCTTCCTCTCCACAGATCCTTGGAGAAGAAAGAAACTCCACTTCGGCCATTTTCGAAAACTCACCCGTGAGCTCTCTCCTTCACTCCCCTTCCCCTGCATGTCGCTGTAATAAGACCCCCTCGTCTTCCTCTATCTAACCCTTCTTATCTTTTCGACATACATGCACCACAGGCGACTTCTCCGATGAGCTCCTGAATGCAACCCTACAGACATCGTCGTGCGAACCCACTCTCGGCGTCGAACCCCTCCATGCCACCCATGTCCAGGCTCGCGATGGAATACCGCGTCACCTCTGACCCTCCCCTATGCCTCCTTGACACCCTAGTAAGCTCCCCTGCCCTCGCTTGATGTCCTCTAGGGTTTATCCTCCATCGCGCGAGTCACCCTAGGAACGACGATAGACATCTGTCGATTCATTTATAATCGGGTGGCTACCGTCTATCGATACCACTTCAGCGCTCCAGACTCGCTGATGGGCAGGCCGCATCCCCGGCTGTTTAAATGGCCTTCACGTGCACAACGATGCCGAGATAGTTTGGTCGGCGCTGTCTTGCCCGCTCCCCTTCTAGATCTGGCCCAGATGTCCTAGATTTATTTTTATTTTTCTAAATTCTTCAAATCACTAGAATCACCTTCTTAGTTTAAATGAATATAAAAATGGAAATCACCTAGTTCTTCCCACATATAATTTTTAACAAGATCTATATTGTTTTTCCAGAACATTTAGTACCAAAGCCTTGACCAAATATTACTTGCATTTTTTCCAAGAATTAATCTACCTTAACCTATCATTTTCAATGTATAAACTTCCTAGGGAGCTCCACACCTCCAAATGGAGTAAACCCAACTCCCTTTGGAATAGGATGGAAATACCTTCAGGTGGCCTTAATTTCACCTCAAGTTGAGCCATGGTTTGGTTGTAGCATAATTGACAAATTAAATACATTTTTATCTTTAGAAAAATTTCTAGGTCAAATGGTTCAAGATTTTGAGTTGATTCCAACTCTCCTAGATGTGCTACTACAATACCTATCATTACCTAGAAGCTCACTATTTATTGAGCCTCTGTTGATTTAGGGTGAATTAAACATCTCTATCTAGTGTTGTTTCAGAAGAAAAATCACTACTGGAGTTTTACAACTCCAAAAATAGCAAATCCAATTTTTACAGAAAGGTACTAAAAATTCCTACCATGTTCCTTTGGGATCATATCAAAAGATTTTGTAGAATAAATATAGTGAAAAGCACAAATTTCTTACAGAACCGACTTTGGGAATTTCCCAAGGGCATTCTGGTAATTATTTTTAGGTAATTCCAACTCTAAAAAAATCTTAAACTCAATTATATACAAAACCCTCTAAAGAAAAATTTATTTGAGCTCTAGATCTTTTCTAGTGAATTATTCACCTAAACTAGGGTTTATTCCACTAGAAAATTCTTATATAAATAAAGAAAATTGATAAAATCATGAAATCACTTTTGTTGGCCTTCATATTTCAATACCTAACTAATAATATCATTTTTGTAAATTGATATCATATAGACCAAAGCCCTAGTCCAAAAACCCTTCATTAGGAGGATTTTGGCAATTAATTCATAAAAGAAATCCCACAAATGGAAACAAAGCTTTTCCAATTGCAACAAACCCAATCTATCAAAACCTATTGAAGTGAATAAGGTGTTGTGTGTTTGTTTGCTAAATTGTAATGATGTGTGTACGCCTTGTGTTGGTTGTGGCTCTATTTACTTACATGTGATCCATAACGATGATATATGCGATTATATCGGAGACTAGAAGAAGATGATTATTATTATTGGTTATTTTGATATTCTAAGAGGAAGTCCAGGGAAATATATTGCCAGTTCACTGATCTCAGGCAAGCCACCTTCTTGCTCATAAGCCTTGTCCTATTGTTTTACTTATGCATGTTTTACCTACTATTTATGAAAACTGCATTGTTTTATTATGTTGATGATCTATATCTAGTAGTGGCTTGGCTCCTCCAAACCATTAAACATGTGTACTACTAAGTACAACCCCCTTGATGACACCTACTTGTCTCTAGTATGGTAGATGGTGTATAACACCATACCCCTTGGAGACCCCATTTTGGCTGAAGCAAAACTATAGGATGGGAAGACCCCGGAAAAGTTATACAAAATGTTTTATGATAAAACCTTGGTGAGGTCTGACCTACCAAGAGAAGTTTGAGAAATAAAAAGGTTTTTCTTTTACAAAGAGGCTGGAGGAAAAATGGTTGCAAAAACACACCCATTTCTTTGAAGTTTTGCTAGAACAATTAACCCGTGCAACCACATTACTCTAGAATGGGACATGACTGGACTTGAAGTTTGCTACTCTGGTGTGGGAATTCTCACAACTACTTATAAGGGATCAGCTCCCTCTAATGTCAGGGTTCCTTTATAGAAAGGGCCAACTGTTAGGCAGCAACCTGGAGGAATTGCGAACTGCCCTACGGAGCAGCCGGGTGATATATGAGCCTCTCATTGAAAGTGCCCACTCTCGAGGAGTCAGATTGCGCTCCGGTTAGTCCTTGCCCCGGACGTCCCGGTGTCGAGGGGAACAATTCATAGGGTAGGGCATATACTAGAGTGGCATCTGGAGAGTCTTGATCGGTTACTCGACCCACGATCCGTAGGTGATCAGGGTAGGGTACCCGGATGGTGTGGGTAAAGTGTACAACCTCTATAGAGTGTAAATCTATTCGAATAGCTATGTCCATGGTCATGGACGGTTGGGAAGGTTGTTGTAGAGCGGTGCTAGTTTTGATTTCAAGAAGGACTTCAGAAAAGCAAAGACTTTGGACATGTTTTGACCATGGGATGGTTGGAAACGAAGGAAAGGAGTTTGGTCATGGGATGACTAGAAAGAAGAAACGAATGGGGACCCAGTCCCAGTGTTTTCCAAAACTTCTCAAAAAGACTTCTAAAATGTTTTACAAAAAATTTCAACAAAGATATGTAGATGCTATATCTACAAGAGAAACTATTTTAGAAAAGAACCTCTCATGGACCCCTCCTACTTCCACAACCATATTGCATATCCTCTTGTTATAATTTCTCTTAAGGTGGTTTGTGACTACATTCAAAGTACTCACTAGCATTGTCCCTGGTATTAACTTGGTCAGATTTGAGAAGTAAGATGAAGAAAAAGGTGTTGACGACTATGCGAACTAGGACGATCTCCCAGTCAGTTGCATGTAGGATAAGGCATGGCTCAGGCTCTACGCTTGATGAAGTTCCGCTGATGTTGATTGATGTAGCCATAATGGCATTAAGGTATGACTTGTATCCATTTAAGTATTGGATGTTTACTTTGATGCTTGTCGGTTATGTGCCACGACTGACTGATCATGGGATCATGGTGGTATGCATAACAGGGATTCTGGGAGGATCAATCCGGGGGCCCGACAAGATGGTTATGAGGGTAGTAGGAGGTGATGTTCCTGTTGATAGCGAGGTGCCGATGGTGACTTCGTCAAGCTCAGTCCCCACTGGATCAGTCTCAAGACACAATCTTTCGGAGGTTCTCATAGGGGTAGGGTGTCCGTTCATGCATTCATAGGGGTGAGTGTGTGTATGCATTCTTGAGTGTGTGCGTTTTGTAGTGGGTGTTTGCAAAAAATGAGAGAGGGGCCTTTTGTTTATATTAAGTTTTGCTCTGTTTTCAAAAAGTACATGTAATGCAAGTCAAACTAGGTCACTAATGTCTAGGGCCTATGGGCTCACTACCGTGGGGCCCTGCTATCAGTGATCCAGTTATATCCTATAGTAGCTAGCGAATGTGAGCTCCTACTGCCCTAGCTCTTCCTTCTCTAGGAAGCCTCGGTGCTCAGCTTTGAAGGATGGTTATGAGGGCAGTGGGAGGCGACGTTTCCGGTCGATATATAGTGAGCGGCCTATGGTGACTTTGTAAAGCTCAAGCCCCGCCGGATCAGTCTCAAGATACAGTCTTTCTGAGGTGCTCATAGGGGTAGGGTGTGCATCCCTGCATTCATAAGGGTGAGTGTGTGTACACATTTGTGAGTGTCCCCATTTTGTAGTGGGTTTTCACAAAAAGAGAGGGGTGATACATTGCAAATGTATCTATAATTTTTGATGTTCCATGCTTGGTTTTATCCACTTTCTTGTGTTTTGTTCCAACTTTGGAGTACTTTTCATTTGATTTCTTGGACTAACCTATTAACAAGAGCCACAGTGCCAGCTACCTGTTTTCTGCTGTTTTTGGTTCCAGGAAAGTCAGAAAATGAATATTCTCGGAATTGGACGGGATAAAAGCCAAAGTGCCTATTTTTCCGAAAGGGATCAAGTGCCAGAATACGAGACGGAGAAGGGCCAGGGAGCCACCACACCACCTGGCCGCGCGGCCAGGCCTGACCCGCACCAAGGGGTGGTGTGGCCGCTCCCGGCACCCCCTCGGCCTCTCCTTCCGCCTATATATTACCCTCGGGACAAAAACCCTAGGTACCCGATCAAAAATCCACGAAAGAGTCTGTAGCCGCCGTCATCTCCATCCCTAGATTGGGAGGGATCTGAAGCTCTTCCCGGCACCCTGCCCGAGAGGGGAATTCACCCTGGAGGCCTTCTTCATCACCATGCAAGCCTCCGGTGTGATGGGTGAGTAGTTCATCCTTGGACTACGGATCCATGTAGTAGCTAGATGGCTGGTTCTCCTCCTTTGTGCTTTCATGTTTAGATCTTGTGAGCTCCGTTCATGATCAAGATCATTTATTTGTAATTCTACATGTTGTGTTGTCGGGGATCCGATGGATATTGAGATGCTATTTCAGATTGATTATTGATTCTATCATGTCTTTGTTATTTGAGATCTTGCATGCTTTCCGTTGTTAGTAGCTATCTTGGCCAAGTAGATGCTAGCAACTCCAAGAGTTAGTATTTATGCTCGATAGTGGGTTCATGCCTCTGGTAATCTGGGGAAGTGATAGAAATCTCTAAGGTACTAGATGTGCTGTTGCTACTAGGGAGAAAACAACAATCCTTTCTTCATAGAACAATCGTATTGTTTACTTTACACGTAGTCCGTAAAGCAATAATCTGTTGCTTGCAACTTAATACTGGAGGGGGTTCGGATGATAACCTGAAGGTGGATTATTAGTCATAGATGCAGTTGGATGGCGGTCTATGTATTATGTTGTAATTCCCAATCAAGTCTCAGAGGAGTCAAGATGATTAGTATATGCATGTATTGCTTTCTCGGTGTTTGTCAATTGCCCCGATGTAATTTGTTCACCCATCATGTTATCTATCTAAGGAGAGCCACCTCTAGTGAACTAGGGATCCCGGTCCTTTTTCTTTACATACAATCTATAAACTGTTTCTGCTTTGTGTTTACTTTCTGCAAACTATTACTTCTTTCCATTCGATATGTTTAATCCTTTGTTTTCCGCAAAACACGGTGAGATTGACAACCTCATCGCAAGTTGGGACAAAGTTCTGTGGTTGTGTTGTGCAGGTCTCCATGTTGCTACTAGCACCGGTAGTGCGCCCTGCCAAAGCTCAGCTAGCAACACCTTTGGGGTGTTTCCTTTCTCCTACTAGTTCGATTAAACCTTGGTTTCATAACCGAGGGAAAACTTACTACTGTGCTCATCATACCTTCCTCTTAGGGTTCCCAACGAGCTCTACATCGAAAGTCGAGCACATCAAGACATTTTCTGGCGCCGTTGCCGGGGGAGTCAACGACATCCTCACAAGGGGAGTCCCTCATAACCAATCTCTTTACTTTGTTGTTTTTGTTTTGCTTAGCTTTCTTTTTGCTTTGTTTGCTTGTTTTGTTCTTCAAAAAACACAAAAAAAATAGTTTTACTAGTTTGCTTTCTTATTCAAAAACATAGAAAAATTAAGTCTGCTTTAGCAGTCACCTCTTCCTTAGCTCACCATGTTGATCCCTAAATTCATCCTGAAATACCTTCCAATTGGTAGTGGTTCTATAATTGGGAAAGATAACATTGAAGAATTCTTTAATCATGTTAGTAAGCATGAAGATACTGAGGATAGACCCCTTGTAGAACTTGCTCCAAACTATGAGATTGCTGCAGCTTCTTTAATTCACATGTTAGAAGCTAGGTTTGTTAACCTCAACCCCTTAATGCAAGTAATGTTTCTTAAGCTTAAAGAAATTGAAGACCCTGATAAGAGGGATTTTATTCTAGAAACTTTGTTTAAGGAGTTCTATGATGTTGCCAAGGAAGCTAGAAAAGTTTTTGAACATTTCAATATGCTAGGCTCATGTGTAGATGTTGTTGGTACACGAGAAAAGATGAACAAAACCGAACCTAATGGGGAGGAACCTAAGATACCAATACCCTTTAAACTAGTAGCAATACATGATGCCATAGAAAATAATCTTGATTGGATTGTTCCTGCAAACCCTTTTGATGAGAATAGTGAACCCAAGAGAATTGAGAGAGGATCCTCTCGAACTTATTTGGATGATATACCTTGCCTTGTTGAAAATATTTCTGGTATTGATCTTAATGCTTCTTCATTTGAGAACACTTGATCCTTTCTTTGCTTCTTATGCCTAACTTAAAGGCGTTAAAGAAAAGTACTTACTGGGAGATAACCCAAAAGTTTTAGATGAGTCTTGGAAGTTATTACCTCTGTAATAACCTCTCCTTATCCTTTTTATTTGCTTTTTGTGCCAAGAGTAACCTCTAATGAGAGTGAAGTAATGATTGGGAAAGTTGCTGTCCCGAAACAGATTTTTGTGCTTCACCATAAAAAATCCTGAGAGAGATCTATATGTCGGATTGATCTGTAATTGTTTGTGCTTCTGCCCCAGGTTGTTATCTAACTTTCGTTAGTTCAACACTTTTTGATTTTAGCAACAGAAGGTCTTCGAAAAAAATCGTCTTTGCCTGCTGGTCTGTTTTGACAGATTTCTGCCATTTTCTGCATTTGCTTCTTGTGGGTTCCTTTTTGAGTTCTTTTGGGGAATTGATCTTTTTAGGGAAGTGCTACAGTAGCTAGTGTTCTAATGGAAGTTTATTTGGTGTTAGAACTGAACCTTGAGACTTATTTATCTTAAGTGCACCAATGTTGCTAATGAGATTGTGTGAAGTTTTGTATGAAGGAAAAAATTTAGATATATGGAAGGAATGAGTAATGAGATGAAGGATGGACTAAATCTCAAGCTTGGGGATGCCACGCGTGTCACCCCAACAAATATCCAAGAATTACAAGCATCAAAGCTTGGGGATGCCCAAGGCATCCCCTTCTTCATCAATAAAAATTCCAGGTTTCTTCCAAACGCTTCATTTTTATTGTTTCATGCACAGTTGTGTTTTTCTTGGAGCGTCTTCTTTTTCGTTTTCATTTTGGTTTTCATTTTCTTTGTTTTTCTTAGTTTTCTGAATAAATTGGTTGGACCCCTCTTTCATACATTGGTTTGCAATTAGTTTGGTTTGGTTTGGAAAAGAGTAGGAAAGTTCTTACTTTTGTGGTAAAAAGAGCTCGTTTTTTACTGTGGCCTGTGCTTTGTCATGCCATGCTTGATATTGTTTTGGCTTTATTCTTAGTATTCTTTGATGTAGCATGACTTGTTATAAACAATTGAGATTGCTTAATGTGCCTTGGATGAATCATGTGTTGTTTTAGCATATTAAAGCATAGTATAGTGGTATTCTCCTTTGATGCTTTATTTGGGTTGACTTGGCGCATGCTCACACCATGTTATGACTATCCAAAGTCAACATAGCCTTTATGATCCTTTAGTTTTCAACTTGTAGTATCACTTTATGCTTTGATCAATGATGTTTTGTCGCTCTGCATGATTATGGCCATTATTGCTCTCTTAGTTTGTCGCTCCCAGTCTTTTGCTAGCCTCCACAACAAAGTATGAGTTCCACTCATGCATCCAACTCCCAAAACCAAGTTATTCCAAAGAGTCCACCATACCTACCTACTAGCTTATGCCATTCCAAGTATATTCATGCTTTTTTTTACCTTCCACTTGTTATGAGAAAACTAGTGATTAAAGCTCTCACGAACTTGATGGCACACTTTACTTTTTGCCTCTAATAAACTTGAACCATTGTGTCGTCTATGTTGTATATGCTTGCACTTATTTGTTGGGAATTAGCAGAACCATGCTTTCATGGGGAACGCTTTCAACATTGCACTTGGTACTTGTACCTAGTTGATATCATGCTCTTTTGTATATGGATGTCGTCAGTGTGAAATGAAAGGGGAGCTTGTAAGTCCATGGAGTTATGTATATGTGTTAGAGAAAGCGCTCGTCATTGGTCTAATCCATGCTGACATGGTGGAAACCTGCAGCGTAACCATAATGAGCTGTCTATGAAGCATTCTTCTTATAAAAAAAGAGTCCTATATTGAGAAAAAAGAGAAAAGAAAAAAAGAGATACTATGAAAAGAGGAAAGAGAGAAAAAAGCACCATATTCCCATGGTAAATAAGAAGAATGCTAAGATGCTCGTTGTCTGCTTGCCTTGTCATTTTGATATGGGGATTCTTCCGTATCATCGGGCAAGGGGTACCCCGTTGGCGGTTCTCTATGATACACATGTACTTACAATGACAAGAACTTACCGGTGACTAAACTTGAGTAGCATGAGGAGCGGCCCTCATATACAAGGGTCATGAGATTTCTGACTTATACTTCGTCAAGCATGTACACCATAGTTTATTCACCTTAACCTTAATGACTTCAAGATGCTTATGATAAGGGCACTGAGAGCTGAAAGCTATAAGTACCATAATTTTTGGAAGCTCTTTATGAGACTTGAATCCCTGCTTCCTTTTACAAAAGGCTTTTCTTCCACCATTATATTGAGTCTCCACCTTCTACCTTTATGCACTTACTTTGAGAGCATAGTGGCCATTCTTAGTTCTATGTGAATTGTCCCAAGACTAGTTGATTGATGCATAACTTGTTATTGCTTGTTTTAAACTATTGTATCTAGTCACCCTTATGAACTTTGAAGGTGTCCTATGCATTTGCTACTCTATTGAGGGACAAGCTGAATACTATTATGCTATGTTTTCTTTATGTGAAGCAAACAAACGTCTTGCAAAGCATTATTATTCATGAATCTTTTGTTTGTACCTTTTCATGTTGCATCATAGTTTCTTTGCTTATTGCTAGAACTTTGTCTTTCATGTTATGATTGAAGTACTATGATCCCAGCTTTGAATGTTTTGCAAATACTTTGATCAAGTCTTTGATGGTGCATGTCACCTCAAAAATTATTTCTTTTTATCACTTACCTACTCGAGGACGAGCAGGAGTTAAGCTTGGGGATGTTGATACATTGCAAATGTATCTATAATTTTTGATGTTCCATGCTTGGTTTTATCCACTTTCTTCTATTTTGTTCCAACTTTGGAGTACTTTTCATATGATTTCTTGGACTAACCTTTTAACAAGAGCCATAGTGCCAGCTGCCTGTTTTCTGCTGATTTTGGTTCCAGGAAAGTCAGAAAATGAATATTCTCGGAATTGGACGAGACAAAAGCCAAAGTGCCTATTTTTCCGGAAGGGATCAAGTGCCAGAATACGAGACAGAGAAGGGCCAGGGAGCCACCACACCACCTAGCCGCGCGGCCAGGCCTGGCCCGCGCCAGGGGGTGGTGTGGCCGCTCCCGGCACCCCCTCGGCTTCTCCTTCCGCCTATATATTGCCCTCGGGACAAAAACCCTAGGTACCCGATCAAAAATCCACGAAAGAGTCTGTAGCCGCCATCATCTCCATCCCTAGATCGGGAGGGATCTGAAGCTCTTCCGGCACCCTGCCAGAGAGGGGAATTCACCCTGGAGGCCTTCTTCATCACCATGCAAGCCTCCGGTGTGATGCGTGAGTAGTTCATCCTTGGACTACGGATCCATGTAGTAGCTAGATGGCTAGTTCTCCTACTTTGTGCTTTCATGTTTAGATCTTGTGAGCTCTGTTCATGATCAAGATCATCTATTTGTAATTCTACATGTTGTGTTTGCAAGGATCCGATGGATATTGAGATGCTATTTCAGATTGATTATTGATTCTATCATGTCTTTGTTATTTGAGATCTTGCATGCTTTCCGTTGTTAGTAGCTATCTTGGCCAAGTAGATTCTAGCAACTCCAAGAGTTAGTATTTATGCTCGATAGTGGGTTCATGCCTCTGGTAATCTGGGAAAGTGACATAAATCTCTAAGGTACTAGATGTGCTGTTGCTACTAGGGAGAAAA
Source organism: Avena insularis (assembly GCA_023614405.1). Classification (NCBI taxonomy): domain Eukaryota; kingdom Viridiplantae; phylum Streptophyta; class Magnoliopsida; order Poales; family Poaceae; genus Avena; species Avena insularis. Next base: position 426,830,672 of record CM042686.1, on the reverse strand, counting down.
CAACAATCCTTTGTTCATAGAACAATCGTATTGTTTACTTTACATGCATTACGTAAAGCAATAATCTGTTGCTTGCAACTTAATACTGGAGGGGGTTCGGATGATAACCAGAAGATGGATTATTAGTCATAGATGCAGTTGGATGGCGGTCTATGTATTATGTTGTAATGCCCAATCAAGTCTCAGAGGAGTCAAGATGATTAGTATATGCATGTATTGCTTTCTCGGTGTTTGTCAATTGCCCCGCTGTAATTTGTTCACCCAGCATGTTATCTATCTAAGGAGAGCCACCTCTAGTGAACTATGGATCTCGGTCCTTTTTCCTTACATACAATCTATAAATTGTTTCTGCTTTGTGTTTACTTTCTGCAAACTATTACTTATTTCCATTCGATACGTTTAATCCTTTGTTTTGCGCAAAACACGGTGAGATTGACAACCTCATCGCAAGTTGGGGACAAAGTTATGTGGTTGTGTTGTGCAGGTCTCCACGTTGCTACTAGCACCGGTAGTGCGCCCTGCCAAAGCTCAGCTAGCAATACCTTCGGGGTGTTTCCTTGCTCCTACTAGTTCGATTAAACCTTGGTTTCATAACTGAGGGAAAACTTATTGCTGTGCTCATCATACCTTCCTATTGGGGTTCCCAACGAGCTCTACGTCGAAAGTCGAGCGCACCAAGGGGGCCCTTTGGTTTATTTATTTATTGAGTTTTGCTTTGTTTACCAAAAGTACATGTAATGCAAGTCAAACTAGGTCACTGATGTTTGGGTCCTATGGGATATCTAGCGTGCACCGACTCCCTACATCTTCCTTCTCCATGAAGCTTCTACGATAGGCTTTGAAGGAACGCATGTTTTCCGAGCATTGTTGGTGGATTCAGTCATGCCGGTCTGGCGAACAACGGGGGATCTTGATGCAAAGGCAGCCAGGTTAGGGTAAGTTCGCTAGAGTTCATCGTCTCAGTTTATGCAAAGACATCTTGAAAATACGAATGCGAGTGTTGCACATTCATCCACTGGGTCGATCTACCACACTCACTTTTGCTGCAACGTGTGATGATGTCATTGTGGTTACAGCTCGAGATCTGTGATGAGCTCGAAGAGGAGTAGGAGTGCCAGTAGATGCATGCCAAGGAGATGGCTGCAGAATTAGCGGATGTCTCCAACTCACTACACTCGATTGTAAATAGGATAGATGCTCTTAGATTTGGGTAATTAGAGATCGACATTAGGTTCTTAACCAAGTACGGTCTGCAATCTAGATATTTAGCATGCTCATGATGCTTTTGGTCGCTGGCTGTAGATTACACTAATAATTAAGTGATCCCCTTTTGTTTACTAGTACTCACCATCTCATAATAGTGCCACGTTAAATTACACTAGGTTAATTAAGATGGGAGTAGTTGATAGTCTGCTTACAACCTTTCTGGAGTTTGTGGTTCCTACTAATTGATCTGTTTTATGTGTTACTGCTATCTGTATCTATATAAAAGTATAGCTACATTTTTTCACATTTTTGCACCTTTCCCATCGTGCACCTTCTTTACCCAGCAGCGTCCACCTCTCCATTGCATCATCGCAATCTCCGGTGAGTCCGCAACCATCTGGATAGTTGTTTATGTGATTGCTATTTGAAATAGTAGATCTATATGCTACATTAGGAAGCTGGGATCACCATGTATGTAGCCATGGAATTATTTATAAGGTCCACTGAAAAAAGGGAAGTATATGCTGCCAACAAATAGTCTTATGAGGATGGGAAGCTTGGCCCCTGGCTTTATTTCATAGAATGGTACTCTGTTGAACAATGTAGAGGTAATTTGCTGCATATCGTTCATAAAAAGATTGTTGTTTGCTGGTGTACTGCATTGCTGCATTTTTTAAATTATATTTTTCGGTAAAGGGGAACATGCCCAATCCTCGGCATCATATTAATGCACATATCCTTCTTTGCATTGTGAAGTTGATGTGTTTTTTCCTAAAATTTACTGGTTTTCCTGCATTTCATTTAGCATCATGCGCATGTCCCACCCGTGGAGGAGGCATTGCATGAAGACATGCCTTAATCGTGTTTATCAAGTGACAAGTGTTTTGATGTATCCAGCTGCTTTGCTATAATTTCAGTAACCTATGCTTTGTCCCCGAAAACATTTTTTCGATAAACGGTGAATGTCCCCTAAAATATATTGATCATTTTTGTTGCATCATGATTTGCAAAATCGAAGTCATTCTGATCTCTTTCCACTTAATAAGGCTAGGACTGCTCATGTGCCAGCTAAGAAGGCAAACCCTAAAGTACGACCCTTTTCGTCTCGGTTTTATTTCCCATGTTTGGGAAATATGCCTCTAATTGGTTCTTTTCCATTTGCGGTACCACTGTGGAGCTTGCAGGATGTGTGCAGCTGAATTTGGATAAAAATTTTGAAACAAGAATTTGGTTTAATTTTGGATTTGTTATCTATAGTTTCCACCTGATTCATATCGCTCATGGCGTAATGGTGCTGGTGATAATAAGGATTTGATAATTGTCCGTCTCCGAGATAAATACAAAGCTCATAGACACATGATTTCGTGCCTTCAAGAGAAATAGAAACACTAGGACGAACAGATTAGGTGCCTGAAAGAAGAAGTGGCCAGATCCACTAAGCGGATAACTGATTTGACTATATGATGGAATACATCAATTTCTATTGCTCATGATGTTGCTGTTGATTTTCAAAAGTTTGTGGCTGACAACTTAGTTCTCGAGTCGCCTGATGTGGATGGAAACGAGCTAATTGGCCAGGCGTCCGACCGAATCTTGGAACAGGTGGGAATGCGAGCTGACAATCTTTTCAATTCGGCTCTAGAAGAAGATGAGGCCCTACCGGAAATTCGAGATTCTCCACGCCCATACAGTTCTGATCCTGCAAAAGATGAGCAAATCTGTAAACCATATTGACTGCTCTACTTTCATTTTGGAAGGGTTTGTGGTCTCTTGTGAGGATGACGTTTGTCAAGTCAGGTACTAAAACTGTTTTTTGCTCTGCTCATGTGTGTTGTCCACGAATCTTTATATTTGATGTACTATTATGGCATATATATTGGACCCAGTTTTATGTGACAATATTTGGCAACAATAGTCATCTTATTCGAACTTGTGGTGGTTTTTTATCTTTCAATTTTTCCCTTCTAGGATCTGTTAATGATGATGTTAATGCTAGTTGCAAGTGATTTGTATGCATGTATCTAGTAGTAAACCAAAACCTGTAGTTGTAGATTGTGGAATTTCAAGTCGATGTCTAAACTCTAGATCTTGATGTCATAGAACGACAGGCTTGTACCACCTAGAATATTTTATACCAAGCAATTCAATGTATCACATGTATAAGTGCATGAACTTGATGTCTGTAAGCAAGAAACTTAGCAACGCAAGGCGGGATCCTCAGTCGTGTGGTTTCTACTATTAATATAGCATGGTTTTCCCCTAAAAAAGCGGGTTTCGCCAAAAAAATAGCGGGGCAAAAGTTAGTTTCAAGGAAGCTTAGTTGTGCGCCCCTCAACTGCATCGTCATCTTCTATGTCTGGCCACCCTCCCTCCACCGGACCGTCCCTGCCTCTTCACAATTGAACACCACCGCACCACCGTTCACTGGTATGTATGTCCCCAACCTCCAACGATTAAAGGCTTTCTGATGGATAGAATACATTTATTTTGGGCATTGTGAAGTAAATAAGTTGTTAGGCATTTCCAGGAAATGGAATCAGTGTTGGCGGATGCTTTTGCTGCATCAACGGATGCTTGTAAAGAAGAGATGGATGCGGAAGCAGCACCAACGGATACATGTGAAGCAGATGCGAAGACCGATGCTTATACTGGATCGGAGTCTTGGGCAGTGTTGAGTGATGCTTGGAAAGCGGTGGAGGCACAGTGGAAATCCTCGTCGGCTGCTGCTAGAACAAATTCGGCTATGTTGGCTGCCACTACGAAAGCGACGGCTGCGTGGGATGCTAGGAATACATCAGCTCGTTGTTGTGTTTCTTCAGCGTCAGCGAATGCGGCTCATCATTCATCAGCGACGCCTGCTCCATCTGCTCAGAACTCATCGACCCCTTTGTAAGTTCTGTGTTGGATGTTGTCTCCCTGAATCCCTCCCTCTTTTGTGTATTCTGTTCTAGGGTTTTTTAGACGCAATTGATATTTGTTTAAACTAGTACTAGGAACATAAAAAGCTATTTAATCACAAACTAGTGATCCGAATGGGATGAAACTTTCACATGATTCAAACCTAGGCACCTATGATTTACTAAAATTTTGTCAATTTTTTTAGAATAGTTTTACTTTGTAGTTCAAAATCTGAGCTACTGTCATACGTTGGATCTAAGATGGAAGGTGGATCTTGGGGCAAGTCACCATGAGACTTGAGTTCACCAAGTCACTAAAGCTGCGTCCGTTTTTTCTCCCCTTCTTTATTATAAAATGAGAAAATTCAGGTGGGGGCCTTTTTGTCCACCCCGGTGACCTCTAAAAAATGTTCTTCATTCCCTTTACCTAGTTCCGACATGCTAAAGCATTTTGCGGTTCTTTCGTACTACTCTAGTTGATTCCTTGTGCAGTTTAGGTATTTTGTTGACACACTATGCTTTTTAGGTAGTTTTTCAGATGCGTGCAATTTAGGAAATTTCGATGATAAATTTTCCTATCAAATTATATGATGCATTGTGGTGTTTACTTAGTTCTTTTTTAGGGTTGTGCATTGTGCATTGTGATGTTTACTTAATTCTGATGATGCACTTGTGCTATTTGCATCATCCTACCAACTTCAGTGGAAGAACATATACAACAATCAACGACTTTCCAGGCGATGTATTGTAGGGGTTCGGCGCCTGAAAACAATAAATTTTCCCAACTCCCAGAACCCTGATGCCTGGATCTATCTATTAGTAATGCAGTAACGGGAGGGGCTTTTCGAAAATTACCCTTGAAGACCGAAAAGCCTTGTCAACATTCAGGAGAACATGATTGATGTAGTCATACCGATGCCGAGCTCAAGGTCGTGGATGATCCACGAGCTCCAGCTCCAGCTCCACCAGCTTCAATGACTTTAACAGCTCGAATGACTTCTAGTGCCCCAAGTGTTGCACCTGGTAGGATGATCCACACATCCGGTGCCTGACGATGACTCCCGCTCCTCCAATCTAGCAGCAGTTGCGGAAGTAGATCTCCTAGATCCAGAATCCCCACAGCGCGATGACGCTCCGCGGTGAAGAACACTCTCTTTCGCACAACCCTTACAGCGGGGCCGCACTTCATGAGGGAGAGAGAGGGAGGAGAGCACTTGGAGGGAGAAGCCTCAAGCTTATGATTTATTGGTGTTCTCAAATCCCTCCATATGCCCTCCTTTATATAGGAAAAAAGGGGGTACTCCCTCCCTCAAAGTCCCGGGGTGGGACTAATAAGGGGAGAGGTGGGGGAGGCGCGCGGGCCAGCCCCCACATGGGCCCCACGTGGGGGCAAGCCCACTAGGGCCGGCGGCCCCCTATTAGGCCCTTTTCCCTTCTGGGAATTGGCCCATTAGGTGGGCTGCCCATTAAATCATATTTAGATATGAAATAAATATAAATACATGTATAATTCAATAATTAACATATATTTACAAATTATTCAATTCCCTCTTGTACCGGAACTCCTTCCGGACAACTCCGGACACCCTCCGGACTTTCCCGAAACCCTTCCGGTTTTCCCTTCTCTCTTCTTCGGTGATTCCTATTATTCTAGAATGATCTCCGAGCATTGTCAAACCCTTAAGCATGTGACCCCTTCGGTTCGGGAATACTCCAGACATGGTTGAGATCTCTCTCGCACCAATGATCAATAGAGGGACCTGGATGGCCATGTTAACCCCTATGCATTCCATGAAATCTTTCGTCATTTGAACCATGAAAGATATTGTCCAATTCCCTTGTTACTTCGATACTTTACTTGTCTGAGATTCGATCAACGACATCGCCATGTCGTGTTCAATCTCGTTACCGACAAGTATAACTTTACTTGTTCTGAGATTTGACATCCCCGTGACCTAGTCACACGCTGCAGCTTTATGGATGACATGTCTCCGAGTGGGCCTAGAGTATCTTTTCGTCACGCGGATGAATATATCCCGCTCTTGACACATAATGCCTCAATGTTCCCCTCCGAATACCTGAACACACCTTTATGATCACCGTGTTACCGAGTGATATTTGATGCTATCTAAGTATTCTCAGGTGACAATGATTGGTATGGTCTCACGGTCTAAGGAATTGGTTACTAAGTTTCTAGTCATTGTAACGGTGAACTATGTGACTTGATCATGTTACAATTCCTGTGTTGGGTATGACCATCACTTACATTCACCTAATGAAGTGACCCCATTGTCAATTGACATAAATGTCCATGGTCAGGAAACGTCAAGCATCTATTGACAATGAACTAGTGTCTACAGGATCACTAGGGACTCTGGTGGTTTACATATCACATGTGTATTGACGTTCCTATCAATACAATTATAGCATGATATAAAACCTGTTATGAACTTAATGAAATATGTCAATAATCTATATTATTATTTGTCTCTAGGGCATATTTCCAACAATCTCCCACTTATACTAGAGTAGAAATAGACTAGTTGCATTTGAATGAATCATTACACCATAACTTTTGGTGTTATGATCATGCTTGCTCATGGAAGAGGTTTTGCCTATGGACTGTACTATACAGATCCATATGTTTTTGCGAATTTGTTAATGTCACCTAATTTGACATTTCCCTTTATCATCACATGATAACCTTGCGGTATAAATACTTATGGTTTGGCAACATAGTGTTATTTTTGTTCCTTCTATCACGACATCCGATTAGTCAATCAAAATATAACGTTTTTATTGTCATGACCATTGGGAACACACTATGTGGGAAGATGGACTTCCCCAGCCATAACATTACATATTTTACCTTTAAAGTATTCATATACTTCTTTGTCAATGTAAATCTAATCGAATGTGCACTAAATGCCACTTTGATGTCTAACCACTCTTCTCCTATTCTAAGGCACTCAATGTTGTGAGAATTCCAATCATCTAGGTTGGGTGGAACTTCCTAGCGTAAACCTTTACGATCAAGTTCACCATCCTTTATAGATCAGATGTATACCTTCAGTTCTATCCAGACACTGAAGACTATACTTATCTCCTTGTTCAGTGATACTCTCGGGTATCACTTTGGAACATGTTCTTCTGGTTAAGAACTTGGGTCATATTATGTCGAGTATACAACATGGTTTTACAAGATGGAACCTATGACTGAGGGATAGTAGATGTTACACATCTTTTCCTTCTTTTAACCATCATCGAATCGAGACTATCTCAATGTTTCACCTAGTTAGGCAAGTAAGAACTCCCTTCTTAACTTGTTCCATTCCGAACTTCTTTCAGAATCCAATCCAGGAAAACATTCTGACTTAATTCTATTAAACATACCAATCTATCTCGATAGATTTCAATGTTCAATATTCGCTCAACTTCATCTACTTAATGTTCTCTAATATCTAATAATTCCAACAATTCCATTCACCATATGTTAATCACATATATGAATGCTTCATCAAGCTCCCACTCAAATATGCCAGCCAAATATAAGAGTATGGAACTCTCTTAGCTCCCACTCAATTTATTGTAAATGCAGGTCCTCTCAATATTCTGGGCACGATCCCAATTTTTTTTGATCATTCATCAAATTGAGAATTCCAGCTATGAGATTCCATTTATCCGACTTAAGCATTGCTACACATTGTAGTCAACCATTTGAATTTGTTCAAGACATTACTTGACACAAACCAAGCTTTACGTCTTATTTTAAGTTTCATTTCTTCCTTGAGATTCCCTAGAGAATCTATGAACTTGGGCATGGAGGTACGAACACTTTCGACCTTGTCCCATGATCATTTAGTCTAGTAGTCCCTTTGGGAAGATCAAGTAACATCTTTACTTTGATAAGATCAAGTAACATTTTACTTCACCATCTTAAATGTAACTTAATGTATGGAATTTCATGACTCTAAGTCATTTGGGTTCACCATCGCTTCTTTGTAGTTCATAGGTATGCCATTGTTCCTTTAACATGACAAGTGAATCATGAATTCAATTCTGCAATGAGGCAGAACTTATTCATCAATCCTACTTTCTTTTAGTAAAAGCTCGTACTGAAACTTTTGATCATTATCATTAGTTTCTCCTCTATGTGCAGAGTCATGCTCTAGAATCAATTCCCTTGTGCTACTCTAACATTTGGAGGCAGGGTTCTCAACCTTATTTGAGCTTTCACCTTTATCCATCAACTCTTTTATTGAGAAATTCTTCTCGATAAATCACCACCTTGAGAAATACAAGTTTTGCTCCTTTGGTTACAGTTGTGGAATACATATTCTTAGTTTCCTAGGAATACACTACAAAGTTCTATTCATTCTAATTCTGAATTATCACATAACTCTAGAATTTCTGGAAACCACATTGTGCCATACACTTATGGTGTTGTTTCCACGAATCCTTGATGATTCTTTATACAATCAGTGAGTGTTTGATATTCTAATCCATCTTCTCTAAATTCTAACATTAACACGGTAAGAGATCACTTCAGACCATACGGTATCTAATACGGTATGATTACAATTCTTTATACATGTCAACATATTAACGTATCCTTAACATTGTAATTTGTGAAACACTTTTCACAAGTCTTGTATGCCTGAATCACAACCTCAATATTTGTCGCTTTGATCAAATCATGAAGACTCGTATTCTTGTTAGTTCAATATTCTTCTTCATTCTTAAATTCTTTGTTCATAACAAATAGTTTCAGACCTGTGTCTCATTTAGCGAATACATCTATTTGTTTAGATTCACAATGAAGTTTTACGAAATAATGATATCCACCATTTGTTGAACAATACAACATGTCATCATGTATGACATCTAATTATTCAACACACACTCCATTCTACTTAGAATGCGGACTTTCAGTCATTTTGCCTAATAGGGGCATGGTTTGTATGAGTGAAAAGTTCAAGTATCTTTAAGACCTTGGTTTCATCACTCATGAATCCTTTCATATGTACCATTATGACTAAACACAATATTATCATTCAAAAGTGATGTCATTATTAAGTTTCAAATATCTTTTGGCATTTTCATAATTTATAAACATTTAAATTGCTATAATCAAGATCAAAATATGAATAACCCATTCATAATTAAACCGTGAGCATAAAAGATATTACTCATAGGAATAAAACAACTTATTTGTCTCGAATTCATACGAATAACTGTCTTACAAATGCAAGACACACACTAATGTAGTTCACTCTTATCGATTAAAAATTTATTCAAATATTCTAATCCAACTAATAACTTCCGAAGGAGAGCGTCGTTGGCATCTTGCCGTCAACACGCATTGTCATGCCCACTCCTTCAATCACTTCTCAAGCAGTAGGTGTTGTTTTCACAAAATAGTACAAGTATCTAATACTTTGTAAACTTCTATAAGTGTTTGAAATTAAACATTTATAACTTTGTATATCAAATATATACCTTTCCTATTGATGATAGCTTCTAGAGCAGGCACTACATTCTAGGTTCTCATATGAGCCATGAACTCAAGGAAGGTAAACTCTTTCCCTTCCACGAGGTAGTCCAAGACGACATCTTTGTAGTTGTGGGGTAGCAAGCGCAACACCACATCTATAGCAAATCTGTTGGTCACCCAGTAGTCCATGATGTCCACAAGGCACTCATGAAATATTTCCATGATATCCAAGTGGTCTTACAGGCTGGTGTTTTCCCTCATCTTGCTTGAGAGGAATTTATCCATGTATTCAAACTCCATGATTCTAAATTGATATGGAAATAGCATCTTAAGTCTTTTGACCAAACTGAAGGCCTTAATCTCATGAAACCATGCTCCAAGAGCAGGCTCATCACATGAATCATAGTGTATTTGACTGTCATGAAGGCGTCACGTCGTGCATGATAATCATGGTCATCGGGCAGTCTGGTGAAACCCACAGGAAAATCTCCTAGCGGTTCTCGCAGCACAAAGAGCAGATCGTGGAAGATAAGGAGGTTCCTTAGGCGTTGGTACCAGTCTATGAAGTTGGACCCATCTATTTTGAGTTTCTCACTCTCCATGAAACCCTCAATACTAAACAGAGACTTGGGTTTTGACATGATCTACAAAAGTATCACAAAGACATTAAGACTAAGTTCATATTCTACGAGTTCAAATTATAATCACATTATATTAGATGAGCTCCCACTAAAACAAACATCCCTAAAGAAGTTTTAGTGATTACACGATCCCTATTCACTATGTCACCCCCGATCATCATAGCTGGCAACATAGCTGCAAAGGTAGACATTCTCCAATGTCAATCACATCATCCATGTGACTCATGCTCGATCTTTCAATCTCTTGTGTTCCGAGGCCATGTCTGTACATGCCAGGCTCGCCAAATATAACTTGTGTGTATTCGCTGTGCAACATGGCTTACACCCACTATATGCGAATGTAGATATGTCTAGCCCCCGATCATCATGGTCGGCTTCATAACAAAGAAGTTTCTTGGTGGTGCACACACAAGGGGAACACAATCATTAGAATTAAATAGGGATTATATTATTTGCTACCATCGAGTATCTAATACTAGCATAAACAAGATGCAGACAATAAACATCAAATGTAAATAAGTGTGACATGACATGGTCTTTGATCGTCGCGCCATGATCTACATCGTGTGCTCCGGTGTGTGGAGCCAAGTCCTTGATGCCACCATCCTATTACTACAACTTAGCAACATGAAAGTAAACTACTTTTACCTTTGCTTTGACCATATCATATCACAAGCCCCCTGCAAAATAAAGTTAGACGCCTCTACTTTATCTTTGCATGTTTTACGTGGCTTCTAGGGCTTCTGCACAAGAACCATTTCTTACCTATGAACTTGAACCACAACGTGGATCAAATAGTTGTCTATACTACACCCCTTTCGGGGCCCTCCGTTGTAAGTGACATACCAACTAATGCAAGAGAGACAGACACTCCCAAAGCCACTTATATGGTAGAAGCCGTATATCAAGCGTGGACCAGTCTCGCGAATTAACGCGTAAAGTCGGTTGGGGCCACTTCATCAAGCATTGCTCTGGTATACACAAGTACAGTGGGAGGGTAACAACTATGGGATCAACGTCCACACGCTACAACTCGTGTTTTCTACTCGTACTAGCAGTACTACGCATAGATCTAGCTTTGATACCACTTTAGGGGTTCGGCGCCTGAAAACAATAAATTTTCCCTATGCCTAGAACCCCGATGCCCGGATCTATCTATTAGTAATGCAGTAATGGGAGGGGATTTTCGAAACTTACCCTTGAAAACCGAAAAGCCTTGTCAACATTCAGAAGGACGTGGTTGATGTAGTCGTACCGATGCTGACCTCAAGGTCGTGGATGCTCCACCACCTCCAGCTCTAGGTCCACCAGCTTCAATGACTTTGACGGCTCAAACGACTTCTAGTGACCCAAGGGTTGCACCTCGTAGGATGATACACACATCCGATGCCTGACTATGACTCCCGCTCCTCCGATCCAGCAGCAGTTGCGGAAGTAGATCTCCTGGATCCGGAATCCCCGCAGCATGATGGTGCTCCGTGGTGAAGAACACTCTCATTCGTGCAGCCCTTAGAGCAGGGCCGCACTTCACGAGAGAGAGATAGAGAGAGAGAGATTGAGGAAAGCACTTGGAGGGAGAAGCCTCAAGCTTACGATTTATTGGTGTTCTCAAATCCCTCCATATGCCCTCCTTTATATAGGGAAAAGGGGGTACTCCCTCCTTATAAGTCCCGGGGTGGGACTAATCAAGGGGAGAGGTGAGGGGAGGCGCGCTGGCCAGCCCCTACATGGGCCCCATGTGGGGGCCAAGCCCACTAGGGCCGGCGGCCCCTCCTAGGGTGACGCCCTCTATTGGGCCCTTTTCCCTTCCGGGAATTGGCCCATTAGGTGGGCTGCCCCATTAAATCATATTTAAATATTAAATAAATATAAATACACGTATAATTCAATAATTAACATATATATACATATTATTCAATTCCCTCTTGCACCGAAAATCCTTTCTGACAACTCCGGACACCCTCCAGACTTTCCTAGAACCCTTCCGGTTTTCCCTTCTCTCTTGTTCAATGATTCGTATTATTCCAGAATGATCTCCGAGCATTGTCAAACCCTTAAGCATGTGATCCCTTCGGTTTAGGAATACTCCAGACATGGTCGAGATCTCTCTCGCACCAATGATCAATAAAGGGACCTGGATGGACATGTTGACCCCTGTGCATTCCATGAAATCTTTCATCGTTTGAATCGTGAAAGATAGTGTCCAATTCCCTTGTTACTTCGATACTTTACTTGTCCGAGATTCGATCAATGACATCGCCATGTCGTGTTTAATCTCGTTACTAAAAGGTATAACTTTACTCATTCTGAGCTATGACATCCCCGTGACCTAGTCACACGCTGCAACTTTATGGATGACATGTCTCCGAGTGGGCTCAGAGTATCTTTCCGTCACGCGGTTGAATAGATCCTTCTCTTGACACATAATGCCTCAACGTGCCCCTCTGAATACCTGAACACACCTTTATGATCGCCGTGTTACCGAGTGACGTTTGATGCTATCTAAGTATTCTCGGGTGACAATGATTGGTATGGTCTCATGGTCTAAGGAATTGGTTAATAAGTTTCTAGTCATTGTAAATGTGAACTATGTGACTTGATCATGTTACAATTCCTGTGTTGGGTATGTCCATCACTTACATTCACCTAATGTAAGTGACCCCATTGTCAATTGACATAAATGTCCATGATCGGGAAACGTCGATCATCTATTGACCAATGAACTAGTGTCTAGACTCTGGTGGTTTACATATCACACATGTATTGACGTTCCTATCAATACAATTGTAGCATGATATAAAACCTATTATGAACTTAATGAAATATGTCAATAATCTATATTATTATTTGTCTCTAGGGCTTATTTCCAACATGTATTTGGTTAGATTCTTATCAGGATTCCTTCGCACCCATCCTGCATACTGAGGGCATTAGTCGCCCAAAAATGTTGGATGGACTTCATGGGAAGCAACGATTTCAAAAATCTAACCCTGTCACACAACAAAGGAATGTCGTTACTTGGATTTTTCACCAACAGCTCCGAGGATGCTCGATTCATAATAGATCATAGTCTTGACCAATCCATCTTCCACAAGATGAACAACCTAGTGGAAAGTACATAAAGCCTACAAAGCATATGTACTCGGATGTCGCAATGGTAGGGTGCTACTTCATTATCCGCAAGGGTCTAACATGATAATGGCCTGGGATCCAATCAGTGGAAGTGAAATAGTGATACCAGAACCACCAATTTTGAGGATACATGAGTATTATAGCGGCACAATTCTCTGTGGAGAAACCATAGGCAATTGTCTGCACGCCATTGCAGCAATTTCTGGGTTGTTTGAATAGTAACCAATGGTAACCAAGCACTAGTCCAGAGGTACTCATCAGAGTTAGGAAAATGGGAGGACTGGATTGAACCTGTTTATATGCTGGCTAAGATTGATCATAGGTTGGCAACTCTCATAGGGGATATTTTGTACTAGCCAACAATGAAGTCGAGATATATAATTGCCTTCGACAACGTGACAAAAAAAACTATGTTATATTGAGTGCCCACATGAGACACGTGATATTTCCAGATGCAATTTTGTCATCGCTAAGGGGCATAATGGAGATGTTGCGCTTGCGGTTATAAGAGACTTCAATCTAAACACGTCGTCCAGTGCAAGATCATAAATGGGAAATTGGGAAGCTTGGGTGCCTCATATAAAGGTTGAGTTGCATACTCTCTTTGGCCTTGAGAAATCATGGGCATATGGTGGGAAAGATGTAGTAAGGTTACTCTGCGCATTTGAGGATAGAGAAATGGTGATTATATGGGCAAAGGAGAGAGTATTCGAATTAGATCTCAGCAACATGAAGTGTAAGAAGTTTAGATCTCGTAAATGTCGGTGTACTTTACATCCCTACTTAATGACATCTTGTTAGTGCAGTCATTCATGTGCAACCCTTGCATTTTTGTACACCTATGATTTTTCTGATCATTTTGTTCATTTCCCTCAGCAACCGACGTGATTCGGAGTGCTAAATCAAAGAAACGAAAAGGAAGTCCTATCAGCAACCCAACCGATTCAGACTGCAACATCAAGGAGATGAAAATAACACTAGGATGAATAAGCAAGGCTTGTTTGGGAAAGCATGTGATAGCCCAGGTTGTGTTATTTGGAGCTATAGTCTGATGTTTGTTTGTTTTGGTAGCTGATGGAACTATGGTAGCACATTTTTTGTGCTACAGTCATAGTGACAAGGGTTAGAATGTTAGAGATGTTTGTTCGTTTTGGGGGCCTATGCATGTCTTATGAAACATTGTTTTATATGATGAAATGGTGTTCTCTATATAGTATTGTATGCGTGATAAAACCTTATTTTATGTGATGTACGTATACTCGTAGCTAGTGTTTGTGTTTTAATAGTATGTAGTAGTATTTGTTTTGCAGCAGGCTTTGTATTTGATCTGAATTACTACTACATTTAGTTAGTGCTTCCTATAGAGGAGTCTTTGCCAACACCTAAATATTTTGTAGACCTTGGTTGCACAACATTTTCACATACGTTGTGATAAACGAAACTGGATTCTTGAATCGAAGCTACTTCGGACATTTGTTTGTTATTACGTTAAACAAACAATCTTGTATAGGAGATCTGCATTTTCATACGTGTGGTAGATAATCACTCTCCTTGAATTGGATCCCTGAAATAGAGGGAGAATGACCTATTTTTTTAATTATTCTTTGGATAATCTCCAAATTCAAAATCACAGTTGACCGCCAAAACCTATCGCCTACCCGTTTAAATCGGAGGCATCAGTTGATGTGGCTCTCCCCTTAAATTCCTGACCAGATGCCGTACGATCTACACAACCTTTTTTCTAGTAATAAAACTTGGCCGGTAGACAAATTCAAAATCGCAATCGAACGACAAAATAACCCACCGATCCCGAAGCATTTCACGCCCCTCTGATTCAAACATTTTGTGGCAAAATCCCCCACCGAGGTAGTACCAATTTTATATTATTACTTGGAGTCTAGACAAATTTATAATCTCTGTCAAGCGGCAAAAATTACCACCTACGCTCTGTGAATCGAAGGTATCCAAGTTTCTATGCAAAAATAGGTTATGGATGATCAGTTGTTGTGACTCTCGGCCTTGAATTACTAGATAGATAGCATACGGTCTACTACCTTTTTCTATTAGTAGATGCTAATAGATGGACGCTAGCCAAACTCAAAATCTCAATTGAGCGGAAAAATCACCGACCGACCTTGCAGAATTTCCCACCCCACCATTTAGAAAACTTTGAGCCAAATTCTCCCACCTAGGGAGTACCATTTTTCTATTATTATTATTAGATGGATGCTAGCCAAATTCAAAATCTCAATCGAGCGGCAAAAACCACACGCCGACCTTGAAGCATTTCACGCCCTTCCGTTTCAAAAACTTTAGAATTTAAAATTTCCATTCTACCCATTGTTCATATGGCAAATGGGCATGCTAAAGTCGGTAGCTCGGGGGCATGATTGTATTTATTTTTTTGTTCACCTCTATGGTCCTGACCCGCCTAGTTTTTCCTGCCGTCCCTCCCAAAAACCCCAAGCTCCTTTGTCACCTCCACGACCACCGCGCGCACCGGCTTGAGTTGTGGTCTCGTGCATCACCGCAGAGGCGCTTCACCGCCTCTCACCCCACCGGATCTAGTTCACAGGGTCTCTCTGCCAGTGCACCGGAGCTGTGGTCTCATACACCATGTTGATTGCCTCATATGTAGGGTAACGGGTAGGCTACACTAGCGTAAATCAAAAATTTCTACCGCGTCAACCAGGAATATTGATGTCATAGATCACGGGATTACCACTAGACCCGCAATTGCCGAACTCGATGAAGCACGTCGGGGCAGTGTAGATGATCTCCTCTTCCTCGTCCCACGAGAAGTCCCCTTTGTGTGGCTCGTCCAAGTGCTACAGCTACAACACCTCCAAGGTATCCACACGTCCGGAGTGGAAGCTGTCACACGCCAGACTACTAGGTCTACTTGCACAACACAGGCATAAGAGGAGTGGCGGCTGGGTGGAATGCTCAACCCTATTCAGCTTGCCTCACTCTCTCTCTTATATAGGCATCTCTGATAGGCTTATACATTAGCAGCCCATTAGCAGCCTAAGCCTGGCCTAATTCGGATCCAATCCTCATTAGGCTTCCAACCCCTAAAGTGTGTGACCCTATAGGTTCATATACGTATAGACATGACACGAGTACACTTACTCTACCAATAGTTGGTAGCTGACTCTAGCAAGATGTGCCAACTCCTAAACGCATATAAAAAACATTCGGATGAACCATCACAAGGTTGAGTATATGTCTTTCCCTTTTCCCTACAATATTTGATCTAGCTCCAAGCTGACCTCTCTTTCTCGATACTGTGATTCGGAATCCCTTTACTAGGTTAACTCTTAACCATATGTAGCACGGCCATGCATTTCTGGATCCGATCACTTAAGGGACCCAGAGATATCTCTCTAAAGTAGAGAGGGGCAAATCCCATCTTGATTGACCAATGCCTTGCAGCATGTATTAGGACAAACCTGAAAGCTACCTTTATAACTACCCAGTTACGGAGTAGTGTTTGATAGCCCCAAAGTAGGTCGATCCACATCTCAAGTATATGAAACAATCTCATGTCTAAGGAAAAAACGTACACGATGTGTACACAGAAATGCAAGTATTATTGCCAGTCTCAAGTTGGGCCAGTCCAACCCCATGTTCATAACATGTGTCCACATCATTGGTTTGACATCTTCATGTCTATGACTTGCAAAACATAGTCATCAACCAATCGATGTGCTAGTCTAGTATTCACGTGTGTCCTCACATGAACTCTAACTAGGGACAACTATTAGATAACCATACAAGTAAAGAGTTTCACAAACAATTCACATAATTTCCATTCAATACAAGTTGCCTGATATGTGGATATTCAAGGAACATTATAAAAACTCATGGATATATATGAAATACAATCATCTCTATGATTTCCTATAGGGCATATTTCCTTCATCATCAACCACCCAAACTCTGCTTCCCTGTCACCGAAAGCTACCCAACCGTACCGGATCCGCTTCACCAGTGTCCACCAAACGGGATATAGTTCAAGGAGTTCCATGTCCACCGCTTCGGATTAGTTGCACGACCATCACCATTCACTGCATCGGATCTGCCTCAACGACCCTTTCGTCCACCGTGCTCAAGCCGACATCGATCGCCCAAGATCTGCCTCCCCGATGCCAATAGCCACTGTAACCGCAGCACCCTCGGTGACCTAGACGTCACTCGCACGGTACCGCCAATTATTAGACGCCTCTTCGACCAAGGTAACTGTAACATCCCAAAACCTCAATCCAAGAGTATCAAAGATCAAATCATCCAAAAATGGGGTTAACAAAAACTTTTCCAAATTTAAAATGAAAGCATTCATATAGGTGTGCATTTAAAATAGTAGTTGTTTTGAATTGCCATGATTGTGTGATCCTTTGCTTCTAAAATGTTTCTTAGGTGATTTAAACATCATCTACATCACTCCCAAACTTTTCCTAAAAGAAATCAAATCAAAAAGAATTAAAATAAAGGAATGGTCATTTTGACAAATTTAACTCTCATGCCTACTTTGGCTATTCCTAGTACTCGATTCTTAACAGAAACAATTTTGGATCTTTACACCCCTTGCTAGTACACATAATGAGGTACCAAGGCCCACCTTTTGATCTACTAAAAACCTTCTGTAAACTATTTTAAATGACAGTTTAAAATTGAATCTAATGCATATGCATAGATCACCCCTATTTCAAAAACCATGTATTTGAGCTCCATTTTCAAAACCCTTGCAACCAGAGACTACCTAGCAATAGTGGAGATCACCCAAAATTTTTGAACTCAAAATTCAAAACTTTTTCTCTTGCGGCCATTTCATCAAACACTTGGCAGGCAGAATCCTAACTCTAATCCTACCTGACTGTTTTGAACAGGGTTTTGCCCCCATTTGATCTCCATTTAATCCATCTGTCCCCCCTCAAGCCAGACCAGACCAAACCAGCCTCTTCTCTACCCCCTAGCCGCACTGCACAGCCATGCCGAGCACCACCCTGGCCGGCCAACCTTGCAACCATCGAAGCAGACCACTCCCCCTTCCCTCGCCATGTCTAGGAGGTATCCAACGCCGCACCGCCCCTCTCTGTCCCTTGCCCGAGCCAAGAGCAGCCATGGACCACCGAGGAGAAGCCGCGCCCAGTGCCACCAGACCATGCCGACGCCGCCCGCAGAGCGCGCCCTGTCCCCGCGTGCACAAGTCGCTGCTCGACACTAGCCCGCGCCCACCGCTCCGCCTCGACCTAGAGAACACCCCAGACACCTCCGTTCGCCGCCCAAAGCCCCACAGCCACCGCTCGCCGTGGACACAGCCGCTTCGGCCACGCAGAGCGCCACCTCACCCCGACCGCATATCACCGCCCCTACGGCCGCATTGAAGCGCTAGAGCACCGCCAGGGGACCGCCCATCGTTCGCCATCCCCAGCCATGCCGCTAGCTCGCCGTAGCCATGTCGCCACCGTCGACCGCCCATCCTGCTCGGTCTCACCGTCGAGCCTATAAAAGGAGCCCTCCCCAACACCAAAGACTCACACCATTCCAGTCCCCTCACCTCTCTGAACCTCAACCACCCCTCGCGAGAGCAAGTGGAGCAGCAGCTCGCCGGAATTGGAGCCGGAGCCGCCGCCTCTAGAGAAGAAGGGTGCCGTTGATTCCGGCCACACCAAGCTCCGCCGTGACCACGCCTCGCCTCGCTGTCGTCTTCCACTTTGTTCGCCCGCATCGCCGACCCCGCTGGAGCCCTGGTACGCCCCCAGTAGACCCCCACCGAGCCGCTAGGGTTCGAGCTCGCCGGCGACCCGTCCGTCGTTGACGACGACCCTCAGCCGTAGGTCTAGCCTCTAACCGCACGGCTCACAGCGCGTGTACCATTTCGCGTTTTAAGTGTCACTGACCAGTGGGACCCCCCGTCAGCAGAGCCCCGTGCCGCACAGCGCCACTGGGCCGGCCCATTTCCTTTCCCGCGCAAGCCCGTAGATTCAAATTAGGATTTTAACTTTTAGCTAAAATATAGTTTCTGTCTAGTGTTTCAAAATTCAATTCTATGAGTTTGACAAATCAAAATTGCATGAAACTAATTTTGTCTAGAAGGTATTGAAATGCTCTATCCAAGCCCGTTGGATTTAATTCATTTATAGTTATAGATTTCTCCTAATAAAAATATGAAGATAGAAGCTTTTGCAACTTGAAACATTTTTATAAAATCAACCAAGTTAGCTTTTGAGTTGATTCCAACTCTCAAAAATCACATTCCATCATATCTATCTAAATATGTAATAATATTAAGGTTTACAGTCAGTGACTTTGGACTAGTACCAAAATAATGCTATATAGGCATTTCTAGTCACTTTAAATCATTAAATAATAAACTTAAACCAAAGTAATATTGATCCAACATTTAAATCTCATTCCCACATGTTAGAATATGTGGTGAGGACATGTGTCCACATGATCCCATATTTTGGTGGTGAATATTAAATTGTAGTTAATTTTTCAATGAGTAGAAATTACTTTTCCAAAATAAAAAGGTTGAAACTATTGAATTAAACTTATGATGTTTGGGATGATAATAGATCATCAATTATGTGGTTTAGAATACTACTTAGCCTAAGTTAAGTATTGCTTGGTGATTGTGCACTCCCTATGTATTTATAGACGATAGTACCGACCAAGCCTTCGAGGAGGAGGAGTTCTACCAAGAAGAAGAAGAAGAAGAAGAAGAAAACTTCAACCACTCCACCAACCAAGGCAAGCTATTAGTGGTAAGCTAACCCTTGCAAACATGCTTTAGTAAGCTATTGTAGCAAGATAGAATAAAACTAGATAGTTTAGTAAAGGTGCCTTAAGCATACTTTGCTCACACCCCCTTAGTTTACACAAAGTTCTTTAATTAATTTTGAAGGTAGCATAAAGAGTATAAAACTTGACCTAATTAGAAACCCTTAGATGTCATTCTATGGCCTGAGATTGATCCCACCTTTCCACCTTAGTGAACACTCTTAACCTAGTGTTTTAGAATAGATCAAACTTGAGTCATTTTAGATGGGAACACTTGGTGAAAATGAGTTATGAAAACCTTGGAATGATGAGTCATTCTATTGAGATGTTTTGACATGTGTTGAGAAACACAATTGGTTTATGATGATGAAAATGATGAGGCATGAGCCTTAACC
This sequence comes from Avena insularis, assembly GCA_023614405.1. NCBI lineage: Eukaryota > Viridiplantae > Streptophyta > Magnoliopsida > Poales > Poaceae > Avena > Avena insularis. The sequence continues at coordinate 426,810,121 of CM042686.1, read as the reverse complement.
CTTTTTATAAAACTGATGGTTGGATTCGGATGCGATACCATTCCAAATTTACCGTACAACCACATTACCTGAATTGGGTAAGGCTTAGCTGGAAATTTATATGCATTAGTATTAGTTCCCTCACGGGAGAGGTTTGAGCTGAGGCTACCTCTCAATGTTGTCCACCTATGAAGTGCCCAAGATGACTGATGGTCATGGTTGGGAGGCCATGCTCATAGGAGAGGTGCTTATACTAGGGTGTATAAAGGGAAGGTTATGTTTGATTATCTGCATACTAAGTATGATGATTCAGGTTATCCTGACGGATGTATCGAATCTTGTGGTGAAAGTGTACCACCTCAGAGTGTCAAACTATTGAATAGCAGCGTCATGATTATGGACAGTTGGAACGGCCATACTGTTTCGTTCTCAGATGTTTTCTAAATAACTTGAAGTGAATGATGAACCTTGACTTGACCACAACAGGGTTGTGTAGATGAAAATAGCTTCCCAACTTAAGTGATTCTAGACTTTTATTTTATCTTTTTCTTGTTTCAGGACTCAGCTTAGGTTTCAAACTTAACTTGATAGTTATTCTTTCAATTCTGTACTTTAACTTAGAATTATAACCCTTGCTAGTAGTAGTTTGCGAGTACTTAAAGAGTACTCATGGCTTTTGTCCCTGGCTATTATCATGGCCAGACTATGAAGGAGACTATCAAGATGATGGTCAACAGGACGGCTATGATAACTAGGACTATCTGCCTTTGTCAGCATTGCCTGTGCCCCTGAAGATGGACCCCATCGCTACGCTATCGTTTATTTCCGCTGCTTGTTGTATTAAAGACTGGATCATGAGATCCTTATTTGTGTAAAACCTTATGTATGGTTTGTAATGGATGATGTACTATGATATCCAATCCGTTATGTCTCGCAAAAATGGTAATCCTGGGATTGCGAGGTATGGCATAACGGGCATCTGGGATTAAAAATCCGGGTGTTGACAAGTTGGTATCAGAGCCATCCTGACCATAGGAGACCCTAGTTAGAATGGACGTCCAAACCAAAAACTTAGCTTCAAAATCAAAGTGAGTATTTATGAAAAACTATTTCCCCTCTTACCCTTGTGAACTCATTCTTTCTCAAAAATACATGTTCCTCAAAATTCTTACATTACTACTTAAAAATTGACACCCTTGATCACTTCACTAATTTCCTCATCGTAAATTCTTGTAGATGGAGACTCAGTTCAGCAAGTTTTACCAGTTGGGAAACGGAGGTCAACTGATCTTCGAGAGGGATCTGGATTCACTGTCAGAATTTCTGGGACGCCCACATCCGGAGTTTCTTGGAGCTCAACTTCCAGGACCCCCAGGAGGAGACCTACAATGGCTAGTCACCGCAGATCTTCGAGGGAGCATTGAAGCACCAACTTCCGGGAGAATTCAGTTCTCTGTGAGAGAGAACAACTGGCTAGATGGATTAGACAGGGCAATGCATGAAGCTCTCGCACGTCTATGTGCCCTCAGCGTCAACAAGATTCAAGGAACCCGTTTTGCCCACTATGCAAGACGTGACTTCATGGGAATGCCGATGGAGATGCCAAGTCACCCAGAGTTGAAGCGCCAAGTGGAGAACCTTGACTTCTTGCTTCATGACCGATAGCAGGAACTGGACAATGCTAGAGAGTTAGCCAATCAGACCATGCAATTGCCGACCAGAAGGCCCAGACTTTCACACTACTCGTCCAAGATCGCCAGTCTCTTCGTCGCCAGCATGCAAAGAAGGATCGCACCATCACCCGTCTTCGCAAGAAGGTGGCCGACCTCGAGAAGACCGTCAAGGAGCAGGAAGCTCAGCTTGCCGCCAAGGAAGAAGATGATGAGGGTGAAGACATCCAGGGAGATATGGATTCTTACCTCAGCAACAATGACGATTTTCTGGCAGAGGATGCTGTGGACTTCTACACTGATGATGAAGACTCCGACTTCATTGACGATGAGTAGATGCACTAGAGCACTGTCATAGCATGAGATGTATCATCTCATTGTATCGTAGTTTGCAGAATGGTTCTTCAAACCATCGGTTTTCCCCTTTGATTGTTGTGGTGTGTGTTGTATCGTGTGCTTACTTGCATGAATGAGAATGAAGTTAGTTGAAAAACCAGAGTCTAACTCAAAGTTGTAGCTTTGAAAACCCAAAACCATGAACCTTAGAATTTCCCTCTTACCCCTATATCTATCTCAATCTTTAGATGACTCGGGGAAACCAGGGAGGGAGCAGCTCATCGCAGGACCCAATGCTGCAGATCTTGCAGAATCTCATCGCGGACCGTGAAGCAAGCAGGGCCGAGCGTCAAGCCAACTTAGCGACATTGTAGCAGATCGCCCAAATGGCTCTCAACAACCAAGGACATGGAAATCAGGATCACCATGGATCAAAACTCAAAAACTTTCAGAACACCAATCCCCCAATCTTCAACCAATCTGAAAACCCATTAGATGTCTTGATGGACTGTTACGCATCATGGAAAACAACCTAGAAGTTGCAGGAATTGATGAGAATGAGAAAGTTTTCTTCGCCACTCCCTATCTGGCGGGAGATGCAAGAGCTTGGTGGAATAGCGTCCGCAACATGAACCATGGCCAGGTGATGACCTGGGAAGCATTCAAGGTCAAGTTCAGCCGCACCCACGTGCCGCAAGGTCTTGTCAACAGGATGAGAGATGAATTCCGTGAACTGAAGCAAGGAAGGTTGACTGTAGTAGAGTACCGTGACAAATTCTTGTCACTTTCCAGATATGCACCGGATGAAATCAACACGGAGGCCAAGAAGAAAGAGAGATTCTTAAACGGACTACATGATGAGATGCAGACTGTCCTCGTCAACATCCGTTTCCAGGATCTTGAAGAGCTAGTCGACTCTGCCATTCAGATGGAAGGGAAGATTAACCAGGCAAACGACAACCGCAAGCATCGTCGTATGATGCAGATCTGCAGATCCGATAGTCACCGGAAGTACCGTCCAACCCCTCACCAGATATGCACCAAGGAACAACCGACCCCAAATTCTCGCCCAAGCTACCCCAACCGTGGCGGAGGAAATGTGAAGCCGGAGGAAACAATCACAATTCCAGCAGCAACAACTTCAACCGTGCCCTCCCAAGAGCAACAACAACAACACGCCCCAGGCTGGCAGCAATGTTGTACCTGTTGCAGTCAGGGACAAGTCCCAGATCACTTGCTTCGAGTGTGGAGTGAAGGGTCACTATTCCAATGAGTGTCCCAAGAAGACTGCCGCCAATGCCCCTGTGAATGCCCCAGCTCAGCAGCGTCGTGTTCAACCAGGAAGGAGATTTGCCCCAGGGAACCTGCACAACCGCAACGGCCGTCTCTTCCACATGAACGCAGAAGAAGCCCAGGAAGCACCAGATGTAGTGCTGGGTATGTTTTCTGTCAACTCAGTTTTAGCAAGAGTATTGTTTGATTTTGGAGCATCGCATTCATTTATCACCGAAGAATTTGTATGCACTAGTAAGATTCGTCCAACCAACCTGAAGCATGTCATGATAGTTCAAATCCCCGGTTCAACCACAAAAGCTAGAAAAATTTGCAAAGCTGTACCTATCAGAATTCATGGGATAGATTTTTATGCCAACCTAATTGTACTTGGAACCAAAGGTTTGGAAGTAGTACTAGGTATGGACTGGATGTCAAGGCATAAAGGACTGATAGACTATGCTAAGAAAGCCATCACCATGACCAGTAGTTCTGGAGTAACAGTAGAGCATATATCCGAAACCTTACCCCGTCAATTCCAATGCAACAAAAGTGTAGCCCTGCCTACCATTGACCAAGTCAGAGTAGTCTGTGAATACCCCGACGTATTCCCAGATGAATTGCCAGGTATGCCCCCGGATAGGGATATAGAGTTCATTATCGAACTAATCCCCGGAACCGGACCTATAGCCCAGAGACCCTATACCATGAACCCCTCAGAGTTAGTAGAACTGAAGAAGCAGTTGGATGCCATGTTAGCAACAGGTTTGATTCAACCAAGTGCATCGCCATGGAGATCACCAGTGTTATTCGTCGACAAGAAGGATGGAGGCAACCGTCTATGTACAGACTACAGAAAGTTGAATGATGTCACCATCAAGAACAAGTACCCCTTACCAAAGATAGAGGATCTATTTGATCAGTTGACTGGAGCTCAGGTATTCTCAAAGATTGATCTTAGGACTGGTTATCACCAACTTAAGATTCGTGCAACGGATATTCCGGAGACCGCCTTTACTACTCGCTATGGTTTATACGAGTATACGGTTATGTCTTTTGGATTAACCAATGCCCCTACTTATTTCATGAATCTCATGAATAAGATCTTTATGAATTTCTTAGATAAGTTTGTAGTCGTGTTTATCGACGACATCCTTATCTACTCCAAGTCAGAAGAAGAGCATGAACAACATCTGAGAATCATCCTGGACACCCTGAGAGAGCATCAGTTATATGCCAAGTTCAGCAAGTGTGAGTTTTGGCTAAAAGAAGTAGGATTCCTAGGACATATTGTGTCTGCCGGAGGAGTCTCTCTGATCCCAAAGAAGATCAAAGATGTCGAAGAATGGGAAGCCCCAACCAATCAAACCCAAGTTCGTTCATTTCTCGGATTAGCAGGATATTACCGCAAATTCGTAGAAGGATTCTCGAGCATAGCCTGACCAATGACCCAATTATTGAAGAAGGACAAGAAGTTTGAATGGACAGACAAGTGTGAAGCCAGTTTCCAGGAGCTGAAGAAGAGATTGATATCAGCCCCAATTTTGATCATGCCAGACATCAAGAAGCCGTTTGATGTATATTGTGATGCATCCAAGATTGGTCTAGGATGTGTGTTGATGCAAGAAGGCAAAGTCATCGCGTATCTGTCTCGACAACTGAAGCAGCATGAGCAGAACTATCCGACCCATGATCTTGAGCTAGCAGCTGTGGTTCTAGCGTTGAAGACATGGCGTCATTATTTTATGGGTAATTGCTGTGAGATTTACTCTGATCATAAGAGCCTGAAGTATATCTTCACCCAGAAGGAGTTGAATATGAGGCAAAGAAGATGGATAGAGTTAATCTAGGATTATGACCTTGACATTCACTATCACCCCGGCAAAGCCAACGTGGTAGCGGATGCTCTTAGCAGATTGCCGTGTAGGTTTAACACCATGATCAAAGAGAAGCAACCAAGTTTGTATGCGGAGTTGGAGCAGTTCAGGACTAAGTTAGTTAGCAAAGGATTCCTAGCTAGCATGGAACTTCAACCCACGTTGATTAGCCAAATCAAGGAAGCCCAAAAGGGGAATGAAAGTATCGACAGAATCAAATGTCGTATTGGTATAGGCAAAGTACATGGATTCACCGAAGACGGAGAAGTTGTACTGTGGTACAAAGGACGTATCTGTGTACCAGCAGATTCAGAGCTGAAGGAAATTATCATGAAGGAAGCTCATGATACTCTTTATTCTATCCACCCCGGAGGAACAAAGATGTATCAGGATTTGAAAGAGCAATTTTGGTGGCACAAGATGAAGAGAGAGATCGGAAGCTACATCGCCAAATGTGACATTTGTCAAAGAGTCAAAGCAGAGCATCAGAGACCTGCAGGATTGTTGCAACCATTGCAGATTCCGGAATGGAAATGGGATTCTGTCGGAATGGACTTTATCACCGGTTTACCTACTTCTAGTAGGAGAAATGACTCAATCTGGGTCATAGTTGATAGACTATCCAAGGTAGCCCACTTCATACCAGTCAAGACAACCTACCAGAGTGCAAAACTAGCAGAGCTGTACATTGCTAGAATTGTTAGTCTGCATGGAACCCCCAAGACCATCGTATCAGATCGAGGAACTCAGTTTACTTCAAGATTTTGGCAGAAAGTTCAGGAAGGTTTAGGAACCAAGTTGAATTTCAGTACCGCTTATCACCCACAAACAGATGGACAGACTGAGAGAGTCAACCAGATCTTGGAGGATATGCTTAGAGCTTGTGTGTTGGAATACAGATCAAAATGGGAAGACTGCCTGCCCTTCGCAGAATTCTCATATAATAATAGATATCAAGCTAGTTTGTAGATGGCACCATTTTAATTCCTATACGGAAGAAAGTGTCGTACCCTTTGAATTGGTCGCAAGTAGGAGAGAGTCAGATCTTTGGACCCGACATTCTCCGAGAAGCAGAAGAGAACGTTCACAAAGTTCGTGAGCACCTCAAGACCGCCCAATCCAGACAGAAGAGCTATGCAGACAAGATAAGGAGAGACCTGACTTTCAATGTCGGAGATTTCGTATATCTCAAGGTTTCACCATTGAAGGGAACCCAACGCTTTAGTCTGAAGGGAAAGTTAGCTCCCAGATATATCGGAGCTTTCAAGATTCTGAACCGTCGAGGAGAAGTATCGTATCAACTGGAACTGCCTGAAGAGATGTCAGCCATCCACAATGTGTTCCATATCTCGTTACTTCGCAAATGCTTGGAAGTGCCTGAGAAGACTGAAGTTTTCAAAAATATCGATCACAAAGCAGTGGAGATCAACAATGACCTGACCTATCGGGAAGTGCCCATTCGTATCTTAGAAGAAGCCTACAGAACCACCAGGACCAGGAGTATCAAGTTTCTCAAGATTCAGTGGAGCAACCATACCGAGGAGGAAGCCACTTGGGAGTGCGAGGATTACATTAGGACAGAGTTCCCAAATCTCTTTAGTTCCTAGTTTTCTTGTAAATCTCGAGACGAGATTTTATTTAAGGGGGGAAGGTTTGTAACATCCCAAAACCTCAATCCAAGAGTATCAAAGATCAAATCATCCAAAAATGGGGTTAACAAAAACTTTTCCAAATTTAAAATGAAAGCATTCATATAGGTGTGCATTTAAAATAGGAGTTGTTTTGAATTGCCATGATTGTGTGATCCTTTGCTTCTAAAATGTTTCTTAGGTGATTTAAACATCATCTACATCATTCCCAAACTTTTCCTAAAAGAAATCAAATCAAAAAGAATTAAAATAAAGGAATGTTTATTTTGACAAATTTAACTCTCATGCCTACTTTGGCTATTCCTAGTACTCAATTCTTAACAAAAACAATTTTGGATCTTTACACCCCTTGCTAGTACACATAATGAGGTACCAAGGCCCACCTTTTGATCTACTAAAAACCTTCTGTAAACTATTTTAAATGACAGTTTAAAATTGAATCTAATGCATATGCATAGATCACCCCTATTTCAAAAACTATGTATTTGAGCTCCATTTTCAAAACCCTTGCAACCAGAGACTACCTAGCAATAGTGGAGATCACCCAAAAATTTTGAACTCAAAATTCAAAACTTTTTCTCTTGCGGCCATTTCATCAAATACTTGGCAGGCAGAATCCTAACTCTAATCCTAGCTCACTGTTTTGAACAGGGTTTTGCCCCCATTTGATCTCCATTTAATCCATCTGTCCCCCCTCAAGCCAGACCAGACCAAACCAGCCTCTTCTCTACCCCCTAGCCGCACTGCACAGCCATGCCGAGCACCACCCTGGCCGGCCAACCTTGCAACCATCAAAGTAGACCACTCCCCCTTCCCTCGCCATGTCTAGGAGGTACCCAACGCCGCACCGCCCCTCTCTGTCCCTTGCCCGAGCCAAGAGCAGCCATGGACCACCGAGGAGAAGCCGCACCCAGTGCCACCAGACCATGCCGACGCCGCCCGCAGAGCGCGCCCTGTCCCCGCGTGCACAAGTCGCCGCTCGACACCAGCCCGCGCCCACCGCTCTGCCTCGACCTAGAGAACACCCCAGACACCTCCGTTCGCCACCCAAAGCCCCACAGCCACCGCCAGTGGACACCGCCGCTCGCCAGCAGAGCGCCACCTCACCTCATCATACCACCGCCTACGGCCGCATTGAAGCGCTAGAGCACCGCCAGGACCGCCCATTGATCGCCATCCCCAGCCATGCCGCTTAGCTCGCCAGAGCCATGTCGCCACCGTCGACGCCCATCCCGCCGGTCTCACCGTCGAGCCTATAAAAGGAGCCTCCCAGCACCAAAGACTCACACCATTCCACTCCCTCACCTCTCGAACCTCAACCACCCTCGCCGAGCAAGTGGAGCAGCAGCTACTTGAATTGGAGCCGCCACCTCTAGAGAAGAAGGGTGTCGTTGATTTCGGCCACCCCAAGCTCCGCCGCGACCATGCCTCGCCTCGCCGTCGTCTTCCACTTTGTTCGCCCGCATCGCTGACCCCACTGTAGCACTGGTACGCCCCTAGTAGACCCCCACCGAGCCGCTAGGGTTTGAACTCGCCGGCGACCCATCCGTCGTCGACGACGACCCTCAGCCGTAGATCTAGCCTCTAATCGCACGGCTCACAGCGCGCGTACCGTTTCGCATTTTAAGTGCCACTGACCAGTGGGACCCCCCTGTCAGCAGAGCCCCGTGCCGCGCAGCGTCCCTGGGCCGGCCCATTTCCTTTCCCGCGCAAGCCCGTAGATTCAAATTAGGATTTTTCCTTTTAGCTAGAATATAGTTTCTGTCCAGTGTTTCAAAATTCAATTCTGTGAGTTTGACAAATCCAAATTGCATGAAACTAATTTTTTCTGGAAGGTATCGAAATGCTCTATTCAAGCCCGTTGGATTTAATTCATTTAGAGTTATAGATTTCTCCTAATAAAAATAAGAAGACAGAAGCTTTTGCAACTTGAAACATTTTTATAAAATCAACCAAGTTAGATTTTGAGTTGATTCCAACTCTAAAAAATCACATTTCATCATATCTATCCAAATATGTAATAATATTAAGGTTTACAGTCAGTGACTTTGGACTAGTACCAAAATAATGCTATATAGGCATTTCTAGTCACTTTAAATCATTAAATAATAAACTTAAACCAAAGTAATATTGATCCAACCTTTAAATCTCATTCCCACATGTTAGAATATGTGGTGAGGACATGTGTCCACATGATCCCATATTTTGGTGGTGAATATTAAATTGTAGTTAATTTTTCAATGAGTAGAAATTACTTTTCCAAAATAAAAAGGTTGAAACTATTGAATTAAACTTATGATGTTTGGGATGATAATAGATCATCAATTATGTGGTTTAGAATACTACTTAGCCTAAGTTAAGTATTGCTTGGTGATTGTGCACTCCCTATGTATTTATAGACGATAGTACCGACCAAGCCTTCGAGGAGGAGGAGTTCTACCAAGAAGAAGAAGAAGAAAACTTCAACCACTGCACCAACCAAGGCAAGCTATTAGTGTTAAGCTAACCCTTGCAAACATGCTTTAGTAAGCTATTGTAGCAAGATAGAATAAAACTAGATAGTTTAGTAAAGGTGCCTTAAGCATACTTTGCTCACACCCCCTTAGTTTACACAAAGTTCTTTAATTAATTTTGAAGGTAGCATAAAGAGTATAAAACTTGACCTAATTATAAACCTTTAGATGTCATTCTATGGCCTGAGATTGATCCCACCTTTCCACCTTAGTGAACACTCTTAACCTAGTGTTTTAGAATAGATCAAACTTGAGTCATTTTAGATGGGAACACTTGGTGAAACTGAGTTATGAAAACCTTGGAATGATGAGTCATTCTATTGAGATGTTTTTACATGTGTTGAGAAACACAATTGGTTTATGATGATGAAAATGATGAGGCATGAGCCTTAACCCTTTTTATAAAACTGATGGTTGGATTCGGATGCGATACCATTCCAAATTTACTGCATAAACCACATTACCTGAATTGGGTAAGGCTTAGCTGGAAATTTATATGCATTAGTATTAGTTCCCTCACGGGAGAGGTTTGAGCTGAGGCTACCTCTCAATGTTGTCCACCTATGCAGTGCCCAAGATGACTGATGGTCATGGTTGGGAGGCCATGCTCATAGGAGAGGTGCTTATACTAGGGTGTGTAAAGGGAAGGTTATGTTTGATTATCTGCATACTAAGTATGATGATTCAGGGTTATCCCTGACAGATGTATCGAATCTTGTGGTGAAAGTGTACCACCTCTGCAGAGTGCCAAACTATTCGAATAGCCGCTTCCGCGGTTATGGACAGTTGGAATGGCCATACTGTTTCATTGTCAGATGTTTTCTAAATAACTTGAAGTGAATGATGAACCTTGACTTGACCACAACAGAGTTGTGTAGATGAAAATAGCTTCCCAACTTAAGTGATTCTAGACTTTTATTTTATCTTTTTCTTGTTTCAGGACTCAGCTTAGGTTTCAAACTTAACTTGATAGTTATTCTTTCAATTCCGTACTTTATCTTAGAATTATAAGCCTTGCTAGTAGTAGTTTGCGAGTACTTAAAGAGTACTCATGGCTTTTGTCCCTGGCTATTATCATGGCTAGACTATGAAGGAGACTATCAAGATGATGGTCAGAAGGATGACTATGATAACTAGGACTATCTGCCTTCGTCAGCATTGCCTGTGCCCCTGAAGATGGACCCCATCGCTACGCTATCGTTTATTTCCGCTGCTTGTTGTATTAAAGACTGGATCATGAGATCCTTATTTGTGTAAAACCTTATGTATGGTTTGTAATGGATGATGTACTATGATATCCAATCCGTTATGTCTCGTAAAAATGGTAATCCTGGGATTGCGAGGTATGGCATAACGGGCATCTGGGATTAAAAATCCGGGTGTTGACAGTAACCAAATCTCCAACCCATTTTTTTGTTAGCAGTATAGCAGGTTCAAGCATGTCGTTCTGAACTGCATTTTTTGTAATCGTGCTAGTACATACAAGTCACTAGGCACGCGTGTTCTTTGTGCTACATACAAGGTTATTAGAGATGTTGGTTTGCATTCACTGCTCTTCAAATTTCAAGTCATGCACATGTTTGTTATTTTTTCATGCACATGTTCTTAGCTACTCCGTACAATGGTAATTGTCTGCTATTGTGTAGTTTTGCAAAATGTAAAGTCAGTGGAAAATATTAGTCTGGATTCCCTGCTCCATAGTTACTGGATATATCTTGTTCGTCGTGAGCTAAGTTCCTGCTATTATTTCCTCTATGGCATCATTCTGCTATCATGTAGTACCCGTTCAAATTCTTCGTACTAGTTCGATTATAATTTTGTTGTTGCCATCTGGTTCTTCAAAAGATGCAACACTGACTATTTTCTTTTTTATGCGTAGAGCTCAAAAAGGGAACTCTGAACATGTTGGTTTGCGCAGCCTCTTCCATAGGTTCACCAGCGATGCCATTACATTCTGTATCTGGTGTTGGTTCATCCTAAGCAACGACATAACTATTCTCTATTGTATAGTTCATTCGTGTTTTCCATTCCTGCTCTACAAGTTTGCATATGATGTGGTTATAATTTCTATCTGGTTCATTCTTAGCTACGACAGTAACTGCATGCCATTGTGTAGCTCGCCGCAAATTCCGAGACACCCAACATCTCTTGCATTCTAGGAGATACAACTGCTTCCATATATATTTGATGAAATGACCTGGCTAGTTTATATTTGCTAAAATTCTAAGAAACACTTTGTTTGATTTCTCATTTCATTGTAGGAACACTTGTCTAATGCTTGTTTGTCATGTTCTACAGGTTTACAAGCGACGCCATTATATCTCGTATCTGGTTTTGGTTCGTTCTAAGCAACGACATAACTATCCTCTACTATATAGTTCATTCATGGTTTGCATTCCTGCTCTACAAGTTCATGTATGATGTCATTATAATTTATATCTAGTTCATTCTTAGCTACGATAGTAACTGCATGCCATTGTGTAGCTCAGCACAAATTCCGAGTCACCCAACGTCTCTTGCATTCTAGGGTATACAACTGCTTCCATATTTTTTTGAAATGACCTAGCTAGTTTATATTTGCCAAAATTCTAAGCCACACACACATTGTTTGATTGCTCGTTTCATGATAGGCATACTTGTTTAATGTGTTATTGCTTGTCCTATTTATTTGACATGTTGGTCAATAATTGAACCATTGACCATTAGTAAACTCCAGTTCATAGCTCCTATCATATCAGTCAAATGAGTAGTTTGTCTTGTTTGATGTATTAACTTGTTATTACTCAGTTTCAGACTGCAATATTGTTATAGCCACCAAAGAGGGGGCTGCAAGATCATGTCTCAAGGTGGTTTTCCAATGTAGCTGTCACACTCAAAAGGGAGATGCAGGTGATAGATTGAGAAAGCAAGCTGAGGACTCTGCTATCAACTCGATTGTCAACTGAAATGCCAAATTTTCTTTCCCTTGAGTTGATAATATGTAATAATTTTAAGAAGCTTGCAGCTGATGTAATATCGAGATAACTCGCATAGGTCATATAGGCATTTAGTTGATGTCGTCCACATATGGCGGTAGGCAGTACCATAACTACGCCAGCCAGGTTGATTAGGGAACAGTATCGGGCTTTGTTATTGGCCCGTCTTATATTGGGCTAACGATGAACTGTAAAAGATGCTCACTAATTATACACCTCTTATGATATTAGCATGGGCTTCAAAAAGTCTAAAACTGTAAAAGACCGTAAATGTAATGGGCCAACCCAAAGGTGGGAACTAGTCAAAGTAACATGCCAGAACAGTAACAAGCCATAACAGTAACATGCTAGAACACTAACAGGCCAGAATACTAGCAAGCCAGAACATCAGCAGGATAGAACAGTAACTGGCCACAATAGTTAAAGGTCACAACAGTTAAAGGCCACAATAGTAAAAGGCCAGAACAATAACAGACCAAAAACATTTACCAGAAAAGAATAGTAACATGCCGAAAAAATTACCAGGCCAGAACAATACCAGAACAGTAACATGCCGCTTGTGGGGCTAAATAGTTGATGGCCAGAACAGTAAAAGGCCAAAACAGTAACGAACCTTCTAAAATAAGGGTTGTTAGTAGACAGCCCATGATGGGTTATAAGAATAATGATGGGCCAACCGTAGGCCTTAACACCATCGAACCGACTTGACATAGGCCGCTAATGGGTCGCACAGTATTCGACCAATGTGGGCCTTCTGTTGGGATAACGTGGGCCTCATGAAGGCTAAAACAGTATCGGGCCTAAAAGTTTATGGGTCACGGCAGGCTGTAGTACCGGGCCCATTTCAAACAGTGCAAGACGAAACTGTAACATGCCATCTTTTTATTGGGCTCTCGTAATGGGTCGGCCCACTTAATAATTAGCCGGCCTTGGCTGGGTCTGGCTTCTACCAAGGTTTCTATGACCATTAACGGTGTTTGCCACATGACAGTTTGGATGATGTTAGCAGTCAACATGGATGGCGAACAAATCTACGACGGAACAAGTTTTCGTGGCTGAAGGGTGCAATCCGCCATGGTCAGAAAAAACCCATGGTAGAATCATTTGTGATGGGAATTTTACCATGAAGACATCCATCGTAGAAGACTTTTTAACCATGAAAAATGGGCGTTGTAAAAGCCAGTTTTTCTTGTAGTGTGAGCCAGCAGGAACGTTGACGGTAGGGGTTGTCAGAGCAATAGTCGGGGATATTTTGGGAGAAAGTCCCGGATATCCTTGGATGTACGAAATTCCTTGGAAGTGTGCCTCAAAGAACCAACGCTCATCTTCTTGAAATGTACAAGTTAAAGTATAAGTACTAGAAAAAAGTAAGATCTAAAACAAAAGTCAGAGAAAAGAAGTACTTACATAGCGGCAGGTGCCTTGGCCAAAGGCATGTTAGTATCTCTTCTTTTCTCTGCCTCCAAAGATGTGGTAGATTTCTTGGAGATCTTGCTCTCTGTATTCTTCTTCTTCTTTCCCTCAGTAATAGCATCATGGGTGGGACCCATGCGCTTTCTCGTTGTCAGGGCAGGTTAATCCTTGGAGGCCTCATCATCCGACAAGACCATAACATCTTTGAGCTTTGGGTCATAGATTTAGGAGCCATGTCCTCCTCGTATAAACCCATGAGTTGACCGAAGGTTGAGTCAGGAGAGTGATAGATGGCACCAAATCGGAAAACTTTTGAGTATAAATAACATAAGAAGCAAGTTACCTCTGGGCATTTTCCATGTTTGAACATGTCATAGGTGATGGTGAAGCCACGCTTCCTTTCTTTCACCTTGACCATATCCTTCATACGATTCTTGATGGAGTCACTAGAGGAGTTGTCCTAGGAAATACGGCATGGATCCCTCCTCTCTCTAGTGTACTTATGCATCAGGTTGGGGTGTTGCTATAGAGGCTAGATCCATCTTACGAACCAACACATGGCCAGGTCCAAGCCAGTGAGACCTATGTTGATGAGCCACTCAATTTGTCTTACAATGCGGGAGGCCTCATTGTTGGAGGGAAGGATGGATTTGGTCCTCCAGTTGGCGGACTCAGCAGCAGCACTGTCGATGAAGTCGGGGTATGTGGCTTCACGCACTACAAGAAAAGTGTCCATCCACAACGACTGGGTCCGTCGAATGTCGTAGAAGGCGCGTCTTCCGTGATGAATTCCTCGGCTCGACCATGGCCAATGGAAAACTTTTTTCTTGGGTTCATGGCCCTCTACTATGACAAAAATGCTAAAACATGGAGGAAGCTCGGTTGGCGCATGGCAGAAGCAAGATTTTTGGTTCCTCGCTCGATGTTGACTCGCTAAAGTCTTTTGATGTGTGTGGGTTCCGGACATCAGTGTCTCTAGCAGACCATACTTTTTGGTTGGGCCTCCCTGATTTGAACTCGATAACGTTGCTCGATGCGTTTGTCGTTTATTCATGCTAATGGGTCCCACATGTCAGTCTCTCATTAGAAGAATCGTGTGTATGATGGAATTTTTTCCTTCGCTTGCGCTACCCTGTTCCGAACTTGATAGCGCTGATCGATGCATCTATTGTTTAATCAGGCTACTAGGTCCCACATGTCATCCTCTCATTAGAAGAAACATGTGCATGATGGATTTTTTTCCTTGGCTCGTGCCCCCTGATTTCAAGTTGATAACATTGTTCGATCTATCTGCCATTTAGTCACTCTGTTGGGTCCCCCATGCCAGCCTCTCATTAGAATAATCGTGTGTATAATAGAATTTTTTCTTCGCTCATGCTACCCTATTCCAAACTTGATAGCGCAGCTTGATGCATCTACCATTTCATCAAACTCCTAGGGCCCACATGTCATCCTCTCATTAGAAGAAACGTGTGTATGATAGAATTTTTTTCTTCAGTTGCGCCTCCGTGTTCCGAACTTGATAGCGTTTCTCGCTACATCTACCATTTAATCATGCTGTTAGACCCACATGTCATCCACTTATTAGAAGAAAACATGTGTATGATGGAATTTTTGCCCTCGGTCCTGCCTCCGTATTTCGAACTTGACAGCGTTGCTCGCTGTATCAGCCTTTTTTTAGGCTGATGGGTCCCCCCATGTGAGCCTCTCTAGAAGAAACATGTGCATGATAGACTTTTTTCTCGCTCATGCCTCCCTGTTTTGAACTTGGCAACGTTGCTCGATGCAGCACCTTAATAAGGTCGTGCTACTGGGTCCCACGTGTCGGTCTCTCTATAAATGAAACATGCATATGATGGACTTTTTTCCGGACACGTCCATTGTTTTGACCTTGGCAACATTGCTCGATGCGGCAGCCATGTATGGTCTTGTCGTTGGGGCCCTCATGTCATCCTCTCTGGTATGTTATGGCTTGTGGATCCCTCATGTAGCCTTGTATGTTCTAGTGGGTGGGTCCCTGATACCAGCCTCTTTGTACAAGTATTTAAAATTTTTTAAACCCGACCATTAAACTCGAGGGATGCTACAGGATGGTGGGTCCATGATGACAGCCTCTCCGTAATGAGATATTACTAGAAGAAGAAAATGTAAACCCAAGATATATATATATGTACGCATAGGGGATTCAAACTCAAGACCTTCAAATCAAATAGACGTAAACTGAGTTCTTTGCCACTACACCAAAGATATTTATAGAAGTTATATCATTAAACTTGTATTACTACTACTTTTTATGTATTAGTCTTCTAAAAAATATTTTGTGTGTCTATGTTTATCTCTTTTAAAATATAAAATGGCAGCGCTCAGGCATCTCAATTTATAAAATTCCACATAGTGGAGAAGTTTCTTTAAAACATGGGTAGGCGGGGTTTTTTATTTTGAGAGGTGGGGCAATGCCCAGAGGCTAAATTAAAAAGAGTTTGGCTATCTACATGGGATGCTCTACATGGTCTATACTACATCGGCTATGCTCCATGGGCCTTTCTCAAATTTCACTAGGTTGTGGTCAGTAGTCCCCTGACCCCTAAAAGGCCAAACTAAAATATTCAGGGCTATGCTCCCTAGGCTCCTTTCTCAAATTTCTCTGGGTTGTGGTTAGTAGTCCCCCATGTCCCTCTCATTAGAAGATACATGTGCATGCTGGACTTTTTAGTCGCTCACGCCTCCCTATTACAAACTTGGCAACTTTGCTCGATGCAGCACTTGTATAAGGTCTCACTACTAGGTCCCACATGTCAGTCTCTTTGTAAATGAAACGTGTGTATGATGGACTCTTTTCGGCTACATGTGTTGTTTTGACCTTGGAAACGTTACTCGATGCGGCAACCGCATGTGGTCTTGTTGCTGGGCCCACATGTAAGCCTCCCTGGTATGTTCTGACTTGTGCATGTCAGCCTACTTGGTATGTTTTGGCTTGTGGGTCCCTAATGCCAGCCTCTCTGTATGAGTACTTAACTTCTTTTTTCAAACCCGCCCACTAAACTCGAGGGACGTTGTAGGCTGGTGGGTCTATGATGTCAGCCTCTTCGTAAAGCAATATTGCTACATAAAAAAAGTAAATCCAAATAAATATATGTTAAGCACACAGGATACAAACTCAAAACCTCAAAAAATTTAAACCATATGTGTTGCCACTACGCTTAAGAAATCAGATGGAAATTACCATTAAAAGCTTTATAGTACCTATAACTTATGTATTAGTCTTCTTAAAAACATTTTGTGTGTCCATGTTTATCTCTCTTAAAATAAAAGGGCGTGCTACTGGAACCTCAGTTTATAAAATTCCACATAATGGATTAGTTTCGTAAAAACATGGGTATGCAGAGTATTTTTAGAGGTGGGGGCAATGCCAAAAAGGCCAAATTAAAAAGTTTTGGGGCCATGGTTAATGGGATCCTATCTCAAATTTTACTGGGTTGTGGCTCGCCAGATTCAAACATAGACCTCACCGAGGGAGGAAAAAAACGATAATCCCTTTGACAGTTATTCATGTAAAAATGTCTAAAGAACCAGGGACACACACCGCATGCACCAAAACAGGGCTGGTATCTAATGACTTCACTTGGTGAAATCACGCTGTATCTTTGCCCTCTCATCTTTGTCCAAAACACATCCAACAGTTATGATGACACATAGGCAAAAGCTCTAGTGTAAGAAGACCAGCAGCAATGATAGAACTTTGACAAATTTAGTAGCATTTGAAAGATTAAGCAGTATAGAATAAGACATAAAAATATCGACAGATTCCTAGTTCATATTCAGTGGCACTTGACCAATTTAGCAGCATTTCAAAGTGACTGATTCAGCAATACAGACACTAAAATTCAATAGCACTACAGAGAGAGCCAGTTCTTGTTTCATCTCTGAAAACCATGGTATACGATCAGTTTGCCCTTTTCTCCAAACACATTCAATCATTGGAACACAATCATTATCATAATATTTGGTCATATAGAGAACTGCCATATAGATACAGATATACCATACCAGTACGTACTAGTCATAGCTCCAATCCAGCAAAAGGTTATCATAGTTTTACCACCCATATATGATAAGTGGAGATAAGACAACCACATAATTAATTACAATAGTATGCGACCAAAGAGCTAGACAGCTAGGAACTTCATGAATAGCATGCGGCATTCAGGGCAGCGAGATACATCGACCTCGTCCATTCTTCCAATGGTAAGTTTGGCTGCTTTCTAGAACTTGATCCACCTAGAATTAGCTGCCAATCACCCATCAGTCAAGTTAATGTCATAGCATCCCTCGATTTGCACTCCTTCGCTCTGCATATCAAAGACTATTGTGCCCTTCGTATGGCCTAGAGTTGCTTTGTGGCACTCTTAGGCAACTTCTGGGTCAAAGCAAGAGATAGACGCATAGTTAATAAGAACAATGCATCGAATCATGTGAAACTTGAGAAGACATTCAGAGCAGTTTATCAGCCGCCATATACTCACAAACATAATCTGGTGTGACCTTGTGATGAAACATGTGTAGGATACGATCTGACAAGGCACTGCCCGGGGTGATGAAGGAGCTTGTGACGGTGCCTATGCTGGGGCTGGTGCGGTACCTCGTGCTAGTGCAGGAGATGGTGCCGATGCATGTGCTGGTGCTGGTATTGGTGTTGGTGCAGGAGATGGTGCTGATGTAGTTAATTGTAGAGGGGCTGGTGCAGGAGCCAAAACTGGTGCCGCTGCCAGGAGCTTGATGCTAGATTTCTTCTGAGGGGTAGCTAAGCTAACTGCAGGGATGGTAGAGGCAAATGAGATGTGTACAAGAAAAATGGTCTCTTATACAACAATTACTCACAAGACAATGATCAGAGCATATGATGAGTATACAAGAAAATTAAGTTACTACCTCCATTCTTTCTCCTTAGGTCAACAGGTGTCAGAGCAGGAACTAGGGCCGGTGTCGGTGCGGGTGCCAGCAGCTTGATGTTGGTTATCTTCTAGGGGGTAAGTAAGGGGACTGCAGGAGTGGTCAGAGAGGCATATGAGATGTGTACAAGCAAAATGGTTTCTTATATAACAGTTACTCCTAGACAGAGATGAGAGTATACAACTAAATTAAGTTACTACCTCTATTCTTTCTCCTACTTAGGTCAACAGGTGTCGTTGCAGGAACTAGGGCCGGTACCGGTGCCAGCAGCTTGATCCTGGCACCCTTCTGGGGTACATAAGGGGGAGTGGACTGCAGAAGTGGTCAGATTCATATAATGAGTAAATACAATGGTGCAGAACAATTAGTCACAAGAAAATCATTAGAGGTTGTGATGAGTACAGAAGAAAATTAATTAGTATTACCTTTGTTCTTGGTCCTTAGGTCAACAGGTGTATAATGGCGTGCAAGTATCTGCCCAGGCTTGCTAAAATCGAATGCTACCTCATCCCCCTGCTTCATACCATTCTCACAGACATACTTGGACCAACCTCGGCCGCCCAGATAGGTGGTGGCCATCGTCTAGGAGACATCAACATCATACAGTTGTCGCATGCATTTAGGGCCCTCGCTATATAGAGTTAGAAACTTGTCGTTTCTAAACATCTTGTTTATAATGGGGCGAGCGACACAAGGGACAACCTTCATGATAAAATTGATAGAGAAGTAAGGCGATAACAAAAAAGTGAGATACAAGATCTTACATCAAGTCGGTCTAAACCACTTGGAATCCATACCTCATACCATGGGTACCCTTTGCAAAGGGTGGCCATGCACCATTTTTCTTCCCTCTTCCTTTGGAAGGGCATACAGGGACCCCTTTCAATCCACAAGCTTGACAAGGTAATGGTAGAAGAAAGGGATGAGTAGCTAGTGCGTGGTACTGATTGAAATTAAGTGGAAATGTTAAATTTTGTAAAGAGCATGTAAATCTAATAATATCAGACAAAACCATTATCTATAAAGCAAACATATTTGATGTTTGTGAACTTCTGATGAGCGTAAAGATATAGTACTAGCTGATAATAATAACACAGAAAATCATAACATGTGAAATTGCGGATTTCCAAATAATACCCACTTCTTAGAGAGGTCACTGCCCACCTGGGTACTGTGTTGGCGCTTCCTTGTCATGTAGACAATGTTCGCCTTTGGTGCGGGCATCAACAATCTACTAGCCTCTACACCAGCCTTAGCCTTCGCAGCAACACCTTCAATCTGCATAAATAGCAACAGAGCTCAACAATTCAATATAGTACATAGTAGTCATATATGACTATATGAGACAGTCAGACAGATCAAGATCTGGATTCACATAAACAAAGTGCCAGAACTAATAAAATCACACATATGTTTCTAAACATCTAATAAACATGCATGACACCAAGCGGATAATAATTAAATCAGACTGTACCATGGTAATAAGGGGATTAAGAAAAAATGCCTTTATCTTTAAGCTGGGCCCTCCCAGCTGGTCAGTGGCCTTGTGCTTGTTTGGTGAGTAGTGGTACTAGCCAGATCCTGCGCCATGTGGGGGTACCATCCTGTTTGTCGCACCTGGAGCACTGAACGCTCGCAGGTATGTACCAATGGAGCACTTGTTTCCGCGTTGGGATTTTCTTCCGAGGTATTCTTGCGCTTCTGAGCTTGTTGCTTTGGCTGTTTTGCCGACTGTGGTACATCCAGGATGTTTAATAGACATTCTGCATCGTCATTGGCATCTGCATATTTGCCTGCCATTTCTATCATCTCTCCCAAATCGGTGACCTTGTCGCACTTCAAGCGGTAACGCAGTAAACCAATTGGGAGTCCTGCAATGAAAGCTTCAATCGCAGTTTGATTGTTTACTCCTTCACAGGAGTTCTTGGTGTCGATCCATCATCCAAGGTAATCTCGGCAAGTTTCTCCGAAAGAACGCGCTTTGCATGTCATACTAGTTGTGGATGGTATTCTCCGGAAGTTCATTAAGCCAGGATCGTGTCGTCTTCCACAACATAAGTGGGAGATATCGGGTCACGACCAAGCTATTTTTGCCTTTGGCGATGCAGCAAGCCTGGAAAAATCCTGGAGCCAAGTATCTGGTCGGGCCACACCGTCGTAGGCTTGAATGTGTCTTGAGATAGCAAATCCTTTCGGGAAATGTGTTTGTCGAATGCGCGGTACAAAGCATTTGGGACCCACATAGATATCATCGTTCTTGTAGCATCGCGCCTCTATGTTAGAATTGCTCCGGTGTCTCGCATCACTTGGTGATAGAGAACGATGTCTTGGTTGTTGGCAGTGGCTGCGGTGCCTTGTATATGGACTTCTGCTTCTACCACCACCTCCTCCGTGACGACACCCTCCTTGGTCTCCCTGGGGGCCGTTGTGATGGCTTCTTGGTGGAGAGGGTGGTGCAGGTGGATTGTTTCCGGCTGATCGCCGGCCTCCATTCGGAGCATCATTATTCTGGTTCCGGGGAGGGACTTGACTATGACGAGCCCCCTGTCGGCTTGACTCAGCACGGTGTCCATCGTTCCTTCGTCTATCATTTCCCCCATTGTGATGAGGTTTAGCCGGACAGCTTGCGTGTCTAGGAGGTGGCATCCTTTGTTGGTCCTCCTCCTGACATTGCTCTTTATCGTCTTCCCTGCAATTGTTGGACTCTCGCCGGGGAGGGTGTCTTGGAACTAGAGCCACAATTGCATCTCGCTCCGCGGCTAGATCAACATTGCTCTAGTCACGTGTAGTTCTGTGTCGTTGTGCTGAAGATCCGGTTCTTGAGTAATTATCCTCCCGACGGTCGGAACAGTGATGTTGTTCCGGGTCATGTTGGGGCCTAATGTCATCCCAGGCCAGATCCGTGCAACATTGGTTGGACTTAGAGACCAGCTTTCCGCTTCCGGATTTCACGACCTTATATTGCTCCAGGTCCTTGGTGAGTAGCTTTACACCCAATCGGACTTGATCTGGGTTTGGATTGTTTGCCAGGATATCTCGAGCCGCGGCAGTGTTTTGTACTGGTGTTGGATACACTAGATCTCCCTTGATGTCGAGCTAATGTGCTCCTGGGTCTCCCTCAAAGAGGATCTTGTGGAATTCCGGATATTTGTCGGCCTGCACATGGCCTTTCCGGCTCTTCTAATGCTGCAGAGAGATGAACTGCTTCGCCGTAGCTATGTGCTTCTTCTCTTCCTTGATGTTGTTAGCTTCATCCAGGAGTACTTGACGACACACTTCTAGTGCTTGGGCCCTTTATTCCTACTCTGCAGGTGTAAGTTCTGCAGTGGTAGGGATTGGCGTTGTTAATGCATCTCCGATCAGTTTACGAGCACCAGCAGTAATCACGTATCCATCAACCAGAGTTTCCTTCAGCTCATCTAGGATTAGAGCTCCATCCGAGTCTTCCTCGTAGTCTTCGGCAACCACTTCCTCTGCTGGAGGATCTTTTGCCGGAGTCTTGTTCCTCTTCTTTGCCTTCTTGGCAGCACCGGTAGCAAAGACGGCTTTGGGTCTGTTTCCTAGAGTCAAGCTCTGATCAGTACTTTCGGACATCTGGACGTCGGGATTAACTCCGAGATCCATATCATCCTGCCGTTTGGGAGAGTCTTCCCCGGATCCTTCATCCATGGCTTCTCCTTCTTCTGTAACTTTGGAGTTGAACTCCTCTTCATATTCCACGGAGAACTTTCGGAAATCCGCCGACATCATTGAATCATCCAAAGATGCTGGGAAGTCGGTGTTTGTTCCAATGTCTTCTAGCACCGAGTCTTCATTGTCTCCAGCATCGGCAGAGCCGGATCTAGATCCAACATATCTGACAAAGTGCCACACGTGCGTCCTGAGGTAGTTGCGACTCTCCTCGTGGGCTTCCTTGAAATTCCCGATGGTCTCAAGAACCTCATCCACGCCTATGCCTTGTAGCATTATGCGCCTCCATGTATGCCTCAGGAAAGGTTGATCTGTACCGGTGTTGGTAGAGCCAGAACCAGATTTGTTTTCTTGCTCCTCGTAGATTTTGACCTCAATGGGGGGATCGATATGGGATTCGACCTCCTTAGGGATATCCACTACAGATTCGACTTGCACCACAAGATCTGCTTCAGGCTCAGCTTTCTCCACAATCTCCATGTTATGTGCGGGCTGGGTGGGATTGTTGTTTTCTGAGATCCGGAACTATGCCGCCTCCACGGACAAAGTGGACCCAGAAGCTTCTTATGCCTCTATCATCACCGCTGGGGTGGGTGGGGCAGGTTCAGCGAAACCAATGTAAACATCGATCTCACCAAAATACATGATGGTGTAGGTAGTCACGGCCTCCCTAGCCGGAAACCAGGTCTCGTCGAGAACAATGAGAGGGATGTCGCTGGCGTACAGGACGTGACCGACGACGACGGTCTTGCCGATTCTGATTCTTATAGATTCCGCTCGGAACACAGATCCAAAGCTCACTTGCCCCACGGTGGGAGCCAATTGTCGTCGTATTGATGACAAGTACGCCATGAGGGGATCCTCGGGGCGTGTGGAAGAGAGGGGTGTGAGACATACGGGGTTCTAGGATGGTGAGCACACAAGTTTACCCAGGTTCGAATCCGCCGTCTTTGGATGGATCCTACTCTTGCTAGCAATCTAGTAATATGTGGCAGAGCCGGAATATGGGTTACAAGGGTTTCGACTGTGCAAGTTGAGATTGTAGACTATTGTGGGGTGCCCTAAAGGCTTGTCCTAGGACGGCTTATATATATATATCCGTCCTAGGGTTTACATGAGAGACCTATCCGGCTATGACTAAGAGTTGGTTACAGAGTACATATTGAACTACAAGTAACACTACATGCCTATGTCGGTAAGTCTTCTGGGCCTTCCCGTAGACGGACGGGACTCCGTTTCTTCTCCCTGACTAGGCCGCCTGTGAAGCAAAGCTCTAACCCGAAGTGGGACACCCTGGTCAGTGAGGCATAGTGAGGATACCCGGAAAGTATATCCCCAACAGGTGTCATAGAGGCTTCCACAAAAATAGGATGCAAACAGAGACAACTTTTAGCACAGGGATGCATCCAGGTTGTAGCCAACCACTTTCAGCATTGGAAAGAATGGAAGAACGCAATGAATATACTGCTACATTACCTTTTTAGGAAACTTTTAAGGGAATTGACAGGACCATCCCTGTCCGTAGTGGCCATAAGTGCCACTGACCCATAGTTCTCCGTACAGAATCTGACGCAAAATCCATTGCACATTACAAGTAAAACTAAATGTTATAGAAGTGAAGAACTCCGAAATTGAACCCGACCAAATGCCCCAATCAGAACAACAGTGACCATGTCCCGATCCTGAATCCAAATGAAATCAGTACCCCCACCCCCACCCCTCCCCCACCCCCACCCAAATGACTCAATCGATCAGAGTAGAGGGAAAATATCCTGATTAGGTGATTTCGAGGTAAGCAATAAGCAAGAACTCCACTTTCAAAGCATATCGAATACTACTACTAATCGCACCCCCAATGGCCCAATTGGAAGCAAATTAAACAAAGTCAGATTTCGAGGCGAGAAAATACACCCATCTATTTCAGCAAGAACTCCCCAATCGGAGCAAATTGGGAAAAGAAATGGTTGCACCAGTTCCAACAGATGCTTGCTGGATGGGAGCTAGCTAGTGGTGGGTTCTTGTCTTGTTAGTAGAAAGGCATGGGAAAGGGACTAGTAGTACTAGTAGTAGGGTTTGGCAGTACACTTTTTCTATAGTAATATTTTTAAGTGGCGGTGCCGGGAACATTTTCCAAGCGATTTCTAAATTTTTGATCCCGTGTATCACGTGGTGGCCTACACCTATTTCAGGGGACAAGTTAAAGCAGGACCCACATCAAGGGGTGAGTTAAAGTGGGACCCACATCAAGGGGATGAGATAAAGAATCAACCGATCCAACCTCCTCCTTCCCTTGGTACTACTAGTTCTCTCGAGTTCCTCTCCCAGAACCGAGAAAATCGCCCCTGTTCGAATCAAATTGATCCCAGCTTATATATCCTCTTGCTGATTTGGCTCATGGAGCATTTAGGGAGGGAAAGGGCTAGCAGAGGACAAGACGGCGGTAGTTGCAGCATAGAGCACCAGCGATGGATGCCTCGAAAACCGTTTGGGAACCGATAAAAGCATAAGCTCGGATTTTAGACTAGAAACACACACAAACACACATATATATACTAATATACGTAATAGTTTCCAATTACAGATCTTCTAACAAAGGCCTAGAAATCATAGGGTAGCTCCATATTACAGAACTACGACAGTAGCGGACTAATCATGGGATAGCTCTACACCCCAAGAGTTTTGTAGCTGAGCTAGTGGTCATGAGACTACCCAGACGACAGCAAAAGTACACCCCTGATGATCAACAACCCTGCATCAACTCCATCTAGAAGTAGTGTACCCGATCCACAGCCTGCACCAGGCTCATCAATGAACATGTCATCATCATTACCATCAAAGTCCTCTTCGGTTGTGTGCTTCTGCGATTAGTAGATTAATAGATACATTTATAGTGAAACATCAGAGACACACAACCTGAACATTTGTTGTTCTAGAGATATACCTTGTCATCTGGCATAACAGAAGTACCAGAAATGAAACCTATTTCATGCAGCGTGCGCTTTTTCTCTCCTCTCCCTTCTCCAAGTTGATCCAGATGCTCAGGAGCTGCCTCTATCAGTTGATCTAGATGATCAACATCTGCTTCCCATACTTGATCTTGATGATAAATATGTGCTTCCCCCGGTTCATACGGAGGATCATATGGTTCACCATGAAATACCCATCTAACAACTCCATCCGTTCCTTAATATAAGGTGTATACTTTTTTGTGAAAAATTCCATAATATAAGGTGTATAGAGAATTTTGGGATTTGTTCCTCTTATTTAGGAGGCAATTAATCTGATCAAGAGAGAGAGGATACCCATATTTCATATGTTCCCTCTATACCACGTCAATCACCTGGGGTATTCACGTCCGAGAGCAAAGAAATTTGCCCTCCCAGCCTGTGTGCTAATATTCGTGCAAGAAAACTATACACCTTATATTAAGGAATGGAGGGAGTATGTGCTTAGCATCCCAAATATAAAAATATGGTCTTCCACTATACTTTGAGGCAGCACCCTATGATTCACACACAACCGGCAGGAGCAATGTACTTTTAGTTGTCATAATGAGCTCTAACAAACTCCATAAATCATATAACACCAAGGATATGTTTAGCATTGCCTAATGGAGCAACCTCTATCCAAAATCTGTCCATATGTTTAATTATGACATACAAGATTGGTTCTTATTAAAATAAAAGCAGGAAACATATAGATGGAGTATAAAAACTATATATTCCTATACATTTTAGCAAACGTATTGACAACAAAAATTGGCAAAGGTATTTAAGAACACAGATCCAGCGTAGAATCAACTATGACCATGCAGATTGAGGACAAATTAAACTACGTATTTGAAGAGGAAGATCAGGTGAAAGGGCAATAAAATGCCAACCGGATCGAGATATAGATAGAAGGACTACCATGGGATCAACGTTCCCACCGGTGCATCTCAAGAAGATCGACGGGTAGGGAAAGCTTCTTCGCGCACGGTGGTGATGAGAAGCGGTGGTGAGCGCATCTGTTTTGTGGGCATGGGGGTGAGGGTCTAGGCAGCGTAGGGTGGAAGTTATTACACAACGCGAAGGGGTGGGGAGGGATAACTTTGGAAATTCTGACCTACCCTGCTTTGGGAACCATCATATATATTGCCCATCTCCCAGTCAACATAGGTCAAAATTGATCCAAAAGTTGTCAAAATACAAGTTTATGTTTTACCATGGAAACTAATGCACATAGCATTGCACTTTGCTAATGAATGGTTTTATTTCAACTTATATTTAATTCCATCCCTATTTTTTGAAAAGGGGCCAAATTTGGAAATTCGAAAATAAACTTCAAATTTGGAACTAGACATATTGGTTGATTTGCCAAGATGCACTGATATACCAAATGTGGACACGCCATCATAAACTATAGCCATGACCTTGGTCACCTTTTTTGGATGATGGTCATCTTTTTGAAAGCTTTGAATTGTTCGACAATTTCAGCAAATGTCTAGAAACTCATTTAAATGATAGAAAGCAACTCTCACGGGGTCTAGACGGTAATAGCACATCTGAGCGGCACCATGTCAAAGCAGCGTATGTTAGAAGCTTCGACCTCAAAATTTTGGTATGGCACCCAAACATCGCACGCATCCATTCAAATACCCCGTGCATCCATTTAGACATACTTCACCTTTTTTGAATGAAAAATTCCTCTTCTATCCCTACTTAGGAAACAAGAACCCGAGGAGCACTACAATAATAGAGTGATATAGGCATAAAGCAGCACCATAAACCCTAAACAACCCATAAAACCTAAACCGTAAAATCCCAAACTCTCAACCCATAAACCCTAACCAAGCAGGTACCATGCACTTACAGATCAAAATTTGAGATACTTTCATTAAATTGCGGTAACGCCATTATATTCCACGAACATAAGCATAAAGCTTGAACATTATTGAAAATTCCCTAAACCCTCAACCCCTAAACGACCCTGACAAAGGAGGTATCATGCACTTGTAGATCAAAATTTCGGATATACTTTCATCAAATTGCGGTAACCCCATTCTATTCCACGAATATAAGCATAAAGAAGCTTGACCATTATTGAAAATTCCTTAAAACCATTCTATTCCATGAATATAGATTAAAATTTGATATACTTTCATTAAATTGTGATAACACCATTCTATTCCATGAATATATATAAGCATATATATAAAGCTTAAACATTATTATTGAAAATTCTCTAAACCCAAAAACCTAGACAACCCTAAACCCTAAAACCATAAACCCTAAATCATGAACCATAAACCATAAATACTGAAACTTAAACCCCTATACCCTAAAATCCTAAACCATAAACCCTACACCCCTAAACCCTTAACCCCCAAAACCCTGAACCCTAAACCCTAGGCTATATATATCTTGTGTGAAAACTAGGGCAGTGGGATTTTGATCCATACTTATTCGTAGTTGCTTCACGGCAAAAGTTGCTGTTGTCGCTTGGAAAATTGAAAATAACTTCAAATTTGGAAGCTTCCTTTGTAAATAATATTTTAAATGCCAATACACACCAACTTACCAAATATGGACAGATTATTATAAACTATAGAAAAGATATGGCCATGACCTTAGTCATCTGGTTTGAAAGCCATGCATATTCATACATGGTACACCATATATCATATGAAAAAATTAAATCCATTATTATCGATTGGAAAATTTAAAATAACTTCAAATATGGAAGATCTCTTTGTAAACAATATACACCAATCTACCAAACATGGTTACATTATCATAAAGTATGGTAACACATATGGCCTTAACATGGGTCATCTAGTTTTTGAAATCCATGAATGTTTATACATGGTACGCCATATTGTGAAAAAAGTTTTTTCAAGAGTTATCAAATTTTAAGATTATATTTTTTTTCATGGAAACTAGCTAGTGCACACAGTGAGACACCAAGAGAGAAAAGAATGGTTATATTTCGTTTTATATTTTGTTTCTTTATTTTCTTTAAAAAATGGCCCAAATTTGGCGTCATTACCATTCATATCAAAAAGTTGAATATTGCAAAACTATCGGTGGTTCTCCAATATTTGACTAATTCGGTACCTTTAAATTATTTTTAAAAAGTCAAGAGCAAGCTATATCACACACTCTGTAGTTCGAAAGTATACATAATTAGTCAAAAAGTCATTTTATTGCACAGATTTAGCTAGGAAGCTTGGAAATTCACGAAAGTAGGACATTATCCATCAAAACTAGAATCTCATTTTGTAAACCTTACTTGAAATGCCAAGATGCACCGATCTACCAAATATGGACACGTTTGTAAGCTAATCTTGATTGGCGATGATGCATCGATGTACGTAGTACAAAACATGGACACGGTATCAGAAACTATGGCCATGATCTTGGTCATCTTGTTTGAAAGCCTTGCATTAATGTTCATTAATTTCAATAGATGTCTATAAACTTACTAAATGCTGGAAAGCATACAGGTCTGTGGGTCTATCTGACAGGGACAACATCCCCAAGTGGGAGTAGCATACCTTAGAAGCTTCAACTCCAAAATTTCGGCAGAGCACCAAAATATCCCGCCCATCCATTCAAACATCTAGACCCAAAAAATTATTTTATTGCACAAATTTATACTAGAAGCATGAAAGGGTGTTATACATTGTGTGAAAAATGGGGGCGGTGGAATTTTGAGCCATCATGTTTATAGTTGCTCCACAACAAAACACATTGTTGTCACTTGGAAATTCGAAAATAAACTTCAAATTTGGAACTAGACATATTGGTTGATTTGCCAAGATGCACCGATCTACCAAATGCGGACACGTCATCATAAACTATGACCATGACCTTGGTCACCTTTTTTTGGAAGATGGTCATCTTCTTGAAAGCCTTGAATTGTTCGAAAATTTCAGCAAATGCCTAATAACTCATTTAAATGATGGAAAGCAACTCTCCCTAGTGTGTGGGTCTAGAGGGTGACAACACATCTGAGTGGCCCCACATCGGAGTAGTGTATGCTAGAAGCTTCGACCTCAAAATTTTGGTACAATGCCCAAACATTGCACCCATCCATTCAAATATCCCACGCTTCCATTCAAACATACTTCATTATTTTATAGAAAGCAAAATTCCTCTTCTATCCCTGATCCGGAAATAAGAACGAGAGAACCACTGCAATAACAGAGGGATATAGGTGGTAAATTTGCGTTCTCCCATGTGCATCACCCCATCGACGTTTCCCTGCCATTCTTCAATATTTGCATGCCTGCCCACTCCAACCTACACTGACTTTTTGGACCCACCATGCAAGTGACCCACATGTCAGTGACCCAGAATCGTGGGAACTAGAGATTCCCATCACCTGTTCAAAATTCGAACATTTTTCGCTAAATCGTTAAAATCAGCGAACCTAACTCGAAGCTTCAAAATTCGTTAAAACAGAGATAAACCCTAAAACCCTGAACAACCTTAAACCCTAAATCTTGAACCCCAAATCCTAAATCATGAACCCTAAACCCCTAAACCCTAAAGCCTAAAACCTAAAATCCAAAACCATGAACCCATAAACCCTCAACCGAAAATAAACCCCGAACCCTAAACTAGGCTATATATACTTTGTGTGAAAACTAGGCAGTGGGATTTGAGCCATTGTGTAGTTGTTTCATGACAAAAGCGAGTTGTCCCTTTGAAAATTCAAAATAACTTCGAATTGGAAGCTTCCTTTGTAAATAATATTTTAAATGCCAATACGCACCAACTACCAAAAATGGATAGGTTATTATAAACTATAGAAAAGATATGACCATGAACTTGGTCATCTGTTTTGAAAGCCATGCATATTCATACATGGTACTCCATATATTGTGAAACAAGTTTTTTTTCAAAAGTTATCAAATTTTAAGATTACATTTTTCCATGGAAACTAGCTAGTGCACATAGTGAGACACTAAGAGAAAAAATAATTGTTGTATTTTGTATTATATTTTGTTTCTTTGTATTTTTTTTAAAAATGGCCGAAATTTGGTGTCATTACCATTCATATCAAAAAGTTGAATCTTGTGAAACTCTCGGTGGTTATCTAATATTTGACTACATGATACCTTTGAATTATTTTTAAAAATTCAAGAGCAAGATATATCGCACACTTTGTAGTTCTAAATTAGATATACTTACTTCAGATTGTCAAGAAGTCACTTTATTGCATAGATTTAGCTAGGAAGCTTGGAAATTCATGGAAGTAGGGCATTATCCATCAAATCTGGAATCTTGTTTTGAAATGCCAAGATGCAGTGATGTACCAGATATGGACACGCTATCATAAACTATAGCAGATATATGGACGTGACCTTGGTCATCTTGTATGAAAGCCTTCAAAATATAATGGTTATCAATTTTGGCAAACGTGTGGAAACTCATTAAATGTTGGTAAGCATAGTGTCGCTGGCGTGTGGGTCTAGACGGGGCCAACACGTGAGAGCGGTCACGTTAGAGTAGCGTACGTCGGAAGCTTCAACCTCAAAATTTCTGTAGAGCGCCGCAACATCCCGCGCATGTATTCGAATATCCCGCGCATCTATTCAAATATCCCGCCTCACTTTTTGCAAATGCAAAATTCCTCTTTTATCCTTAGTCCGGAAAAAAAAGGACCGGAGGAGTACTGCAATAATAGAGGGGTATATGTGGTAAATGTGCGTCATCCCACCTGTATCCCCCCCCCCATCGCCCTTCCTCGCCTACACCCCTCTGACCTCGACCTTCCTCCAACTGCTTCACCACCAGCCCTCTCTTCCACACCGAAGCTCCTTCACTATCGGTGCTCTCTTCCACACAGGATCTTCTTCACCACCCCAAGCACCGGATCCACCTCTCCCTGCCCTCGTTCACCGACTCCCTCGCTACACCGGATCTGCTTCACCAATGTCGTCGTCTACCCTACAGGGGTGCTTTACTGAATCACTCGTCGCTGACCCTGAAATGCCCAGCCTCTTCCCCCGCTGCCCTCTTGCCCGTCCCACCCGCCCTCACCGTGCAACGGTAATTTCTCTTGCCCATTTGCTATTTTTTTGGTACTCGTAAGCTATAAAATTGTTAGAATGTTGCTCAATATCCTGCATGATATTGCCATTTCGTTTGCACCCACATCTGGTAGGTCCTATCCACATCATTATCTTCTCGCTTTTATTCCATTTCTTACATTCTCACACTATTGGTATAATCCTGCAACACTAACTCATATATGCTAGTCTTTCCGAGCGCTTGCATGGGTCATGCAAACAACTCATAGAGGATCCAACACTGACAATCTGACGCCAAGCAAGGGTGAAGTGCGAGGTTTCCTTGTGTTACTTAGGCAAGTTTCTTGTCATGTTAATAAGTTATATAACCTGCATGCCTAATATGTTAATAAGTCATTCTACCTAAAATCTTGCGATGATATTTACATTCATGTTCTATTGTGTTTCTATTTGTGAAAGCTTAATTCAGAAAATGTCCATCTAATTTGAATCATATATCTGGTCAATTTTAATGGTATCATTTTGGTGTTTTCACCTGCTTTCATCCTTCCAAACCAGCTATCTAGTTTGAATCATACATCTGGTAATTTTTAATGCTATATTTTTGGTGGTTTTCAAGAGTTTTCATCCTTCCAAACCAGCTAACTAGGTTTTAAATGCCATGCCTTAATGCAGAGAAATGACAATGGAGTACAAGGACCAGAGTTCTAGTTGCTTGGCTTAGATTCTTCTGGCAGATTGACTAGGAGTCGCACCCACTTGAGAAGGAGCTACTGTCAGCCTGAACGTGTTACTATATGTTCATACTTACTTTAAATGATCTCTACATTATATAATACTACTTGTTTCCCTTGTTCTTTGTTTTAACCTCTCACTACAAGAATCTGGATGATCCGTGACGTTTTTTTTATGACACGACCTAAAAACGTCACGGATTCCTGACGTTCTAGAACATTTCGTCGTAACGAGCTCCAAGCCCCTACAGCCCGGTTATCCATGATGTTCCTTGTTTTCATCGTGGAAAATTCATCGCAGATTTCGTCCCAGGCCCTGAAGCCCAGTTTGTCATTTCGTCTGGTGCAAAATTCATCGTGGATTTCATCACGGCACATATTCGATACTTTTTTTCGCATCGACCATCTCCTCCATGCTTCAACCCCACTTGTCAGCTCGGTGTCGATGTTAGGTACGTAGTGTATCTCATGGTAGTGATGGGTTCGACGCGGCTTCATGACGTTTTTCGCCGGCCCCAGCTGTCAGTGCGTTTGATAGAAATTAAATAACAGAAAAACATTTCGTGCAGGTAGACGGAATCGAACCGTCAACCAATCTTTGGCAGGAGTAACTTGCAACCGATGCATCTGTCCATTAGTTTTGTGCTGATCTACAACTTTATTCTGTATATTACATACCGGCTCTCAATCACAGGAAAGCAACAATATGAACACAATGAACCAAAATATATACATAGCATATGGAGATAATATTACTTAGCATGTTCTTTACCACTACAAGTTCACTAACAACATATTAGATAATGGTTCATCCAACACCATAGCATAAACAAGCAAATACTTTTTGGCCTCACTACAGAACATTAACACAACCCATGAAGCCATGTAGACCCTCATTTAAAAAGGTGAAGATGCACACGTTCCCCTCCCTTATTCCAGCGAGTTCGAGAACATTAGACTAGTCTCTTGTCATCTAGGCAGCATCATTCATGCCTTGGAAGAGGTTACCATGCTCAAAAGTGGTCTTGTAGGAGCATGCGAGTGGTAACACCTTTGGGAGATAGCAGTTGAGGTGTGCATGGATGCAGCTAGCTGAAAAGTACTGTAGGCAAAGAATAATATTAGTTGTTGGCTATAGTTCACTATGCATAATAAAATTTAACTACTGAAATGTCAAATTTTAACCATTTTGGCCTTCCCACAGATGACATTTGACTTGTTCATCTTGCACACATAGTATGGTATAGATGGCTTGTGTCATTTAACTAACACTTTGAGGGAAGCAACTTGGTCAGAAGTCAATTCCAAATGGTTTCCAAACACGCAGTGCTCATCGAATTCCTCAACACCCATCATACTTGGACCTAGAAAGAAAATATTAGAAAGTAATAATCTATATATGCATATATATAAATATAAATGTAGCAAAACATGTATATAATGCCACACCTCTAGGAATAAGGATCCTCAGTTTCTCGACTACTCTAAATCTTTTCATATAAGCTTTAGCTCTTTGCCTTGCTATGTTAGCTTTCATCTTGCGAAAAACTACAACAGCAGGTTTCTTCACATCATCATCAGATGAGACATCGATGATGATAGCATCCTTCGTAGCCTAAATTAGACATTACACTAATTAGAATGTTTAGTTCTTATGCCATATACAATAGTAGTACCAGTAGCATCAATTTTAGAACCTACTCATGTATCTCCCTGGCCTTCATCGTACCTGCCCCAAAGAGTAAATACAAGAATTAAGTTAGAATATAATTCTAATTAGTCAATTCTTACGAGAATCAAATTTAGTGAGTAAACTAAAGGGCGCTTCCAGTGAACTAGATTGAGCCTTGCCGGAAGCAGCAACGTTGACGCGCGGAGCACTAGGTTGTGAGTACGTACGCGCTTCCATAGAACAAGGATGCGACGCATCGAACTAGAACTAATTAAACAGCAACATCGATGCGGTGTCCTAGAACAAGGAGGCGATGCGTCGAACTAGAACAAGGAGGCGATCACATCACCAGCCGGTTAACGAAGATTTGACGCGGTGAAAAGGCGCTAGGTTGAGGAGCACTTACACATAAGTTTGTAGCCTCCACTGCCACCGTCGTCGTCAGGATTTGGTCATCCGTAGGGAGGGGAGAGGGTTTTCTCTAGCTCGGATTTGGGGGAAGTGGTGTGGGATTTGGGAGTGGCATGGAGGGGAGAGGGTTTTTTTCTACCTGCTATGACAGGTGGGTCCCATGGGTGAGCGGTTTTGGTTCACAATGGTATCGTCTGGTAGGCTGACGAATGGGTCCCACGCGGACAGAATAATAGCACAATTTTTCTACCAGAAAAAGAGCTTTTGTTTAGCCAAGTTTGACAGACCGAATAACAACACAATGTTGTGGATAATTTTCCAAATGAATAACTATTAATTCCATGAACTAAAGTACAATCATATTGATCAGTTCAAAGGCATGCACACAACCATTAGTTCAACACAAAACATGCAACACAGGCATGCACACAACCATTAGTTCAAGCATCCACCACAAAGCATGCACACACGATCATCAGTTCAACACAGGCATGCACACATCCATCAGTTCAAGCACGCAACACAACATCCAACACTCCACCACCATAAGCTGGAACTACTCTTCGTCTATATCATCTTGTACTTCATCTTCTTTGTCACTGTAGTACTCCTCAATGGTGTCGTCTACTTCAGGCTCACTGTCAACTTCCTCCTCTTCAATAGCTTTCCTTTTGCCTCTGATACGATCGAACACTGAAGCATCTATGATGCGGCCTCCGTTGACAGAGGGTCGATGTTTCCTGGAAGGCAGAGCCTCAGATACAGTCTCATTGTCAGAGCCTACAAACTGTTGGTTGCTACATCAGTATGCACCGCCTCCTCCTCCTCTCCTTCAGCAACATCAAACTTATGTCTTTGAACTATTTGTTGAACCACCCGCCAGTTTTTTCCCTTGGTTGTGTCTGGAACGTAGAACACTTTTGTAGCCTGGGTTGCCAAGATGTAACTGTCATCTTTGTACCAAAAATGGTAATGTTGACATTCCGGAACAGTTTATCATACACCATCTCAGTATCCTTGCGGCCCTCAAGCTGATACCAATCGCAGTGGAATAACACAACTGATCATTGGTGTTCCAAATTAGAGTTAAAATATACCACCTTCATATCCTTAAGGACACCATAAAAATGGATATCCTTCTCCAAGTGACAACCTTCAGTCATTACTCCACTATTTTGTGTTTTCTTGCCCTTCTCACGATCAGTGGTGAGGAGCCGAACACCATCCACAATACAAGCTGAATATGTTCTTACTCGGAAGTCTGGGCCACACGCCAATGCAAAAACCTCTTCATCCATAGCTTCTAATTCTCCTGTCACTTTTTCATGATATGTATGTACCACAACAAAAATACAATATGGTCAAATCATGCATTGAAATGCTATATATAAAGGACAGAGATAAATGCAAAAGGAAACTAACATGGTCCTTGAACCATCTTTGAAATCCTACTCAAGCCTTCTTTCCACATTGGGCATCCCATCATTCACTAGTTGTTCTCGGTGAAGACTGCAATCCAGAGAGTAACTCGGAATTAAAATCTTTAGGTGTATGGCAATATTGGATTCATAAGTATGGGAGATCAGAACATACATGATATATGGCTTAACCACCTCGCAGTTGTTTAGGACATACCAAGTCATCTTGTGTAGCTCCCTTTGGAGGGTCAAATCAGTATCATCGCTTCCTCCATAGCAGGTGACATGGCTTCCTCCAATCAAATTCACACCATGGCCAAACACATCACAAGATGATTCATGTTGGTCACCTTCATTTCTCGTTGGTCGATTGAATCTTGTCACAATATCATCAAGGTATCTAGCGAAAAAAGTCATGCACCCGGCAACCATGTACGCCTCTACCACTGAACCTTCTGGACATGACATGTTCCTGACATATCTCTTCAGAGTACACAACAACCTATCTATTGGATACATCCACCCATAGTTCACAGGGCCTCGAAGCATTGCCTCATTAGGTAAATGCACAGCCAGGTGGACCATCACATCAAAAAATGCCGGCGGAAAGATGTGTTCAAGTTTGCACAGAATTATTGGGATTTCATCTTTGAGCCTTTCCAACACCGACAGTTTCAAGTTTTTACTGCACAATTGCCTGAAAAATCTTTCTAGCTCTCCAAGTGCCGTGTAGATATCAGGATGCAAATACCCTCGCATGCCAGCAACCAATATTCCCTGCAATAGGATGTGGCAGTCATGGGTTTTAAGTCATGTGATCTTGCGTGTAGGAACGCTGACACATTTGCCCATGTTTGAACAAAACCCATCAGGAAAAGTGCAGTCCCACAGATATTGACAGAAACCCATCTTCTACTCCTTATTCAGGTAATATGGTGCATATGGACAGAGAAGGTCCTTCTCTATGTCTGTGGGTTGCACATGTAGATCTCGCCTAATGCCTAGAGCTTCACAATCATACCTAGACTTCAAGGTGTCCTTATTCTTCCCGTCAAGTTCAAGTAGTGTGTCAATCAAGTTATCGCAGATGTTTTTCTTGATGTGCATCACGTCGAGATTGTGCCGAAGTTTCAACAATGCCCAGTAAGGCAAGTCCCAGAAACCAAGCCGCTGGTTCCAGATCGGTGAAGAATTTGTTCGCTTCCTCTTTTTGCTCCCAGGATCACATCTAGATC
This sequence comes from Avena insularis, assembly GCA_023614405.1. Lineage (NCBI taxonomy): Eukaryota > Viridiplantae > Streptophyta > Magnoliopsida > Poales > Poaceae > Avena > Avena insularis. The sequence goes on along the minus strand of CM042686.1, from coordinate 426,773,308 downwards.
CTGGTTTAAGATGCCTAACCTTCTCCAGCCCAGCTTGTAACTCAACTGCAGTAAATTTGCCAGGCTTCGAGTGGTCATCATGAATGCCGACAAGCTCCGTGTCTCGCTGCAAGCGGTGGTGCTTCGAGAGTAAACTATGGTGCCCAATGTAGCATATTTTTCTCTTTATGGATTTGGATAGAGGATTTTTTTCACAATCCAGGCATGCATAATATCCTTTTGTTGTACACCCAGACATAGTGTTGCAAGCTGGGTAGTCATGGGTACACCAAAGAACCGCTGCTCGAAGATCAAACGTTTCATTTTGAAATGCATCGTAAGAGCGCACACCATTCCAAAGCTGTTGCAAATCATCCAGCAGAGGCTCAATAAAGAGATCAAAGTCCTTTCCAGGACTTGATTTTCCAGGGATTAGAAGGCAAAGCATGTAGTTTGATGCATCCATACAATCCCATGGTGGAAGGTTGTACGGAAGGGCAAATACATGCCACATACTGTAGCTCGTGCTCATGGTTCCATAAGGATTGAAGCCATCGGTGGCAAGGCCGAGCCTTACGTTTCTAGGATTAGCTGAAAAGTCCTCCCATGTTCTGTCAAAATCCTTCCATGCTTCACCATCAGCCGGATGACTGAGTATACCATCTCTGGGCATTCTCCTTAACTTGTGCCACTGCATGTTCTCCGTTGTTTTCCTCGAAGAGAACAATCTCTGTAGCCGTGGCGCCAAAGGAAAATGACGCAGCACTTTGACAACCGACGATCTTCTTTCAGGATATTTCCACCTTGAGGCGCCACACGTAATGCAGTTGTCCATCTTGTCATTGTCCTTCTAGAAGAGCATGCTGTTGTTTTTGCACACGTGTATGCTGTCATAGGAAAGTCCAAGATCCTTCAGATAAGTTTTTTCTTCATGTTATGATCTCGGCAGGGTATTGGGATCCGGCAGTGCATCAGCAAATAGCTTCATCCAATCATCGAAAGAAGTGTTGGTGATCCGGTGATATGACTTGTGATGAAGGATCTTCACAACAAATGCAAGCCTGGAGTGTTTACTTCCCGGGTAAAGCTCGTGCTTTGCCTCTTCCATCAACTTTGCAATCAATTTCTCATGTTTACCGTCAGTTGGGACATTAGCAGCAATATGGTCTATGGTTAATGCATCGCCTGCGTGCTTAAGGTCTTGCAACATATCTGGAACACTGTGACCTCCATCATCATCGCCTTCATCATCCGTATACATATTGTCATTGTCATCACCGGCATGACCACCATTGTTACCACCATTGGGTGGATCCTCAATAATAGCAAGATCAAGTGGCTCTCCATGTTGTATCCATCGAGTATACGTGTGCGACATGCCACTGATGAGTAAGTGGTGATAAAGAAGGCCTACATGTACTGTTCTCTGGTTGAGGCACTTACGACAGGGGCATGGAACCTCAGCATTCTCGCCATATCCCTCCTTGACAAATCTGACAAACAGTTTCAGGCCAGCTTTGTAGGGTTCAATAAATTGTCTGCCATGAACAATCCAACTCCTGTCCATCTATTAAGAATTAAATAAACAAATCAAACTTTCAGAACAAGCTAGTGATTTTTAGAACAATTTTCTTTACAATGAACAAGCCAACTCATATCCATGTGTTGATCAATTAAAACAACAAATCTCATTTTTTGAACATGCTAGTCATTTATCAGAACTATTTACTTTACCATGCAACAAATCCAACTCCTATCAATCTGTTGGACAACTAAATAAACTAATCACATTTTTTGAGAAGAATAATCCTTTTTAAGAAGATTTTTATGTAGATGACCAATCCAACTGATATCCATGTGTTGAATAATTAAACAAACTATTTTTTTACCTTGGCAGACACGAAGACGAGCGAGTTGAGCACGGAGATGGCACCCGGAAGGGGAGATACCGAGGTGCACGGAGACGTCATCCAGAAGGGGACAACCTTGGAGTGCAGACGCCGAAATGGACGGGGAGACACCACCACCGCCACCGCGTGTGGTGGACCGGCAAAGGCAGCGGTGCCCTAGCCGCCACCGCATGTGGTGGACCGGATTTTAGATCTGATTTCGAAACCTCCCGTGTGGAGTTCAGGTGAGTGTGTGGGCGGCAAAGAGGTGGGCCCCACAAGTCAGCGAAAGAATTTTCACTTGTCCAGCTGACACGTGGGGTTCATCGTAGGTGGGTCCACTGGTCAGGGTCCTCTTGGTTGCGTGTTCGAGACCTGGAGGTTTCCATTTTATTGAATTTCTTCGAACTTTATTTTCGCTCCATTTTGTTGGAACCGAACCAGCACATAGAGAGAGAGTGGACAAGACAGGTGCAGCTAGAGAGAGAGACAGAGAGTGCCGCATCGCTGCCTCCGGTGAGCTGCTCTCCAGCAAGCTTTCACTGGAAGCAGGTGCACGACTTATATATTCTCCAATCTCTAGCGAGCTTCCTTCACGTATATATAGGTGTGTGGCGTGCCGCCCGATCTCACGCGTTTTCTGGGAGAATGCAGGGGAGCTACAGCATCCACGAACGTGACGACAGCGGAGTGAGGGACGCACTCTGCCGTGGAATAACCGGCGGCTAGGCTCTACAGCAGTGGTAAGAATCCCCTTCACCGGAGTATAACCAGCGGCAGAGATCTTCAGCAGCAATAGCTCGATGAATCTGTAGGGTTTTTAGAGCTATGTAAATAGTACTTGTTCTTCATCGAATCTATAGCGTTTTCTCTATGATTGCTTCATTGAATCCGTAGAGTTTTCTCTAAGATTACTTCATCGAATCTCTAGAGTAAATCTAGGATGTGCAGATTTTGTTGGGTTGAATTTCTGTAGATTTTTTTGTTGGTACAATTTGTGCTGATATTTTGTTAATAACAATCTTCAGTATGTGTATGCAGAACTGCATATTAGTACAGTATGCACATCATTAGTTGTATTTTGCAGGATTATCTATGTAGAACTGCATACTAGTTGTATTTCTGCACATATATAGTACTAGTTGTCGTTATAAAGTACAATGTAATCAGTGATAATATTAGTAACATCATATAATTTATTTTTCTGATCTTTTGTAATTTTTGTGTTCAGAAAAAAAAGGAATATGGCTCAAAATGAATGTGTGACATGTCAGCAGCAACCTGCCTGGTGTGGGAGTGCAAACACAGACCATGTGATGTATTTTAGAATGAGGGTGAGATCACCCTTTTTTGCAGAGGGGTTTGTAAGTATTCTCGATTTTCATATACATATCTTATTTTAAATTTCCATATAAAATGCTTTATGTTCATGATCTTATGGGTTTTTTCTGTTTCACAAATTTATGCAGGGTATTCCTTGTTGTTTTGCTGAGCGTACGCGACAATTCGCTCTTGGTCCACATCTGACATGGATCCTTGCTCAGAGTGACTGCCATGATCAAAACAGAACAATTGATGAATACTACTTCTATGTGTTGTATGGTGGGAATTTTGGGAGGTCTGTAGCATTATGTGGGCCATATTGGAGGGGGTTCTATGCAGCTTATAACATTGAACAGAATGATGTTCTGACATTTACATACAATAGAGTAGACAGGTGCTTTATTGTTGAAGTGTCAAATGCTGATAATATTGTCAAACCTTGGGTTGATCAAGACCAGTGTATGTATTGACTTCTTTGCATTTAAATGGTTTTTCCTTACACACATGACTAGTTTCTTAATTATGTATGTTCCTTACACACAAACCTTCTTCAATTTCATATGCATGATCAGGGTGTTATCAGACCGAAGATTGTTGCAAGGTGACACTAGAGAAATCCATATTTCAGCACCCATGTAATGTCAGTTGCTCTGAAATGAATTCCATATCTTGGGCATTCTACAAGGGGTTTGTAAGAGACCTAGATGAAGATGAGGTCTTTGAGATCCCTTAGTTCTTGGTGCACCGGGTGCAGGATGTAGATGATCTCCATCAGATGGTTAGTTAATCACTTTTTCCTATGCTTTTACTTCTTATTTTGTAAATTTATCAGGGTGGCCAGTTAAATAAGATCTGTTATATATTTTTGTTACTTAGGAAATTCCTTTGAGATGCACAAGGGAACACCAAATCCCAAAGAAAGGGTTCTATGTGTATGCATGAAGAATAATTGTGATAAAGGCCTAAAAATCTTGGGGCGATATCACATATCAGAAGTATATGACAATTGCATTGAGTTCACCGACCACTGGGCTGAATTTTATGCTAAAAATAGAATTTGCCTTGATGATCTGCTCGTCATCCAGGTCAAGGTGATGAGGCACTATATCAAGCTAATTATTGAGGTGGTCACCGGTCCGGCAGAGGAACAAGAGGATGCAGAAGCCAACAGCGACGAGCAGCAGGAGGAGGACGGAGACGAGAGCGTTGGCTCTGTGATGTTAGTTGTAGCTCAAACTTCTGAATAAATCATCAGAATTTAAATTTCAGGAATGCATGCTCAAAAACTTTTGTGTTGTTGTATGTTAAACTAGCAAATCTCTTTTGTTCAAATCTCTTTGGCTGTACCAACTTCAGTATGTTTAATTATGAAAGAGTTAAATGATTTCTCTCAATTTCTCGCATAGAAAAATGCACAACTAATTCCATATTCTCATAGGAACTGTCCCCACTTGTTGAACCGGCAGCACTGCCACGATCTCCACATAACCACGGTGAGTTCTCGAACCGAAGCTGCAGTTACCATGTTTCTTCTTCCTCTTCCTCGGTCATTCCTCTGCAGTTTTTCCTGGGCGCTTCTTCTTCCTCTGTTTTGGAACCATCGGTTCATCTTCTTCTTCCTCTCACAAGCAGTTCCTTGTAGGCATTTCCTTTCACCCATTTCCTTGCAGGCATGGACGATGGGAAACGCACAACCGAGACCCACTTGGTCCCTGCCCATGGCACCACGACTTTGACAGTGGTGTACACAAATAATGAAGAGACTATGGAGACAACTCTCGCCAAGTATGAGCAATTGCTTGAGAAAGAGAAGAACAAGTTTGTGGGGCTAGACTTGGAGTACACCCTTGCAAATAAGCGGAAAAAATCCTCCACAAGAGATCGTTGTCGTGCAAATGGCCATACATGAGGAGGTCCTCGTTTACCGCTTCTACAGGTATGTGAAATTTAAATTTGAGATCACCACTTTTGCATCCCTTGTTCCCTTACATCCCTAAAACCATCTAACTGCAGGAGTAAACCAACTAAGAAGCATTGTCTGGCTCTGGTCGAGTTCTTCTGTAGGAAAGGGATAACTTTCACTAGCGTGGATATCACAAATGACACAATTATGCTTTCTCGTGCATTGATAAAAATCCGAGATGGGTACCACATCGACGTCCAAAATCTGTACAAGATCAAAGAATACCCGGCGAAGGATGCATGGGTGATCTGGCAGCAGAAATCATCGATAAATCCTATGCAGAACTGAAGAAATTGAAGCGACTCGAGCATGACTACTAGGAGTGGAAGCCGATGAGCCAGGTGCACCTCGAGTATGCAGCTAAAGACGCCTACATGGCGTACGAGTTGTACAGTAAGCTCATTACCATGAAATATGGGATGGTTAAGGCGGGGTTTTTCGCGAGAGAGTTATGCCCTGGTTGCAAGCTAGCCCAGGAGAAGAAGCGCGAGGAGGACAGAAAGCGGTATCAGGACAAGCAGGGATCTTAGAACGGTGGCGACAGCAAGCGGTTGAAGGGGAAGCAAGTCAAGGACGACAACAAGTGTAGGTGATAAATTATGTGTTTGAACTAGATTTTAGTTTATAGTTTATTTTGTGTATGTAGTATATATTTTGGGATGTACAGATTAGTTTGGGATCTAAGCGTTGGAAGAACTTGCATGCATATGTATGTGTTTTCCTATATGATATATATGTACAAAAGTGTGATGGGTTGTTGGGATATGCATTATATCTAGGCCCCTGGTGAGCATATGGTCTCTCACATATATCGATCGATATGCATGCGCATGATCCAGCATCTTCTTAGGATCAAACTTTGAGATAGGTATCATCTAGGTAACTTCAGTGGATTTTGTGATGCACCTTTTCCTTTGTGTGATGCATGACCACACACACACATGCTCCATCGGATTATTCTATGATGCATGCAACTTCTGTCACTGGTGCAACATGCAATGGAAGCTGCTTTTCCTATGTGTTTTTGGTCTCTGTGACCATGCATGGTTTTTAATTTGACACCCCTAGAGCATTACATGATGTAGTGTGTTCTTTTCCTGAACCTACACACTGATATATATCCACTAGAGTCACTGGTCCACATGTACATGACCACATTGCATATATGTACATTGCTCTTTTCCAAAACCACAATGATCTCTATACACATATGCATGACCACACATGCATATACTACTCAAGTGGATTATGTGATGATGGTGCAACCATGCATGCAATGTGTGGGAGCTCCTTTATTTTAATTCCTATGTGTTTTTAGTATCTATATGACCATATGGATCTCTCCTAGAGTCATATTATATATGCATGTGTGTTCTTTTCCATATTACATTATTGTTGATGTAGATCCACATGATGACCACATTGCATGTCTGTGTTCTTTTCCAATATAACATTTTGATATATCTACATGCTGACCACACATAACTATGTGTGATGATGCAACTTATGTCACACTGGTGCAACATGCAATGTGTGGAAGCTGTTTTTCCTATGTGTTTGGTCTTTGTGACCATGGTTGCACACATGGAACCCCTAGAGTCATTAATTGCATGTGTTCTTTCCTAAACCACATTGATATATATCCACACTCCTAGCTTCATTGATCCACACATGACCACATTGCATGTGTTCTTTTCCAAAACCACATATGTTGGGGATATACTTTCCGGGTATCCTCATAGTTCCTCACTGACCAGGGTGGCCCACTTCGGGTTAGAGCTTTTCTTCACACAGGTCAGGAGAAAAAAACGGAGTCCAGCTTGCCATGGAAGGCCTGACTTCACCATAGGCCCATAGTGTTACTTGTAGTTCAAGATGTACTCAGAATCGACTCTTTAGTGTAGCGGATAGATCTCTCCTATAAACCCTAGGCAGATCTATATAAGTCGTCCTAGGGAGATCCTTTAGGCAACCTCAATAGTATACAATCTCAACTCACAAAGTAACCTTGTAACCCATATATTTCTACCACCAGACATCGATTGCTAGGAGTAGGATCTGCCAAAGCCGGAGATTTCAACCTGGTAAACTTGTGTGCTCACCGTCGATTCACACCCCTCTCTTCCGCATGCATCGAGGATCCCCTCATGGCGTACTTGTCATCAATCCGACAACAGTTGGCATCCACCGTGGGGAAAGTGAGCTTCGGATCTGCGTTCCGAGCGGAATCTGCAAGAATCGGAATTGGCGAGACTATCACCGTCGGTCGCATCCTCTATGCCAGCGACGTTCCTCTCATCATTCTCGACGAGACCTGGATTCCGGCTAGGGAGGCTATGACTGCCTACACCATCATGTCTTTTGGCGAGATTGATGTTTACATCGGTTTCGCTGAACCTGCCCAACCCACCCCAACGGTGATGATAGAGGTAGAAGAAAATTCTGGGTCCCCTTTGTCCGCGGAGGCGGCAGAGTTCTGGATCTCAGAAAACCCTAATCCCACCCAGCCCACACCAGTTGCGGAGATAGTGGAGAAATCCGAACCTGAGACAGATCTCACGGTCCAAGTTGAATCTGGAGTGGATCTCCCGGGAGAGACCGAATCCCAAATCGACCCACCCGCTGAAGTTGAAATCTAGGAGGAGCATAGCAACAACACTGGTTCTGGCTCTGATGACGCCGGGACGGACAGGCCTTTCCTGAGATACACACTAAGACGCATGATGATGCAAAACTCAGGCGTAGATGAAATCCTCGAGACCATTAAACATTTCGACGAAGCCTACTATGCAGACCGCAGTTATCTTAGGAGGGGCGCATCGCACTTTGTCGGATATATGGGATCCGGATCTGGCTCCGCCGATGCTGGAGACAACATCGACTCTGTGTTGGAGGCGATCGGAACAAACACCGACGTACCCGCATCCTCGGATGACTCGATGACGTCGGTAGATTTCCGAAAGTTCTCCGCGAAGTATGAAGAGGAGTATAACTCCAAAGCTGCAGAGGAAGAAGAAGCCATGGATGAAGGATCCAGGGAAAACTCTCCCAAAACGCAGGATGACATGGAAATCAGAGATAATCCCGAGGTCCAGATGTCTGAAAGTACCAATCAGAGCTTGACTCCGGGAAACGGACCCAAAGCTGTCTTTGCTACCGGCGCTGCTAAGAAGGCAAAGAAGAAGAACAAGAAATGTTGGGGAGGTAACACCGGATAGGGTAAAGACGGGGAAAGATGAGAGGTTTTCCCGTCCAGTTTCCGAGTTACACTCTGAGTCGGCCGAATCATGTAGAGGTCGGCCGAGATGGGAAAGGACGAGACCCTTGAAGTAAGGGCAAGGCATTACCCGGCCAAGATACAGCGTAAGTCGGCCGGGTTAGCCCAAGTAATCTTGATGCAGGTGAAGGACAAGCCGAAGTTACACGAGGCAGGGCCGAATGATACGAAGCTTGCAGGAGAAGGAAAAGCCTAAAGTCAAACTCTAGTAGCAGGCTAGGGAGAATCAGAGCGAAGCCAAGCACTAGGGACAAAGGTGCAGAGCGACAGAGAGACATAAGGAGGTCACGGAGGTGACAGTCCTGAAGCCCGAGGCACACAGGAGGGCCCCTCTGGAACCTTGCCGTCAGTAGGGGAGCGACAGGGAAAGGGGGGCGCCGAACTACTATATTGGGACAAGCATATTCCTCGAATATGCTTGCCGCATCAGACCTAAGGGAACCCAAGGCTCTCCTTTATAAGGGCAGGCTTGGACCCTGAGGGAGGGATCGACTCATTCTTGGTACCGTTAGGCTGGTAAAGTTCTCTCTTTCTCCTTGTATACAGCTCAAGGAGCACTTGTAACTCAAGGAAGGAGAAATACAGATCTTTGCGTTAGCTTTCCGTGTGTAGAATCCACTAGATCTTCCCTCCCCAGATCCCACTAGCATCCATTGGCCCCTAACTTTAGCCTACCCATGGCATCTGCCGTGCCACCACCACAACAGTTGGCGCCCACCGTGGGGACCACCATATGTTATTTCAATTTCATGTTATGTATTGAGCCTCGGCATCCGGAGCAGTGACTCGGGGACTGCCATATGTTATTTCAATTTCATGTTGTGTATTGAATCTCGGCATCCGGAGCAGTGACTCGGGGACTGCCATATGTTATTTCAATTTCATGTTATGTATTGAACCTCGGCATCCGCAGCAGTGACTCGGGGACTGCCATAGGTTATTTCAATTTCATGTTATGTATTGAATCTCGGCATCCAGAGCAGTGACTCGGGGACTGCCATATGTTATTTCAATTTCAGGTTATGCATTAAAACCTCGGCAGTCAAAGCAGCAGCTAGAAGACTACCATATACCGCCCCAGAGCTATGTTGAGCACCAAAACTTGACGCCCTGAGCAGCACCTCGGTGGTGGTCTTGTATTTTTTCTGAAAGTTAGTTTGCACACTGAACTTCAGCAGAACAGGCAATCACTCGGGGACTGCCATGAATTGTTCCAAAGTGGTAGTCAATCTTTGATACGGAAAGGGTATCACACTTCGGCACTCAGGATAAGAACAGATCAACCCCGTATGATGTTCGAAGCTCACACACAGATTACTCAACTAAAACATGAGACAACAAAGACAAAGATAAATTCTAACACCAAAATATGCAGGATATCAGAGCAAGAATTCGGATGGCAACCCACTTAAGCAAAGTTATAATAACTGCAAACTTATATGTCGCAACAATGTACGGCAAAAGGAGATTCAAGGTCATACAGGAAGTAAAAGTGTATTCCACGGACATCGTACGCCCGGCATACCAGGGATAGAAAATGACTTAAACGTTTTCTTTGGAGAGAGACGGCAACCTGGTCGTGGGCTGGGACTCCGAGGTAGGAGGAACTTCGGCCGAGGTTACCTCGCCTCGCAGACCTAGGTGCAACCTCGGTCGGCCCGAGGCTGCCGAGGAGCATCAATTTGTGCAAAGGAATGCCCGGTACACTTTGGAGGAGGATCGCCGTCGTTGTCATCGAGCTCGAATCGAGTCACCGTGGTGGCCGAGTCATCCTCATCTCCCCTGCTCAGCTGAGTCATCCGAGGCATCCTCGACTAACCTCCTCGTCCGGGTTTGAAAGAAAACTCGCCCTTCATTCCAGTGTGCACGCCGGCATACTCGACGAGTTGAAAGGCGCGAGCTTGCCAAGAGCAACAAAGGTGGGATCCTCAACCCAACGGGAAACTCGCGAAAATTCCTCAGATATCAAGAGAAATGTCTTTGTACCATGACATGATAACGGTGAGGGCCATATCCACGCCACCGCCACAGATTCCCTCCAAAGACTTAGTTGCTTTTCAGTGGCATTCAATCTAGTCACCAGCAATTCGATCTCACTGATCTTAGGAGTTCCAGAGGTATTCAGCCGTAGAGCACGGTGGGCTCGAATAGCTGCCAAGACCAAGTCCCCGCCCATAATTTTCACCGACCAAGGGCATACCGTGAAACCAAGAAATCTTCTATTGAATATTCAAAGTTCACGCTAATAGGGAGACCTCGGCGCCACGAGCAGCAAGGACCGCTTTAGAGCTCACGGTTTAGCCTCAGAAAATGACTCGCAAAAAAAGGGAGGCGTGAGGCAGCAGAAGGAAGAAAGGTAATCCGCTGTGTTAAGATGCTTACGATGAATGAAACTCATCATCACTGAAGGTCCTTCGCCTGCATAATCTTGTTCTTCTCAAAGCGAGCAATTTCTCACTCATTCCTCGAGTTTTCAGCTCGGCAGCCTCTAAGAGCTCTTTATGCTTTTGCAATTCCAAATCCAGCCGGTTCTTCTCCTGAGAACTCCGATCGACCTTCTCCAGCTCGGATTGAGAAAGCTTAAGGGCCTCCACCTCGCCAGAGGCGAGCTATCTCACATCCTTTTCTTTTAGCTACCGAATGGGTGGCGCCTTGTTCTAACAAATGCAGCATTACATCAGGCATGGGCACAATTTTGGTGAGATGATGCAAAGGTTCATATCTCGCTTGATCAAAGCCAAACAAAGTAAAAGAAACTTAGTGCACGTCTTAGAAAAGGAAAAGTACGAGGTAGATGGAAAACTAACCTTCCAAGCTCTTGACTTTCTTCTCAAGACAAATGTTGAGATTATTGATGTTACCTGTTAACCCACAAAGTAAGCCGCATCCCGCATAAAACAATGACAATAATAGAGATGACAAGGAAAATGATCGGGCATACCGCTTTTTCACCACCGAATAACTTTTTCATATTTTTCTTCCAACTTGTGCGAGAACAGCAGTCTTTGAAATTCAGCAATACCGGTCATGCGCAACCTTGAGCAATGGAACAAACAATGAATGGAAATTGAAGAAAGCAGATCCGAGCTGCGAAAACTTAACCCGGATCTAGGTGGCTGGATATTCGAAAGAAGCAGATCCGAAGCGAAAACTTAACCCGGATCTAGGTGGCTGGATATTCGCAAAAGCAGATCCGAAAGTTAGCGAAAACTTAACGCGGATCTAGGTGGCTGGATATTCAAGAAAGCAGATCCGAGTTAAGCAAAAACTTAACCCAGATCTAGGTGGCTGGATATTCAAAGCTAAACCAGATCTGAGTTAAGCAAAAACTTAACCCAGATCTAGGTGGCTGGATATTCAAAGCCAAAATAGATCCGAGTTAAGCGAGAAATTAACCCAGATCTAGGTGGCTGGATATTCAAAGCTAAACCAGATCCGAGTTAAGCAAAAACTTAACCCAGATCTAGGTGGCTGGATATTCAAAGCCAAAATAGATCCGAGTTAAGCGAGAAATTAACCTAGATCTAGGTGGCTGGATATTCAAAGCCAAAAGTAGATTCGAGTCAGGCGAAAGCTTAACCTAGACCTATGTGGCTAGACATTCAAAGAACAACTAGGGAAAATTTAAGCAAAAGTTTAAGATAGATCTACTCGGATATAGGCTCGAGCCATAAATTAAGTAGAACTAAGTATAGCACTATAAAAACTTCCAAGCGAATAACAAGTTACTCGTTTGCAAGTTTCGAGGACTAATGTATATATAATAGCATATGGAGAATCAGTCTAAACCCCGAGAAGTAGCAATATTACCTCGTTCATCTTGTTGCTATCCAAAATGATCTTGGCAGCTTGATCCAAACGGCTGCTGATGTCGGAGAGTTGAAACGGCTGACTGTTTCGATTACCCTCAAGCTGATCAGCAGCATTCCAGTTATGAGCATATTCTACCAGCGAGCCGAGGCTGTTCCCACTAGCCGTCCGGGTTAAGACTTTACCTCGGACATGTTGTGTAACCACTGCAGTTAGGGCTTGTATGAAGAGCAAGCTGGGTGTTGGCGCAGAGGAACAGAGGCTTTAGTAGGCGCAGCCTTTGCGCAGACGCCGGCAATACTAGGCTGAGAAGAGCCGGCAAGACCTTTTTGGGAAGTGGAAGTTTTAGTGGGAGCAGTTTTTCTTATTGTGGAGGCACCAGCAGAAGCCGATACCTCGGCAGTGGGAACAGTGCCCTTAGAAGCAGGAGGGATTACAGGCGCTGAGGGCGCCGGGGTATTATCGACCACGGCTGCGGCTGGGGTTACAGTAGGAGCTACCGAGGTAGAAAGAGGCTCGGTGGATATGCTCGGATTCAGGGGAGGGGCAACGGGTTCAGTAGAAATCTCGGAGGCGCGAATATCAAAGCGATCGTGACAAGGGGTGACATAGGTGGAGCTGGAGGAGACGAGCACGAGCAGGACTAGGAATCCTAGTATCTTCAACAAAGCGGAGGAGACGGCCGAATCGGGCCTAGTCATGCTAGGACCGCCAGCTTAACGGAAAGCGGAGCAATCGCGAAAATAAGAAAGAAAAAGGTGTCGGGATGAAAACGGAAATACGGAAACAAGAAATACGAGCAAAACGAACTTACCTCGCGACCCCTGTGCATGGTCTTGCGCTGGGAGGGTTCGGAGCGACTTCTTCATTCGCTTTGGCGCCTCTGAAGCACTAGCAGGAGCCCCGCGTTTCCCCGAGGTAACTGGGGGCCGGGATGCAATAGGCTCGGCGTCGTGGACCTGACCGGCCGGGTTAGCTGGGAAAATAGAAGCCGGAAATGCATAAGAAATAGGCATTGCGGCAACTACCTCAAGAGCTTGGACCTCGTCCGAATCACCTTCCTCCTCATGGACCGAAGTTTTGCCACGAGCGCGAGCCGTAGCAGGATCCGACTTAGGGACGAATTCTTCGAAGTCCGGCTCCCCAACGTCCGGGTATTCGATCCGCAGTCCAGGCGACAAAACCTCGGCGTCCTCGTCCTTTTGCTCCGCGAACCTCTATGAGGCGAAGGAGAAGGAGGGTTAGGGAAAACATCTATGAAAACAAAAGAGAATCAAAGCGTTGAGGGTTAAAACTTACTGTGGGAGGAGGACGCTCGCGGGTAAACGGTTTCAATCCCCAGGTCCAATCTTCAGGCATCTCCGTCTTAAATATAGCTCGGACGTGCTTGAAGACAAGGTAATTGTCCAGCTCGACGGTCGAGACTCGGTTGGGATCAAGCGGACCACTCATGTAGCAAAGTTTGTGCGTCCTTTTCTCGAATGGGCAAATTGCCATCGATGAAGGTAGCCATCAAGTCCTCGCCACAGAATCCGCCCGGATCAATTCTTTGAGCCGAGTCTCGAAGAGCTCGGCCAAGACGTGGCTCCTCCTTGGATTGTAAGTCCAGTTTACCTTGGAAGGTGCACCAATGGAGAAGGCAGGGAGCCGAATCTTGTCTTCGCTCTCCTCTTTGACGTAAAGAAAGATTTGTGCCACTTCTTGCACGATTCTAACCCGGTGACGCGAGGAAATACAGACTTCCTCCGAGGTGTAATGGATGTCGCCCCGCACTGAGTAAGCAGTTTCTCGGAAGGCTGCAGAGACTTGTCCGGGACCACATTAGAACGAATCTGGAAGAACTTCGCCCAGACATGAACGGACGGCCATAGGCCGAAGTATCCCTCGAAGGCGGAGATGAATGCAGAAAGAGAAGCGATGGCGTCATAGAAGATGATGCGTCAAGGTCAAGTAGTCGAGAAACTCTCTTGCGAAATCGCTAAGAGGGAGACCGAAGCCACGCGAGAAATGTGACATAAAAACTACATACTCACCCTCCCTGAGTTCTGGAGATAACTCATTGCCGGGTAAACGACAAGAGACCTCGGCGGGAATCCTCCGGGTTCGGATGAGCCACTCGATCTCCCGCCGGGTAACGGAGGAGCCCTGCCACGAGCCCCGCTCGGGCCCAGAGCCAGCATCATCATCCTCAACCAATGCACCACTAAAGGAACTAGACATGATTTCGCCGGAAAGATCGCCGGAGGAACAGCTCGCGGCAGAGGAAAACTTAGAGCTACGAGGCCTCGTCACAGTTCTACGCAAAAATGGCGGCGGAACGAAGACAGAACCGCATCACAAGCAAAGAGGAAACAAAGAGATCTAGAGGGAAGTCTAGGCGGCACGACCAAAAAGAACTCACCGGCGACGACGCCAGAACAGGTGAACGGCGACGAGGCAGGTGGAGCAGCACGGCGGAGTCCCCCTCGTCGCAGAACCAGTTGAGCGCGCGGCGGCGGAACCACGAACAAGCGAAAAAACGCGAGGAAGAAGAAGGGTGCGGGCGAGCGAGAAGGGGAAAAAAGAAACTCCCAGGCGCCGCGCCCCCTTTATAACCAAGCCGCAGGCAAGGTAGTGGGTGTAGCAGTTGGCGGCGCGGATCGTGTGCGCGGCACGACCACACGTCGCTGAGCGGAACCACACCGAAGGTCACACGATTGACCAGGGAACTCACGATCCCCAACAAGAACGGCGCACGAGGCGTCGCAGCAACGGCGCGACAGGCGCGACAGTAACTGTAGCTAGTCAGTAAACGCTGTAGAGGAACAAAAAACTAGAGAAATAATGATGAGAATGACACGTGGGATGAGGCGTGCGCTACAAGGTACGGCTCTATCACCACGACAATATAACTCGGAAACAATACATAACGAAGTGGAAATCGATACGACCCGGCCGAGGTTATCGGCGGGAACGTACCAGCTTCGGGGACTAATGTTGGGGAGGTAACACCGGATAGGGTAAAGACGGGGAAAGATGAGAGGTTTTCCCCGTCCAGTTTCCGAGTTACACTCTGAGTCGGCCGAATCATGTAGAGGTCGGCCGAGATGGGAAAGGACAGGACCCTTGAAGTAAGGGCAAGGCATTACCCGGCCGAGATACAGCGTAAGTCGGCCGGGTTAGCCCAAGTAATCTTGATGCAGGTGGAGGACAAGCCGAAGTTACACGAGGCAGGGCCGAATGATACGAAGCTTGCAGGAGAAGGAAAAGCCTAAAGTCAAACTCTAGTAGCAGGCTAGGGAGAATCAGAGCGAAGCCAAGCACTAGGGACAAAGGTGCAGAGAGATGTAAGGAGGTCACGGAGGTGACAGCCCCAAGCCCGAGGCACACAGAGGGCCCCTCCGAACCTTGCCGCCGTGAGGGGAGCGACAGGGAAAGGGGGGCGCCGAACTACTATATTGGGACAAGCATATTCCTCGAATATGCTTGCCGCATCAGACCTAAGGGAACCCAAGGCTCTCCTTTATAAGGGCAGGCTTGGACCATGAGGGAGGGATCGACTCATTCTTGGTACCGTTAGGCTGGTAAAGTTCTCTCTTTCTCCTTGTATACAACTCAAGGAGCACTTGTAACTCAAGGAAGGAGAAATACAGATCTTTGCGTTAGCTTTCCGTGTGTAGAATCCACTACATCTTCCCTCCCCAGATCCCACTAGCATCCATTGGCCCCTAACTTTAGCCTACCCATGGCATCTGCCGTGCCACCACCACGACAAGAAAACCAAGACCCCCGGTGAAAGAACCTCCGGCAGAGGAGGTGATTGCCGAGGAATACGAGGAAGACTCGGATGGAGCACTTATCCTAGACGAGCCCAAAGAAGAGTCGGTGGACGGACACGTGATCCTGAAGGTGCACGTAAACTCATCGATGCTGCATTAACCACACCTATTCCTACAGCTGCAGAACTTACTGCTGGACGAGAGGGCCCAGGCCCTAGAAGCGCGTCGCCAAGTACTCCTCGACGGAGCCAAAAATCTCGAGGAAGAAAAGAAACGCATGGCAACTGCGGAGAAGTACAACTCCAGGCAACATCAGAAGACCAGGAAACGTCATACTCATGACGACCAGTTCCCGCAGATTCACAAAGTCCTCTTTGGAGGAGAACATGGTATGCCTCGGCGCGACAGCAACGGGGATTGGGTGTATCCAACACCAGTACAGAACACTGTTACGGCTCGAGAGATCCTATCTTCTAATCCGGGCCCAAAGCAGATCCGTTTGGGCATCAAACTACTCAACAAGGGTCTAGAACAGCAAAAGGTCGCCATATCCGGAAACCAAAAGTTGGTCTCCCATTCTGACCAATGTTGCACAGATCCGGCCTGGGCTGACGTAAGACCCTAACGTGTTCCGAAACAGCACCATCATTCCAACCGTCGGGAAGACAACTACTCAAGAATTGGATCTTCAGGACAGCACCACAAAGCTGCACGTGACTGGCGTAACATTAACCCAGTTGCGGAGCAAGAGGCAATTGCTGCACTGAATCCGAGGAACCCTCCCCAACGAGAGTCAAAAGATTGCAAGGACAAAGATAAAGAGAAATGTCGGGAGGAGGACCGACAAAGAATGCCACCTCCTAGACATGCAAGCCGTCCGGATGACGGGCGAAGGAACGACAGACACCGCGCTGAGTCAAACCGGCAGGGGGCTCATCACAATGAAGATCCTCCCCGGAACCGGAATAACGATGCTCCGGACGGAGGTCGGTGATCAGCCGGAAACAACCCAGCTTCTCCACCTTCCCCACCAAGCAGCCATCATAACGGCCCCCAAGGAGGCCAAGGAGGACATTGTGGTGGAGAAGGTGGTGGCAGAAGCCGAAGTCCGGCTCCAAGGCACCGCAGCCGTAGCCATCATTCGGAATGATCTCTATCCCCAAGTGACGCAAGGCACAGGATTAAGTCCAACATAGAGGCGTGGCGCTATGAAAACGATGATATATACGTGGGCCCAAAGTGCTTCGAACCACGCATAAGAGATACAAAATTCCTGGAAGGATTTGCTATCTCAAGACATATTCAAGCCTACGACAGCATAGCTCGGCCAGACACTTGGTTATAGGATTTCTTCCAAGCTTGCTGCATCGCCAAAGGCGGAAACAGCCTGGTCGCAACCCGGTATCTCCCACTTATGTTGTGGAAGATGGCACGATCATGGCTCAATGAACTTCCGGAGAACACCATCCACAACTGGTATGACATGCAAAGTGCGTTCTTTCGGAATTTCAAAGGCACATACCAGAGGCCCTGTACGGTAGGAGACCTAAAGTGTTGCACCCAGAAAGCCGGAGAAACTTGCCGGGATTATCTCGGATGATGGATCGACACCAAGAACTGATGTGAAGGAGTAAATGACCAAACTGCGATTGAAGCTTTCATTGCAGGTCTCCCAATTGGTTTACTACGTCATCGCTTGAAGTGTGACAAAGTCACTGGTCTGTTAGAGATGATAGAAACAGCGAGCAAGTATGCAGATGCTGATGACGATGCAGAGGGATTACTGAACGCCCTGGCTGTGCCACGGTCGGCAAAACAACCAAAGCAACAAGCTCAGAAGTGCAAGAATACCTCGGAAGAAAAACCCAACACGGAAACGGCAGTGGTCACTGCTACTTTCGGGTCTGGAGGACGAGGAGGACGTGGTGGTGGCCGCAGGCACGGCCGTGGGACGTCAAGAGTTCAAGGTAGAGGAGACCAGCAACCTGGCAAAACCTACTCTTGGGCCAACATTGCCAATAACCCATGTGTGCATCACCTATACGCAAATGAGGGCTCGTCCCACACAAACACCAAGTGTCGTTTTAATGACGACATTAAGAGAGATGATATCGCTGACTACAGGGCTAAGCGGAAGAAGGGAAAGAAGAATCCCGAAAAGGATAAAGAGACCAAGGAAGATTCCGACATGGAGGAAGCTGACGCTTCAAATCCCAAGCCGGAAGGAAAGAAAAAATTTCCGACCAAGAAAGACACTTACGTCACATTCCTCGGATCTCAACCAGCAAAGGTCAAGAAAGCAGTTCTACATGATCTCAACGCAATAGTTTCGGCTGTCCCCCAATTCTTGGATTGGTCGGAAGTGGCAATCACATTTGACCGTGCTGATCATCCGCCTAAGTTGGACAGGCGAGGAAAATACACCTTAGTTGTCAATCCACTTATTGACAGCTATGGTTTCTCCAAGACTCTCATGGACAGTGGCAGCAGCATTAACATTTTGTATGTCGAAATGCTACGCCGGATGAAGATCTCGAAGACCCAGCTGAGCCACAGCTCTGTGATCTTTCACGGGGTTGTCCTAGGAAGACAAGCAAATTTCCTGGGGGAAATCACTTTGGATGTTACCTTTGGAACTCCAAAGAACTATCGGACGGAGGCACTTTCCTTCGAAGTGGTCCCGTTCAAGAGCGCATACCACACTATATTCGGACGTCTGGCTTACTGGGCTTTTATGGCTCGTCCGTGTTACATTTACAATATGATGAAAATTCCAGGTCCCAACGGCGTGATCACCATCAAGGGAGACCCAAAGAAAGCGCAAGAGTGCGAGGATGGAAATGTTGCCTTTGCTAAAGTCGTGCTGCACGCTCAGGAGTACTAGGAGATCAAGAAGAGCGTAGATCCGTCCGAGATGCCCGCGACAAAGAAGGAGGTGACAAAGCCGAATCCGGAGTTCAAGGCATCAGAAGAGACGAGGAAGACACCGTTGAAGGAGGATGACCCCTCCAAGGTGACCCAGGTAGGTGTAGGCCTAGATAGCGCATAGGAACGCGCTCGTAAAGCTCCTCAAAGCAAATCAAGATATCTTTGCATGGAAGCCATCTGACATGACCGGAGTACCTAGGGAACTTCCCGAGCACTCTTTAAATGTAAACCCGAACGCTAAACCCGTCAAACAGTCCTTACGATGTTTCGGCGATGAAAAGCGTAAGGCAATAGCTAAGGAACTAGCACGGCTCGAGTTAGCCGGATTCATAGAAGAGGTCATCCACACTGAGTGGTCAGCCAATCCTGTAATGGTCCCTAAAAAGGACACCGCTGATTTAAGGATGTGTGTTGATTATACTACCTTAAACAAGGCTTGCCCCAAAGATCCATTTGCTCTGCCTAGGATTAATCAAGTTATCGATTCTACGGCAGGCTCGGAACTCCTCTGTTTTCTCGACGCATATTCCGGTTATTACCAAATCCGGATGAAGGAATCTGACAAAGTCAAAACTTCATTCATAACCCCCTTAGGAACCTTCTGTTTTGTTACGATGCCCTTTGGGCTGAAGAACACATGAGCTACATACCAACGCACAATGCAGCATTGCCTCCATGATCAAATTAGACGCAATGTACATGCATATGTGGATGATATTGCGGTGATGTCCAAAAAGAAGGAAACATTAATTTCTGACTTGGAGGAAACGTTCGCCAATCTACGAAAATACAACATAATGCTTAATCCGAAGAAATGCTTTTTTGGAATCCCAGCCGGAAAATTGCTAGGTTTCATCATGTCTCAAAGAGGCATAGAGGTGAACCGAGACAAAATCAAGGCTATACTCAATATTTCCAGGCCAACTCGCCTAAAGGATATAAATAGACTAACTGGTTGCATCGCCACAGTCAATCGGTTTGTAAGTTGGCTCGGTGAAAGAGCCACACCATTATACAAACACCTGAAAAAGACCAAGGATTTTATGTGGACCGACGAAGCTGAAGCTGCGCTACAAGACCTGAAAACAGTACTCTCATCTGCTCCAATCCTTGCAGCCCTAGAACCACAGGAACCGATGTTGCTCTATCTTGCTGCGACAAACAAATTCGTCAGTATTGTCATGGTAGTGGAGAGACTGGAGGAAAATCAGGAACACTTGGTGCAGCGTCCGACTTATTTTCTCAGCGAGGTCTTAATAGAATCGAAACAGCGGTATCCGCACTATCAAAAGCTAGCTTATGGTGTGTTCTTAGCATCTCGTAAGCTACGACATTATTTTCAGGAACATCCAATTACCGTGGTGAGCATAGCTCCCATGAGAGATATAATCAACAACAGTGATGCCACAGGACGTGTTGCCAAATGGGGCATAGAGCTCTCAGCTTTCGATATTGAGTATAAACCTCGGACAGCAATCAAATCCCAAATCCTTGCTGACTTTGTTGCTGATTTGACAGAGACAAAGGAGAATATGACCCTCCCTGAGTCGGAATATTGGACCCTATATTTTGATGGGTCTAAGGTTCGGGGGGGCTCGGGGGCTGGCGTGGTGCTCAAATCACCCCAAGGAGATAAACTTTTATACGTGTTGCAGATCCACTTCACAGCGACAAATAATATTGCTGAGTATGAAGCACTGCTGCATGGAATCCAGATTGCTAAGGATATCGGCATCGGACGTTTGATGTGTTGCGGAGATTCAGATCTTGTTCCTCAGCAAGTGTCGAATATTTGTAATGCAAATAAACACATGGCAGCATATAAAGCTGTCGTGGATGATCTATCTAAATCATTCGAAGGGTTTGAGGTTCAACACATCCCTCGAGCAGAAAATGAGGAAGCAGATGCATTATCTCGAATAGGGTCTGCACGGAAAGAGGTCCCGAATGGCGCTTTTTTAGAGCACCTCAAAGTTCCTTCAATAAAAGGAGTTGACGAGGAATATCTGACCAAATCCGACTCACCTCTAATAGCAGTTCTGGTTGTAATTCCCAGCTGGACTCAACCCTACTTTGACTATTTGGTAGATGGCAAATTACCCGAAGACGAAGTTCTGAGCCGGCAGATCATCCGATGAGCAAAATCCTATACTGTAGTTAGTGGTGAGATCTATAAGCGGAGTGTATCTAGGGTCTTTCAGCGTTACGTATCTCCGGAAGAAGGAGTGGAAATCTTAAGAGAAATCCACAAAGGCGAGTGTGGTCACCATGCTGCAGCCAAATCTTTAGTGGCAAAAGCTTTCTGACACTGTTTTTTCTGGCTTACAGCCAAGGCAGATGCCGAACGGCTCGTCAAGACGTGCAAGGGCTGCCAAAAGTACGCCGAGCAAGCTCACATTCCGGCTGATCAGCTTCGAACAATACCTATAACATGGCCTTTCGCGGTCTAGGGCTTGACATGGTAGGACTGTTTAAATGGGCTCCAAGTGGATTTACTCACCTCTTAGTGATGCTGGATAAATTCACCAAATGGATTGAGGCTAAACCCGTTACTAGTTGTGATGGAGCAATAGCCAAAAGATTTGTCGACGATGTTATAATCCGGTATGGTTATCCGCATAATATTATCACAGACAGCGGGAGTAATTTTTCTATGGGAGAACTTGCCGAATTCTGCAACAAACAAAATATCCGGCTTGACATTGCGTTAGTCGGACATCCACAGGCTAATGGACAAGTCGAAAGAGCAAATGGTTTAATCCTACAGGGCCTAAAACCGAGACTCGAAGCACCACTATGACGTGCTGCGGGGGCTTGGGCAGAGGAGTTACCTTCTGTAATATGGAGTTTACGAACAACTCCGAATAGGTCAACCGGATGCACACCTTTCTTCTTGTTCTATGGCGCAGAAGCAGTTCTTCCTAGTGATTTGATTCACACTTCTCCTAGAGTGGCCGCGTATATCGAAGAGGACACCGAGGTTTCCCGACAAAATGATCTCGACTTAGTCGAAGAAGTTCGCGTCATTGCTAAAGTGAGATCAACAGCCTATCAGCAGAAGTTACACAAGTATCATAGCCAGAGAGTCAGAAATAGATCCTTCAATAAGGGCGAGTTGGTTCTCCGGCTTGTGCAACAAAGAAAGCACAAACTTTCCCTGGTATGGGAAGGGCCCTTCTTGGTTAGTCGAGTATTACACAATGGTTCATACTATCTAACTAATATGAGGCTAGTCAAAGAAAGACCTACTACTAAGAAGAGAAAGAGAGCTGGAGGCAGTACAAATCCGGATGAGTTAGACAGACCATGGAATATTGCTCAGCTATGTCCCTTTTATTCTTAGTTTATCCTTCTTTGTAATCGTATATGTGTACATGTTCTGTGAGAAATAAAAGTTTTGGTTGCCTCAAGTTTTTCTGAGAAGTTTTTACCATCTTATTTCCGAATGATCATGTCACAAAGTCGAAAATCCCAGAATACTTGAAAGTACTTTATGCTCATGTTTGTTCTGGTTTAGATTTCCGATTCTAAAATTTCTACCTTCATGTATAAATCTATATTTCCTAGTCTATACTTTGGTTATTTGTCTGATTGCCGGATGCGGGTATTTTCCGAGTAGTGAATTGTTGGTACTGGAAGCCGGCTTTGTTTCCGAGTTTAAACTGGTTTAGCAATTGAGCTCTGTTGCTCGGCGAAGTTTTCGTGCTGAAAGTTTAGCCAGCTCACGAAAGGGACGAGGCGGAAAGCTAGATAAACGATAAGTACAGGCAAAAAAGTACAAGTGCTTATGCAAACATTTTGGGCGCACAAAAATTTTTTAAGCCAAAAGTGATGAATAGATAAAAACTTAGCACTATCAAAAGTATTACACTACTTATTTACAGATCCATAATGTTTTCAGAATAACATATCTGTCTCTTTCTGATGACTTATGATGCAGGAGGAGAGTTAGGAGCTACCGGCTCGCTGGACACATCAGCCGCACCTTGATAACGATCCGAGATGTCCAAATCCGATATGGTTTGTTCATCGTCGGAACCTTTGGCTGCTTCTTTGGGAGGCGGAGGCGGCGTGTCCACGCGGGTGAAGAAGGGAGTGTCGTAGCTGGTTAAATCGGCTACGTGGCACCCATATCCGACGCAGGAGTCCATGATGGCTTTAATATCTTGCTTCTGGCCGTCTTCGTCCATAATAGAATACCCTCTGGCCACTTGCTAGATTTCCATGCTTCTATGGTGGCTCATGACCATTCTGAGAGCGTTCTGCGCTATGGATCATGCGTAGGACATGTTCTAGTCCTGGACAAGCTGCAGCATCTCCTTTTCCTTGTCCTGCACCTGAAAGTCAGACATGCTATGCATGTCCGGAACCTTGAGAGCTTCGCCAATATCCTCGATGGATTGGCGAAAGTCATGAAGCAAATCACCGACTTGGGTAAGCCGGTGGGTGCGAGGCTCGGCAGAGGTGGAGTCCGTCAAGTTCAAAGGACCTATGCATATAAAGCAAAACGGTTAAATAAATCCAACATCAAAAGAGTCGAAGAATGTAAACAAGTCAGAAAGATGGAAACATACCAAAGATGACATCATCAACTTTGGTTTTCTCCTGACGAAGACTATGGAGTTCAGCCCAGAGCGCCTCGGAAAGGTCCTTCTCTCTGAATAGCTCGTCGTTGAGATCCGAGATTCTCTGCTCGTGGAGTGCAATCTTGCGATCACGCTCCACGGTGGCCATGGAGGAGGATTCGAGAACTTGAGTAATGCTCTTCTCATGATCCGCCTTAAGCTGGTCTAGCTCTCGGCGGAGATCCTTGTTTTCCACCACCAAGGTCTTCAGATTCTTGGCCTCTTCGATCATAGCACAAGACTGCTTTACCAATGCTGTAAGTCAAAAAGAACAACAGTTCAGCAAAAATATTCGACTATGAAAACACAAGACAAGGTTTGAGTCTCGGAAAGTTTACCTTCGGCCTCATCCTTGGAAACTTTAAGCTCGGTATTTTTAAGTCGGAGAGCTTTTATCTCTCTCTACTTATTGCAGATATTCTTCAACAATTCATGGTTATATGAATTAACTTTCTGTAAGTCATAATACCTAGAGTCAGAAGTCTACTACAGACTCGGGCTAATATTGTAGCTAATATCAGCACGAGCCTTGGGGGCTACACTAGTTCATTCTTTGGCATCATAAGGAAGCATAAACCTAGATTGTATATCCAACTTCATGCTTGGGGGCTAGAGGATATGATATAAAGTACCATAAAGAAAAACGTGAGTTGGAATTCCGACTTACATGATGTTCATGTGTGAGCTTGCTCAGGCACATGTTCACCTCAGTGGTAACCTTCTCGGCGAGGGTGAGTGGAATAACCGGAGGTGGTCGAAGCACACCAGCTCTTAACCCCTCGTCACGAAGGCGGACTTGTTCAAGAAGTTGGGAGTACTTGACGTCCTTCGCTTCTTGTGCTTCTTCTTCGGCAGAAATGGTTCAGCTTCAAGGCATTCCTTTGCCAACCGTTGGATCTCCTCTGCAGATTTCCGAGATAAGCCAAATTTGGCAAGTCCCAGATTGCTCAAGAGGTTATCGATGAAAACTTCTGTCGAGGGATCATTACCCAAAGAGGGTTCACCCTTATCAAAACCTGAGTCACCCATGGTGACGTCAATCTACGACTCAAGGGTCGTTGGCCCTGTTGAGGGAGCTGGATCTTCTGCAACGACCGGAGATGGAGTAATCATCGGCGCTGTAGAAGGTTGAGGGGCAGGAGTCGGAGGAGCCACGGCAGGAGAAGCCATAGTTAGCTTCGTCTGACGCAGGGGCTTTGAGATAGTTCCCTTCCCCTTGCCCTTGATGAGCTGCTTAGCTCTGAGAAAGTAATAGAATGAAGAACATTATATCTCGGAAGAAATCATGAGTAAAGTACAAAGGTGGAAGTTGTGTGGAAAGTTACCTCTTCACAACTGGCACTTCCTTTATGCCGATAGCCACTATCGCAGCTTTGTGGCACAACGTCCGGCAGTGGGACCAATTCTTCCTCCTGAGAAAACTCGGGAGGATATCCCTCGATTGGAGCCAATTCCGACTCGGGGAGGTCGACAAGCTGAAAAGAAGATAGTATATTAGTGTTGCGAAATAATTTAAAAGGAAACACATAAAAAGGGTTTACTGCTAAAGCTTACCGGCACTACAGGGTCTTCCGCTGTATGCATGTCCAGGGACAAATCCGGAATCTTTCTCTTGATCCGCTCCTTTATCAGCCATTTGATTTGGCTTATATAATCTTGTGGCTTTAAGGCCCTGGGGTTGATGTGGAGGGAGTCCTTTTTTGACGCCATGATGGAATGCATCAGTCGGTCGCCGTGGTGCTGGAGAGGCTGGATCCGGCGTGCCACCCAAGACTGGACCAAGTCGGATCCTCTCAGGCCCTTGTGCTTCATCAGGTATTCAATCCGCCTCTTGGCGAGAAGCAGATCGTCACTGAGAGCCGGAGCGACCTTGTCCCAAGATGCTTGAGGCGTGGTGGCTCCGTCGATGAAAGCCGGCAAAGCACTGGCTTTGTCGGGAGAGGGAATATCCTTATGATAGAAAAAGGTAGCCGGCCATTGTTTGACCGACTCACTAGCTAAAATCCGAGGATAAACACACTCGCGTATAACTGAAAGACTAATTGTACCGGTAATGTAAGGATTACCGGTGGTGATGGAGTTTCTCCGGACATGGAAATAGTACCGAAAGAGAGTGAGACTCGGCCTAATGCCAAGATACCCCTCGCACAAAGCCGTATAGGTGCTCATCTATAAGATGGAGTTCGGGGGGAGATGGTGAAGTTGAACGCCGTAATGATCTATCACCTCAGAAAAGAAATATGAGGTAGGAAAGGAGAAACCTCTATCGAGGTGGGTGCTGAAGTGCACTCGCTCGCTGTTGCGAGGGTTGGGGACGGCCTCGCCGAAGCCGCTCCGCCAATCACCGGCGTGGAGGAGCCCTTCTTCTTCTATGCCACGGAGCTTCTCTTCATCGAGGACGCACGGGATCCAGACCCCGCGATTGCTCTCCTTTTCTGCCGCCGCCGCCGTCGCTGTTGCGCCAGAAGTTGAAGTGGAAGCCATTTTCCTGGTGCGCCGATGACCTTGGATGGGCGGCGCTGGGAATTTTTGGGGGCAAGGGAGCTCTGTGCGCGTGGGAGAAGTGGAGGAGAAGGAAACGGCGCAGGAATAGGTGAAGAAGATGAGGAAAAATAATCCTCACCCCTTATAACCGCCGAACCGCGCCAAGATTCGTGCAAATGACACAGTACACATGCCACGCGTCATGGAAAGAACTGGGAAGCCCCCACGTGATGATTACGTTGCCTCGATCTCCACCCGCGCATTGAAACGGCGCCTCGGTTTCGCGAACAGCAGGCCCACCAACGGTCATGCTGACAGGAAATGTTTGTCAGTGACGTGACTTGACCATGACTGGTGTCAGATGACGTCAGAGACCAAGTTCTGGCTTAGTTTGAATATCAAGCTAGAAATCCGAATAATGTACTGATAGGTCCGGCTTATTTTTGAGACCCGGGTCGTATCTTTTGTTTTGAAGTTTCAGGAACCCTTCAAGATTCTGCAAGCCGAAGATCAAGCTAGACGATGATGAATCCGACTTTGGATCTTGGAGACTTCTGGGGCTGCTGTTGGGGATATACTTTCCGGGTATCCTCACAGTTCCTCACTGACCATGGTGGCCCACTTCGGGTTAGAGCTTTGCTTCACGGGTGGCCCAGTCAGGGAGAAGAGACAGAGTCCAGTCCGGCTACGGGAAGGCCCAGAAGACTTACCGACATAGGCCCATAGTGTTACTTGTAGTTCAAGATGTACTCTGTAACCGACTCTTAGTCGTAGCCGGATAGATCTCTCCTGTAAACCCTAGGCCGAATATCTATATAAGCCATCCTAGGGAGAGCCTTTAGGGCAACCTCAATAGTCTACAATCTCAACTCGCACAGGTGAACCCCTTGTAACCCATATTCCGGCTCTGCCGTATTACTGGATTGCTAGCAGGAGTAGGATCCGTCCAAAGCCGGCAGATTCGAACCTGGGTAAACTTGTGTGCTCACCGTCCCGGAACACCATACGTCTCACACCCCTCTCTTCCGCACGCCTCGAGGACCCCCTCATGGCGTACTTGTCATCAATCCGACGACAATATATCTACATGACCACACACACACACTAGTGGATTCTATGATGCAACTTCTGTCACACTGGTGCAACATGCAATATGTTGCTTTCCTATGTGTTTTGGTCTATGCATGTGACCATGCATGGTTTAATACACATGGATCCCATAGAGACATTGCATGATGTGTGTTCTTTTCCTAAACCAGCACACACTGATATATATCCACTAGAGCCACTTGTCCCATCACACCACACATTTCATATATATATGTACAATTGTTCTTTTCCAAAACAACACAAGATGAGATGATATATATCTCTCTACATATATATGCATGACCACACACATGGATCCCCTAGAGACATTGCATGGTTTTTAATTTGACACACGGATCCCCTAGAGACATTGCATGATGTAGTGTGTTCTTTTCCTGAACCTACACACTGACATATATCCACTAGAGTCACTGGTCCACATGTACATGACCACATTGCATATATGTACATTGCTCTTTTCCAAAACCACAATGATGTCTATACACATATGCATGACCACACATGCATATAGTACTCAAGTGGATTCTATGATGGTGCAACCATGCATGCAATGTGTGGAAGCTCCTTTATTTTAATTCATGTGTTTTTAGTTTGTATATGACCACATGGATCTCTCCTAGAGTCATATTGCATGCATGTGTTTTTTTTCCATATTGCATTATTATTGTTGATATATATATAGATCCACATGATGACCACATTGCATATTGTCTGTGTTCTTTTCCAATATAAAATTTTGATACACATAACTCTGTGATGATGCAACTTATGTCACACTGGTGCAACATGCAATGTGTGTAGAAGTTGTGCTTGTCCTATATATATATAGATATATATATGTGCGTGTGTGTATGTTTGGTCTTTAATTGTGACCATGCATGTGGTTTACACATGGAACCCCTATAGTCATTGCATATGTGTTCTTTTTCCTAAACCACATTAATTGATATCCACACTAGCTAGATGTCATTGATCCACATATACCATGTGACCACATTGCATGTGTTATCTTTTCCAAAACCACATTGTTGGTATATATGTACCACACACTAGTGGATTCTGTGATGCAACTTCTGTCACACTGGTGCAACATCCAATATGTTGCTTTCCTATGTGTTTTGGTCTATATGCATGTGACCATGCATGGTTTAATACACATGGATCCTCCCCTAGAGACATTGCATGATGTGTGTTCTTTTCCTAAACCAGTACACACTGATATATATCCACTAGAGCCACTGATCCCATCACATGACCACACATTGCATATATATGTACACTGTTCTTTTCCAAAACAACACAAGATGATATATATATATATATATCTACATATATATATGCATGACCAGACACATGCATATACTCAAGGATTATGTGATGATGCACAAATTATGTCACACTGGTCCATGCATGCATGCAATGTGGAAGCTCCTTTATTTAATTCCTATGTGTTGTTGGTCTCTATGACCAATATGGAATATATATATCTATCTCCTATAGGGATCATATTGCATGCATGTATTCTTTTCCTAACCCACATTGATATGGCCACCAGAGTCATTGATATATCCACACCATAATGATGTGACCACATTTGCATGTATGTACATTGTTCTTCCAAAACCTACCACAATGATATCTCTACACATATGCATGACCACACAATGCATATACTACTCAATTGGATTCTGTGATGATGCACAACTAATAATAATTCTATCACACTGGTGTAACTAACCATGCATGGAGTGTGTGGAAGCTCTCCTTTATTTAACCTATGTGTTTTTTGTCATATATGGATCTCTCCTAGAGTCATATTGCATGCATGTGTGTTCTTTTCCATCCATATATTGCAGTATTGTTGATAGATCCACATGACATGACCATACTGCATGCATGTGTGTTCTTTTCCAACAATATACCACATTTTGATATATATATATATATATATCTACATGATGACCACATATATAACTCTGGATTTTCCAAAACAACACAAGATGATATATATATATATATTTCTACATATATATGCATGACCAGACACATGCATATACTCAAGGATTATGTGATGGTGCACAAATTCTGTCACACTGGTCCATGCATGCATATGCATGCAATGTGGAAGCTCCTTTATTTAATTCCTATGTGTTGTTGGTCTCTATGACCAATATGGAATATATATATCTCCTATAGGGGGTCATATTGTATGCATGTGTTATTTTCCTAACCCACATTGATATATGGCCACCAGAGTCATTGATAGATCCACACCATGATGATCTGACCACATTTGCATGTATGTACATTGTTCTTCCAAAACCTACACAATGATATCTCTACACATATGCATGACCACACAATGCATATACTACTCAAGTGGATTATGTGATGATGCACAACTAATAATAATTCTGTCACACTAGTGAAACTAACCATGCATGCAATGTGTGGAAGCTCTCCTTTATTTAACCTATGTGTTTTTGGTCATATATGGATCTCTCCTAGAGTCATATTGCATGCACGTGTGTTATTTTCCATGCATATATTACATTATTGTTGATAGATCCACATGAGATAACCACATTGCATGCATGTGTGTTCTTTTCCAACAATATACCACATTTTGATATATATCTACATGATGACCACACATATATAACTCTAGATGATGCAACTTATGTCACACTGGTGCAACATGCATGCAATGTGTGGAAGCTATGATTTTCCTATATTGGTCTTTGTGACCATGCATGTGGCTATACACACATGGAACCCCTAGAGTCATTGCAGATGTGTTCTTTTTCCTAAACCAAATTGATATCCACACTACTAGTAGCTAGATGTCATTGATCCACATACATGACCACACTGCATGTGTTCTCTTTTCCAAAACCACATTGTTAATTGGTATATCTACCACACACTAGTGGATTTTGTGATGCAACTTCTGTCACACTGGTGCAACATGCAATATGTTGCTTTAATTCCTATGTGTTTTGGTATGTATGACCATGCATGGTTTATTTTGACACATGGATATCCCCTAGAGACATTGCATGATCGATGTGGGTGTTATTTTCCTAGTACACACTGATATATATCCACTTGAGCCACTGATCCCATTACATGACCACATTGCATACACTGTTCTTTTCCAAAACCACAATGATATAATCTCTATCTAGCTACATGTACACATGACCACACACATGTATATACTCAAGTGGATTATTCTATGATGATGCACAACTTGTGTCACACTGGTGCAACGCCATGCATGCAATGTGTGGAAGCTCCTTTATTAATTAATTCCTATGTGTTTTTGGTCTCTATGACGAACATGGATCTCTCCTAGAGTCATATTTTGCAATGATGTGTTCTTTTCCTAACCCACATTATTGATATGGCCACCAGAGTCATTGTTGATAGACCACACATGATGATTACCACACATCATTGCATTTGTTCTTTTCCAATAATATATACCACATTGATATCTAATTCTAGTGGATTTTGTGATGCAACTTAACGCTTCTATCACACTGGTGCAACATGTGCAATATAATGTGGAAGCTGAGATTTCCTAGCTATATATGTGTGTTTTTGGTCTTTGTGACCAATAATTTGACAATGGACCCCCTAGAGTATATATATATGATGTGTTCTTTTCTAAACCACATTGATATATATATAGACCATAACATGACCACATTTGCATGTGTTCTTTTCCAAAACCATGCATATGATGACCACACACTCTAGTGGATTCGTGATAGATCGATCCAACTTCTGTCACACACTGGTACGGTGCAACATGCAATGTGGAAAGCTACCTCTTTCCTATGTGTTTTTGTCTCTCTGTGACCATAGTTTCTGACACACCCCTATCTAGAGACATTGCATGTGTTCTTTTCCTAAACCACATTTTTATATATATCTACATGATTCTGGTGATGTAACTTCTATCACACACTAGCCGTGCAACATGGAATTGAAAGTTGGTTATTTATTGTTTCATGTATGATGATGTTTAATTTAATTATTCTTGACCCACATGGACCCCCCTAGAGTCATGCATGTGTTCTAACCACATTGATATATCCACTATACTCTAGTCATTCACATGGATATGTGGAAGCTGCTTTAATTTTCCTATGTATTTTGGTCTGTGTAGTGATGCATCTTCTTTGGGCTCAAACTAATTTGGTATATACCATATGTGTTGCTATGACCTAAAACTAACCAAAATTAGGATAAAGGTCCATCGTTCAACCCTAATCTGGAGAAATCCATTGTTCAAAATAAACCACATTTTGAATCTTATCTATAAATTTGAATATATTATCCAAAATACTTACCTCTCCTAAGATCATTATACAAGCCAAAATATAAACTAGTAGTCCACATTATTGCTTTTTCCAAGATTTATTCTTCAATAATTTATAGTTTTGTTCACCAAGGCTCTTTTTAGTGAAGACTTTCTAAAATATGGTTAATTTTTTGAGCCCTCCATCATGCATCCGACGGCCAAGACACCAACCCCAAATTTCCAGGTCAGATCCTCCCTCCCACACAAAATTTGGCGCCTGCGTGGGAGAGTTTCTATGCAAACGAAAATTTCTCGAGCTGTAATTACGTCTGAGCCCACCCGCACAGCGCCACCCAAGCATTCGCGCAAAGGTCATTTACGTAATCTATTTCAAACCCTTTTTATCCCCTCGCCTAAATGAGACAGATCCAAATTTCCCCACCGCCCTCGGCGCCGCCGTCCTCCCCCTTTTCCCCTCACCCTTCCCACCGTCCTCCCTGTTGTCCTCCCCCTTTTCCCCTCTCCGTTGTTCGTCCCTCCGTCCTCTGCCTTTAATCCCATCGTCTCCTTCTGTCCTTCCAGTAATAACCTCTCCGTTACCCTAGCACAAACCCGAGCCCCTCCTCACCGTCCCGGTTTTGTACCACATCCGTCGAGCTCGCCGGTCGTCCACCTCACCGACAACCAACTAACCTTTTATACCACCTCGTTGTACACTTCACCCGCAAAGTCGGCCAGCTCGCCGTCCATCTCCCCGTCTAGCTCGTCGTCTAGCTCGCCGTCCATCTCGCCGTCCACCTCGCTGACAAGGCCTGTCGCCACACTGACAAGGCCCGTCCACCTCGTCGCCCACCTTGTTGATGAGGTATGCTACCTCGCCATCTAGATCGATGCCACGTGCCCCGAGTCATTGCAAGAAACGCGGTATCAAAAAGGCCCTATAGCCTGCAGGCAAGGAAACACGCTCATCCTCGATTCTCATGTTTTTTTACTTTGCGTGAGAAATGTTGTTCATTATCCTGTTCATGCCACCAATTTACCTTTTTTGTTGCAGTTATTCTCTCTTATTTGTTCTGCCTATGAAATTGCTTGTGATTTTACAAGTCTTGTGATCATGGTTGCATTATCCTATTTGTTGCATGAGTTTGACTGCTTCATGACATGTCTGATGAGCAGAGTATAAATTGTTCATAGTAGTTTGTTTTACATGATGATTACTATTGAACAATCAACATCATATGTCATGACTTTTTAATTGCCTATTTTAATTGCATGAAATATGCTTATCCTTCTAATGTTAAATTGCCCTGCCCTACTTATTAGTGCAACCAGCCAACCAATTGACAAGTGAGATTCAGAGTATTTGACTTATGATCAGTTTACATACAGATAAAGTTTGCACTATCTTGGTTGTTCCATTGGTTTGGCTGCTTCATCCTATGTCTTTTGATCAGAGTATAAATTGCTCATAGTGGACTCTATTACATGATGATTACTATAGAACAATCAGCACCATAAGTTATATTTTGTTTATTTGCAGGATAGTTGTTTATCCTGCTTATGTTTTATTGTGATTATCCTCTTTAACTGCATGTATACTATTTCGGCTTATGATCTGTTTTGCGTGTGATAAAGGTTGCATTATCTTGCCTTTCTGCATTAGTTTGGCTGCTTCATCATATGCCTTATGATCATAGTAGAAACTAATCAAAGCGAGCTATCACATGATGAGTTCTATAGAACAATCAGTACAGTAGGTTATGTTTCCTGTTTAATTGCACTATTGCTGCTTATCCTGCTTATGTTTTATTGTCCCACTCTACTTATTACTGCAACCAATTGGTGAATTGTCCAGCTTGTTCATCGTCTTGTCTCTTGCTTTGCTTTGGCTGCTTCATCGGTAGTCTTGTGATATGAGATTTAGAGTAGAAGTTCCTCAT
This sequence comes from Avena insularis, assembly GCA_023614405.1. Lineage (NCBI taxonomy): Eukaryota > Viridiplantae > Streptophyta > Magnoliopsida > Poales > Poaceae > Avena > Avena insularis. The sequence goes on along the minus strand of CM042686.1, from coordinate 426,739,910 downwards.
AGTGGACTGTTGGACATTATGATTAGTATAGAACAATCAATACCATAGGACATAGGTTATATTTTTGTAGCTTACTAAAGAGTTGTTTATTCATGATAGAACCACAATTGCATCCCATGAAAGAAAGACAGCTAGAAAACATCACGAGAAACAATGCATGGATGCAAAAAATGGGTCTTAGGCCCCTTGTTTATCCATCTCCCACTGAATTATCCCCTAAAAAGAGCAAGGATGAAGGCTCTAGATCTGACTATTATCCTGAAGAGGAGGGGGAGGATGAGCTGGAGGTAGTCCCCTTATTTACCTACTCATCTTTTGTGTAATTATTTGGTTACTTAATTTTCCATATATGTTGTGCTTTTTTATTATCCTGAATTGACTACCTTTGAATTGTGTAGACTGAGAAGAGGAAATATAAGAAGAAACTTGTCATCATGACAAGGATGGTTGCTGGTGGTGGATCAGCTGCTCGGAAGCGCGTCTCGTTTAGCATGGATGCCTTGACAGAAAGTATAAGACATACTAGGTCCAAGGGGAATCCTCCGTAAGTACTTCCACCTCCAAGTTCTCCACGGCGCCCGCCAAGACCGCCAAGTGCTGCGACCTCTTCGCAAGAAACTCAGAGTCCTGCAGATCCTGATGCTTGAGGAGAGAAGGTAGCAGCCCAAATCAAGATGGCAGCACTCCATGGCAGGAAGACAGCAATCCAAGACTGTTGGGAATATGCCTTAGAGGCAATCATATATGATGTTATTCCCAATGTATTCATAAAGTAATAAAGTTGTCCATGTATAAACTACTAATATGTATCATTGAATATGTGATTCGATTGTGGAACTATATATTCATGTTGTTCATACTAGTTGTCCTTAGTCGTTGAGGTTGTGCTGGACACACAACTTAGACTAATGTGAAAGTTGGCTGATGACACGGTTCCACTTGTCATGGGCATGGAGATGCTATTCCGACTTACACTGATTCGGCTAAAGAGTTTAGCGAATCGGACTGACCCACAATTGAGATGCAACGAGCATGTTGTCAGTTGCAGTCTCAAGCAATGGAATCCTTTGACCTGAGGTGATCGCATGATCCGAGTTGTGGATCGTCAACTTAGGTCCTATCAAACGTTGTTCCGTAAATGGGCAATTATAAAGGTAGGGTTCGGGTTGGTTGTGAAGCAAGCTACGTGATGTGGATTACCAAGATGGGATTTTCCCCTCCGTAATGGAGAGATATTCTCTGGGTCCTCTCGTGTGATATGATTTGGAAGCATGGCCATGCGCGACTTGGTTAAGTGTTAACCAAGGAGTTGGACTAAGTGTTAGTCCAATGAATCGTATATCACGGAATGAGAAGAGAGAGTCGAGCTATTAAAGGGATGGCAACAACTCGCCTATAGCTTGACAAGATATATCGTGAGGTAAAAGGACTTGGACGAAAGTCACATTGAGAAAGGTTTGTCTTCTGACTTTATGACACTTGGGAGTTGGCACGCCTTGCTAGAGGCTGCTACCAACTATTGACTCGGAGTGGTGACTCATGTCGTGTCCAGGTGTACGTGAACCTACAAGGTCACACACTTAAGGGAAAAGAGCCCATATGGATTCAGTCCATGTGGAGATTGGGATATGGCCTAGATGGGCCTCAAGCGTTGAGCCCAGCTAGGAGTGTATATAAGTGGAGTGACAAGGGATTGTCCCTGACCTAGCCGTCACTTTCTCCACTCCCATTTCAGGCTAGACAGGATCTAGCAGTCCTCTGCCTGGAGCTCCTTCCTGTACGTGTGGATACCGGTAGAGGCGTTGCACGTGCGGCGCTGGAGACAAGGAGGTCCGCGGGGATCTAGACGTGTTGTACGGGGATCGTTCGGCACGGCATCAACTGACGCGCTTCATCAACAATCCACACCTGCGCGTCTAGTAGTAAATCTCGTGGCCTATCACCTGAGTTGGATCTTGAGAGTACCGCGTAGGGTAAAAAGTTTTGTTTATCTCTGCGTGGCTCAACAGTGGTATCAGGTCGTTACCTTCTGGTTTTAGGCTCGAGATCATGCATATGTGATATGCGGTTGGCATTACATTGGATCTAATTGTAGTTTTGGTGGTCGATCTATGAGATAGATCAGTTTTGTATGAAGTTGATTAGATCAACTGTACTCGGGGAATGGATGATCTGGTTTCCGTGATCTAACTGCTAAGGTCGTGGAACGACATACCCCTACCGGTCGGCTTCCGCCATCAGGTAGACTATGACACGTAAATCTAGATGCAGTGATCGAAGATCAAAGAGTTTGGTCGAATCGGAGTATGGATCTTATTTGGGTAAAATTCTTTTATCCGATGATGAAATCAATGTTCGAACCACCGGCTTCGCCCTGTCGTAGCGCCTTAGATGTCGTTGCGAGTTTCACAATGCCGGTAGATATCGTATCTATGCATAACTTGTTTTTGCAGGATGATGTTGTGAATGGTATGGCTTATATGCATGTGATGTGTGTAATCCATACGTGATCTGTGTATCACAGTTTTGTCAGCCGGCTAGAGCCTATGTGTTGTCATTTTATTGTATAACGACCTGCGTGTCGAATTCTCTATGTAATTTACATTACTAGCTAGTGTAGCTGTTTGGAGAACCCAGATGGCATGCAAGTCGATGTACAAGTCGGCTACATGGTGTAAGACGGCACATGACAAGATTTGACACGAGTCGAATTACAATCTTTGTGGAGATGGAGATCACCATGAAGAGAGCCATACCATTTCACATTATAATTTCTTTATTTTGTGTTATTGTTATGTCTCTGTTTTACCTCTATTAGATAGTTGGTAGAAAGTAATCCCTCAAAGAAGGTCTAGTCGGTTTCCCCGCCAAATGCTGCATCATCACAAGTCGGACATTTTTGGTAGTGGGCACATAAAATTGAGTGCTATCAATTCTTTCCGACTAGGTGGGTTCGAGTCGGACTCTTATAGCGGAAGCACTCGGTAATCTAGACGGGTCTATCACAGCGGTTGTGGGACTCGGGGAAAAGTCGGATGGGAGCCGGGGCATGTGATGCCACCCATCCAATAGGAGTATTATGAGATACGATTGACAAGGAGTTGTCTACCTAGATCACTTGACGGCTAGCAGTGATGCTAAAGCTCACTAGTCGGCTTGCTTATTTAGGATCCTGAATCACTAAGTAACCATTGGAGGGGTGTTGGTTCTAGTGGGAGCATAAGTATTAAAGTGTTTAATATGCTTGCTCTTTTATGAATACATGTCTTAAGTGTTTTGCATATTTTTCTGTTGTAGATCAATGGCACCTAGCAGTCTCCCTCAGATTTCTAGTTTTGCTTTGAGAACCATCTTAGAGAAAGATAAGCTAAATGGAACAAACTTTACCAACTGGTATCGTAATCTGAGAATTGTTCTCAAGCAAGAAAAGAGGGGCCATATCCTAGGCAACCCACTTCTAGATGAGCCGAATGAGAATGCGAGTGTCGCAACCACCAATGCCTACCGTAGGACATGTGATGAGTCTACGGAGATTAGCTGTCTCATGCTTGCTCACATGGAACCGGACTTGCAGCAGCAGTTCGTGAATGTTGAGGCCTACGATATGATCGAAAGCCTCAAAAGTATGTTCCAGGCTCAGGCAAAGACTAAGAGGTATCAAGTCACTCAGGCCTTGTTGAGCTGCAAGCTGAAGGATGGCGATCCACTGAGTCCGCATGTGATCAAGATGGTTGGTTACGTGCAGTCTCTGGAAAGGCCGGGCTACCCCATTAGCGAAGAGTTCACTACGGACATAATTCTGAACTCTCTTCCTAGTGCGTATGGTCAGTTCATATCGAACTACCACATGCATGGTATGGATAAGAAGCTCACTAAATTACATGGGATGCTCAAGCAGGCTGAGGCGGATCTCAAAAAAGGCGCTAGTCAAGTGTTGATGGTGCATAATAAGGCTAAGTTCAAGAAGAGTTCTTGGACTAAGAAGAAGAAGGCAAAGTCGGGAGGTAAGGCTGAGGACCCGGTCCAAAGCGGTTCCTCAGGGACTAAGTCATCTCCTGAAGCCAGATCCACTTGCTTCTATTGCAAGGCGGATGGCCACTAGAAGAGGAATTGCAGCAAGTATCTGGCTGATAAAGCCAAGAGTGGAGGTGTGACTTCCGGCTCAGGTACACTTGTTTGCAATGTTATAGAAATTTATCTTGCGGATGCACCTGGTAGTTCTTGGGTATATGATACCGGATCAGTTATTCACATCTGCAACTCGTTGCAGGGACTGGTAAGAACTAGGAGCGTCGCGAGAGGCGAGGTTGACATTCGAGTCGGCAACAAAGCGGGAGTCGCTGCATTGGAAGTCGGCACGATGCAACTTCATTTACCTTCTGGATTCATAATGGAGCTAAATAATTGTTATTATGTTCCAGTGCTTAGTCGAAACATCATTTCTGCCTCATGTTTGATGAGATAAGACTATGAGCCGAATATTAAGAATAATGGTTGTTCTTTGTATTTGAATGATATGTTTCACGGCTTCGCACCCGTCCAGGACGGGTTATTTATTTTGAATCTTGATGGTGAATCTGTCTATAATATAAATGTGAAAAGTATCAAATGATTTGAATATGACTTACTTTTGGCATTGTCGGCTTGGTCATATAAGTTGGAAACGCATGAAGAAGCTCCATGATGATGGACTCCTAACTTCGTTCGACTTGGAGTCGTTCGAGACATGTGAATCCTGCCTACTCGGCAATATGACCAAGACACCTTTTGCAAAGAGTTGTGAAAGGGCATCTGACTTATTGGGACTAATACATAGTGATGTATGTGGCCCGATGAGCACGATAGCTAGAGGTGGTTATGAGTACTTCATTACCTTCGCTGATGATTTAAGTAGGTATGGATATATCTACTTGATGAAACATAAGTCGGAAGCCTTTGAAAAGTTCAAGGAATTCCAGAATGAGGTACAGAATCAACTCGGTAAGAGAATAAAGTTTCTTCGGTCGGACCGAGGAGGCGAGTACATGAGCCATGAGTTTGATGACCATCTGAAGAGTTGTGGAATAGTTCCCCAGCTCACTCCTCCAGGGACATCGTACACAAACGGTGTGTTAGAAAGGAGGAATCAGACCTTGTTAGACATGGTACGATCAATGATGAGTCGGACAGATCTGCCTTTATCATTTTGGGGTTATTGTCTAGAAACTGCAGTGTTCACACAAAACAGAGTACCATCAAAGTCGGTAGAGAAGACACCGCATGAGATGTGGACTAGCAAGAAGCCGATTTTGTCTTTTCTTAAGATTTGGGGTTGTGAAGCTTTTGTCAAGCGACTTCAGTCGGACAAGCTTACAGCCAATTCGGATAAGTGTATTTTCGTGGGGTATCCGAGGGAAACCTTGAGTTACTACTTCTACAACCGAGAAGAGGGCAAAGTGTTTGTTGCTCGGAACGATGTCTTCCTTGAGAAAGAGTTTCTCAGTCACGGAGTCAGTGGGAGCACGGTGCAGCTCGAAAAAATTCGAGAGATACCAGTCAGCAGTGAGTCGGCAAAAGCCTTAGAAGTTGAGCCGGTCGTGGTACCTGAGCTGGCAACTGCATCAACACTGTGAAGATCGGCCAGATTGCGAAGTGTTCGTGTTGTATTGTTGTTGTACAGTGATGAGCTGGCAACCTATTCGGAAGTGATGGTGGGATCCGATTCTGAGTCATGGTTTGGAGCCATGAGATCCGAGTTAAAGTCCATGGATGAAAATCAAGTTTGGAACTTGGTTGATTTGCCAGACGGTGCAAGACCCGTCGAGTGCAAATGGGTCTTTAAGAAGAAAACTGATATGGATGGAAATATTTCCGTCTATAAAGCACGGCTTGTCACGAAGGGGTTCCGACAGGTTCAAGGAGTTGACTACAATGAGACTTTCTCACCCGTAGCAATGCTTAAGTCAGTTCGGATCATGTTAGCTATAGCATCCTATTTCGACTATGAGATATGGCAGATGGATGTCAAGACGGCTTTCCTCAATGGAAATTTAACCGAGGACGTGTATATGATACATCCCGAGGGTTTTGTCGATCCGGCTAATGCTGACAAGGTACGCAAACTTTGGAAATCCATTTATGGGTTGAATCAAGCATCTCAGAGTTGGAACATTCGCTTTGATGAGGTAGTCAAATCGTTTGGCTTCATCAAGAGTGATCATGATTCTTGTCTATACAAGAAGTTTAGTGGGAGCAAAGTAAACTTTCTGATCTTATATGTGGATGACATATTATTGATTGGAAATGATGTCCAGATGTTGCAAGAAACCAAGGAATCATTGGAAAAGAGTTTTTCGATGAAAGACTTGGGTGAGGCGACTTACATACTAGGAATCCGGATCTATAGAGATAGATCAAGGCGGCTCATTGGTTTGAGTTAGAGTACTTACTTGGACAAAGTATTGAAGAAGTTCAACATGGAATCGTCTAAGAAGGGGTTCTTACCGATGTCCCATGGCGTGAAACTTAGCAAGACTCAGTGTCCTTCGACAACTGATGAGCGAAGTCGGATGAGTGTGATTCTATATGCTTCTGCAGTCGGATCCATCATGTATGCTATGATTTGTACTAGGCCGGATGTTTCCTATGCTCTAAGTGTTGTGAGAAGATACCAGGTTGACCCTAGAGAGATACACTAGGCAGTGGCTAAAAATATTTTTAAGTACTTGAGAAGGACTAAGGATATGTTCCTAGTTTATGGAGGTGAGGATGAACTCAGTGTAAGGGGTTACACGTATGCGAGTTATCTTACTGACTCGGATGATTATCGTTCGCAATCTGGATATGTGTTTGTGATAAACGGAGGGGCTGTGAGCTGGAAGAGTTCCAAGTAAGAGACGGTGTCAGCGTCCACAACTGAGTTAAGTATATTGTTTCCTCGGAGGCGGCAAAAGAAGCCGTTTGGATGAGGAATTTCCTCATGGATCTTGGTGTGGTTCAAGGCTCGTCCAATCCGTTAGACGTGTATTGTGACAACAATGGTGCTATCGCACAAGCCAAGGAACCTAGACAACACCAGAAGAACAAACATATACTCATGCGGTACCACCAGATTCGCCAGTTCGTGGATCAAGGTGATATCAAGTTATGCAAGGTACACACGGATGCAAATATTGCGGATCTATTGACAAAGCCACTTCCACAGCCGAAGCATGAGGCGCACCTGAGAGCTATGGGAATTAGATGCCTAGACATGTGATGTCGGATGATTGACTCTAGTGCAAGTGGGAGACTGTTGGGAATATGCCCTAGAGGCAATCATATATGATGTTATTCCCAATGTATTCATAAAGTAATAAAGTTGTCCATGTATGAACTACTGATATGTATCATTGAATATATGATTCGATTATGGAACTATATATTCATGTTGTTCATACTAGTTGTCCTTGGTCGTTGAGGTTGTGCTGGACACACAACTTAGACTAATGTGAAAGTTGGATGATGACACGGTTCCACTTGTCATGGGCATGGAGATGCTATTCCGACTTATACTGATTCGGCTAAAGAGATTAGCGAATCGGATTGACCCACAGTTGAGATGCAACGAGCATGTTGTCATTTGCAGTCTCAAGCAATGGAATCCTTTGACCTGAGGTAATCGCATGATCCGAGTTGTGGATCGCCAACTTAGGTCCTATCAAATGATGTTCCGTAAATGGGCATTTATAAAGGTAGGGTTCGGGTTGGTTGTGAAGCAAGTTGCGTGACGTGGATTACCAAGATGGGATTTGCCCCTCCGTAATGGAGAGATATTCTCTGGGCCCTCTCGTGTGATATGATTCGGAAGCATGGCCATGCGCGACTTGGTTAAGTGTTAACCAAGGAGTTGGACTAAGTGTTAGTCCAGTGAATCGTATATCACGGAACAAGAAGAGAGAGTCGGGCTATTAAAGGGATGGCAACAACTCGCCTACAGCTTGACAAGATATATCATGAGGCAAAAGGACTTGGATGAAAGTCACATTGAGAAAGGTTTGTCTTCTGACTTTACGGCACTTGGGAGTTGGCACGCCTTGCTAGAGGCCGCTACCAACTATCGACTCAGAGTGGTGACTCGTGTCGTGTCCAGGTGTACGTGAACCTACAGGGTCGCACACTTAAGGGGAAGGATCCCATATGGATTCGGTCCATGTGGAGATTGGGATATGGCCTAGATGGGCCTAAAGTGTTGAGTCCGGCTAGGAGTGTATATAAGTGGAGTGACAAGGGATTGTCCCTGACCTAGCCGTCACTTTCTCCACTCTCATTTTGGGCTAGACAGGATCTAGCAGTCCTCTGCCTGGAGCTCCTTCCTGTACGTGTGGATACCAGTAGAGGCGTTGCACGTTCGGCACTGGAGACAAGGAGGTCCGTGGGGATCTGGACGTGTTGTATAGGGATTGTTCGGCACGGCATCAACTGACGCACTTCATCAACAATCCGCACTTGCGCATCTAGTGGTAAATCTTGTGGCCTATCACCTGAGCTGGATCTTGGGAGTACCGCGTAGGGTAAAAAGTTTTGTTTATCTCTGCGCGGCTCAACAAAGACGAGCAGACAGCTGCCCCAGGCAAGCAACCAACTCCCCAAGGAAAGCACATTATATTGTTTGAATGGCACTTATTATATGGTAGAACACTAACTCCACATTATATGTTTGTAGATGATTTTGGCCATCATCCTTCTGAAGACACTATTAAACATGATGATCCTCAAATTGTCTTGAGGGAAAAAACATGGGGAAGTAGCGTGAGAACATGTCCAAAGGAGGAAAGATTCCATTTGCCATTCCTCCAGGAAGAACTATTGCTTCCAAGTTCGCCACTGAGTGTGCAAAAACAGTCAGGAATTGTATGCCTATCTTCCCCCGCTGGAAAGAGTACAAGGAGAGGCCGGATGTCAGAGCAGACTTCTATGATAGAGTTTCCGTATGTTCTGTGACTCAACGGCCCTTTTCTTCTCATTACTATTCAAGAAGAGGCTAATGCACGATGTTTTATTTCAGCAAAAGTTTGTCATGGATGCATCACACCCAGATGTGCAGGTTGCTTGCAACTAGCAGTTAATGAGGCATGCAAGAATTCAAAGGAATCTCCTGAAGAAGCAGTTTTTTGACTCCCTCCCACTGAATGAAGTAACAAGGATTTCTCCCATTGAACACATGAACAATGCAGAGTGGTGCAAGCTTGTTGATTCTTGGACTGACCCTAGGAACCAGGTCAAGTCTTGTCTACTCAACTTCCCCCTGTTTGTGTTTAACCAGGACTACCTCTTATACTCTATGCTCTCTCTTTGTGTAGGCCCGTTGCCTAATAAACAAGCAAACAAGAAATAGACAACCTTATCGCAGTGACTTGTTTTTCTGTGACAGCCGGGGCTTCTCCAATCATAGTGTGAAAAAAGCAACAGTAAGCCCTCCAGGATACTTTTCATCTTTCTCGTCTTCCAAAATTTCAATGCCATATTTGTCTCTGAAATGAGTATGATCATTTGTAATTTGCTGGATATTTTTCTAATGTTTGATTCTATTCCTAAAACTCAATAGGCAACCAAGGAAAGCAAGATGGCACCTAATGGTTCAGAACATATCACTGAGGCTGAACAACCTCCTTCCACCAACACGGTGCACTATGCGCTGTCGCGGGACATCAGCATCCATTCTTCAAGACCATCCAAGACTCTCCTTGAAGCGCAACTTGGGGCTCAGAGAGCAGGGAATGCGATACTGCGCAGTGCCATTGTGGGGTTGCAAACGGAGAGACCATATGGCAAGGCAGGAGCCCTGAAGGAAGCGCAGGTGGTGTGGAAGAATCTATACCAGGTCCATCTTTGTCATCTTCGTATAATTCAATACCCTCTTTGTCCATGAAGATGTGCTTGGAATTTGCTTGCTACTTTTCTAATGTTTGCTTCTATATCTATCAGGCACCCATTGGAAGCACGGTGGCACCATCTGCTGCAGAAGATGGCATTGAGTATCAACCCCTTGCTTCCACTGATGAAAGCATCCATGCTTCAAGACCAACCAGCTCTCTCCTTGAAGCACAACTTTTGGCTGAGAGAGCAGCGAATGAGGCACTGAGCAGATACATTGCAGCATTGTTGAAGGAGATAGAAGCAAAGAATGAAGCGCGGAAAGCACTTGTGAACTTCACAGACCTTATAAATGCATCACTTCAGCAATTCTTAGCTATATTGTGTAAGTGAACTACTGGTGTGACTCAAATCTTGTTAGGCTCTTTTCTTTATTTTGTTGGAAACTTATGTGCGAACCTATTTATGTCCCCTGAAACATGTGCCCTGCAATTTCTGTCATTTTGATCTGGACGATGCAATCTAGCAACGTTGCCAGCACTCTTCTCCAACATAAATGAAAACGTCATGCTTGTTTAGTTGATGAAAATATTTCTGTCACTGATAGACGCCTACGTGGCACACTTTCACTCGTCAACATCCTCGACGAAACATGAATTTCATCTCTTATGCCCTGGTGAATTGAGTTCGTCATGCGTTGGAGATACGCGTCCAGCCTCATTGGTACACGATTCGCGCCGTAGATGGACCACGTGTTACCTTCCTATTGGTCCATGTTTCGCCCTGAAGATCGGCCACGCGTAAGCTGGCCAGCTTATTTCCGTGACAAAAACGAAATTCGTCTCCACCAGCGTGATGAAATGGGAAGGATGACATAATCAAATGAAAGGATGATGTCAGCAAATGGTGCTAGCGGAATCAGGTCATGACAGAAAAAACGTTAGGAAGTTGATGACGTCGTAGACAGCGAACATGATGTCAGCAAACGTTGCTGACAGCCACCTGCGATGTCGTCTGCCATGTGGCATCGTTCATGACAAAATAAAAACGTCATGAAGGACTAGGCCTGGGCTGGTCCAGTTTGTCGCGACGAAATTGGAGGAACGTCATGGATGGGCCGTGGCATTTTCAGACAGAAAAAACGTCACGGATTGAATTATGCCGTGAGGTCCATGACCTATTTTTTCATCGCAGAATTCGTCGCGAATGGCCATCTATGATGTTTTGGCCCTCATCCACGATGATATCAGATCGTCATGAACCACCCAGATTCTTGTAGTGTCTTTCACCATATTTTAGCAGGTTGTAGTTAAAACCAAGGAGGAGTCCTTGGAAGGCAGGACTGAAAGTTGTGATCCCTCTTCCCATTCATCCTCCCATTGCATTTCAGAAGCAAACAACTTACTTAACCGTCCACCTAGAACAACTCCCGCAGGTGATACATATATAAAGGTTGTATTGCATGCAAAGACAAAGGGTGTATCTACGCTTAGATCTGTAGCGGAAATGTTGAAGAAGAGGACAGATGATACATTGAAGCGAATCACCATGTACCGATCTCTCATTGATGATACCAACACTTTGTAATCATTCAGAATGTCAAACTTGTTGTATAATCTATTGTAATAAACTTTTATTGTTGTGTAATAAGTAGTTTAAATTTGTGTGTGTTAATTAATTGATGTCTTAACATTCCTGTGTTGTAGAACATTAAAACAACATGAACATGGATGGTCCAAAACAAACATAAAAAGGGGAGAATAGTAGAAGCATAGAATAGTAGAAGGCTAGAACAGTAGAAGGCCAAAATAGAAGGCCAGAACAGTAGAAGGCCGGAACTCCAAATGCCAGAACAGTAGAAGGCCGGAACAGTGGAAGTCCGGTATAGTAGATGACCAAAATAGTGAAAGACCTGAACAGTAGAAGGCCAGAATAGTGAAAGGCCTGAATAGTGGAAGGCTAGAACAGTTAAAGGCCTCAATAGTAGAAGGTCGGAACTCCTAAGGGCAGAACAATAGAAGTCCCAAACATTAAAAGACCAGTACAGTGACAGGCCACTACTATTGGGAAACACGCAGATCAGCCAGGCCGAAAACAAAAAACTTTCCTGCTCCAACAAGGTCTCTGGTAAGCCACCCCAAGATCCGACCAAGGTCAAAGGCAATAGTTTGTACCTCTTAACGGTAGGTATGGAAGCTGAGGTAGCGTGTCACGGTGGTGCCATGTGTTCCCCTCGACTCGTCTGGCTCCAGCGAACTTCTCGATCCTAGGACCACCTCGTCGCTGGTTCCATGCTCCTCCTCGCCTCCGACTATGCCGCCGCGCAACATCGTCGACGAGCACCGCAGGAGTGGTGCCTCTGTTGTCACACATACATACAAGGTGGAACAGCAGTAAGAGAGATGCTAGTCTTGGTATTGCTGCCACAGGACAGCAAGGTGGTTGCCAAGTCTAGTGAAACCCTAGGGATCAACACTGGATCGTTTGTCTACCACCACCTACCTTCCTTTATATAGGCGAGTAGGTGAGGGAACACATCACTTGTGTCCCTCGGTCCTAAACCCTAAGCCTAGTCAATGTGGGTCCAACCCATTGACACGTGTCCCTGTCCGAACAAGTCCAACTTGCCAGCTTGTGATAGTCGGATTAACACACGCCTAGTCCCACTCTCTTAAGTGTGTGATCCCACAGGTTTACGGTAAGCCAGACAAAACTTAGTAATCATTCAGTCAGAGCCGTAGCTTAGTGACTTTACGACTAGAGCTGATAGTCGGTAGCGGCCTCTAGCAAGACTTGTCGACTCCTAGTTTCCGCAAGTGCACTCAGTGTGACGATCTGTTCGAGTCCCTTTGCCTCATGATATTGATGATAAACCACATGGGAGATTCTGTCATCCCAGTGTCGGTTCACTCTCTTCTCGTTCTAGTGATAATTGATTCCCTCCAGCTTCACTAAGTCGGACTACCTCGATCAACACTTGATCGAGTAGCGCATGGTCATGCTTCTAAATCATATCACACGAGAGGTCCCAAAGAATATCTCTCCGAGATGGAGGGGCAAATTCTGTCTTGGCTGATCTACGTCACGCAGATTGCTTCAAAGTCGGCCCAAGACCACCCTTATCACTCCCAGTTACGGTGAGCGGTAGATGGAGTCAAAGCCGGCTTTTCCACAACTTGGATCATGCGATCCGTCAGGTCTAAGGATTCCATTGTGTTAGTCAAAGTGTATGATGGTGTGATCGTGTCCTACTAACCTTTGGATTGGTCCGGCTATCGTACCTCTTCCGACTAGTCAATGCAAGGCAGATAGCATCTCCATGCTCATGACACGTGAAACATTCTCATCTTCTGACTTACAAATTAGTCTCGGCAGTGGGTTTCCCTCCCAACCTCAAACGACTAAGGACAAACTGGCTAGGGCTAGATATGAGCATGTGGTTCCACACCTGCAACAATTACAGTGACATATACAACTAGATCTAAGCCGGATTTTGGGTTACAAATAAATGGCGGAATGTGACCCTCTAGGGCATCATTCCTAACAGTCTCCTACTTGCACTAGAGTCGAACACTCAGGAATCTATAGGCCTTAGACATATCATGCACATTGCTCTTACGTGCGCCTCAAACTTAGGTTGTGGAAGCGGCTTCGTCAATGGGTCTGCAACATTTGCATCCTTGTGTACCTTGCATAGCTTAATTTCTCCACGATCGACGAACTGCCGAATCAGGTGAAACTTCCTAAGTGTGTGCTTGTTATTCTAGTGTGCCCATGTTTCCTTAGCTAGTGCAATAGCACTAGTATTATCACAGCACACGTCTAATGGACTAGACAAACCCGGAACAACATCGAGTTCAATCCGAAAATTTCTGATCCAACCCCCTTCTTTTGCTGCCTCTCAGGCATCAACATACTCAGCTTCCATAGTAGAATCAGCCACCAATTCTTGCTTGGAACTCCTCTAGCTCACTGCACCTCCGTTTACTATGAAGACATAGCCGGATTGTGAGCGCGAGTCATCCAGGTCGGTCTGAAAGCTAGCATCCGTGTAACCCTTTACACCTAGCTCTTCCTCACCACCATAGACTAGGAACTCATCTTGATTATGTCTCAAGTACTTAAATATATTATTTACTGTTGTCCAATGGCCTTCGCCAGGATCTGACTGATATCTACTTGTTAGACTTAGAGCATAGGAAATATCCGGCCTAGTACATATCATCGCATACATGATCGATCCTACTGCCACATCATAAGGGATCCTCTCCATTCGACTTTGCTCATCAGCCGACGTTGGGAATTGAGTCTTACTAAGTTGGATTCCATGCGCCATCGGTAAGAACCCCTTCTTAGCCAAATCCATATTGAACTTCTTCAATATCTTATCTAGATATGTACTCTGACTCAAACCTATGAGTTTCCAGGATCTATCTCTATAGATTTTGATTCCTAGTATAAATGCCTCCTCACCCAAGTCCTTCATTTGGAAACACCTTTCCAAAGAATCCTTGGTTTCTTGCAACATTAGAACATTGTTTCTGACTATCAATATGTCATCTACATACAGTAGCAGAAAAACAACCGAGCTTTCACTAAACTTCCTGTATACACAAGAATCTTGTTCACTTTTGATGAAGCCAAACGATTTGACCACTTCATCAAAACAAATGTTCCAACTCTGACTTGCTTGCTTAAATCCATAGATGGATTTCCGAAGCTTGCAAACTTTGTTAGAACTAGTCGGATCGACAAAGGAAAACGATATGATACCCCCGGGGGATCGCATGTTTCTATCCCCTGGGTCGCTGTCGCGAACGAGAGGCCACGCACGCTTCGGTTCCATTTCGCCTTTATCCCCTCGCCATGTTCTTGCACGCCCGTGTCACTGCAGCCGCGTCGCCGCAGCCTCGCCTCGCCGCAGGCTCACCTGTCGGCCACCACCTCACCGTAGCCTCGTCCCACTACCTAGCCGTGCCACCACAGCCCTAGAGCTCGACCACGAGTCAGAGGCGCTGGCTCTCGACGACTCCAGCCTTCCCATCTCCGCACATACTCAGCCATGGCAATAATCTCTGGCCATTGACGAGCTATGCTTCCCACGCTGGTGGTGGCGCTGCCCGCACCGGTGGAGGATTTGCGCCGGTTTGCGGTGGCAGGTGCTGCTAGCTAGTGGTGGTGCTACCCCGTGTCGGTGGTAGTGCTACTCCCTGCCCTACTATGATCTGTGTGAGGCTCTACTACAAGCAGTCACCATACTTTCTACAGAGGCATGCTGGCCTCGCTATAGAGGCACGGCGAGGGAGAGGTATAGTGGAGGTGCCTTTTTGCTACAAGCGATGTGAGGCTCTACTATAAAGGCACGACGGTCTTGCTACAGAGGTATGTCATCGTCTTCTTCGGCAACAGCATCAACCTTGCTATAGAGGTACGACATCACCTTCTCCGGTGACGGCTTTTTTGCTACAAAACGGTGTGAAGCCCTACTACAAGGGCACAACAGCCTTGCTACAGAGGCACGGTGGCGTATTCTCCGGTGACATCTTGTTCTCCATCGACAAAACCTTTTTGCTACAATTTTTAACTTTTTTTACTACAAACGTTTTATGATTTTGCTACAATAGTGCAAAGTTTTTGCTACGAGATCTCTGGCAAGGTCTTCCGACGAAAGTCTCCGGTGATGTTGGATTTGTTACATTAGCACGGAAAGTTTGCTACATAGTCTCCGTCGAGATCTCCGGCGAGATTTGTCTTTTTATTTTTTGTCTCGAGAGTGAACCGTTTTTTGCTACATGTAGCAAAAGAGGGATATTTTGTAGCAAAAATAGATGTTTTTGTAGAAAAAGCGGGATTGGGGGTATTTTCTAGGACACGTGGCAGCCTGGGGACCCGGGGGATCGAGGGGAGTTATCCCCCGGGGTACGCCTAGCATGTCCCATCCACACAACCCTCGGGATGTATCATATACATGTCCTCGGTTAAATTTCCATTAAGGAAAGCCATTTTGACATCCATCTGCCATATCTCCCAATGGAAATATGTAGCTAGTGCTAACATGATCCTTACTGACTTAAGCATCGCTACTGGCGAGAAGGTCTCGTCATAGTCAACACCTTGAACTTGCCAGAACCCATTCGTGACAAGACATGCTTTATAGACACAAATATTTCCGTCTTGGTCAGTTTTCCTCTTAAAGACCCATTTGTTATCGATGGATCTTGCACCATCTAGCAGATCAACCAAGTTCCAAAATTGATTGTCATCCATGGACTTTAATCGGATATCATGGCTCCAAGCCATGACTCGGAATCAATACTTCCCATCACATCCTGATAGGTAGTTGGCTCATCGTCGCCAAACATAAGTACGTATCCACATAGTCTTGATAATCTTAGTGGATCTGGTGCATTTTTCGGCTTAGGCACAATGTCCGGCTCAACCTCCAAGGTTGTTGACTTGTCCTGAGTCAGTGAATCCCAAATTTCTTTGAGGTTCACCCTATTCCCACAATCTTTCTGGCTTAGAAACTCTTTCTCCAAAAAGACCCTATTTCGAGTGACAAACACTTTGCCCTCTTCTTGGTTGTAGAAATAGTAACCCAAAGTTTCCTTAGGGTAGCCTACGAAAACTACCTTATCCGACTTGGGGTTGAGCCTGTCAGATTGTAACCTCTTGACAAAAGCTTCACATCCCCAAATCTTAAGAAAAGCCAGGGAGGCTTCTTGCTCGTCCACATCTCATGTGGTGTCTTTTCTACCGATTTTGATGGTACTTTGTTTAGTGTTATCATTGTCGTCTCTAGACAAAAACACCAGAATGATAAAGGTAGATCCGTCTTACTCATCATAGACCTCACCATGTTTAACAAGGTTCGGTTCCGCCTTTCTGACACACCATTCCTCTGAGGTGTTCTCGGAAAGGTGAGCTATGGAACTATTCCACAACTCTTGAGACGTTCATCAAACTCATGGCTCATATATTCGCCTCCATGATCTGATCACAGAAACTTAATATTCTTGCTGAGTTGGTTTTGCACTTCACTCTGAAACTCTTTGAACTTTTCAAAGGTCTTCGACTTGGATTTCATCAAGTAGACATAACCATATCTATTAAGATCATCCGTGAACGTGACAAAATACTCATAACCACCTCTTGATGTTGTGCTCATTGGACCGCTGTAACACCCCGTCCACTGGGCCCGGGGGTGTTGATACATTGCAAATGTATCTATAATTTTTGATGTTCCATGCTTGGTTTTATCCACTTTCTTGTGTTTTGTTCCAACATTGGAGTACTTTTCTTATGATTTCTTGGACTAACCTATTAACAAGAGCCACAGTGTCAGCTGCCTGTTTTCTGCTGTTTTTGGTTCCAGGAAAGTCAGAAAATGAATATTCTCGGAATTGTACGGGACAAAAGCCAAAGTGCCTATTTTTCCGAAAGGGATCAAGTGCTAGAATATGAGACGGGGAAGGGCCAGGGAGCCACCACACCACCTGGCCGTGCGGCCAGGCCTGGCCTGCGCCAGTAGGGTGGTGTGGCCGCTCCCGACACCCCCTGGGCCTCTCCTTCCGCCTATATATTGCCCTCGGGACGAAAACCCTAAGTACCCAATCAAAAATCCACGAAAGAGTCTATAGCCACCGTCATCTCCATCCCTAGATCGAGAAGGATTTGAAGCTCTTCCCGGCATCCTGCCGGAGAGGGGAATTCACCCTGGAGGCCTTCTTCATCACCATGCAAGCCTCTGGTGTGATGCGTGAGTAGTTCATCCTTGGACTACGGATCCATGTAGTAGCTAGATGGTTGGTTCTCCTCCTTTGTGCTTTCATGTTTAGATCTTGTGATCTCCGTTCATGATCAAGATCATCTATTTGTATTCATACATGTTGTGTTTGTGGGGATCCGATGGATATTGAGATGCTATTTTAGATTGATTATTGATTCTATCATGTCTTTGTTATTTGAGATCTTGCATGCTTTCCATTGTTAGTAGCTATCTTGGCCAAGTAGATGCTAGCAACTCCAAGAGTTAGTATTTATGCTCGATAGTGGGTTCATGCCTCTGGTAATCTGGGGAAGTGGCAGAAATCTCTAAGGTACTAGATGTGCTGTTGCTACTAGGGAGAAAACAAAAATCCTTTGTTCATAGAACAATCATATTGTTTACTTTACACGCAGTTCGTAAAGCAATAATATGTTGCTTGCAACTTAATACTGGAGGGGGTTCAGATGATAACCTAAAGGTGGATTATTAGTCATAGATGCAGTTGGATGGCGGTCTATGTATTATGTTGTAATGCCCAATCAAGTCTCAAAGGAGTCAAGATGATTAGTATATGCATGTATTGCTTTCTCGGTGTTTGTCAATTGCCCCGCTGTAATTTGTTCACCCAACATGTTATCTATCTAAGGAGAGCCACCTCTAATGAACTATGGATCCCGGTCCTTTTTCTTTACATACAATCTATAAACTGTTTCTGCTTTGTGTTTACTTTCTGCAAACTATTACTTCTTTCCATTCGATACGTTTAATCCTTTGTTTTCCGCAAAACACGGTGAGATTGACAACCTCATCGCAAGTTGGGGACAAAGTTTTGTGGTTGTGTTGTGCAGGTCTCCACGTTGCTACTAGCACCGGTAGTTCGCCCTGCCAAAGCTCAGCTAGCAACACCTTTGGGGTGTTTCCTTGCTCCTACTGGTTCGATTAAACCTTGCTTTCATAACTGAGGGAAAACTTACTGTTGTGCTCATCATACCTTCCTCTTGGGGTTCCCAACGAGCTCTACGTCGAAAGTCGAGTGCATCAAGACATTTTCTGGCGCCGTTTCTGGGGAGTCAAGCACATCTTCAAAAGGGGAGTTCCTCGTAACCAATCTCTTTACTTTGTTGTTTTTGTTTTGCTTAGTTTTCCTTTTGCTTTGTTTGCTTGTTTTGTTCTTCAAAAACACAAAAAAAATAGTTTTACTTGTTTGCTTTCTTATTTGAAAACCCAAAAAAATGACTACTCTTGAAAACACTAAGTTGTGTGACTTCACTAGCACCAACAACAATGATTTTATGAGCACACCTATTGCTCCACCTGTGACTGAAAATACTTTTTTTGAGATAAAACCTGCTTTGCTCAATCTTGTTATGAGAGAATAATTTTCTGGTATTGGTAATGAAGATGCTACTTCCCATCTAAATAACTTTGTTGAACTTTGTGAGATGCAAAAGCATTGGGATGTAGATGGTGATATTATTAAACTAAAATTGTTTCCTTTCTCTTTGAGAGGAAAAGCTAAAGAATGGTTGAATTCCTTAACTAGGAATAGTATTGATTCTTGGACTAAGTGCAAAGATGCTTTTATTGGAAAATACTATCCTCATGCTAAGATTATATCCATGAGAAGTGAAATAATGAAGTTTAAACAACTTGATAATGAGCATGTTGCTCAAGCTTGGGAAAGAATGAAATCTTTGGTAAAGAATTGTCCCACTCATGGACTGACTGCTTGGATGATCATCCAAACTTTTTATGCAGGATTGAACTATTCTTCAAGGAACCTATTGGATTCAGCTGTTGGAGGTACCTTTATGACCATCACTTTGGGTGCTGCAACAAAACTTTTGGACAATATGATGCTTAATTATTCTGAATGGCATACTGAGAGAGCTCCACAAGGTAAGAAGGTAAATTCTGTTGAGGAAACCTCCTCCTTGAGTGATAAGATTGATATTATTATGTCTATGCTTGTTAATGGGAAAGCCCATATTGATCCAAATAATGTTCCTTTAACCTCTTTGGTTGCTCAAGAAGAGCAAGTTGATGTGAACTTCATAAGAAATAACAACTTTGGCAACAATGCTTATGGTAATAATGCTTCTAGGAACAATTTTGGTAACAACAATTATAAGCCATATCCTCCCAACAGTGGTAATGCTTATGGAAATTCTTACAACAATAATAAGAGTGCTCCCTCTGAACTTGAAGTTATGCTTAAAGAGTTTATTAGTAAACAAACTGCTTTCAATAAAACTATTGAGGAAAAACTCTCTAATGCTGAAAGAAATATAGCATCTTTGCCTGAAGCTCAATCTACTTTGAATAAAATGGCTGCTAAACCTGAAACTAATGAGAATCCCTTTGCAGCTACTAATGCTATATAAGTAAGAATTGATGAAAATTTTAGACTATTAGCTAAATTACATGCTAAGTGGGAAAGAGAAGATGAAATTGCTAGAAACATTAGTGTTTCTACTATCACCACCACTAGTGTTGAGGCTAGCAATAGTTCTACTACTTTAGATGATAAATTTGATTTTGATCTTGATGGTTGCAACATCTCTGAAGTTATTAAGTTCCTACAAATTCTTGCTAAAAGTCCTAATGCTAGTGCTATGAACATGGCCTTTACAAAACACATTACTGATGCTCTCATAAAGATTAAAGAAGAAAAGATGAAACATAAAGCTTCTATTCCTATAAAACAAGAGGATGGTTAGGAACCCATCATTAATATGAAAGTGAATGACTTTGATTTCAAAGCTTTGTGTGATCTTGATAGTAGTGTTTCTATTATGCCTAGAAGGATTTATGATATGCTTGATTTGCTTCCTCTTGAAGATTGCTATTTGAATGTCCCACTTGATGATAATGCTAAAAAGAAACTCATGGGGAGTCTTAATGATGTTCTTATTATGGTTAACGATTCCTATGTCCCCGTTGATTTCTATGTTTTGGATGTTGAATACAATGCTTCTTGTCCTATTACTTTGGGAAGACCTTTTCTTAGAACTGTTGGTGCCATCATTGATATGAAAGAAGGCACCATTAAATATCTACTCCCACTCAAGAAAGGTATAGAACACTTCCCTAAAAAGAGAAAAAAGATTTCTTTTGCTTCTCCTATGAAAACAAAATTTGGTCTTAATGCTTCTTCATTTGAGAACACTTGATTCTTTCTTTGCTTCTTATGCCTAACTTAAAGGCGTTAAAGAAAAGTACTTATTGGGAGATAACCCAAAAGTTTTAGATGAGTCTTGAAAGTTATTACCTCTGTAATAACCTCTCCTTATCCTTTTTATTTGTTTTTTGTGCCAAGAGTAACCTCTAATGAGAGTGAAGTAATGATTGGGAAAGTTGCTGTCCCGAAACAGATTTTTGTGCTTCACCGTAAAAATTCCTGAGAGAGCTCTGTATGTCGTATTGATCTGTAATTTTTTGTGCTTCTGCCCCAGATTGTTATCTAACTTTAGTTAGTTTAATACTTTTTGATTTGAGCAACAGAAGGTCTTCGAAAAAATTCGTCTTTACCTGCTGGTCTGTTTTGACAGATTTCTGCCATTTTCTGCATTTGCTTCTTGTGGGTTCCTTTTTGAGTTCTTTTGGGGAATTGAGCTTTTTGAGAGAAGTGCTACAGTAGATAGTGTTCTAATGGAAGTTTATATGGTGTTATAACTGAACCTTGAGGCTTATTTATCTTAAGTGCACTAATGTTGCTAATGAGATT
Source organism: Avena insularis (assembly GCA_023614405.1). NCBI lineage: Eukaryota > Viridiplantae > Streptophyta > Magnoliopsida > Poales > Poaceae > Avena > Avena insularis. Next base: position 426,718,581 of record CM042686.1, on the reverse strand, counting down.
GTGTGAAGTTTTGTATGAAGGAAAAATTTCAGGTATATGGAAGGAATGAGTAATGAGATGAAGGATGGACTAAAGCTCAAGCTTGGGGATGCCACGCGTGTCACCCCAAGAAATATCCAAGAATTACAAGCTTCAAAGCTTGGGGATGCCCAAGGCATCCCCTTCTTCATCAATAAAAATTCCAGGTTTCCTCCAAACGCTTCATTTTTATTGTTTCATGCACAGTTGTGTTTTTCTTGGAGCGTCTTCTTTTTAGTTTTCGTTTTGGTTTTTATTTGCTTTGGTTTGCTTAGTTTTCTTAATAAATTGGTTGGACCCCGTCTTTCATACTTTGGTTTGCAAATAGTTTGGTTTGGTTTGGAAAAGAGTAGGAAAGTTCTTACTTTTGTGGTAAAAAGAGCTCGTTTTGACTGTGGCATGTGCTTTGTCATGCCATGCTTGGTATCATTTTGGCTTTATGCTTAGTATTCCTTGATGTAGCATGACTTGTTATAAACAATTGAGATTGCTTAATGTGTCTTGGATGAATCATGCGTTGTTTTAGCATATTAAAGCATAGTATAGTGGTATTCTCCTTTGATGCTTTATTTGGGTTGACTTGGCACATGATCACACCATGTTATGATTACCTCAAGTCACCATAGCCTTTATGATCCTTTAGTTTTCAACTTGTAGTATCACTTTATGCGTTGATCAATGATGTTTTGTCGCTCTGCATGATTATAGCCATTATTGCTCTCTTAGTTTGTCGCTCCCAGTCTTTTGCTAGCCTCCACCACCAAGTATGAGTTCCACTCATGCATCCAACTCCCTAAACCAAGTTATAACAAGGAGTCCACCATACCTACCTACTAGCTTATGCTATTCCAAGTATATTCATGCTTTTGTTTACCTTCCACTTGTTATGAGAAAACTAGTAATTAAAGCTCTCACGAACTTGAAGGCACACTTTACTTTTCTCGCCCTTAATAAACTTGAACCATTGTGTCGTCTATGTTGTATATGCTTGCACTTATTTGTTGGGAATTAGCAGAACCATGGTTTCATGGGGAATGCTTTAAACATTTCACTTGGTACTTGTACCTAGTTGATATCATGCTCTTTTGTATATGGATGTCGTCGGTGTGAAATGAAAGGGGAGCTTGTAAGTCCATGGAGTTATGTATATGTGTTAGAGAAACGCCTGGGCCGCTGGTCTAATCCATGCTGACATGGTGGAAACCTGCACCATAACCATAATGAGTTGTCTATGAAGCATTCTTCTTATAAAAAAAGGAGTCCTATATTGACAAAAAAGAGAAAAGAAAAAAAAAGATACTATGAAAAGAGGAAAGAGAGAAAAAAGCACCATATTCCCATGGTAAATAAGAAGAATGTTGGGATGCTTGTTGTCTGCTTGCCTTGTCATTTTGATATGGGGATTCTTCCGTATCATCGGGCAAGGGGTACCCCGTTGGCGGTTCTCTATGATACACATGTACTTACAATGACAAGAACTTACCGGTGACTAAACTTGAGTAGCATGAGGAGCGGCCCTCGTATACAAGGGACATGAGATTTCTAACTTATACTTCGTCAAGCATGTACACCATAGTTTGTTCACCTTAACCTTAATCACTTCAAGATGCTTATGATAGGGGCAATGAGAGCTGAAAGCTATAAGTACCATAATTTTTGGAAGCTCTTTATGAGACTTGAATCCCTGCTTCCTTTTACAAAAGGCTTTTCTTCCACCATTAACTTGAGTCTCCACCTTCTATCTTTATGCACTTACTTTGAGAGCATAGTGGCCATTCTTAGTTCTATGTGCATTGTCCCAAGACTAGTTGATTGATGCATAACTTGTTATTGCTTGTTTTAAACTATTGTATCTAGTCACTCTTATGAACTTTGAAGGTGTCCTATGCATTTATATTTGCTACTCTATTGAGGGACAAGCTGAATACTATTATGCTATGTTTTCTTTATGTGAAACAAACAAACGTCTTGCAAAGCATTGTTATTCATGAATCTTTTGTTTGTACCTTTTATGTTGCATCATAGTTTCTTTGCTTATTGCTAGAACTTTGTCTTTCATGTTCTGATTGAAGTACTATGATCCCAGCTTTGAATGTTTTGCAAATACTTTGATCAAGTCTTTGATGGTGCATGTCACCTCAAAAATTATTTCTTTTTATCACTTACCTACTCGAGGACGAGCAGGAGTTAAGCTTGGGGATGTTGATACATTGCAAATGTATCTATAATTTTTGATGTTCCATGCTTGGTTTTATCCACTTTCTTGTGTTTTGTTCTAACTTTGGAGTATTTTTCTTATGATTTCTTGGACTAACCTATTAACAAGAGCCACAGTGCCAGCTGACTGTTTTTGGTTCCAGGAAAGTCAGAAAATGAATATTCTCGGAATTGGACGGGACAAAAGCCAAAGTGCCTATTTTTCCGAAAGGGATCAAGTGCCAGAATACGAGACGGAGAAGGGCCAGGGAGCCACCACACCACCTGGCCGCGCGGCCAGGCCTGACCCGCACCAAGGGGTGGTGTGGCCGCTCCCGGCACCCCCTCGGCCTCTCCTTCTGCCTATATATTACCCTCAGGACGAAAACCCTAAGTACCCGATCAAAAATCCACGAAAGAGTCTGTAGCCGCCGTCATCTCCATCCCTAGATCGGGAGGGATCTGAAGCTCTTCCCGGCACCCTGCCGAAGAGGGGAATTCACCCTGGAGGCCTTCTTCATCACCATGCAAGCCTCCGGTGTGATGCATGAGTAGTTCATCCTTGGACTACGGATCCATGTAGTAGCTAGATGGCTGGTTCTCCTCCTTTGTGCTTTCATGTTTAGATCTTGTGAGCTCCGTTCATGATCAAGATCATCTATTTGTATTCATACATGTTGTGTTTGCGGGGATTCGATGGATATTGAGATGCTATTTAAGATTGATTATTGATTCTATCATGTCTTTGTTATTTGAGATCTTGCATGCTTTCCGTTGTTAGTAGCTATCTTGGCCAAGTAGATGCTAGCAACTCCAAGAGTTAGTATTTATGCTCGATAGTGGGTTCATGCCTCTGGTAATCTGGGGAAGTGACAGAAATCTCTAAGGTACCAGATGTGTTGTTGCTACTAGGGAGAAAACAAAAATCCTTTGTTCATAGAACAATCGTATTGTTTACTTTACACGCAGTTCGTAAAGCAATAATATGTTGCTTGCAACTTAATCTTTGGAGGGGGTTGGATGATAACTTTGAAGGTGGATTATTCGTCATAGATGCAGTTGGATGGCGATCTATGTATTATGTTGTAATGCCCAATCAAGTCTCAAAGGAGTCAAGATGATTAGTATATGCATGTATTGCTTTCTCGGTGTTTGTCAATTGCCCCCGTAATTTGTTCACCCAACATGTTATCTATCTAAGGAGCCACCTCTAGTGAACTATGGATCCTGGTCCTTTTCTTTACATACAATCTATAAACTGTTTACGCTTTGTGTTTACTTTTACGCAAACTATTACTTCTTTCCATTCGATCGTTTAATCCTTTGTTTTCCATAAAACACGGTGAGATTGACAACCTCATCGCAAGTTGGGGACAAAGTTACGTGGTTGTGTTGTGCAGGTCTCCATGTTGCTACTAGCAGGTAGTGCATACCTTAAGCTAGCAACACCTTTGGGGTGTTTCCTTGCTCCTACTGGTTCGATTAAACCTTGGTTTCATAACTGAGGGAAAACTTACTGCTGTGCTCATCATACCTTCCTCTTGGGGTTCCCAACAAGCTCTACGTCGAAAGTCGAGCGCATCAGGTGTCACTCTTGGCAACTTAATAGGATATATAGATTGGCCCCACAAACCAACACTAGTCTTTTCTGCGCACTTTGTCCTCACTCGTGTGCACCCGGTACCCACTTCTCGGCCGTTCACCCATCCTATAATTGCTCTAGGCCAAACACGCTTAACCTTAGAATTCTTTTCGAATGAGCTTTCGGAAAAGAAGTTGCAACTTGTTGGTATGAGTATCCTATCAATACTATTAAGTCATGTGCCTGGATCTCACATACACCCACCCTTTAGAAGGTCGATGCCCTCATCGATCAAGCACACCCCAGGAACATCCCCTCTTGGCACACGTCTGTGTGTCCAGTGCTGGCACATGTGCCATGCCATGTCCACTCTGGGCCACGCACACCATGCTCCACATGTCCCGCCACTGACCCATTTAACCATGAGGATCGGCTCTGATACCACTTGTAACACCCTGTCCACTAGGCCCGAGGTGTCACACCTGGCAGCTTAATAGGATATCTAGACTGGCCCCATAGACCAACACTAGTCTTTTATGCGCACTTTGTCCTCACTTGTACGCACCCGGTGCCCACTTCCCAGTTGGTCACCCATCCTAGAATTGCTCTAGGCCAAGCACACTTAACCTTAGACTTCTTTTAGAATGAGCTTTCGAAAAAGAAGTTGCAACTTGTTGGTATGAGTATCCTATCAATCCTATTAAGCCATGTGCCTGGATCTCACAACCGCATTCATCACTATGTATCAGTTCCAGCAAGTCGGACACCCTCTCACAACTCTTTGCGAAAGGTGTCTTGGTCATCTTTCCCAGCAAATAGGATTCGCATGTTTCGAACGGCTACAAGTAGGACGAATCCAAGAGTCCATCACCATGGAGCTTTTGCATGCGTTTCTAGCTGATATGACCAAGGCGACAATGCCATGGATAAGTAGAACTAAGATCATTGGGCTTCAACCTTTTAGCATTCAAGTTATAGACTATTTTACATTCAAGATTAAGCACAAAAATTCTGGCTTGGATAGATGCATAGCCATGAAACACATTATTCAAATAAAAGGAACAGCCATTGTTCTTAATACTTGATTCATAACCCTGCTCCATAAAAGATGAGGCAGAAATGATGTTTCAGCTTAGTAAAGGAACATAATAACATTCATTCAGTTCTAGTACAAATCTTGAAGGTAACTGGAGTTGCATCGTCCCTATGGCTAACACAACAACTCTTGCCTTGTTTTCGACTCTGGTGTCAATCTCCCCTCTCACCACACTCCTATGCCTTACCAATCCCTACGTCGAGTTACACACATGAACAACCGATCAGGTATCGTATACCCAGGTATGGCTAGGAGTGTCGGCAAGATAAATGTCTATAACATTCATAACAAGTGTACCTAAGTCAGAAGTCATACTTCCACTCCTGGCTTTATCCGCCTTGTACTTGTCACAGTTTCTCTTCTAGTGACCCTCCGCCTTACAGTAAAAGCATACTATACTCGGAGGTTTTGCCGTCTTGCCAATCACTGAGCCGGTGTTGGGACTTGGATCTAGTGTGTTGTCTCCCTTTGGCTTAGCTTTCTTAGACCAAGATTTCTTCTTGATCTTGGAAGCATTCTGCACCATCAACAATTGATTGGTGCCGCCTCTCTTGATGTTGTCCTCTGCTGTCTTGAGCATCCCTTGAAGTTCTGCTAGTTTCTTGTCCATACCATGCATATGGTAGTTCGAAATGAATGGACCATAAGCACTAGGAAGAGAATTCAGGAGAATATCGATAGCAAACTCTTTGCTCAAGGGAAAACCCAGATGATCCAAGGACTACACATATCCGACCATCTTGATCATGTGCGGTCCTAGTGGATCTCCGACTTTCAGCTTGCACCCGAGCAAGGCTCTGGAGACATTGTACCTCTACGTCCTAGCCTGTGTCTCAAACATGCTCTTGAGGGCAATGATCATATCATACGCCTCAACATTCTTGAACTGCTACTGCAGTTTCGACTCCATGTGATCAAGCATGAGGCAGCTTACTTCCGTCGACTCATCCTAAGCACGACAAAAGGCTGTTCTTATAGCGTTAGGCTCATCAGTCCCCGGCTCGTCTAGAATCAGATTGTCCAGGACATGTTCCTTCTTTTTTTGCTTGAGAACGATTCTCAAGTTATGATACCAGTTGGTAAAGTTTGTTCCATTCAGCTTGTCCTTCTCAAGGATCGTATGCAACACAAAACTGGAAATCTGAATGGTGCTAGTTGGTGCCATCTACAAATGAAAGATGCAAAACACTTAATACAATGTATCTGTAACAGGAGAAGGCGAATTAAACTCTTTAATCATGCACACTCCCAGTTTTTTTGAGGGTAAACAGTGAGCCAAGGCTCACTACAATTTTTATATTTATAAAGATGTATATACAAGCAGTTTTACAAGGATCTCTCTAAAAAACATCTAAGTCTGAGATTGAAGCCAAGCTTTGAAGTTTTCAACAAGGTTTCTTTTAATTCTAAAGTTGATCCACCTTAACTCTTCTTTATAAATTGCCTTCCAATTATTGAAATTTGGCCTTTGATTAGTGAATATCATGTTGTTTCTGATAATCCAAATTCCCCATGCCGATAGAATGATGATCTCCATAGAAAAGGGTAATTGCAATTTCTCCTTAATATCTTCAATGGCTTCAAATACTGATAACCCCTTGTGTCTTTGTGGGCAAATGAAGTCCCAAAAGATTTCAGTAAAAGGGCATGACCAAAATAGATGGGATAAAGTTTCTTCTTGTGAGCATTCCATAACAGCACATGAATATGACTGTAGGTGCATATTTTTCCTTCTAAGGAGATTCCTTGTATTCAGTTGGTCTTGAAGTAATAACCAAAAGAAGAACTTATGCTTCTGTTGGTAGGAGGTATTCCATATCCATGGAAAGTGCGGTGGTGTAGGTTGATACCCGACCATGACTTTATAAGCTTTTTGAGAAGTAAATTTATTATTTCCCCAAATGTAAGACCAAATATCCTTTCTGTCTTCTTAAATCTTTACAAAAGCTTGCTGACAAATAATTTCCATATGCTCAAATTCATTGAAAGCTTGCTGAGATAAAGGTAAGTGGAACAGATCTTCCAGGAACTCAGTTTGTACCACTTCTTTTATAGTGTAGTTTGTATTTTTTTTCAAAAGATAGTAAGTGTGGGAATTTTTTATGAAGACATTGGTCCTCCCAAAGATCTGTCCAGAATAAGATGGTTTTACCATTACCCAAGTTTCCTCTAGCCATGGCCTTGTATGTATCTATTAGTTTAAGATGAGATCTCCACCAGAATGATCCTTCTAAATGGTGGCTAGGAACAGAACCATCAGCATAATAAGCACTTTTCACCAGTTTGACCCAAGGAATGTCATGGTCAATATAAAACTTATCCAAAAAAATTAGCAGTAAGGCATTGTTTTGAATAGTTATATTTAGGACACCCAATCCTCCTTGATTTTTTGGCTTACAGATTTTGTCCCAAGCCATTAGCTTGAACTTTAGCACTTTCTGGACCTTTCTTTCTCCATAACCAGTGTCTGAAATATTTGATCAATTGATTCTTGATAGTAGGTGGTATCTCTAGGAAACTCATGTAGAATATTGGCAATGAGGATAAAACTGATTTAACCATTTCAAGTTTGCCACCATAATTGAGGAAATTAGCTATTCCACAAAGTCTCTTTTCCACTCTCTGAACCATTGGTATGAAATATTCTAAGGAAGGCTTGGTAAGTCCTAAAGGTAGACCAAGGTATGTAAAAGGAAAGGATCGTTTCAGACAGTTCATGGTTTTTGCAAAATGATCCACTCTTTCACTATCCAAGTTAATGGGAATCAAACTTGATTTCTGATAGTTGACCTTCAGTCTAGTTGAGTCAGTGAAGGTGTTTAGAATAGATTTTAAGCAAAGTAATTCCTGAGCATCAGCCACTGAGATTGATATCCCTCCGACAGCCAACAATGATTCAGGATCCCGGTTAGTTATCTGACTAGTGAGCCAATGCGTCACTGCTAGTCAGAGAACCTTCCGAGTAGGCAACACCTTGCTAATCAGATCTCTGTCTGATTCCTATTGGATTGTCCAACAACCATCCTTACCCTGAAGCCCACAACTATTTTGATATCTCCGTCTAGCTACCAAGTGCCCTGCTTGAGAGAGTCTGAATCTCTCACATTTTATCGGAGAGAATTGGTAGTGCCCCAACAATATGAGCCCAATAACCAAAAATGTCTGACTTGTAGTGTTGCAGCAAATGGCGGGGTAATTCGACTAGACCTTCTTTGAGGGGAAAAGAAGCAAATAAAACTTGCAAGTCGCAACCTTTCCGGCTCACACCAACTAACTCTTAGTTGTAACTTTTGACAGGGTACAACTGTCCTATTCTTGTCCAACAACAAAAGAAACTTTAGTGGTTGATCGTGGACTTCAGCCACGTGACCTCCCACTCAGATTTGGACTAATTTTGACCAACTTCTTGGCCAAGACAAACCAGATTTCGCCACTGCCTGATGACCCACAAGTATAGGGGGTGCATTGCAGTATTTTCGATAAGTAAGAGTGTCGAACCCAACGAGGAGCAGAAGGTGCTGGCTAGTGGTATGGAACAGGAATTCTCTGCAAATACTTAGCAAACGGATTTTTAGGGGTTTTCAATAAAGCAAGTAAACAAAGTACGAGTAAATAAAAGACAGTAGGAATAAATGCAGCAAGTGGCCCAATCCTTTATGCAGCAAAGGACAAGCCAGTTGTATTACTTAAGATGACCAAATGTTCTCGAGGACACATGGGAAGACTGTCAAGTGCTTTCACTTCATATAGTTGATTAATCTTCTTTAGCTTGCTAAGTGTTGTGTGGGTGAACCTGTGCTAATGTACCGACCTTCCTAGGACTAATACATACTTGTCATTATACCCCTTGCAAACATCCGTAAGTACAAGAAAGTAATTAAGGTAGAAACCTAACCACAACTTTAAACTCTAAGAAACTTACGTCCCTTGTGCAATGGTTTCCTAATGGGGGTTCAGGTTTCTCTCACTCCGGCAACCCCTACGATTAGTAGCCAAATACACAATGCATTCCCCTAGGCCCATATAGGTGAAGTGTCATGTAGTCGACGTTCACATGACACCACTAGAAGAAGTGCACCACAACTTAAATATCAAACTATTGAATCTCTCTCAACACAATTCCACTACTAACAACATGACTTCTCCCATGTCCCGAAGAACAAAATGAACTACTCACAAGACATCATATGGATCATGATCAGATATGGAATAATGATGTATAACAATCTGAACATAAACAATAATTCAATGGTTCACTCAATAGCATCAACTACAAAGAGTAATCAACACCGGGAAAGTTTCCCCTATGAACTATGCAAGATTCAACTCAATTGTTACAGCAATATGGAGATGGTGATGAGGGTGCTGATGATGATGGTGGTGATGATGATGATGATCCCGATGAAGTCTAGCTTGATGGTGGTGTTGATGGCGACGATCTCCCCTCTCCGGGAAGGAATTCCCCCGGCAGAAATCTGTCTACCAGAGAGATCTTTCTCTCTCGGTGTTTTCCGCCCCACAGAGGCGGCGGAATCTTTCTGTGGTTGCTCCCCAAGTCTTAGGGTTTCAGGAGGATAATATACGCCAGAGGGGAGTGCTAGGGGTGGACCAGGGCAGCCACACCACCTGGTGGCGTGGCCTAGGCTGGCCCGCGCTAGGGGGTGGTGTGGCCCCCTGTGGCCCATATCCAGCCTCCCTTCTGGTTCCTTCGTCTTCTGGAAAAATAGGATTTTCCGTATATTTTCCCGGATTTTGTAATCTTCGCGAATTTTGCCTCCAAACAGCACCTTTTCCATTAGAATCCTGACTGCAGCGGCCCATGCTCCAAAAGTCATCAACCATGCAAAAATAGATGAAATAACATAAGTATCACCTCTCAATACGAAATATATCAATGAATAATAGTGAATTATGACATAGAATAGTGATGCAAAATGGACGTATCAACTCCCCCCAAGCTTAGACTTTGCTTGTCCCCAAGCGAAACTAAGCTCAATAAACATGGCCTCAGGTTTATGGAGTGAAGAGTCTATAAAAGAATACGGACAAGAAGCATCACATTTATCAATACATAGATCATAATAGAAGACAACTCACTATTATATAACTTAACTTGCAATAAGTAAAGGAAACACAATAAATATACATAAAGTGAATCATAATTGGTAATGGCAAACTTAGCTCTTGGTCGAAGAATAGTTGATAATTTGCTGGAGTTCACAAATAACTTGTTTTCAATGATAGCTTTCAAAGTAGTAAACATCAAGATAAGAGCAAAGTGCAAAACAAGGAACATAAGAAACATGATTGAATAAATCATCATATGAATGAATGAAACACAACAATTCAAAATACTTGCTGAGATAGAAGGGAATAGGTTTACTGACTCAACTACAAAGTAAAAGAAAGGCCCTTCGCAGTGGGAAGCAGGGATTGCAAGTCTCATAAAGAGCTCCCAAAAATTATGATACTTACTAGCTTTCAGCTCTCATTGCCCCTATCATAGGCATCTTTTGGTGGTTAAGGTTAAAGTGACACAACTAAGAGGATATGCTTGACAAGTTATAAATTGAAGTCCCATGCCCCTTACTTATGAGTACCGAACCTCATGTTACTCAACTTTAGTCACGAGTAAGCTCTTGTCATGTAAATACACGTGTATCATTGAGAACCGCCAACGGGGTACCCCTTGCACATAACACAGGAGCTATCCCATAATCAAAATGACAAGGCAAGCAGACAGTGAGCATCTCAGCGATCTTTTTATTTGCTATTTGCATAGGTTTTTATTGAGGATGCTTCATAGAATGCTCACTATAGTTATGCTGCAAGTTTCCACCATGATTAGGCATGGCTTAGGCTAGCGCCCAGGCTTTCTAACACACATATAAACTCCATGATCTTATAAGTTCCACTCTTATTTCACACCGCCGGGATCCATAAGCAAAAGAACATGATATCAACTAGGTACAAGTACCAATCAAGTGTTGAAAGCGGTCCCCATGATACATGGTTCTGCTAACTTCAACTCATAAAGCGCAAGCATATATGCAACAAAGAAGGACCCAATGGTTCAAGTTTATTAAATTCAAGAAAGTAAAGTGTGCCATCAACTTTGTTAGAGCTTTAATCACTAATTTTCACATAACAAGTTTAATTTGGGAGGTAGATAAAACAAGAATTTACTTGGAATAGCAATAATGCTACTAGGTAGGTATGGTGGACACAAATGGCACGGGTTTGGTTTTTAAGGAGTGGATGCACGAGAAGAATTCCCTCTCAGTACAAGTTTTTGGCTAGCAAGGCTGAGTAGGAAGTATAAGAGTTGAAGGAAACAAACAAACATACAAGTGATAAAAACAAACATGCAATCTTCCTTGGAAGCACAAAAGATCTTAACTAGAGAATACTAGACTTATGAGCAAATCAAGAAAGAAAGATGATGAAATTATATTTATTTAGAGTACTTTTATCTTTTTCATTCAACTCTCAAAATTAGTGTTGCTACTGACCGAGTCAGGTTTGCCAAAACCAACTAAATTAACTCAATGGTCCCAAAGTGATACCAATACTAACAATAAGATCAATCATATAACCATGAATTGAAAACTAAAATAAGCTATGAAAAAGAGTAAATGATAGAACTTCTCACTAATATTCCATAACGGAAACTCACACCAAGGGATACATATCTAACGAGAGAGAGGACACTTCCATAATGCAAACCATCCTACATAATAACTTCTATATTCATGATATGACTCTACTAATATGGGTAAAAAGATAGAAGATAGTGATGTGATACCACGGCACTCCCCCAAGCTTGGAACAAACCAAGGGGATGCCAAACCTGATAACGAATTACTCCTTCGGTGGTGGTATCCTCTCGATGAGCTCTCTGATCAGTTTCCCCAAGTCCTCAATCTCGAAGGTGAGATTACGAATCAGCTGTGAGTTTTGCTCAATGCGGCTCATGATCATGTCGGGTTGAGAATTCTGGCTCTTGCTATTCTTTCCCCGCTCTTCCTCCTTGAAGTCTTCTTTTCCTGCATGGCTAGAACGAGGCAAATCCCAATTGGAGGGTAATTTCCCCTTGGGCATATTCTGGTATTGATGCTCATGGATAAGGGTATGGAAAGGATTCTTGGTGCGTGGAGGAAGTGACCAGGGATCTGAACGATGATGAGGAGGATTCCCTCCAATTGACATAGTCCTGGCAGGGTTTGCCACCACTCCAATGCTTGCAATGGTAGTGTCGGTGTGCGGATGTTGGCCTTGCTCCTCTTCACCTTCACTCTTGATCTCCTTCTCCTTCCCGAGGTCTTGGAGGTCTTCCTCCATAGGCTCCTTCCCTTTATCCTTGGCAGACACCATTGTGCTTCTAAACTTTCAAAGAGTATGTCCTGGAAGAAACATATCGAAACAAAAACACGACGAGAACATGATATACGAACCTCGGGGTCTCCGGGGGATTATATATTATGAAGTTTCATACCAAAAGGAAGGTACTGGGAGAAAACGAGTCGGAGGCGGAGTCCGGGGTGGACTCACCACCTGGTGGTGCGGCCAGGGGAGGGCCCGCGCCACAGGGTGGTGTGAGCCACCCTGGCTCCGTTTCTGTCCCTTGTTCGCTTCATAGCTTTCCTTATTGACTGAAAACTGCAAAAATATAGTTGGATTGTATTTTCGCGGAACTTTTCTTACCAGAACTGTTACCTTTTTGAGAACGGACTTTGTAGGTCTCTGAATTTGGTATCTAGTAGATTCTTCCAGAGTCACCACTTGAATAACATCAATATCTTCATCTTCATACACTTATTACTTGATTCATAAAACCCTTCTCTTCCTTATTACACCATTATCTCCACTTCCTAGAAATTTCTTTCACACAAAACTTCACACAGTTCTTATTAGCAACATTAATATAAGTGAAGTGATAAAACCTTTTGAGTCCAACTTAAACTGAAAACCATCAAAACATAAGCTACTTTAGCAACTCCTTCCGAAAACCCAAAAAGAATTCAAAAAGGAAATCGAATAAAGAAGCAAATGCAAGAGTGGCAAAATCTGTCAAAACAGACCAGCAGGTAAAGATCAATTTTTTCGAAAATCTTCTGCTGATCAAATAAAAAAGTGCAAAACTAAAGAAAGTTAAATAACAACCTGGGGCAGAAGCACAAAAAATTACAACTCAATCCGACATACAGAGATCTCTCACGAATTTTTACGGTGAAGCATAAAAATCTGTTTCGGGACAGCAACTTCCCCAAATCTTACTTCTCTCTCATTAGAGGTTGATCTTGACACAAAAACCAAACAAAAAGGATAAGGAGCGGTTATTACCAAAGTAATAACTTCCAAGACTCAAAGAAACAAAAACAAACTGAAAGCAAAAAATAAACTGGGTTGTCTCCCAAAAAAGCTCTTTCTTTATAGACATTAAGATGGGCATGATAATTTTGAAGAAGCTCACACATGAATATGAATTGAAGTGAAAGAGAGCATTAAGAAGCAAAAATGCACACGTTAAAGTCTAACCCAATTCCTATGCAAGGGAATTTTGTAAACAAACAAGTTGTTGAAACTAGAGGCTACTTGCATAAGAAGGCAAAAGAAGTGCAACATAAAAACTTTTAGCATAAAACGAGGAAACTTGATATTATTGAGATGCATAAGAACACTTTTCCCTCTCTCATAGTAACTTTCAGTATCATGCATAAACTTAACAATATATCTATCACAAGGACCATCATAGCAATGATCACTTATTCTAACAGAAAACACAGGAATACTAGCTCTCATAACACTACTTTGTGAAACAATATTAGAGGTATCCTTACAAAGGATAGGGTGTCCCTCTTCTTCATATTTAGTGACAAAGTCTTTCACATTTGCTATTATAGGTTCATCATTTATTTGTTTATCAGGTTCAACAGCTTTACTTGTACTTTCATTAACAATACTAGTTATCATAGAATGTTCCTTTATCTTAACTGGGAAAGGCATTTTCTCAATGTAAGGTTCAGGTAAAACATGATTAGCAGTATAAACTTCAGTATTTCTTGAAGGAACACTCTTAGCAATGTCTTTATACGGTTCATGATACTTATTCCACTTCTTTTTAGGCACTTCAATATTGGAAGCAAAAGCCTTAAAATAAGAAGCAATAGCTTGGGAGTCTAGACCATAAGCATTTTTAATATTTTGAAAGTCATCAGTTCCCATAAAAGATTCAATGCATTCATAATCATAATTTATACCTGACTTTCTACCTTTTTCATTCTCCCAAGCTTCAGCATTGTCTTGAATACGGTCCAGAAGATCCCATTTAGCTTCTTCTTCCATGCGATTAAATGATCCAGCACAAGAAGCATCCAATAAATCCTTATCATGAAGAGAAAGCCTTGCGTAAAAGTTATTGATAATAATATTGTTGGGGAGCTCATGAATGGGACATTTGAGCATTAGTAACTTCAATCTCCCCCATGCTTGAGCTATACTCTCTCCATCAAGAGGCCAAAAGTTGTATATTTGATTCCGATATTTATGAATCTCACTAGGAGGATAAAACTTTGAATAAAAGAGAGGCACTATTTCCTCCCATTCTAGAGCTTGACCATTCTTCAGTAGCTTATACCATTCCCCAGCTCTTCCTTTTAGTGATAATGAGAATAACTTCTTCTTAACTTAATCTGTAGTAATACCTGCACACTTGAACAACCCGCATAATTCGTGTATAAAGAGTAAATGATAACCGGGATGGACAGTTCCATCCCCAACATAGTAGTTATCCATAACACGATAAATAATTCTTGTAGGTATTTTGAAAACATCATTCTCAGCAGGTGGTGGCTTATCTACTACCTTAGCAGTGGTAGTAGCATTACCAAATAAGAAACTCAGCGAATTATCCATCACGAAAATAAAGCAACTAGCAGAAGTAAACAATACTCATAGTAGAAGTTTCCTTTACCAGTTCCACTCTCCAATAGCGCTTCACTCTCTGGCAACGGCGCCAGAAAATAGTCTTGATGACCCACAAGTATAGGGGGGGTATCGCAGTATTTTCGATAAGTAAGAGTGTCGAACCCAACGAGGAGCAGAAGGTGCTGGCTAGTGGTATGGATCAGGAATTCTCTGCAAATACTTAGCAAACGGATTTTTAGGGGTTTTCGATAAAGCAAGTAAACAAAGTACGAGTAAATAAAAGATAGTAGGAATAAATGTAGCAAGTGGCCCAATCCTTTATGCAGCCGGTTGTATTACTTAAGATGACCAAACGTTCTCGAGGACACATGGGAAGACTATCAAGTGCTTTTGCTTCATATAGTTGATTAATCTTCTTTAGCTTGCTAAGTGTTGTGTGGGTGAACCATTGCTAATGTACCGACCTTCCTAGGACTAATACATACTTGTCATTATACCCCTTGCAAACATCCGTAAGTACAAGAAAGTAATTAAGGTAGAAACCTAACCACATCTTTAAACTCTAAGACCCTTACGTCCCTTGTGCAATGGTTTCCAAACGGGGGTTCAGGTTTCTGTCACTTTGGCAACCCCTACGATTAGTAGCCAAATACACAATGCATTCCCCTAGGCTCATATAGGTGAAGTGTCATGCAGTCGACGCTCACATGACACCACTAGAAGAAGTGCACCACAACTTAAATATCAAACTATTGAATCTCTCTCAACACAATTCTACTACTAACAACATGACTTCTCCCATGTCCTCAAGAACAAAACGAACTACTCAGAAAACATCATATGGATCATGATCAGAGATGGAATACTGATGTATAACAATCTGAACATAAACAATAATTCAATGGTTCACTCAATAACATCAACTACAAAGAGTAATCAACACCGGGAAAGTTTCCCCTATGAACTATGCAAGATTCAACTCAATTGTTACAGCAATATGGAGATGGTGATGAGGGTGTTGATGATGATGATGGTGGTGGTGATGATGATGATGATCCCGATGAAGTCCAGCTTGATGGTGGTGTTGATGGCGATGATCTCCCCTCTCCGGAAGGAATTCCCCGATGCAAATCTGCTGGAGAGAGATCTCTCTCGGTGTCCCTCCCCAGAGGCGGCGGAATATTTCTGTGGTCGCTCCCCGAGTCTTAGGGTTTCGGGAGGATAATATAAGCCAGAGGGGAGTGCCAGGGTGGACCAGTACCACACCACCGGTGGCGCCTAGGCTGGCCCACGCCAGGGGGTGGTGTGGGCCCCCGGTGGCCCATCGCCAGCCCCTTCCTGGCCTTCGTCTTCTAGAAAATAGGATTTTCCGTATATTTTCCCGGATTTTCTGATCTTCGAATTTTGCCTCCAAACAGCACCTTTTCCATCGTAATCCTGCGCATGCGGTCCATGCTCCAAAAGTCATCAGCCATGCAAAAACAGATGAAATAACATAAGTATCACCTCTCAATATGAAATATATCAATGAATAATAGTGAATTATGACATAGAATAGTGATGCAAAATGGACGTATCACTGCCCTAGATCAAAACGGATCAAAAAGGCTAAACGAAAACAGCAAGAAAGATCCAATCTTTCCTACCAGCGCATCTCATGCGTAAGAACTAGGCCAAAAACCTAGAGCCGGTGCTTTGATACCACTGTTGGAAAACACGCAGAGCCAGGCCGAAAACAAAAAACTTTTCTACTCCGGCGAGGTCTCCAGCAAGCCACCCCAAGATCCAGCCAAGGTTAAAGGCAATAGTTTGTACCTCTCGACGCGCATGTGTGGAAGCTGAGGAAGCGCGTCGCAGTGGTGCCATACATTCCCCTCTTCTTGTATGACTCCAGTGAACTTCTCAATCCTGGGACCACCTCATCGCCGGCTCCATGCTCCTTCTCACCTCTGACTACGCCACTGCCCAACGTCGTCGACGAGCACCGCAGGTGTGTTCCTCTGTTGTCACACACACATACAAGGTGGAACATCAGCAAGAGAGATGCTAGTCTTGGTCTTTCTGCCGTGGGATAGGAAGGTGGTTGCCAAGTCTAGCAAAACCCTAGGGAGCATCACTGTATCGTTTGTCCGCTGCCACCCACCTTCCTTTATATAGGTGAGTAGGTGAGGGCACACAACACTTATGTCCCTTGGTCCTAAACCCTAACCCTAGTCAAAGTGGGTCCAACCCGTTGACACGTGTCCCTGTCCGAACAAGTCCAACTTGCCATCTTGTGATAGTCGGATCAACATCCACCTAGTCCCACTCTTTTAAGTGTGCGATCTCGCGGGCTTACGGTAAGCTAGACACAACTCAGTAATCATTCAGTCAAAGCCGTAGCTCAGTGACTTTCCGACTAGAGTTGATAGTCGGTAGCGGCCTCTAGCAAGACTTGTCGACTCCCAGTTTCCACAAGTGCCCTCAATGTGATGATCTGTTCGAGTCCCTTTGCCTCACAATATTGGTGATAAACCGCAGGGGAGATTCCTTCATCCCAATGCCGGTTTACTCTCTTCTCGTTCCAGTGATAACTGATTCCCTCCGGCTTCACTAAGACGGACTACCTCGATCAACACTTGATCGAGTAGCGCATGGACATGCTTCTAAATCATATCACACAAAAGGGCCTAGAGAATATCTCTCTGAGATGGAGGGGAAAATTCTATCTTGGCCGATCCATGTCACGTAGCTTGCTTCAAAGTCGGCCCAAGACCACCCTTATGACTCCTAGTTACGGTGAGCGTTAGATGAAGTCAAAACTAGTTTTTCCACAACTCGGATCATGCGATCCCCTTAGGTCTAAGGATTCAATTGCGTTAGTTAGAGCGTATGACAGTATGCTCACGTACTACTAATCTTTGGATCAGTCCGGCTATCATATCTCTTTTGACTAGCCAATGCAAGGCGGATAGCATCTCTATTCTCATGACATGTGAAACATTGTCATCTTCCGACTTACAAATTAGTCTCGGTAGTGGGTTTCCCTCCCAACCTCAAACGACTAAGGACAAACTGGCTAGGGCTAGATATAAGCATGTGGTTCCACACCTGCAACAATTGGAGTGACACATACAACTGGCTCTAAGCCAGATTTCGGGTTACAAATACATAGCAAAATGTGAGACTCTAGGGCATCATTCCTAACAACTACAGTAACAGGCTGAACAATACAGGCCTGAATAGCCAAAAGCCCAAACACTAAATGGCCTAAACAGTAATGGGGCAAAAATCCTAAAAGGCTAGAACAGTAACAGGCTTGAATGGTAATAGACCTGAACAGTAAAAGGCTAGATTGACACTAGGCTGAAAACAAGACCGCCATCGTGGTGTAGGCCTCAAGTGGACGCATAGTGTTGGGCTAACTTGGTCCTCATGTAGGGCGAAATAGTATCAGGCCTGAAAGTTTACCGGCCGCGGTTGGCTGCAGATCGGGCGATTTCAAGCAAAGTAAGATGTAATAAAGAAGGTTTGTATTCTTATTGGGCTCTCCTCATGGGCCGACCCACTTAATAATTTGCGGGCCTTGGATGGGCCTAGCTTCTACCATGGTTTCTGTGACCGTTAATGGTGATAACTGGGCATTAACGGTGTTTGTCACGTGGTAGTTTGCATGATGTCAGTAGTCAACGCGGTTGGTGAACAGATCTATGACGGAACAAGTTTTTATGGCTGAAGGGTGTGATCCGCCACAGTCGAAAAAAACCGTGGTAGATTTATTTGTGACGGGGCTTTTACCACGAAGGTCATCCATCATAGAAGACTTTTTAACCACGAAAATTGTCAGTTATAAAAGCCAATTTTTCTTGTAGTGATGGTCGGCCAGAGGAATGTCTAGGTCATAAGTAGGTATCCCGCCGATTGACGGAATCATGGCCGACGATGTTGGGAAACTATCAGTTTGGACGTATCTTGAAGTTGATCATCCCATAGTTAGCAAGCCCATCCTTGCTAAACCCCGACTCCCTCTTGATAGTGAAGAAGTACACAAAAATATCTAACCTAGGCTTAATTCCTAGGTATGCCTCGAACAGAGCTACAAAGTTGCTGAGTACGAGGACGTTGTTTGGATACAAGTTGTGGGGAAGAACTCGTAAGTACTCTAGTACATCAAGGAAAAATACAGAGACAGGGAGGGATACGCCGCGCACTAGCTGAGCTTTGAGGTATACCTTTTCTTCGGTTTGGGGAGAAGGAGTAACCTCGTCGGCTAGCGCCAACTGCCAGTTTATCCCCTTCGTCGATGGAAGGAATCCCTTAGCGATGAGGTCCTTGATTTTGGTGGCGGTGAGCTTCGACCCCCTCCACAAGCCTCTGTGGGAATCCGCATCTTCCTCTTCTTCCTTGATGAGGTCCTACGCCGCCATCTTTTGGTCGCCGCTAGTGGCTCGTTCCACCACGGCAGTGACCAGAAGAACTAGTCCTTCCAATGGTACCGCCACCTCCCTGGTTGGCTTACAAGGAGGATGTGCCGCCTTTGATGGGCTATTGGTTCTTGCCATTGGAGGAGAGAAAGGTGAGGGAGAAGATTGAGTCTGGGGTTTGCTTTCAGGAGCTTAAAAGCGTGCCACGAGGAAGAAGATGAAGGCTGGGGGAAAGGTAGGTGAATGAGGATATTTACTATGGCAGTACATCCAACATCCATATTCATGCGAGTGGAGATCCAATGGAACAGACATGGGTAACGTGTGGGAGAATGTGCGCGGTAAATTCGCCACGTCCCTGTAACTACCGTCAAAGTTTCAGATTTCTCGCATGGGAAAATCGCCATGATTAATCACTAGTCATTTGTGAGTTTCGAGGTAGCGTAGGCTGTACACTACGTCATCCTCCTAACAAATGCAGTGGACATGCCACATCTGAAGAATCTTTGGTATAGTTGTATATCGACAAGTACTAGGGAATGATTGAAGACTCAATGTTTCTCCGGCTTACATACTGAAGGCAGAGTAAAAGATTTGCAGTGTTCTTTGGGAGGACCTCCAGATGTTGCTTGCGAATATTGTTAACATCACCTAGATAGAGCATTCAAGATTTAAGAGCAAGACAAAACAAGATCTTAAAGTTCTCTAGGGGCTACTATTGGGGATATGCATAATGGGTATCACCATAGCATAGCTCTATTCTGGCTAACCCGGGTGGTCCATAGTTGGTAGCAAGGCCTATGGTCTGCTGGGTGGCCCAGTTAGGTGGATCTAGAAAGGAGACCCATGCCGGATAAAAGGAGGTTATGGTACCGACATAGACAAAGTCGGAGCCTTGGAGTACAAGACACGAAGACTAGTTAGTATTAGTGTAGGACTCTGCCCTATAACCCTAGGTTCTGACGCCTTTATAAGCCGGACCTTTGGAAGCCTTTAGGGCACATCATAACTCAACTCTCACATAGCAAACCACATAATCTCTATAACTCGGTGTATTGCTATTATAGTGATTTATAGCGGGAGTAGGATTCCGCCATCATAGTG
Organism: Avena insularis; assembly: GCA_023614405.1. Lineage (NCBI taxonomy): Eukaryota > Viridiplantae > Streptophyta > Magnoliopsida > Poales > Poaceae > Avena > Avena insularis. The sequence goes on along the minus strand of CM042686.1, from coordinate 426,698,255 downwards.
GGATCTGAACCTAGGTAAGCTATGTTACCTCGTACCCACCAACTCGCCGCCTTACCCCACCTCTCTCTACACACTCTATGAGGAACCCTCCATGGCGTACTCGTCGGCAATACCACGACAAATTACTGACAACACATTTGAGAAACAACTGACTACTTCTACTCCTTCTCTGCTTCTTCTTCTTCTTCATTCATGTTGCCCCTTCTTCTCTGCTTCTTCTCCTTCAATCATGCTGCTCCTTCTTCTCTGCTTCTTCTTCTTCTCTACAAATGATCAGTTAACATTTAGTAAAACCACTGAATTTTAGTTAATATTTAGTAACTGGATTTCATCAGACTTCATGCAAAATGTGAAACAAGTTTCAGCGAAATCACTCACCTGCCATTACTGTGGCGATGGAAGAGGCACACAAGGGTTGAGCGATGCGGATGGCGACGACCTCTCATTCCTCGCGTAGAGCTTTCCCTGGAGGATGTGTGCCTACAGCTCAAGGCTCATCATGTCGGTGGGGAGGCCAGGCCCCTCATCCGCCATCTGCTGCCTCTTCTCCTCTGGTGTGAGCAAGAAATGGAGCTGGAGCACCTTGTCATAGAGCAGGTGATGTGCTATCCACTTCTCTCTATTCTCCTCCTCCTGGGCCGCATACCTCTGCCTCCCCTCTTCTGCCTGCCTCTTCCGCCTACCTTCGCCTCTCCTATTCTACCTCGCCTCTTCCTCCGCCATGAGCAGGGGCCACGGGGCTGCCCCTCCTCTGTGGTACACCATGATCCGGTGTAGGAGATCGTCCGGTGCTCTCCATCGAACACTCGTTCGAGTCCGCCATGCTTGATGGTCGCTACCGTCGCCACTGCTGTGTCGCTCATACCCTAACTGATGCTGGATTTGCTCTAGTTCGGTCTAGTTCAAATGAGGTGGATCGCTAACTGATGATTTGGTCTGGTTCGATCCAGTCAAGCGGTGTAAGCAAGTAAGGAAACAAAGTAGTTCGAGTTTTTTTTAGAAAATTGCCGCCCGTCCGACCTGGCCATGTACAATGCTCACATTGCCACGTGTCCACTCCTAATTGGTTGTGGTGGTATCTGCACATTATGGACAAATGTTTGTACCACCTAACCCCAATCTACAAGTTTTTGGCTGTATTTGTTCCTAGTGGACAACTATTTTTATATCCCATGCAATTAGCTCTTTTGATATATATATATATATATAATAGACAATCTTTTATCAATTTTACCCATCAATTTTACCCATCGCGGGAATCAAATCATCAACTCTGTCTAGTAGTTCCCATAGGGAGCCTAGGTAGGTAAAAGGCATGTACTCATATTTTCATCCAAAGGCACTAGAAGGGATCGTGGTTGAATGCATAAGTGATTCTCAGATAGTACCGACGCCAACTTTCATTTAATAGTAAAGATAATATAGTAAAGAAGTACATGAGTATTTCACGTTCCTGCCTTATTTGCCGGCTGATTTCTTTCTATTAACTATCCTTTACAATATACCCACCTTCTCTTCTTGCTTTCCTCTCGTGGATCCCATGATTGATTCCTTTCTAAAGACAGGTGGGATCCCCTCCCACCACGGGGGAGATCTCCCCAAATCCAGGGTAACCATTTGATAACACAGGAGAATGGGGTAAAACTCCCTAGTGATAGATGATTTCAGAAGGAAACATCAGAAAATTGAAGAACTTCACATAAATTTTTGAAATGTCCCAGCAAAAATCTTAAATAATTCTGAAAAAATATATAGGAATGTCTAGATATTACAAATATTTCCATAATTTTAAAACAATCAGAGTAAATCGATTCTTTGCAAAAGGATAAATAATCACAAATTGATAAATTTTCTCGATATACTGTTGATAATATCATATGGAACAATACAAAACACAATATCTTGTCTTCCTCCTCTTGTTCCAAGTGAAGATCTAGATGGGACTATGACCTGCGACGCAAAGGTGCAAGGATGTGGCTTACTTTCAACAAAAAATGTGATGCTACCTCTTATATCTCGCATACTCCCCCTAGTTCATAGAAATGAAAAAACACAACAAATTTGTTGGAGCGAACCATTAGATTACTGTGGGATTGGAAGGTGATCAATCAAAAACTAAACACATATACCCCAGAATATCATTATAGCATCTGAATTACAGAAAAATCAAAACCAAGAATAAAATGAGCACCTGCCTTTGGAGAATTGAGACCTTGCCGCACCCAGATGCATATATCTAATTAGCATAAGAAGTCTATACCTAATTAGGACATAATGGATACATCTATCTGGCACATAGTCAGCTACATGTCATGTACCAATTGAGCAACGGACATATCACTGGTGAAATTAGCTAGATATCAAAGTACTATGCTACTGAAAGATATACATGTTGGATTGATTGAACTAATTTTCAATTAGGTCAATGGTCAAGATAAATTAAAGAGTTAAAATGATACCACTACTACTTTCATCATAAAAATAACTTCCATATTTTAGTATGCAATCTGCAGTTCTTGACTTCATCAGAACAACAACTTTGTTATTCTCCTTCAGCCTCAAAATTGATGTATGCATCAGGAACAAAACAACTAGAGATATCAGGAGTAAGGAAACAAACATACCACAAGCTTGTAAAAGAGTGAACTATATAATGAAATTTTAGAAAATGTCTAAATTTTTAATAATGAAAACATCAAGAAGAAGCATGTTGTATCGGGCGTATTGTGCCACTCAACCACCCCTGATCCATGTCTTCTGAACCTGACAATAAATTAACATAAAAGCATCAAGAGGTGTCATGTGTCACCTGTAACATACATAACTGAAAACAAAGAAAATGTATTCTTCTAATTAAGATACTATAGCAAGAGAAAGTAAATGTCCTATAATCTTGGTATTAAAACTGATGTTACACTACCTAACTGATGTTATGCTATAGCAAGAGAAAGGAATAATCCTACTGGAACACTTCTCACTAGCTTATATTACGATAAAAGATTTTCTAAGGCATATCTCGAAGTCTCCACGGTAGTGCAAAATGTGGCTACATGGTTAACGAGACCAATAAATCAGGATGATAAATACATATCAACTAACTTTCTAGCAATAACCAGTTGAAGGAAAAAATCTTATCCCAGAATAATCAATGAAAAATGAAATAATGGGAAAGCAAGTACATGTCAAGAAAGCAAGAAGATGGTCAGCGAGACAATTATTTATCACCAGTCTGTAGAAATAACAGTGCATCGTTGACACCACACACATTGGCAGGATTTATACAAAACATGACATGGCAATCAGATTGACATTAACCTAATACGATTCCTAGCTAAGCATGGCATATCAATCAGATTGACAAATGGCTATAGCCATGTTAATTAGGGAAAATTAGACTTTGACGTCATTCATATAAGAAGAAATTATAGCAAATTGATACCAAGCTGAAAAAAAAGAAACTGATGTAGTAAAGTATGAGCGACTTGGTTGGAGTTATTCTCGGAACCTCAACTTATGTGAGAGTTGCCAATTGACAGGGAGGCCCGGAAACATGGAAGTTGTTCGGGATAGTGGGTCTAGTTTCCACCGAGAACCTGTCCGCAACAGCTACATCTTGTTGCTTCTAATCTTCCTTTCCCTGCATTTTCTTTCTTGTCCTCTTTGGTTTTACCGCCCTTGGACTCTTCAGACTCAACAACTTATCTCAGTGGTCTAGAGACTGTAGGTAACCAATATATCATTAGGTACATGTTGGAGATATACTTTCCGGGTATCCTCATTGTGTCTCACTGACCAGAGTGCCCACTTCGGGTTAGAACTTTGTTTCACGGGCGGCCCAGTCAGGGAGAAGAGACAGGGTCCAGTCCGGCTACGGGAAGGCCTAGATGACTTACCGACATAGGCCCATAGTGTTACTTGTAGTTTAAGATGTACTCTGTAACCGACTCTTAGTCGTAGCCAGATAGGTCTCTCCTGTAAACCCTAGGCCGGATATCTATATAAGCCGTCCTAGGGAGAGCCTTTAGGGCACCCTCACAATAGTCTACAATCTCAACTCACACAGGCAAAACCCTTGTAACCCATATTCCGGCTCTACCGTATTACTGGATTGCTAGCAGGAGTAAGATTCGTCCAAAGCCAGCGGATTCGAACCTGGGTAAACTTGTGTGCTCACCATCCCGGAATACCATACGTCTCACACCCCTCTCTTCCGCACGCCTCGAGGACCCCCTCATGGCGTACTTGTCATCAATCCGATGACAGTACATATAATCTTTGTCACAAACGATAATAAATCACCAAAATGGAAGCATTCTTGTAATTGTAGTACAAAAACACATCAACAAGAACTTAAAAAATGTGCACAAGTACCAACAACCTAAATTTTCGAAGGAAGTAGATATGTGTGAATCCTAAAAACTCAACTGATCATGTCATAATGCTAAAACTTCACATTTTAGCTAATAGGTAGTGCATGCACAAGAAAAAGGTCATGGTCATTAGAAAAATCTAACAGAGCCACGATGTAGTTCCTTGCACAACGGTAATATCTACAGAGGAGGCGTTGCAAGATCTGACTCCGGTAGGCAGCCTCCAAGATCCGGAGCAGCAACTCATCATCACGAGGACAGATAAGACATGAAGAGAAGTAAAACGAGGTGGGGAGTAGGAGTAGGGACTAACCTTGGTCGAAGGAGAGGGAAGACAAGCGCCACCTCGACGCCATCGTCGACGGCGGAGGGAGGCGGAGCAGATCATGTGGGGCAGCAGATGCACGACCGTAGTAGAGGGGAGAGGACAGAGATGGAGAGGAGGGAGAAGGAAGATGGGTGGAGAGGATACGGTGGCCGGAGGAAGGTCAGGAGGCCGGACGCGTCTTACCCAGCGCCGCCACCTCTCTCTCACGACGCGCGAGGGTTTCCTACCTGATGTCTAGACTAGCGAAAGCTTCTCCCGGGGAAGGGCGTGGAAAGGGCCGGGTCGATCCCCCTGTTTGTACCAAATTACTAGGTGGGCTCGTCCGGGGCAATTCGGGCCCGTGGTTTTGTTGGCCAGGAAAAAGTCGTGAATCCCCTCGGGATCCAGTGCATCCAAAGTGGGGTTAAACTTCCATGTTTTCACACTTTTAAATGGGGTTGGGTGACATATGGTTTTCTCAATGTTTGGTTTATATTTTTAGGACGATTCGATGGTCTACATTATCTAGTAAAGAAGTAATTAAGGTAGAAACCTAACCACATCTTTAAACTCTAAGACCCTTACGTCCCTTGTGCAATGGTTTCCAAACGGGGGTTCAGGTTTCTGTCACTTTGGCAACCCCTACGATTAGTAGCCAAATACACAATGCATTCCCCTAGACTCATATAGGTGAAGTGTCATGCAGTCGACGCTCACATGACACCACTAGAAGAAGTGCACCACAACTTAAATATCAAACTATTGAATCTCTCTCAACACAATTCTACTACTAACAACATGACTTCTCCCATGTCCTCAAGAACAAAACGAACTACTCAGAAAACATCATATGGATCATGATCAGAGATGGAATACTGATGTATAACAATCTGAACATAAACAATAATTCAATGGTTCACTCAATAACATCAACTACAAAGAGTAATCAACACCGGGAAAGTTTCCCCTATGAACTATGCAAGATTCAACTCAATTGTTACAGCAATATGGAGATGGTGATGAGGGTGTTGATGATGATGATGGTGGTGATGATGATGATGATCCCGATGAAGTCCAGCTTGATGGTGGTGTTGATGGCGACGATCTCCCCTCCTAAGGAATTCCCAGAAATCATCTGCTGGAGAGATCTTTCTCTCTGTGTCCCTCCCCCCGCAGAGGCGGCGGAATATTTCTGTGGTCGCTCCCCGAGTCTTAGGGTTTCGGGAGGATAATATAAGCCAGAGGGGAGTGCCAGGGGTGGACCAGGGCGGCCACACCACCTGGTGGCGCGGCCTAGGCTGGCCCACGCCAGGGGGTGGTGTGGGCCCCCTGTGGCCCATCTCCAGCCCCCCTTCTGGCTTCCTTCGTCTTCTAGAAAAATAGGATTTTCCGTATATTTTCCCGGATTTTCTGATCTTCGCGAATTTTGCCTCCAAACAGCACCTTTTCCATCGTAATCCTGATCGCGGTCCATGCTCCAAAAGTCATCACCATGCAAAAACAGATGAAATAACATAAGTATCACCTCTCAATATGAAATATATCAATGAATAATAGTGAATTATGACATAGAATAGTGATGCAAAATGGACGTATCACTGCCCTAGATCAAAACGGATCAAAAAGGCTAAACGAAAACAGCAAGAAAGATCCAATCTTTCCTACCAGCGCATCTCATGCGTAAGAACTAGGCCAAAAACCTAGAGCCGGTGCTTTGATACCACTGTTGGAAAACACGCAGAGCCAGGCCGAAAACAAAAAACTTTTCTACTCCGGCGAGGTCTCCAGCAAGCCACCCCAAGATCCAGCCAAGGTTAAAGGCAATAGTTTGTACCTCTCGACGCGCATGTGGAAGCTGAGGAAGCGGCCGCGGTGGTGCCATACATTCCCTCTTCTTGTATGACTCCAGTGAACTTCTCAATCCTGGGACCACCTCATCGCCGGCTCCATGCTCCTTCTCACCTCTGACTACGCCACTGCCCAACGTCGTCGACGAGCACCGCAGGTGTGTTCCTCTGTTGTCACACACACATACAAGGTGGAACATCAGCAAGAGAGATGCTAGTCTTGGTCTTTCTGCCGTGGGATAGGAAGGTGGTTGCCAAGTCTAGCAAAACCCTAGGGAGCATCACTGTATCGTTTGTCCGCTGCCACCCACCTTCCTTTATATAGGTGAGTAGGTGAGGGCACACAACACTTATGTCCCTTGGTCCTAAACCCTAACCCTAGTCAAAGTGGGTCCAACCCGTTGACACGTGTCCCTGTCCGAACAAGTCCAACTTGCCATCTTGTGATAGTCGGATCAACATCCACCTAGTCCCACTCTTTTAAGTGTGCGATCTCGCGGGCTTACGGTAAGCTAGACACAACTCAGTAATCATTCAGTCAAAGCCGTAGCTCAGTGACTTTCCGACTAGAGTTGATAGTCGGTAGCGGCCTCTAGCAAGACTTGTCGACTCCCAGTTTCCACAAGTGCCCTCAATGTGATGATCTGTTCGAGTCCCTTTGCCTCACAATATTGGTGATAAACCGCAGGGGAGATTCCTTCATCCCAATGCCGGTTTACTCTCTTCTCGTTCCAGTGATAACTGATTCCCTCCGGCTTCACTAAGACGGACTACCTCGATCAACACTTGATCGAGTAGCGCATGGACATGCTTCTAAATCATATCACACAAAAGGGCCTAGAGAATATCTCTCTGAGATGGAGGGGAAAATTCTATCTTGGCCGATCCATGTCACGTAGCTTGCTTCAAAGTCGGCCCAAGACCACCCTTATGACTCCTAGTTACGGTGAGCGTTAGATGAAGTCAAAACTAGTTTTTCCACAACTCGGATCATGCGATCCCCTTAGGTCTAAGGATTCAATTGCGTTAGTTAGAGCGTATGACAGTATGCTCACGTACTACTAATCTTTGGATCAGTCCGGCTATCATATCTCTTTTGACTAGCCAATGCAAGGCGGATAGCATCTCTATTCTCATGACATGTGAAACATTGTCATCTTCCGACTTACAAATTAGTCTCGGTAGTGGGTTTCCCTCCCAACCTCAAACGACTAAGGACAAACTGGCTAGGGCTAGATATAAGCATGTGGTTCCACACCTGCAACAATTGGAGTGACACATACAACTGGCTCTAAGCCAGATTTCGGGTTACAAATACATAGCAAAATGTGAGACTCTAGGGCATCATTCCTAACAACTACAGTAACAGGCTGAACAATACAGGCCTGAATAGCCAAAAGCCCAAACACTAAATGGCCTAAACAGTAATGGGGCAAAAATCCTAAAAGGCTAGAACAGTAACAGGCTTGAATGGTAATAGACCTGAACAGTAAAAGGCTAGATTGACACTAGGCCTGAACAGTACCGGGCCATCGTGGTGTAGGCCTCAAGTGGACGCATAGTGTTGGGCTAACTTGGTCCTCATGTAGGGCGAAATAGTATCAGGCCTGAAAGTTTACCGGCCGCGGTTGGCTGCAGTACTGGGCCGATTTCAAACAGTGTAAGACAGAACAGTAAAGGTTTGTATTCTTATTGGGCTCTCCTCATGGGCCGACCCACTTAATAATTTGCGGGCCTTGGATGGGCCTAGCTTCTACCATGGTTTCTGTGACCGTTAATGGTGATAACTGGGCATTAACGGTGTTTGTCACGTGGTAGTTTGCATGATGTCAGTAGTCAACGCGGTTGGTGAACAGATCTATGACGGAACAAGTTTTTATGGCTGAAGGGTGTGATCCGCCACAGTCGAAAAAAACCGTGGTAGATTTATTTGTGACGGGGCTTTTACCACGAAGGTCATCCATCATAGAAGACTTTTTAACCACGAAAATTGTCAGTTATAAAAGCCAATTTTTCTTGTAGTGATGGTCGGCCAGAGGAATGTCTAGGTCATAGAAGTAGGTATCCTGCCAGTTATTGACGGAATCATGGCCGACGATGTTGGGAAACTATCAGTTTGGACGTATCTTGAAGTTGATCATCCCATAGTTAGCAAGCCCATCCTTGCTAAACCCCGACTCCCTCTTGATAGTGAAGAAGTACACAAAAATATCTAACCTAGGCTTAATTCCTAGGTATGCCTCGAACAGAGCTACAAAGTTGCTGAGTACGAGGACGTTGTTTGGATACAAGTTGTGGGGAAGAACTCGTAAGTACTCTAGTACATCAAGGAAAAATACAGAGACAGGGAGGGATACGCCGCGCACTAGCTGAGCTTTGAGGTATACCTTTTCTTCGGTTTGGGGAGAAGGAGTAACCTCGTCGGCTAGCGCCAACTGCCAGTTTATCCCCTTCGTCGATGGAAGGAATCCCTTAGCGATGAGGTCCTTGATTTTGGTGGCGGTGAGCTTCGACCCCCTCCACAAGCCTCTGTGGGAATCCGCATCTTCCTCTTCTTCCTTGATGAGGTCCTACGCCGCCATCTTTTGGTCGCCGCTAGTGGCTCGTTCCACCACGGCAGTGACCAGAAGAACTAGTCCTTCCAATGGTACCGCCACCTCCCTGGTTGGCTTACAAGGAGGATGTGCCGCCTTTGATGGGCTATTGGTTCTTGCCATTGGAGGAGAGAAAGGTGAGGGAGAAGATTGGAGTCTGGGGTTTGCTGCTCGGGAGCTTAAAACAGTGCCCGTCACGAGGAAGAAGATGAAGGCTGGGGGAAAGGTAGGTGAATGAGGATATTTACTATGGCAGTACATCCAACATCCATATTCATGCGAGTGGAGATCCAATGGAACAGACATGGGTAACGTGTGGGAGAATGTGCGCGGTAAATTCGCCACGTCCCTGTAACTACCGTCAAAGTTTCAGATTTCTCGCATGGGAAAATCGCCATGATTAATCACTAGTCATTTGTGAGTTTCGAGGTAGCGTAGGCTGTACACTACGTCATCCTCCTAACAAATGCAGTGGACATGCCACATCTGAAGAATCTTTGGTATAGTTGTATATCGACAAGTACTAGGGAATGATTGAAGACTCAATGTTTCTCCGGCTTACATACTGAAGGCAGAGTAAAAGATTTGCAGTGTTCTTTGGGAGGACCTCCAGATGTTGCTTGCGAATATTGTTAACATCACCTAGATAGAGCATTCAAGATTTAAGAGCAAGACAAAACAAGATCTTAAAGTTCTCTAGGGGCTACTATTGGGGATATGCATAATGGGTATCACCATAGTATAGCTCTATTCTGGCTAACCCGGGTGGTCCATAGTTGGTAGCAAGGCCTATGGTCTGCTGGGTGGCCCAGTTAGGTGGATCTAGAAAGGAGACCCATGCCGGATAAAGGGAGGCTATGGTACCGACATAGACAAAGTCGGAGCCTTGGAGTACAAGACACGAAGACTAGTTAGTATTAGTGTAGGACTCTGCCCTATAACCCTAGGTTCTGACGCCTTTATAAGCCGGACCTTTGGAAGCCTTTAGGGCACATCATAACTCAACTCTCACATAGCAAACCACATAATCTCTATAACTCGGTGTATTGCTATTATAGTGATTTATAGCGGGAGTAGGATTCCGCCATCATAGTGGGATCTGAACCTAGGTAAGCTATGTTACCTCGTACCCACCAACTCGCCGCCTTACCCCACCTCTCTCTACACACTCTATGAGGAACCCTCCATGGCGTACTCGTCGGCAATACCACGACAAATTACTGACAACACATTTGAGAAACAACTGACTACTTCTACTCCTTCTCTGCTTCTTCTTCTTCATTCATGTTGCCCCTTCTTCTCTGCTTCTTCTCCTTCAATCATGCTGCTCCTTCTTCTCTGCTTCTTCTTCTTCTCTACAAATGATCAGTTAACATTTAGTAAAACCACTGAATTTTAGTTAACATTTAGTAACTGGATTTCATCAGACTTCATGCAAAATGTGAAACAAGTTTCAGCGAAATCACTCACCTGCCATTACTGTGGCGATGGAAGAGGCACACAAGGGTTGAGCGATGCGGATGGCGACGACCTCTCATTCCTCGCGTAGAGCTTTCCCTGGAGGATGTGTGCCTACAGCTCAAGGCTCATCATGTCGGTGGGGAGGCCAGGCCCCTCATCCGCCATCTCACGCCTCTTCTCCTCTGGTGTGAGCAAGAAATGGAGCACCTTGTCATAGAGCAGTGATGTGCTATCCACTTCTCTCTATTCTCCTCCTCCGGCCGTGCATACCTCTGCCTCCCTCTTCCGCTTCTTCCGCCTTCGCCTCTCCTATTCTACCTCGCCTCTTCCTCCGCCATGAGCAGGGGCCACGGGGCTGCCCCTCCTCTGTGGTACACCATGATCCGGTGTAGGAGATCGTCCGGTGCTCTCCATCGAACACTCGTTCGAGTCCGCCATGCTTGATGGTCGCTACCGTCGCCACTGCTGTGTCGCTCATACCCTAACTGATGCTGGATTTGCTCTAGTTCGGTCTAGTTCAAATGAGGTGGATCGCTAACTGATGATTTGGTCTGGTTCGATCCAGTCAAGCGGTGTAAGCAAGTAAGGAAACAAAGTAGTTCGAGTTTTTTTTAGAAAATTGCCGCCCGTCCGACCTGGCCATGTACAATGCTCACATTGCCACGTGTCCACTCCTAATTGGTTGTGGTGGTATCTGCACATTATGGACAAATGTTTGTACCACCTAACCCCAATCTACAAGTTTTTGGCTGTATTTGTTCCTAGTGGACAACTATTTTTATATCCCATGCAATTAGCTCTTTTGATATATATATATATATATAATAGACAATCTTTTATCAATTTTACCCATCAATTTTACCCATCGCGGGAATCAAATCATCAACTCTGTCTAGTAGTTCCCATAGGGAGCCTAGGTAGGTAAAAGGCATGTACTCATATTTTCATCCAAAGGCACTAGAAGGGATCGTGGTTGAATGCATAAGTGATTCTCAGATAGTACCGACGCCAACTTTCATTTAATAGTAAAGATAATATAGTAAAGAAGTACATGAGTATTTCACGTTCCTGCCTTATTTGCCGGCTGATTTCTTTCTATTAACTATCCTTTACAATATACCCACCTTCTCTTCTTGCTTTCCTCTCGTGGATCCCATGATTGATTCCTTTCTAAAGACAGGTGGGATCCCCTCCCACCACGGGGGAGATCTCCCCAAATCCAGGGTAACCATTTGATAACACAGGAGAATGGGGTAAAACTCCCTAGTGATAGATGATTTCAGAAGGAAACATCAGAAAATTGAAGAACTTCACATAAATTTTTGAAATGTCCCAGCAAAAATCTTAAATAATTCTGAAAAAATATATAGGAATGTCTAGATATTACAAATATTTCCATAATTTTAAAACAATCAGAGTAAATCGATTCTTTGCAAAAGGATAAATAATCACAAATTGATAAATTTTCTCGATATACTGTTGATAATATCATATGGAACAATACAAAACACAATATCTTGTCTTCCTCCTCTTGTTCCAAGTGAAGATCTAGATGGGACTATGACCTGCGACGCAAAGGTGCAAGGATGTGGCTTACTTTCAACAAAAAATGTGATGCTACCTCTTATATCTCGCATACTCCCCCTAGTTCATAGAAATGAAAAAACACAACAAATTTGTTGGAGCGAACCATTAGATTACTGTGGGATTGGAAGGTGATCAATCAAAAACTAAACACATATACCCCAGAATATCATTATAGCATCTGAATTACAGAAAAATCAAAACCAAGAATAAAATGAGCACCTGCCTTTGGAGAATTGAGACCTTGCCGCACCCAGATGCATATATCTAATTAGCATAAGAAGTCTATACCTAATTAGGACATAATGGATACATCTATCTGGCACATAGTCAGCTACATGTCATGTACCAATTGAGCAACGGACATATCACACTGGTGAAATTAGCTAGATATCAAAGTACTATGCTACTGAAAGATATACATGTTGGATTGATTGAACTAATTTTCAATTAGGTCAATGGTCAAGATAAATTAAAGAGTTAAAATGATACCACTACTACTTTCATCATAAAAATAACTTCCATATTTTAGTATGCAATCTGCAGTTCTTGACTTCATCAGAACAACAACTTTGTTATTCTCCTTCAGCCTCAAAATTGATGTATGCATCAGGAACAAAACAACTAGAGATATCAGGAGTAAGGAAACAAACATACCACAAGCTTGTAAAAGAGTGAACTATATAATGAAATTTTAGAAAATGTCTAAATTTTTAATAATGAAAACATCAAGAAGAAGCATGTTGTATCGGGCGTATTGTGCCACTCAACCACCCCTGATCCATGTCTTCTGAACCTGACAATAAATTAACATAAAAGCATCAAGAGGTGTCATGTGTCACCTGTAACATACATAACTGAAAACAAAGAAAATGTATTCTTCTAATTAAGATACTATAGCAAGAGAAAGTAAATGTCCTATAATCTTGGTATTAAAACTGATGTTACACTACCTAACTGATGTTATGCTATAGCAAGAGAAAGGAATAATCCTACTGGAACACTTCTCACTAGCTTATATTACGATAAAAGATTTTCTAAGGCATATCTCGAAGTCTCCACGGTAGTGCAAAATGTGGCTACATGGTTAACGAGACCAATAAATCAGGATGATAAATACATATCAACTAACTTTCTAGCAATAACCAGTTGAAGGAAAAAATCTTATCCCAGAATAATCAATGAAAAATGAAATAATGGGAAAGCAAGTACATGTCAAGAAAGCAAGAAGATGGTCAGCGAGACAATTATTTATCACCAGTCTGTAGAAATAACAGTGCATCGTTGACACCACACACATTGGCAGGATTTATACAAAACATGACATGGCAATCAGATTGACATTAACCTAATACGATTCCTAGCTAAGCATGGCATATCAATCAGATTGACAAATGGCTATAGCCATGTTAATTAGGGAAAATTAGACTTTGACGTCATTCATATAAGAAGAAATTATAGCAAATTGATACCAAGCTGAAAAAAAAGAAACTGATGTAGTAAAGTATGAGCGACTTGGTTGGAGTTATTCTCGGAACCTCAACTTATGTGAGAGTTGCCAATTGACAGGGAGGCCCGGAAACATGGAAGTTGTTCGGGATAGTGGGTCTAGTTTCCACCGAGAACCTGTCCGCAACAGCTACATCTTGTTGCTTCTAATCTTCCTTTCCCTGCATTTTCTTTCTTGTCCTCTTTGGTTTTACCGCCCTTGGACTCTTCAGACTCAACAACTTATCTCAGTGGTCTAGAGACTGCAGGTAACCAATATATCATTAGGTACATGTTGGAGATATACTTTCCGGGTATCCTCATTTGTCTCACTGACCAGAGTGCCCACTTCGGGTTAGAGCTTTGTTTCACGGGCGGCCCAGTCAGGGAGAAGAGACAGAGTCCAGTCCGGCTACGGGAAGGCCTAGATGACTTACCGACATAGGCCCATAGTGTTACTTGTAGTTTAAGATGTACTCTGTAACCGACTCTTAGTCGTAGCCAGATAGGTCTCTCCTGTAAACCCTAGGCCGGATATCTATATAAGCCGTCCTAGGGAGAGCCTTTAGGGCACCCTCACAATAGTCTACAATCTCAACTCACACAGGCAAAACCCTTGTAACCCACATTTTCATCCCAAGGCATTAGCAAGTTCTTGACACCCTGCAGGAGATATATTGATAGGCAACACTGAGGACTTGCGATAATTGATTTTGAGTGGAGAAGGTTCACCTTGGCTGCCCGAGCTAGGCAACTGGCTTATCCCAACCAAAAGCATCAGATCACACACTTCTGAATTCTGATGGCATATTCAGAAGAATTTGGATTACTCAAACTTATGGTATGTGCGAAGCATTTTGAACTAGGAACTTGTTTGTCTCGACAATATCCCAAATAAAATTGAAAAAAAACAGTGCAGACAGACAGATGATCGCTGTGCACGTTTGATCATACCTTTCCTAATTTTATGGTTGTCCCTGTTTTGAATTAGGAAATCCATGTGATTATTAAAATTCAGAACAAAGCATATACATAGCACGACTAAATTCGAGAGAGAAATGATGTCTGACGTTATATAAGTTAATATTGAGAATAATAAGATGGGTGTCTGAACCATGCCCTCCTAATTCAGGTTTCTGCACTGCTCACTCAATCCTCACACAGCCAGCCTATATATACCTTCTTCCTCTCTTCAAACCCACCAAATCTTCAGAAACAATTTTCTGCAGTGACGCTGCCTGCGCAAAGTCACGTGAAGAGGCGCCTCCTGCCGCGCCTGCCGGCCTTCGCCTGTCGACCATCAGCAGACTCACCGCGCACCACCTCATCGACTAGCTCCTTGAATATCGACCTCTCGATCTCCAACACCATCCCAGGGAGCTGCTGCCGGCCAAAGCTTGTCGTCCACCCCTCTAGCCTATTCAGGATGTCTGCGTCAGGTATCACCCTGCTACTGTCTTCGTGGCACATCCGTGACCTCTCCGTCTTCAGGTGCTCGATCTCTGAACAAATGGCCTTCACCAGCTGCTGACCGCTGGACACCTCCCTCGCTCCGGTGAGCGAGCTGGTCGAATATGCAGAGATTTCCTTCTCGAACTTCTGAAGGAGGAGATTGTTAACAGCGTCAAACATTAGCTTGCGGTGAGCTCTCTTGGGATCGTCGGACCTCCTGCTCTGATGGACGCTGTCAGGTTTGGAGATCCATCCTGACTTCCGTTGCTCCAGTACGAGGAACAGGTCAGGGTTGATGGGGTAGCCAGAAGAGTGGAGCTGGATCTGCGACAGGCCTGAACCTAGATCTTTCATCAGAAGTCCTGAGGCCAACAGGATCTCGGACACGTAGCGGTGGTCCGGAATTTGTGCCTCGCACAAGAAAGCAATATGATCGACAGGAGGGGCCTCGTCGTCATCCTTGTGTACTGTCAATTGCTGGAGCTTCTGAAGAAGGCTTGCTACGTTTGCGAACTTACTGTTTCCGGGCTCAGCAGTAAGCTTTGTACCTGAATGCTTCAGGGACTCATCTGATGGATGCTGCTCATCATCTGCGACCAAGAAGAAGAAATCAGTCACAGGAGAACATCACATCAGTGTCACAAACTACTTTCATTATTATTATTTTGCCAGAGTGAACATCCAGTGCACAAACAACCAAATGTATCCGTGGTTCATTAATGATTCTACAATGATTGTGCCAGCATTAATCTTCAGTGATGGAACCAACCTGTCTAAATATGAAATGGCACTACTAATCTGTAGGCTGTAGCCATTGTGGTCAAAAGAGGCCACTATGTAAGTCTACCTGTGGACTAAGGTACTGTTTGTGCCGTGCAAAAGATGAAAAGAACTACAATAAGGAGATTCATAATCACTCGACCAAGGGAAACTGAAACACTGAATCAGGAAGTAAAGTTAAGAACTTGTAAGTTCTCGGAGGTGGCTATTCGGCTCACGGGTGCCAATGCACCCATTGTGAGTAAACATATTTCGAAATGTCAAAAAATTCAAAAAAAATGTCTACATATACATTCAAACATTTTATGTTCATTTACAAGTTTTCGGGATGAAAGAACATTCTACATGTCCTGAAAATGCCATGTGAATAGTCTTATTCATGTGACATTTTTTATCTTTTTTTATACATGCCACATAAAATGTTCTTTCATCCCAAAAAATTGTGAACGAACATAAAATGTTCGAATGTACATGTGGACATTTTTGCGATTTTGACATTTTAAAATATGTTTTCTCACAATGGTGCAAATGCACCCGTGAGCCAAAAGGGATTTCCCAAGTTCTTTCCATTTAATTTTAATAAAATTATGTTTGAGTTTCCTTTTTCTAAGGAGCACAATTTCCAGTTAATATGATCAAGAAACAAAGTTAGCAGAGGTGGCAAAATAGCTGATCTTACCAACATTTGGTAGCTTTGAGGTCTTGCTTGTACAGAAAGAATTCTCCTGGTCAAAAGAAGAGTCCAAGACAGAAACTGGACTTGGCCGCTCAGGGATACTTGCTGCAGGATCCAAAGATGACAGGTCCTTGTTTGCATCATAGGAGGTTTTCTGAATAACAGAAGAATACAATAATAATTAGAAAGGTGGCATGGCGCACTTGTAAGATTTTAAGTCTTCAGCATTAACCCCGCCTAGTGTCTTCACTATGTAGTTCATTTTTACACTCTTGTGGTTTTATGAAGATGAATTAAGAATTACTCTTTCCGTCCCAAAATGTAAGGCGTCTAAGATTAGTCAGAAGTCAACATTTTCTAAGTTGACCAAGTTTATGAACAAAAATACGAACATCTACAATACTGAATCAACATCAATAGATTCACCATAAAGTATATTTTCTCGATGTGACCATTCAATATTGTAGTTGTGGATATATTTTTCTAATAATTTGGTCAAAGTTAGTAGGATTTGACTTTTGACTAATCTTAGACGCCTTACATTTTGGGATGGAGGGAGTATAATATTATTTCACATGATACAGCTTTGCAATATACACCTTTTCTTCCCTTTGAATGGAAGGCTATTTGGAAGAACGAATAGCTTACCACTTTTTGTGGATTCCTTCCTGTTGGAGTTTGATTGCCTCGCTGGAAGCTTGAAGCATTAACTTCTGCGGATCTGTCAGCACTTGTTACTTCTGTGTCCAGCTCTGATACGACACTCATACTACCATCCGACCTTGTAGACATATCATCGCCTGGAAGGTTTGGGCTCCTTGTTCTGCTCTTTGCACCATTTTGATGGCCATCTTCACCTTGAGCAAGTTTTCTTCTAACTTTGCTTCTGGGTGATACTGTATCCAAGTGACTCCTATCTGCTGATTGCCTTTGGTTCTTGTTAGACTCGATAGAAGGAATAGGGGGTCTAGCCCTCCGCTCCACGTCGAGCTTTTTCTGTGGTAGTCTGGTGCTAGTGGAGTTTTTATTCTTCAAAAAGCTTCCATTATTGTCTCTTGGCGACTGCTGTTTTCTGGATGAGCTCTGAGTCATCAACTGTGCACTAGATTTCTGTCTCCTGGTCACCACTTCGTTCCTTCCATTTGCTCTCCCATCAGGAGAAACAAGGGGTTGAGAAGAAGGCACCCTTGGACTGGATTTCGGATGCTGCTCAATAGCTGCCCTATTGATCTGTGAGATTTTCTTTTTATCAGTGCTACTGACAGACCGCAGCTGCGGTATATCTGATAAGTCCCCCATTGGAACAACTGGAGAATCTTCATCACCCAAATCTGCAGATTTCGCGGGCTTCATGATCACAATAGGTGATTTAAAGAATCTTTCTGCAATGCTCGCTTCTTCCATTGATGGCAATGGGGCCTCTTCAGACCTCTGATTGGGCTTTGTGTTATTATTCAGTCTCGGGCTAGCATCAGTCACCTGTTGGCTATTGATGTTTTCACCATATAACTTCAGCATAGATGCTTCCTCGCGCTTCTTGTTCTGCAACAGTCCTTTTGCTTGCATCGAGTCCAGGATCTGCTTAAGTGCCCTCAGGTCCTTGTTGGACTGTTGAAAATCAAGGTCCTTGAGCCGTTTCTCTATCTCACTGTAAACTGATGCAGCAGGTTGCTCTTTTCCATGAGCTCCCTTGGACCCTTTTGGCAACTTTCTAGGCAGCACAATCCTTTCTTGTTGTTTCCATGGTGCTATTTCAGCTGGGAACTTAGAGTTAGGAACATTCCTGATTGTTGCATCCAGATTCCTTTGTTGCCGGCGAGCAGGCTCATTATGTGAGGAGAGACTCAAAGGGATCAGTATAGGTTCTTGCTTCCTCTCTTGAACTGATTTGTACGCCTCTGATGTCATCGCCTTGCTATCGTTAGGCTCAGGCAACTCTTCCAACCCCATGAGTTTTGCAACAACACTTGGGAGACGCTTACAAGCTGGTTGTTCTTGCTGGATCTCTGCACTGACTTCTTTATCAGAACTGATGTTCCTTTCTTCAGCATCCATGCTTGGCTTCGTCCGCAAGTCCATTTCACAGGTCCTAAGAGGGGCTTCCTTGATGTCCAGCGACATTCTTGACATCTCCCTAAGCTTTGATGTTGATTCCCTCCCATCATACGAGAACCGAGGAGCATCATAAGACAGCCTTTGTTGCTGGCCAGATTCAGATGGATTCCAAGAGGATTCCCTGAGCTTGGCTAACACTCTGAGTGACTCATTGATGTCCATGGTTCCCTTGCTCTTTCCTTGGATACAACTGCTAGGTGGCTCATCACAGCGTGTAGCTGGTTCTCCGTAGTTGTATCTGTGATCATCCACCTCTTTCTCGGTTGAAGTTCTGACTGACAAATCACGAGTATCTCTATAAATCGAATCTTTTACGAGATTTCTTATACCAAGAGTCTGGTGGGTTGATTGAGCCGAGGGCATGTCGGAGGTCTCGATGAGGGTACCATCTGGGTAGTAATCTGGCCCATAGTCACTGTCAGGAGAGCTCTTGAGCCTCGGTGAGGACTTGAATGGTTTCTCCGGAAATAGCATTCGATCAGTGGATGATAAGTCCTGTTGCGTTGACCTGTTGCCATCAAGAGAGGAGAACGACGAACAGGATGATGATGAATAAGAGGTCTGCGATAACTCCACCGTGGATGATGCTCTTTGATTCTCAATCCAGCTTTTACTCAAGTTCTTATCCTGAATGCAGATTGAAGCAAGTCAGTCAGGTTGTGACAGCCAATACATGCATGGGTTATATATATAACTAAGACTTACAAGAACAATCTGGTGACCGTATCTTGTGCGTTCTTCTCCTACGCTCGGGCTGCTTGACAGTGCATTGCCTGTTTTAACAAGTGAAATATTTCTCAGAGGTGAGCAAGCCTCGAGATATACTACTATATTGATTCCTCAAAAATAGAAGGAAAAATATACGGATTCCTATAACAAAAATACATAGAGCAAGCAAGAGAAATAGCTTAAACCAATCTTGTTGCGTTATATAAAAGAAGAGAAACAAAACGAAACGGAGTGTCAGTGTTGTCCAAATCTAAACATTTTTTCTAGAAACAGTCACGAAAGAATAGAAACAAAATGCCAGTGTCATTATTGTCCAAATATAAACTTTTTTCTTCTTCCAATTTAATGGGTCATTGTCCGTGTTGTCAACATTTACAGATAGATTTATTATCCACAGTACGGCTCTAATCTTTCTACATGACAGAGCGACTTATTTTGTCGACCGTCCGGGACCAATTTCCGGTTAATCAGTGCTGGTGCTCAATTGAAGATTTGTTAGGAGTAAACTTCTGTCTGCCTCCACCCTAGATTAAAATAAGTTAAATTCCCGCATCTCGCTGGCCCACCCCCAAAATTAAGGGGGAAAATGCTAGATCCAACGAATTGCCACCACCACCTAGCGTTTCAATGCAGGATGAAAGAAGACCAAGAAAACCACAGCATGCATCAGAAGTTTTCATGCTAAGACCATAAATCCATGATCTATCTTCCAAAAGTGGAGCTCTAAATGGCATACAAAAGTTGGGAAGTTGTGAACGGTGCGTCCAGTAAGCTAACTGCAGGAAAATGCAAACGCATAGACAAGGAAATCTCTTGGAAATTTCGATGTGCTAGAAGGAATTGACCAGAAAGAAAGGTAGAAGATACCTGGGGGTAGAAGCCTCTTGTGGGATTGGTGGGCGGCAATGGGGTAGCGGCGGTCGAACGCCTGCAGGATCCCGGTGACGCACCCAATCTGCCGGTGCAGCTCTGGCCGCCTATCCTCTCCCAACGCCTGCAGGTACTTGGCCGGCATCTCCTCCTCCTTCCACCAAGCACCTCCCTCGAGAGGAATCCCCAGAATGCTGGGAGGAGGGGCGCTAAACCAGCAAGGGCTCCTCGCTACCAGCTCAAGAACACTAACATCTCAGCTCACCATCAACTTTTCTTTCAGAGGAGCAGCCCAGAGGAGGAGGAGATCTTGTGGCTCTGAGCAGGTAGCACGAGGGACATGGCCGCCCTCGCCCTCTGCAGCTCCAGGTAAAAGATGAGATGGCCTGTCCGATGTAGTGGGCGCAAGGAGGCGGTCCAGAAGGCAGAAGCACCAAGAATGGAGGTAAGCTCCTTTACGACCGGGGAGTTGCCAGTAGAGGAAGGAAGGAAGGAAGACTAGCTTGTGAGGATGAGAAGGAGGGTCTTGACGAGAGAAGAAGGCAATGCCAGTGTATCTTTAATCCATTTTACCAGAATGTGAGTACATTTAGTGTCTTGCTAAATGCAGTTAAAGAGGACTGGCAATGTATACTTGTGTACTGGGGCCTGGCATTCCAAGCAGGGCAGTGTGTGTGTGCGTGTATAACCAACTACCTAACTAACTATTAGGAGATGTAGGGTGGGCATCTTGTTCTCTTCTTGGCACCCCATGTGCTGCTCCAAGGTCCTCCTGGCCCTACCCACCATGACAGATGGTTGTCCATCCCTGTGCGTGTGATTTAGGGAGAGAGAGAGAGAGTCAACATCAGTTTGTCATCTTGCAGATGTAAAACAGCGTTGTGAAGAGTTTGCTGGGTTGGGTAAATACTTACTCCCTCGATCCAAATTAATGTTCTTTGATTTGTCTATATTCGGACGTATCTAGCACTAAAACATGTCTAGATACATCTGAATCTAGACAAATATGAGAACGTTAATTTGGATCGGAGGGAGTATCTCTCTCCAAATCAAACTGGTTGGTGACTGGTGAGGAAGAAGATGATGTTAAATCTGAAGGTGTGTTCTTGCAACCATTAGCTAGCTGTGTGCAGTAATTAGTGCTGCAAATGATCAATCTGCTGTATGTGCAACTGCACTGTTGCATTGTTTGGTCAAGGATGCATTAAGTGGGAGTGCAGGGCCAACTGACAACAGTGCATTCATTGTGTGGATCCGTGAGGTGGAGAAGAAGACCAGCGGCAATTTCTTGCCGTTGAAGCATGCATGCACGCTGGTGCATGCCATGCTGTGCAGACTGCAGAGTACCACACCATTTCTTTTAATCTGCGCCTCTTTTTTCTTCTTCTTCTGATCCTTTGATTCAATATCATCATCATTTTTTTTTCAGTTGAAAGAAAGAGAATCAGCATCCATATCTTGGCAAGTTGCAGAAATGACCCACCCGTATGTGTATCTTGTAACTAACTGCTGTTTTCCCAGTGCCGTTTACAGTTACAGTATTTAAGTTCCGGACCACCGTTTAATTCTGAAGTTAGGTGAGGAGTGAAAGGAACATACTAACACGAACATACATAGTTGATGCTTATTTTGACAGCGCAGCTGATTAACTGAAAGAGGCAGACTAACTTTTCCAAAACTGTTCTGTGCAATAATAATTATTATTATGAGTGGTCACTGATACTAGCATTGTTCAGTCTAAGCATACAATGTTCCAAATATTAAAATCATTGATCCTCCGAATGGAGAATTGAAAGGGATACCTCATCCATCTTCATCAATTGCACAAAGGACCCCTTCACCTGCTAACTGAAAAAAAAGTCATAATACGGTTTGCAATCACAATTACTATTGTGCTATATATTCATTAATAGTGAAATGTTCTGCAAGTGATGATGGTGCTGGTGGCTAGTGTCCTGAACTGAACAGATGGACACACCTTTATGTAGCAGCTCCTCCTTGCACCAAACACATGAGCGTCCTGATCAGACACACTCACGGTTCACCAACCTGCAGTTGTTTAGAGAGCTGTAACAGCTGGAACAGTACCACAAATCTGATTATGAAGGAGGCAGTACTTGTTTAGCTAACCATGTAGGAGTAGTAAAAATAATGAGGAAAGAATTCTGTCAGTAGTGGGCAAGATCTGCATCTTTTTGTCTCCATCTTTACCTTTCGTTGCTTTTCTGGGGGTGAATCATGTTGTATTGATGTGGCATCCACTTGGTTGTTTCCTTGTTAAAGCTAGAAAGGCCCTTACTCTATCTGGTAGATTATTCTTCAATTCAGTGCAACATTTGCAAGGTCAGATGCACACTACATTGACCTTACCGTGATCTTTGGCTTACTCACCACAGCGTAACAATTTATCATAAAAAAGCTGCAAAAATAATGGTGAGTAATCACTAACCAAAGGGAAGAAAGTACATATAGGAATGGAGATGATTATGAATTAGATTTTGTCATTTGGCCAGGACATGATGAGAGAAGAAGAAAAAAAAGACAAGGAGAACTGCAATTGCACCACCTCCACATGGGGAAAAAGGTTGGTATGGCAATAGCAACGGGCAATTAGGAGAGCAAAGTTATCAAGGAGAAGAGCCCTCTCTGCCCCCACCAATAATCCCCACCCACAAGCAAGTATGTTCAAAGAAACAAAAGCCCTATCTGCTGAAGCTAGGCTGGCACATGATGCTCCGGTAGTTTTTTTTCTTTCTCTGCATCCATGAGAAGCTTCCCCACCCAGAGCCACATGCACCAACAACCATGTGAGCCCTATGAAGACCAGACCAGCAGCAGTGGTGTTGTGCATGGTAGGTCAGTTCTCATCCTTTGATTGATTCCATGAACGAACTAACCAACAAGCATGCAAGCAAATCTTGGAGACCAGTCAAAAAAAAAAACATCATGGTCGCTCATTATCTAAGGTGCTTAAATTTAATATGTAATGCATCAAGAGTGCTGGCGCAATCTTGCATCAACAGCGCACATGGGAGCCAACACATCGTCTAGATAGATGTGTCATCCATCTCTCTAAATTAACATTTGAGATCATTATGATGGATGCATCGAGATGGCAGCAATACCGTTACAACAGGAGATGGGACACTTAACATCCAGAGATTTGTTTAATCATTGATTGATGGAATCAAGATCAATGGGTGCAGTTTTATACTAGTTGAAATTACTTGATTATTTTGTGTATGGTTTCACTTCTCACTGTAGCAAAACCATGCACTCCATGCAACGGCATTTCTCCCCCTTTGTTTCACCGCTGGGTCAACTGACAAAACAGTACTGTATGTATTAGAGAGTTGACAAAATAATCTACCATGCTATGTACAAAGGAACCAGCCATTCACACGCATTTGGGCGAGTGTTCGAGCGGGAAAAAAAAACAGAAAAGCAAGGAAAGTTGATGGGGAATACTACTGTGAAGCCCATGAGACCAGAAAAGCAAGATTTGTATCACGGAAAAGGAAAAGGGAAAGAAAGCTCTCACGTGGTGCATGAGATGATGGGCACAATTTAACCTCCTGGGTCATGAGCACGCAGGGCACTGCAAATCTACAGGTGTTCTGTGCAGGCCCTTATCTCTGAAAGTGATATGCTTGTTGCTATGTGTACATCTTCATGATGGCGGTCCATCACTGATGTTGCTATGCCCCCAAGTCACAAGCTAACCATGAGAAGAGCAGAAATAAAGGAGTAATTGATGTTTCAATTAATGCATTTTCAATGCAGCTACGGAGTGGGCATCATCCTAAGATCATAATATATACGGATTATATATGTGCGGAGACACGAGATACCTGTGGGATGACGGCTGATGTGTGAATATGCAGTTATAATCCGTTAAAAATATGCGGACTCCGTATCAGCAGGCGACCAAAACCGGGAGAAACGAATTAAAGCTTGGCTGCTTAACATCATCTGCAAGCTTATTTATCATCAGAACAGTGTGCCAATTGGAAGATTTCAGCTGGATCAGGTGGAAGCTTCCCCTTTCTCCAGGACGTGCTGCCTGCCTGCACTAACATCAAAACATTTCACTCATGCACGTAAGATGTGAATCTGGGAAATTAAGCATGCACTATCAGACAGTATAGGCACTTATTTTAGGAAGCATCAACAGAGACACGTTCATCTCTTTCTGATGAGCTGGACTGCTGGTCCATATATAAAGCATCTTGGCAACAATTGATGCATATATTGCCACGTCCCACCAGCAATACCAGTTTTTGCATCCAAACCACAATTCTTGCTAGTCATAACAAATTACCATCATAATGACAAGAAATGCTCAGAAAATGACAGTTTTTGCTCTTTGCAAGTGTCTTGCACAAAATGCCATGCACAGGTATATATATCTGAAAGCTACTCCAGATTTGGGCAGTTCCGAACAAAATAGCAGCATACATCTTGTCAAGAGAAATGGTTGGCAGAAAGTAAAGAGGCTTTGAAGTTCTAATATACACACCACTGAACAACCAATTTCATTTGCAACAATAATATCGGTTGCCACTGGCAATTGTCAACAGCAAAGGAGGTAGTTCAACCAATGTGAAAATATTACAGCACTAAATCAAGAGGAGAAAAATTACAAGCGAGCAAGCAAGACTGCAGCACTTACAACACAGTTCAGAACTTTTTTTAAATGGAGCATAGCTATTACAACAACCCTGTTATCCATGATACAGGGAACAAATGACTAATGACACATGTCAACATGTGTAACTAAGTACAATGTGAAGTATTAAGTACTTGTGAACACTACTTAGCCTGTCTACTTCAGGATAAGCACGGACGGAAACGACAGAGTATCAAAATTGTTGAATCAACCATATGCTCTGACCTGACCACTGATCTATGCAACAAAACAAGCCTATAAGTAGCCATGTCAAGTGAACAAACAAAACTTGAGTGTCAAGACTTCCTGCCATCTAGCAACCAATACATGCCCAACACAAGTACAAAAGCTCATGACCATTCCCGTCTATCCAGTCTGTAATGTATTTTCGCATAGAAATTCCAATTTGGATCACTCTCTGTAATGGAAGGTTGACCAAATGGGTGCTCCTGAACATAATGCTGAACATCATCTGCAGCAGCAATGTTCTCTAGATACACACGAAGATCTCCACCTGGTCCTGTTTATGGAACAAGAATCAGCATAAATGATTTCGACACATGTGAATCAGTAAATAATCTTAAAATGATGAATCTGACCCAATGATTCATCCTCCTTGATATGATAGCTGTAGGATTGTGGGAAAATAGCAGTGTATGGCTGCAAAATACAGATGTCAAGAAAATTATGTGAATAGCAACAAATAGGGTTACATTAACATATAGTAACACAACAGGAACAGGGGTGAACTCAGTACCGGATTGCGCAGAGCCTTGTAAGGGGAATCATCCACAAGCAAAGTATTTGAAGGTGAAAATTCCCCTTGCTCCCATGGAAGATCAGGGTCCTCTTTATTCCACAGTTTCTTTAGTTCCTTCAATACTAGTGGTTTGCGGTTGTTTTCAAGAGTAGCAACCTCAGTAGTAGTGCATTTAGACAAGTCCTGGCCAAATTAGAGCAGTGAACAAATTAGGACCCCTGAGTGACTTCAGAAGAGAAACGAAATCCGTACTAATAGCATAGCAATGCAAATGACATTTTCAAACATTTCCTGGACTACAAATGGACATCGCCTGGCTTTCTTCCAATTATTCTCCAAATTGAAACCATGAATAAGGTAAGTCGGTCAGAGATTACAAGTAGCAATTATACATGCTTTTCCATTACTTACCCAGCAGAATACCAGGTGTCGCCTGAGATCTCTCATAAGGATATCAACAACAGCATCCACATTTATTCTGGAGAATTAGAAAACTGCAATTAGGACTGCAACAACATCATGGCAAGTAAGGAAGCGTGTAGGGGAAAAGAATCAGTACTTCATTCTCGACGACCATATCCCTAGTTCAAAGTTCTGGAAGCAAAATCTCAGAAAATCATCCAAGTAAGGTCTTTTGAAGACTGGTGCAAATGAAAATCATAGAATATTAGCATCTTGAGTTAGATATTCTAATCCAAATTTTATACCAAGAATAAGCGTTGTACAAGGGATATTAAATAAAGTAACTTCACCATTTTTTCCTCGAGCCCTCCCATCTGGCACGTGAGCGATGTCACGGTCTGTATTGATATCCGCAAGTATACCGTTTAGATCAAGAATAAGAAGTTTTTTCCTCTGAAACCTTACAAGCGACCCTTCTGGTGAGTAGATGTCCCGGACATTTTCTTTGTAATTTTCTCCTGAGGTGGAGGCCATGGAAATAGTATCTGACTTGTCTGTAAGCTTCATGTAGCCTGTCCTACACACATCCTTCCTTTCATCTGAGCTTACATCACCCCCCAAGGGTTCCTCAGTAACAGCTACTTGAGCCGTTTTCTTCCTTTTCCGTTTCTTATCCTTAGGTTTCTGTGAGTTGTCCTTATTCCCATTCTTCCCTTTCACCAAATCATTAGCTATGTTTACCTCAGGACAGCCATGACCTTTTCCATTTCTGAGACTCATACTAACTTCGGTATCTCCTAGTGAACTTTTGCCATCTATGTAACTCTTTCCAGATTTATCATCCACAACAACATAAGGGGATTGCTCGTGTTTATTTTTCATTTGTTTCTTGAGCTTAGATTTCTGAGAGTAGTCTTTATTCACTTTATTTACGTTCAACAAATCATCAGTAGCATTTAACTTGCGATATTCTGGACCCTCTCCAATTCTGGGACTCGTAGTAACATCAGCATCCCCTGATGGAGCTCCCACAATTGTGTTGTCATGTCCTGATTTGTCCACCACAACATCACCGGCATCCAACACAGCAGAGGGTGATTGCTCCTGGTTGTTCTTCTTCCGTTTTTTACGCTTAGGCTTAGACATCTCTGGTATCCCCTTCTCTGCATTGTCTACCACAGGACAGTCTGGATCCTCTCCAATTCTTGGGCAAATACTAGCTTCAATATCTTGTGGTGCACCATCCCCAACCGTACAGCCATTTCCAGATTCATCTGCTACAACAGCACCAGCATCCAGTACAACAGAAGAGGATCCTTCCTTTTTATTCTTCTGTTTTCTGGGCTTATGACTTCTCCTCTCGTTTGTCCCCTTCTCTGCAATGTTGACGTCAGGAAAGTATGGATCTTCTACATTTCTGGTGCTCATACTAACTTGAGCATCTCCTGAAGCATCATCCCCATCAATGCAGCCATTTCCAGATTTGTGTGACTGAACAGCACCATCATGAGACACAGCGGCAGGGGATTGCTCCTGCTTATTCTCCTTCGGTTTCTTGAGCTTAGGCTTCTTCCTCTCCAGTGTCTTTTTCTCTGCAATGTTTACCTCAGGACAGTCTTGATCCTTTCCATTTCTGGAATTCATTCTAACACCAGCAACTCCAGGAACACCTTTCCCATGTGTGCGTTCATTTCCAGATGATGTACCAACCACAACTGTGTTGCCATCCGTTACAGCAGAAGGGGATTGCCCCTGCTTCTCATTCTTCCCTTTCCTAGGCTTCTTCCTCTCGGGTATCTCCTGCTCTGCAATTTTTACAGAAAAAAAGCCTGGATCCTCTTGTTTTCTGGGACTCCTAATAGTTTCACCATCTCCGGGTACATCTTCAACATCTTTAGAGTCAATTCTGGATTTCTCATCCTCAACAGCATTGTCATCAGAGACAGCAGAAGGAGATAGCTGCTGCATTTTTTTCCTCTTCCTTCTCCTGCGCTTAAGCTTCTTCCTCTCTGGAGTCCCTTTCTCTCCAATGTTTACCTCACGACGATCTGGATCTTCCCCATTTGTTGGATTCACACTAACTTCTGTGTTTCCTAGAATGCCTACCCCATCTGTGTCACCTAGAGCATGTATCTCCTGCTCTGCAATTTTTACAGAAGAAAAGCATAGATTCTCTTCATTTTTGGGACTCCAAATAGTTTTGTCATCTCCTGGTACATCTTTACAGTCAGTTCTGGATTTGTCAACCTCAACCTCATTGTCATCAGAGACAACAGAAGGGGATCGCTGCTGCATATTCTTTTTCTTCCTTTTCCTGTGATTAGGCTTCTTCCTCTCTAGTGTACCTTTCTCTCTAATGTTTACCTCAGGATGGTCTGTATGGTCTGTATCGTCCCCATTTCTTGGGTTTATACTAACTTCAGGGTCTCCTAGAACACCCACCCCATCTGTGCAGTCATCACCAGATTTACCCGTGGCAGCAGCAGCAGCATCCGATGCAGGAGCACAAGGAGATTGATCCGCCTTATTCCTCTTTTGTTTATTGAGCTTAGGCTTCCTCCCCTCCCTGTCCGTTGTCTCCTTCCCTGCAGAAGCCACAGAATCCGTTCCGATAAGCATGGTTTCTCCACACGACCCAAGAAGAAAAACAAACCGGCATTGCTTGTGCAAATCACGGGCAGGAAGCAAAGCAATCGACTGCCAGATGGATAAACCCTAAGTAAGGCCCTAGCCGTAACCAAATACACGCGCATCTTCAGCCCTAGCTAAAGCGAGACCTACAGCGAGCGTAGAATAAGATACGGGTGTACCTGAATCAGCAAGACCGGGCGCGTGCACGGCGGTGGACTCCTCCTGCTCAGCCGTGACGTCGCCTCCCCGCCGTCGCTCGGTCTTCCCCGCCGTGGCTGATTTAGCAGCAGCCTCCGGAGCCACCCGCTCGGCCACCTCTACCGGCGCCTCCGTGGCGGCGGCGTCACCCCGCCGTTTCCTCTTCCTCGCCATCAGATCTAGATTCCCCGGGACCGGAGAAGATTGGCTAGCTAGGCCGAGCACATCGGGTCGGATTAGGGTTTAAGCGACGTGTCGGATTCGATTTTTTTTTTCTTTTTTTGAGAGAGAAACGTGTCGGATTCGATGTATCACCCGCGCGCCAACACGCAAAGCCGTACGAGTTTGGGCTACTAAGCCCATCGCCTATCGGCCTCTCTGTCTCTGTGAATTTACTAGTGTCGCTGGTTGCCTGGTGCAGTATAAAATCAGCGACAATTATTATTGTGGATTAGTGAAAGTATGGTCCTATCTTTAAAAATGTACTAATAAATATGCCCGTGCGATTGCATCGGGAGAGAAAACACAAAAAACATCTCTAGTAGTGCCAAAGTTAATAATATCAACTATGCATAATTACGGTAACTTGACCATTGTCATCTTTAATAACGTCCTAATACTTTAGTAAACAAAAAAATGCATTTGGGATCAAATTTCATTAACCATTTATACTCAATCGAACTAAGGAAACAATAATTGTAAGTACATGCAATTTGTTAGTGTGAATGGAAATCACTGGAAAGAGCTAGTCAGCTAGAATAGAACAGATCAATAATTGGCCGTAAAAATACCTTAAATGAAGGACTGCCTAGGCATTTCTTAATCCATACTAATATGATGGTTATTTTAATACACAAGCAAATCAATTGTTCTAACCAACATAAAATACATATATCACTAAGTGAGCATCAACCATTGTGGGCATGTGCCTTTGGTTCAGTTGTGACGACAACAATAAGATATTACATGAGTGCTTCATGACAGGTGAATCGTACCTTGCCTTGCAAGCACCTCACCCGCACATAGATCAAAGCCCATTTGAAGGTTCATGTGATGAATACGGTAGGATGGATAATAGACCAGAGATTTCACGATATGTCATGAATTGCTTGTGGAGCAAGCCAAGAGCTTAGAATGCACCACCAAGCTACTTCAACTTGAATATCTGTTTTTCTGATTAAAAAACAACAAAAGCACATCGGACCAAGTGCTTTGCGTGCAAATAGTTAGCGGATTTTTTTCATAAAGAGAGTGATTAATCGATTACCAAATAGCAGTGTGACACATTAATGTACCAATATAATGGAAGCTAGCCATAGGGAAATCGCATTCAACTGAAATTCAAAGACTGCTACGAAAGGGAAGAAACAATTACAAACTTCAATGCACAAAGACTATCCATATGTGCGTGCTTGCCATAGCGTAGATAGATCGAACTTGCTTATGTGCATACACAGTGATATAGTCTCATATCATCTCATCTGCATCTGAATCCTATGTTTCATCCACCTGTATTTTCTCTGCCTACAAGTAAAACCAGCGGCATGGTAGATCCAATTTGGCCAATTTCAAAAGGAAGACTTCATCAGGATTAAACCTGATCAATTCTTGCTTGTTTGTCACTTTTAAACCTGCGGATTAAATAAAAATTACGTAATTTTTGCTTATTTGACACATTTAAATCTTGGGATTAGATAAAAGTTAGTTACACAAGTAAAACTTCTAATTGATAAATAGTTTTTCACAAATCTTAACCTATCAAGATTGAAGAATTTTTCAAATGCAAAAGGCAATCTTAAATGGCAGGCTAGTTCATCTGGCCATTCGCTGCCTGCTTCATCGACTCGAGTGGTGTTTTCTAGGTGACTGGCGTCATGCTCGGCCAGCATTCGTGGCGCTAGCAAACAAAACACATGACGAAAACCTCAGAAAAACAGATTGAGATAGATCTTCTGAATTCCACCATTGTTACTCACCAAGCCGTGTATTTCTTTATGTGTTAGCATAAGTGTGATATTTTCCCCACGTATGGCCTTCATGATGAGTCTTTGTGTCCTAGAAAGTATCACTTGTTTCTTGCTGCGCTTCCCTCCAAGCAGCACTGGCTGGCCCAGGAAGAACAACGTGATGGACGGACACCCGTGATTTCTAGAGATGATCCTGGACTAAGGACACAGTCGCTGGTAGCCCCATGACGATGCGCATGTTCTAACACGTCCGCAATCAAATTGCAGTGCCCGCGAAGATGAATTAGAATTCAGAAGGAGCAAATACTGAAATAGACTGAGATTTTATGTTTCAGTAAGTATCGACCTGCAAATATCATGCTTCGAATTGACACTTATCTTTATTTTTCAGTTATTAGACAGAGCACTAATGTAATCATCACCAAAGGATCCCTTTCCTATAAAAAACATCGAGATTATCATCACCAAGCATGCACCGTACCTCTAGTCAAAATATAAATACCATTGTCATTACTTCTCCTCTTCCGGTCATGTTTTTGCAGCAAAGTAGATTGCTATTCAGCTATACATTAGATTCATATAAACAACATCAAGAAATGAAACAAAATAGATAGATAACTTGTGCGTCACTGGTCCTTGCTCAATGCTAGAGACTGTCCATTTAAATAACCTTGTAATCAACTAAACATACCACCTATAGGAAGAAGCACAGTATGAAACGAGTGAACGGATCAATGTGGAAAGTAGAGAGCTATAAAAGTATTCGCTAAGAAAAATATAAGATGTATACCTTATTTCATTCCTTTCTTGAGACCACAAGATGCATGTCAGAATTGATCAATTACCTCACGTCGGAGGCATGTGCAATCATGTGAAATCCCGCTAAAACCACTACTAAAAAATCACTGTGTTTTTTTGCATTGCATCATCATGACCACATGCTCATGTCATCATGCCATATTGCATTTAAGCATCGTCATCATCTTGCATGGATTTGTCTAAAACTATTTTCGAAACGCCTAGTTCTGTTTTTCAATATTCCCGTCTTTATTCAAATTAAAACCCGGGTCTCCGGAATATTTTGGTTTGCCTAAATACGGTTTGCAAAAGCCCGTTTTAAATAATAAAATTTTATATTATTTTTAGGAGGCAGCCCGCCAGGCCCGAAAGCCTAGCCGGCCATCTCCAAATTAAAACTCTAATCTGTCTAACCCCTAACCCTTTTCTATCCAATCCTTTCCTACATAGCCTCCCTCCACCTCACCCTGACCAATCCCCTCCCTCCACCTCACCCCTGCCACATCACTCCGGCCAATCCCTGCTTGACACCTCACCCACCCACACACGCGGACACACGCACACAGATGCACCTGCCCTTTTTTTTTCCTCAACCGCCGCCACCTGCATGCGCACACCCACCCCCACCTGGTCCCGTTTTTCCCGCCCACATCTCTTTTCCCCGTCCGCCCCTCTCTCTCCTCCCTTTGTTTCTCGGTTTCATGAGCCACCAACCTCAAGGGCCCCACCCTCCTGGGATGGACAGCCACGCCACCTACGCCACCGTCCCGCACCCGGCCCCACCCCACACGCGCTTGCGCCTCTCTCTCTCTCCCCTCGCCTCTCTCTTTCCTCGCCCCGACGCCCTGCCTCACCTGGCCCCATCGCCGGAGCCTGCCTCGCCTCCCTCCCTCTGCGGCGAACTCGTCCACCTCGGGCCCGCCGCCGCGCCGCCGGTCGCCCTCATCACCGGCCGTCGTCCGCGCCTCTGTGCTCCCCGTCGCCCTTCCTCGTCCCTCGCCGAGCCCCTTGAGCCGCCTCCGCTCTGCCTCCAGCCGCCGTCGACCGCACCGCCTTCCTCCTCCCAGGCGCCTCACTCGCCAGCCGGCTGGCCCCTTTTCGCCCAATCGAGGCCATTGCCGTCGGCCCTCCTCCTCACCGCGAGCAGCGTCGCCGCCCCGTGGTGCCGCGGCCTCGAGCTCCCTCCCGGCTGCCGAGCTGCAAGCCGCCCCGACGTCCTCCCCAAGCGCGTCCCCGAACGCGGCCAACTACAAGCTCCTCGCGCTCGCCGTTCGTTGCTAGGCCCCACCGTCTGCATCGCCTCTCCCCGGCCTGCCTGCTGTCGAGCTCGCCCTCTGCCCCGTGCATGGCCTCCGTTCTACCCTGTCGTCTGCAAGCCCCGCTGCCATCGTCGCCTCGCGCCGTCCTCTCCGCTTCCCTCAGCAAGCCGGCACCGTGCCTCCCTCGGCCTAATGGCGTCGCCCCTGTTGCCTCGTGTCCGTGACCGTGACCCTGCAGCACAAGTGGTTCAACAGGCTCCCACCACCGTGTATGGTGTTGTTCTAAGCCGTGGTTGGATTTGAAGATCGTCAATGGCCCTTTTTCTTTTCTGTCTCAGTTTTCCACGTTTGTGTTGTTGCAGGCATATGTGGTAACGCGGCCACATTCTTTCGTGTCTTTGCCCGTTGCGTGTACCCGATGGCCTTGACGCAACATGTTCTGCGGACAAGTGTGTCGTCCTAGACCTGTGATCCACCAAGATCGCCGCCCTTGATAACCGTTCCATGCCAAGTTCTACTTCCGGTTCCACCAAGATCTACCAAAGATTCGCAGCGGCACAAAACCTGAAGTCGCCGAGGTACACTCTAAAGGGAATGAAGACGCCCGTACCTGGACGCTGAGATCTTCTTCTCGGAATTCAAGGTTAAACCCTAGAAGCCACCGTCGCCTGGACCCGAGAGAACCACGCCGAGACCTCGAAGACTGAACCCCGGCATCGGCTTCGCGCTCTCCTTCCCGGGATCCGGAGGCCGATCCCGCCAAACCTGAACCCTCAAGATCTTCGATCTGAGATGTGTGACCCCTTTCCGAGCCTCTATTTTATAAATGCCATCTATATAAAACTGTCGCATATTAAATTGTTCATGCATGCATGGCTGTCTGTGGTTTGGGAGCATTATGCCGATTCACCTCATAATTAAATGTGGAGTCCATCTGCGGGATACCTTTGTCTTATTCCAGACTCCATTTAAATTGGTGTAGCGAACCGATGCCATGCTTCATCCTGTTAATACTATATTTAAATTGCGGGGATTCTAAACAACTTGAACCATTAATTAATTTTCGGGACCCCGGTTCTGCTTAATACTGCCTAACTGCACCGCATCTGCATCATATCATAAGCATGCCGGATCTTCTGCCGTAGTACTAAACATTGCATCCGGTGTTTCTTTTAGTGTTTCGCTTCTTCGCGGATTAGGCCGATGAGCTGATGCGAGTACCGACAAGTTCTCCGGATATGATCCTTCGGCAGTGTTTCCCAGGTGAGCATCTCTTCCCCTTCTACCGATTTTGCATTTATAGTCTTTACTTCCTCCTGTTGATCTATTGCTATCCGTGTCGCGATGCTTTAGTTTCCGTACACCATTTATATCCCGTGCAGCCTATATATTGCCTTGGACACCTCCTATTACCTGTGGTTGGTAGATAGCTGGCCTTGCGAGTCGTAGTTGCTTGCTCAGGTGCGATCTCGTGTTGTCAAGTACCACAGTTGTTGGAATGTTGGCAGATGTTTATGGTGGAGTTGATCATGACTTTAAATACAACTATTAAAATGCTAGATATATCTAATGCAGAGGCATCAGTGGGCAATAGATGTTATTTGGTTCTTCCATGCTCACTTGTGTCCCGTAGGACCCCGAGTACTTGATACCTGTTCCTTGACTATTCGCACTATCCACATCCGGGAGGCCATATGGACCCCCCTGAGCCAGAGCTTGATTCATTTCTATTTCTTGGGGCCACAAACTAGTTTGGGGTTTTATTACTATCTTGTACTTATGCCATGCTTTACTGCTTTATTTACGATTGTGCGTGGAGCACCTGTACTGTTTTGGATCGCGCCATGTTTTCGCGGTATCGACAAGCCCAGTCACACTTTCGGGTTCCCAGTCATTTACAGGCGTCGTCGCAAACCCTGGGTCTCTGGGCAAACAGGTCGCTGGCCAACTTCGTTGCGGGTAGCTTAGTGGGGTGGCCCCCTGAAATATTTTATGAATCCTGTGATTGCTTTGTCGTGAAAGCCTCGTTGGGTTTTGATTTGGTTTTTCCGAGGTTGATCGAGTGTGTGTTGCTATTTGTGTACCCATGCAGGGTAAAACTTTATGAAAGCCGTGTCCGCGGTTATGAACGACTTGAAGCATAGTATCTCGATCATAGACAAGCATAACTAAAGTAGTGCTATAAACTTGACTTAATATATGACTAGTAATCAGATTCAACTATAATGGAATGGATATTAAAAATGCCAACAACTGCTGGATCTAGGTTGTTTTGTTATATATGCCTAGTAAGTATTGCAACTCCAACGGAATGTGATAAAAGTGCCAACAACTGCCGGGTTTTGGAAATTCCTCAGGACAATTATATCTGACTAGTAAATGTTCCAACTACAATAGAATGGTGATTAAAACTGCCCACTACTTATGCTATCAGGATGACTCATGCTATCTATATCTGACTAGTAAGTGCTTCAACTATAATGGAATGAATAAAACTGCCAACTGTGTGAGTTCCTCGGTTTGACTTCCTCGTTTGGTCTCGAGGGGGAATAGCAGGATGGGTATGTTTGGTGTTAGTACGAGGTGGGATCCGAATAGGTCTTTCTTACCCCTCTCTAATAGCCGCCAGTGATACCGAGTCTCTATAGGTTGTTTAGTGCCGCTGCGCTGCCGCTTCAGTCCATCATACCTATGTAGGCGAGAGCCGCCGAATTCTAGCCTCGCTGTCTTTGGACTCGATCTTGACGCGCTCCTCTTTTTCCTTTGCCCTTTGCCGGCACCCCTTTTGTTTTAGCAGGTTTGAGATCGACGTCGTTAGCAGGGTTACCCTTCCGGCTTGGCCTGGGCAAGGTTATGGACGCCATTGGTTATTCTTCAGGGCTCTTAGCCCCCATTTGCATCTTGTCCGTACTCGGACGCTGTATCGTTTTCAAGGTGATTTGGATCTTTGTATTGTATATCTGTATTCTTGACTCGTTGAGTCGTAGATGTATAGATATCTGTTCTGTGGGTCCCATCGAGGGCTGTTGTGTAATGGTATTACTTCGTTTTCCACCCGCACGAAAGTGCCTGGTGTGCGTCCTTGAATCGTTTCTATGCGGGTTTGGCGGAAAAGGGCTAAAACTTGCATAGGGCCGATTCGAGGGTGTTACAACTCAGAACTGAAAATTTTACCACCGAGCATGTATTTAAGAGCATCTCTAGCTGTGTCCGTAAATAGAAAACCGTAAACGTCGGAGTACGGGGCGCTGAATCCGTGATTTCTCGCTTCGCGGGAGGCGGCACCGAGCAGTCCGC
The DNA here is from genome assembly GCA_023614405.1 of Avena insularis. NCBI lineage: Eukaryota > Viridiplantae > Streptophyta > Magnoliopsida > Poales > Poaceae > Avena > Avena insularis. The sequence continues at coordinate 426,662,001 of CM042686.1, read as the reverse complement.
TTTACGGGGACTGCTCGGCGGTGAACTGCAAACAAAATCGTAAACATTGTTTCGACAGTTTCGACAGCAAAAGACAGCAATTCCAACAGTGTGTAGGGCGATCATCGCATAAAATCTAAACTAAAAAGACACGGCAAACAACATACACAGGTCGAGCTCATGCCCTAGTGTCGTCGTCGATGGGCTCTCCGGTAGCAGCAGCCCTTGTCATAGCCGAAGAAGAACCATGCATCGAAGTAGCAACATCTTCCATGACTTGCTTCCTCCTTTCTAGGATCTCGGCCCTACGAATGTCCCACCACTCTTTTGTGATGGCATCGATCATGCTCGGATCCATTATCATGATCCTATTCTCCTTGGCTAGAATCTCGGCATTGCCTTTTTTCACCTCGCTATCCTTGAGTAATTGCTGGAATGATGAGAACGGGGCAGATCCCTCTTCGTACCTTGGTGGCAATTGGCCGAACGAGTTGTGGGCGCCAATCGCGGGGGCTTCCGGTGAGGCAATCCCGGCCAACAACGGGGCATGCTGCGGAGGAACGGGGCGGGACTAGTTCTTGGCGCCGCCCGGTGCCGTCGTCTTCCGCGTGGAGGGCACCTTCTTGGGATTAGGTGCCGGGGCGGAGAAGGCGTGGCGTGAGCACCGTCGGTCACGGGAGCGGTGGCCGGTGGGACGACCTGCCGGGCCGCGCGCTTCCTCCTCTTGATGGCCGACGCGGCGGCGATCGGCGAGCCCGCGTGGACTGCCGGAGTGACGGAGGACGGCTGTTGCAGGTGCGGGACCTCAACAGCTACCGGCGGGAGCTGTGCGAGCTCCATGGTGTCGATTCAGCGTGGCGGCGAGGGAGGGGAGCGGCGGGGGAGGTAGATCGATGGTGGCGACGAAGCGGAAGCGGGAAGAGAGGTGGAGAAAACTCCCGTCCCGCCAAGAAAGAAGAGGAGATATGCTCGGTTCCACGGGCGATATTTGGCGTGCCCCGTAAAACTTTTTTCAGGCCAGGGGTGTTTACGGGCACTGATCGACGCGATTTTTCCGGAACACCGATAAACAACGGTTATTTTACTTTTAGTTTATTTACGGGCAATGCTAGAGATGATCTAATGTAATGAAGCCGGTAACACATACAAACCGAAAAGAAGGCAAAAGTTAGACCGCTAGATGCATTGCATGGAGAGATTTAAATAAGCACTAAGTCTATATATATTCAGACCGCTATTAATAAGTGTGGCATTAACTAATGTAACTGATGGAAAAATTGGAGCAATCAGACTAAGGCCACTACACAAAGTTAGCAGATGAGTAAAAACATGATGAATATATGCTGATGGGACCCATTTAATTAGGAAGAGAGCAACATTTAGCACCAGTAGAGCTTCTTGATCCACCGTGTGTCCTAGTAATGATTGAAGATACATCAGGACGGAACATGATGATACTTGCGACCCACCCTGTGCAGACCTATTCTAGCTCTTGTATGTAACACATCGTGTCCATGCATGCTGACGGTGGACATACGCGATAGCTGGATCGAACACGTTCGATCAATCAGCCGACACTCATCTTTTGATTGCTCTTTCTTGGTACCCGGCTGGTAAAATCAGCTGCCGCCGGCGATGACGAATAAGATATAGCAGAGATAGATCGCAATTTGGACTTGGAGACCTAGGGAGGTAAGAGAATAAGGCACGTGGAGAAGCTGGACTTTTGCCTTGCGTAAGGATACTTGATCTAATGGTTGTTAATGTGGATCTCTTTTGTTCTGATGACGCGAGGATTAACGTGGCCTTTGCGGGAAAAAGAACGGACCGTTTTCTAACTTATGGATGGTATAAAGGGTAATATTTTTTAAATTAGAGAATAACACCGTCTAAAAAAGTATAGAAATAACGAGAAACGCTTCTTTCTTTATTATTAGATAAAATTTCTGGTACAAACAGAGGTAATAACACCCTAGGTACATAAACTTATCTATTATGGGCAATTCCATACACAAACTTGCAAAACGTGGTCCAGCGGTACACAAACTTGACTGTCCGAAACTTTTTGCTCCATCGAGTCGACAATTGTGCCACGGTGGACATGATCATCTCTCATGGTTTGCCAACACAGCCCCGGTAATCAGAAATTGAAAAGACATGGCGTCTTTTTTTTCTGTCCGCATGGTGATTCTGGCACTTCTGTTTTATCGGTGGTACAAAAATCATAATTGATCGTCTATTTTATTGAAACACGCACGCTAGGACGACACTCATCCTCGCCATCACCGTGGAGCGCACCGCCACAGATATCGTCTCCATGGCATCCGACACGCAGCTCCAGCCATTCTTGAGCTTCGGTCCGGGAGAAACAAAATCTCAAAGTATGTGAACAGAATGAGATGAAAAGACTATAATATATGCATGTACGTAAATTAACACTCTAGTAAAATCATTATAATTCAGTGCTTTACGAAAATTCATACTCTGTAATTTGCATTGGACGCAACTTGTCAAGATTCAGAGTTCTGGATAGATTCAAGAGCAATGGTGTGGCTAAGTTAAACGAGAGAAAAGGAGTTTCTCGGCTGTCTTGCAGACCTTGTCCTGCGCGGCGGCGGGTGGATAGGGTGCAATGCTTGAGGGCCGGTGTGGCACCATCGAAGACGAAGACCAGGCGGGTGCGGAGGAAGAGGAGCTTGCAGATGCGTCGGAGGGAGCCGGCGATGTGGGCGTCAGAGGGAGTGTCTCCTTGTCGTCCCGCATCGCCTGTGTCAGTTACACCATATGCTGGTGTCCATGGCCAGCCGCTTCCCCACGAGGGTCTCCACGGATACGCGTCGCGGCCCCATCGGGGCCAGTAGCCCGCAGAGCCTGTGCGTGCTCGTATCCCAGTGCGCCGGCAGCGGCAGACGAATCAAGGGCACCCGCACGGTGCCCATAGCCCGCAGAGCCTTTCGTTCATACTTTCGAAGATTTTATAGTTTTGATCAGTGCTTTGCTAATTTCTAAGTCATTTATTGTACTTAGGTCCATCATTCTTTTTTTATAGTTTGTAGGTATGTCTTATTCCAATAATAGAACAAGTGAATCAAGAATGAAAGTCTGCAACTGGCGGAACAAGTTCTTGAATACTATTCTTAAAATATTAGCAGAAACTTATGCTTACACTTATACCCTTTCACTAACACTTCTATGAGAAAACAGTTTATCGAAGAAGTATCTCATTGAGACAATACAAACTTTTCTTCGGTTATTAGTTTGGATTTGCATTCATAGTCTTACTAAGAATGTACTATAAAGACTTACTATTCGCAACGATCTCGAACTATCAAAATCTCTAGAAACTCGAACTTGTTATATCTCATATGGTGTTGTTTTCAAGCATCTTTTAGATGCTCCTTAATACTTTTGAGTGTTTACTAATTTAATCTCTAACTCTAATTTCTAACGTTAATCTATCAGAATATCATTTGTACTATATGTATCTCATACGCTATGATTATGATGTATTAGACATATCAATACTATTTGATTAGTCCAATCACCATAATTCGTGAAACCGTACTTCACAAGTCCCTTATATGTGCCAATTTTCTATTAACATGAATTCAAAATCACTTGGATCAAATCGCAAAGACTTTGAAATTCTTGTTAATCTTATATCCATTTCATTCTAAATTTTTTTGAACAATTCAAATAGTTTCAAACTTGTATTTCATTAAGTAAATACACATATTTACTTAAATTCACCAAAAAATGATATCCACTATCTATTAAAAATACGATACATCATATGTATAAAATTTAACAATGCTTCACATATCACCATTTTATCAGAGTTTTAGTCATTCTGCCCAACGACACATGGTTTTGCAAAGTCTTTAGATCAAATATCTAAGACCCCGATTTTCATAAATATGAAAAACATGCAGTAACCACAATGACTTAAATAATAGTGTTATTCAATACTTAAACTTGAATATCTTTTGGCAATTTTCATAAACATCCTTTTATCATACATACTAGAATAACTTGTTTATAATCTCAATGTAAATCATAAAAGAAATCATTCATAAAAACATAATAACCGAATTGTTTCTTATTAATATGAATAACTGTCTCGCAATAAGCAAGACACACTAAGAAGTTTCACAAACTTGATTACAAAGCTTTGTTCAAATCTACTAATCCTAATGATAAACATCGAGGGAAGGAGTGTCATCGGCCATCAACTAGCTTGCTTGTCGTCATCATGCCATCAGTGCCCTGTTCTATTCTGTAACTCTCACGCAGAGGGTCCTGTTTTCAATAAAACAAGATTAAGTATCCAATACTTGAAACCTGCATAAGCATTTCATGTAAACGTTTATTACTTGTATATCACCATATACACTTCCCATGGACGATGATCCCAACTTTTGGGTTCGATCTTGATGAAGGTATCACAACGGTCACGAAGAGTCATATCTTCACTACCGTCGGATTTATCAAGGAAATCTTCCAGGGGTTCACAAAGGACGTGGAGGAGATAGTTTTCTATGAGGATACTTATTAGGCGTTGGTATCTGATGGCTCAGTGTACGGTGCCAGAAAAGTGCTGGTGCGGTGTTGATGTAGAGCTCGTTGGGAACCCCAAGAGGAAGGTATGATGAGCACAGTAGCAAGTTTCCCTCAGTTATGAAACCAAGGTTTAATCGAACCAGTAGGAGCAAGGAAACACCCCAAAGGTGTTGCTAGCTGAGCCTTGGCAGGGCGCACTACCGGTGCTAGTAGCAACATGGAGACCTGCACAACATAACCACAGAACTTTGTCCCCAACTTGCGATGAGGTTGTCAATCCCACCGTGTTTTGCGGAAAACAAAGGATTAAACGTATCGAATAGAAAGAAGTAAAAGTTTGTAGAAAGTAAACACAAAGCAGTAAACAGTTTATAGATTGTATGTAAAGAAAAGGACCAGGATCCATAGTTCACTAGAGGTGGCTCTCCTTAAGATAGATAACATGCTAGGTGAACAAATTATAGCGGGGCAATTGACAAACATCGAGAAAGCAATACATGCATATACTAATCATCTTGACTCCTTTGAGACTTGATTGGGCATTACAACATTATACATAGACCGCCATCCAACTGCATCTATGACTAATAATCCACCTTCAGGTTATCATCCGAACCCCCTCCAGTATTAAGTTGCAAGCAACAAATTATTGCTCTACGAACTGCGTGTAAAGTAAACAATATGATTGTTCTATGAACAAAAGATTGTTGTTTTCTCCCTAGTAGCAACAATACATCTAGTACCTTAGAGATTTCTATCACTTCCCCAGATTACCAGCGGCATGAACCCACTATCGAGCATAAATACTAACTCTTGGAGTTGCTAGCATCTACTTGGCCAAGATAGCTACTAACAACAGAAAGCATGCAAGATCACAAATAACAAAGACATGATAGAATCAATAATCAATCTGAAATAGCATCTCAATATCCATCGGATCCCCGCAAACACAACATGTAGAATTACAAATAGATGATCTTGATCATGAACGTGAAGGGAATATGCCCGAGAGGCAATAATAAAGTGGTTATTATCTTATTCCATGTTTATGATAAATGTTTATTTTTCATGCTATAATTGTATTAATTGGAAACGTTAATACATGTGTGTTTAATAAATAAAATACAAAGTTCCTAGTAATGCCTCTCATATAAACTAGCTCGTTGATTAACAAGATGATCAAGGTTTCCTGATCATGGACATTGGATGTTGTTGATAACGAGGTCACGACATTGGTGGAATGATGTGATGAACATTCATCCAAAGTATAGCATTACGATCAGAGTCATTATGTTTATATTGCTATAACATCATACGAAGTAATCTTAGTCCTTAGACCATGAGATCATGTTAATTGCTAACACCGGAAGAGTATCTTGATAACATCAAACGTCACACCGTAACAGGGTGACTATAAAGGTGGGTTCAGTGCTACAAAGGTGTTATGTTGAGGCTCATGGATCAAGAATGGGATTTGTCCATCCCGGTGACGGATAGATATACTGTGGGCCCTCTCGGTGATATCACATTGGTTAGCTTGCAAGCAAGTGATGTGATCACTAGAATGTTATATCACGGGAACGAGAAAGGAGTACATGTCGGTAACGAGATGAAACTAGGTATGGAGATACCGATGATCGAATATCGGACATGTAATATATCACGAGACAAAGGGATTTAGTTACTAGCGTTAAAGGTTCTCACGATCATAGAAGTCATCGTTGAATGTGTAGGAGTCAGTATGGATCTCCAGGTCCCGCTTCTGATTATTGATCTAAGAGGGGTCTCGATCATGTCTGCATTATTCGCGAACCGTAGGGTGACACACTTAAGGGATACCGACACCATTTGGAGCAAATATGTTTCAGATAAAGATTTAAGAAAGCGCTGGAATTATTTCAATAGACACCAAAACTGTTCGGGTGAAATTGCTGAAATTGGTTCTGCATGTAATATTGAAATGTTGCAGGGGGTTTTATGTGAATGTTTGTTAATTAAAGTAATTAAAAAAAATCTGAATAAAAATAATAAAAGAGTTTTATTAAATGAGAGAGCATTAAATTTGGAAAAATTTAATGCATTTAAAGTGGAGACTTTAAAAGAGAATGTGAAGGGGCATTTTAATGTGGAGGGGTTACCACCACATGAATGGGGGAGGTGAGGAGTCACCCCCCATGGGGCGCCGGCCATAGGGAGGGGTACCCCCCTCCTCCTATAAAAGGCCCCCTCACTCCCCTTCTTCCACACACCTCCTTGTGAAGGATCTCTCTCCCCCTCTAGTATTATTTCGTCATGGTCTCGGATTAGCGAGATACATGTTCCCGGTGGCTTTATCTGTAAATGAGTTGCTGCTTCCGCTGCTTTGCTGGAGCGAGGGATGGAGGTTGTCGGGGTACCGGATGTGTGTGCAATGACGGATCCACCGCTGCTCTGCGGTGCTGGACTTGGTGGTGCTAGACTTGCTAGAGCTGGATCTGAAGGACATGCTGGAGCCGGACCTGCTCGGACTTCCACACGATCTTGAGATCGGCAAGTGTACAACTACATCAACCACGAGTTCCTACTCGTTAACAAAACTCGTTGTCTTCGAGGCTAAGTTCTTGATGGATGGATGTCCACCCGTTGCTCTGTACCTAGTAGATAGATCTTGGCGTATAGTTCTCATCGTAGGAAATTTTTTGTTTTCTATGTTGCGGACCCAACAGAATTGTCAACACCCGGATTTTTAATCCCAGATGCCCGTTATGCCATATGTCGCAATCCCAGGATTACCATTTTTGCGAGACATAACGGATTGGATATCACAGTACATCATCCATTACAAACCATACATAAGGTTTTACACAAATAAGGATCTCATGATCCAGTCTTTAATACAACAAGCAGCGGAAATAAACGATAGCATAGCGGTGGGGTCCATCTTCAGGGGCACAGGCAATGCTGACGAAGGCAGATAGTCCTAGTTATCATAGCCGTCCTACTGACCATCATCTTGATAATCTCCTTCATAGTCTGGCCATGATAATAGCCAGGGACAAAAGCCATGAGTACTCTTTAAGTACCCGCAAACTACTACTAACAAGGGGTATAATTCTAAGTTAAAGTACTGAATCTAAGTTAACTATCAAGTTAAATTTGAAACCTAAGCTGAGTTCAGAAGCAAAGAAAGATAAAGTAAAGTTCTAGAATCACTTAAGTTTGGAAGCTATTATCATCAACACAACCCTGTTGTGGTCAAGTCAAAGTTCATTATTCATTTTAAGTTATTTAGAAAACATCTGACAACGAAACAGTATGGCCATTCCAACTGTCCATAACCGCGGACGCGGCTATTCAAATAGTTTGACACTCTGCAGAGGTGGTACACTTTCACCACAAGATTCGATACATCTGTCAGGGATAACCCTGAATCATCATACTTAGTATGCAGATAATCAAACATAACCTTCCCTTTACACACCCTAGTACAAGCACCTCTCCTATGAGCATGGCCTCCCAACCATGACCATCAGTCATCTTGGGCACTACATAGGTGGACAACATTGAGAGGTAGCCTCAGCTCAAACCTCTCCCGTGAGGGAACTAATACTAATGCATATAAATTTCCAGCTAAGCCTTACCCAATTCAGGTAGTGTGGTTGTATGGTAAATTTGGAATGGTATCGCATCCGAATCCAACCATCAGTTTTATAAAAGGGTTAAGGCTCATGCCTCATCATTTTCATCATCATAAACCAGTTGTGTCTCTCAACACATGTAAAATCATCTCAATAGAATGACTCATCATTCCAAGGTTTTCACAATTCATTTTCACCAAGTGTTCCCATCTAAAGTGACTCAAGTTTTTGATCTACTCTAAACTACCAAGTTAAGAGTGTTCACTAAGGTGGAAAAGATGGGTTCAATCTCATGCCATAGAATGACATCTAAAGGGTTCTAAATAGGTCAAGTTTTATACTTTTTATGCTACCTTCTAAACAAGTCAAGAACTTTGTATAACCTAAGAGGGTAAGACTTGTAAATAAGACTTGGGGTACTAATAGTTAAAGGGGTGTGATCAAAGCATGCTTAAGGCATCTTTGCTAAACCATCTAGTTTAATTCTAGCTTGCTAACAATAGCTTGCACTGTTAAAGGGTGGCTTGCTAAGGTATGTTTTGCAAGGGTTAGCTTGCCAATAATAGCTTGCCTTGGTTGGTGCAGTGGTTGAAGTTTTCTTCTTCTTCTTCTTCTTCTTCTTGGTAGAACTCCTCCTCCTCGAAAGTTTGGTCGGTACTAGCGTGTATAAATACATAGGGAGTAGACAATCACCAAACAATACTTAACTAGGCTAGGTAGCATTCTAAAACACACATTTGATGAGCTATTATCATCACAAACATCACAAGTTTTAATTCAATAGTTTCATCCTTTTTATTTTAGAAAAGTAATTTCTACTCATTGAAATATTAACTAAAATTTAATATTCACCACCAAAATATGGGATCATGTGGACACATGTCCTCACCACATATTCTAACATGTGGGAATGAGATTTAAGGGTTGGATCAATATTACTTTGGTTTAAGTTCATTATTTAATGATTTAAAATGACTAGAAATGCCTATATAGCATTATTTTGGTACTAGTCCATAGTCACTACATGTAAACCTTAATATTATTACATATTTGGATAGATATGATGAAATGTGATTTTTGAGAGTTGGAATCAACTCCAAAGCTAACTTGGTTGATTTTATAAAAATGTTGCAAGGTGCAAATGCTTCTGTTTTGTTATTTTTATTAGGTGAGATCTATAACTCTAATGGAAATAAATCCAACGGGCTTGGATAGATTATTTCAATACCTTTCAGACAAAATTGGTCTCATGCAATTTGGATTTTTAAAACTCTCTGAATTGATTTTTAAACTAGGGGATAGAAACTAGATTTAACTAAAAAGGAAAAAAACAGATTTGAATCTATGGGCTAGCGCAGGAAAGTAATGGGCCGGCCCAACAGTGAGGCTCAGCTGACAGGGGTCCCGCTTGTCAGCGCACTTAACACGTAAACGGTGCACGCGGCGTGGGCGTCGATTAGTAGCGAGATCAACGGCTGAGGGTCGTCGTCGACGACGAACAGGTCGCCGGCAAGCTCGAACCCTAGCGGCTCGGTGGGGGTCTACTAGGGGCGTACCAGGGCTCCAGCAGGGTCGGCGGGCAAACAAAGTGGAAGACGACGGTGAGGCGAGGCGTGGTCGCAGCGGAGCTTGGGGTGGTCGAAATCAATGGCACCCTTCTCCTCTAGAGGCGGCGGCTCCGGTTCCAATTCCGGCGAGCTGCTGCTCCACTTGCTCTGGCTAGAGGTGGGTGAGGTTCAGAGAGGTGAGGGGAGTGGAATGGTGTGGAGAAGAATGGCTGGGGAGGGCTCCTTTTATAGGCCCGACGGTGAGACCGAGCGGGATGGGTGGTTGATGGTGGCGACATGGCTACGGCGAGCTAGAGGCAGGGCTGGGGGTGGCGATCGATGGGCGGTTCCCTGGTGGTGCTCTAGGAAGTGAATGCGGCCGTAGGGGCAGTGGTACGCGGTCTGGTCGAGGTGGCGCTCTGAGAGGCAGAGGCGGCGGTGTCCACGGCAAGCGGTGGTTGTGAGGCTTTGGGCGGCGAACGGGGATGTCTGGGGTGTTCGCCAGGTCGAGGCGGAGCGGCGGGCGTGGGCTACGATCGAGCGGCGGCTTGTGCACGTGGGGACAGAACGCACTCTGGGGGCGGCGTCGGCATGCTTGACAAGCTCCGGGCGCGGCGGTTCCTGGCCGCTCTGCCTTCTGTCTCTGGCCTGGGGCTGGTTGGGCGGTGGAGGTGGACCACTGGTAGTGTACTATACATGGCGAGAGGGGTTGGAGAGGGCTGCTGCAGTCGGTCACCGACGAGAGGACCCGGGCATGGCAAGGCAAAGTGCTTAGGGGGTAGGGAAGAGACTGGGTTGGTCTGGTCAGGCTTGAGGGGGACAAGATGATCAAAGCACATTGCAAAGGCTAGACAAAATCAACCCAAAACAGTATTAGTTAGGCCAATATTATCTTGCCAGCAAGGTGTTTGATGAAATGGCCGAAAGAGAACAAGTTTTGAATTTTGGTTTCAAAATTTTTGAGTGATCTCCACTAGTGATAGGTAGTCTCTGGTTGCAAGGGTTTTGAAAGTGGAGATCAAATAGATGGTTTTTGAAATAGGGGTGATCTATGCATATGCATTAGATTCAATTTTCAAATGCCAATTAAAATAGCTAACATAATGTTTTTAGCAGATCAAAAGGTGGGCCTTGGTACCTCATTATGTGTACTAGCAAGGGGTGCAAAGATCAAGAATTGTTTCTGTTGATAATTGAGTACTAGGAATAGCCAAAGTAGGCATGCGAGTTAAATTTGCCAAAATGACCATTCCTTCATTTTAATTCTTTTTGATTTGATTTTCTTTAAGAAAAGTTTGGGAATGATGTAGATGATGTTTAAATCACCTAAGAAACATTTTACAAGCATTGGATCAATCAATCATGGCAATTCAAACAACTCCTATTTTAAATGCACACATATATGAATGCTTTTATTTTAAATTTGGAAAAGTTTTTGTTAACCCTATTTTTGGATGATTTGATCTTGATAAGCTTGGATTAAAGTTTTGGGATGTTACAAACCTTCCCCCCTTAAACAAAATCTCGTCCCGAGATTTACAACGAAAACTAGGAACTAAAGAGATTTGGGAACTCTGTCCTAATGTAATCTTCGCGTTCCCAAGTGGCTTCCTCCTCGGTATGGTTGCTCCACTGAATCTTGAGAAACTTGATACTCCTAGTCCTGGTGGTTTTGTAGGCTTCTTCTAAGATACGGATGGGTACTTCTTGATAGGTCAGGTCATTGTTGATTTCCACAGCTCTGTGATCGATGTTCTTGAAAACTTCAGTCTTCTCAGGCACTTCCAAGCATTTGCGAAGTAACGAGATATGGAACACATTGTGGACGGCTGACATCTCTTCAGGCAGTTCCAGTTGATACGATACTTCTCCTCGGTGGTTCAGAATCTTGAAAGGCCCGATATACCTGGGAGCTAACTTTCCCTTCAGACTAAAGCGTTGAGTTCCCTTCAATGGTGAAACCTTGAGATATACGAAATCTCCGACATTGAAAGTCAGGTCTCTCCTTCTCTTGTCAGCATAGCTCTTCTATCTGGATTGGGCGGTCTTGAGGTGCTCACGGACTTTGTGAACTTTCTCTTCTGCTTCTCGGAGAATGTCGGGTCCAAAGATCTGACTCTCTCCTACTTGCGACCAATCCAAAGGGGTACGACACTTTCTTCCGTATAGGAATTCAAATGGTGCCATCTACAAACTAGCCTGATAACTGTTGTTATATGAGAATTCTGCGAAAATGATCTTCCCATTTTGATCCGTATTCCAACACACAAGCTCTAAGCATATCCTCCAAGATCTGATTGACTCTCTCAGTTTGTCCATTTGTTTGCGGGTGATAAGCGGTACTGAAATTCAACTTGGTTCCTAAACCTTCTGAACTTTCTGCCAAAATCTTGAAGTAAACTGGGTTCCTCGATCTGAGACGATGGTCTTGGGGGTTCCATGCAGACTAACAATTCTAGCAATGTATAGCTCTGCTAGCTTTGCACTCTGGTAGGTTGTCTTGACTGGTATGAAGTGGGCTACCTTGGATAGTCTATCAACTATGACCCAGATTGAGTCATTTCCCCTACTAGAAGTGGGTAAACCGGTGATAAAGTCCATTCCGACAGAATCCCATTTCCATTCCGGAATCTGCAATGGTTGCAATAGTCCTGCAGGTCTCTGATGCTCTGCTTTGACTCGTTGACAGATGTCACATTTGGCGCTGTAGCTTCGGATCTCTCTTTTCATCTTGTGCCACCAAAATTGCTCTTTCAAATCCTGATACATCTTTTTTCCTCCGGGGTGGATAGAATAAAGAGTATCATGAGCTTCCTTCATGATAACCTCCTTCAGCTCCGAATCTCGGCACAGATCGTCCTTTGTACCACAGTACTCCTTCTTCGTCTTCGTGAATCCGGTACCTTTCTGCACTGTCGATGTTTGATTCTGTCGATACTTTCATTTCCCTTCTGGGCTTCCTTGATTTGGCTAAATAAAGTGGGTTGAAGTTCAATTCTAGCTAGGAATCCTTTGCTAACTAACTCAGTCCTAAACTGCTCCAACTCCTCATACAAACTTGGTTGCTTCTCTTTGATCATGGTATTAAGCCTACACGACAATCTGCTAAGAGCATCCGCTACCACATTGGCTTTTCCGGGGTGATAGTGAATGTAAAGGTCATAATCCTTGATTAAATCTATCCATCTTCTTTGCCTCATATTCAGCTCCTTCTGGGTGAAGATATACTTCAAGCTCTTATGATCTGAGTAAATCTCACAGTGATTACCCATCAAATAATGACGCCATGTCTTTAATGCTAGAACCACAACTGCTAGCTCAAGATCATGGGTCGGATAGTTCTACTCATGCTGCTTCAATTGTCGAGACAGATACGCGATGACTTTGCCTTCTTGCATCAATACACATCCTAGGCCAATCTTGGATGCATCACAAAACACATCAAACGGCTTCTTGATGTCTGGCATGATCAAAATCGGGGCTGATATCAATCTCTTCTTCAGCTCCTGGAAACTAGCTTCACATTTATCTGTCCATTCAAACTTCTTGTCCTTCTTCAACAATTGGCTCATTGGTCGGGCTATGCTCGAGAATCCTTCTACGAACTTGCAGTAATATCCCGCTAATCCGAGAAATGAACGAACTTGGGTTTGATTGGTTGGGGCTTCCCATTCTTTGACATCTTTGATCTTGGTGGGATCAATAGAGACTCCTCCGGCAGACACAATATGACCTAGGAATCCTACTTCTTTCAGCCAAAACTCACACTTACTAAACTTGGCATATAACTGATGCTCTCTCAGGGTTTCTAGGATGATTCTCAGATGTTGCTCATGCTCTTCTTCTGACTTGGAGTAGATAAGGATGTCGTCGATAAACACAACTAGAAACTTATCTAGGAAATTCATAAAGATCTTATTCATGAGATTCATGAAATAAGCAGGGGCATTGGTTAATCCAAAAGACATAACCGTATACTCGTATAAACCATAGCGAGTAGTAAAGGCGGTCTTCGGAATATCCGTTGCACGAATCTTAAGTTGGTGATAACCAGTCCTAAGATCAATCTTTGAGAATACCTGAGCTCCGGTCAACTGATCAAATAGATCCTCTATCTTTGGCAAGGGGTACTTGTTCTTGATGGTAACGTCATTCAACTTTCTGTAGTCTGTACACAGACGACTGCCTCCATCTTTCTTGTCGACGAATAACACTGGTGATCTCCATGGCGATGCACTTGGCTGAATCAAACCTGTTGCTAACATGGCATCTAACTGCTTCTTCAGTTCTACTAACTCTGAGGGGTTCATGGTATAGGGTCTCTAGGCTATAGGTCCGGTTCCGGGGATTAGTTCGATAATGAACTCAATATCCCTATCTGGGGGCATACCTGGCAATTCATCTAGGAATACGTCGGGATATTCACAGACTACTCTGACTTGGTCAATGGTGGGCAGGGCTACACTCTTGTTACACTTGAATTGACGGGGTAAGGTTTCAGAGATATGCTCTACTGTTACTCCAGAACTACTGGTCATGGTGATGGCTTTCTTAGCACAGTCTATCAGTCCTTTATGCCTTGACATTCAGTCCATACCTAGTACTACTTCCAATCCTTTGGTTCCAAGTACAATTAGGTTGGCATAAAAATCTATCCCATGTATTCTGATAGGTACAGCTTTGCAAATTTTTCTAGCTTTTGTTGTTGAACCGGGGATTTGAACTATCATGACATGCTTCAGGTTGGTTGGGCGAATCTTACTAGTGCATACAAATTCTTCGGTGACAAATGAATGCGATGCTCCAGAATCAAACAATACTCTTGCTAAAACTGAGTTGACAGAAAACATACCCAAAACTACATCTGGCGCTTCCTGGGCTTCTTCTGCGTTCATGTGGAAGAGACGACCGTTGTGGTTGTGTGGGTTCCCTGGGGCAAATCTCCTTCCTGGTTGAACACGCCTGTTTCTGGTGGGGCATTCAGGGGGCATTGGCGGCAGTCTTCTTGGGACACTCATTGGAGTAGTGACCCTTCACTCCACACTCGAAACAAGTGACCTGGGACTTGTCCTTGACTACGACACGTATAGCATTGCTGCCGATTCTGTGCGAGGTTGTTGTTGTTGCTCTTGGAGGCACGGTTGAAATTGTTGGCATTGCAGAGTTGTGATGGTTTCCTCCGGACTTCACATTTCCTCCGCTTCTGGTTGGGGTAGCTTGGGTGAGAGTTTGAGTCGGTTGTTCCTTGGTGCATATCTGGTGAAGGGTTGGGGCCAGTACTTGGTGACTCTTGGATCCAGATCACTGCATCATCTGGCGCTGCGGTTGTCGTTTACTGGTTAATCTTCCCTTCCATCTGAATGGCGAGTCGACTAGCTCTTGAGATCATCAAACGGATGTTGACGAGGACAGTCGCATCTCATCATGCGATCCGCTTAAGAATCTCTCTTTCTTCTTGGTCTCCGTGTTGATCTCATCCGGTGCATATCGGCAAGTGACAAGAATCATCGGTACTCTACCATAGTCATTCTCCTTGCTTCAATTCACGAATTCATCTCTCATCATGTTGACAAGACCTTGCGGCGTGGGTGCGGCTGAACTTGACCTTGAATGCTTCCCGGTCATCACCGCCATGGTTCATATTGCGGATGCTATTCCACCAAGCTGTTGCATCTCCCGCCAGATAGTGGGTGGCGAAGAGAACTTTCTCATTTGCATCTACTCCTGCAACTTCGAGGTTGTTTTCCATGGTCTGTAACCAGTCATCAGCATCTAATAGATTTTCAGATTGGTTAAAGATTGGGGGATTGGTGTTCTGAAAGTTTTTGAGTTTGGATCCTTGGTGATCCTGATTTCCATGTCCTTGGTTGTTGAGAGCCATTTGGGCGATCTGCTGCAATGTTGCTAAGTTGGCTTGGCCTTCGTACCTTGCTTCACGGTCGCGATAAGATTACGCAATATCTGCATTGGGTCTTGCGACGAGCTGCTCCCTCCTTGGTTTCCACGAGTCATCTGAAGATTGAGATAGATATAGGGGTAAGAGGGAAATTCTAAGGTTCATGGTTTTGGGTTTTCAAAGTTAAAACATTGAGTTAGACTAAGGTTTTTCAACTAACTTCTTTTTCATTCATGCAAGCAAGTACACGATACAACACACACCACAACAAGAAAAAGGGGAAAACATATGGTTTGAAGAACCATTCTGCAAACTACGATACAATGAGATGATACATCTCATGCTACGACAGTGCTCTAGTGCCTCTACTCATCGTCGATGAAGTCAGATTCTTCATCATCAGTGTAGAAGTCCACAGCATCCTCCTCTAAAAATTCATCATCGTTGCTGAGGTAAGAATCCATATCTCCCTGGATGTCTTCACCCTCATCATCTTATTCCTTGGCGGCAAGATGAGCTTCCTGCTCCTTGACGGTCTTCTCGAGGTCGGCCACCTTCTTGCAAAGACGGGCGATGGTGCGATCCTTCTTTGCACGCTGGCGACGAAGAGACTGGCGATCTTGGACGGCGGCGAAAGTCAGGCCTTACGGTAAGCAATGGCACGGTTCTGGTTGGCTAACTCTCTGGCATTGTCCAGTTCCTGCTGCCTGTCATGAAGTAAGAAGTCAAGGTTCTCCACTTGATGCCTCAACTCTGGGTGACTTGGCATCTCCATCGGCATTCCCATGAAGTCACGTCTTGCAAAGTGGGCAAAACAGGTTCCTGTTGACGCTGAGGGCACATAGACGTGCGAGAGCTTCATGCATTGCCCTGGCTAACCCATCTAGCCAGTTGTTCTCTCTCACGGAGAACTGAATTCTCCCGGAAGTTGGTGCTTCGATGCTTCCTCGAAGATCCGCGGTGACTAGCCATTGTAGGTCTCCTCCTGGGGGTCCTGGAAGTTGAGCTCCAAGAAACTCCGGATGTGGGCATCCCAGTAATTCCGACAGGGAATCCAGATCCCTCTTGAAGATAAGCTGACCTCCGTTTCCCAACTGGTAAAACTTGCTGAACTGAGTCTCCATCTACAAGAATTTAGGATGAGGAAGTTAGTGAATTGATCAAGTGTGTCAAATTTTAAGTAGTAATGTAAGAATTTTGAGGAACATGCCTTTTTGAGAAAGAATGAGTTCACAAGGGTAAGAAGGGAAATAGTTTTTCATAAATACTCACTTTGGTTTTGAAGCTAAGTTTTTGGTTTGGACGTTCATTCTAACTAGGGTCTCCTATGGTCAGGATGGCTCTGATACCAACTTGTCAACACCCGGATTTTTAATCCCAGATGCCCATTATGCCATACCTCGCAATCCCAGGATTACCATTTTTGCGAGACATAACGGATTGGATATCACAGTACATCATCCATTACAAACCATACATAAGGTTTTACACAAATAAGGATCTCATGATCCAGTCTTTAATACAACAAGCGGAAATAAACGATAGCGTGGCGGGGGTCCATCTTGAGGGCACGAGCAATCTTGATGAAGGCAGATAGTCCTAGTTATCATAGCCGTCCTGCTGACCATCATCTTGATAATCTCCTTCATAGTCTGGCCATGATAATAGCCAGGGACAAAAGCCATGAGTACTCTTTAAGTACTCGCAAACTACTACTAACAAGGGGTATAATTCTAAGTTAAAGTACTGAATCTAAGTTAACTATCAAGTTAAATTTGAAACCTAAGCTGAGTTCAGAAGCAAAGAAAGATAAAGTAAAGTTCTAGAATCACTTAAGTTGGGAAGCTATTATCATCAACACAACCCTGTTGTGGTCAAGTCAAAGTTCATTATTCATTTTAAGTTATTTAGAAAACATCTGACAACGAAACAGTATGGCCATTCCAACTGTCCATAACCGTGGACGCGGCTATTCGAATAGTTTGACACTCTACAGAGGTGGTACACTTTCACCACAAGATTCGATACATCATCGGGGATAACCTGAATCATCATACTTAGTATGCAGATAATCAAACATAACCTTCCCTTTACACACCCTAGTACAAGCACCTCTCCTATGAGCATGGCCTCCCAACCATGACCATCAGTCATCTTGGGCACTACATAGGTGGACAACATTGAGAGGTAGCCTCAGCTCAAACCTCTCCCGTGAGGGAACTAATACTAATGCATATAAATTTCTAGCTAATCCTTACCCAATTCAGGTAGTGTGGTTGTACGGTAAATTTGGAATGGTATCGCATCAGTTTTATAAAAGGGTTAAGGTTCATGCCTCATCATTTTCATCATCATAAACCAGTTGTGTCTCTCAACACATGTCAAATCATCTCAATAGAATGACTCATCATTCCAAGGTTTTCACAATTCATTTTTACCAAGTGTTCCCATCTAAAGTGACTCAAGTTTTTGATCTACTCTAAACTACCAAGTTAAGAGTGTTCACTAAGGTGGAAAAGATGGGTTCAATCTCATGCCATAGAATGACATCTAAAGGGTTCTAAATAGGTCAAGTTTTATACTTTTTATGCTACCTTCTAAACAAGTCAATAACTTTGTATAACCTAAGAGGGTAAGACTTGTAAATAAGACTTGGGGTACTAATAGTTAAAGGGGTGTGATCAAAGCATGCTTAAGGTATCTTTGCTAAACCATCTAGTTTAATTCTAGCTTGCTAACAATAGCTTACACTGTTAAAGGGTGGCTTGCTAAGGTATGTTTTGCAAGGGTTAGCTTGCCAATAATAGCTTGCCTTGGTTGGCGCAGTGGTTGAAGTTTTCTTCTTCTTCTTCTTGGTAGAACTCCTCCTCGAAAGTTTGGTCGGTACTAGCGTCTATAAATACATAGGGAGTATACAATCACCAAACAATACTTAACTAGGCTAGGTAGCATTCTAAAACACACATTTGATGATCTATTATCATCACAAACATCACAAGTTTTAATTCAATAGTTTCATCCTTTTTATTTTAGAAAAGTAATTTCTACTCATTGAAATATTAACTAAAATTTAATATTCACCACCAAAATATGGGATCATGTGGACACATGTCCTCACCACATATTCTAACATGTGGGAATGAGATTTAAGGGTTGGATCAATATTACTTTGGTTTAAGTTCATTATTTAATGATTTAAAGTGACTAGAAATGCCTATATAGCATTATTTTGGTACTAGTCCAAAGTCACTGCATGTAAACCTTAATATTATTACATATTTGGATAGATATGATGAAATGTGATTTTTGAGAGTTGGAATCAACTCCAAAGCTAACTTGGTTGATTTTATAAAAATGTTGCAAGGTGCAAATGCTTCTGTTTTGTTATTTTTATTAGGAGAGATCTATAACTCTAATGGAAATAAATCCAACGGTCTTGGATAGATTATTTCAATACCTTTCATACAAAATTGGTCTCATGCAATTTGGATTTATAAAACTCTCTGAATTGATTTTTAAACTAGGGGACCGAAACTAGATTTAACTAAAAAGGAAAAAACTAGATTTGAATCTATGGGCTAGCGCGGGAAAGTAATGGGCCGGCCCAGTGGCACTCCGCGGCGCGGGGCTCAGCTGATAGGGGGTCCCGCTTGTCAGCGTCACTTAACACGCGAAACAGTACGCGCGCTGTGGGCCGTGCGATTAGAAGCGAGATCAACGGCCGAGGGCCGTCGTCGACGACGAACAGGTCGCCGGCGAGCTCGAACCCTAGCAGCTCGGTGGGGGTCTACTGGGGGCGTACCAGGGCTCCAGTAGGGTCGGCGAGGCGGGCAAACAAAGTGGAATATGACGGTGAGGCGAGGCGTGGTCGCGGCGGAGCTTGGGGTGGTCAAAATCAACGGCACCCTTCTCCTCCAGAGGCGGCGGCTCCGGTTCCAATTCCGGCAAGCTGCTGCTCCACTTGCTCCGGCTAGAGGTGGGTGAGGTTTAGAGAGGTGAGGGGAGTGGAATGATGTGGAGAAGAATGGCTGGGGAGGGCTCCTTTTATAGGCCCGACGGTGAGACCGAGCGGGATGGGTGGTCGATGGTGGCGACATGGCTACGGCGAGCTAGAGGCAGGGCTGGGGTGGCGATCGATGGGCGGTTCCCTGGCGGTGCTCTAGGAAGTGAATGCGGCCGTAGGGGCAGTGGTACGCGGTCTGGTCGAGGTGGCGCTCTGAGAGGCAGAGGCGGCGGTGTCCACGGCAAGCGGTGGTTGTGAGGCTTTGGGCGGCGAACAGGGATGTCTGGGGTGTTCGCCAGGTCGAGGCGGAGCGGCGGGCGTGGGCTACGATCGAGCGACGGCTTGTGCACGTGGGGACATAACGCGCTCTGGGGGCGTCGTCGGCATGCTCGACAAGCTCCGGGCGCGGTCCTGGCCGCCCGCCTGCCTCGGCTGGGGCTGGTGGGCGGTGGAGGTGGACACCTGTAGTGTACTAGACATGGCGAGAGGGGTTGGAGGAGGTCTTGCTTAGGGGTAGGGAAGAGACTGGGGTTGGTCTGGTCAGGCTTGAGGGGGACAAGATGATCAAAGCACATTGCAAAGGCTAGACAAAATCAACCCAAAACAGTATTAGTTAGGCCAATATTATCTTGCCAGCAAGGTGTTTGATGAAATGGCCGAAAGAGAACAAGTTTTGAATTTTGGTTTCAAAATTTTTGAGTGATCTCCACTAGTGATAGGTAGTCTCTGGTTGCAAGGGTTTTGAAAGTGGAGCTCAAATAGATGGTTTTTGAAATAGGGGTGATCTATGCATATGCATTAGATTCAATTTTCAAATGCCAATTAAAATAGCTAACATAATGTTTTTAGCAGATCAAAAGGTGGGCCTTGGTACCTCATTATGTGTACTAGCAAGGGGTGCAAAGATCAAGAATTGTTTCTGTTGATAATTGAGTACTAGGAATAGCCAAAGTAGGCATGCGAGTTAAATTTGCCAAAATGCCCATTCCTTCATTTTAATTCTTTTTGATTTGATTTTCTTTAAGAAAAGTTTGGGAATGATGTAGATGATGTTTAAATCACCTAAGAAACATTTTACAAGCATTGGATCAATCAATCATGGCAATTCAAACAACTCCTATTTTAAATGCACACATATATGAATGCTTTTATTTTAAATTTGGAAAAGTTTTTGTTAACCCTATTTTGGGATGATTTGATCTTGATAAGTTTGGATTAAAGTTTTGGGATGTTACAAGAATGGAGCTCACATGATCTAAACATGAAAGCACAAAGGAGGAGAAATAGCCATCTAGCTACTACATGGATCCGTAGTCCAAGGTTGAACTACTCACGCATCACACCGAAGGCTTGCATGGTGATGAAGAAGGCCTCCAGGGTGAATTCCCCTCTCTGACAGGGTGCCGGGAAGAGCTTCAGATCCCTCCCGATCTAGGGATGGAGATGACGACTCTGAGACTCTTTCGTGGATTTTTGATCGGGTACTTAGGGTTTTCGTCGAGGGCATCTTATAGGCGGAAGGGAAGGCCGAGGGGGTGCCTAGGGCTGCCACACCACCTGGCGGCGGAGCCTGGCTGCTGACCAGGTGGTGTGGCCGCCCTCTAGCCCCTCT
Organism: Avena insularis; assembly: GCA_023614405.1. Classification (NCBI taxonomy): domain Eukaryota; kingdom Viridiplantae; phylum Streptophyta; class Magnoliopsida; order Poales; family Poaceae; genus Avena; species Avena insularis. The sequence goes on along the minus strand of CM042686.1, from coordinate 426,640,787 downwards.
CCGTCTCGTATTCTAGCATATGATGACTTCCGAAAAATCGGCACTTTGGCTTTTGTCCCGTCCAATTCCGAGAATATTCATTTTCTGACTTTCCTGGAACCAAAAACAGCAGAAAACAGGCATCTAGCACCGTGGCTCTTGTTAATAGGTTAGTCCAAGAAATCATATGAAAAGTACTCCAAAGTGTGGACAAAACACAAGAAAGTGGATAAAACCAAGCATGGAACATAAAAAATTATATATACATTTGCAATGTATCAACATCCCCAAGCTTAACTCCTGCTCGTCCTCGAGTAGGTAAGTGATAAAAAGAAAGAATAATTTTTGAGGTGACATGCACCATCAAAGACTTGATCAAAGTATTTGTAAAACATTCAAAGATAGGATCATAGTACTTCAATCATAACATGAAAGACAAGGTTCTAGCAATAAGACAAAGAAACTATGATGCAACATGAAAATGCACAAACAAAAGATTCATGAATAACAATGCTTTGCAAGACGTTTGTTTGTTTCACATAAAGAAAACATAGCATAATAGTATTCAGCTTGTCCCTCATAGAGTAGCAAATATAAATGCATAGGACACCTTCAAAGTTCATAAGAGTGACTAGATACAAAAGTTTAAAACTAGCAACATCAAGTTATGCATCAATCAACTAGTCTTGGGACAATGCACATAGAACTAAGAATAGCCACTATGCTCTCAAAGTCAGTGCATAAAGGTAGAAGATGGAGACTCAATATAATGGTGGAAGAAAGGCCTTTTTATAAAAGGAAGTAGGGATTCAAGTCTCATAAAGAGCTTCCAAAAATTATGGTACTTATAGCTTTCAGCTCTCATTGCCCCTATCATAAGCATCTTGAAGTGATTAAGGTTAAAGTGAACAAACTATGGTGTACATGCTTGACGAAGTATAAGTTAGAAATCTCATGTCCCTTGTATACGAGGGCCGCTCCTCATGCTACTCAAGTTTAGTCACCGGTAAGTTCTTGTCATTGTAAGTACATGTGTATCATAGAGAACCGCCAACGGGGTACCCCTTGCCCGATGATACGGAAGAATCCCCATATCAAAATGACAAGGCAAGCGGACAACAAGCATCTCCGCAATCTTCTTATTTACCATGGGAATATGGTGATTTTTTTCTCTCTTTCCTCTTTTCATAATCTTTTTTTTTCTCTTTTCTCTTTTTTCTCAATATAGGACTCTTTTTATAAGAAGAATGCTTCATAGACAGCTCATTATGGTTACGCTGCAGGTTTCCACCATGTCAGCATGGATTAGACCAGCGGCCCAGGCGTTTCTCTAACACATATACATAACTCCATGGACTTACAAGTCCCCTTTCATTTCACACCGACGACATCCATATACAAAAGAGCATGATATCAACTAGGTACAAGTACCAAGTGCAATGTTGAAAGCGTTCCCCATGAAAGCATGGTTCTGCCAATTCCCAACAAATAAGTGCAAGCATATACAACATAGATGACACAATGGTTCAAGTTTATTAAGGGCAAGAAAAGTAAAGTGTGCCATCAAGTTCGTGAGAGCTTTAATCACTAGTTTTCTCATAACAAGTTTAATTTGGAAGGTAAACAAAAGCATGAATATACTTGGAATAGCATAAGCTAGTAGGTAGGTATGGTGGACTCTTTGGAATAACTTGGTTTAGGGAGTTGGATGCATGAGTGGAACTCATACTTGGTTGTGGAGGCTAGCAAAAGACTGGGAGTGACAAACTAAGAGAGCAATAATGGCCATAATCATGCAGAGCGACAAAACATCATTGATCAAAGCATAAAGTGATACTAAAAGTTGAAAACTACAGGATCATAAAGGCTTAGGTGACTTGAGATAGTCATAACATGGTGTGAGCATGCGCCAAGTCAACCCAAATAAAGCATCAAAGGAGAATACCACTATACTATGCTTTAATATGCTAAAACAACGCATGATTCATCCAAGGCACATTAAGAAATCTCAATTGTTTATAAAAAGTCATGCTACAGCAAAGAATACTAAGCATAAAGCCAAAACAATATCAAGCATGGCATGACAAAGCATATACCATAGTAAAAAACGAGCTCTTTTTCCACATAAGCATGAACTTTCCTACTCTTTTCCAAACCAAACCAAACTATTTGCAAACCAATGTATAAAAGAGGGGGTCCAACCAATTTATTCAGCAAACTAAGCAAACAAAGCAAACAAAAAACCAAAACGAAAACGAAAAAGAAGACGCTCCAAGAACAACACAACTGTGCATGAAACAATAAAAATGAAGCGTTTGGAAGAAACCTGGAATTTTTATTGATGAAGAAGGGGATGCCTTGGGCATCCCCAAGCTTTGAAGCTTGTACATTTCTTGGATATTTCTTGGGGTGACACACGTGGCATCCCTAAGCTTGAGCTTTAGTCCATCCTTCATCTTATTACTCATTCCTTCCATACACCTGAAATTTTTCCTTCATACAAAACTTCACACAATCTTTATTAGCAACATTAGTGCACTCAAGATAAATAAGTCATAAGGTTCAGTTTTAACACCAAATAAACTTCCATTAGAACACTAGCTACTGTAGCACTTCCCTCAAAAAGCTCAATTCCCCAAAAGAACTCAAAAAGGAACCAACAAGAAGCAAATGCAGAAAATGGCAGAAATCTGTCAAAACAGACCAGCAGGTAAAGACGAATTTTTTCGAAGACCTTTTGTTGCTTATATCAAGAAGTGTTGAACTAACGAAAGTTAGATAACAACCTGGGGCATAAGCACAAAAATTCACGCCTCAAAAATATGTTCAGATATTTTACACGAATATTTACACGAATTTTTACGGTGAAGCACAGAAATCTATTTCGGGACAGCAACTTTCCCAATCATTACTTCTCTCTCATTAGAGGTTACTCTTGGCACAAAAAGCAAATAAAAAGGATAAGGAGAGGTTATTACAGAGGTAATAACTTCCAAGACTCATCTAAAACTTTTGGGTTATCTCCCAATAAGTACTTTTCTTTAACGCCTTTAAATTAGGCATAAGAAGCAAGAAAGAATCAAGTGTTCTCAAATGAAGAAGCATTAAAACCAAAATTCTTGCCCTTACCTCTCATACTTTTATTCTTAACCTTGGGGAAAATATGATTGTTTGGTGGAGAATAAATGTGCATGGTCTCCTTTCCCACATCTATTATTGCTCCAAGAAGTTCTAATAGAGACCTTCCAAGTGTAATTTGTCCTTTTCCTGCACATTCAATAATAAGATAATCAGTAGAAATTATTTTCCCAAGGATCTTTGTAAACACTCCTTCAGCTATTCCAAGAGGTAATATGGTAGCATTATTAGCAAGAGATATTTCTTTTCCTCCTTCAGTAAGCCCCCAAGTATTCAGAGATTCATAAATATCCTTGGGCATAAGACAAAATTCAGACATGATATCACAGCGAGCTTGAAAAGTTTCAGTGTTTATCTCAATCTTTACTATAGGGAGCCACTTTGATGGTTCAGAATTTATTGGAACATAATTGTGATGGTCCCTAAGAGTATTATAGCAATCTTTTAAGCTAGTAGTGCTAGTCTTAAGAGTGTTCAATCTAGCAAATATTCTTGCGAAGGAAATATCAGTTTGGCTAGCCAAGTTGTAAGTGAGGATCAATTTCTTTATAGCATTTATAGCATCATCCTCGTTACATTGGAGGAAATCTCCTCCCACAACAACATCTAAAGCATATCTATAGCAAAGAGCAATTCCAAGGTAAAAACTGCTAAGGAACAAGCTTTGAGTCATTTGAGGCTCAGTTTTTTCATGTAGATCAGAGATTCTAGACCAAGCTTCCTTAAAACTTTCCTCAATTCCTTGTTTAAAAGTGAAAATCATTTCCTAGGGTGACATAGTGATTGGAGCAAGGCTAGACATAGTGGCAACTTAAGAAAGGAACTAATTTTTGTGTGTTTTTGAAATAAGAAAGCAAACTAGTGAAACTAATTTTTGTGTGTTTTTGAATAAGAAACTGTTGGAGATATGCCCAAGAGGCAATAATAAAGTGGTTATTATTATATCTTTATGTTTATGATAAATGTTTACATCCCATGCTATAATTGTATTAACAGGAAACATTAATACTTGTGTGTTTTGTAAACATAAAAGAGTCCCTAGTAAGCCTCTTGTTAAACTAGCTTGTTGATTAATGGATGATCATGGTTTCCTGATCATGGGCATTGGATGTCGTTAATAACAAGATCATGTCATTAGGAGAATGATGTAATGGACACACACCCATAGTAAGCATAGCATAAGATCAAGTCATTAAGTTCGTTTTGCTACAAGCTTTTAAAATGCATAATAACCTAATCCTTTGACCATGAGGTTATGTTAATCACCATCACCGGATGGGTACTTTGATGGCATCAAACGCTGCTTCGTAACTGGGTGGTTATAAAGGTGACATTGGGTATTCTAAAAGTATGTGTTGAAGCGCATGGACCAAGATTGGGATTTGTCCATCCATATGACGGATAGATATGCTCTGGGCCCTCTCGGTGGAATGTCATCTAGTTAGCTTGCAAGCATGTGACTAGGTCACAAGGGATGACATATCACGGAACGAGTAAAGAGTACTTATCAGGAACGAGGAAGAACTAGGTATGGAGATACCGACGACCAAACCTCGGATAAGTAGAGTATCGCATGACAAAGGGAATTGGTTTCGTATGTTAAATGGTTCTATGGATCACAAAGTCATCGTTGAGTATGTGGGAGCTGTTATGGATCTCCAGATCCTGCTAATGGTTATTGATCGGAGATGTGTCTCCATCATGTCTACATGTTCACGAACCGTAGGGTGACACACTTAAGGTTCGAAGTTGTTTTAAGTAGATATGGAATATGCGTTGGAGACTGAATGTTGTTCGGAGTCTCGGATTGGATCCGGGACATCACGAGGAGATCCAGAATGGTCCAGAGAATAAGATTCATATATTGGGGATCATTTTCTAAGTTAGGAAATGTTCCGGAGTGTTTGTATAGAGATTCTAGAAGGTTACAGAATGTTCTGGAAGGTTCTAGAAAGATTTCTTGGAGTTTACTTGAAAACCAAGAAAGGGTCAAGGAAACCTTGTGGGGGCTAGACACGGATTCATGGGGGAGGAGGACTCCTTCCCCCCTTTCCAACCCGCCGGCCAAGGAGGGGAGTCCTACTAGGACTCCCCCTCCCATGGCGCGCCTCCCTCCTTTAAATAGAGGGGAGGGGGCGCCCCCTCCTAGCCCTCTCTCATAACAATACCGAGCCGCCGCCTCTCTCCTCTTCCTTAGCTCTGCTCTGGCTTAGGCGAAGCCCTGCAGAATTCTCTCCTCCACCACCACCACACCGTTGTGCTGCTGGGATTCCGTGGAGAAGATCTACTACCTCCGCTGCTTGCTGGAACGGGGAGAGGAAGGTCTGCTTCGCCTCCGCACGTGTGACCGATCGCGAAGGCTGCCTTTAACGCTGCGGAAGGATCGTCCACACAATCTTGAGATCGGCAAGTGATCGACTACATCAACCCCGAGATCTAATCTCGTAACGCTTTCGGTTCTACGAGGGTTAGTACAGATCTATCTCGTTGCACATGTCTAATAGATTAGATCTTGGCTTTTATCTAGATTAGATCTGGGTTTTGTTCGTTCTTGCGGTAGAATTTTTTTGTTTTCCATGCTATGAACCCATCAGTGGTATCAGAGCCTTGTCTATGCGTAGATCTGTTGCACGAGTAGAACACAATGATGTTGTGGGCGTTGGTGCTTGTGCCGTCTTTTGCTTTGTGTACTTTGCATCTTGCGGTATGGTGGGATGAAGCGGCTCGGGCTAACCTTACATGTCATCGCACATGAGACTTGCTCCACGCTTGACGTGTAACTTGCTTTGCACAAGTGGCTTTGCGGGTGTCTGTCTCTCCCACCATAGTATAGATCCAATCTACACTTTGTACTTGATAGCACTTGTATCAATGTTGTGGTTCAGTTTTAAGAGGTAAGATCCGTTCTTATTCGAAAGCCCCAAACCACGTAAAACATGCAAAGAAAATTAGAGGCGTCTAACTTGTTTTTGCAGGGGTTTTGTGATGTGATATGGCCATCATGTGATTGTGATTATATTTGATGTATGCAATGATCCTTGTTGTAATATGGCAACCGGTAGGAGCCTAATGGTTGTCTTTAATTCTGTTAAGACATGCGTGTCTATTCATCTTGTAATAGCTTTATTCCAAGTAGTTGTAATAGTTGCTGGTGATGATGGACAACCATGAAGCGGCGCCACTGACCTTGACGCAATGCTGGTGATGATGGAGATCATGTCCGTGCTTTGGAGATGGAGATCAAAGGCATAAGAAGAAAGGGCCATATCATATCACACTAATTATGAATTGCCCGTGATGTTAATCCTTTATGCATCTTGTATTGCTTAGATCGCGATGGTAGCATTATAAGATGATCCCTCTCACTAAATATCAAGTAATAAAGTGTTCGTCCTTAGTAGGCACCGTTGCTAAGACTCGTCGTCTCGAAGCATCTCGTGATGATCGGATGTGATAGATTCTACGTGTGCATACAATAGGTGCAAGCCAGATTTGCACATGCGGAAACTAAGGTTAATCTTGACGAGCCTAGCATGTACAGACATGGTCTCGGAACACGGAATACCGAAAGGTAAAGCATGAGTCATATGGATGATATGATGAACATGTTGATTGTTCGCCTTTGAAGCTACATCATCTCACATGATGATCGGACTTGGCGTAGTGGATTTGGTTCGTGTAATCACTAAAACAACTGGAGGGATGTTGTTTTGAGTGGGAGTTCTTTTGTAATTTGGATTAGTCAAACTCAATTTATCATAAACACAATCAAAGTGAATTTGCATAGTTTGTTGTAGTCATTGGCATCCGTTCACCACCTTACGCTTAGTTATAGTTGAGATAGTGGAACTATAGAAATTCTGGATATTTGCTTTACAAACTGGTATCGTATTGTTTTGAGTGTCAATCTAAAGTTTAAAAGTCATATTGCAAACTTTTAGCAAACTCCGTTTACTCTGTGAAGTTTAATAAACAGTATTAAATCAAGAGTAACAATTCCAGTGTTAGTATCTAATGTATCATGTTTGCCTCCATGATTCTTGATACTCAAAAGATTGTTTTTAATATCAAGTTTATCTAAGAGCTGAAAGCAATGTTTCAGAAACCATCATATGTGAAAGGTATTGCGATATCTAAAACAATGTGTTGGTTACAACATGATAGAGTATATGTCCTCATATTTGATGAGAATTTGTGAAGGTTGGAGACGCTGGTCGTCCTAATCCTCCAAAAGGTTTTGGAAAAGAAACATTATACTCGCAATTCACCTTTATAAGCTATAGCAGCTTGATCATGAAAGCTGTCATGATAATGATGAATAGAACATGTAAGTAAAATGTTCACTACACTAAAAGATTACTAAAGAATGGAACTTTGAAAGAATGCCAAACATTTTATGAAGGTGATCCACTTCAAAGTGCAAGTACAAAGGTATTAGTATTTGACTATACACACTTTGTACTATGTGTCATGTGAATGACACCACTATTGATGTTGATAGATTCTTTTAAAAGAAAAGGAATTGTTGAAAGAGAATCTATAAAATATTTGGCAGAAAAGAAAAGATTGGAGATATCCAACTTAGGTATATAAAAGATACATGTTATGGCTGTATTCCTTGGTTGTTAAACAATGTGGTTCTGCGGTATTGGATACCGAATTGGTTGGTATGAAGTGTCATACAGGACAACACAATTCATGAACTGCAATGGCCTAAGTAACTAGCAAGAGAATATGTGATGATGTTCATCGAAAACAAACAAATGGTTGTTGTGTTGCTCGTTAACATCAAAGCTTGCCTTCAAGATTTGTTTCAATAATTGTTATTTAGATCAGGTATTATGATGACAAAAGGTTGTTTAAATAATTACCGCATTCCATAATAGATGGATGATATACAAGTCTGGTTGGAGAAATAACGACCATAAAACTAATGCTAAAATGTCGCAAGACAAATGATTGAAAGATCACTTGCGAAGTGACATCACCGTTTAAATTATATTGAAAGGAATACATGAAGAAACTCCATGTTTATGGATTTTTGGAGTCTTTGATTTTGATCAAATGACGCTTGTGATACTTTCCTGGAGATAATTAAAACTCCGTTCATAGGCCAAAAGAGGAACGGACGACTAACTGATTGGAATTTGTACATATTGATGTATATAGTCCATTATGTGTAGTCGTGGGCGATGGATTTCAACTTCATATGCTTTCTCCGAAGATTTGAGTGAGTATATGTATATACTTACTCAATAAGGAAGAAGTATGAAACATTTGAAAATGTTCAAAGACTTTCAAGATGAAGTGGAAAATCATTGTAACAAGAAAATAAAAAGTTTATGATGGGATCATAAAGAAAGATGTTTGAGTTACAAGTTTAGCAAAACACCTAAGATTTGAGGAATCGTTCCATAGATTTGTTGGAGATATGCCCAAGAGGCAATAATAAAGTGATTATTATTATATCTTTATGTTTATGATAGATGTTTACATCCCATGCTATAATTGTATTAACCGGAAACATTAATACTTGTGTGTTTTGTAAACATAAAAGTGTCCTTAGTAAGACTCTTGTTAAACTAGCTTGTTGATTAATGGATGATCATGGTTTCCTGATCATGGACATTGGATGTCGTTAATAACAAGATCATATCATTAGGAGAATGATGTGATGGACACACACCCATAGTAAGCATAGCATCAGATCAAGTCATTAAGTTCGTTTTGCTACAAGCTTTTCAAATGCATAGTAACCTGATCCTTCGACCATGAGGTTATGTTAATCACCATCACCGGATGGGTACTTTGATGACATCAAACGCCGCTTCGTAACTGGGTGGTTATAAAGGTGACATTGGGTATTCTAAAAGTATGTGTTGAAGCGCATGGACCAAGATTGGGATTTGTCCATCCATATGACGGATAGATATGCTCTGGGCCCTCTCGGTGGAATGTCATCTAGTTAGCTTGCAAGCATGTGACTAGGTCACAAGGGATGACATATCATGGAACGAGTAAAGAGTACTTATCAGTAACGAGGTAGAACTAGGTATGGAGATACCGACGATCAAACCTCGGATAAGTAGAGTATCGTGTGACAAAGGGAATTGGTTTCGTATGTTAATGGTTCTATCGATCACGAAGTCATCGTTGAGTATGTGGGAGCTGTTACAGATCTCCAGATCCCGCTAATGGTTATTGATCGGAGATGTGTCTCCATCATGTCTACATGTTCACGAACCGTAGGGTGACACACTTAAGGTTCGAAGTTGTTTTAAGTAGATATGGAATGTGCGTTGGAGACCGAATGTTGTTCGGAGTCTCGGATTGGATCCGGGACATCATGAGGAGATCCAGAATTGTTCGGGGAATAAGATTCATATATTGGGGATCATTTTCTAAGTTAGGAAATGTTCCGGAGTATTTGTATGGGGATTCTAGAAGGTTTCGGAATGTTCCGGAAGGTTCTAGAAGATTTCTTGGAGTTTACTTGAAAACCAAGAAAGGATCAAGGAATCCTTGTGGGGTAAGACAAGGATTTGTGGGGGAGTAGGACTCTCCCCCACCTCCTTGATCCGCCGGCCAAGGGAGAGGGGAGTCCTACAAGGACTCCACCTCCCCATGGTGCTTCCCTCCTTTAAATAGAGGGGTGGAGGCACAAACCCCCTTGCCCCTTCTATTCTCTAGATCTCAAGTTGCCTCTCTCCTCCTCCTTCCCTCTCGCTTCCGCTTAGCAGCCTGCAGAATTATCTACTCCACCACCACCACCACACCGTCGTGCTGCTGGGATTCCGTGGAGAGATCTACTACCTCCGATGCTCGCTGGAACGGGGAGAGGAAGGTCTGCTTCGACTCTGCACGTGTGACTGACTACGGAAGCGCTGCCGGAACGCGGCGCCGGAAGGATCGTCTACTCAATCTTGAGATTGGCAAGTGATCGACTACATCAACCACGAGATCCGATCTTGTAACGCTTTCGGGTCTACAAGGGTTAGTACAGATCTATCTCGTTGCACATGTCTAATAGATTAGATCTTGACTTTTATCTAGATTAGATCTGGGTTTTGTTCGTTCTTGCGGTAGAAATTTTTTGTTTTCCATGCTATGAACCCATCAGTGGTATCAGAGCCGTGTCTATGCGTAGATCTGTTGCACGAGTAGAACACAATGGTTTTGTGGGCGTTGGTGCTCGTGCCGTCTTTTGCTTTGTGTACTTTGCATCTTGCGGTATGGTGGGATGAAGCGGCTCGGGCTAACCTTACATGTCATCGCACGTGAGACTTGCTCCACAGTTGACGTGCAACTCGTATTTCACAAGTGGCTTTGCGGGTGTCTGTCTCTCCCATCATAGTATAGACCCAATCTACACTTTGCACTTGATAGCACTTGTATCAACGTTGTGGTTCAGTTTCGTAGGTAAGATCCGTTCTTATTCGAAAGCCCCAAACCACGTAAAACATGCAAAGAAAATTAGAGGCGTCTAACATGTTTTTGCAGGGGTTTTGTGATGTGATATGGCCATCATGTGATTGTGATTATATTTGATGTATGCAATGATCCTTGTTGTAATATGGCAACCGGCAGGAGCCTAATGGTTGTCTTTAATTTTGTTTAAGACCTGCGTGTCTATTCATCATGTAATAGCTTTATTCCAAGTAGTTGTAATAGTTGCTGTTGGTGATGGACAACCATGAAGCGGCGCCACTGACATTGACGCAATGCTAGTGATGATGGAGATCATGTCCGTGCTTTGGAGATGGAGATCAAAGGCATAAGAAGAAAGGGCCATATCATATCACACTAATTATGAATTGCCTGTGATATTAATCCTTTATGCATCTTGTATTGCTTAGATCGCGACGGTAGCATTATAAGATGATCCCTCTCACTAAATATCAAGTAATAAAGTGTTCGTCCTTAGTAGGCACCGTTGCTAAGACTCGTCGTTTCGAAGCATCTCGTGATGATCGGGTGTGATAGATTCTACGTGTGCATACAACGGGTGCAAGCCAGATTTTCACATGCGGATACTAAGGTTAACCTCGACAAGACTAGCATGTATAGACATGGTCTTGGAACACGGAATACCGAAAGGTAAAGCATGAGTCATATGGATGATATGATGAACATGTTGAGTGTTCGCCTTTAAAGCTACATCATCTCACGTGATGATCGGACTTGGTGTAGTGGATTTGGTTCGTGTAATCACTAAAACAACTAGAGGGATGTTGTTTTGAGTGGGAGTTCATTTGTAATTTGGATTAGTCAAACTCAATTTATCATAAACACAATCAAAGTGAATTTGCATAGTTTGTTGTAGTCATTGGCATCCATTCACCACCTTACACTTAGTTATAGTTGAGATAGTGGAACTATAAAAATTCTGGATATTTTCTTTACGAACTGGTATCATATTGTTTTGAGTGTCAATCTAAAGTTTAAAAGTCATGTTGCAAACTTTCAGCAAACTCCGTTTACTCTGTGAAGTTTAATAAACAGTATTAAATCAAGAGTAACAATTCCAGTGTTAGTATTTAATGTATCATGTTTGCCTCCATGATTCTTGATACTCAAAAGATTGTTTTTAATATCAAGTTTATCTAAGAGCTGAAAGCAATGTTTCAGAAACCATCATATGTGGAAGGTATTGTGATATCTAAAACAATGTGTTGGTTACAACATGATAGAGTATACGTCCTCATATTTGATGAGAATTTGTGAAGGTTGGAGACGCTGGTCGTCCTAATCCTCCAAAAGGTTTTGGAAAAGAAACATTATACTCGCAATTCACCTTTATAAGCTATAGCAGCTTGATCATGAAAGTTGTCATGATAATGATGAATAGAACTTGTAAGTAAAATGTTCACTACACTAAAAGATTACTAAAGAATGGAACTTTGAAAGAATGCCAAACATTTTATGAAGGTGATCCACTTCAAAGTGCAAGTACAAAGGTATTAGTATTTGACTATACACACTTTGTACTATGTGTCATGTGAATGACACCACTATTGATGTTGATAGATTCTTTTAAAAGAAAAGGAATTGTTGAAAGAGAATCTATAAAATATTTGGCAGAAAAGAAAAGATTGGAGATATCCAACTTAGGTATATAAAAGATACATGTTATGGCTGTATTCCTTGGTTGTTAAACAATGTGGTTCTGCAGTATTGGATACCGAATTGGTTGGTATGAAGTGTCACACAGGACAACATAATTCATGAACTGCAATGGCCTAAGTAACTAGCAAGAGAATATGTGATGATGTTCATCGAAAACAAACAAAGGGTTATTGTGTTGCTCGTTAACATCAAAGCTTACCTTCATGATTTGTTTCAATAATTGTTATTTTGATCAGGTATTATGACGACAAAAGGTTGTTCAAATAATTACCGTATTCCATAATAGATGGATGATATACAAGTCTGGTTGGAGAAATAATGACCATAAAACTAATGCTAAAATGTCGCAAGACAAATGATTGAAAGATCACTTGCGAAGTGACATCGCCGTTTAAATTATATTGAAAGGGATACATGAAGAAACTCCATGTTGATGGATTTTTGGAGTCTTTGATTTTGATCAAATGACGCTTGTGATAATTTCCTGGAGATAATTAAAACTCCGTTCGTAGGCCAAAAGAGGAACGGACGACTAACTGATTGGAATTTGTACATATTGATGTATATAGTTCATTATGTGTAGTCGTATGGCGGATTTCAACTTCATATGATTTCTCCGAAGATTCGAGTGAGTATATGTATATACTTACTCAATAAGGAAGAAGTATGAAACATTTGAAAATGTTCAAAGACTTTCAAGATGAAGTGGAAAAATATTGTAACAAGAAAAAAAAAGGTTTATGATTGGATCATAAAGATGTTTAAGTTACAAGTTTAGCAAAACACCTAAGATTTGAGGAATCGTTCCATGGATTTGCATTTCCCAAAACACCATAGGAGTATGGAGTGTTCAAGATATGTGATGAAACCTTGTTTGACATGGTAAGATCAAAGGTATCATTTATAAAATTGCCATTATATTTTAAAGATTAAAGCTTTAGTGACTACCGCTTTTACACTGAAAAGAGCTCCATCGTGATCCGTTGAAATGACACCATATAAGTCATGGTTTGGGATAAAAACCCAGGTTGTCCTTTCTTAAATTTTTGGTATGCTAGGCATAAGTAAAATGTTTACAACCAAAGTCGGATGAGCATGTATTTATAGGTTATTTTGAATAACCATTGGGTATTCCTCCATAACACCGAAGACAAAAGTGTTTGTCACTTAGAATGTCGAGTTTCTTGAGAAGGAATTTTTGGTGAAAAGTTAAGTGGGAGGACAATAGAACTTTGACAAGGTTGTTGAACCTTGGCTAATATGTGCTGAGTTGCGCAGCGTCGGTAAGTGTCCCGGAGGCAGCAACAATGCTCATGGCTCACGTGCCTCAAAGGTTGTGGTCACGGAGATCTAAGTTCCTATTGAACCAAGTAGGTCGGGTAAGTAATCAAATGCCAAGATTTGAGAGTTAAATCATTGTTGTTTGACAATGATGAACCGACTACATGCAAATAATCAATGATGGGCCCTGACTTCGTTAAGTGGCTTGAAGCCATAAAATCCGTGATAATTCCATACACGAGAAATCAAGCTTTGAATTTGAAAGACCCTCTGGAAAGGTGCAAGACCTTACAGTCGTATATGGATCTATAAAGAAATAGACATGGATGTTTCACATCTATGAAATAGTCGACATATCAGAAAGAGTTTACGACAATGTTCAAGGAATTGACTATGATAAGATTTGATCTTTCATAGCGATATTTAGTCTGGACGGATTAATGTAGCAACCACTACATATATTTTGGTATATGGTAGTTGAACAAACAGAACAAGTTCTTCTAATAGAATGGTTACCTAGGACGTATACATGACACGATCCAAAGGGTTTTGTTAATTCAAAGGATGCTAAAAGAGTATGCAAAACTTCAATGGTTGAAGTGAGGATCGCGGAGTTGGAATCTTCACCGTGATGAAACCGTTAAAAGGTTTAATTTCATCAGAGACGATGAAGATGTTTGCATTTGCAAGAAATTAAGTGGGAGCGCTAAGACATATTTCTAATACATTATGTGAAAGAAATATTGTTGATTAGAAATGATGTATCTTTTATTGACACAGGTTAAGAATTTCATTTCGATGAAAGACTTATGCATAACCCAAGAATTAGGCATCAATGTCTATATGGATAGATTGAGGCGCTAATATGGTTTTGCCAAATGTACATAGATAAGATGTTGAATGAGTTCAATATGGAAACAACAAGAAAGGTTCTTGATGCATGGAAAGGACTGAATCAAGATTCAAGTGTGTTGACACGAGATCACCACAAGAATATTTTGATCAATCATTCTTTGAGATGTACACATCCAGATATGTCCTATGCTCTAAATGTTATGAGCATATACCAGAATGACTCATAAGATGATCATTGGACAATAGTAGGGATATTCCTATGATCTTTGGAAGAACTAAGAAAATATTATTTATATAGTGGTGACAAATAGTTCATTGTAGATTGTTACATTGATACTAGTTTTGTCACAAATTAAGTTTATCTCAATTTAAACTATGGGTGGCACAATGTAATAGAAAGGAAGTTCCATAACGGATTTGGTTGAGTACCAAAGTTAAAACATTGTGACAGATACTACAACAAAAGGCTAAGTATATGACTACTATTGTAGTAGCAAATGAGGGCATTTGCGTCAAGTAGTTTGTTATCAAACTAGGTGTGGTCCATAGCGGGATAATACTATGAAGATACATTGTATGACAATTGTATCAACATGATTTAATCCCAAGGAACTAAAGGTCTCACCAAAGGACCAAATTTATACAATGCCATCTCATTGGAGAATGAGTAATGCATAGAGACGCAAGGACATGCAAATACACATGGACCTGGAAGTGTCAGATCCGAAGATTATGTTTACCACTAGCAATAGTGTCTATACAACACCAGAAAGCCATAGGTGTTGAATGCACAAGTTTTTAACTAGATTATTGACTCTAGTGCAAGTGGGAGACTGTTGGAGATATGCCCAAGAGGCAATAATAAAGTGATTATTATTATATCTTTATGTTTATGATAAATGTTTACATCCCATGCTATAATTGTATTAACCGGAATATTAATAGCTGTGTGTTTTGTAAACATAAAAGAGTCCTTAGTAAGCCTCTTGTTAAACTAGCTTGTTGATTAATGGATGATCATGGTTTCCTGATCATGGACATTGGATGTTGTTAATAACAAGATCATATCATTAGGAGAATGATGTGATGGACACACACCCATAGTAAGCATAGCATAAGATCAAGTCATTAAGTTCGTTTTGCTACAAGCTTTTCAAATGCATAGTAACCTGATCCTTCGACCATGAGGTTATGTTAATCACCATCACCGGATGGGTACTTTGATGACATCAAACGCCGCTCAGAATCGGGTGGTTATAAAGGTGACATTGGGTATTCGAAAGTATGTGTTGAGCGCATGGACCAAGATTGGGATTTGTCCATCCATATGACGGATAGATATGCTCGGCCCTCTCGGAATGGCATATAGTTAGCTTGCAAGCATGTGACTAGGTCACAAGGGATGACATATCACGGAACGAGTAAAGAGTACTTATCAGTAACGAGGTAGAACTAGGTATGGAGATACCGATGATCAAACCTCGGATAAGTAGAGTATCGCGTGACAAAGGGAATTGGTTTCGTATGTTAATGGTTCTATCGATCATGAAGTCATCGTTGAGTATGTGGGAGCTGTTATGGATCTCTAGATCCCGCTAATGGTTATTGATCGGAGATGTGTCTCCATCATGTCTACATGTTCACGAACCGTAGGGTGACACACTTAAGGTTCGAAGTTGTTTTAAGTAGATATGGAATGTGCGTTGGAGACCGAATGTTGTTCGGAGTCTCGGATTGGATCCGGGACATCACGAGGAGATCCGGAATTGTCCGGGGAATAAGATTCATATATTGGGGATCATTTTCTAAGTTAGGAAATGTTCCGGAGTATTTGTATGGGGATTCTAGAAGGTTTCGGAATGTTCCGGAAGGTTCTAAAAGATTTCTTGGAGTTTACTTGAAAACCAAGAAAGGATCAAGGAATCCTTGTGGGGTAAGACAAGGATTTGTGGGGGAGTAGGACTCTCCCCCCACCTCCTTGATCCGCCGGCCAAGGGAGAGGGGAGTCCTACAAGGACTCCACCTCCCCATGGCGCCTCCCTCCTTTAAATAGAGGGGTGGAGGCACAAACCCCCTTGCCCCTTCTATTCTCTAGATCTCAAGTTGCCTCTCTCCTTCTCCTTCCCTCTGCTCTGGCTTAGGCAAAGCCCTGCAGAATTCTCTACTCCACCACCACCACCACGCCATCGTGCTGCTGGGATTCCGTGGAGAGATCTACTACCTCCACGTCATTGAACGGGAGAGGAAGGTCTGCCGACTCGACGCAGGATCGATTGCGGAAGTGCTGCAACGCGGCCCGGAAGGATCGTCTACTCGATCTTGAGATCGGCAAGTGATCGACTACATCAACCACGAGATCCGATCTCGTAACGCTTTCTAAAAGGTACAGATCTATCTCGTTGCACATGTCTAATAGATTAGATCTTGGCTTTTATCTAGATTAGATCTGGGTTTTGTTCGTTCTTGCGGTAGAATTTTTTGTTTTCCATGCTACAAACCCATCAAGATTTGCATTTCCCAAAACACCATAGGAGTATGGAGTGTTCAAGATATGTAATGAAACCTTGTTTGACATGGTAAGATCAAAGATGTCATTTATAAAACTGCCATTATATTTTAAAGATTAAAGCTTTAGTGACTACCGCTTTTACACTGAAAAGAGCTCCATCATGATCCGTTGAAATGACACCATATAAGTCATGGTTTGGGATAAAACCCAGGTTGTCCTTTCTTAAATTTTTGGTATGCTAGGCATAAGTAAAATGTTTACAACCAAAGTCGGATGAGCATGTCTTTGTAGGTTATTTCGAAAAACCATTGGGTATTCCTCCATAACACCGAAGACAAAAGTGTTTGTCACTTAGAATGTCGAGTTTCTTGAGAAGGAATTTTTGGTGAAAAGTTAAGTGGGAGGACAATAGAACTTTGACAATGTTGTTGAACCTTGGCTATTATGTGCTGAGTTGCGCAGCGTCGGTAAGTGTCCCAGAGGCAGCAACAATGCTCATGGCTCACGTGCCTCAAAGGTTGTGGTCACGGAGATCTAAGTTACTATTGAACCAAGTAGGCCGGGTAAGTAATCAAATGCCAAGATTTGAGAGTTAAATCATTGTTGTTTGACAATGATGAACTGATTGCATGCAAATAATCAATGATGGGCCCTGACTTCGTTAAGTGGCTTGAAGGCATAAAATCCGTGATAATTCCATACACGAGAAATCAAGCTTTGAATTTGAAAGACCCTCTGGAAAGGTGCAAGACCTTACAGTCGTATATGGATCTATAAAGAAATAGACATGGATGTTTCACATCTATGAAATAGTCGAATTGTCAGAAAGAGTTTACCACAATGTTCAAGGAATTGACTATGATAAGATTTGATCTTTCATAGCGATATTTAGTCTGGACGGATTAATGTAGCAACCACTACATATATTTTGGTATATGGTAGTTGAACAAACAAAACAAGTTCTTCTAATAGAATGGTTACCTAGGACGTGTACATGACACGATCCAAAGGGTTTTGTTAATTCAAAGGATGCTAAAAGAGTATGAAAAACTTCAATGGTTGAAGTGAGCATCGCGGAGTTGGAATCTTCACCGTGATGAAACCGTTAAAAGGTTTAATTTCATCAGAGACGATGAAGATGTTTGAATTTTGCAAGAAATTAAGTGGAAGCGCTAAGACATACTTCTAATACATTATGTGAAAGACATATTGTTGATTAGAAATGATGTATCTTTTATTGACACAGGTTAAGAATTTCATTTCGATGAAAGACTTAGGCATAACCCAAGAATTAGGCATCAATGTCTATATGGATAGATTGAGGCGTTAATATGGTTTTGCCAGATGTACATAGATAAGATGTTGAATGAGTTCAATATGGAAACAACAAGAAAGGTTCTTGACGCACGGAAAGGACTGAATCAAGATTCAAGTGTGTTGACACGATATTCAAGTGTTTTTGACACTTGGTGAAATCACAAGAATATTTTGATCAATCATTCTTTGAGATGTACACATCCAGATATGTCCAATGCTCTAAATGTTATGAGCATATACCAGAATGACTCATAAGATGATCATTGGACAATAGTAGGGATATTCCTATGATCTTTGGAAGAACTAAGAATATATTATTTATATAGTGGTGACAAATAGTTCATTGTAAATTGTTGCATTGATACTAGTTTTGTCACAAATTAAGTTTATCTCAATTTAAACTATGGGTGGCACAATGTAATGGAAAGGAAGTTCCATAACGGATTTGGTTGAGTACCAAAGTTAAAACATTGTGACAGATACTACAACAAAAGGCTAAGTATATGACTGCTATTGTAGCAGCAAATGAGGGCATTTAAGGCCAAGTAGTTTGTTATCAAACTAGGTGTGGTTCATAGCGGGATAATACTATGAAGATACATTGTATGACAATTGTATCAACATGATTTAATCCCAAGGAACTAAAGGTCTCACCAAAGGACCAAATTTATACAATGCCATCTCATTGGAGAACGAGTAATGCATAGAAACGCAAGGACATGCAAATACACACGGACCTGGAAGTGTCAGATCCGAAGATTATGTTTACCACTAGCAATAGTGTCTATACAACACCAGAAAGCCATAGGTGTTGAATGCACAAGTTTTTAACTAGATTATTGACTCTAGTGCAAGTGGGAGACTGTTGGAGATATGCCCAAGAGGCAATAATAAAGTGGTTATTATTATATCTTTATGTTTATGATAAATGTTTACATCCCATGCTATAATTGTATTAACAGGAAACATTAATACTTGTGTGTTTTGTAAACATAAAAGAGTCCCTAGTAAGCCTCTTGTTAAACTAGCTTGTTGATTAATGGATGATCATGGTTTCCTGATCATGGGCATTGGATGTCGTTAATAACAAGATCATGTCATTAGGAGAATGATGTAATGGACACACACCCATAGTAAGCATAGCATAAGATCAAGTCATTAAGTTCGTTTTGCTACAAGCTTTTCAAATGCATAATAACCTAATCCTTCAACCATGAGGTCATGTTAATCACCATCACCGGATGGGTACTTTGATGACATCAAACGCTGCTTCGTAACTGGGTGGTTATAAAGGTGACATTGGGTATTCTGAAAGTATGTGTTGAAGCGCATGGACCAAGATTGGGATTTGTCCATCCATATGATGGATAGATATGCTCTGGGCCCTCTCGGTGGAATGTCATCTAGTTAGCTTGCAAGCATGTGACTAGGTCACCAGGGATGACATATCATGGAATGAGTAAAGAGTACTTATCAGTAACGAGGTAGAACTAGGTATGGAGATACCGACAATCAAACCTTGGATAAGTAGAGTATCGCGTGACAAAGGGAATTGGTTTCGTATGTTAAATGGTTCTGTCGATCACAAAGTCATCGTTGAGTATGTGGGAGTTGCTATGGATCTCCAGATCCCGCTAATGGTTATTGATTGGAGATGTGTCTCCATCATGTCTACATGTTCATGAACCGTAGGGTGACACACTTAAGGTTCGAAGTTGTTTTAAGTAGATATGGAATATGCGTTGGAGACCGAATGTTGTTCGGAGTCTCGGATTGGATCCGGGACATCACGAGGAGATCCGGAATGGTCCAGAGAATAAGATTCATATATTGGGGATCATTTTCTAAGTTAGGAAATGTTCCGGAGTGTTTGTATAGAGATTCTAGAAGGTTTTAGAATGTTCTGGAAGGTTCTAGGAAGATTTCTTGGAGTTTACTTGAAAACCAAGAAAGGGTCAAGGAAACCTTGTGGGGGCTAGACACGGATTCGTGGGGGAGGAGGACTCCTTCCCCCCTTTCCAACCAGCTGCCAAGGAGGGAGTCCTACTAGGACTCCCTCCCATGGCGCCTCCCTCCTTTAAATAGAGGGCGCCTCCTCCAGCCTCTCTCATAACAATCCCTAGCCGCCACCTCTCTCCTCTTCCTTAGCTCTGCTCCGGCTTAGGCAAAGCCCTGCAGAATTCTCTCCTCCACCACCACCACACTGTCGTGCTGCTGGGATTCTGTGGAGAAGATCTACTACCTCCGCTGCTCGCTGGAACAGGGAGAGGAAGGTCTGCTTCGACTCTGCACATGTGACCAATCAAGGAAGGAGTCTTGCCGAACGCTGGCAAGGATCGTCGTCCACACGATCTTGAGATCGGCAAGTGATCGACTACATCCACCCCGAGACCTAATCTCGTAACGCTTTCGGTTCTACGAGGGTTAGTACAGATCTATCTCGTTGCACATGTCTAATAGATTAGATCTTGGCTTTTATCTAGATTAGATCTGGGTTTTGTTCGTTCTTGTGATAGAATTTTTTTGTTTTCCATGCTACGAACCCATCAGAAACAAGCAAACAAAGCAAAAAAGAAACTAAGCAAAACAAAAATAACAAAGTAAAGAGATTGGTTATGAGGGACTCCCCTTGTGAAGATGTCCTTGACTCCCCGGCAACGGCGCCAGAAAAATGCTTGATGGCTCAGTGTACGACGCCAGAAAAGTGTTGGTGCGGTGTTGATGTAGAGCTCGTTGGGAACCCCAAGAGGAAGGTATGATGAGCATAGCAGCAAGTTTCCCTCAGTTATGAAACCAAGGTTTAATTGAACCGGTAGGAGCAAGGAAACAACCCAAAGGTGTTGCTAGCTAAGCCTTGGCAGGGCGCACTACCGGTGCTAGTAGCAACGTGGAGACCTACACAACACAACCACAAAACTTTGTCCCCAACTTGTGATGAGGTTGTCAATCTCACCGTGTTTTGCGGAAAACAAAGGATTAAACGCATCGAATGGAAAGAAGTAAAAGTTTGCAGAAAGTAAACACAAAGCAGTAAACAGTTTATAGATTGTATGTAAAGAAAAGGACCGGGATCCATAATTCACTAGAGGTGGCTCTCCTTAAGATAGATAACATGCTGGGTGAACAAATTACATCGGGGCAATTGACAAACATCGAGAAAGCAATACATGCATATACTAATCATCTTGACTCCTTTGGACTTGATTGGGCATTACAACATTATACATAGACCGCCATCCAACTGCATCTATGACTAATAATCCACCTTTAGGTTATCATCCGAACCCCCTCCAGTATTAAGTTGCAAGCAACAGATTATTGCTTTACGAACTGCGTGTAAAGTAAACAATACGATTGTTCTATGAACAAAGGATTGTTGTTTTCTCCCTAGTAGCAACAACACATCTAGTACCTTAGAGATTTCCACTTCCCAGTTACCAGAGGCATGAACCCACTATCGAGCATAAATACTAACTCTTGGAGTTGCTAGCATCTACTTGGCCAAGATATCTACTAACAACGGAAAGCATGCAAGATCACAAATAACAAAGACATGATAGAATCAATAATCAATCTGAAATGGCATCTCAATATCCATCGGATCCCCGCGAACACAACATGCAGAATTACAAATAGATGATCTTGATCATGAACGGAGCTCACAAGATCTAAACATGAAATCACAAAGAAGGAGAACCAGCCATCTAGCTACTACATGGATCCGTAGTCCAAGGATGAACTACTCACGCATCACACCGGAGGCTTGCATGGTGATGAAGAAGGCCTCCAGGGTGAATTCCCCTCTCAGGCAGGGTGCCGGGAAGAGCTTCAGATCTCTCCTAATCTAGGGATGGAGATGACAACGGCTACAGACTCTTTCGTGGATTTTTGATCGGGTACTTAGGGTTTTCCTCCCGAGGGCATCTTATAGGCGGAAGGGGAGGCCGAGAGGGTGCCTAGGCTGGCCACACCACCTCACGGCACAGCAATCGGCCAGGTGGTGTGGCCGCCCTCTGGCCCCTCTCCGTCTCGTATTCTGGCATATGATGACTTCCGGAAAAATAGGCACTTTGGCTTTTGTCGCGTCCAATTCCGAGAATATTCATTTTCTGACTTTCCTAGAACCAAAAACAGCAGAAAACAGGCAGTTGGCACTGTGGCTCTTGTTAATAGGTTAGTCCAAGAAATCATATGAAAAGTACTCCAAGTGTGGACAAAACACAAGAAAGTGGATAAAACCAAACATGGAACATCAAAAATTATAGATACATTTGCAATGTATCAGCATCAGTCGGTGAAATTCGACCCATCTAACTTAAGTTTTCTTCATGTTCATTAATGGACTAAAGATGTCCTGAACTGAGGGAATGACCATAATCTACAAGGCATTTGCAAAAAGAACTTAGACCAAGTTCATAATATGGAGTTCAAATTTGTAATCTTATTATCAAACAAACTCCCACGTAAACTATCATCCCTAAAGACAGTTTAGTGACTACATGACCCCTTTACACAACATCATCCCCGATCGTCACGGCCTTTGATGCGGCTACCAGGGTGGACTATATACGTCGATCACATCATCTATGTGACTCGTGCTTGATCTTTCGATCACCGTGTTTCGAGGTCATGTTTGTACATGCTAGGCCTGCAAATCCAACCATAGTTTACTTGTTGTGCATACATGGCTTGCACCCACCATATGTGAATGTAGATATGTGTAGCACCCGATCTTCACGGCCTGCTTCATAACGACAAACTTTCTTGGTGGGAGAACACTATGTTGGTATTAATTTAGGGATCATCCTATTTAAATGATACCATTGTGTATCTAATACTTGCATTCAAGCAAGATGCACACAAGAGATTAAGTCATATCTAATCAAAATGTGACGTGACATGGTTGTATTCACGCTCCATGATATCCATTAGGTGCTCCGGTTTGACGCCAAGTCCACGACACCACCAGTCTTGTCTTTCATCATCGCGATGACTACTACTTCACAATTAGTAATAGGAAAAGTAAAATACCTTACCTTTTCACGATTGCAACCATATCACATCACAAAGTCTTCCCTGCAACATAAAGTTAGCCGCCTCTACTCTATCTATTGCAGATTTTATGTGGTTGTTTAGGATTTCGCAATAGAACCGTTTCTACCTACGAACTTCCAACCACAACATGGATACAATAGGTGTCTCTACTACACCTCTTTTGGGG
Organism: Avena insularis; assembly: GCA_023614405.1. Lineage (NCBI taxonomy): Eukaryota > Viridiplantae > Streptophyta > Magnoliopsida > Poales > Poaceae > Avena > Avena insularis. The sequence continues at coordinate 426,617,361 of CM042686.1, read as the reverse complement.
CCTTCCGTTGTAGATGCCATATCAACTACTGTGAGAGAGATAGACACCCGCTAGCCACTTATACGGTACAAGCCATTGTCGAGCGTGGAACCAGTCTCACGTAGGATTACACGTAAGGTCGGTACAGGCTACTTCATCTCACATTACCATGATATAAAAAATACATGTGGGAAGGTAACAACTAGGGTATCAATGCCCACACTTTGCATGTGTCTATCTGTACTAGCATACTAACCATATATCAGGCGCTGATACCACTATAGGGTTTCCGCAACGGATAATAAAAAATTTACTACGCGGAATACCCTAAACATCTAGGGATCTATCTAGAAGTAATGTAGTAACGAAGGAAGACAGCGGTAACGTACCCTTAAAGACTGAGAGAGCGCTATGCTCATGCAGGAGTGTGGATGATGTAGTCGTACCCGTCCGACCTCAAGGTCACGAAGCTCCTCGCACGTCACCCCTTGTCTAGGTCCTTGTATGATGGTCGGTCGCCACAAGTGCAGCTTCCCTGATGGATCACATGCATACGGTGCAATGCAATGACTCCCGAACTTCTTGATCCCTATCGAGGTTGCGAAAGTAGACCTCCTGGCGGAATCCATGTACAACGTGTCGCAGGTGTGTTGACTTTGCACGTACAATACTTTCTTGGGACCGTGCCACGACAAAGGCAACTGAGACAAAGGGGGATTTTCTCTAAGGAAAGAAGCCTTAGAGAATATATATTAGTGTGTATTAATCCCAACCATGGGCACCCCTTTATATAGGCGGATGGGGGTGTGCCCTCCCCTTTGGGTGTCCCATGTGGGACTAAAAAGACAAAGGTAATAACGGGGAAAAACCTCCCAGCCGGCCGAGCCCTCTAGAGACGACCCAGCACATCAGCCGCAGCAACCAGAGCTAGCCAGGTTGGCTGGCACGCGTGTGAAGGGAATATGCCCGAGAGGCAATAATAAAGTGGTTATTATCTTATTCCATGTTTATGATAAATGTTTATTTTGCATGCTATAATTGTATTGATCGGAAACATCAATACATGTGTGTTTAATAAACAAAAAGGGTTCCTAGTTGTCGTCGGATTGATGACAAGTACAACATGAGGGGGTCCTCGAGGCGTGCGGAAGAGAGGGGGTGAGACGTACGGTATTCCGGAATGGTGAGCACACAAGTTTACCCAGGTTCGAATCCGCCGGCTTTGGACGGATCCTACTCACCTAGCAATCGATGTCTGGCGAGCCGGAATATGGGTTACAAGGGTTTCGCCTGTGCGAGTTGAGATTGTAGACTATTGAGGTACCCTAAAGGCTCTCCCTAGGACGGCTTATATAGATATCCGGCCTAGGGTTTATAGGAGAGATCTATCCGGCTACGACTAAGAGTCGGTTACAGAGTACATCTTGAACTACAAGTAACATTATGGGCCTAAGTCGGTAAGTCTTCTGGGCCTTCCCGTAGCCGGATGGGACTCCGTCTTTCTCCCTGACTGGGCCGCCTGTGAAGCAAAGCTCTAACCCGAAGTGGGCCACCCTGGTCAGTGAGGAACTATGAGGATACCCGGAAAGTATATCCCCAATAGCAGCCCCCGGAGGCCTCCAAGATCCAAAGTCGGATTTATCATCGTCTAGCTTGATCTTCGGCTTGCAGAATCTTGAAGGGTTCCTGAAACTTCACAACAAAAGATACGATCCGGGTCTTAAAAAATAAGTCGGACCTTTCAGTTGATTACTCGGATTTTCCATTTCGCTTTCAAACTAAGCCGGAACTTGGTCTCTAACGCCACCTGACACAAGCATGGTCAAGTCACGTCATCTGACAGTGTTCCGTCAGCACGACCGTTGGTGGGTCCGCGGTCCACGAAACCAAGGCGCCGTTTCAATGCGTGCGTGGAGATCGAGGCGACACAATCATCGCGCGGGTCCTTCCCAGTTCTTTCCACGATGCGTGGCGGTTGCACTGTAGCATTTGCACGAATCTTGGCGCAGGTAGGTGGATATAAGGGGTTTAGATTTCTTCTTCTCCTTTCCACCAGTCCTTTGCCGTTTCCTTTCTTCCCAATCCTCCTGCGCGCATAGAGCTTTCTCGTTCTTCCCCCACAGAAACTCCCAGTGCCGCCCCTTTAAGGTCATTTTCTCACCGAAGAAAAATGGCTTCATCATCTTCTTCCTCTGGCTTGGCGGTAGCTGCGGCGGCGGCGAAGGTGGAAGCTGCAGTGGAGAAGGAAAGCTACAGGGGAATCTGGATCCCCTGCGCCCTCGACGAGGCAGGCCTCAAGAACGTGGAGAAGGAGGGGTTGCTCGTCGCCGGCGACTGGCGGAGCGGCTCCGGCGAAACCGTCCCCAACCCACACGAGGGCGAGCGAGTCCACTTCGGCACTCATCTAGACCGAGGTCTATCTTTTCCTCCCTCGGATTTCTTCTCCGAGGTGATAGATCACTATGGAGTTCAACTCCACAATCTTCCTCCCAATTCTCTTCTCGAAATGAGCGCATATGCTGCACTTTGCGAGGGCTTTCTCGGCATTAGGCCGAGTTTGCTTCTCTTCCGGTTTTACTTTCATGTCGAGAGGAATTCCATTACTGCCAGTGTTCCTTACATCACCGGCACCATTAGTTTTTCTCTTAGATGAGACCGGGCAAATCCCAAAATTTCTGCCAGTGACTCGGTCAAACAACGGCCAGCCACTTTTTTCTACCATAGGGATATTCCAGCTCCCGACAAAGATACTGCTTTGCCGGTTTTTGTTGATGGAGCCGCCACGGCCCAGCCTTCCTGGGACGAGGCTGCTCCGGCTCTCGCAGATGATCTGATCCTCGCTAAGAGGCAGATCGAATATCTGATCAAGCACAACGGTCTGAAGGGATCCGACTTGGTCCAGTGCTGGGTCTCATGCCGGATCCAACCACTTCAGTACCACGGGGATAGACTGATGCACTCCCTCACGTCTTCTCTGACCGACTCCCTCCACATCAGCCCCAAGGCCTACACCACTCAAGGCTACATAAGCCAAATCAAGTGGCTGATCAAGGAGCGGATCGAGAGGCGGATTCCAGAGGTTTCTCTGGACATGCACACGGCGGAAAACCCCGTGGTGCCGGTAAGCTTTTATCATCACATTTTTTTATGTGTTTCTATCTTTGAGTTATATTGCAATGATGATATGCTTTCTTGTTTTCAGCTTGCTGACATCCCCGAGTCGGAACTTGCTCCACTCGAAGGATACCCTCCGGAGTTCTCTCAGGAGGTGGAAGTAGTTCCACTGCCGGATCTTGCGCTCAAGAAGCACAAAGCTCCGACAGTGGCGGTTGGCACAAAGGAGGTGCCTGTCATGAAGAGGTACTCTTTCCGTCACAACTTTTCCATCTTTGTGCTTTACTTAAACTTCTTTCCGAGATGTAACGTTTTCGACTTCGTTACCTTCTCAGAGCAAAATTGATCATCAAGGGAAAGGGGAAAGGGATTTCTTTGAAGCCCTTACGCCAGACGAAGCTTACCATAGCTTCACCTGATGTAGCTCCTCCACCTCCGGCTCCTCAACCTTCTGCAACTCCGGTTATCTCGTCGGAAGCTACAGAAGATCCGGCTCCTCAAACGGAGCATGTGATCCTTGGGTCACAAACTGACACCACTGTGGGTGCGTCAGGTCAAGATAAGGGTGAACCCTCTTCGGGTAATGATCCCTCGGCTGAAGTATTTGCCGAAAAGCTCCTCAACAATCCGGGTCTTGCCAAGTTTGGCCTGACCCGGAAATCTGTAGAGGAGATCCAGCGGCTAGCCAGGCAAGTCCTGGACAAAAGCCATCTATCCTCCGAAGAGGAGGCGCAAGAAGCAGAGGACATCAAGTTCTCTGACCTTCTCACTCAAGTCCGCCTTCGCGACGAGAGGATCAGGACTGGCGAGCTTCCAACAGCCCTAGTGATCCCTCTTACTCTCGCCGAGAAGGTGGCAGCTGAAGTGAACGCGGGTTTAGACAAACTCACCCGCGAGCAATATGTAAGTCGGAATTCCAACTCTTGTTTTTACATTATGTTATATCATATCCTCTAGCCCCCAAGCATGAAGTAGGATACAGAATCCGAGTTTATGCTTTCATTAGGATGCCAAAGAACGAACTAGTGTAGCCCCCAAGGCTCATGCTGATATTTAGCAAAAAATATTAGCCCGAGTCTTAAGTAGCTTTCTGACTTTGGGTATTCTGACTTACAGAAAGTATGTTCCTATAACCAGGAATTATTGTCCAATGTCTGTAATAAGCGGAGAGAGATCAAAGCTCTCCGGCTTAAAAATGCTAAGCTCAAGGTAGCCAAGGATGAAGCCGAAGGTAAACATTTCGAGATTCAAACCTTGCCTTTTGCTTTTTCTATGTCGAATTTTTCTGAACTGTTGTTTTTTGTCTTATAATGTTGGTGAAACAATCCATCGCTATGATTGAAGAGGCCGAGAACCTCAAAACCCTGGTGGTGGAAAACAAGGGACTTCGCCAAGAGCTGGATAATCTCAAGGCGGATCATGAAACGAGCATAGCTCAAGTCCTGGAATCCTCCTCCATGGCCACTGAAGAGCGCGATCGCAAGATTGCTGCTCAAGATAAAGTGATCTCGGACCTCAAGAATGAGCTTGGCAGAGAGAAGGACATATCCCAGGCGCTCCGGGCTAAACTCCAGAGTCTCCGGGAGGAGAAGACCAAGATTGACGACGTCATTTTTGGTACGTTCCACCTCTCTGACTTATCTTTTCTTCGACTTTTATCAATGTCAGATTTTTCTTGACTTGTTTTGTGTATAGGTCCTCTAAAGTTGACGGACTCTTCCTCGTCCGAGCCCCGCACTCACCGGCTTACCCAAGTCAGTGATCTTCTTCCTGACTACCGCCAGTCCCTTGAGGACATTGGCGAGTCTCTCAAGATTCCGAACATGCCAAGCATGTCGGATTTTGAGGTGCGGGACAGGGCCAAAGAGATGCCGCAGCTTGTTCAGGACTGGAATATGTCCTACGCGCGGACTGCTGCGTAGAACGCCCCCTCCATGGTCATGAGCCATCATGGAAACATGGAAATATGGCAAGTGACTAAAGGGTACTGCAAGGTAGACGAAGACGGCCAGGAGCAGGACCTTCAAGCCATCATGCACTCCTGTGCCGGATATAGGTGTCACGTAGCTGATCTGACCAGCTACGAGATCCCGTTCTTCACCCGCGTGGCTACTCTGCCTCCTCCTGCAGAAGAAACCGTAGAAGTTTCCGACGATGAACGCACCAACTTGGATGCGGACATCTCGGAACGATATCAAGGCGGAGTGACCAGCGAGCCAGTAGATCCTTCATCTTCTCCTGCATTATAGACCAAAAATTGATGTATTATTTTGGAAAAAACTGATGTGATTGTAAATATTCAGTACTATTCATCTTTGCGAGTGCTAAGCTTTTGATCAATTCAACACTTTTGACTTTTGAAATTTTTGCGTGCCTAAAATGTTTACACAAGCACTTATATTTTTAGTCTCGACTTATCGTTTATCTGGCTTTCCGCCTCGTCCTTTCGTGAGCCGGCTAAACCTTCAGCCGGAAACTTTGCGAGCAATGGAGCTCAATTGCTAAACCAGTTTAAACTCGGAAACAAAGCCGGCTTCCAGTACCAACAATTCACTACTCAGAAAATGCCCGCATCCGGCAATCAGATAAATAACCAAAGTAAAGACTAGAAATTTTTAGAGTTATACCCGAAGGTAGCAGTTTTTAGAATCGGAAATCTAGACCAGAATGAACATGAGCATAAAGTACTTTCAAGCATTCTGGGATTTTTGACTATGACATGATCATTCGGAAATAAGATGGTCTAAGAACTTCTCCGAAAAACTTGAGGCAACCAAAACTTTTATTTCTCACAGAACATGTACATATGTATGATTACAAAGAAGGATAAACTAAGAATAAAAGGGACGTAGCTGAGCAATATTCCATGGTCTGTCTAACTCATCCGGATTTGTACTGCCTCCAGCTCTCTTTCTCTTCTTAGTAGCAGGTCTTTCTTTGACTGGCCTCATGTCAGTTAAGTACTACGATCCATTGTGCAATACTCGACTAACTAAAAAGGGCCCTTCCCATACTGGGGAAAGTTTGTGCTTTCTTTGCTGCACAAGCCGGAGAACCAAATCACCTTTATTGAAAGATAAGTTTTGGACTCTCTAGCTATGATACTTGCGTAACTTCTGCTAATAGGCTGTAGATCTCATTTTAGCAACGACGCGAACTTCTTTGACTAAGTCGAGATCATTTTGTCGAGAAATCTCGGCATCCTCTTCGATATACGCGACCACTCTAGGAGAAGTAAATCACTAGGAAGAACTGCTTCTGCGCCATAAACCAAGAAGAAAGGTGTGTATCCTATTGACCTGTTCGGAGTTGTTCAAAGACTCCAAATTACAGAAGGTAATTCTTCTGCCCAAGCCCCCGCAGCACGTCGTAGTGGTGTTTCGAGTCTTGGTTTCAAGCCTTGTAGAATTAAACCATTTGCTCTTTCGACTTGTCCGTTAGTTTGTGGATGTGCGACTGACGCAATGTCAAGCCGGATATTTTGCTCATCGCAGAATTCAGCCAGTTCTCCCATAGAAAAGTTACTCCCATTGTCCGTGATAATGCTATGCGGATAACCATACCGGATTATAACATTCTCGACAAATCTTTTGGCTGTTGCTCCATCACAACTAGTGACAGGTTTAGCCTCGATCCACTTGGTGAATTTATCCACCATCACTAAGAGGTGGGTAATCCACTTGGAGCTCGTTTAAAGGGTCCTACCATATCAAGCCCCCAGACCGCAAAAGGCCATGTTATAGGTATTGTTCGCAGCTGATCAGCCGGAACATGAGCTTGCTTGGCGTATTTTTGGTAACCTTTGCATGTCTTGACTAACCGTTCGGCATCTGCCTGAGCTGTAAGCCAGAAAAAACCATGTCGAAAAGCTTTTCCCACTAAAGATTTGGCTATAGCGTGGTGACCACACTCACCTTCGTGGATTTCCCTTAAGATTTCCACTCCTTCTTCCGGAGATACACAGCGCTGAAAAACCCCAGAAACACTCCATTTATGGAGCTCACCCTTAACAATAGTATAGGCTTTTGCTCGTCGAATAATCTGCCGGCTCAGCACCTCGTCTTCGGGTAATTTGCCATCTACCAAATAATCGAGGTAGGGTTGAGTCCAGCTGGGAATTACAGCCAGAACCGCTATTAAAGGTGAGTCGGATTTGGTCGGATATTCCTCATCTACTCCCTTTATCGAGGGAACTTTGAGGTGCTCTAAAAATGCGCCATCTGGGACCTCTTTCCGTGCAGAGCCTATTCGAGATAGTGCATCTGCTTCCTCATCTTCTGCTCGAGGGATGTGTTGAACTTCAAACCCTTCGAACGATTTAGATAGATCATCCGCGACAGCTTTATATGCTGCCATGTGCTTATTTGCATTACAAATATCCGAGACCTGCTGAGCAACAAGATCCGAATCTCCGTAACACATCAAACGTCGGATGCCAATATCCTTGGCAATCCGGATTCCATGCAACAGTGCTTCATACTCGGCAATATTGTTTGTCGCTGTGAAGTGGATCTGCAACACGTATAATAGTTTATCTCCTTGGGGTGACTTGAGCACCACGCCAGCCCCCGAGCCCCCTCGAGCCTTAGACCCATCGAAAAAGAGGGTCTAGTATTTCGACTCAGGGAGGACCATGTTCTCCTTCGTCTCTGTCCAATCAGCAACAAAGTCAGCAAGGATCTAGAATTTGATTGTTGTCCGAGGTTTATACTCAATATCGAAAGCTGAGAGCTCTATGCCCCATTTGGCGACACACGTGGTATTGTTGTTGATTATGTCTCTCATGGGAGCTTTGCTCACCACGGTAATTGGATGCTCCTGAAAATAGTGTTGTAACTTACGAGATGCTAGGAAAACACCATAAGCTAACTTTTGGTAGTGCGGATATCGCTGTTTTGATTTCGTCAAGACCTCGCTGACAAAATAAGTCGAACACTGCACCAAGTGTTCCTGATTTTCCTCTAGTCTCTCCACCACCATGATGATGCTAACGACCTTATTTGTCGCAGCAATATAGAGCAACATCGGTTCCTGAGGTTCCGGCGCTGCGAGGATAGGAGCAGATGAGAGTACTTTCTTCAGGTCTTGCAGTGCAGCTTCAGCCGTCGGTCGCACAAAATCCTTGGTCTTCTTCAGGAGTTTGTATAATGGTGTGGCTCTTTCACCAAGCCGGCTTACAAATCTACTGACCGCAGCAATGCAACCAGTTAGTCTTTGTACGTCCTTTAGGCGAGTTGGCCTGGAAATATTGAGTATAGCCTTGATTTTGTCGCGGTTCACCTCTATGCCTCTTTGAGACACGATGAAACATAACAATTTTCCGGCTGGTATTCCAAAGAAGCATTTCTTCGGGTTAAGCATGATGTTGTATTTTCGTAGATTGGCGAATGTTTCCTCCAAGTCGGAAATGAGTGTTTCCTTCTTTTTGGACATTACCGCCATATCATCCACGTATGCATGTACATTGCGTCCGAGTTGGTCATGGAGGCAACGTTGCATCGTGCGCTGGTACGTAGCTCCTGCGTTCTTCAGCCCAAAGGGCATCATAACAAAACAGAAGGATCCGAAGGGGGTTATGAATGAAGTTTTGACTTTGTCAAATTCCTTCATCCGGATTTGGTGATAACCGAAATATGCGTCGAGCAAACAGAGGAGTTCCGAGCCTGCCGTAGAATCGATAACTTGATCAATTCTAGGCAGAGCGAACGGATCTTTTGGACAAGCCTTGTTCAAGGCAGTATAATCAACACACATCCTTAAACCAGTGGTGTCCTTTTTAGGGACCATTACAGGATTGGCCGACCACTCAGTGTGGATGACCTCTTCTATGAATCCGGCTAACTCGAGCCGTGCTAGTTCCTTAGCTATTGCCTTATGCTTTTCGTTGCCAAACCATTGTAAGGACTGTTTGACGGGTTTAGCGTTTGGGTTTACATTTACAGAGTGCTCGGCAAGTTCCCTAGGTACTCCGGTCATGTCAGATGGCTGCCATGCGAAGATATCTTGATTTGCTTGGAGGAACTTGATGAGCGCGCTTTCCTATGCGCTATCTAGGCCTACGCCTATCTGGGTCACCTTGGAGGGGTCATCTTCTATCAACACCCGGATTTTTAATCCCAGATGCCTGTTATGCCATACCTCGCAATCCCAGGATTACCATTTTTGCGAGACATAACAGATTGGATATCACAGTACATCATCCATTACAAACCATTCATAAGGTTTTACACAAATAAGGATCTCATGATCTAGTCTTAATACAACAAGCAGCGGAAATAAAAGATAATCGTAGCGGTGGGGTCCATCTTCGTGCACAGTAATGCCTTGTGAGATAGTCCTAGTTATCATAGCCGTCCTGCTGACCATCATCTTGATAATCTCCTTCATAGTCTGGCCATGATAATAGCCAAGGACAAAAGCCATGAGTACTCTTTAAGTACTCGCAAACTACTATTAACAGGTACTATAGTTCTAAGTTAAAGTGCTAGAGCTAAGTTTAACTATAAAGTTAAGTTTGAAACCTAAGCTGAGTTCTGAAGCAAAGAAAGATAACGTAAAGTTATAGAATCACTTAAGTGGGAAGCTATTATCATCAACACAACCCTGTCGTGGTCAAGTCAAAGTTCATCATTCATTTCAAGGTATTTAGAAAACATCTGACAACGAAACAGTATGGCCATTCCAACTGTACATAACCGCGGACGCGGCTATTCGAATAGTTTGACACTCTGTAGGGGTGGTACACTTTCACCACAAGATTCGATACATCTATCAAGGATAACCCTGAATCATCATACTTAGTATGCAGATAATCAAACATAACCTTCCCTTTACACACCCTAGTACAAGCACCTCTCCTATGAGCATGGCCTCCCAACCATGACCATTAGTCATCTTGGGCACTACATAGGTGGACAACATTGAGAGGTAGCCTCAGCTCAAACCTCTCCCATGAGGGAACTAATACTAATGCATATAAATTTCTAGCTAAGCCTTACCCAATTCAGGTAATGTGGTTGTACGGTAAATTTGGAATGGTATCGCATCCGAATCCAACCATCAGTTTTATAAAAGGGTTAAGGCTCATGCCTCATCATTTTCATCATCATAAACCAGTTGTGTTTCTCAACACATGTCAAAACATCTCAATAGAATGACTCATCATTCCAAGGTTTTCACAATTCATTTTCACCAAGTGTTCCCATCTAAAGTGACTCAAGTTTTTGATCTACTCTAAAATACTAAGTTAAGAGTGTTCACTAAAGGGGAAAGCTGGTATCAATCTCATGCCATAGAATGACATCTAAAGGTTTCTAAGTAGGTCAAGTTTTATACTTTTTATGCTACCTTCAAAATAAGTAAGGAACTTTGCCTACTAAGGGGAGTAAAACTTGTAAGTAAGGCTTGGGGTACTAATAGTTAAAAAGGGGGGGTGATCAAAGCATGCCTAAAGCATCCTTGCTCATTTATCTAGCTTAAGTCTAGCTTGCTAACAATAGCTTGCCTTGGTTGGTGCAGTGGTTGAAGTTTTCTTCTTCTTCTTCTTCTTGGTAGAACTCCTCCTCCTCGAAATCTTGGTCGGTACTAGCGTCTATAAATACATAGGGAGTGCACAATCACCAAACAATACTTAACTAGGCTAAGTAGCATTCTAAAACACACAATTGATGATCTATTATCATCACAAACATCACAAGTTTAATTTCAATGGTTTCATCCTTGTTATTTTAGAAAAGTAATTTCTACTCATTGAAATATTAACTAAAATTTAATATTCACCACCAAAATATGGGATCATGTGGACACATGTTCTCACCACATATTCTAACATGTGGAAATGAGATTTAAGGGTTGGATCAATATTACTTTGGTTTAAGTTCATTATTTAGTGATTTAAAGTGACTAGAAATGCCTATATAGCATTATTTTGGTACTAGTCCAAAGTCACTACATGTCAACCTTAATATTATTACATGGTTAGATAGATATGAGGAAATGTGTTTTTTGAGAGTTGGAATCAACTCAAAAGCTAACTTGGTTGATTTTATAAAAATGTTGCAAGTTGCAAAAGCTCCTGTCTTCTTATTTTTATTAGGAGAGATCTATAACTCTAATTGAATTAAATCCAACGGGCTTGGATAGATCATTTTAATACCCTTCAGACAAAATTGGTTTCATACAATTTGGATTTCTAAAACTCTCTGAATTGATTTTCAAACTAGGGGACAGAAACTAGATTTAACTAAAAAGAAAAATCCATATTTGAATCTATGGGCTAGCACGGGAAAAGGAATGGGCCGGCCCAGTGGCGCTCCGCGGCGCGGGGCTCAGCTGACCGGGGGGTCCCACGTGTCAGCGGCACTTGCGAAATGGTACGCGCGCTGTGGGCCGTAAGATTAGAAGCGAGATCAACGGCTGAGGGTCATCGTCGACGACGAACAGGTCGCCAGCGATCTAGAACCCTAGCAGCTCGGTGGGGGTCTACTGGGGGCATACCAGGGCTCCAGCAGGGTCGACGAGGCGGGCAAACAACGTGGAAGACGATGGCGAGGCGAGGTGCGGTTGCGGTGGAACTTGGGGTGGTCGAAATCAACGACGCCCTTCTCCTCCTGTCGCGGCTGCTCCGGCGAGCTGCTGCTCCCTTTGCTCCGGTGAGATGTGGGTGAGGTTCAGAGAGGTGAGGGGAGTGGCATGGTGTGGATAGAAGAGGCTGGGGAGGGCTCCTTTATAGGCCCGACGGTGAGACCGAGTGGGATGGGCAGGCGACTCCAGCGACAAGGCTACGGCGGGGTAGAGGCATGGCTGGGGGTGGCGATCGATGGGCGGTTCCCTGGCAGTGCTCTAGAACTTAAATGCGATCGTGAGGCGGTGGCATGCAGGCGAGGTGGCACTGCTGGCGGCGGGCGGTGTCCACGACGAGCGGTGGCTGTGAGTCTTTGGGCGGCGAACGGGGATGTCTGGGGTGTTCTCCAGGTCGAGGTGGAGCGGTGGGCACGGGATGATGCTAAGGGGTGGTTTGTGCGAGCAGGGACATGGCATGCTCTGGGGGCGGCGTCGGCATGCTCGACAAGCTCCGGGCGGTTCCTGGCCGCTCTGCTCTCTGTCTCTGGCCTGGGGATGGTTGGGCGGTGGAGGTGGACCACTGGCAAGCTGCTAGACATGAGGAGAGGGGCTGGAGAGGCTGCTGTGTGCACTGTCGGCCGGCGAGGTGGTGCTCGGCATGGCATGGCAGTGTAGCTAGGGGGTAGGGGAGATGCTGGTTAGGCTCTGGTTAGATCAAGAGGGGACAAGGGGATTAAACGGGGATCAATTGGGGGCAAAACCCTATAGTAAACAGTGAGCTAGGATTAGAGGTGATATTATGCATGCCAAGTGTTTGATGAAATGGTCGCATGAAAGAAAGTTTTGAATTTTGGTTTCAAATTTTTTGAGTGATCTCCACTAGTGATAGGTAGTCTCTGGTTGCAAGGGTTTTGAAAATGGAGCTCAAATAGATGGTTTTTGAAATAGGGGTGATCTATGCATATGCATTAGATTCAATTTTAAACTGTCATTTAAAATAGTTAACAGAATGTTTTTAGCAGATCAAAAGGTGGGACTTGGTACCTCATTATGTGTACTAGAAAGGGGTGCAAAGATCACAAATTGTTTCTGTTAAGTTTTGAGTACTAGGAATAGCCAAAGTAGACATGAGAGTTAAATTTGCCAAAATGACCATTCCTCCTTTTTAATTCTTTTTGATTTGATTTTCTTTAGGAAAAGTTTGGGAATGATGTAGATGATGTTTAAATCACCTAAGAAACATTTTACAAGCATTGGATCAATCAATCATGGCAATTCAAACAACTCCTATTTTAAAATGCATACATATATGTATGCTTTCATATTAGATTTGGAAAAGTTTTTGTTAACCCTATTTTTGGATGATTTGATCTTGATAAGCTTAGATTGAAGTTTTGGGATGTTACAAACCTTCCCCCCTTAAAAAAAATCTCGTCCCGAGATTTACAAAGAAAACTAGGAACTAAAGAGATCTGGGAACTCTGTCCTAATGTAATCTTCGCGTTCCCAAGTAGCTTCCTCCTCGGTATGGTTGCTCCATTGAATCTTGAGAAACTTGATACTCCTGGTCCTGGTGGTTGTAGGCTTCTTCTAAGATACGGATGGGTACTTCCTGATAGGTCAGGTCATTGTTGATTTCCATAGCTCTATGATCGATGTTCTTGAAAACTTCCGTCTTCTCAGGCACTTCCAAGCATTTGTGAAGTAACGAGATATGGAACACATTGTGGATGGCTGACATCTCTTCAGGCAGTTCAGTTGATACGATACTTCTCCTCGGCGGTTCAGAATCTTGAAAGGTCCGATATATGGGGCCAACTTTCCCTTCGGACTAAGCGTTGAGTTCCCTTCAATGGTGAAACCTTGAGATATAGGAAATCTCGACATTGAAAGTCGGTCTCTCCTTCTCTTGTCAAAGATAGCTCTTCCGTTCGGATTGGGCGGTCTTGAGGTGCTCACGGACTTTGTGAACCTTCTCTTCTGCTTCTCGGAGAATGTCGGGTCCAAAGATCTGACTCTCTCCTACTTGTGACCAATTCAAAGGGGTACGGCACTTCCTGCCGTATAGGAATTCAAATGGTGCCATCTGCAAACTAGTCTGATAATCTGTTATATGAGAATTCTGCGAAAATGCGTCTTCCCATTTTGATCCGTATTCCAACACACAAGCTCTAAGCATATCCTCTAAGATCTGATTGACTCTCTCGGTTGTCCATCATTTGCGGGTGATAAGCGGTCTGAAGTTCAACTTGGTTCCTAAACCTTCCTGAACTTTCTGCCAAAATCTCAAGGTAAACTGGGTTCCTCGATCTGATACGATGGTCTTGGGGGTTCCATGCAGACTAACAATCCTAGCAATGTATAGCTCTGCTAGCTTTGCACTATAGTAGGTTGTCTTGACCGGTATAAAGTGGGCTACCTTGGACAGTCTATCAAGTATGATCCAGATTGAATCATTTCCCTACTAGAAGTAGGTAAACCGGTGATAAAGTCCATTCGACGAATCCCATTTCCATTCGGAATCTGCAATGGTTGCAACAATCCTGCAGTCTCGATGCTCTGCTTTGACTCTTTGACTGATGTCACATTTGGCGATGTAGCTTCCGATCTCTCTTCATCTTGTGCCACCAAAATTGCTCTTTCAAATCCTGATACATCTTTGTTCCTCCGGGGTGGATAGAATAAAGAGTATCATGAGATTCCTTCATGATAACTTCCTTCAGCTCCGAATCTGCTGGCACACAGATGCGTCCTTTGTACCATAGTACACCTTCTTCGTCTTCGGTGAATCCAGGTACCTTTCCTGTACTGTCTGACGTTTGATTCTGTCGATACTTTCATTTCCCTTCTGGGCTTCCTTGATTTGGCTAATCAAAGTGGGTTGAAGTTCAATGCTAGCTAGGAATCCTTTGCTAACTAACTCAGTCCTGAACTGTTCCAACTCCTCATACAAACTTGGTTGCTTCTCCTTGATCATGGTGTTAAGCCTGCACGACAATCTGCTAAGAGCATCCACTACCACATTGGCTTTGCCAGGGTGATAGTGAATGTCAAGGTCATAATCCTTGATTAACTCTATTCATCTTCTTTGTCTCATATTCAGCTCCTTCTGAGTGAAGATATACTTCAAGCTCTTATGATCTGAGTAAATCTCACAGCGATTACCCATCAAATAATGACGCCATGTCTTCAAGGCTAGAACCACAGCTGCTAGCTCAAGATCATGGGTCGGATAGTTCTGCTCATGTTGCTTCAATTGTCGAGACAGATACACGATGACTTTGCCTTCTTGCATCAATACACATCCTAGGCCAACCTTGGATGCATCACAATATACATCAAACGGCTTCTTGATGTCTGGCATGATCAAAATTGGGGCAAATGTCAATCTCTTCTTCAGCTCTTGGAAACTGGCTTCACACTTGTCTGTCCATTCAAACTTCTTGTCCTTCTTCAACAATTGGGTCATTGGTCGGGCTATGCTCGAGAATCCTTCTACGAACTTGCGGTAATATCCCGCTAATCCGAGAAACGAACGAACTTGGGTTTGATTGGTTGGGGCTTCCCATTCCTCGACATCTTTGATCTTGGTGGGATCAACAGAGACTCCTCCGGCAGACACAATATGTCCTAGGAATCCTACTTCTTTCTGCCAAAACTCACACTTGCTAAACTTGGCATACAACTGATGCTCTCTCAGGGTTTCTAGAATGATTCTCAGATGTTGCTCATGCTCTTCTTCTGACTTGGAGTAGATAAGGATGTCGTCGATAAACACCACTACAAACTTATCTAGGAAATTCATAAAGATCTTATTCATGAGATTCGTGAAATAAGCAGGGGCATTGGTTAATCCAAAAGACATAACCGTATACTCGTATAAACCATAGCGGCGATAAAGGCGGTCTTGAATATCCATTGCACGGATCTTAAGTTGGTGATAACCACTCCTAAGATCAATCTTTGAGAATACCGAGCTCGGTCAATGATCAAATAGATCCTCTATCTTTGGCAAGGGTACTTGTTCTTGATGGTGATGTCATTCAACTTTACGTAATCGTACCAGACGATTACCTCCATCTTTCTTGTCGACGAATAACACCGGTGATCTCCATGGCGATGCGCTTGGCTGAATCAAGCTGTTGCTAACATGGCATCCAAGCTTCTTCATTTCCACTAACTCGAGGGTTCATGGTATAGGGTCTCGGGCTATAGGTCGGTTAGGGATTAGTTCGATAATGAACTCAATATCCCTATCCGGGGCATACCTAGCAATTCATCCGGGAATACGTCGTATTCAGACTACTCTGACTTGGTCATTGGTGGGCAGTGTTACACTCTTGTTGCTCTTGAATTGACGGTGTATGGATTTAGAGATATGCTATACTGTTACTCCGAACCATGGTCATGGTGATGGCTTTCTTAGCACAGTCTATCAGTCCTTTATGCCTTGACATCCAGTCCATACCTAGTACTACTTCCAATCCTTTGGTTCCAAGTACAATTAGGTTGGCATAAAAACCTATCCCATGTATTCTGATAGGTACAGCTTTGCAAATTTTTCTAGCCTTTGTAGTTGAACCGGGGCTTTGAACTATCATGACATGCTTCAGGTTTGTTGGGTGAATCTTACTAGTGCATACAAATTCTTCGGTGAAAAATGAATGTGATGCTCCAGAATCAAACAATACTCTTGCTAAAACTGAGTTGACAGAAAACATACCCAAAGACTACATCCGCGCTTCACAGGCTTCTGCGTTCATGTGGAAGAGACGACCATTGCGGTTGTGCGGGTTCCCTAGGGAAAATCTCCTTCATGGTTGAACACGACACTGCTGCTGAGCTGGGGCATTCACAGGGGCATTGGCGACAGTCTTCTTGGGACACTCATTGGAGTAGTGACCCTTCACTCCACACTCGAAACAAGTGATCTGGGACTTGCCCTTGACTGCGACAGGCACAGCATTGCTGCCAGTTCTGGGCGCAGTGTTGTTGTTGTTGCACTTGGGAGGGGCACGGTTGAAGTTGTTGGCATTACCGGAGTTGTGATTGTTTCCTCCGGACTTCACATTTCCTCCGCTACGGTTGGGGTAGCTTGGGCGAGAATTTGGGGGTCGGTTGTTCCTTGGTGCATATCCTGGTGAGGGGTTGGGATGGTACTTCTGGTGACTCATGGATCGGGGCTGCATCATCATACAACCGCTTATGATTGTCGTTTGCCTGGTTAATCTTCCCTTCCATCTGAATGGCAGAGGCGACTAGCTCTTCGAGATCATCGAAACGGATGTTGACGAGGACAGTCTGCATCTCATCATGCAGTCTGTTTAAGAATCTCTCCTTCTTCTTGGCCTCCATGTTGATCTCATCCGGTGCATATCTGGCAAGTGACAAGAATCTGTCACGGTACTCCACCATAGTCATTGTTCCTTTCTTCAATTCGCGGAATTCATCTCTCATCCTGTTGACAAGACCTTGCAGCACGTGGGTGCGGCTGAACTTGACCTTGAATGCTTCCCAGGTCATCACCTGGCCATGGTTCATATTGCGGATGTTATTCCACCAAGCTCTTGCATCTCCTGCCAGATAGTGGGTGGCGAAGAGAACTTTGTCATTCTCATCAACTCTAGCAACCTCTAAGTTGTTTTCCATGGTCTGTAACCAATCACCAGCATCTAATCGGTTTTCAGATTGGTTAAAGATTGGGGGATTTGTGTTCTGAAATTTTTTGAGTTTGGATCCTTGGTGATCCTGATTTCCATGTCCTTGGTTGTTGAGAGCCATTTGGGCGATCTGCTGCAATGTTGCTAAGCTGGCTTGACGCTCGGCCCTGCTTGCTTCACGGTCCGCGATGAGATTCTGCAAGATCTGCAGCATTGGGTCCTGCGACGAGCTGCTCCCTCCTTGGTTCCCACGAGTCATCGAAGATTGAGATAGATATAGGGGTAAGAGGGAAAGTCTAAGGTTCATGGTTTTGGGTTTTCAAAGCTAAAACATTGAGTTAGACTCAGGTTTTTCAACTAACTTCATTTTCATTCATGCAAGCAAGCACACGATACAACACACACCACAACAATCAAAGGGGAAAACAGATGGTTTGAAGAACCATTCTGCAAGCTACGATACAATGAGATGATACATCTCATGCTACGACAGTGCTATAGTGCATCTATTCATCGTCGATGAAATCAGAGTCTTCATCATCAGTGTAGAAGTCCACAACATCCTCCTCCAGAAAGTCATCATCGTTGTTGAGGTAAGAATCCATATCTCCCTGGATGTCTTCACCCTCATCTTCTTCTTCCTTGGCAGCAAGCTGGGCTTCCTGCTCCTTGACGGTCTTCTCGAGGTCGGCCACCTTCTTGCAAAGACGGGCGATGGTGCGATCCTTCTTTGCATGCTGGCGACGAAGAGATTGGCGATCTTGGACGAGCAGTGCGAAAGTCTGGGCCTTCTAGTCGGGGCGATGGCACGATTCTGGTTGGCTAACTCCCTGGCATTGTCCAGTTCCTGCTATCTATCATGAAGCAAGAAGTCAAGGTTCTCCACTTGACGCCTCAACTCTGGATGACTTGGCATCTCCATCGGCATTCCCATGAAGTCACGTCTTGCATAGTGTGCAAAACGGGTTCCTTGGATCTTGTTGATGCTGAGGGCACATAGACGTGCGAGAGCTTCATGCATTGCCCTGGCTAATCCATCTAGCCAGTTGTTCTCTCTCACAGAGAACTGAATTCTCCCGGAAGTTGGTGCTTCGATGCTTCCTCGAAGATCCGCGGTGACTAGCCACCGAGGTCTCCTGGGGGTCCTGGAAGTTGAGCTCCAAGAAACTCTGGATGTGGGCATCCCAGTAACTCCGACAGTGAATCCAGATCCCTCTCGAAGATCAGCTGACCTCTGTTTCCCAACTGGTAAAACTTGCTGAACTAAGTCTCCATCTACAAGGATTAAGGATGAGGAAGTTAGTGAAGTGATCAAGTGTGTCAAGTTTTAAGTAGTAATGTAAGGATTTTGAGGAACATGATTTTTTTTGAGAAAGAATGAGTTCACAAGGGTAAGAGAGGGAATAGTTTTTCATAAATACTCACTTTGGTTTTGAAGCTAAGTTTTTGGTTTGGACGTCCATTCTAACTAGGGTCTCCTATGGTCAGGATGGCTCTGATACCAACTTGTCAACACCCGGATTTTTAATCCCAGATGCCCGTTATGCCATACCTCGCAATCCCAGGATTACCATTTTTGCGAGACATAACGGATTGGATATCACAGTACATCATCCATTACAAACCATTCATAAGGTTTTACACAAATAAGGATCTCATGATCCAGTCTTAATACAACAAGCAACGGAAATAAAAGATAAGCGTAGCGGTGGGGTCCATCTTCAGGGCACGGCAATCTTGTGAGGCAGATAGTCCTAGTTATCATAGCCGTCCTGATGACCATCATCTTGATAATCTCCTTCATAGTCTGGCCATGATAATAGACAGGGACAAAAGCCATGAGTACTCTTTAAGTACTCACAAACTACTATTAACAGGTACTATAGTTCTAAGTTAAAGTGCTAGAGCTAAGTTTAACTATAAAGTTAAGTTTGAAACCTAAGCTGAGTTTTGAAGCAAAGAAAGATAACATAAAGTTCTAGAATCACTTAAGTGGTAAGCTATTATCATCAACACAACCCTGTTGTGGTCAAGTCAAAGTTCATCATTCATTTCAAGGTATTTAGAAAACATCTGACAACGAAACAGTATGGCCATTCCAACTGTCCATAATCATGACGCGGCTATTTGAATAGTTTGACACTCTGCAGGGGTGGTACACTTTCACCACAAGATTCGATACATCTATCAGGGATAACCCTGAATCATCATACTTAGTATGCAGATAATCAAACATAACCTTCCCTTTACACACCCTAGTACAAGCACCTCTCCTATGAGCATGGCCTCCCAACCATGACCATTAGTCATCTTGGGCACTACATAGGTGGACAACATTGAGAGGTAGCCTCAGCTCAAACCTCTCCCATGAGGGAACTAATACTAATGCATATAAATTTCTAGCTAAGCCTTACCCAATTCAGGTAATGGTTTATGCAGTAAATTTGGAATGGTATCGCATCCGAATCCAACCATCAGTTTTATAAAAGGGTTAAGGCTCATGCCTCATCATTTTCATCATCATAAACCAGTTGTGTTTCTCAACACATGTCAAAACATCTCAATAGAATGACTCATCATTCCAAGGTTTTCACAATTCATTTTCACCAAGTGTTCCCATCTAAAGTGACTCAAGTTTTTGATCTACTCTAAAATACTAAGTTAAGAGTGTTCACTAAAGGGGAAAGCTGGTATCAATCTCATGCCATAGAATGACATCTAAAGGTTTCTAAGTAGGTCAAGTTTTATACTTTTTATGCTACCTTCAAAATAAGTAAGGAACTTTGCCTACTAAGGGGAGTAAAACTTGTAAGTAAGGCTTGGGGTACTAATAGTTAAAAAGGGGGTGATCAAAGCATGCCTAAAGCATCCTTGCTCATTTATCTAGCTTAAGTCTAGCTTGCTAACAATAGCTTGCCTTGGTTGGTGCAGTGGTTGAAGTTTTCTTCTTCTTCTTCTTCTTGGTAGAACTCCTCCTCCTCGAAATCTTGGTCGGTACTAGCGTCTATAAATACATAGGGAGTGCACAATCACCAAACAATACTTAACTAGGCTAAGTAGCATTCTAAAACACACAATTGATGATCTATTATCATCACAAACATCACAAGTTTAATTTCAATGGTTTCATCCTTGTTATTTTAGAAAAGTAATTTCTACTCATTGAAATATTAACTAAAATTTAATATTCACCACCAAAATATGGGATCATGTGGACACATGTTCTCACCACATATTCTAACATGTGGGAATGAGATTTAAGGGTTGGATCAATATTACTTTGGTTTAAGTTCATTATTTAGTGATTTAAAGTGACTAGAAATGCCTATATAGCATTATTTTGGTACTAGTCCAAAGTCACTACATGTCAACCTTAATATTATTACATGGTTAGATAGATATGAGGAAATGTGTTTTTTGAGAGTTGGAATCAACTCAAAAGCTAACTTGGTTGATTTTATAAAAATGTTGCAAGTTGCAAAAGCTCCTGTCTTCTTATTTTTATTAGGAGAGATCTATAACTCTAATTGAATTAAATCCAACGGGCTTGGATAGATCATTTTAATACCCTTCAGACAAAATTGGTTTCATACAATTTGGATTTCTAAAACTCTCTGAATTGATTTTCAAACTAGGGGACAGAAACTAGATTTAACTAAAAAGAAAAATCCATATTTGAATCTATGGGCTAGCGCGGGAAAAGGAATGGGCCGGCCCAGTGGCGCTCCGCGGCGCGGGGCTCAGCTGACCGGGGGGTCCCGCGTGTCAGCGGCACTTAAAACGCGAAACGGTACGCGCGCTGTGGGCCGTAAGATTAGAAGCGAGATCAACGGCTGAGGGTCATCGTCGACGACGAACAGGTCGCCAGCGAGCTAGAACCCTAGCAGCTCGGTGGGGGTCTACTGGGGGCATACCAGGGCTCCAGCAGGGTCGACGAGGCGGGCAAACAACATGGAAGACGATGGCGAGGCGAGGTGCGGTTGCGGTGGAACTTGGGGTGGTCGAAATCAACGACGCCCTTCTCCTCCTGTCGCGGCTGCTCCGGCGAGCTGCTGCTCCCTTTGCTCCGGTGAGATGTGGGTGAGGTTCAGAGAGGTGAGGGGAGTGGCATGGTGTGGATGGAAGAGGCTGGGGAGGGCTCCTTTATAGGCCCGACGGTGAGACCGAGTGGGATGGGCAGGCGACTCCAGCGACAAGGCTACGGCGGGGTAGAGGCATGGCTGGGGGTGGCGATCGATGGGCGGTTCCCTGGCAGTGCTCTAGAACTTAAATGCGATCGTAGGGGCGGTGGTACGCGGTCTGGGCGAGGTGGCACTCTGCGCGGCCGAAGCGGCGGTGTCCACGACGAGCGGTGGCTGTGAGTCTTTGGGCGGCGAACGGGGATGTCTGGGGTGTTCTCCAGGTCGAGGTGGAGCGGTGGGCACGGGATGATGCTAAGGGGTGGTTTGTGCGAGCAGGGACATGGCATGCTCTGGGGGCGGCGTCGGCATGCTCGACAAGCTCCGGGCGCGGCGGTTCCTGGCCGCTCTGCTCTCTGTCTCTGGCCTGGGGATGGTTGGGCGGTGGAGGTGGACCACTGGCAAGCTGCTAGACATGAGGAGAGGGGCTGGAGAGGGCTGCTGCTGCGAGTGCACTGTCGGCCGGCGAGGTGGTGCTCGGCATGGCATGGCAGTGTAGCTAGGGGGTAGGGGAGATGCTGGTTAGGCTCTGGTTAGATCAAGAGGGGACAAGGGGATTAAACGGGGATCAATTGGGGGCAAAACCCTATAGTAAACAGTGAGCTAGGATTAGAGGTGATATTATGCATGCCAAGTGTTTGATGAAATGGTCGCATGAAAGAAAGTTTTGAATTTTGGTTTCAAATTTTTTGAGTGATCTCCACTAGTGATAGGTAGTCTCTGGTTGCAAGGGTTTTGAAAATGGAGCTCAAATAGATGGTTTTTGAAATAGGGGTGATCTATGCATATGCATTAGATTCAATTTTAAACTGTCATTTAAAATAGTTAACAGAATGTTTTTAGCAGATCAAAAGGTGGGCCTTGGTACCTCATTATGTGTACTAGAAAGGGGTGCAAAGATCACAAATTGTTTCTGTTAAGTTTTGAGTACTAGGAATAGCCAAAGTAGACATGAGAGTTAAATTTGCCAAAATGACCATTCCTCCTTTTTAATTCTTTTTGATTTGATTTTCTTTAGGAAAAGTTTGGGAATGATGTAGATGATGTTTAAATCACCTAAGAAACATTTTACAAGCATTGGATCAATCAATCATGGCAATTCAAACAACTCCTATTTTAAAATGCATACATATATGTATGCTTTCATATTAGATTTGGAAAAGTTTTTGTTAACCCTATTTTTGGATGATTTGATCTTGATAAGCTTAGATTGAAGTTTTGGGATGTTACAAACCTTCCCCCCTTAAAAAAAATCTCGTCCCGAGATTTACAAAGAAAACTAGGAACTAAAGAGATCTGGGAACTCTGTCCTAATGTAATCTTCGCGTTCCCAAGTAGCTTCCTCCTCGGTATGGTTGCTCCATTGAATCTTGAGAAACTTGATACTCCTGGTCCTGGTGGTTCTGTAGGCTTCTTCTAAGATACGGATGGGTACTTCCTGATAGGTCAGGTCATTGTTGATTTCCATAGCTCTATGATCGATGTTCTTGAAAACTTCCGTCTTCTCAGGCACTTCCAAGCATTTGTGAAGTAACGAGATATGGAACACATTGTGGATGGCTGACATCTCTTCAGGCAGTTCAGTTGATACGATACTTCTCCTCGGCGGTTCAGAATCTTGAAAGGTCCGATATATCTGGGGGCCAACTTTCCCTTCAGACTAAAGCGTTGAGTTCCCTTCAATGGTGAAACCTTGAGATATAGGAAATCTCTGACATTGAAAGTCAGGTCTCTCCTTCTCTTGTCAGCATAGCTCTTCTGTCTGGATTGGGCGGTCTTGAGGTGCTCACGGACTTTGTGAACCTTCTCTTCTGCTTCTCGGAGAATGTCGGGTCCAAAGATCTGACTCTCTCCTACTTGTGACCAATTCAAAGGGGTACGGCACTTCCTGCCGTATAGGAATTCAAATGGTGCCATCTGCAAACTAGTCTGATAACTGCTGTTATATGAGAATTCTGCGAAAGGCAGGCAGTCTTCCCATTTTGATCCGTATTCCAACACACAAGCTCTAAGCATATCCTCTAAGATCTGATTGACTCTCTCAGTTTGTCCATCTGTTTGCGGGTGATAAGCGGTACTGAAGTTCAACTTGGTTCCTAAACCTTCCTGAACTTTCTGCCAAAATCTCAAGGTAAACTGGGTTCCTCGATCTGATACGATGGTCTTGGGGGTTCCATGCAGACTAACAATCCTAGCAATGTATAGCTCTGCTAGCTTTGCACTATAGTAGGTTGTCTTGACCGGTATAAAGTGGGCTACCTTGGACAGTCTATCAAGTATGATCCAGATTGAATCATTTCCCCTACTAGAAGTAGGTAAACCGGTGATAAAGTCCATTCCGACAGAATCCCATTTCCATTCCGGAATCTGCAATGGTTGCAACAATCCTGCAGGTCTCTGATGCTCTGCTTTGACTCTTTGACTGATGTCACATTTGGCGATGTAGCTTCCGATCTCTCTCTTCATCTTGTGCCACCAAAATTGCTCTTTCAAATCCTGATACATCTTTGTTCCTCCGGGGTGGATAGAATAAAGAGTATCATGAGATTCCTTCATGATAACTTCCTTCAGCTCCGAATCTGCTGGCACACAGATGCGTCCTTTGTACCATAGTACACCTTCTTCGTCTTCGGTGAATCCAGGTACCTTTCCTGTACCAATACGACGTTTGATTCTGTCGATACTTTCATTTCCCTTCTGGGCTTCCTTGATTTGGCTAATCAAAGTGGGTTGAAGTTCAATGCTAGCTAGGAATCCTTTGCTAACTAACTCAGTCCTGAACTGTTCCAACTCCTCATACAAACTTGGTTGCTTCTCCTTGATCATGGTGTTAAGCCTGCACGACAATCTGCTAAGAGCATCCACTACCACATTGGCTTTGCCAGGGTGATAGTGAATGTCAAGGTCATAATCCTTGATTAACTCTATTCATCTTCTTTGTCTCATATTCAGCTCCTTCTGAGTGAAGATATACTTCAAGCTCTTATGATCTGAGTAAATCTCACAGCGATTACCCATCAAATAATGACGCCATGTCTTCAAGGCTAGAACCACAGCTGCTAGCTCAAGATCATGGGTCGGATAGTTCTGCTCATGTTGCTTCAATTGTCGAGACAGATACACGATGACTTTGCCTTCTTGCATCAATACACATCCTAGGCCAACCTTGGATGCATCACAATATACATCAAACGGCTTCTTGATGTCTGGCATGATCAAAATTGGGGCAAATGTCAATCTCTTCTTCAGCTCTTGGAAACTGGCTTCACACTTGTCTGTCCATTCAAACTTCTTGTCCTTCTTCAACAATTGGGTCATTGGTCGGGCTATGCTCGAGAATCCTTCTACGAACTTGCGGTAATATCCCGCTAATCCGAGAAACGAACGAACTTGGGTTTGATTGGTTGGGGCTTCCCATTCCTCGACATCTTTGATCTTGGTGGGATCAACAGAGACTCCTCCGGCAGACACAATATGTCCTAGGAATCCTACTTCTTTCTGCCAAAACTCACACTTGCTAAACTTGGCATACCGATGCTCTCTCAGGGTTTCTAGAATGATTCTCAGATGTTGCTCATGCTCTTCTTCTGACTTGGAGTAGATAAGGATGTCGTCGATAAACACCACTACAAACTTATCTAGGAAATTCATAAAGATCTTATTCATGAGATTCGTGAAATAAGCAGGGGCATTGGTTAATCCAAAAGACATAACCGTATACTCGTATAAACCATAGCGAGCAGTAAAGGCGGTCTTCGGAATATCCATTGCACGGATCTTAAGTTGGTGATAACCACTCCTAAGATCAATCTTTGAGAATACGAGCTCGGTCAGGATCAAATAGATCCTCTATCTTTGGCAAGGGGTACTTGTTCTTGATGGTGATGTCATTCAACTTTCTGTAATCTGTACACAGACGATTACCTCCATCTTTCTTGTCAACGAATAACACTGGTGATCTCCATGGCGATGTGCTTGGCTGAATCAAGCCTGTTGCTAACATGGCATCCAACTGCTTCTTCATTTCCACTAACTCTGAGGGGTTCATGGTATAGGGTCTCTGGGCTATAGGTCCGGTTCCGGGGATTAGTTCGATAATGAACTCAATATCCCTATCCAGGGGCATACCTAGCAATTCATCTGGGAATACGTCGGGGTATTCACAGACTACTCTGACTTGGTCAATGTTGGGCAGGGCTACACTCTTGTTGCACTTGAATTGACGGGGTAAGGTTTCAGAGATATGCTATACTGTTACTCCAGAACTACTGGTCATGGTGATGGCTTTCTTAGCACAGTCTATCAGTCCTTTATGCCTTGACATCCAGTCCATACCTAGTACTACTTCCAATCCTTTGGTTCCAAGTACAATTAGGTTGGCATAAAAACCTATCCCATGTATTCTGATAGGTACAGCTTTGCAAATTTTTCTAGCCTTTGTAGTTGAACCGGGGCTTTGAACTATCATGACATGCTTCAGGTTTGTTGGGTGAATCTTACTAGTGCATACAAATTCTTCGGTGAAAAATGAATGTGATGCTCCAGAATCAAACAATACTCTTGCTAAAACTGAGTTGACAGAAAACATACCCAGCACTACATCTGGCGCTTCCTGGGCTTCTTCTGCGTTCATGTGGAAGAGACGACCATTGCGGTTGTGCGGGTTCCCTGGGGAAAATCTCCTTCATGGTTGAACACGACACTGCTGCTGAGCTGGGGCATTCACAGGGGCATTGGCGGCCTTCTTGGGACACTCATTGGAGTAGTGACCCTTCACTCCACACTCGAAACAAGTGATCTGGACTTGCCCTTGATGCAGCGACAACATTGCTGCCAGCCTGGCGATGTTGTTGTTGTTGCACTTGGGAGGCACGGTTGAAGTTGTTGGCATTACGGAGTTGTGATTGTTTCCTCGGACTTCACATTTCCTCCGCTTCTGTTGGGGTAGCTTAGGCGAGAATTTGGGTCGGTTGTTCCTTGGTGCATATCTGGTGAGGGTTGGGATGGTACTTGGTGACTCTGGATCCGCATCTGCATCATACAGCGCTTGCGATTGTAGTTTGCCTTGTTAATCTTCCCTTCCATCTGAATGGCAGAGGCGACTAGCTCTTCGAGATCATCGAAACGGATGTTGTGAGGGACGATCGCATCTCATCATGCAATCTGCTTAAGAATCTCTCCTTCTTCTTGGCCTCCATGTTGATCTCATCGGTGCATATCGGCAAGTGACAAGAATCATCACGGTACTCCACCATAGTCATTGTTCCTTTCTTCAATTCGCGAATTCATCTCTCATCCTGTTGACAAGACCTTGCAAAGACGTGGGTGCGGTGAACTTGACCTTGAATGCTTCCCGGTCATCACTGGCCATGGTTCATATTGCGGATGTTATTCCACCAAGCTCTTGCATCTCCTGCCAGATAGTGGGTGGCGAAGAGAACTTTGTCATTCTCATCAACTCTAGCAACCTCTAAGTTGTTTTCCATGGTCTGTAACCAATCACCAGCATCTAATCGGTTTTCAGATTGGTTAAAGATTGGGGGATTTGTGTTCTGAAAT
Source organism: Avena insularis (assembly GCA_023614405.1). NCBI lineage: Eukaryota > Viridiplantae > Streptophyta > Magnoliopsida > Poales > Poaceae > Avena > Avena insularis. The sequence continues at coordinate 426,590,309 of CM042686.1, read as the reverse complement.
TTTTTGAGTTTGGATCCTTGGTGATCCTGATTTCCATGTCCTTGGTTGTTGAGAGCCATTTGGGCGATCTGCTGCAATGTTGCTAAGCTGGCTTGGCCTTTCGTACCTTGCTTCACGGTCCGATGAGATTACGCAAGATCTGCAAGATTGGGTCTCATGACGAGCTGCTCCCTCCTTGGTTCCCACGAGTCATCTGAAGATTGAGATAGATATAGGGGTAAGAGGGAAAGTCTAAGGTTCATGGTTTTGGGTTTTCAAAGCTAAAACATTGAGTTAGACTCAGGTTTTTCAACTAACTTCATTTTCATTCATGCAAGCAAGCACACGATACAACACACACCACAACAATCAAAGGGGAAAACAGATGGTTTGAAGAACCATTCTGCAAGCTACGATACAATGAGATGATACATCTCATGCTACGACAGTGCTATAGTGCATCTATTCATCGTCGATGAAATCAGAGTCTTCATCATCAGTGTAGAAGTCCACAACATCCTCCTCCAGAAAGTCATCATCGTTGTTGAGGTAAGAATCCATATCTCCCTGGATGTCTTCACCCTCATCTTCTTCTTCCTTGGCAGCAAGCTGGGCTTCCTGCTCCTTGACGGTCTTCTCGAGGTCGGCCACCTTCTTGCAAAGACGGGCGATGGTGCGATCCTTCTTTGCATGCTGGCGACGAAGAGATTGGCGATCTTGGACGAGCAGTGCGAAAGTCTGGGCCTTCTAGTCGGGGCGATGGCACGATTCTGGTTGGCTAACTCCCTGGCATTGTCCAGTTCCTGCTATCTATCATGAAGCAAGAAGTCAAGGTTCTCCACTTGACGCCTCAACTCTGGATGACTTGGCATCTCCATCGGCATTCCCATGAAGTCACGTCTTGCATAGTGTGCAAAACGGGTTCCTTGGATCTTGTTGATGCTGAGGGCACATAGACGTGCGAGAGCTTCATCCATTGCCCTGGCTAATCCATCTAGCCAGTTGTTCTCTCTCACAGAGAACTGAATTCTCCCAGAAGTTGGTGCTTCGATGCTTCCTCGAAGATCCGCGGTGACTAGCCACTGTAGGTCTCCTCCTGGGGGTCCTGGAAGTTGAGCTCCAAGAAACTCTGGATGTGGGCATCCCAAGAATCTCGACAGTGAATCCAGATCCCTCTCGAAGATCAGCTGACCTCTGTTTCCCAACTGGTAAAACTTGCTGAACTAAGTCTCCATCTACAAGGATTAAGGATGAGGAAGTTAGTGAAGTGATCAAGTGTGTCAAGTTTTAAGTAGTAATGTAAGGATTTTGAGGAACATGATTTTTTTTGAGAAAGAATGAGTTCACAAGGGTAAGAGAGGGAATAGTTTTTCATAAATACTCACTTTGGTTTTGAAGCTAAGTTTTTGGTTTGGACGTCCATTCTAACTAGGGTCTCCTATGGTCAGGATGGCTCTGATACCAACTTGTCAACACCCGGATTTTTAATCCCAGATGCCCGTTATGCCATACCGCAATCCTGTGATTACCATTTTTGCGAGACATAACGGATTGGATATCACAGTACATCATCCATTACAAACCATTCATAAGGTTTTACACAAATAAGGATCTCATGATCCAGTCTTAATACAACAAGCAACGGAAATAAAAGATAAGCGTAGCGGTGGGGTCCATCTTCAGGGGCACAGGCAATGCTGACGAAGGCAGATAGTCCTAGTTATCATAGCCGTCCTGATGACCATCATCTTGATAATCTCCTTCATAGTCTGGCCATGATAATAGACAGGGACAAAAGCCATGAGTACTCTTTAAGTACTCACAAACTACTATTAACAGGTACTATAGTTCTAAGTTAAAGTGCTAGAGCTAAGTTTAACTATAAAGTTAAGTTTGAAACCTAAGCTGAGTTTTGAAGCAAAGAAAGATAACATAAAGTTCTAGAATCACTTAAGTGGTAAGCTATTATCATCAACACAACCCTGTTGTGGTCAAGTCAAAGTTCATCATTCATTTCAAGGTATTTAGAAAACATCTGACAACGAAACAGTATGGCCATTCCAACTGTCCATAACCGCGGACGCGGCTATTTGAATAGTTTGACACTCTGCAGGGGTGGTACACTTTCACCACAAGATTCGATACATCTGTCAGGGATAACCCTGAATCATCATACTTAGTATGCAAATAATCAAACATAACCTTCCCTTTACACACCCTAGTACAAGCACCTCTCCTATGAGCATGGCCTCCCAACCATGACCATCAGTCATCTTGGGCACTGCATAGGTGGACAACATTGAGAGGTAGCCTCAGCTCAAACCTCTCCCGTAAGGGAACTAATACTAATGCATATAAATTTCCAGCTAAGCCTTACCCAATTCAGGTAATGTGGTTGTACGGTAAATTTGGAATGGTATCGCATCCGAATCCAACCATCAGTTTTATAAAAGGGTTAAGGCTCATGCCTCATCATTTTCATCATCATAAACCAGTTGTGTTTCTCAACACATGTCAAAACATCTCAATAGAATGACTCATCATTCCAAGGTTTTCACAATTCATTTTCACCAAGTGTTCCCATCTAAAGTGACTCAAGTTTTTGATCTACTCTAAAATACTAAGTTAAGAGTGTTCACTAAAGGGGAAAGCTGGGATCAATCTCATGCCATAGAATGACATCTAAAGGTTTCTAAGTAGGTCAAGTTTTATACTTTTTATGCTACCTTCAAAATAAGTAAGGAACTTTGCCTACTAAGGGGAGTAAAACTTGTAAGTAAGGCTTGGGGTACTAATAGTTAAAAAGGGGGTGATCAAAGCATGCCTAAAGCATCCTTGCTCATTTATCTAGCTTAAGTCTAGCTTGCTAACAATAGCTTGCCTTGGTTGGTGCAGTGGTTGAAGGTTTCTTCTTCTTCTTCTTGGTAGAACTCCTCCTCCTCGAAAGCTTGGTCGGTACTAGCGTCTATAAATACATAGGGAGTGCACAATCACCAAACAATACTTAACTAGGCTAAGTAGCATTCTAAAACACACAATTGATGATCTATTATCATCACAAACATCACAAGTTTAATTTCAATGGTTTCATCCTTGTTATTTTCGAAAAGTAATTTCTACTCATTGAAATATTAACTAAAATTTAATATTCACCACCAAAATATGGGATCATGTGGACACATGTCCTCACCACATATTCTAACATGTGGGAATGAGATTTAAGGGTTGGATCAATATTACTTTGGTTTAAGTTCATTATTTAGTGATTTAAAGTGACTAGAAATGCCTATATAGCATTATTTTGGTACTAGTCCAAAGTCACTGCATGTCAACCTTAATATTATTACATGGTTAGATATATATGAGGAAATGTGATTTTTGAGAGTTGGAATCAACTCAAAAGCTAACTTGGTTGATTTTATAAAAATGTTGCAAGTTGCAAAAGCTTCTGTCTTCTTATTTTTATTCGGAGAGATCTATAACTCTAATTGAATTAAATCCAACGGGCTTGGATAGATCATTTTAATACCCTTCAGACAAAATTTGTTTCATACAATTTGGATTTCTAAAACTCTCTGAATTGATTTTCAAACTAGGGGACAAAAACTAGATTTAACTAAAAAGAAAAATCCAGATTTGAATCTATGGGCTAGCGCGGGAAAAGGAATGGGCCATGGGCTCAGCTGGGCCAGTCCGTGTCAGCAACACTTAAACGAACCAGACGCTACCGTGGGCCGTAAGATTAGAAGCGAGATCAACGGCTGAGGGTCGTCGTCGATGACGAACAGGTCGCCAGCGAGCTCGAACCCTAGTGGCTCGGTGGGGGTCTACTGGGGGTGTACCAGGGCTCCATCAGGGTCGGCGAGGTGGGCAAACGACGTGGAAGACGACGGCGAGGCGAGGCGCGGTTGCGGTGGAGCTTGGGGTAGTCGAAATCAACGGCGCCCTTCTCCTCCTATCGTGGCTGCTCCGGCTCCAATTCCGGCGAGATGCTGCTCCCTTTGCTCCGGCGAGAGGTGGGTGAGGTTCAGAGAGGTGAGGGGAGTGGAATGGTGTGGATAGAAGAGGCTGGGGAGGTCTCCTTTTATAGGCCCGACGGTGAGACCGAGCGGGATAGGCAAGCGACTCCGGCGACAAGGCTACGGCGGGGTAGAGGCATGGCTGGGGGTGGTGATCGATGGGCGGTTCCCTGGCGATGCTCTAGAACTTAAATGCGATCGTAGGGGCGGTGGCACGTGGTCTAGGCGAGGTGGCGCTCTACGCGGCCGAAGCGGCGGTGTCCATGGCGAGCGGTGGCTGTGAGGCTTTGGGCGGTGAACGGGGATGTCTGGGGTGTTCTCTAGGTCGAGGTGGAGAGACGGCCACGGGCTGGTGCGAAGGGGTGGTCTGTGCGAGCGGGGACAGGGCGTGCTCTGGGGGCGGCGTCGGCATGCTCGACAAGCTCCGGGCGCGGCGGTTCCTGGCCGCTCTGCCTTCCTGCCTCCGGGGCTGGTTGGGCGGTGGAGGTGGACCACCGGCAAGCTGCTAGACATGAGGAGAGGGCTGGAGAGGGTCATGCCATGGTGCACTGGTCGGGCGAGGTGGTGCTCGGCATGGCATGGCAAAGGCAGCTAGGGGTAGGGAGAGATGGTTAGGCTCGTTAGATCAATAGGGACAAGGATTCAATAGGGATCAATTTGGGGCAAAACCTGTAGTAAAACAAGGAGCTAGGATTAGAGGTGATATTATGCATGCCAAGTGTTTGATGAAATGGCCGCATGAAAGAAAGTTTTGAATTTTGGTTTCAAATTTTTTGAGTGATCTCCACTAGTGATAGGTAGTCTCTGGTTGCAAGGGTTTTGAAAATGGAGCTCAAATAGATGGTTTTTGAAATAGGGGTGATCTATGCATATGCATTAGATTCAATTTTAAACTGTCATTTAAAATAGTTAATAGAATGTTTTTAGCAGATCAAAAGGTGGGCCTTGGTACCTCATTATGTGTACTAGCAAGGGGTGCAAAGACAACAATTGTTTCTGTTAAGTTTTGAGTACTAGGAATAGCCAAAGTAGGCATGAGAGTTAAATTTGCCAAAATGACCATTCCTCCTTTTTAATTCTTTTTTATTTGATTTTCTTTAGGAAAAGTTTGGGAATGATGTAGATGATGTTTAAATCACCTAAGAAACATTTTACAAGCATTGGATCAATCAATCATGGCAATTCAAACAACTCCTATTTTAAAATGCATACATATATGAATGCTTTCATATTAAATTTGGAAAAGTTTTTGTTAACCCTATTTTTGGATGATTTGATCTTGATAAGCTTGGATTGAAGTTTTGGGATGTTACATCTTCCTTCAACAGCGCTTTCTTCGTCTCTTATGATGCCTTGAACTCCGGATTTGGCTTGGTAACCTCCTTCTTCATTGCGGGCATCTCGGACGGATCTATGCTCTTCTTGATCTCCTGGTACTCTGGGTGCAAAGACGGCTTCAAAAGGCGATTTCCATCCTCGCACTCTCGCTTTCTTCTCCCCGATGGTGATCACGCTGGGACCTGGAATTTTCATCATATTGTAAATGTAACACTGACGAGCCATAAAAGCCCGAAGTTTGACGCATTTAATATAGCATGGTATGCGCTCTTGAACAGGACCACTTCGAAGGAAAGTGCCTCCGTCCGATAATTCTTTGGAGTTCCAAAGGTAACATACAAAGTGATCTCTCCCAGGGAATTAGCTTGTCTTCCTGGGACAACTCCGTAAAAAATCACAGAGCTATGGTTTAGCTGGGTCTCCGAGATCTTCATCCGGTGTAGCGTCTTGACGTAGAGAATATTGATGCTGCTACCACCGTCCATGAGGGTCTTGGAGAAACCATAACCGTCAATAAGTGGGTTTACGATTAAGGCGTATTTTCCTCGCCTGTGTAACTTAGGCGTATGATCATCGCGGTCAAACATGATTGCCACTTCCGACCAGTCCAGATACTGGGGGACAGCCAAAACTGTTGCATTGAGCTCGTGTAGAACTGCTTTCTTGACCTTTGCTGGGTGAGATCCGAGGAAGGTGACATAAGTGTCCTTCTTGGTGGGAAAAGTCTTCTTCCCTTCTGACTTGGGATTTGAAGCATCAGCTTCCTCCATGTCAGAATCTTCCTTGGTCTCTTTGTCTTTTTTGGGATTTTTCTTTCCCTTCTTCCGCTTAGCTTTGTAGCCCGCGGTGTCATCTCTTTTGATGTCGTTGTTGAAACGACATTCAGCGTTGGTGTGGGACGAGCCCCCACTGGCGTCTAGGTGATGCACACATGGGTTATTGGCAATGTCGGCCCAAGAGTAGGTTTTGCCTGGTTGTTGTTCTCCTCTACCTTGGACCCTTGATGTCCCATGGCCACGCCCGCGGCCTCCGTCAAGTCCTCCTCGTCCTCCAGACCCGGAAACAGTAGTGACTACCGTTGTTTCTGCGTTGGGTTTTTCTTCCGAGGTGTTTTTGCGCTTCTGAGCTTGTTGCTTTGGTTGTTTTGCCGAATGAGGCACAACTAGGGCATTGAGTAGTCCTTCTGCATCATCGTCAGCATCTGCATACTTGCTCGCTGTTTCTATCTTCTCTCCCAAATCAGTAACCTTGTCGCACTTCAAGCGATGGCATAGTAAACCAATAGGGAGACCTGCGAAGAAAGCTTCAATCACAGTTTGATCATTTACTCCTTCGCAAGAGTTCTTGGTGTCGATCCATCATCCGAGGTAATCCCGGCAAGTTTCTCCGGCTTTCTGGGTGCAACGCTGTAGGTCTCCAACCATACAGGGCCTCCGATATGTGCCTTCGAAATTCCAAAACAACGTGCTTTGTAAATCATACCAGTTATGGATGGTGTTTGCCGGAAGTTCATTGAGCCATGATCGTGCCGTCTTCCGCAACATAAGTGGGAGATATCGGGTTGCGACCAGGCTGTTTCCGCCTTTGGCGATGCAGCAAGCTTGGAAGAAGTCCTGTAACCAGGTGTCTGGCCGAGCAATGCCGTCGTAGGCTTGGATATGTCTTGAGATAGCAAATCCTTCCAGGGATTTTTTAGCTCTGATGCGTGGAACGAAGCACTTTGGGCCCACGTACACATCATTGTTTTCATAGCGCCGAGCCTCTATGTTGGAGTTGATCCTGTGTCTTGCGTCATTCGGGGATAGAGATCGTCCCGAATGCCGGCTGTGGATGCGGTGCCGTGGAGCCGGACTTCGGCTTCTGTCACCACCTCCTCCGCCATGTCGTCCTCCTTGCCCTCCATGGGAGCCGTTGTGATGACTGTGTGGTGGAGAAGGTGGAGCAGCTGGATAGTTTCCGGCTGATCGCCGGCCTCCATCCGGAACGTCATTATTCCGATTCCGGGGAGGGTCTTGACTACGACGAGCCCCCTGCCGGCTTGTATCGGCATAGTTTCCGTCGTTCCCACCATGGTAAGGCTCAGTCGGACGGTTCTCATGTCTAGGAGGTGGCATTCTCTGACGATCCTCCTCCCGACGTTTCTCTTTATCTTCTACCCTTTGATCCTTAGATTCTCGTCGGGGAGGGTTCGTCGGATTCAGGGCAGTGATGGCGTCTTTCTCGGCTGCTAGGGCGATGTTGCTCCAGTTACGTGAAGTTTTGCGATGTTGTCCTGACGATCCGGTTCTCGAATAATTGTCTTCCCGTTGTTCGGGGCGATAATGCTGCTCCGGAACGTAATGGGGTCTTACGTCAGCCCATGCCGGATCTGTGCGACATTGGTCAGCATCTGAGACCAGCTTTTGACTTCCGGACAGGGTGACCTTTTGCTGCTCCAGTCCCTTGTTGAGTAGCTTGATACCCAAACGGATCTCCTCTGGTCCTGGATTAGCCGATAGAATTTCTCGGGCCGCCACGGTATTTTGTACTGGTGTTGGGTGTACCCAATCTCCATTGCTATCTTTCCCTGGCTTCCCATCTCATCTCCAAAAAGGACGGCACGGACACGTGGGAATTGGTTGCCATCTATGTGACGCTTCCGTGTCTTCTGATGCAGATGAGACATGTACTTGTTCGACATGCGTTTCTTCTCCACCTCGATGTTTTTGGCTTCATTGAGGAGTTGTTGACGACGCGCTTCTAGGGCTTGCGTCCTTTCATCCAGCTCATCTGCCGTAAGTTCTGCAGCTGTAGGGATAGGTGTGGTTAATGCGGCATCGATGAGTTTACGCACACCTTCAGTGATCACGTGTCCATCCACCGATGCTTCTTTTTTCAGCTCGTCTGGGATAAGTGCTCCATCCGAGTCTTCTTCGTATTCCTCAGCAATCACCTCCTCTGTCAGAGGGTCTTTTGCCGGGGTCTTGTTTTTCTTGTTCTTCTTCTTTGCCTTGTTGGCAGCGCAGGTAGCAAAGACGGCTTTGGGTCCGTTTCCCGGAGTCAAGCTCTGATCGGTACTTTCGGACATCTGGACCTCGGGATTATCTCCGGCGTCCATGTCATCCTGCGCTTTGGGAGAGTGTTCCCCGGATCCTTCATCCATGGCTTCTCCTTCTTCTGCAGCTTTGGAGTTATATTCCTCTTCATATTCCGTGGAGAACTTTCGGAAATCTACTGATGTCATCGACTCATCCGAGGATGCGGGTACGTCGGCGTTTGTTCTGATTGCCTCCAAAGATCGAAGTCGGTGTTTTCTCCAAGATCGGCAGAGCCGGATCCGGATCCCACGTATCCGACGGCGCGACGCGTGCTTCCGAGGTACCCGCTTTCGCGATCGCCATATCAAACTTTTGATGGTCTCGAGGATTGCATCTGCGCTTTGCCTTGCGATCATATGTCATAGTGTGTACCTTAGAAAGGCACATCTGCTCGGCATCATCGAGCGTAATCAGTGTCGTTGATATGCTCCTCCTGGATTTCGACTTCCACGGGTGGGTCGATCTAGGATTCGGCTCCTCCGGGGAGATCCACTCTAGATTCGACGTTGACCGCTAGGTCTTCTTCAGGTTCGGATTTCTCCACTGTCTCCGCAGCTGGTGCGGGCTGGGTGGTATTAGGGTTTTCTGAGATCCGGAACTCTACCACCTCCGCGGACAAAGGGGACCCAGAAAATTCTTATGCCTCTATCATCACCGCTGGGGTGGGTTGGGCAGGTTCAGTGAAACCGATGTAAACATCGATCTCGCCAAAAGACATGATTGTGTAAGTAGTCACGGCCTCCCATGCCGGAATCAAAGTCTCGTCGAGAACGATGAGAGGGACGTCATTGGCGTAGAGGATGCGACCGACGATGATAGTCTCGCCGATTCCGATTCTTGCAGATTCTGCTCGGAACGCAGATCCGTAGCTCACTTGCCCCACGGTGGGCGCCAACTGTCGTTGGATTGATGACAAGTACGCCATGAGGGGGTCCTTGAGGCGTGCGGAAGAGAGGGGGTGAGACGTACGGTATTCCGGGACGGTGAGCACACAAGTTTACCCAGGTTCGAATCCGCCGACTTTGGACGGATCCTACTCCTGCTAGCAATCCAAGATGTCTGGCGGAATATGGGTTACAAGGGTTTCGCCTGTGCGAGTTGAGATTGTAGACTATTGAGGTGCCCTAAAGGCTCTCCCTAGGACGGCTTATATAGATATCCGGCCTAGGGTTTATAGGAGAGATCTATCCGGCTACGACTAAGAGTCGGTTACAGAGTACATCTTGAACTACAAGTAACATTATGGGCCTTAGTCGGTAAGTCTCTGGGCCTTCCCGTAGCCAGATTGGACTCCGTCTTTCTCCCTGACTGGGCTGCTCGTGAAGTAAAGCTCTAACTCGAAGTGGGCCACCCTGGTCAGTGAGGAACTGTGAGGATACCCGGAAAGTATATCCCCAACACTAGTTATGCCTCTCTTATAGACTAGCTTGTTGATTAACAAGATGATTAAGGTTTCCTGATCATGGACATTGGATGTTGTTAATAACAAGGTCACAACATTAGTTGAATGATGTGATGAACATTCATCTGAAGTATAGCATTATGATCAAGTCATTATGTTTATATTTCTATAACACCATACAAAGTAATCTTTATCCTTACACCATGAGATCATGTTAATTGCTAACACCGGAAGAGTATCTTGATAACATCAAATGTCACACCGTAACAGGGTGACTATAAAGATGGGTTCAATGCTACGAAGGTGTTATGTTGAGGCTCATGGATCAAGAGTGGAATTTGTCAATCCCGATGACGGATAGATATACTCTAGGCCCTCTCGGTGATATCACATTAATATAGCTTGCAAGCAAGTGATGTGATCACTAGAATGTTATATCACGGGAACGAGAAAAGAGTGCATGTCGGTAACGAGATCAAACTAGGTATGGAGATACCAATGATCGAATCTCGAACATGTAATATATCGCGAGACAAAGGGATTTAGTTACTAGCGTTAAAGGTTCTCACAATCACAGAAGTCATCGTTGAATGTGTAGGAATTAGTATGGATCTCCAGTCCCGCTTCTGATTATTGATCTGAGAGGAGTCTCAATCATGTCTGCATTATTGGTGAACCGTAGGGTGACACACTTAAGAGTTACCGGACACCATTTTGGAGCACATATGTTTCAGACGAAAGAATTGCAAAGCGCTGGAATTATTTCAATAGAACAAACTGTTTCGTGAAATTGGAATTGGTTCTGCATGTAATATTGAAATGTTGCAGGGGGTTATATGTGAATGTTTGTTAATTAAAGTAATTAACAAAATTCTGAATAAATTTAATAAAAGAGTTTTATTAAATGAGAGAGCATTAAACTTGGAGAATTTTAATGCATTTAAAGTAGGGAGTTTAAAGGGGAATGTGAAGAGGCATTTTAATGTGGAGGGGTTACCACCACATGAATGGGGGAGGTGAGGAGTCACCCCCCATGCGCCGGCCATGAAGGAGGGGCACCCCCTCCTCCTATAAAAGGCCCCCCTCTTCCTCCTTCCTCCTCACACCTCCTTGTGAAGGATCTCTCTCCCCCTCTAGAATTATTCCCCCATGGTCTCGGATTAGCGAGATACATGTTCCTGGTGGCATTTCGTCTGGAAGGAGTTGCTGCTTCTTCTGGATCACTGGAGCGAGGAGGTAGAGGTTGTCCGGTGGCTTGAACGTGTGTGCGAGTACGGATGTGCTGCTGAGTTGCGGCGCTCGGACTTCCTCATGATCTTGAGATCGGCAAGTGTACGACTACATCAACCATGAGTTCCTACTCGTTAACAAAACTCGTTGTCTTCGAGGGTAAGTTCTCGTTGGATGTATGTCCACCCGTTGCTTTGTACCTAGTAGATAGATCTTGGCGTGTAGTTCTCATCGTAGGAATTTTTTTGTTTTCTATGATGTGGACCCAACAGTGGTATCAGAGCCTGATCTATGCGTAGGTGCTTTGCACGGGTAGTACACATATGTTTATATGTGGGCAATGATGATCATGTTATTGCATCTTCTATGTATTTTGGATATTGGTGGCATAGTGGGATGAAGCGGCCCGGACCAACCTTACATGTCATCGTACATGAGACCGGTTCCAGGACTGACATGCAACTTGTTTTGCATAAGTGGCTGGCGGGTGTCTGTCTCTCCTACTATAGTCAATATTTGATTTACAACGAGTTGCTAATAACTTGGTTATCCTCGTTGTGGTTCATGTTCGTAGGTAAGTACGGTTCTATCTCTGAAAGCCCTAAGCCACGTAAAACTTGCAATTGATAAATTAGAGGCGTCTAGTTTAGATCGTTGCTGGGCTAGTGTATTGATATGGTATTGTTGTAAGTAGATGTATGATAGATACTCTTACAACACACTCAACGTGTAAGTTCCATAGACCTTGGCCTTACACACAAAGGAATGATAGAGATCATACCATGATGCAAATGATAGAGATCAAATGCATGGACCATATCATCTCACTTTACACATTAGATGTTAGCATCTTATAGTGCTAGTTTGGCGCTTTCTGTAGCATTGTAAGATGATCCCTCATTTAGATATCAAGATAAAATGTGTTCTTCCTTAAGTATGCATCGTTCTGTGGATCGTGTTTCGAGACATCACGTGATGATCGGGTGTACTCGACTCTACGCTTTCATATAACGGGTGTAAGACAGTTTTACACACGTGAATACTAAGGTTCTTACTTGGCGAGCCTAGCATGTACAGACATGGCCTCGGAACACGGACCGAAAGGTTAAGCATGAGTCATATAGTTGATATGATGCCCATATAGATGCTCGCCTTTGAAGCTACACCAACTCACGTGATGATCGCACTTGGTGTAGTGGATTTGGTTCATGTAATCACCAAAAACGCACGAGGGATGTCGTTTTTGAGTGGGAGTTCATTTCTAATTTGGATTAGTCGAACTAAATTTGTCATAAACTAAATCGAAGTGAATTTGCATAATTTGTTGTAGTCATTGGCGTCTATTCACTACCTTATGCTTGGTTTTAATTGAGATAATAGAACTATAGAATTCTGGATATTTACTTTACGAACCGGTATCGTATTGTTTTGAATGTCAATTTAAAGTTTATAAGTCCTATTGCAAACTTTCAGTAAACTCTATTTACTCCATGAAGTTTAATAAGTAGTATTAAATCAAGAGTAAGAATTCCAATGTTAGTATCTAAAGTATCATGTTTGCCTCCATGATTATTGATATTCAAAAGTTGTTCTAATATCAAGATTATATAGGAGCTGGAAATTGTTTCAGAAACCATCATGTGTGAAAGATATTGTGATATCTGAAACAATGTTTTTGGTTGCATTATGATAGAGTATAATTTAGCAAAATACATGTTCTCATATTGTATGAGAATTTGTAAAGGATGGAGATGCTAAGCATCCGGATCTCCCAAAAGGTTTTGGGAACTAAAATTATACTCGTCATTCTTCCTTATAAGCTATAGTAGCTTGATCATGAAAGTTGTCATGATAAGGATGAATAGAAGATGTAAGTAAAATGTTTACTACACTAAAAGATTACTAAACAATGGATTTTTGAAAGAACACCAAACATTTGATGATGGTGATCCACTTCAAAGTGAAAGTCCAAAGGTATTAGTATTTGACTATACACGCTTTGTACTATGTGTCATGTGAATGACACCACTATTGATGTTGATAGATTATTTTAAAAGAAAAGGAATTGCTAAAATAGAATCTATAAAATATTTGGCAGAAAAGAAAAGGTTGGAGATATCTAACTTAGGTATATATAAGATATACATGTTATGGTTGTATTCCTTGCTTGTTAAACAATGTGGTTCTGAGGTATTGGATACCGGTATTGAATACCGAATTGGTTGGTATGAAGTGTCATACAGGACAACGCAATTCATGAACTACAATGGCCTAAGTAACTAGCAAGAGAATAAGTGATGATGTTCATCAAAAACAAATAAAGTGTTATTGTGTTTTTTGTTGTCGTCAAACCTAGCCTTCAAGATTTGTTTTAATAATTGTTATTTTGTTCCGGTATTATGAGAATAATAGTTGTTCAAATAATTACCGTATTCCATAAAGGATGGATGAACTTTTACAAGTCTAGTGGGAGAAATCACATCCATAAACACTATTGCTAAAATGTCGCAGGACAAATGGTTGAAAGATCACTTATGAAGTGACATTGCTGTTTAAATTATATTGGAAAGAAAACATGAAGAAACTCCATGTTGGTGGATTTTTGTAGTCTTAGATTTTGATCAATTGACGCTTGTGAAACTTTCCTCGAGATAATTGAAACTCCGTCCATAGGCCAAAGAGGAACGGATGACTAACTTATTGGATATTATGCATGTTGATGTATATAGTCCATTATGTGTAGCCATATGCGATGGATCTTTTTGCTTCATATGCTTTCTCTAGAAATTTAAGTGAATATATCTATATATATTTACTTAATAAGTAAGAAGTATGAAACATTTGAAAATTGTTCAAAGACTTTCAAGATGAAGTGAAAAATCATTGTAACAAGAAAATAAAAGAGTTTATGATTTGATCATAAAGGAAGACATTTGAGTTACTGTTTACCAAAACACTTAAGATTTGAGGAATTGTTCCATGATTTGTGTTTCCTGGTAAACCATAGGAGTATGGCATATTCGAGAGATGAAATCAAACCATGTTTGACATGGTAAGATCAAAGGTGTCATTTATAAAACTGCCATTATGTTTTAAGGATTGAATCTTTAGAGACTACTGCTTTTTCACTAAAAAGAGCACCATCGTGATCCGTTGAAATGACTCCATATAAGTTATGGTTTGGGATAAAACCCGAATTGTCTTCTCTTAAATTTTGGTATGCTATGCATAAGTAAAATGTTTACAACCAAAGTCGGATAAGCACGTCTTTGTAGGTTATCCCAAAGATTTTGTTGGGAATTTCTCCATAACACCGAGGACAAAAGAGTTTGTTACCGGAACGTCAAATTTCTTGAGAAGGAATTTTCGTGAAAAGTTAAGTGGGAGGACAATAGAACTTTGATAAGGTTGTTGAACCTTAGCTATATGTGCTAATGCGCTTGCCGGAAAGTGTCCCGTGATGCCACAATGCTCATGGCTCCTGTGATTACAAAGGATGTGATCTCGGAGATTAGAGTTCCTATTGAACCGTGTGGGTCGGTAAGAATCAAATAGTGTGATTTGATAAGCAAGTCGTTATTGTTTTTGACAATGATGAACCGACTACATGCAAAGAAGCGATGATGGGACCTGACTCCATAAAATGACTAGAAGTCATAGAATCCGTGATAGTATCCATACACGAGAAATCAAATTTCTGAACTTGGAATACCCTCTGGAAAGGCGTGAAGCCTATCGGTCGTGTTTGGATCTATAAAGAAATAAGACATGGATGTTTAACATCTATGAAATAGTCGACATGTCGGAAAGAAGTTCACGACAATGTTCAAGAAGTTGACTATGACAAGATTTGATCATTCATAGCGATATTTAGTCTTGACGGATTAATGTAGCAACCACTACATATAATTTGATATATGGTAGTTGAAAAAACAAAACAATGTTCTCTAATAGAATGGTTACCTAGGACGTGTACAAGACACGGTCCGAAGGGTTTTGTTAATTCAAAGGGTGCTAAAAGGGCATGCAAACTTCAATAGTTGAAGTAAGCATAGCGGAGTTGGAATCTTCACCATGATGAAACTGTTAAAAGAGTTTAAATTCATTAGAGATGATGAAGATGCTTGCATTTGCAAGAAATTAAGTGGGAGCGCTGAGACATATTTCTAATACATTATGTAGAGGACATATTGTTGATTGGAAATTATGTATCTTGTATTGACACAAGTTAAGAATTTCATTAAAATAAGATTTCGATGAAAGACTTGGGCAAACCCAGAATATGTGGCGTCAATATCTATATGGATAGATTAAGGCGCTAATATGGTTGTGCCAGACATACATATATGAGATATTGAAAGGGTTCAATATGGAAACAACAAGAAAGGTTCTTGCTGGATGGAAAGAATTGTATCAAGATTCAAGTGTTTCAACACTTGGTGAGTAAAATCACATGAAGATTTTGATCGATTATACCATGATATGTATATATCCAAAATGTCCTATGCTCTAAATGTTATGAGCACATACCAGAATGATTCATAAGATGATCATTGGATGATAGTAAAGATATTCTTATGAGCTTTGGAAGAACTAAGAATATATCATGTATAAGTGACAAATAGTTAAAGGTAGTTCATTGTAAAGTGTTACATTGATACTATTTTTGTCACAAGATACAAATTAAATTTATCTCAATTTAGACTATGAATGGCACAATGTAATGGAAAGGATGTTCCATGATGGATTTGGATGAGTTCCAAAGTTGAGACATTGTGCTACAACAAAAGGCTAAGTATATAACTGTTATAGCAGCAACAAAGGAGGGTATTTGTGTTAAGTAGTTTGTTATCAAACTAGGTGTGGTTTAAAGTGGGCTAATACTATGAAGATATATTGTGTGACAATAATATCAACATATTTTAACTCGAACGAACTAATGGTCTCACCAAAGGACCAAATTTATACAATGCTATCTCATTTGAGAATGAGTGATGCGTAGAGACGCAAATACATGCAAATACACACGGACCTGAAACTGTCAGATCCGAAGATTATGTTAACCACTAGCAATAGCGTATATGCAACACCAGAAAGCCATAGGTGTTTAATACGCAAAGTTTTTCAAACTAGATTATTGACTCTAGTGCAAGTGGGAGACTGAAGGGAATATGCCCGAGAGGCAATAATAAAGTGGTTATTATCTTATTCCATGTTTATGATAAATTTTTATTTTGCATGCTATAATTGTATTGATTGGAAACATCAATACATGTGTGTTTAATAAACAAAAAGGGTTCCTAGTTATGCCTCTCTTATAGACTAGCTTGTTGATTAACAAGATGATCAAGGTTTCCTGATCATGGACATTGGATGTTGTTAACAACAAGGTCACAACATTAGTTGAATGATGTGATGAACATTCATCCGAAGTATAGCATTACGATCAAATCATTATGTTTATATTGCTATAACACCATATGAAGTAATCTTTATCCTTAGACCATGAGATCATGTTAATTGCTAACACCGGAAGAGTATCTTGATAACATCAAACGTTACACCGTAACAGTGTGACTATAAAGATGGGTTCGAGGCTTTCTGAAGGTGTTATGTTGAGGCTCATGGATCAAGAGTGGAATTTGTCAATCCCGATGACGGATAGATATACTCTGGGCCCTCTCGGTGATATCACATTAATATAGGTTGCAAGCAAGTGATGTGATCACTAGAATGTTATATCACGGGAACGAGAAAAGAGTGCATGTCGGTAACGAGATCAAACTAGGTATGGAGATACCAATGATCGAATCTTGGACATGTAATATATCGCGAGACAAAGGGATTTAGTTACTAGTGTTAAAGGTTCTCACGATCACAGAAGTCATCGTTGAATGTGTAGGAATTAGTATGGATCTCCAGGTCCCGCTTCTGATTATTGATCTGAGAGGAGTCTCAATCATGTATGCATTATTCGTGAACCGTAGGGTGACACACTTAAGAGTTACCAGACACTATTTTGGAGCACATATGTTTCAGACGAAAGAATTGCAAAGCGCTGGAATTATTTCAATAGACACCGAAACTGTTTCGGGTGAAATTGCTGAAATTGGTTCTGCATGTAATATTGAAATGTTGCAGGGGGTTATATGTGAATGTCTGTTAATTAAAGTAATTAACAAAATTCTGAATAAATTTAATAAAAGAGTTTTATTAAATGAGAGAGCATTAAACTTGGAGAATTTTAATGCATTTAAAGTAGGGACTTTAAAGGGGAATGTGAAGAGGTATTTTAATGTGGAGGGGTTACCACCACATGAATGGGGGAGGTGAGGAGTCACCCCCCATGCGCCGGCCATGAAGGAGGGGCACCCCCCTCCTCCTATAAAAGGCCCCCCTCTTCCTCCTTCCTCCTCACACCTCCTTGTGAAGGATCTCTCTCCCTCTCTAGAATTATTCCCCCATGGTCTCGGATTAGCGAGATACATGTTCCCGGTGGCATTTCGTCTGGAAGGAGTTGCTGCTTCCGCTGGATTGCTGGAGCGAGGAGGTGGAGGTTGTCCGGTGGCTTGAACATGTGTGCGAGTACGGATGCGCTGCTGAGTTGCGGCGCTCGGACTTCCTCACGATCTTGAGATCGGCAAGTTTACGACTACATCAACCATGAGTTCCTACTCGTTAACAAAACTCGTTGTCTTCGAGGGTAAGTTCTCGTTGGATGTATGTCCACCCGTTGCTTTGTACCTAGTAGATAGATCTTGGCGTGTAGTTCTCATCGTAGGAATTTTTTGTTTTCTATGTTGCGGACCCAACAGCGTGGCCCAGCGGTATCTTGCACGCTCGTGGCCCGGCTAAGGCAGAAGCAGTGCACCCGGGTGGGCCGACTGTTGTGCGTGGCCCAGTCGCGTGTCCGCCCCAGCGCCCGTTGCCCGGGTAGGCATGTAGCGGCGCGGCCTAGCTGTCCCTGGCCAGTCTGCCCACCTGCGAGCTCCCCGCGAGCTCCCTTGGGCCGGGTCAAGCAGGCCTCGCAACGACGGCCAGCGGCTAGACCAAGGAGAACATCAACTGGACAATGCAGCCCACAAAGAATAGCAGCAAGTGCAAGTTGGTGTCGGGGAAGAAGAACAGCATCTACACATTGCTGGCTATGAAGAACAACAACATGTCCAACCTGACTGACGCCATGAAGGACGTTGTGCAAGCCACCAGGGACAATAAGCCCACTGACATGCACCCTGACTTCTACGCGACAATGATGGACATTGTAGGCTTTGCGGAGTGTCATCTCATGGCGGCTCTCATCCACCTCGTCGACAACAAGGCGCGGGGCACCAACTTCGTCAACATGCGTTAGGCGCACATGATCCTGTGGATCAGGACATTCCTGGCCAAGTACGTCGACTAGAGCTTCGGCTCCTATGGTCCTGGAGGTGGTGTGCATGATGGTGGTGGTGGTGGGTTGATGATGAACTTACGATCTTTGTGATGTACATTTTGGCAGTAGCTAGGACCCAAAAACTTATGTGGCTTGTATGAATCGATGAGGTGGTATATACGAACCACTCATGTGGTTCTGAACCTGGTTGCGGTGGTAGGATGGCACCCTCTTTTGATGTGGTGGTAGGTTAACACCAAGTAGTGTAGGATAAATCTGTGATCCCCTTTTGGAAATGATCATTCACTCTCCTGTTAGTACGTACTTTTGTGTTATCAACTTGTTATGGATGGTAGATGCATATGATGATCTTGTGCTATTAACATGTTACTTTTGTGCCTTGTAGAGAAACTTCTATGCGGTCTTCAGAGACAGGAAACTAGGGGTGTACGCCAAATAGAGACACTGACAGGATCAAGTGTTAGGTTATTCTAACAACAGTTATGAAGGGTTCGACACCGTGGAGAAGGCATTTGCGGCATACCGCAGGTATATAGCTAAGCAGAACAACAACAACAACAACAACAACAACAACAACAACAACAACAACAACAACAACAACAACATTGTTCATGACAACAATATCAATCAAGGAGAACATCAGTTGGACAATACATCCCACGATGAACAGCAGCAGGTGCAAGTTGTTGTCGGGGAAGAAGAACAACATTTGCACATTGTTGGCTATGAAGAGAACATCATGTCCAACCTCAAGGACTTCATCATCGTCGTTCTTCTTATGTTGATCGTTAAGTTAATCTTCTTTTTGGGTGTTGCATATGATCGGATGTATTTGTAGTGGTGGTAAGCACACTAAAATTTAAATAGTGTGACCATAAGGACCAGCTTGTGTGCAACTAAACAATTGTTTTTTGTATGCAATGGATCAAAAGTACCGATGCAGCCAAGCAAACACATAAAACAGTTCCAATCGATACACAGATAGCTCATACAGGCTACCAAACGACTGCAAAACCAGATAGCTCATACAGGCTACCAAACGACTGCAAAACCAGACATGATGCCTAACTTAGGCTGGCCGTGTTGCCTACGGGAGGCCTACTGGTTAAAATTTTGGTCGCGAGATCTATCAGCATTGCATGAGAATTGCAGCTATAAAGAAAAACATTATTACAGGCGTAGGAGCCCAACTCAACAGCTCGCGTTCTTGTTGGGCCAAGGAGCCGAGTGAAACGGACCTTGCATGTTCAGATTTGCCCTTAAAAAATGTTGTTAAGAAAACAAAAGCGCCGACTCAACAGCTCGCGTTATCGTTGGGCAAAGGAGCCGAGTGAAACGGACCTTGCATGTTAAGGTTTGCCCTTAAATAAACAAAAGCGCCGTTGCCGGGGATCGAACCCGGGTCACCCGCGTGACAGGCGGGAATACTTACCACTATACTACAACGACCTTGTTGTCTATTCCTATATCATGCTTTACTTATTTCTTACTAGACCTGTGTGACAGACACATTTCTCTGATTTATGGAACCAGGTGTTAGTGATAGTGCATGTTTCAAAGTCAACTAAAACAACGAGTTCCTTTAGTGGTTTCTTTCCCCAAAAAAAGACAGAGATTTTTTCCATCACAAGAAACCATGGAATCTACGTAAGTTCAAGTCCGAGGTTCTCTATGATGGGACTTAAAAAGAAAGTACCATACTTAACTATACTACCTCCGTTCCATAATATAAGATTTTTTATAAAGCTAAAACAGTTTACTAAACAAGACTTATATTGTGGAACGGAGGTAGTACTACTCCCTCCGTCTCAAATTAGTTGACTTAGATTTGTCTAGATTCGAATATATCTAGACTTAGATTCTAATTAATTTTAAGAACTAAAATGAAGGTTTGTTTACTTGATTGTCGCTCTCAAATGTGAAGCTAATTGGAATTCTAGCGTCCCCAAATTGGAAACCGGCCAAAAGCCCGTTTCGAGGAGAAAAGCCGGCCGGCAAAATAGATGCACAATTGATTATAGGTCATGCAAATTGCGCTCTTGGTTTGCTCTACTCCCTCCATTCACGATTACCTCGCATCCTAGGTTTAGTCGAATTCAAAATTTGTAAACTTTGACCATATATTTAGAAAAAAATATCAACAAAAAAAAATATAATCTATTGTATTAGAATTTTTATAATCTATATTTATATTATATGCGTCAAAAATAATAGATGTCTATATTTTTTCTTATATTCTCGGTCAAACTTTGTAAAGTTTGACTTTGACTAAACTAGAACGCGAGGTAATTATGAACCGAGGGAGTATATATTGATCAGAAACCAAGGTTGTTTTTTATGACCCGGTCTCGGTAGGTGCACACACCCTAGTTTAAACTTTGAAACGAGACTTCCACTCACCTGTTGCAAATTGCCCTTTCACCGGCGGGATGGTGAGATGTCGACGAATTTATGTGATATGTTTAGAGCAACTCTAGCAGATATCGGCCGGCCCAAAAAAAATTGCGCCGATATACGGTACCAAACAAAAAAATGGCATTTCCAGATACCGCGTCCGACCCAATACCGAAATATTTTTTTGCGGTTTCCCGCATTCTGGTCTGTGTGTCCCGCATATATTCGGTGCGGAGGGGCCGAAATAGGGTAGACCCATCCCATTTCTTCTCTTCCACACGCGTAGAAAGCCTCGCTGCCGCCGCCGTCCCACTCCGATTCCGGCCACCTTCGCCGCCGCCCACCACCTCCCCGCCACCCCTCCTTGCCATGGCCAGCCAATTGTGACGGAATTTGGCCGGATGAGGCGGTGGTTCCGCGAGGCGCGGAGGGAGCTCCGGTGCCCGAGCTCGCGTGCCACCGCTCAGCGAGAAGGAGGTGCGCCAACGTCGATCCGAGCAGGCCGCGCGTGGCGCCCTCTCACGCATTCACCCGACCTCCCCAGCGTGGGCCGGGTTCGGGTTTGGTCGCCCCTCGCACGATGTGGAGGCGGGAAGATCCCGCACGGCGGCGAGCGCTGCCCCACGCCTTCGCCCCTGGTGTGTGCGCCGGCTCCCGCTCCCGCGCCAGCTCCTGCTCCAGCTCGGTGGGGCCACGTCTCCGATGATAGCGAGGAGGAGGACGGCGACAACGCGGAGGATTAGGTCAGGGCCTGCGAAGTTCAACTCACTCGGAACCCTCGTCTTTGATATGTGGGACCGCGCGAAGCGCCGCCGCCTCGAGCACGATTGCGAGCAGTGCCAACACCGCCGCGTCCTCCGCCCCTCGCAGCGCGAGCACCAGTCTCGGCTCAGCTTCTTCGTCGTCGACTACTCCGACGACACGGAGGAGACCGGCGACTCCGACGAGCGTTTTCGGTACTGCATCCCGCGTTCACACGTTTACAGTTTTGCGTCTGCATCTTTACAGTCTTGGTGCCGTTACTGGTTACAGTCTAGGACCGCACATGCATGGATCCCCAAATTAGCTGTTCCCATCTTGCCCTTTCACCGGAGTATGTGTTTCCCTTTTCCAAAACCTGCACGGCTGCACCGGTCATAAAACGACACAGTCTGAATTGAACATATATACGGGATCACATGTATTAGTACAACATGACCTCGTGATACATCTGGTCGGCTGTCACGTAGGAAATGCACGGGACATATTATATATGGCCCGAATTATTCGATTCCATAGCTTGCGCATATCACGTCATCATAATATTTTCTCCTTGATCTACTCCCTCCGCTCGGAAAAATAAGACGTTTTAGTTTTGTGAAACGAATATATCTAGACATTGTTTAGTGTATAGGTTCACATTAAACCTCTACGAACCTATATACTGAAACACGTCTAAATACATTCGATTCACAAAGCTAAAACGTTATTTCCAAACGAAGAGAGTATTATTTTCTCTTGTAGCAGATCTTTCGTCTCACCCAGATCGTGCCAAACCAAACCAGATATACCATTTGTCAAGCGGCCGAGCGCTCGAGTCTTGCGGACTTGTGGTAGGCTCGCTTCCAAACCCGACCGAGGTACGAGCTCCTTGTGTCTCTGCCAACGCTAAGCACGATTGCCTCTCTCCAGCCGAGCTGTCTCGAATCAGGCTTTTGCTCCGTTTTATAAATAAAATCATACGGTTAAACCGATACATGGTGACGAGGAGTTCCTCTTACAAACAGATCAAAAGATAATCATGAAAGCGTATGAAGTATCTAGCTTGTCACCGAAGACGAGGAGGCTAAAGAGACCAGAACTCCACGACATCGCTCCCAAGAAGGTTACGACGCCTCAAGCGCCGCCACCGCCGAGACCACAGAGGTCTAGGGTTTTCACCCGGAGCCCTAATATGGTGAGAGTAGCCACAACAACGCCCCCAAGAGGGACACGACACCCGCGGGCGTCGTTGTTGTCGGCGCCGAAGCGCTAGGCTTTCGCCTGGAAAAACTCTCACCACATACGATCCCTCGGACCACCACCAGTCCTCGAGCCGAGCTTCCAACCGCGATCTGGGTGCTGCCACCACCAGGAGCCCCCGAAGCCCGCTCCTTGCCACCCGCATGGACCAAAGAGAGAAGCCATCACCACGGCAACGCCGCCTCGCCGTCGAGACGCCCATGCAGTCCACCTTCCGGGGCCGCCGCCCCGGCATCCTCGAACTCGAGCTGAACCTCCGACCAGCTCCACATCGTACCGTCGACAGGAAGGGTGGGTAGGTTAAGCACGGACTTGCAGGCAGCGAGCCGCACGGCAGCCTAGGCGAGGGAAACTGGCCTCCATTACCCGCGGTGATTGCTGTCCGGACGCAGTAGCAGTGCCAATTACCTAGATCAGGCCCATATCAGGCCTGGCTAGGCCCAGATCAGGCCCAGATCGGGTCAATCGGCTCCGCCTCTACCACGCCATTGGGGTGAACGCGAACCACACCCGACGCCTTCAGGAAAGACGGTGGCACCCGCAGGTATCACCATGTCGGTGTCTAGACGACAAGAATTTCCCCGACCCCTAAAAAAACCACACTTTCCGTATGCTTCGCAGTGCTCCACCAAGCTCGCCGCCCGCCAGCGCGCACCATCACGGTCTTTCAACCGCCACCGCCGTCTCACCGTGACACACGAAGCAAAGGCTGGTAGGCTGGAAAACAGGAAATTTCGGCAGGGGTTGTCGGATCAACACCACGTGGGAGGGAACTACCTCCACCAACAGAAGGCGGTAGCCGACCGGATATGGCCATAGGGGCAAACGGGGCCTCCTGGCCCAGCCGAGCCCACAAGGGCCCGTGAAGCCCCGCCGCCGCACTGAAGCAAGGGTACCGTCGTCCAAGCCAACCTCTGCACTAGCCCCTACTTCTCCGTCCACCAGGGGATCTGCCACCACCGTTGATCCCTGCCACCAAGTAGCAGCAGCATCACCACCGTGCTCACTCAGGACTACCGGACCGTCGCCGGTATGAGGTTCACCACCTAGGCCCGCAAGGGAGAGGAGGGACGAGCATGGAGAACACAACATCTCCGTGCCGCCCACGGGTCCCTGAGCAAGTTTGTCGGGCGACCACTAGATCTAGGCTCGCTCGGCCCAGATCCAGTATCCCGGACGCGTCGCAGCCAGGAGGGGCGCCTGCCACCCGCCGCATCACCGGTGACCAAGGGCCCAGGCCGGTGCCCGCACGGCCCAGATCGGGCCCAACCTGGCCTAGATCGGGCCCTGCAAGAGCCGCCGCCGGGAGCACCTGCAGCCCCGCCCATCACCCTCCCTGCCAAGCTACCCACCGCCACGCAGCCTTGGCGATGCCAGGCACCCCCGGTGCGTCGACCTGCTGCACCCTCGCCGAACCTCGAGGTGCGCCGCCGCCGGCAGGAGTGCCCCGTGCAACCGCCGCCGAGGTCCCCGCTTCGCTTCAAGTAGCTCGCACGGTTATGGTAACCTACCATGAACGCTACCTTTTCAAACATGTATAGGTAGGTTGTCCATCAACTGTTCGTCCTACTCCTAAACAAAACGGAGTGGTCAGTTTTCATTTGAGGTAGGTAGTTATTTTCAATCAACGTTCATAGCCGAGAGATGAGGATCTTTTTACACCTTGGCGCTTACAGTCTCAGTATTCAAGCTGTTTTTAGAACCAACTTAGAAATTATAAACAACATTTTTAATACTCCCGCCAAATGACAATATATATAATAACTTCAGTTACCGCTTTACATATGCAATGGTGTTCTGTGCTTGCGTTACCAAATTTGCCATGGGTAAACCAAGCTGAATCTGAACTGCAGTTACCCCACTTTACATATGCATGGTGTACAGCCTATAGACATCACATCAAGTGGCTGGGCAGAATATATACAAACAATGCTTGGTGCAGCTTTTTTGGCTAGGGCAAGGCTGTCCATGGAGCCACAAGGCAGGCAGGCGGCAGGCATGATTTCAAAAGCTGTCAGCGTCAGTTTGCTGAGAGTGGTTATCATGCATCCTGATAGGATAGATAGCTGTTAACTTGTGTATGCTTTTACCATCCATCCATGATCCAACCGTGCCACAAAGGTGCTCCTTGCTTGGCTGGGTACCATGATCAGGTTAACAAAAGCTCGCATCATAGAGAAGTCACCAGTCCTAGCTAAATTTTTTTAAATAATACATTTTTTTATTGAATTGCACAAATAATACATAAAACGGACAAATTGCAAATCTGTTGGTCGGTCGGCCGTTCGACAGATTTACGTTCGTCTGCTCAACACAGCCTTGGTCCGTTCAACGCAAAACACCCCTGCTGTCTGCTGTTTGGTAATGGTGGGGTGTGTCGCCCGTTGAATTGACGGACGGGCGTTCTTCGAATTGAGCGACCCGACCAACAGATTTACAATATGCCCGTTTTGTGTATTATTTGTAAAATCCAATAAAAAAAATGTATTATTTAAATTTTTTTAGCCCAGTCCTACCTAGCCGGCGAGGATAAATTGTGATTGGTACTCTCAAATATCTTCCATCCATCGATCGGGTGGTACGGGACTGTTGCAGAAGAATCGTACTGTTGAGTTTGGTACTGTTAAATATCCCTTTCCATTGATTAGGGTTATCAAATCATATCTTACAGCTGCACAAGAACCTCGGTCATGCAAACACTGTGCGCCAGGATTGCATAGAATATTTTGAAATTCCTTCAGCTCTATCGATAAAATATACGCCTTCTGCAAAGTGAGAGGAGATAATGTCGGTGTTCCCCGGTAAGAAAATTGCCATGAGAAAAGACAAAAGGGAGATGAAAAGGAATAGGTGGTGCCGTGTACATAGGGAATCCATCTATGGTCTCTGCATTGTCTCGTTGAATTCTATCTTTTCCATTTTCACCCAGGCGGAGGCACATCTGTACCTATTTCATGTGCATTGTCGATCAAGAGAAAACCGTTTTATGTTTTCTTTTAGGAAACAAATTGTCATTGACTGTATTCAAAGTCTAATGAAGTTTGTTTCTGCACTCTACATTGGATATTTTGTTTCAACCAAGTGCCATCTTAGAGGCATGGTGAAGTCAGATACGAAGATTGTCAGGAAAGCGGAAATATGAGGGTAGCGATGGTGATTTTAGTTCTTGTGGCGACGGAGATCTGGCTGCGTGATCTAGGACTCGTTGCAGCGTCTGCTGGTGCGGGAAGACAACACAGAGGAGTTCCCAGTCTTACCTTGAAGGGTGAAAATCCAAGGTCTGGCCTTAACTGGTTGTGCCTGGCAATGACCTTGTTGAAGGCATTATTTTGTGAGCGAGGACTTTCTCCAGGGTGAAAACCTATGATCTTTGATCGGGCAACGACGGTGCTTGGGCACTGTTTTCTTCTTGAAGGCGTTGTTATTGGAGTGGTGGACTACTGGTGTTATTCTGATGGTGTCAGTGTCGTTGCTTTGAGGATTAGTTCTCTGTAGCGGGACTTTTCTTTTTTGTAATTCTTCTTTCTTTTTTCTGGGCTGTGTGTATCCGTTGAGCCGCTAGGGCATGCGTTGTTGCAGAGGCTGGGTGTAATTGGTATCACTGTGATATTAATATATACTCTTTTCCACACAAAAAACATTGGATATTTTGTGTCCCTCAAATTTTGCACCCTCGTGATCTGATTGTTCTCCTTGTTGAAAGTTGTTTTCGCTATCACCAAGCCACAATTTCACATGATGTGGCAACATAGCCAACCATAAAAAGTACAACAAGAAAAGGAAAATATATAACATAGATGGATTATAATTGGAAACTTTTATTAACTTATTCCTTGTTTATGATAAAGTGATTATTATCTTATTCCTTCTTTATGATGAAGGAAATATGCCCTAGAGGCAATAATAAAGTGATTATTATCTTATTCCTTATTTATGATAAATGTTTATTTTGCATGCTATAATTGTATTAATTGGAAACGTTAATACATGTGTATTTAAGGGGGTGATTTTTCCTTTACGGCAATAAGAGTTGATTCCCTTGCTCTCCGTTTTGGATCGATTCCGTGCATTTCACATATTTCAGAGCTCGTTCTGCGGTTATAAGTAACGTAGCCAGCCTAATAAACAAATACAGAGTTCTTAGTTATGCCAATCGTATAAACTAGCTCGTTGATTAACAAGATGGTCAAGTTTTTCTGATCATGGATATTGGATGTTGTTAATAACGAGATCACAATATTGATTGAATGATGTGATGAACATTCATCCGAAGTATAGCAATACAATCAAAGTCATTGTGTTTAAATTGCTATAACATCATACGAAGTAACTTTAGTCCTTAGACCATGAGATCGTGTCAATCACTAACCCTGGAAGAGTAACTTGATAACATCAAACGTCACACTGTAACATGGTGACAATAAAGGCGGGTTCTCCACTCTCACACCTCCTCGTCCTCCACTCTCACATCTCCTCGTGAAGGATCTCTCTCCCCCTCTTGTTTATTTCCCCTAGCAAGATACATATTCCCGGTGGTTTTGTCTGAAAGGAGTTGCTGCTTCCGCTATATCGCTGGAGCGAGGACGAGGAGGTTGTCGAGGTACCAGACGTGTGTGTGATCACAAATATACCGCTGCTTTGTGGTGCTGAACTTGCTGGTGCTGAACTTCATCACGATCTTGAGATTGGCAAGTGAATAACTATATCATCCATGAAATCAGATTTCGTTAACAAAGCTTTTCGGTCTTCAAGGGTAAGATCTCTATAGATGTATATCCACTCGTTGATTATATCTAGGTAGATGGACCATGGTGCTTAGTTGTTCATATTGTAGGGAAAAATTTATTTTCTATGCTACGAACCCAATAAAAGAGTACATTGACTACTTATACTTATTTGCAGTCCGGAAATTATAATTTTGTCCAACGCATGCTCGAAATCAATATCTAAACCACTAAAAGTTGTCTTTAAAAATACATCGTTTATGATGCGCTTTTAAAACATAGTTAAGTTTTGAGTTTAGGATGGTGTAATGTTTGTTCAAGCGATCTAGAAGTAGTGCAAATTTAATTCGTAAAAAAATATGAAACCCGCCAATAGTATGCATAGTTTATCTCCAAATTAACCCAGGTTAACTAGCCCCTCCAAGTTGCATAATGTTTATTTGCATAGCCCCGTCCCCGTCCCTAAATAGGAGCACAAAATTGAAAGCTAGACAAGCATGTGTTTGAGGAGCGGAGTAGACTTTTCAATCATTTTGTACATCACGATAAAAAAAAAGGAAAAGTCAGCTTCTGCACGTAGGGAAGAATGAATAAAAAACGGAAAACTAAATTTAGCACGAATTTGACATCATTTTTTCTCACCACAACAACTGTCAACTGCGAGAAAGGACGAGAGGTAACATTCTCTCTTCTCTCCTTTTCGAAAATAGGAGTAATGAATAGTAAAAGACGAGCATTAATTAGTTAACAAAGGACGAAAGAGATGCATACTGACGAGCTACTAGCTAGAGCTAGCGTAACCATCGACCGATGATCACGTAACCCACTCCAGCTCTCCTGTCCCTTTCAGTTAAATCTTCCGACGCCACAGCTGGATCGACAACGTGTTGCAGATGTTTCGATCACATTTTTGGGTAACAGATAGTCAGAGACTCGTATGCTCGATGATGCACATATGTGTGGCTAACAGATGTCCCAAGAACAAAACATTTACAGCTATGCTAAGTCGCTAACAGGTGGTGAGATGAACCCGACGATTCTACTGGCGCCGGTATGTGCCGGTGTAGAATCAACCACACAGTCCAGATTTTGAGATACGTGCCATATGTTTCAGTTAACTTGCCGTTTGCCAATTCCGTCAAATACCTCTTCAGTGAACCTCACATTCATGCAATGAATTCCAGACTGCTCTGTTTGCTCTCCTGTCGCACGCCTGGTTCAAACTTTTCTAGTAAACTAGTACACTCTCCTAATTAATTGATCTATTTTTAGCGCAGGATACTAACCGAATAATTATCCTGGAGATTAAGGAGTGTCTAGATATGGCCAGTAACATACAAAACGACGGGATAGATTTAAGAAAATTAAGAGAGAATTAAGGAGAATCAAGTCTAGCCGGATAAATTAAAAAAATCCAGTCCATAGAATTTTATTCTTACATGCAAAATATACGGCGCATTAATTTCGCAGTAAATGGTTGAAGAGGGTATTTAGAGATGAAGATGAAGGAAAACGCAAAAAACGGATGGAGTACTAATTGGTGAAGCTAAGTTGACGGTGCTATTAATCTATAAAACTATTTTTAATTTATGAAACCATATAAAAAAACTAGTATTAATGTAAAAAAACTTCTTTCTAAAGTAAACGGTACGTACTGGCAATTTAATCCACCGCACGAGCGTTCACGATTCGTCTTGCCGTTTCGCTGTGCGGCGGACCGATGGCTAGAGCGCGAGCTATTAGACAACCTATGCTCTCTCCCGTCCGATCTAGAGCGGTAACGGCCGGAGCACGAGACATCGACATCGTGCATGATGTTGCATTGAACTGTTGACGCGGCGGCGGCTGCCCCGACCTGCTCCTCTGGCGCCCTGTTGTCCATGATGTCGACCGCGTCGGCTAGTCTGCCGTGGCGCGGTCTAGACGTCGTCGCCATGCACGAGGCCCCAGTGACCCGGTGGACGAGTGGCAGACGAGGCGTGATGGCGGCCGTAGCGCGCGGTAACTTCCTCGCCATCGAACGCCGTCGCAGCACTATCGCGCTCTGCATCTCTATCGTCGAGCTCAGTTTACCCGCCATCGAGCTCCGCTTTAGGAAAGAGAGCGTTTGACTGGAATCCCGGTTCTGATCCTCCTCTTTGTCCTTTCTTATCTTATTGATTTTTTTAGAATTGAAAACTTTAGAATCATGGTCTAAGCAACATGTTGAATATGTTCTTTTGATATATAATTTTTTGGGTTTTTTACTTAATACATGAGAACCAGATGTGAAATAAAACTGAAGAATACATGTTTGAAACATTTGAAAACACAAATCCTTGTTTGAAACAATTGAAACCACAACATGAGAAGAACCGGAACCACAAGACCAAGTTTCATTTAATTAAAACCACAAAAAATGTTTGAAACATTTGAAACCACCACTTTAAACATTTGAACCCACTAAAACCAGTAATACATGTTTGAAATAATTGAAACAACCACATAAAAAAACCAAAACCCCAAGACCAAGTTTCATTTAATTGAAATCACAAAACCATGTTTAAAACAATTAAAACCACCAATTCAAACAATTAAAACCAATAAAACATGTTTGAAACATTTGAAGCCACTAATGCAAGCATTTGAGACCAATACGACATGTTTGAAACATTTGAAACCATAAATACTTGTTTGAAACATTTGAATCCACCACCTAACAAGAACATGAACTAGAAGACCAAGTTTCATTTATTTGAAACCACAGAAGCATCATTGAAATAGTTGAAACCACTAATTCAAGTATTTGAAACCAATAAAATATGTTTGAAACAATTGAAACCACAAATACTTGTTTGAAACAATTGAAACTACAACATAAGAAGAACCAGCACCACAAGACCAAGTTTCATTTAATTGAAACCACAAAACCATGTTTGAAATAATTGAAACCACCACTTCTAACATTTGACTCCACTAAAACTTGTTTAAAACATTTGAAACTAGTAATAAATGTTAGAAACAATTGAAACCAGCATTTAAGAAGAATCGGAACCAGAATATCAAGTTTCATTTAATTAAAACGACAAAACCACGGTTTAATAATTGAAACCACCACTTGAAACATCTCAAACCAATAAAACATGTTTGAAACTTTTCAAACCACTAATACATGTTTGCAAGAATTGAAACCACCACATAAGAAGAATTAGAACCCCAAGACCAAGTTTAATTTAATTGAAACCACAAAACCATGTTTGAAACAATTGAAACCACCACTTCAAGCATTTGAAGCCAATAAAACATGTTTAAAACATTTCAGAGCACTAATACATGTTTGAAATAATTGAAACCACCACGTAGGAAGATTCGGAACCCCAAGACAAAGTTTCATTTAATTGAAACCACATAAGAATGTTTGAAACAATTGAAATCAATAAAACATGTTTCAAACAATTGAAACCACAAATACTTGTTTGAAACAATTAAAACCACCACATAAGAAGAACAGGAACCAGAAGACCAAGTTTCGTTTAATTGAATCGACATAAGCATGTTCGAAACATTTGAAACCACCACTTCAAACATTTGAAACCACTAAAACATGTCTGAAATATTTGAAACCACTAATACTTGTTTAAAAAAATTGAAACCACCTTATAAGAAGAATCGGAACCACAAGACCAAGTTTCATTAATTGAAACCACAACACCATGTTTCAAACAATTCACACCCATAGTTCTAATATTTGAAACCACTAAAATCTATTTTAAACATTTGAAACCACTAACACATGTTTCAAACAATTGCAACCACCACATAAGAACAACCGAAACCACAAGATCAAGTTTCATTTAATTGAAACCATAAAACCGTGTTTGAAACAATTGAACCCACCACTTTAAGCATTTCAAACCACTAAAACATGTTTCAAACGATTGTTTTGAAACAGGGTTTCATGGTTTTAGTGTAATGAAATATGGTTCTATGGTTTTATTTATTCTTGGGTGGTGGTTTCAATTGCTTTTTTGGTTTCAATTTATTGAAACATGATTTTCTGGTTTCATCTGTGTATGGTTTCAATTGTTTTGTTCAGTTTTGGTTTCATGGTTTTATTGGTGTGTGTTTTTAAATTTTTTGAAACATGCTTGTGGAGGTTCGATTGGTTCAAATAAGTTCCCGCATGGTTCGACTTGGTTTTAGTGGTTTCAAATAAAGTTCAATTTAGTTTCAAAATTCGTGGTTTCAATTGTTTGAAACATGTTTGTGTGGTTTCAATTTAGTGAAACATGGTTTTGTGGTTTCATTTGTTCATGCTTGTTTGTTTCAATTGTTTCAAACATTTTTTGTGGTTTCAATTGTTTATGACATGCTTGTGTGGTTTTGGTTGTTTCAAACATGTTTTTGTGGTTTCAATTGTTTCAAAGATGCTTGTGCGGGTTCAATTTATTGAAACATGGTTATGTGGTTTTATTTGTTCTTGGGTGGTGGTAATTGTTCTGAAACATGCTTTCTAGGTTTCGCTTTGTTTGAAACATATTTTTGTATTTTAAATTGTTCGAAACATGATGGTGTGGTTTCAGTTGTTTGAAACATCTTTTTTTGGTGGTTTGAATTGGTTCAAACATGTTATTGTTTTTCAATTGTTTTAAAATAGGGTTTTCTGGTTTTAGTATAATGAAACGTGGTTCTATGGTTTCATTTGTTATTGGGTGGTGGTTTCAATTGCTTTTGTGGTTTCAATTTATTGAAACATGGTTTTGTGATTTCATAGCGTGTCCGATGAAGCGTTAGCGGATAGCATGCACTCTATGTCACAAGCTCGATTTGTAAACCAGTTGGAGCACGGATGATGCAGCGATGCTTCCGGCGCTCCACGATGTCCATGAGCGCGGTTTAGAGGGAGTTGAACTTCGCCTTGTGCACCAAGAGATCCTCGCTCTCGTCATTCGAGTTGTAGTCGTTCGCAGGAGTAAGCTCGTGGACGACCAGCAGGAGCAGGACCGCGCGCGATGATTTTGTTTAGCAAGAGCTCCTCGACATCGTCTGCGGCAGGGTCGAACAGCAACACCGCCCTTGCAGGAGAGGTCGCGCGGGTGCGCCCTAGCGCTCCACGACCGCGTCTCTACTTGGAGCAACGCCAGCGTACCTCCTCCAACGACGACAGCAACGGGCGAGCTCGCAAGCCAGAGCTCCTGCCGCAGCGCGGAGAAGCGTGGCCGCATCCGCGTCCGCCCAAATCACGGCACGATTAGCCGGCCATGCCATCCGGACGAAGCTTGCCGTCCGTCAGATACCACCAAGTCGGGTCCGACATTTTCAATAATTGTGAAACAAGACTAAAATTGTGAAACATGTTCCTGTATCAATTTATTGAAACAAGACAAGAATGTAAAACCTGTGAAAAATATTGAAAAACGTGAATTAAAACATGGTTTTTAATCAATTGTTTCATTTGTACCAAAGACATAACCTAGCTAGGTTTCAATATGGGTACAAATTCCAGTGCGAAATCTGCGGGCATATTTCATGAAGTAATTATCTAATTCATAACTGTGAGTTATACTCACAACGAAATTTTATTGAAATTGGTGTGGAACTTCACCGAAAAATCTATATTTACATATGAAAAATTATGAAGACAATCATCTAGGATGGTTTCAGATGGAGTAACAGAGAAGCAAAGGAAAAACAAACTGCTGCGCGAAAAACAAACTACTGCGCTCCACGCACGACGGAATCGCACGTGCGCAGCTCTGCCAGCGACCGCACGCGCCCAAGCCTACGGCAGCTCTAGCCGCACCGCCCGCGCGCCGTTCTCCGCCAGCTCCGGCCAGGCCGCCCGCGCGCCGTACTCCGGCCTCCGCCAGCTCCGGCTGCGCCGCCCGCGCGCCGTACTCCGCCCTCTCCGAGCTCGCGCCGGCGTCGTGGTCCGAGGCTTCCTCTCGTGGTCGTGGTCTGGTCGGCGCGCAGCTCAAGCTCCGGCCGTCACTGTGCCTCGCGCGCACCGGCAGCCACCTGGCTCGCCCACGAGATCGCCGCCGCCTCGCCACGGTCAAGATCCGACGAGAGAGGCGATGGAGAAAATTCTGGAAAAGAAGAGAGAGAGTCGCGCGTGGCGTTGTGGGCAGATATTTCGAGAGAAGTGGGGTCCATACGGGCGGTGAGCGGTTGACGGAGAGGACGGAAGCAGAAAACGAAAAACACGAACCCTGATGCGCTCGCGAAGGACGTGTGGTTGATTCTACACCGGTACGTACCGGCGCCGGTAGGAAGAAGTTTTGTGAGATGGACTGTTTTTGTTTAGTTAAGAGTAGTACTATGTTTTTTTAGACCGATTATTATATATAACGGCCCAAAATGGGAACAGAACCGAACGCCGTGGCTTTCCTTACCCGTTCTAGCTGCCTTTAATTTACGTCTCGTACCGTCGTACTACGTGGCCCACTCTATCTCCGCATGACTACATCCCCATCCCCTCCCCCCGGCACTTCCATCTGAATTTGCAACCCCAAATTTTGCACAGCATGTTAAAAAACATACTTACTGTACTACTGTGTACGTATGGCCCACGACGATTCTGCATCTATCATACCTTGCGGTCCATCCATGACCCATATAAGATTTTTTTAACGGAAGAGCTAATATATTATATTAAGATCTGAAACAAAGTACAGTATAGCTCATACAACTTTTACTCTGAAGAGCAGAGTCGAACCTACAGCCTAGATGCACACAAGAGAAAAAGATTGCTGAAAACTGTCTAAGCCGAAGAACACAAATGGAGCCTGCCAGGGTGCCCGTTGAGAACATGGACTCGCCAAACCTGCAAATAAGTTCTTCAAGGGCCTCACAAAACCTGGCCAACCAGAAAGCCAACGGCTCAACCAACACTTGAGAAGGCACAGGAACACGAGGTTGTAATTGAGTTGTAGATGTTGAGGAAGCTTCACCGAGCTCAACACAGAGAAATCTTCATCGCCAAACCTGGGGAGCGACATCGAAGACGAACTCACCTGTCTCCGGCGCATACATCCGAGCGAAATGAAGATAGCCAAGACAGCCTTGACAGCAATATGCAGTTGATCCTTTGTGTAGCAGCTAGACCGAAGAGCTAGATCCAATCGAGTGAGATTGGTAGGCAGATGTAAACCTTGTGGAGCAGCAAAAAATCAAATCACTGTCTCCTCTGATCTCCAACACGGGCCATTAAAGATTTGAGCATCTTTGCCATCTCCATCACCGCGATGGTCTAAGCAAATAAGCATTAGAATAAAGCTTTGCCCCAAAAAATCCCTTCTTGAGGAAAGGGAGTCAGGAAAAGTAGCCAACTCCTCCATCCCCTCGCCGCCACGGCCGTCCGGAGGAAGAAGAAAGAGTCGCCCCTCCCCACCACTAAGCCTCACCCCTTCCACCACGGCCAGCCAGGCGAGGCAGAGAAGAAACTTCCCCTCTCTCCCCAAGATGGAATCGAAACTCCCCCTTTTCAATCCAGAACAACCTCATGGGCGCCTCATCTCCGAAATCAGTGGCGCATCCACCACACTAGCAACAACATATAGCAGAGGAGGGAACGAGGATCCGGACCACCATCGAGATCTCAAAAAGGGATTTAGCAGGAGGGAGACGATTCCTTCACCTTCCAATGGCTTCACCCTCTGAAGCTCCAGGAGGAAGAGGAGGCTCGTCTCCGGCCATCGGAAGTAGCTCGTGTGCCGCCACAGCCAACTCCCGTACGACATGATGCCAAACCCCATCGTGGGAGACCTAAACCGATTCAAACTACAAGAGGTACTGTACAAGGAGGCCAGGCCACCTCTCCCGAACCCACCCACGATGGCGGCGCCACCGGAGGAGGGGAGAGGGGCCGGGAGTGTAGGGGTTCGCGTATGAAAATAATAAATTGTACCCTACGCCCCGAAGCCCTGATGTTGTGTAACATCTCAAAAATATTAATCAAGCTTATCACGATCTAATCACCCAAGTTTAGGGTTAACAAAATCTTTTATCTTTAAACTTGATATGAATGCATGTGTGAATTGTATTAATGCATGTATGCTTGCAATTTCCATGCTTGATTGCTACAAAGGTTAATGATTAGTTTAAAAAGGTTTACTACATTATCTAGATCATTTACAAGCAAAATCAAATAAAAGAAAAAAAATCAAAAATAAGGCAGATGACCCTATGGTCACTTTTGCCATTATCAACCACTAGGACCACTTTAGGTGTCTCTAATAAAAGATTTTCAACAGAAACAATTCCAATTCTTTTCACCCCTTGCTAGACCAAGTAAAAGTGAATACAAGCAAACTTTACAAAATGGCAGAAACTATTTTCAAATCTATTTAAGAGGCATTGCAAAATTGAATCAAGTTCAGATGCCTAGATCATCACTTTTCAAAAACCATTCAAACCACTTCCACTTGACAAATCCTAGCAACCATAGACTACTAAGCAAGTACTCAGATTACTCACCAAAATTCATTCATAAATTTCAAAGTTAATTTCATGCGACCATTAAGTCGAACACTTAGCAGGCAGAGTACAACCTCAACCACTATACACTGTTTTGATCTATCAATTCCTCACAAATTGTACTGCAATCAACTCAATATCTTGCCCATGATCATTCCTAGTCCTTGGCCATGCAGTGGAGAGGCTCATCTCCACCGTTGCACCAGCGGCATGCCCATGCCGAGCCAGCCATGCTGGTCGACCATGAACCAGTCGCTGCGCGCCGCGCCGCCCTCTCCCACGACACCTAGACAATAGCCGTGACCTCACCGCCACCCCCTGTCCACCCCTTGACCAACGGCGAGAGGTGGAGACACTGGAATTGCCGTGCCCATTTAAGCCACTGCCATGCCGAGTTCACGACGGAGCGCCGCAGCCGCCTCGCACACACACGTCGCGCCTCGCTCTCTCCGCTCGTACCCGCAGTCGCCGTGGCACCAGTGACCTCGCAGACATGATCGCTCACCGCCGCGCGCCCCGTGACCACCGTACCAAGTGACGAACACCCGCGTACCCAAACAGAGCACCGACATTGCCCGACCGACCGAGACCGACCCTTGCCGTGCCGTCATGAGCGTGACGATCGCCGTAGTACCCCGCATCTGTTGGGTTCGCAGCATAGAAAACAAAAAATATCCTACGATGAGAACTATACGCCAAGATCTATCTACTAGATACAAGCAATGGGTGAATATACATCCATAGAGAACTTACCCTCAAAGACAACAAAGTTTTGTTAACGAGTTGGAACTCGTGGATGATGTAGTCGTACGCTTGCCGATATCAAGATCTTGTGGAAGTCCTAGCGCCGCAAATCAGCAGCGCATCCGTCCTCACACACACGTTCAGGCCACCGAACAACCTCCACCTCCTCGCTCCAGCGAATCAGCAACTCCTTCCAGATGCAATGCCACCGGAAACATGTATCTCGCTAATCCGAGACCATGGGGGAATATATCTAGAGGGGGAGAGAGATCCTTCACAAGGAGGTTTGCTTTATGAGGGAGGAGAGGGGGGCCTTTTATAGGAGAGGGGGATCCTCCCCTCCCATGGCCGGCGCCCATGAGGGGTGCCCCCACCTCTTCCTCATTCATGTGGTGGAAGCTCCACTCACATCAATTTAGCCTCCACCCAAAGTTCCACTCACATGCACTAAATTTCTACCAAATTTAATGCAACTCTCATTTAATAAAACTATTTTATTTATTTTATTCAGAATTTTGTTAATTACTTTAATTAACAAAAAATCACATAAAACCCCTTGTAACATTTCAATATCACATGCAGAACCAGTTTTTGCAATTTCACCCGAAACAATTCCGGTTTCCATCGAAATAATTCCAGCGCTTTGCAATTCTTTCGTCTGAAACATATGTGCTCCAAAATGGTGTTTGGCCACCCTTAAGTGTGTCACCCTATGGTTCGCGAATAATTCTGACATGATTGAGACTCCTCTCAAATCAATAATCAGAAGCAAGACCTGGAGATCCATACTGACCCCCTCACATTCAACGATGACTTCTGTGATCGTGAGAACCTTTAACGCTAGTAATTTAATCCCTTTGTTTCATGATATATTACATGTTCAAGATTCGATCATCGGTATGCAAATACCTAGTTTGATCTCGTTACCGACATGCACTCTTTTCTCATTCCCGTGATATAACATTCTAGTGATCACATCACTTGCTTGCAAGCTATCTTAATGTGATATCACCGAGAGGGCCCAGAGTATATCTATCCGTCATCAAGATTGAAAAATTCCACTCTTGATCCATGAGCCTCAACATAACATCTTCGTAGTATCTGAACCCACCTTTATAGTCACCCTTTTACGGTGTGACGTTTGATGTTATCAAGTTACTCTTTTGATGTCAGCAATTAACATGATCTCATGGTCTAAGGATAAAGATTACTTTGTATGATGTTATAGCAATATAAACATGATGACTTTGATCGTAATGCTATACTTCGGATGAATGTTCATCACATCATTTCACAAATGTTGTGACCTCGTTATTAACAACATCCAATGTCCATGATTAGGAAACTTTGATCATCTTGTTAATCAACGAGCTAGTTTATAAGAGAGGCATAACTAGGAACCTTTTATTTGTTTATTAAACACACATGTATTGAAGTTTCCTATCAATACAATTATAGCATGCAAAATAAACATCTATCATATACAAGGAATACATAATAATAACTTTATTATTGCCTCTCAGGGCATATTTCCTTCAGTCTCCCACTTGCACTAGAGACAATAATCTAGTTCACATAGTGATAAATCTAACACCCATGGAGTTCTGGTGTTGATCATGTTTTGCCCTAGGGAGAACTTTAGTCAACGGATCTGCTACATTTAGGTCCGTGTGTACTTTACAAATCTTTATATCTCCATCCTTGACATGCTCGCGGATGGAGTGAAACCGGCGCTTAATATGCTTGGAATTCTTGTGAGACCTTGGTTCCTTGGCGTTGGCTATGGATCCATTGTTGTCACAATAGATCACCATTGGGTCCAATACACTAGGAACCACACCTAGTTCCGTTATGAACTCCTTCATCCAAACCGCTTCCTGCGCCGCTTCTGAAGCAGCAACATATTCCGCCTCCATCGTTGATCCAGCCACCATAGGTTGTTTGGAACTCCTCCAACTAACTGCTGCTCCCTTCAAGAGAAATACATATCCGGATTGAGACTTAGAGTCATCCGGATCAGTGTCAAAGCTAGCATCGACATAACACTTAGCGACTAGCTCTTCTTCACCTCCGTATACAAGAAACATATCCTTAGTTCTTCTTAAGTACTTAAGGATATTCTTGACCGCTATCCAGTGTTTTGAACCTAGATTAGATTGGTACCTACTAGTCAAACTAATAGCATGTGGCACATCCGTTCTTGTACATAGCATGGCGTACATTATAGAGCCTATGGCTGAGGCATAGGGGATCTTATCCATTATCTCTCTTTCTTCCACCATAGCCAGACTTTGAGTCTTACTCAATGTCTTGCCTTGCAACATAGGTAAAAAAACCCTTCTTACTTCCGTCCATATTAAACTTGTTTAATATCTTATCAAGGTATGTACTTGGCGATAGCCCAATTAGGCGCCTTGATCTATCTCTATAGATTTTAATGCCTAATATGTATGAAGCTTCACCAAGGTCCTTCATCAAAAATTTGCTGTTTAGATAACTTTTAACACTGTTTAAAAGATCTATATCATTTCCAATCAATAATATGTCATGCACATATAATATTAGAAGTTCCACATTTCTCTCACTCACTTTCTTGTAAATACAAGCCTCTCCATAAGTTTGGACAAATCCAAACTCTTTGATCACCTCATCAAAGCGGAGATTCCAACTCCGGGATGCTTGCTTCAGTCCATAGATGGATCGCTGAAGCTTGCATACCTTATCAGCATCCTTAGGATCGACAAAACCCTTAGGTTGTATCATATACAACTCTTCTTCAATATTACCATTGAGGAACGCAGTTTTGACATCCATCTACCATATTTCATAATCGAAATATGCAGCGATTGCTAACATAATCCTAACCGACTTTGGCATCGCTACAAGAGATAATGTCTCATCATAGTCAACTCCTTGAATTTGTCGAAACCCTTTTGCGACAAGTCGAGCTTTATAGATGGTCACATTACCATCAACATCAGTTTTTCTTTTGAAAATCCATTTATTCTCAACGGCCTTTTGATCGTGAGGTAAGTCCACCAAGGTCCAAACCTGGTTTTCGTACATGGATTCCATCTCGGATTTCATGGCTTCTAACCATTTGTTGGAATCCGGTCTCATCATTGCTTCTTCATACATTGCATGGTCATCTATTTCATCAATCATGAAATTTATAACAGGATTTCCATACAGTTCAGGAGCTGCACGTGTTCTGCTTGACCTGTAAGGTTCGGTAGTATCCTCTTTCAGAGTTTCGTGATTATTATCATTAGCTCTCTCTCCATCAGGTGAAGTCAACTCTGAAACAATTTCCAGTGTTGCGCCACTCGCTATTTCATGAAGAGAAGGTTCAATAACCTCTTCGAGTTCTACCTTCCGACTACTCACACCTTTCGCGAGAAACTCCTTCTCAAGAAAGGATCCATTCTTGGCAACAAAAACCTTGCCCTCGGATCTGTGATAGTAGGTATACCTAATCGTTTCTTTAGGGTATCCTATAAAGACGTATTTTTCTGCTTTGGGTTCGAGTTTATCCGGCTGAAGTTTCTTCAGATAAACATCGCATCCCCAAACTTTAAGAAATGACAACTTAGGTTTGTTTCCAAACCATAATTCATACGGTATCGTTTCAACGGATTTAGATTGTGCCCGATTTAAAGTGAATGCAGCGGTTTCTAGTGCATAACCCAAAAATGACAGTGGCAAGTCAATTAGAGACATCATAGATCGAATCATATCTAATAAAGTACGATTACGACGTTCTGACACACCATTACGTTGTGGTGTTCCGGCAGGTGTGAGTTGTGAAACTATTCCACGGTCTTTCATATGTGTGCTAAACTCGTAACTAAGATACTCTCCTCCACGGTCGGACCGCAGAAATTTGATCCTTTTGTTACGATGATTTTCCACTTCGTTCTGAAATTCTTTGAACTTTTCAAAGGTTTTAGACTTATGTTTCATCAAATAGATATACCTGTATCTACTCAAATCATCTGTGAAAGTAACAAAATAATGATATCCACCTCCCGCCGACACACTCATTGGTCCACATACATTAGTATGTATGATTTCTAATAAATCTGTCGCCCGTTCCATTGAACCAGAAAACGGTGTTCTAGTCATCTTGTCCATAAGGCATGGCTCACATGTATCAAATGATTCAAAATCAAGTGATTCCAAAAGTCCATCTGACGAGGGTTTAACTCGTCAATGCCCATTGTTATGGACTTGGGTTTTGGAGAAGGAGGGAGCGCTGGAGACATCTATCGGCTAACAGACAAGCACACATGGGACAAAGATTTACCCAGGTTCAGGCCTCGTAGAGGTCCCTACTCCTGCTTGTCTGCTCGTGGAATTATCGAAGGAGTCGAAAGTTACAATGGTGCATAGATGCAATCTGGCGAGGGTTGTGGAAACTAGGGTTGCGTGTGTCCTCCTCGCCGCCCCCTCCTAGCCTTTATATAGATAGGCTAGGTCTCGGGTAGCAGGTCGAGTCGGTTACAAGTTAGGGTTTTTCCCTTTCAAACTTTCTATCTTTAGCTTCTTCTTGTTATTCAAGCAATCGAGAGTCTGCAGATTACTCGAATCCTTCATTTTGGGCCTTGGCGACACCGTGGGCCTATACGTATTCAGACCGTATATACCAAGGTCGAGTACCTGTAGAGTATACCCATGTCAGTAGCCCCCGAGTGTCTAGTGGAATCGCAGATTTGACTGGGGACTTTTGAAGTCTTTCGAGTGCCTGAATGAGTATATATTTTGACTGCTTTTATTTGTGTCATAGGGATTGTTGATATGCGTGCCTGATGTAACCAAAGTATCGATATCAATTAACCACCTTAGGGTGAAACAACGCAATCTACTCGAACTCGAGTCCCCGGACTCGAATCCGGAAAAGTGCTGGCGTAATTCGACTCAAGCCGCGGAGGTCTTACAGTCAATTCGATTATATGGGTGTGAGCACTCGACGCGTCCGTCAAGGAATGTTCATCGTACCTGTAGGCACGGATATATTTCTGGTAGTGCGCAGCTAAATGCGTTGCCAGGCCTTATTCCGGTCTTACCTTCACGCTATAAGCGCGACATCTGAATTTTATCATCGCGGAGACGATTCGGGTGACCCAGGAGATGCAGTCTCTTTGTAGGGAAAATTATGAGGCGATGTCGCCATGAGTTTCGAGTATGGATGTTATCGACACATAGTTTTTGCATAAATAATCATAGGGTACGCGACCAGCGCTCCCTATGGGAGTAGCCCCCAAGTGCCTGGTTGAGTCGAAGACTCAGGCAGGGACTAAAGAATCATTTTGCGACTGCTGTCGTCTTTTGCTTGTTTCAGTCGAATTTGTTTCCGGCGCTCCCTATGGGAGTAACCCATGTCCATAATCGAATCGTATTTCGAGTGGTTGGGTTCGCCTTTTGATTGTCCTTATTCCTGCAAAAAGAAAATCGTAGGGTGCGCGGCCAACGCTCCCTATGGGAGTAGCCCCCGAGTGCTTGGTGGAGTCGAAGACTCCAGCAAGGACTAAAGTAGTCGAATTTTTTTGCTCCGTAGCTTTGATGACGTCAGTGCTGACGCTTGTATGACCTCAGTTGCCCGCGTGAGCGAGTTTGACGGGACGTGATGAGCAGTGGGTCCTACTTCCTGACTTTGATTTGACTGGGCGTGCGTAATCTTTATTTTCACTGCGTCTCCTCGATTTCCGTTCGTAATGGGAGTAGGGGAGGGACGGTTCGCACTTCCCCTTCTCCACGTGTCCAACACGATGTGTGCCACGCGTCCAATAGGGTTTTTCTAAGCCGTTGGATTGCATCTTCCAGGGGTTAAGTAGCGGCAC
The DNA here is from genome assembly GCA_023614405.1 of Avena insularis. NCBI lineage: Eukaryota > Viridiplantae > Streptophyta > Magnoliopsida > Poales > Poaceae > Avena > Avena insularis. The sequence goes on along the minus strand of CM042686.1, from coordinate 426,547,708 downwards.
CACAGCGGTAATTTTCCCATCTGTGCTCATTCTTTCTTGCTGCCATCGCCATTGCTGCTACTCCTCTGCTTTTTCCTGCACCCGTTTCCTTCATGACGCTGGACCAGCTCCGCTCATTCCCGAGCTACTTTCTTCGCTCAGATCGCCGTCGTGCAATGGGGAAGAAGAAGGGAGGCGCTGCCACTGATTCCGTGGCCACTGTTGCCGCGGCGAAGAAAAAGGGCGGCTCCGCCGCTGTGGGCACCAGCACCGCCGCCGGCGGGAAGAAAAAGGCTGCGGGCACCCGCGTCACAAATGGTGTGTGGCGCCCTTCCATCATCAAGGCGTCTAATCTCCGTCTTATTCGCCAAGACGGAGTGCTGTTCACGGCAGTCGCCGATGCACGCGTCCCCATCGGTGAGACCATTCCTGCTCCTCCCGCTGGTTTTCGAGTGATGTTTCTTGCATTCATCATTCGCGGTCTTTCCTTGCCTCTTCACCCCTTTTTTAGGGGTCTTCTTTGTTTCTACGGGCTCCAGCTCCATCAGCTGTCCCCAAATTTGATCCTCCACATCTCTTGCTTCATCACACTCTGCGAGTGCTGGCTCGGAATCGAGCCACACTTTGGCCTTTTCAAGCGCATCTTCAAATTGAAGCGCCAGTCTGCAACTAGCTCTTTAGTTTACGATGTAGGTGGTTGTGGAATCCACGTCGACCCATCCGCCACCTACTTCGACATCAAGCTCACGACGTCCATCCAAGGGCGGAGGGACAAATGGTTCTACATCCGTGACCAGAAGGCCAAAGATGAGCACTTTGGACTCGCACCCTTCGATCCTGTGACGCCGTGCAGGAGGATGCGCTCCTGGAAGAACGTAGTCATGCCTGGCAAGCTCGCGGAGACAGACGTGCTGTCAACACCCGGATTTTTCATCCCAGATGCCCGTTATGCCATACCTCGCAATCCCAGGATTACCATTTTTGCGAGACATAACGGATTGGATATCACAGTACATCATCCATTACAAACCATACATAAGGTTTTACACAAATACGGATCTCATGATCCAGTCTTTAATACAACAAGAAGCGGAAATAAACGATAGCGTAGCGGTGGGGTCCATCTTCAGGGGCACAGGATATGCTGACGAAGGCAGATAGTCCTAGTTATCATAGCCGTCCTGCTGACCATCATCTTGATAATCTCCTTCATAGTCTGGCCATGATAATAGCCAGGGACAAAAGCCATGAGTACTCTTTAAGTACTCGCAAACTAATACTAACAAGGATTGTAATACTAAGGTAAAGTACTGAATTTAAAGAACCACTATCAAGTTAAGTTTGAAACCTAAGCTGAGTTCTGAAGCAAGAACAAATAAATTAAAGTTCTAGAATCACTTAAGTTGGGAAGCTATTATCATCTACACAACCCTATTGTGGTCAAGTAAAAGTTCATCATTCATTTCAAGTTATTTAGAAAACATCTGACAACGAAACAGTATGGCCATTCCAACTGTCCATAACCGTGGACGCGGCTATTCGAATAGTTTGACACTCTGCAGAGGTAGTACATTTTCACCACAAGATTCGATACATCTGTCAGGGATAACCCTGAATCATCATACTTAGTATGCAGATAATCAAACATAACCTTCCCTTTACACACCCTAGTACAAGCACCTCTCCTATGAGCATGGCCTCCCAACCATGACCATCAGTCATCTTGGGCACTACATAGGTGGACATAATTGAGAGGTAGCCTCAGCTCAAACCTCTCCCGTGAGGAACTAATACTAATGCATATAAATTTCCAGCTAAGCCTTACCCAATTCAGTTAATGTGGTTGTACGGTAAATTTGGAATGGTATCGCATCCGAATCCAACCATCAGTTTTATAAAAGGGTTAAGGCTCATGCCTTATCTTTTTCATCATCATCAACCCATTGTGTTTCTCAACACATGTCAAAACATCTCAATAGAATGACTCATCATTCCAAGGTTTTCATAACTCATTTTCACCAAGTGTTCCCATCTAAAGTGACTCAAGTTTTGATCTATTCTAAAATACTAAGTTAAGAGTGTTCACTAAGGTGGAAAGATGGGATCAATCTCATGCCATAGAATGACATCTAAAGGTTTCTAAGTAGGTCAAGTTTTATACTCTTTATGCTACCTTCAAAATTAATTAAAGAACTTGGTGTAACTAAGGGGGTAAAACTTGTTAATAAGACTTGAGGTACTAAGAGTTAAAGTGGTGTGATCAAAGTATGCTTAAGGCATCTTTACTAAACTATCTAGTTTTATTCTAGCTTGCTACAATAGCTTACTAAAGCATGTTTGCAAGGGTTAGCTTGCCACTAATAGCTTGCCTTGGTTGGTGCAGTGGTTGAAGTTTTATTCTTCTTCTTCTTCTTGGTAGAACTCCTCCTCCTCGAAGGCTGGATCGGTACTATTGTCTAGAAATACATAGGGAGTGCACAATCACCAAACAATCCTTAACTAGGCTAAGTATTATTCTAAACCACACGATTGATGATCTATTATCATCACAAGCATCACAAGTTTAATTCAATAGTTTCAACCTTTTTATTTTGGAAAAGTAATTTCTACTCATTGAAATATTAACTAAAATTTAATATTCACCACCAAAATATGGGATCATGTGGACACATGTCCTCACCACATATTCTAACATGTGGGAATGAGATTTAAAGGTTGGATCAATATTACTTTGGTTTAAGTTCATTATTTAATGATTTAAAGTGACTAGAAATGCCTATATAGCATTATTTTGGTACTAGTCCAAAGTCACTGCCTGTAAACCTTAATATTATTACATATTTGGATAGATATAATGAAATGTGATTTTTGAGAGTTGGAATCAACTCAAAAGCTAACTTGGTTGATTTTACAAAAATGTTTCAAGTTACAAAAGCTTCTGTCTTCTTATTTTTATTAGGAGAAATCTATAACTCTAAATGAATTAAATCCAACGGGCTTGGATAGAGCATTTCAATATCTTTCAGACAAAATTAGTTTCATGTAATTTGGATTTGTCAAACTCACAAAATTGAATTTTGAAACACTGGACATAAACTATATTCTAACTAAAAAGAAAAACCTAGATTTGAATCTACGGGCTTGTGCGGGAAAGGAAATGGGCCGGCCCAGTGGCGCTACACGGCACGGGGCTCAGCTGACAGGAGGGGTCCACTTGTCAGCGGCACTTAAAACGCGAAACGGTACGCGCGCTGTGGGCCATGCGATTAGAGGCTAGATCTACGGCTGAGGGTCGTCGTCGACGACGGACGGGTCGCCGGCGAGCTCGAACCCTAGTGGCTCGGTGGGGGTCTACTGGGGGCGTACCAGGGCTCTAGCGGGGTCGGCGATGCGGGCGAACAAAGTGGAAGACGACGGCGAGGCGAGGCGTGGTCGCGGCGGAGCTTGGGGTGGCCGGAATCAACGACACCCTTCTTCTCCAGAGGCGGCGGCTCCGGCTCCAATTCCGGCGAGCTGCTGCTCCACTTGCTCCGGCGAGGCGTGGTTGAGGTTCAAAGAGGTGAGGGGAGTGGAATGGTGTGAGTCTTTGGTGCTGGGGAGGGCTCCTTTTATAGGCTCGACGGTGAGACCGAGCGGGATGGGCGGTCGATGGTGGCGACATGGCTACGGCGAGCTAGCGGCATGGCTGGGGATGGCGATCGACGGGCGGTCCCCTGGCGGTGCTCTAGTGCTTCAATGCGGCCGTAGGGGCGGTGGCATGCGGTCGGGGTGAGGTGGCGCTCTGCGCGGCCGAAGCGGCTGTGTCCACGGCGAGCGGTGACTGTGGGGCTTTGGGCAGTGAACGGAGGTGTCTAGGTGTTCTCTAGGTCGAGGCGAGTGGGCATGGGCTGGTGTCGGCAGCACGGCCAGTGCCTGGGCGGGCGCGCTGTCGGCATGGTTTGGTGGCACTGGCGGGTTCTTCTCTGTGGTCCATGGCTGCTCTTGGCTCAGGCAAGGGATGAGAGAGAGGCGGTGCTGGCTACCTCCTAGACATGGAGAGGAAAGAGGAGGTGGTCTGCTGCAGCAGGGCAAGTTTGGCCGGCCAGGGTGGTGCTCGGCATGGCATTGCCTTGCCACTAGGGTGTAGGGGATGGGTTGAAAATGGCATGGTTTGATCAGAGGGGGACATAGAGATTAAATGGAGATCAAATGGGGGAAAAACTTTGTTCAAAACAATGAGCTAGGATTAGAGGTGTGATTCTGCCTGCCAAGTGTTTGATGAAATGGCCGCAAGAGAAAAAGTTTTGAATTTTGAGTTCAAAATTTTTGGGTGATCTCCACTAGTGCTAGGTAGTCTCTGGTTGCAAGGGTTTTGAAAATGGAGCTCAAATACATGGTTTTTGAAATAGGGGTGATCTATGCATATGCATTAGATTCAATTTTAAACTGTCATTTAAAATAGTTAACAGAAGGTTTTTAGTAGATCAAAAGGTGGGCCTTGGTACCTCATTATGTGTACTAGCAAGGGGTGTAAAGATCAAGAATTGTTTCTGTTAAGAATTGAGTACTAGGAATAGCCATAGTAGGTATGAGAGTTAAATTTGTCCAAATGACCATTCCTTCATTTTAATTCTTTTTGATTTGATTTTCTTTAGGAAAAGTTTGGGAATGATGTAGATGATGTTTAAATCACCGAAGAAACATTTTAGAAGCAAAGGACCACACAATCATGGCAATTCAAAACAACTCCTATTTTAAATGCACACATATATGAATGCTTTAATTTTAAATATGGAAAAGTTTTTGTTAATCCTAATTTTGGATGATTTGATCTTTGATAAACTTGGATTGAAGTTTTGGGATGTTACAAACCTTCCCCCCTTAAATAAATTCTCGTCCCGATATTTACAAGAAAACTAGGAACTAAAGAGATCTGGGAACTCTGTCCTAATGTAATCCTCGCGTTCCCAAGTGGCTTCCTCCTCGGTATGGTTGCTCCACTGAATCTTGAGAAACTTGATACTCCTGGTCTTGGTGGTTCTGTAGGCTTCCTCTAAGATACGGATGGGCACTTCCCGATAGGTCAGGTCATTGTTGATTTCCACTGCTCTGTGATCGATATTCTTGAAAACTTCAGTCTTCTCAGGCACTTCCAAGCATTTGCGAAGTAACGAGATATGGAACACATTGTGGATGGCTGACATCTCTTCAGGCAATTCCAGCTGATACGATACTTCTCCTCGGCGGTTCAGAATCTTGAAAGGTCTGATATATCTGGGAGCTAACTTTCCCTTCAGACTAAAGCATTGGGTTCCCTTCAATGGTGAAACCTTGAGATATACGAAATCTCCGACATTGAAAATCAGGTCTCTCCTTCTCTTGTCGAGATAGCTTTTACATGCGGATTGGGCGGTCTTGAGGTGCTCACGAACTTTGTGAACTTTCTCTTACGCTTCTCGAGAATGTCGGGTCCAAAGATCGACTCTCTCCTACTTGCGACCAATTCAAAGTGCGACACTCTCTTAGTATAGGAATTCAAATGGCGCCATCTGCAAACTAGCTTGATAACTGTTGTTATATGAGAATTCGTGAAAGGCGGCGGTCTTCCCATTTTGATCCGTATTCAACACACAAGCTCTAAGCATATCCTCCAAGATCTGTTTGACTCTCTCAGACTATCCATCTGCTTGCGGGTGATAAGCGGTCTGAAGTTCAACTTGGTTCCTAAACCTTCTGAACTTTCGCCAAAATCTTGAAGTAAACCGGTTCCTCGATCGTCGATGGTCTTGGGGGTTCCATGCAGACTAAAAATCCTAGCAATGTACAGCTCTGCTAGTTTTGCACTCTGGTAGGTTGTCTTGACTGGTATGAAGTGGGCTACCTTGGATAGTCTGTCAACTATGACCCAGATTGAGTCATTTCCCCTACTAGAAGTAGGTAAACCGGTGATAAAGTCCATTCCGACGGAATCCCATTTCCATTCCGGAATTTGCAATGGTTGCAACAATCCTGCAGGTCTCGATGCTGCTTTGACTCTTTGACAGATGTCACACTTGGCGATGTAGCCGATCTCTCTCTTCATCTTGTGCCACCAAAATTGCTCTTTCAAATCGATACATCTTTGTTCCTCCGGGTGGATAGAATAAAGAGTATCATGAGCTTCCTTCATGATAATTTCCTTCAGCTCAATCTGGCACATGAATCGTCCCTTGTACCATAGTACACCTTCTTCGTCTTCGGTGAATCCAGGTACTTTGCCTGTACCAATACGATGTTTGATTCCGTCGATACTTTCATTCCCCTTCTGGGCTTCCTTGATTTGGATAATCAAAGTGGGTTGAAGTTCAATGCTAGCGAGGAATCCTTTGCTAACTAACTCAGTCTTGAACTGCTCCAACTCCTCATACAAACTTGGTTGCTTCTCTTTGATCATGGTGTTCAGCCTACATGGCAATCTGCTAAGAGCATCCGCTACCACATTGGCTTTGCCGGGGTGATAGTGAATGTCAAGGTCATAATCCTTGATTAACTCTATCCATCTTATTTGCCTCATATTCAACTCCTTCTGGGTGAAGATATACTTCAAGCTCTTATGATCTGAGTAAATCTCACAGCGATTACCCATCAAATAATGACGCCATGTCTTCAACGCTAGAACCACCGCTGCTAGCTCAAAATCATGGGTAGGATAGTTCTGCTCATGCTGCTTGCTTGTCGAGACAGAATCTGTGATGACTTTGCCTTCTTGCATCAATACACATCCTAGACCAATCTTTGATGCATCACAATACACATCAAACGGATTCTTGATGTCGGGCATGATCAAAATTGGGGCTGATATTAATCTCTTCTTCAGCTCCTAGAAACTGGCTTCACACTTGTCTGTCCATTCAAACTTCTTGTCCTTCTTCAACAATTGGGTCATTGGTCCGGCTATGCTCGAGAATCCTTCTACGAATTTGCGGTAATATCCCGCTAATCCGAGAAATGAACGAACTTGGGTTTGATTGGTTGCGGCTTCCCATTCTTCGACATCTTTGATCTTGCTGGGATCAATAGAGACTCCTCCGGCAGACACAATATGTCCTAGGAATCCTACTTCTCTCAGCCAAAACTCACATTTGCTGAACTTGGCATATAACTGATGCTCTCTCAGGGTTTCTAGGATGATTCTCAGATGTTGCTCATGCTCTTCTTCTGACTTGGAGTAGATAAGGATGTCGTCGATAAACACAACTACAAACTTATCTAAGAAATTCATAAAGATCTTATTCATGAGATTCATGAAATAAGCAGGGGCATTGGTTAATCCAAAAGACATAACCAGATACTCATTATAGACCATAGCGAGTAGTAAAGGCGGTCTTCAGAATATCCGTTGCACGAATCTTAAGTTGGTGATAACCAGTCCTAAGATCAATCTTTGAGAATACCTGAGCTCCTATCAACTGATCAAATAGATCCTCTATCTTTGGAAAGGGGTACTTGTTCTTGATGGTGACATCATTCAACTTCTGAAGTACGTAGATACGTACAGCTGTGTTCGTACAGCAGACGGTTGCCTCCATCCTTCTTGTCGATGAATAGCACTGGTGATCTCCATGGCGATGCGCTTGGCTGAATCAAGCCTGTTGCTAACATGGCATCCAACTGCTTCTTCAGTTCTACTAACTCTGAGGGGTTCATGGTATAGGGTCTCTGGGCTATAGGTCCGGTTCCGGGGATTAATTCGATAATGAACTCTATATCCCTATCCGGGCATACGGCAATTCATCCGGGAATACGTCGGTATTCACACTACTCGACTTGGTCAATGGTAGGCGTGGCTACACTTTGTTGCATTTGAATTAATGACGGTAAGGTTTCGAGATATGTTCTCTGTTACTCCGAACTCATCGATCCAGATCGCTGCATCATACGACGCTTGCGGTTGTCGTTTACTGGTTAATCTTCCCTTCCATCTGAATGGCGAGTCGACTAGCTCTTCGATATCCCGAAACGGATGTTGACGAGACGATCGCATCTCATCATTCAGTCCGTTTAAGAATATCTCTTTCTTCTTGGCCTCCGTGTTGATCTCATCCGGTGCATATCTGGCAAGTGACAAGAATTTGTCACGGTACTCTACTACCGTCTATCTTCCTTGCTTCAGTTCACGGAATTCATCTCTCATCCTGTTGACAAGACCTTGCGGCACGTGGGTGCGGCTGAACTTGACCTTGAATGCCTCCCAGGTCATCACCTGGCCATGGTTCATGTTGCGGATGCTATTCCACCAAGCTCTTGCATCTCCCGCCAGATAGTGGGTGGTGAAGAGAACTTTCTCATTATCCTCAACTCCTGCAACTTCGAGGTTGTTTTCCATGGTCTGTAACCAGTCATCAGCATCTAATGGGTTTTCAGATTGGTTGAAGATTGGGGGATTGGTGTTCTGAAAGTTTTTGAGTTTAGATCCATGGTGATCCTGATTTCCCTATCCTTGGTTGTTGAGAGCCATTTGGGCGATCTGCTGCAATGTCGCTAAGTTGGCTTGACGCTCGGCCCTGCTTGCTTCACGGTCTGCGATGAGATTCTGCAAGATCTGCAGCATTGGGTCCTGCGATGAGCTGCTCCCTCCTTGGTTTCCACGAGTCATCTGATGATTGAGATAGATATAGGGGTAAGAGGGAAATTCTAAGGTTCATGGTTTTGGGTTTTCAAGGCTACAGTTTGAGTTAGACTCATGTTTTTCAAATAATTTTACTTTCATTCATGCAAGCAAGCACACGATACAACACACACCACAACAATCAAAGGGGAAAACAGATGGTTTGAAGAACCATTCTGCAAACTACGATACAATGAGATGATACATCTCATGCTACGACAGTGCTCTAGTGCATCTACTCATCGTTGATGAAGTCGGAGTCTTCATCATCAGTGTAGAAGTCCACAGCATCCTCTTCCAGAAAGTCATCATCGTTGCTGAGGTAAGAATCCATGTCTCCCTGGATGTGTTCTCCCTCATCATCTTCTTCCTTGGCAGCAAGCTGAGCTTCCTGCTCCTTGACGGACTTCTCGAGGTCGGCCACCTTCTTGCGAAGACGGGCGATGGTGCGATCCTTCTTTGCATGCTGGCGACAAAGAGACTGGCGATCTTGGACGAAGCAGGAAAGTCCAGGCCTTCCGTTGGCGATGGCACGGTTCTGGTTGGCTAACTCTCTGGCATTGTCCAGTTCCTGCTGTCGGTCATGAAGCAAGAAGTCAAGGTTCTCCACTTGACGCCTCAACTCGGGGTGACTTGGCATCTCCATAGGCATTCCCATGAAGTCACGTCTTGCATAGTGGGCAAAACGGGTTCCTTGAATCTTGTTGACGCTGAGGGCACATAGACGTGCGCGAGCTTCATGCATTGCCCTGGCTAATCCATCTAGCCAGTTGTTCTCTCTCACAGAGAACTGAATTCTCCCGGAAGTTGGTGCTTCAATGCTTCCTCGAAGATCCGCGGTGACTAGCCATTGTAGGTCTCCTCCTGGGGGTCCTGGAGGTTGAGCTCCAAGAAACTCCGGATGTGGGCGTCCCAGTAACTCCGACAGTGAATCCAGATCCCTCTCGAAGATCAGCTGACCTCCGTTTCCCAACTGGTAAAACTTGCTGAACTGAGTCTCCATCTACAAGAATTTAAGATGAGGAAATTAGTGAAGTGATCAAGTGTGTCAAATTTTAGGTAGTAATGTAAGAATTTTGAGGAACATGTATTTTTGAGAAAGAATGAGTTCACAAGGGTAAGAGGGGAAATAGTTTTTCATAAATACTCACTTTGGTTTTGAAGCTAAGTTTTTGGTTTGAACGTCCATTCTAACTAGTGTCTCCTATGGTCAGGATGGCTCTGATACCAACTTGTCAACACCCGGATTTTTCATCCCAGATGCCCGTTATGCCATACCTCGCAATCCCAGGATTACCATTTTTGCAAGACATAACGGATTGGATATCACAGTACATCATCCATTACAAACCATACATAAGGTTTTACACAAATACGGATCTCATGATCCAGTCTTTAATACAACAAGCAGCGGAAATAAACGATAGCGTAGCGGTGGGGTCCATCTTCAGGGGCACATGCAATCTTGATGAAGGCGTATAGTCCTAGTTATCATAGCCGCCCTGTGACCATCATCTTGATAATCTCCTTCATAGTCTGGCCATGATAATAGCCAGGGACAAAAGCCATGAGTACTCTTTAAGTACTCGCAAACTACTACTAACAAGGATTGTAATACTAAGTTAAAGTACTGAATTTAAAGAACCACTATCAAGTTAAGTTTGAAACCTAAGCTGAGTTCTGAAGCAAGAACAAATAAATTAAAGTTCTAGAATCACTTAAGTTGGGAAGCTATTATCATCTACACAACCCTGTTGTGGTCAAGTCAAAGTTCATCATTCATTTCAAGTTATTTAGAAAACATCTGACAACGAAACAGTATGGCCATTCCAACTGTCCATAAACCATGACAGCTATTCGAATAGTTTGACGCTCTGCAGAGGTAGTACACTTTCACCACAAGATTCGATACATCTGTCAGGGATAACCCTGAATCATCATACTTAGTATGCAGATAATCAAACATAACCTTCCCTTTACACACCCTAGTACAAGCACCTCTCCTATGAGCATGGCTCCCAACCATGACCATCAGTCATCTTGGGCACTGCATAGGTGGACATCATTGAGAGGTAGCCTCAGCTCAAACCACTCCCGTGAGGGAACTAATACTAATGCATATAAATTTCCAGCTAAGCCTTACCCAATTCAGGTAATGTGGTTGTACGGTAAATTTGGAATGGTATCGCATCCGAATCCAACCATCAGTTTTATAAAAGGGTTAAGGCTCATGCCTTATCTTTTTCATCATCATCAACCCATTGTGTTTCTCAACACATGTCAAAACATCTCAATAGAATGACTCATCATTCCAAAGTTTTCATAACTCATTTTCACCAAGTGTTCCCATCTAAAGTGACTCAAGTTTTGATCTATTCTAAAATACTAAGTTAAGAGTGTTCACTAAGGTGGAAAGATGGGATCAATCTCATGCCATAGAATGACATCTAAAGGTTTCTAAGTAGGTCAAGTTTTATACTCTTTATGCTACCTTCAAAATTAATTAAAGAACTTGGTGTAACTAAGGGGGTAAAACTTGTTAATAAGACTTGAGGTACTAAGAGTTAAAGGGGTGTGATCAAAGTATGCTTAAGGCATCTTTACTAAACTATCTAGTTTTATTCTAGCTTGCTACAATAGCTTACTAAAGCATGTTTGCAAGGGTTAGCTTGCCACTAATAGCTTGCCTTGGTTGGTGCAGTGGTTGAAGTTTTCTTCTTCTTCTTCTTCTTCTTCTTCTTGGTAGAACACCTCCTCCTCGAAGGCTGGGTCGGTACTATTGTCTAGAAATACATAGGGAGTGCACAATCACCAAACAATCCTTAACTAGGCTAAGTATTATTCTAAACCACACGATTGATGATCTATTATCATCACAAGCATCACAAGTTTAATTCAATAGTTTCAACCTTTTTATTTTGGAAAAGTATTTTCTTCTCATTGAAATATTAACTAAAATTTAATATTCACCACCAAAATATGGGATCATGTGGACACATGTCCTCACCACATATTCTAACATGTGGGAATGAGATTTAAATGTTGGATCAATATTACTTTGGTTTAAGTTCATTATTTAACGATTTAAAGTGACTAGAAATGCCTATATAGCATTATTTTGGTACTAGTCCAAAGTCACTGCCTGTAAACCTTAATATTTTACATATTTGGATATATATGATGAAATGTGATTTTTGAGAGTTGGAATCAACTCAAAATCTAACTTGGTTGATTTTACAAAAATGTTTCAAGTTGCAAAAGCTTCTGTCTTCTTATTTTTATTAGGAGAAATCTATAAATCTAAATGACTTAAATCCAACGGGCTTGGATAGAGCATTTCAATACCTTTCAGACAAAATTAGTTTCATGTAATTTGGATTTGTCAAACTCACATAATTGAATTTTGAAACACTGGACAGAAACTATATTCTAACTAAAAAGAAAAACCTAGATTTGAATCTACGGGCTTTGCTGAAAGGAAATGGGCGGCCCAAAGGTGGCTACAGTGCACGGGCTCAATGACAGGAGGGGTCTACTTGTCAGCGGCACTTATAACGCGATTAGAGGCTGGATCTACGGCTGAGGGTCGTCGTCGACGACGGACGGGTCGCCGGCGAGCTCGAACCCTAGCGGCTTGGTGGGGGTCTACTGGGGGAGTACCAGGGCTCCAGCAGGGTCGGCGATGCGGGCGAACAAAGTGGAAGACGACGGCGAGGCGAGGCGTGGTCGCGACGGAGCTTGGGGTGGGCGGAATCAACGGCACCCTTCTTCTCCAGAGGCGGCGGCTCCGGCTCCAATTCTGGCGAGCTGCTGCTCCACTTGCTCCGGCGAGGGGTGGTTGAGGTTCAGAGAGGTGAGTGGAGTGGAATGGTGTGAGTCTTTGGTGCTGGGGAGGGCTCCTTTTATAGGCTCGACGGTGAGACCGAAGGTGGCGACATGGGTACGGGCGAGCTAGCGGCATGGCTGGGATGGCGATCGGGCGGTCTCCTGGCGGTGCTCTAGTGCTTCAATGCGCCGTGGGGCGGTGGCATGCGGTCGGGTGAGGTGGCGCTTCTGCGGCAAGGCCGGGCTGTGTCCACGACTTGCGGTGGCTGTGGGGCTTTGGGCGGCGAACGGAAGTGTCTGGGGTGTTCTCTAGGTCGAGGCGGAGCGGTGGGCGCGGGCTGGTGTCGAGCGGCGGCTTGTGCAGCGGCCGGCATGGTTCGGTGGCACTGGGCGCGGGTTCTTCTCTGTGGTCCATGGCTGCTCTTGGCTCGGGCAAGGGACAGAGAGAGGCGGTGCGGTGCTGGCTACCTCGTAGACATGGAGAGGAAAGAGGAGGTGGTCTGCTGCAGCGGGGAAAGTTTGGCCGGCCAGGGTGGTGCTCGGCATGGCATTGCCTTGCCACTAGGGTGTAGGGGATGGGTTGCAAATGGCATGGTTTGATCAGAGTGGGAGATAGAGATTAAATGGAGATCAAATGGGGGAAAAACTCTATTCAAAACAGTGAGCTAGGATTAGAGGTGTGATTCTGCCTGCCAAGTGTTTGATGAAATGGCCGCAAGAGAAAAAGTTTTGAATTTTGAGTTCAAATTTTTTGGGTGATCTCCACTAGTGCTAGGTAGTCTCTGGTTGCAAGGGTTTTGAAAATGGAGCTCAAATACATGGTTTTTGAAATAGGGGTGATCTATGCATATGCATTAGATTCAATTTTAAACTGTCATTTAAAATAGTTAACAGAAGGTTTTTAGTAGATCAAAAGGTGGGCCTTGGTACCTCATTATGTGTACTAGCAAGGGGTGTAAAGATCAAGAATTGTTTCTGTTAAGAATTGAGTACTAGGAATAGCCATAGTAGGTATGAGAGTTAAATTTGTCCAAATGACCATTCCTTCATTTTAATTCTTTTTGATTTGATTTTCTTTAGGAAAAGTTTGGAAATGATGTAGATGATGTTTAAATCACCTAAGAAACATTTTAGAAGCAAAGGATCACACAATCATGGCAATTCAAAACAACTCCTATTTTAAATGCACACATATATGAATGCTTTCATTTTAAATATGGAAAAGTTTTTGTTAATCCTAATTTTGGATGATTTGATCTTTGATAAACTTGGATTGAAGTTTTGGGATGTTACACGTGCTGTATCAACGCGTCTACGACCTCGAGAGTCGCATAGGTAAAGAGGAGGGAGCCTGTGCTCTCATCCGAACTTGGCTGCGCCGTCACGTCCAGGCTCTGCAAGCCAGAGCCCACCCCATGTTTAAATGGGCTGGCGCTGATGATCCCACTCACGTGTCTGCCGATGGTATGTCCACGAGTGAGGTGGACAAGAGGGTTCGACTGGTCATGAAGTATACCGACAAGGATGTGCTTCCCAGTGAACCAGTTGTTCCTCCCTTTGATGCTTCGCATCCTCCTCCTGAGGTATAGTTGTGCTACGCAGTAGCTTATTTTTGTCGATTGCTCTTCTGTTGCTTACTTGCTTTTTGCTGATTTTTGTTGTCTGTATGTAGGATTGGGTGGTGTCGCCTTGTATGCCCCCTCTCCTTGAGGGGATTATTCCTCGCGAAGCCTTGGAAGAGGATGAGTCTGAGTCGACTGTCCCTTCTGATGTGGAGGAGGAAGCCCCCGAGTCCGATAGTCCGAATACTCGCAAGCGTTCGCACAGCAAGGACTCCGACGCATCGTATCCTTCGACTCCGGAAGGCACGGGCGTTGGTGCAGAGTCACCAATTCCTGCCGTTCCTGTGAGGGCTGTGGCACCATCTTCTCGCAAGAAGATGCGATTGCCCAAGGAGTCTTCGTCGGAGTCGGTGGAGGCCACGTTTGACTTTGACAAGTTTGACTGGTAAGCTTTCTAGTTCACTTGTTCTTCTCTGTTTGCTTCCTTTTGGCTTGTCTCTGGGTTTGCCATTTTGTTGATATGGTCGTTATCTTGCAGTCAAGAGGCATCGTCATCTTCTGGCGACGTCCAATTTTTAAAGGAATCAGGAGTCGCGACATCGAAGGCCAAGGACGAGGTCGAGCGCGCTCGTTCCCCTCCGGTGGCGGCCTACTCCGTGCATAACTCTTCCAGTTCTCCCCATGCAGGGGAGCATCGAATGGTTGCCCGGGTGACGACACAACAGACATCTTCGGAGTCACTAGAGGACCATGTAAGTATAGCTTTTCTTCTTTTTAGTGTTGCAGTCGATGTTATCTGTTGCCTCCACTGATTCCTTGTTTGTGCGACAGCTCCTTGTAAAGGAAGCCGCGCAAGTGGCAGAGCAGGTGATGGCGATGGGTCGCCAGCATGCAATGTTGGAGACGCGTCACCGCGTGGTTGAGAGTGAGTATTCCGCACTTTATTCTCCTTCGTCTGTTCCTTTTGATATAGTCGACTGATGATCAACTTTTGCTTGTCCTGTAGCTGAACATAATGCCTTATTGCGTAACGCCGCCACCATGGAGAAGACACTTGCTGCGACTATGAAGGGTCGCGACGAGGCAATCGCAGCGCGTGACGAGGCGCAGAAGCGTGAAGAGGATCTGCGTGCTTCCTTTGCGGCCAGGGAAAAGTTGTTCGAAGAACAACTGTTTTCAATCGCCAAGGCCCTCTCAGGTACTTTTTGCTTGTGGATATTGTTATTCTTCTCTGCTTCTAATGTGTTTGCTGGTGGCGCTAATGTTTTGGTCACTGCGTGGGTTCATGTACAGATGCCGGCGATTTGAGCTTTGACCCGCATTCCCTTCGTCGCGATGATGCTCTGGCAGGCGCGGTGTCCGTAGTCGAGGACCATAGCGCCTCCATCCAGGATACACTTTCAAAGGCCAAGGTCGCCCTCAGTCGCCTCCAGGAGGAGTTGATGCCTAAGGCGGAGCTGATTGATAATATGGACGAGCTGGTAGAATCACTCACCGGGGGTGTGCCTTCCAGCTACAAGAACTCACTCCGCGCGGCTGGTGCGACCATGTCACTCGCCATGGTGCAGGCCCATGGAGTCGAGATTGATCCTTCCGCGGTGTCAAAGGCGATGCCTGTTGGCGCGGACGGTCAGCAGGTAGTCTTTGCTCCTTTCGCGACTGCCTGTGCCAAATATGGGCATCCTTTGATCAATACTGTTGCGAAGTACTCTAAGGAGCTCCAACGTGCCAAGAAGGCGGCGAAGCTTCGTGGGGCAGAAAGTCGATGGCGTCGATATCGCCACGGACTTGATGAAGCCGTCGAAGTCGAAGAGGCCAGCTGCTCCTTAGTTAGCTTTGTAATAGTTGATTAGTTTATGTCCTTTTGTTTAAGAACATGCCTGCTGGCGAGTGTATCTGCTGATACTTTATGCTGGTCTTGAATGCATCTGACCCTTTTGTTGTTGTGTTGATTTGGTCGCCTTATTTGCTTCTATCTTGACTTGTGGTAGGGTACATCAAGTGATCCTGTGAGGGGAACCCAGGAATCGCCATCTTTTGATGATACCATGGCACCGCCGCGCTCTAGGGTAGATGAGTTGTCCTTGCTTTCGCGACTGCGTGATCGCATGAAGTAGCTGGAGCATGAGTTGCCCGTGCTCCGCGGTAATGCGGACATGTGGAAGTCGAAGGCCGAAAAAGCCGCCGCCCGAGAGTAGTATTTGCTTGGCGAGGTGGCGCGGCTAGGCGACCAATTCAAATGTTAGTTTGCTGGTTCTTATCTTTTCCTTGTAGTTACTCGCAGTGGTACGTTGTACTCATGCTGCTGTTGCTGCTTCGTGTAGTTGTCAGCGCGCGTCATCCGCAGGAGGAGAAGGATAGAATTGCCATTCGCCTGTATGACCTTACTCAGGAGCAACTTCAGGAGAGTGGATACTTCTGGGTAGATCATGATCGTATGCATCGCGACCCTACAGGATTGTCATGAAAAGTGCTGCTCTTTCTGAAGAAATCGCAGTCATGCTTGAAGAACATTTATTGGACGATGTTCCCGTTGGATGATACTCCATCAAGCTTGCTGGCCCTCCTAGCCAAGTTTCAGGATCTGTCCGCGGTTCACGAATGCGTGAGGCAACAGTTGGTGGCCGGTGCCAAGGCTGCTCTGTCAATGGTGCGATTGCACAGGCCTGACGTAGACGTTGCAGCAATTGCGTCTGGGCCACCTGCACCACCAGCAGGTTCTGCCTGGAATATGGTGCCGCACTACCAGGCGGTGGATCGCCCAGCAGAAGAGATCATCGACTTCTTTGAGGAACAAACCAACGTTCTCCTGCTGTAGTAGTAGCCTAATTTGTATCCTGCACATAAGTGTAATTGTGTTGTAATGTTCATATAGATGTTGTAGATAATTTATTGTCAAATGTGTATAAAGAACTTTGTTAGCATGAGGTGCGTTGCACTATGCGAGTCCTTTTCGTTAGCCTGGCCATGTTTTATCTCAGTCCCTTGTCAACTCAAGTAGGTGTGCGCACTGCAGGGTTGAGGTTGTGTTAAGGGGTTCGATTGATGTACCAGCTACTCAGGATATCGCGTTTTGGTTCGAAGAACATATGTATATAGGGTGGCGCAGCCCCCGAGTACATAAATTGACAAAGTAAGGAAGGACACAGAGTTTTGGGGCACTTAGCTTTTATTTATTCGGAGAACAGTGCGAGGTACAATATGTGGCTAAGTAGCCTTGGCTGAGTAGCCTTGTTTGCGGTGTAAAATTAAAAAACAACTAGGGGTAGAAGCGTCATAGTTGTGCGACGTTCCAGGGGTTGGAGTATGCGACTCCTGTCTCTAAATCTTGAAGGCAGTAGGCGCCACCTGGGATTACTTCTGTAATCACGTACGGTCCTTCCCAGGGGGACTCGAGCTGATGATGCTGAGATGCCCTGTCGCCTTCGACGAAGGATCTGGGGCGAAGCCTCCTACTGTGGTAGTTGCGCAGGTTCTGCTGGTAGATCGTTGATCTCTCCGCGGCGATTTCCCTAGCTTCGTCAAGGAGGTCGACGGAGTCTTCGAGTACAAGGAATGATTCTTGTTCGCTGTAAGTGACTACGCGTGACGCCTTGTATCGTACTTTGGCGGGTAGCACCGCCTCTGCTCCGTGCACCATAAAGAATGGCGTGTAGCCCGTGGCGCTGTTTGGAGTTGTATGTAGGCTCCAGAGTATGGATTGCAGTTCATTTGGCCAGCAACTCGCGGCTTGTTTGAGTGGCCGGAGGAGTCGCTTCTTGATGCCGCTGCAGACGAGCCCGTTTGCTTTTTCCACCCGACCGTTGGTCTATGGATGCGCGACTGAGGCGTAGCTGATGTTGATTCCCAGGTTCTCGCAGAATTCCTGGAACTCCTTGGATGTGAAGTTCGTCCCGTTGTCGGTGATGATGCTGTGCGGCACTCCAAAGCGGTAGACGATGGACTCGAAGAACTTGACTGCGTTGTGCCCTGATTGGTTTGTCACTAGCATGGCTTCGATCCACTTGGTGAATTTGTCGACTGCGACCAAGAGGTAGACGTAGCCTCCTCGCGAGGACCTTGGAAGCTTGCCGACCATGTCGAGCCCCCACTATGCGAAGGGCCAGGCCAATGGAATTGGTCGTAGCTCTACGCCTGGCGCGTGTGGCTTGTCCGTGAATCGCTGGCAAGCATTGCATTTTTGGACTATGTCCTTGGCGTCGCGCATGGCCGTGGGCCAGTAAAA
This sequence comes from Avena insularis, assembly GCA_023614405.1. Taxonomy (NCBI): domain Eukaryota; kingdom Viridiplantae; phylum Streptophyta; class Magnoliopsida; order Poales; family Poaceae; genus Avena; species Avena insularis. The sequence goes on along the minus strand of CM042686.1, from coordinate 426,529,491 downwards.
TCCAGCTCGTAGAGCTTTGGCGACGAGGGCGCGACTGCCGACGTGGTGCCCGCAGGTCCCTTCATGGATGTCGAGGAGAACTGCTCTTCCGTCGGCCATGGAGACACATCGTTGTAGCACTCCTGTGATGCTGCATTTATACAGTTCGCCGTTGATAACGGTGAATGCCTTGGAGCGCCGCGCGATGTGCCGTGCATCTGTCGGATCGTCCGGTAGTCTCTTGCTGAGGAGGTACATAATGTATGGCTGCGTCCAGGATTGCTCGATCATCATGACGCTCATTGGTCCCTCGAGTCCTGTGTCTAGTTCCAAGTCATCGAGTGCCATTGGCTCATTGGGTGGCATAGCCCCCAAGTCCGTTGCTGCGCTTGTTTTCTTCTCTGCGGCCTTTGGCTCATATTGTCGTTCAGCGCGTCGCACTCATGCATTGTTTGGTTGACGACCAACTTGGAGTCGCCATATATGATGAGCCTCTTGGCGCCGCAAGATTTTTCCATCCTCATCCCGTGCAATAGGGCCTCGTATTCAGTCTCGTTGTTTGAGGCTGTGAACTGCATTCGCAGGATATACTTCAGCTTGTCCCCTTGAGGTGATGTCAGTATGACACCTGCGCCTGCTCCGTCTTTCCGCTTGGACCCATCGAAGTGCATTGTCTAGAGGTAGGACATATCTGGCTTGTCCGGGAGTTGGTTCTCCATCCAGTGCACGAGGAAGTCAGGGAGAACTTGCGACTCGATTGCATCGTGTTTTTCGTATGTGATGTCTCGTGGAGACAACTCTATTCCCCAAAGCGCGACTCGCCCCGTGGCGTCGGGGTTATTGAGGATATGTCCCAACGGGGCATCGTTGACTACCACGATTGGGTGTTCCTGAAAGTAGTGGCGTAGTCGCCGGGCGGTCATAAAGACACCGTACGCCAGCTTCTGGTAGTACGGGTACCGCTGGTTTGTTGGCGTGAGGACCTCGCTGAGGTAGTACATCGGGCGTTGTACGTCGTGGACCTTGTTTTCCTCCGCTCGCTCGACGACAAGCACTGTGCTGACCACCTGGTTGGTGGTAGAGATGTACAGCAACAGTGGTTCCCTTTCTCGTGGAGTCACCAGCACTGGCGAAGTGGATAGCAGGCGCTTGAGATCTTCGAATGCTTCTTGCGCTTCATTGGTCCACTCGAATTTTTCAGCTTTGTGGAGGAGCTGGTAGAAGGGCAGTGCCTTTTCACCCATCCGACTGATAAATCGGCTGAGGGCCGCGATTTGTCCGGCCAGTTGCTTGACGCCTCTTATGTTCTTCGGCTTCTTCATGGCCAGTATGGCTTTTATCTTCTTCGGGTTCGCCTCGATTCCCCTCACGGAGATGAGATACCCGAGTAGCTGCCCAGATGGTACGCCGAAGGTGCATTTGTCCGGATTGAGCTTGATCCGGTAGCGATCGAGGTTGGCGAAGGTTTCGCACAAATCATCGATTAGAGAGGCTTCCTCCTTGGTCTTGATTACTATGTCGTCGACATAGACTTGGATGTTGCGACCCGGTTGTTCCTTGAGGCAAGCCTGCATGCACCACTGGTAGGTGGCTCCCGCGTTTTTTAGCCCGAAGGGCATTGTGTTGTAGCAGAACACACCAAAGGGCGTTGTAAACGCTGTTTTCTCCTGATCTTCCTCCTTCATTCGAATTTGATTATAGCCTGAGTAGGCGTCGAGGAAGCAGAGGCGCTCGCATCCTGCGGTGGAGTCGATGATCTGGTCGATCCATGGCAGCGGGAAGTGATCCTTTGGGCAGTGCTTGTTCAGAGAAGTGAAGTCCACGCACATCCACAGGATATCCATGTCCTTTTTTGGTACCAGCACCGTGTTGGCGAGCCAAGTGCTTTCCTTGATCTCGCGTATGAACTTGGCCTCAAGGAGTCTGTTGATCTCCATTCCAACTGCCTGCACCCATGGCTCAGACAATCGCCTAATTGTTTGCTTGACTGGCCTTGCATCCGGGTTGACATTGAGTGCATGCTCGGTGAATTCCTTGGGAACTCCTGGCATGTCCGCAGGACACCAGGCAAAAATTTCCCAGTGCTCACGGATGAATTCGACGAGCACGAGTTCCTATGCGGGACTCAAGTTGTTGGCGATGAGGGTCGTCTTGGCGAGATCCGATGGATGGACCTGTACTTTCTTTGTGTGCACAGATGAGTCGAAGGAGAGATCAGGTGAGCTTAGCCTACTCAGGGGAGGCAGACTATTGTCTGTTGTCTCTTTCAATCTTGCTAGTTCCTCCTGCATGCTGAAGGACTGGGAGATTCTGTTGAATTCCCTATCGCAACTATCAGATCGCTCAAAGGTCCCGTTGATTGTTATGACACCGTTGGGACCTGGCATTTTCATCTGCAGGTAGGTGTAATGGGGCACTGCCATGAACCTAGCAAATGCGATGCGCCCGAGGATGCAATGGTATTGTGAGGGCCAGTCGACGACCTCAAAGTCGATGTGCTCGCGCCGGAAGTTCTTCGGCGTGCCGAAGATGACGTCGAGGTTGATTTTGCCCAAGGGGTATACGCCTTTCCCTGGGACGATGCCATGGAACGTTGTGTCCGATGCCTCCAGGCAGGTTAGAGGGATCCTCATCGCTCGCAAGGTACTCGCGAATATGAGGTTGATGCCGCTTCCGCCATCCATGAAGACACGACTCATGTCGAAGCCTCCAATTTGCGCCTTGAGTATGAGGGGGCAATGACCTGGACGGGGTATCTGAGGCGGGTGGTCGCGCTTGTCGAAGGTGATGCATGACTCGCTTCCACTGAGGTACTTAGTGGTGGATGGTGGCGAGTGCATGGCCAAGTTGACTTGGCGAGTGATGGCCTTCTGCACCCTGTTGGAGGGGCGTCCCTTTTGGATCATTATGGTGCCCATGGCCCGTGGGTACGGTTCGCCTCCGTGGTGCTGGTCTGGTGTGGCTCCGTTCGGGGGTGGTGGCGGTGCGCCATGTGCCACGGCGCCTGGAGCGGCTTCATAGCCTCTTTCCACTGCATTGCGGTTCATCCGAACCAGTCCCTCATGTAGCTTGAGGAACTCGCGGCAATCCTTGAGGAGGTGGCTGGACTCTTGCCATCATGCTTGTCGATGTAGAAGTGCACCGTACATGGCCCGGACAGTTTGTCCTCAATGGAGCTCGCAGGTGCCTCGTCGCGAGTGCGGCGTTGCCATACTTGCGTGGTTTTCCCGGAGTCGCGGTATCCGCCGCTACGGTATCCACTGTTGCGGTTATCGTCGCGTCTATCTCCGCTGTTGCAGAGTTGTAGATTGCAGTTGATGGGGCCGAAGAAGCCGCAACATCAGCACTCCCAATTCCCACAGACGGCGCCAATTGACGAGGGTTTAACTCGTCAATGCCCATTGTTATGGACTTGGGTTTTGGAGAAGGAGGGAGCGCTGGAGACATCTATCGGCTAACAGACAAGCACACAGGGGACAAAGATTTACCCAGGTTCAGGCCTCGTAGAGGTCCCTACTCCTGCTTGTCTGCTCGTGGAATTATCGAAGGAGTCGAAAGTTACAATGGTGCACAGATGCAATCTGGCGAGGGTTGTGGAAACTAGGGTTGCATGTGTCCTCCTCGCCGCCCCCTCCTAGCCTTTATATAGATAGGCTAGGTCTCGGGTAGCAGGTCGAGTCGGTTACAAGTTAGGGTTTTCCCTTTCAAACTTTCTATCTTTAGCTTCTTCTTGTTATTCAAGCAATCGAGAGTCCGCAGATTACTCGAATCCTTCGTTTTGGGCCTTGGCGACACCGTGGGCCTATACGTATTCAGACTGTATATACCAAGCTCGAGTACCTGTAGAGTATATCCATGTCACCATTAGAATGGAGTTTCTTCATGCGTTTAACGTCAATATGACCTAGATGGCAGTGCCACATATATGCAGATATATCATTATCAAGTTTAATCCTTTTAGCATCAACATTATGAATATGCGTAATACTACTATCGAGATCCAATAGAAATAAACCATTCATCACAGGTGCATGACCATAAAAGATATCATTCATATAAATCGAACAACCATTATTTTCATATTTAAAGGAATAACCACTTCGCATCAAACACGATCCGGATACAATGTTCATGCTTAGTGCAGGCACCAAATAACAATTATTTAGATTTATCACTAATCCCGATGGCATACGGAGAGGTAGCGTTCCGACGGTGATCACATCAACTCTTGATCCATTGCTGACCCACATCGTGACCTCATCCCTTGCTAGCTGTCGCTTGTTCCGCAGCCCCTAAATCGAGTTACATATATTAGCAACCGATCCCGTATCAAATACCTAGGTTCTACTGCGAGTACTAGTCAAGTACACATCAATAACATGTATATCACATATACCTTTGTTTGCCTTGCCGGCCTTCTTGTCCGCCAAATACTTGGGTCAGTTGCACTTCCAATGGCTAGTCCCCTTGCAATAGTAGCACTCGGTATCAGACCTAGGGCCAGCTCGGGATTTCTTCTCAGGTGTGGCAACAAATTTGCTGCCCTTCTTTCCCTTCTGCTTTCCTTTCTTGTCTTTCTTGAAACCGGTGGTCTTATTGATCATCAACACTTGATGTTCTTTCCTAATCTCCACTTCTGCAATTTTAAGCATTGACAGAAGCTCGGGAAGAGACTTCTTCATGCCCTGCATGTTGTAGTTCATCACGAAGCTCTTGTAGCTAGGTGGCAGAGATTGGAGAACACGATGTATGTCTAGGTCAATGTGTCGTCAGATTGATGACAAGTACGCCATGAGGGGGTCCTCGAGGCGTGTGGAAGAGAGGGGTGTGAGATGTACGGTGTTCCGGGATGGTGAGCACACAAGTTTACCCAGGTTCGAATCCACCGGCTTTGGATGGATCCTACTCCTGCTAGCAATCCAGTAATACGGCAGAGCCGGAATATGGGTTACAAGGGTTTCGCCTGTGCGAGTTGAGGTTGTAGACTATTGTGAGGGTAGGTGCCCTAAAGTCTTTCCCTAGGACGGCTTAGATAGATATACGGCCTAGGGTTTACAGGAGAGATCTATCCGGCTACGACTAATAGTCGGTTACAGAGTACATCTTGAACTACAACTAACACTATGGGCCTATGTCGGTAAGTCTTCTCGGCCTTCCCATAGCCGGATTGGACTCCGTATCTTCTCCTTGACTGAGCCGCCCGTGAAGCAAAGCTATAACCCAAAGTAGGCCACCCTGGTCAGTGAGGAACTGTGAGGATACCTGGAAAGTATATCCCTAACACAATGGGAATCGATATTCCCAAGGACACAAGCTTATCGGCGTACCCAGACATTTTGAGTACATGCTCACTAACGGAGTTGTTCTCCTCCATCATGCAGCTAAAGAACTTTTTAGAAGCATTATAACTCTCTACGGCAGCATGGGTATCAAAAATCATTTTCAATTCTCCCATGGTATCAAAAGCATTGCCATTTTCGAAACGCTTTCGAAGTTCTGGCTCTAGCCCATACAGTATGCCGCAATGAACTAAGTTGTGGTCCTCCTGACGAGTTATATAGACATAATTTTCCTTGTTAGGGGCCTCAAGAGCTAGTGGGGGGCCTAGCGGCGCCTCTAGCACATATTGCTTTTGTGTAGTAGTGAGGAGAATCCTCAAATTCATAGCCCAGTTGGTGAAGTTGCTACCATTCGCAGCAAGTTTCTCTTTCTCCATGAACACATTGAAATTAAAAACAGGTGGTGCCATCTACAACAGAATTTGTAAAGTTTATTTAGACTAAGCTTATGATAGATTGAGTTCAAGTAATCCAAATTACTAATGAACTCCCACTCAAAAACGACATCCCTCGTGTCCTTTTGGTGATTACATGAACCAAATCCAGTGCACCAAGTCCGATCATCACGTGAGTCAGTGTAGCTTCAAAGGAGAGCATCTATATGGGCATCATATCAACTATATGACTCATGCTTAACCTTTCGGTCCGTGTTCCGAGGCCATGTCTGTACATGCTAGGCTCGCCAAGTAAGAACCTTAGTATTCACGTGTGTAAAACTGTCTTACACCCGTTGTATGAAAGCATAGAGTCGAGTACACCCGATCATCACGTGATGTCTCGAAACACGATCCATAGAACGGTGCATACTTAAGGAAGAACACATTTTATCTTGATATTTAAATGAGGGATCATCTTACAAAGCTACTAAAAGCGCCAAACTAGCAATATAAGATGCGAACATCTAATGTGTAAAGTGGGATGATATGATCCATGCATTTGATCTCTATCATATGCATCGTGGTATGATCTTTATCATTCCTTTGTGTGTAAGGCCAAGGTCTATGGAACTTACACGTTAAGTGTGTTGTAAGAGTATCTACCATACATCTACTTACAACATTACCATATCAAGACACTAGCCCAACAACGATCTAAACTAGACTCCACTAATTTATCCATTGCAAGTTTTACGTGGCTTAGGGCTTTCGGAGATAGAACCGGTCTTACCTACGAACATGGAACAACAACGAGGATAGACAAGTTATTAGCAACTCGTTGTAAATCAGATATTGACTATAGTAGGAGAGATAGACACCCGCCAGCCACTTATGCAAAACTAGTTGCATGTCAGTCGTGGAACCGGTCTCATGTGCGATGACATATAAGGTTGGTCCGGGCCGCTTCATACCACTATGCCACCAATATCCAAAATACATGAACGAAGCAATAACATGATCATCATCTCCCACATATAAACATATGTGTACTACCCGTGCAAAGCACCTACGCATAGATCAGGCTCTGATACCACTGTTGGGTTCGCAACATAGAAAACAAAAAATTCCTACGATGAGAACTATACGCCAAGATCTATCTACTAGATACAAGCAACGGGTGGATATACATCCATAGAGAACTTACCCTCGAAGACAACAAAATTTTGTTAACGAGTTGGAACTCGTGGATGATGTAGTCGTACGCTTGCTGATCTCAAGATCGTGTGGAAGTCCTAGCACCGCAAATCAGCAGCGCATCCATCCTCGCAGACACATTCAGGCCACCGAACAACCTCCACCTCCTCGCTCCAGCGAATCAGCAAAAGCAGCAACTCCTTCCAGACGCAATGCCACCGGGAACATGTATCTCGCTAATCCGAGACCATGGGGGAATATATCTAGAGGGGGGAGAGATCCTTCATGAGGAGGTGTGCTTTGTGAGGGAGGAGAGGGGGGACTTTTATAGGAGAGAGGGCTCCTCTCCTCCCATGGCCGGCGCCCATGGGGGGTGCCCCCACCTCTTCCTCATTCATGTGGTGGAAGCTCCACTCACATCAATTTAGCCTCCACCCAAAGTTCCACTCACATGCATTAAATTTCCACCAAATTTAATGCAACTCTCATTTAATAAAACTATTTTATTTATTTTATTCAGAATTTTGTTAATTACTTTAATTAACAAACATTCACATAAAACCCCTTGTAACATTTCAATATCACATGCAGAACCAGTTTTTGCAATTTCACCCGAAACAATTCCAGTTTCCATCGAAATAATTCCAGCGCTTTGCAATTCTTTTGTCTGAAACATATGTGCTCCAAAATGGTGTTTGGCAACTCTTAAGTGTGTCACCCTATGGTTCGCGAATAATGCAGACATGATTGAGACTCCTCTCAAATAAATAATCAGAAGCGGGACTTGGAGATCCATACTTGTTGGGGATATACTTTCCGGGTATCCTCACAGTTCCTCACTGACCAGGGTGGCCCACTTCGGGTTAGAGCTTTGCTTCATGGGCGACCTAGTCAGGGAGAGAAGACGGAGTCTAATCCGGCTACGGGAAGGCCCAAAAGACTTACCAACTTAGGCCCATAAGATTACTTGTAGTTCAAGATGTACTCTGTAACCGACTCTTAGTCGTAGACGGATAGATCTCTCCTGTAAATCCTAGGCCGGATATCTATATAAGCCGTCCTAGGGAGAGCCTTTAGGGAACACCTCAATAGTCTACAATCTCAACTCGCACAGGCGAACCCTTGTAACCCATATTCCGGCTCTGCCGTATTACTGGATTGCTAGCAGGAGTAGGATCCGTCCAAAGCCGGCGGATTCGAACCTGGGTAAACTTGTGTGCTCACCGTCCCGGAACATCGTACGTCTCACCCCCCTCTTCCGCACGCCTCGAGGACCCCCTCATGGTGTACTTGTCCTCAATCCGACGACAGTTGGCGCCCACCGTGGGGCTAGTGAGCTTCGGATCTGTGTTTCGAGCGGAATCTGCAAGAATCGGAATCGGTGAAACTATCGCCGTCGGTCGCATCCTCTACGCCAGCGACGTCCCTCTCATCGTTCTTGACGAGACCTGGATTCCGGCTAGGGAGGCTGTGACTGCCTGCACAATCATGTCTTTTGGCGAGATCGATGTTTACATCGGTTCCGCTGAACCTGCCCCACCCACCCCAGTGGTGATGATAGAGGCAGAAGAATCTTCTGGGTCCCCTTTATCCGTGGAGGTGGCAGAGTTCCAGATCTCAAAAAATCCTAATCCCACCCAGTCCGCACCAGCTGCGGAGATAGTGGAGAAATCTGAGCCTGAGGAAGACCTAGCGGTCGAAATCGAATCTGGAGTGGATCTCCTAGGAGAGACCGGATCCCAGATCGACCCACCCGCGGAAGTCGAAAACCAGGAGGAGCTCATCAACGACACTGATTCTGGCTCTGAGGATGCCGGGACATATAGATCTTTCCTAAGGTACACACTGCGACGTATGATAATGCAAGATGCAATCGCAGATGCAATTCTCGAGACCATCAAAAGTTTCAACATGGCTGACCGCGAGAGCCACAGGTACCTCAGGAAGCACGCGTCGCACTTTGTCGGATATGTGGGATCCGGATTCGGCTCTGCCGATGCTGGAGAAAACACCGACTATGTGCTGGAGGCAATTGGAACAAACGTCGACATACCCACATCCTCGGATGAATCGATGACGTCAGCGGATTTCCAAAAGTTCTTCGCGGAATACGAAGAGGAGTACAACTCCAAAACTGCAAAAGAAGGAGAAGCCATGGATGAAGGATCCGAGGAACACTCTCCCAAAGCGCAGGATGACATGGAAGTCGGAGATAATCCCGAGGTCTAGATGTCTGAAAGTACCGATCAGAGCTTGACTCCAGGAAACGGACCCAAAGCCGTCTTTGCTACCGGCGCTGCCAAGAAGGCAAAGAAGAGGAACAAGAAGAACAAGACCCCGGCAAAAGACCCTTTGACAGAAGATGTGATTGCCAAGGAATACGAAGAAGACTCGGATGGAGCACTTATCCCAGACGAGCAGAAAAAAGAAGAATCGGTGGATGGACACGTGATCACCGAAGGTGCACGTAAACTCATCGATGCTGCATTAACCACACCTATTCCTATAGCTGCAGAGCTTACTGCTGAAGAACTGGACGAGAGGGCGCATGCCCTAGAACCGCGTCGTCAAGTACTCCTCGATGAAGCCAAAAACATTGAGGAGGAAAAGAAACGCATAGCATCTGCGGGGAAGTACAACTCCAGGCAATACTAGAAGACCAGGAAGCATCACACCAGTGACAACCAATTCCCGCAGATCCACGCCGTCCTTTTCGGAGATGAGATGGGGAAGCCTTGGAAAGATAGTAAAGGAGATTGGGTATATCCAACCCTAGTATAGAATACCGTGGCAGCCTGAGAAATTCTATCGGCTAATCCAGGACCGGAGGAAATCCAGTTGGGAATCAAACTACTCAACAAGGGACTGGAGCAGCAGAAGGTCGCCATGTCTGGAAGTCAAAAACTGGTCTCGGATTCCGACCAATGTCGCACAGATCCGGCATGGGCGGACATAAGACCCCAGCGCGTTCCGGAGCAGTATCATCGCCCCGAGCGCCGGAAAGACAATTATTCGAGAACCGGATCGTCAGGACAGCACCGCAGGACTATGCGTGACTGGAGCAACATCGCCCCAGCGGCCGATAAAGAGGCCATTGCTGCACTGTATCCGAGAAACCCACCCTGACGAGAGTCGAACGATCGAAGGGGAGAAGATGAAGAGAAACGTCGGGAGGAGGATCGTCAAAAAATGCCACCTCCTAGGCATACAAGCTGTCCGGCTGAGCCTCACCACGGTGGGAACGACGGATGAAGGAACGACGGAAACCATGCCGGTACAAGCCAGCAGGGGGCTCGTCGTAGTGAAGACCCTCCCCAGAACCGAAATAATGACGCTCCGGACAGAGGCCGGCGATCAGTCGGAAACAATCCAGCTGCCCCACTCTCTCCACCAAGCAGTCATCACAACGGCTCTCAAGGGGGACATGGAGGACGACGTGGCAGAGCAGGTGGTGGCAGAAACCGAAGTCCGGCTCCAAGGCACCGCAGCCACAACCGACATTCGGGACGATCACTATCCCGAACGACGCAAGGCACAGGATCAATTCCAACATAGAGGCGCGGCGCTATGAAAACGATGATATCTACGTGGGCCCAAAATGCTTCGGACCATGCATCAGAGCTACAAAATTCCCGGAAGGATTTGCTATCTCAAGACATATCCAAGCCTACGACGGCATTGCTCGGCTAGATACCTGGCTACAGGATTTTTTCCAAGCTTACTGCATCGCCAAAGGCGGAAATAACCTGGTCGCAACCCGATATCTCCCACTTATGTTGCGGAAGACGGCACGATCATGGCTTAATGAACTTCCAGAGAACACCATCCACAACTGGTATGACATGCAAAGTGTGTTCTTTCGGAATTTTGAAGGCACATATCGGAGGCCATGTACGGTCGGAGACCTACAGCGTTGCACCCAGAAAGCCGAAGAAACTTGCCGGGACTACCTCAGACGATGGATCAACACCAAGAACTCCTGCGAAGGAGTAAATGATCAAACTGCGATTGAAGTTTTCATCGCAGGTCTCCCAATTGGTCTACTGCGCCATCGCTTGAAGTGTGACAAGGTCACTGATTTGGGAGAGATGATAGAAACAGCGAGCAAGTATGCAGATGCCGACGATGATGCAGAGGGATTACTCAATGCCCTAGATGTGCCACAGTCGGCAAAACAACCAAAGAAATAGGCTCAGAAGCGCAAAAATACCTCGGAAGAAAAACCCAACGCGGTAACGGCTAGCACTGCTACTTTCGGGTCTGGAGGACGAGGAGGACACGGTGGAGGCTGCGGGCGTGGGCGTGGAACTTCAAGAGTCCAAGGTAGAGGAGACCAGCAACCAGGCAAAACCTACTCTTGGGCCGACATTGCCAATAACCCATGTGTGCATCACCTAGACGCCAACGGGGGCTCGTCCCACACCAACGCTGAATGTCGTTTCAATGACGACATCAAAAGAGATGACACCGCAGGCTACAAAGCTAAGCGGAAGAAGGGAAAGAAGAATCCCGAAAAAGAAAAAGAGACCAAGGAAGATTCCGACATGGAGGAAGCTGATGCTTCAAATCCCAAGCCAGAAGGGAAGAAAACTTTTCCCACCAAGAAGGACACTTATGTCACTTTCCTCGGATCTCAACCAGCAAAGATCAAGAAAGCAGTTCTACACGAGCTCAATGCAATAGTTCCGGCTGTCCCCCAATACTTGGACTGGTCGGAAGTGGCAATCACATTTGACCGCGCTGATCATCCGCCTAAGTTGCACAGGCGAGGAAAATACACCTTAATCGCCAATCCACTTATTAACGGTTATGGTTTCTCCAAGACCCTCATGGACGGTGGTAGTAGTATCAATATTCTCTATGTCGAAACGCTACGCTGGATGAAGATCTCGGAAACCCAGCTGAACCATAGCTCTGTGATCTTTCACGGAGTTGTCCCAGGAAGACAAGCTAATTCCCTAGGAGAGATTACTTTGGATGTTACCTTTGGAACTCCAAAGAACTATTAGACGGAAGCACTTTCCTTCGAAGTGGTCCCGTGCAAGAGCGTGTACCACGCTATATTCGGACGTCCGGCTTACTGGGCTTTTATGGCTTGTCCGTGTTACATTTACAATATGATGAAAATTCCAGGACCCGACGGCGTGATCACCATCAGGGGAGACCCGAAGAAAGCGCGAGAGTGCGAGGATGGAAATGCCGCCTTTGCCGAAGCCGTGCTGCATGCCCAGGAGTACCAGGAGATCAAGAAGAGCATAGATCCGTCCGAGATGCCCGCAATGAAGAAGGAGGTGACAAAGCCAAATCCAGAGTTCAAGGCATCAGAAGAGACGAAGAAGACGCCTTTGAAGGATGATGACCCCTCCAAGGTGACCCAGATAGGCGTAGGCCTAGGTAGCGCATAGGAAAGCATGCTCGTCAAGTTCCTCCAAGCAAATCAAGATATCTTCGCATGGCAGCCATCTGACATGACCGGAGTACCTAGGGAACTTGCCAAGCACTCTCTAAATGTAAACCCGAACGCTAAACCCGTCAAACAGTCCTTACGACGTTTCAGCAATGAAAAGCGTAAGGCAATAGCTAAGGAACTAGCACGACTCGAGTTAGCCGGATTCATAGAAGAGGTCATCCACACTGAGTGGTCGGCCAATCCTGTAATGGTCTCCAAAAAGGACACCACTGATTTAAGGATGTGTGTTGATTATACTGCCTTGAACAAGGCTTGTCCAAAAGATCCATTCACTCTGCCTAGAATGGATCAAGTTATCGATTCTATGGCAGGCTCGGAACTCCTCTATTTTCTCGACACATATTCCGGCTATCACCAAATCTGGATGAAAGAATCTGACAAAGTCAAAAATTCATTCATAACCCCCTTCGGTACCTTCTGTTTTGTTACGATGCCCTTTGGGCTGAAGAACGCAGGAGCTACGTACCAGCGCACGATGCAGCGTTGCCTCCATGATCAACTCGGACGCAATGTACATGCATACGTGGATGATATCGCAGTGATGTCCAAAAAGAAGGAAACGCTGATTTCCGACTTGGAGGAAACATTTGCCAATCTAAAAAAATACAACATCATGCTTAACCCGAAGAAATGCTTCTTTGGAATACCAGCCGGAAAATTGTTAGGTTTCATCGTGTCTCAGAGAGGCATAGAGGTGAACCGGGACAAAATCAAGGCTATACTCAATATTTCGTGCCAACTTTGAAGGACGTACAAAGATTAACTGGTTGCATCGCTGCGGTCAGTCGATTTGTAAGCCGACTTGGTGAAAGAGCCGCACCATTATATAAACTCCTGAAAAAGACAAAAGATTTTGTTTGGACTGATGAAGCTGAAGCTGCAATACAAGACCTAAAGAAAGTACTCTCATCTGCTCCTATCCTTGCAGCGCCGGAACCTTAGGAACCGATGTTGCTTTATCTTCCTGCGACAAATAAGGTCGTTAGTATCGTCATGGTGGTGGAGAGATCGGAGGAAAATCAGGAGCACCTGGTGCAGCGTCCGACTTACTTTGTCAGCGAAGTCTTGACAGAATCAAAACAGCGGTATCCGCACTATCAAAAGTTGGCTTACGGTGTTTTCCTAGCATCTCGTAAGCTACGATACTATTTTCAGGAGCATCCAATTACCGTGGTGAGCACAGCTCCCATGAGAGATATAATCAACAACAGTGACGCCATAGGACGCGTCGCCAAATGGGGCATAGATCTTTCAATTTTTGATATTGAGTATAAACCTCGGACAACAATCAAATCCCAGATCCTTGCTGACTTTGTTGCTGATTGGACAGAGACGAAGGAGAACATGATCCTCCCTGAGTGAGAATATTGAACCCTCTATTTCGATGGGTCTAAGGCTTGAGGGGGCTTGGGGGCTGGCGTGGTGCTCAAATCACCCCAAGGAGATAAACTTTTATACGTGTTGCAGATCCACTTCACAGGGACAAATAATATTGCCGAGTATGAAGCACTGCTGCATGGAATCCGGATTGCTAAGGATATTGGTATCCGACGTTTGATGTGTTATGGATATTCGGATCTTGTTGCTCAACAAGTGTCGGATATTTGTAATGCAAATAAACACATGACAGCGTATAAAGCTGTCGTGGATGATCTATCTAAATCGGTCGAAGGGTTTAAGGTTCAACACATCCCTCGATCAGAAAACGAGGAAGCAGATGCACTATCTCAGATAGGCTCTGCACGGAAAGAGGTCCCGGATGGCGCTTTTCTAGAGCACCTCAAAGTTCCCTCAATAAAGGGAGTAGATGAGGAATATCCGACCAAATCTGACTCAACTCTAATAGCAGTTCTGGTTGTAATTCCCAGCTGGACTCAACCCTACTTAGATTATCTTGTAGATGGCAAATTACCCGAAGACGAGGTTCTGAGCCGGCAGATTATCTGACGAGCAAAAGCATATACTATTGTTAAAGGTGAGCTCTATAAACAGAGTGTTTCTCGGGGTTTTCAGCGCTGCGTATCTCCGGAAGAAGGAGTGGAAATCTTAAGGGAAATCCACGAAGGCGAGTGTGGTCACCACGCTGCAGCCAAATCTTTAGTGGCAAAAGCTTTTAGACACGGATTTTTCTGGCTTACAGCTCAGGCAAATGCCTAACGATTAGTCAAGACGTGCAAAGGCTGCCAAAAGTACGCCAAACAAGCTCATGTTTCGGCTGATCAGCTGCGAACAATACCTATAACATGGCCTTTTGCGGTCTGGGGGCTTGATATGGTAGGACCATTTAAACGAGCTCCAAGTGGATTTACTCATCTCTTAATGATGGTGGATAAATTCACCAAATGGATTGAGGCTAAACCTATCACTAGTTGTGATGGAGCAACAACCAAAAGATTTGTCGAGGATGTTATAATCCGGTATGGTTATCCGCATAGAATTATTACGGACAACGGGAGTAACTTTTCTATGGGAGAATTGGCTAAATTCTCCAACGAGCAAAATATCCGGCCTGACATTGCGTCAGTCGCACATCCACAGGCTAACTGACAAGTCGAAAGAGCAAATGGTTTAATCCTACAAGGCCTAAAGCCGAGACTCGAGGCACCACTACGACGTGCTGCGGGGGCTTGGGCAGAGGAATTACCCTCTGTAATATGGAGTTTACGAACGACTCCAAACAGGTCAACCGGATACACACCTTTCTTCTTGGTCTATGGTGCAGAATCAGTTCTTCCTAGTGATTTGATTCACACCTCTCCTAGAGTGGCCGCGTATATTGAAGAGGATGCCGAGATTTCTCGACAAAACGATCTCGACTTAGTTGAAGAAGTTCGCGTCATTGCTGAAATGAGATCTACAACCTATTAGCAGAAGTTACGCAAGTATCATAGCCAGAGAGTCTGAAATAGATCTTTCAATAAAGGTGATTTGGTTCTCCAGCTTGTGCAACAAAGAAAGCACAAACTTTCCCCAGTATGGGAAGGGCGCTTTTTAGTTAGTCGAGTATTGCACAATGTTTTTTTTCCGACAAAAACTGTAGGGAAGTCCCCTACTGTGTCATTTTATAACTTTTATAATGTACAGAAGATTGAGCCATGCTCAATCAATAGATATATTACAGATGTTTACATTCATAGTGTGTCAAGCCACTCTTGCATACCTTCCTTGAGACTAGGTTTAGCTCTATGCATAGTCAAGGTAAAGGTTGCTTTAAAAAAAGAAATACATCTAGTGATTGAGGGATTTAGGTCCCTAAAGATATAACCATTTCTTTGCTCCCATATACTCCAGCATCCAGTGATAATAATTTCCATAAGAAAATTGGGACTGAATCTACTTCTAGCATCATTGATCATCTGATGAATCTCCATATCTGTGTTCCATTCAAGTCCCAAGGCCCACCAGAACCCTTGGCTGAAACTACATTCAAAAAATAGATGCAGCAGGGTTTCCTAAGGACAGGTGTCACATATAACACAATCATTAAATTCCACAAAGAAGTTTTTTCTTGTCATTAAATCCTTGGTGTTTAGCCTCTTATTCAGTAGCAGCCAAGCAAAAAATTTGTGTCTTGGAAGACATCATGATTTCCAAATATCCAGAATGGGTTTTGGTGTTGGGTGTGCCCCAATGAGTGCTCTGTAGATATTTCTGGTTTTGAAAGACTCCCCCCAGGAAAAGTACCATGAATCATGGTCGTTTGTGTGGTTTATGCTTCTGATATTTTCCAACATAACAGTAAACTCCTCATGAGAAATGATGGATAAGGGGAGTTGAAAAAGTTCATAGAAATCATTTTCAGCTGCAGTGATTGCCTTGGCCATGGTCAGAGTATCATTGTGGTAGAAAGAGTGTAAGTGTGGGTATCTATCTTCAAAGCATTCACCTTTCCATAGATCCTTCCATAGCAGCATAGATTTTCCATTGCCAATTTTGCAGTGAGTCAAATCTCTGTAAATATCCACATAATTCATACAGTCTCTCCACCAGAAAGAACCAATATGATTCATTGAATGTGGGGCAGAGTCAACTTGATAGTAAGCTTTCCAAATAAGATCAACCCATGGTATATCAGCCCTGTTGTAGATTTTATGAATATTCTTCAATAAAAGATCTTGGTTCTGTACCCTGAGGTTTATGACTCCTAAACCTCCTTGATCTTTTGGTCTACATATCAAGTCCCATTTAGCAAGACATTTGCCATGTTTGTGTATATCTTTTCCCTTGGAGGAACTGCGCCACCCTTTTCAAAATGGGTAAAAATTGTTAATGGGACTTTGAAAGAGCACATGGCATGGATGGGCATAGAATTTAATACAGAATTCAGTAATGTGAGTCTTCCTGTATATGACATGAGAGAAGATAGTCCAGATAATCTTTTGTCAAATTTGGAAACAATGGGCATCAAGCTATCAATAGATGGTCTTGTGGTACCAAGAGGGAGACCCAGGTAGGTGAAAGGTAATTTCTCCAATTTGCATCCAAAATCAGAAGCCAGTTGGGATGCAAACTCTATTGTTATATTGATAGGCACTAGAGTAGATTTGTCATAATTTACCTTAAGCCCTGTCATGTTGCTGAATTGTTGGAGTCTGGTCTTGAGGTTATTAAGTTGTAGACTATCAGCAGGGTGTCATCAGCATATTGAATAATTGGATATTTTTGCCCATAGTCATTATCAAGAGGCAGGCTGATTTCATTTCTGTGCCAGGCATCATTGACAATTTCCTGTAGTAATTCAGCAGTGCAAACAAATAGAAGGGGGGACAGGGGATATTTTTGCACAATGGTTCGTACTACTTAACTGACATGAGGCCAGTCAAAGAAAGACCTGCTACTAAGAAGAGAAAGAGAGCTGGAGGCAGTACAAATCCGGATGAGTTAGACAGACCGTGGAATATTGCTCAGCTACGTCCCTTTTATTCTTAGTTTATCCTTCTTTGTAAACATATATATGTACATGCTCTGTGAGAAATAAAAGTTTTGGTTACCTCAAGCTTTTCTGAGAAGTTCTTACTATCTTATTTCCGAATGATCATGTCATAGTCGAAAATCCTAGAATGCTTGAAAGTACTTTATGCTCATGTTCGTTCTAGTTTAGATTTTCGATTCTAAAATTGCTACCCTCGGGTATAACTCTAAAGTTTCTAGTCTTTACTTTGGTTATTTGTCTGATTGCTGGATGCGGGCATTTTCCGAGTAGTGAATTGTTGGTACTAGAAACCGGCTTTGTTTTCGAGTTTAAACTGGTTTAGCAATTGAGCTCCGTTGCTCGGCAAATTTTCCGACAGAAGGTTTAGCCGGCTCACGAAAGGGACGAGGCGGAAAGCCACATAAACAATAAGTATAGATGAAAAAGTACAAGTGTTTATGTAAACATTTCAAGCACACAAAAAATTTAAAGCCAAAAGTGCTGAGTAGATCAAAAGCTTAGCACTAGCAAAATTATAGTACTGCATATTTACAGGCCCATCATGTTATTCAGAATAACACAAATATTTCTATTAATCTATGATGCAGGAGAGGAAGGAGCTGCCGGCTCGCTGGATACACCGCCTTGGTATCGTTCCGAGATGTCCACATCCGACACGGTGTGGTCATCGTCGAAAACTTCTGCTGATTCTTCTGGAGGCAGAGGCGGAGTGTCCACGCGGGTGAAGAAAGGAGTTTTGTAGCTGGTCAAATCAGCCACGTGACACCCATATCTGGCACAGGAGTGCATGATGGCTTGAAGGTCCTGCTCTTGGCCGTCTTCATCTACTTTGCAGTACCCTCTGGTCACTTGCCATATTTCCATGTTTCCATGGTGGCTCATGACCATAGTGAGAGTGTTTTGCACCGCAGTCCGTGCGTAAGACATGTTCCAATCCTGGACAAGTTGCGGCATCTCCTTTGCCTTGTCCCGCACCTGAAAATCCGACATGTTGTGCATGTCCGAAATCTTGAGAGCTTCGCCAATGTCCTCAATGGATTGGCGGAAATCATGAAGCAGGTCACCGACTTGGGTAAGCTGGTGGGTGCAGGGCTCAGCGGAGGTGGAGTATGTCAAGTTCAGAGGACCTATAGACAAAAGCAGTCAAAAGAAATCCGACATTAAAAGAGGTCGAAGAAAAAAAAGACAAGTCAGATAGATGGAACGTACCGAAAATGACGTCGTCAATTTTGGTGTTCTCTTCTCGAAGACTCTGCAGTTCAGCCCGGAGTGCCTCGGAAAGGTCCCTCTCTCTGCAAAGCTCATTATTGAGGTCCGAGATTTTTTGATCTTGAGCAGCGATCTTGCGATCACGCTCATCAGTAGCCATGGAGGAGGACTCAAGGATTTGAGCAATGCTCTTTTCATGATCTGCCTTGAGCTTGTCCAGCTCTTGGCACAGCTCCTTGTTCTCCACCACCAAAGTCTTGAGGTTCTCGGCCTCTTCAATCATGGCACAGGATTGTTTCACCAGTGCTGTAAGACAAAAAAGAACAATAGTTCAACAAAAAAATTCGACGTTGAAAACACAAAGACAAGGTTTGAGTCTCGGAATGTTTACCTTCGGCTTCATCCTTGGCAACTTTCAGCTCAGCATTTTTAAGTCGAAGAGCTCTGATCTCTCTTCACTTATCACAGACATTCTTCAACAAATCCTGGTTATAGGAATATACTTTCTGTAAGTCAGAATACCCAAAGTCAGAAAGCTACTAAAGACTCGGGCTAATAGTTTTCCTAATATCAGCACGAGCCTTGGGGGCTTGATACATTGCAAATGTATCTATAATTTTTGATGTTCCATGCTTGGTTTTATCCACTTTCTTGTGTTTTGTTCCAACTTTGGAGTACTTTTCATATGATTTCTTGGACTAACCTATTAACAAGATGCCACAAAGCTGCTGCCGTTGTTATCTCTGCTGTTTTTGGTTCTAGGAAGTCAGAAAATGAATATTCTCGGAATTGGGCGAGACAAAAGCCAAAGTTACTATTTTCCTGGAAGATTCACGGAGCCAGAAGGAGAGCCGGAGGGGGACCACAGGGTGGCCACACCACCCCTAGGCGCGGGTCCACCTAGGCCGCGCCAGGGCATGGTGTGGGCCCCCTGGCTGCCCACCGACGTTGCCCTCTGGCCTATAAGAAGCCTCCCGATGCAAAAACCCTAAATCGTCAAGCCTCCAGCCACGAAAAGTTCCGCAGCACCGCCGCCACCAAAGGGAAGATTCGGGGGATAGAAAGTCTCTATTCCGACACCCTGCCGGGACGGGGAAGTGCCCCCGGAGCCATCTCCATCGATCTCCACCACCATCTCCATCACCGTTGTTGATTCCCATGATGAGGAGGGAGTAGTTCTTCCTCGAAGCTAAGGGTTCTACCGGTAGCTATGTGTTCATCTCTCTCTCTATGCGTGATCATATTGTGATCATGAGCTTGTAATCTATAGATCTACCTGGCTACTCAAGTGCTTTATTAGATCTCTGCTCTCCCCATGTGTGTGAATGTGACAGCGTGCACACCATGGTGGCACTTAGGCTAGAGATTACAAATACTTGTTATGATTTATATTTGGAGTTGGATGTCTTTATGAAATTGTGGTGTTTGTTGGACTCATCTAGTGCTCAAGGTGACAGTGTGGGGTTATCTAGATGGGAAAGGCTTACTTTGAGGTGTGCTGTTATAGCCCTACTATCGATTAGAGTGTTCAACCGGAGAGTAGTTAAGAGTAGTATCATAAAGAGAAGATATTTATATGAGAGTGTTCACTAGTGAAAGTATGATCCCTAGGCCTTGTTTCTAAGCATTGAAAAACTGTTTGCTACTAGATCTATTACATGTTTGCTTGTTTCCATCTTTATTTCAGTTTGCCTTTAGTCTTTTCCACGCCATCAAGCTATCGTCTATCACCGTTACCACTTATAATTATCCATACCACTTGTATTTCACTATCTCTTCGCCGAACTAGTGCACCTATACACCTGACAAGTGTATTGGGTGTGTTGGGGACACAAGAGACTTCTTGTATCTTGATTGCAGGGTTGCTTGAGAGGGGATACCTTTGACCACTTCCTCCCTGAGTTCGATAAACCTTGGGTGGTCCACTTAAGGGAAAACTTGCTGCTGTTCTACAAACCTCTGCACTTGGAGGCCCAACGACTGTCTATAAGAATAGAAGTGCGTAGACATCAAGCTATTTTCTGGCGCCGTTGCCGGGGAGGAAAGGTAAAAGGTATTCACACCGGAGGATTAAAGAAGAAGAACCTCCCACGGAAAACGCCTATTTTCTGGTGTGAGTGCTCGAAGTTATTTCCTTTAGATTCTGCAATTTTGTCTTTTTGTTTCTTGTTTTCACTAGTTAGGCTTAATGGAAAACAACAACAAAATTAGAGAGCTTTATAATATCTATCTTGAGTTAGGACATGAAGTGTTTGAAGAGAAAATTAAAAAACCTATGGAACTTTATTTGCATGCTAATAGCAATGTTGTTAGTATGAATTCTTTGGACACCATTATTGCTAATGCTATGGAAAAGTCTAAGCTTGGGGAAGCTAGTCTTTATGAAAATGATCTTTTTAGTTCCCCGGCTTTGGAAGATAGCTATTCTATTGCTTATGAAGATACTATACCTCCAATTTATGATGATTGCAATGATGAATATCATATTTTCGGCCCACCAACTATTGAGGATAAAATTAATTATGATTACAATATGCCTCCTATATTTGATGATTATGGTGATGAGAATAATAATGATAGCTATTTTGTTGAATTTGCTCCCACTACAATCAATAAGAATGACTATGTTTATGTGGGGAGTATTAATTCTTTTATACATGTGGCTCATGATAAGAATGTTTATTGTGATAGTTATATTGTTAATTTTACTCATGTTGCTACTGAAAGTTATTATGAGAGAGGGAAACATGGGTTTATGTATCTCAACATTATTAAGTTTCCCCTCTTTATGTTGAAAGTCTTGAAGTTGCACTTGTTTTGCTTTCCTATGCTTGTTGCTTTGTGCTTTCATGACTTGTTTTTTTACAAGATTCCTATGCATAGGAAGTGGTTTAGACTTAAATGTGCTTTGAATTTGCTTCTTGATGCTCTGTTTTACTTAAATTCATATTTCTTATTTGAGCATCTTCTCAAACTATCATGCCTAACTTAAAGGCGTTAAAGAAAAGTACTTATTGGGAGATAACCCAAAAGTTTTAGTTGAGTCTTGGAAGTTATTACTTCAGTAATAACCGCTCCTTATCCTTTTTATTTGCTTTTTGTGCCAAGAGTAACCTCTAATGAGAGATAAGTAATGATTGGGAAAGTTGCTGTCCAGAAACAGATTTTTGTGCTTCACCGTAAAAATTCGTGAGAGAGCTATGTATGTCGGATTGAGCTGTAATTTTTTGTACTTCTGACCCAGGTTGTTTTATAACTTTCGTTAGTTCAACACTTTTTCATTTGAGCAACATAAGGTCTTCGAAAAAATTCGTCTTTACCTGCTGGTTTGTTTTGACAGATTTCTGCCATTTTCTGCATTTGCTTTTTGTGGGTTCCTTTTTGAGTTCTTTTGGGGAATTGAGCTTTTTGAGGGAAGTACTACAGTAGCTAGTGTTCTAATGGAAGTTTATTTGGTGTTAGAACTGAGCCTTAATACTTATCTTGAGTGCACTAATGTTGCTAATAAAGATTGTGTGAAGTTTTGTATGAAGGAAAAATTTCAGGTGTATGGAAGGAATGAGTAATGAGATGAAGGATGGACTAAAGCTCAAGCTTGGGGATGCCACGCGTGTCACCCCAAGAAATATCCAAGGAGTACAAGCGTCAAAGCTTGGGTATGCCCAAGGCATCCCCTTCTTCATCAATAAAAATTCCAGGTTTCTTCCAAACGCTTCATTTTTATTGTTTCATGCACAGTTGTGTTGTTCTTGGAGCATCTTCTTTTTTATTTTCATTTTGGTTTTTCGTTTGCTTTTGTTTGATTAGTTTGCTGAATAAATTGGTTGGACCCCCTCTTTCATACATTGGTTTGCAAATAGTTTGGTTTGGTTTGGAAAAGAGTAGGAAAGTTCATGCTTATGTGGTAAAAAAAGCTTGTTTTTGACTGTGGCCTATGCTTTGTCATGCCATGCTTGATATTTTTTTAGATTTATGCTTAGTATTCTTGGCTGTAGCATGACTTGTTATAAACAATTGAGATTGCTTAATGTGCCTTGGATGAATCATGCGTTGTTTTAGCATATTAAAGCATAGTATAGTGGTACTCTCCTTTGATGCTTTATTTGGGTTGACTTGGCGCATGCTCACACCATGTTATGACTATCTCAAGTCACCATAGACTTTATGATCCTTTAGTTTTAAACTTGTAGTATTACTTTATGCTTTGATTAATGATGTTTTGTCGCTCTGAATGATTATGGCCATTATTGCTCTCTTAGTTTCTCGCTCCCAGTCTTTTGCTAGCCTCCACAACCAAGTATGAGTTCCACTCATGCATCCAACTCCCTAAACCAAGTTATTCCAAAGATTCCACCATACCTACCTACTAGCTTATGCTATTCCAAGTATATTCATGCTTTTATTTACCTTCCAAATTAAACTTGTTATCAGAAAACTAGTGATTAAAGCTCTCACGAACTTGATGGCACACTTTACTTTTCTTGCCCTTAATAAACTTGAACCATTGTGTCGTCTATGTTGTATATGCTTGCACTTATTTGTTGGGAATTAGCAGAACCATGCTGTCATGGGGAACACTTTCAACATTGCACTTGGTACTTGTACCTAGTTGATATCATACTCTTTTGTATATGGATGTCGTCGGTGTGAAATGAAAGGGGAGATTGTAAGTCCATGGAGTTATGTATATGTGTTAGAGAAATGCCTGGGCCGCTGGTATAATCCATGCTGACATGGTGGAAGCCTGCAGCGTAACCATAATGAGCTGTCTATGAAGCATTCTTATTTAAAAAAAGAGTCCTATATTGAGAAAAAAAGAGAAAAGATGAAAAAAAGAGATTTTGAAAAGAGGAAAGAGAGAAAAAAGCACCATATTCCCATGGTAAATAAGAAGATTGCTGAGATGCTCGTTGTCTGCTTGCCTTGTCATTTTGATATGGGGATTCTTCCGTATCATCGGGCAAGGGTACCTGCTCATGTTCTCTATGATACACATATACTTACAATGACAAGAACTTACCGGTGACTAAACTTGAGTAGCATGAGGAGCGGCCCTCGTATACAAGGGACATGAGATTTCTAACTTATACTTCGTCAAGCATGTACACCATAGTTTGTTCACTTTAACCTTAATCACTTGAAGATGCTTATGATAGGGGCAATGAGAGCTGAAAGCTACAAGTACCATAATTTTGGAAGCTCTTTATGAGACTTGAATCCCTACTTCCTTTTATAAAAAGGCCTTTCTTCCAAAAATATATTGAGTCTCCACCTTCTACCTTTATGCACCTACTTTGAGAGCATAGTGGCCATTCTTAGTTCTATGTGCTTTGTCCCAAGACTAGTTGATTGATGCATAACTTGATATTGCTTGTTTTAAGCTATTGTATCTAGTCACTCTTATGAACATTGAAGGTGACCTATGCATTTATATTTGCTACTCTATGAGGGACAAGCTGAATACTATTATGTTATGTTTTCTTTATGTCAAACAAACAAACGTCTTGCAAAGCATTGTTATTCATGAATCTTTTGTTTGTGCCTTTTCATGTTGCATCATAGTTTCTTTGTCTTATTGCTAGAACTTTGAATTTCATGTTATGATTGAAGTACTATGATCCCAGCTTTGAATGTTTTACAAATACTTTGATCAAGTTTATGATGGTGCATGTCACCTCAAAAATTATTCTTTCTTTTTATCACTTACCTACTCGAGGACGAGCAGGAGTTAAGCTTGAGGATGTTGATACATTGCAAATGTATCTATAATTTTTGATGTTCCATGCTTGGTTTTATCCACTTTCTTGTGTTTTGTTCCAACTTTGGAGTAGTTTTCATATGATTTCTTGGACTAACCTATTAACAAGATGCCACAGTGCCAGTTGCCTGTTATCTGCTGTTTTTGGTTCAAGGAAGTCAGAAAATGAATATTCTCTGAATTGGACAGGACAAAAGCCAAAGTTACTATTTTCCCGGAAGATTCATGGAGCTAGAAGGAGAGCCGGAGGGGGGCCACAGGGTGGCCACACCACCCCTAGGCGTGGGTCCACCTAGGCCGCGCCAGGGCATGGTGTGGGCCCCTGGCCGCCCACCGACCTTGCCCTCTGGCCTATAAGAAGCCTCTCAATGCGTAAACCCTAAATCATCAAGCCTCCAGCCACGAAAAGTTCCGTAGCGCCGCCACCACCGAAGGGGAGATTCGGGGGACAGAAAGTCTCTGTTCCGGCACCCTGCCGGGATGGGGAAGTGCCCCCAGAGCCATCTCCATCGATCTCCACCACCATCTCCATCACCGTTGCTGATTCCCATGATGAGGAGGGAGTAGTTCTCTCTCGAGGCTAAGGGTTCTACCGGTAGCTATGTGTTCATCTCTCTCTCTATGCATGATCATATTTTGATCATGAGCTTTGTAATCTATAGATCTACCTTGCTACTCAAGTGCTTTAATAGATCTCTGCTCTCCCCATGTGTGTGAAAGTGATAGCGTGCTCACCATGGTGGCACTTAGGCTAGAGATTACAAATACTTGTTATGAGTTATATTTGGAGTTGGATGTCTTTATGAAATTGTGGTGTTTGTTGGACTCATCTAGTGCTCAAGGTGACAGTGTGGGGTTATCTAGATGGGAAAGGCTTACTTTGAGGTGTGCTGTTATAGCCCTACTATCGATTAGAGTGTTCAACCGGAGAGTAGTTAAGAGTAGTATCATAAAGAGAAGATATTTATATGAGAGTGTTCACTAGTGAAAGTATGATCCCTAGGCCTTGTTTCTAAGCATTGAAAAACTGTTTGCTACTAGATCTATTACATGTTTGCTTGTTTCCATCTTTATTTCAGTTTGCCTTTAGTCTTTTCCACGCCATCAAGCTATCGTCTATCACCGTTACCACTTATAATTATCCATACCACTTGTATTTCACTATCTCTTCATTAACTAGTGCACCTATACACCTGACAAGTGTATTGGGTGTGTTGGGGACACAAGAGACTTCTTGTATCTTGATTGCAGGGTTGCTTGAGAGGGGATACCTTTGACCACTTCCTCCCTGAGTTCGATAAATCTTGGGTGGTCCACTTAAGGGAAAACTTGCTGATGTTCTACAAACCTCTGCACTTGGAGGCCCAACAACTGTCTACAAGAATAGAAGTGCATAGACATCAGGGCTACACTAGTTCGTTATTTGGCATCCTAAGGAAGCATAAACCCGGATTATTTATCCTACTTCATGCTTGGGGGCTAGAGGATATGATATGAAATAAAGAAAAAAACAAGAGTTAGAATTCTGACTTACATATTGTTCGTGAGTAAGTTTATCCAAACTCGCGTTCACTTCAACTGCAACCTTCTCAGCAAGAGTCAGAGGGGTCACAAGAGCAGTTGGAAGCTCCCTAGACCTGATCCTCTCGTTGCAAAGACGCAGTTGGTCAAGAAGATCAAAGTGTTTGACGTCCTCTGCTTCTTGCGCTTCTTCTTCGGCAGATAAGTTTCTTTTTCTCCAGGCATTGCCTGGCCAGCCGCTGGATCTCTTCAGCAGATTTCCGGGACATGCCAAATTTGGCAAGTCCCGGATTACTGATAAGGATTTCGGCAAAAGTTTCTGCCGAGGGATCATTACCCAAAGAGGGTTCACCCTTATCTAAGTCTGACTCACCCATGGTGACGTCCGTTTGCGATTCAAGGATCGCAGGCTCCGTTGAAGGAGCCGGATCTTCTGCGGCGACCGGAGAAATCACCGGCGTTGTGGAAGGTTGAGGGGCAGGAGTCGGAGGAGCCATGGCAGGAGAAGCTATGGTAAGCTTCGTCTGTCGCAGGGGCTTCGAAGAAGTTCCCTTCCCCTTGCCCTTGATGAGCTATTTAGCTCTGAGAATGTAATAAAGTCAGAAACATTACGTCTCGGAAGGAAATTCGAGTAAAGTGCAAAGGCGGAAGTTGTGATTCAAAGTTACCTCTTCACGACGGGCACCTCCTTTGTGCCAATAGCCACTGTCGGAGCTTTGCGCTTCTTGAGCGCAAGGTCTGGCAGTGGGACCACTTCTGTCTCCTGAGAAAACTTTGGAGGATATCCTTCGAGCGGAGCAAGTTCCGACTCAGGGAGATCAGCAAGCTAAAAAGAAGAAAACATATCAGTATTGCAATGTAACTCAAAGGTTGAAACACATAAAAAGGTGTACTGTTAGAAGCTTACCGGCACTACGGGGTTTTCCGCCGTATGCATGTCCAGAGAAACCTCCGGGATCCTCCTCTCGATACGCTCCCTTATCAGCCACTTGATCTGGCTTATATAACCTTGCGTGGTGTAGGCTTTGGGGCTGATGTGGAGGGAGTCTTTCTTGGACGACGTGATGGAGTGCATTAGTCGGTCTCCGTGGTACTGAAGGGTCTGGATCTGGCGTGATACCCAGCATTGGACCAAGTCAGATCCCTTCAGTCCTTTGTGTTTGATCAGATATTCGACCCGCCTCTTAGCGAGGATCAGATCGATCGAGAGCGGCCTCGTCCCAAGACGATTGGGCCGTGGCAGCTCCGTCGACAAAAGCCGGCAAAGCAGTAGCTTTGCCGGGAGCCGGAATATCCCTATGATAAAAGAATGTGGCTGGCCACTGTTTAACCGAGTCACTAGCTAGGATTTTGGGGTATGCGCGCTCGCGTCTAAGTGAAAAACTAATGGTACCTGTGATATAAGGAGCACCGGCAGTGATAGAATTTCTCCGGACATGAAAGTAATACCGGAATAAGGTCAAACTCGGCCTAATGCCGAGAAAGCCCTCACACAAAGAAGCGTAAGCGCTCATCTCTAGGAGAGAGTTGGGGGGAAGATGGTGGAGTTGAACACCATAATGGTCAATCACCTCGGAGAAGAACTCCGAGGAAGGAAACGACAAACCTCTGTCGAGGTGGGTGCCGAAGTGGACCCGCTTGCCGGCGCGCGGGTTGGGGACGGTTTCCTCGAAGCCGCTATGCTAGTAACTGGCGCGGAGGAGCCCTTCTGTCTCCATGTTCTGGAGCTTCTCGTCGTCGAGCACGCAGGGGATCCAGACCCCACAGAAGCTTTCCTTCTCCACTGCCGCTTCCGTCGCCGCCGTCGCCGCCGCTGCCGCCAAGCCGGAAGAGGAGGAAGAAGCCATTTCTCCGGTGCGCAGATGACCTAGGATGGGCGGCGCTGGGAGTTTTTGGGGGAAAAGTAGAGGAGCTCTGTGCGCGCGGGGGGATTTGGAGGAGAGGGAAAGGCAAGGGAACAGGTGAAGAGAGAAGGAGAAAATCCTAACCCCTTATATCCACCTAACCGTGCCAAGATTCGTGCAAATGCTACAGTGTAACCGCCACACGTCATGGAAGGAACTGGGAAGGACCCACGCGATGATTACGTCGCCTCGATCTCTGCGCACGCATTGAAACGGCGCCTCGGTTCCGTGAACCGCGGACCCACCAACGGTCATGCTGACAGAATGTCTGTCAGATGACGTGACTTGACCATGACTTATGTCAGGTGGCGTTAGAGACCAAGTTCCGGCTTAGTTTGAAATCAAGCTAGGAAATCCGAGTAACCTGTTGATAGGTCCGACTTCTTTTTAAGACCCGGATTGTATTTTTTGTTGTGAAGTTTCAGGAATCCTTCAAGATTCTGCAAGCCGAAGATCAAGCTAGACAATGATAAATCCGACTTTGGATCTTGGAGGCCTCTGGGGGCTGCTGTTGGGGATATACTTTCCGGGTATCCTCACAGTTCCTCACTGACCAGGGTGGCCCACTTCGGGTTAGAGCTTTGCTTCACGGGTGGCCCAATCAGGGAGAGAAGACGGAGTCCAATCCGGCTACGGGAAGGCCCAAAAGACTTACCGACTTAGGCCCATAAGATTACTTGTTGTTCAAGATGTACTCTGTAACCGACTCTTAGTCGTAGCCAGATAGATCTCTCCTGTAAACCCTAGGCTGGATATCTATATAAGCCGTCCTAGGGAGAGCCTTTAGGGCACACCTCAATAGTCTACAATCTCAACTCGCACAGGCGAACCCTTGTAACCCATATTCCGGCTCTGCATATTACTGGATTGCTAGCAGGAGTAGGATCTGTCCAAAGCCGGCGGATTCGAACCTTGGTAAACTTGTGTGCTCACCGTCACGGAACACCGTATGTCTCACCCCCTCTCTTCCGCACGCCTCGAGGACCCCCTCATGGCGTACTTGTCCTTAATCCGACAACAATACTGACTCCCGCACATTCAACGATGACTTCTGTGATCGTGGGAACCTTTAACGCTAGTAATTTAATCCCTTTGTCTCATGATATATTACATGTCCAAGATTCGATCATCGATATCCAAATACCTACTTTGATCTCGTTATCGACATGCACTATTTTCTCGTTCCCGTGATATAACATTCTAGTGATCACATCACTTGCTTGCAAGCTATCTTAATGTGATATCACCGAGAGGGCCCAGAGTATATCTATCCGTCATCGGGATTGACAAATTCCACTCTTGATCTATGAGCCTGAACATAACATCTTCGGAGTATCTGAACCCACCTTTATAGTCACCCTTTTACGGTGTGACGTTTGATGTTATCAAGTTACTCTTCTGATGTCAGCAATTAACATGATCTCATGGTCTAAGGATAAAGATTACTTCGTATGATGTTATAGCAATATAAACATAATGACTTTGATCGTAATGCTATACTTCGGATGAATGTTCATCACATAATTTCACAAATGTTGTGACCTCGTTATTAACAACATACAATGTCCACGATCAAGAAACTTTGATCATCTTGTTAATCAATGAGCAAGTTTATAAGAGAGGCATAACTAGGAACCTATTATTTGTTTATTAAACACACATGTATTGATGTTTCCTATCAATACAATTATAGAATGCAAAATAAACATCTATCATATACAAGGAATACATAATAACAACTTTATTATTGCCTCTCAGGGCATATTTCCTTCAGCATCAACCCATGTCCTCCGCCATGCTTAGCTCGACCAGTAGCCGCATCGCCAGAGGATCCTGACCATGCCGCCCTGCCAACGACGCCGGTGTATAAATAGAGGCCACCGCAGACCTCATTCTGCACACCATTCCACTCCCCACTCACCCAGGAACCTCACTGGCCTTTCCCCGGAGCAAGGCGAGCACCTTGACACCGGAATTTGGCCAGAGTCCGCCGCTGCAGTCGAGGAAGGAAGCCATCGATTGGAGCCACCCCAGGAGCCATCTTGACCAATGTTCGAATCACCGTCGTCTACAACATCGTTCGCCCCCATCACCGACCCTAGCTAGAGCCCCGGTGATTCCCCAGTGACCCACACCGTCGCGTTAGGGTTAGAATCTCGCCGGAGCTATTCGTCGTAGACGATGAACCTCAGCCGTAGGATCCTGTTCTAATCATAGGGCTAGGATTGCTACATACCTGCTTAGAATTAATCGACGCCGTGGGACTATCTGTCAACAGCCCGCACCATTTGCGATTGGCCAGCCCGTTTAGTTTCCCGCGCAGAGCACATCAGTTCAAATAGAATTTTGCCAATTTCAATAGATTCAAAATTTCAATTCAAAGAGATGTAGTGATCCAAAAAGCATGATTCCAATTTTGTTAGAAAGGTACTAAAAATATCTATTCACTCCCATTGGATTCAAATCAATTGAAACTATAGATCACCTATACCAAAAATAACAAGACAGAGGATTTTGCCACTTCAAACATTTTTAGAAAATAAACTATAAATGCTTTTGAGTTGATTCCAAGTCTCAAAAATCACATTTGCCATGCTCTACACGAATATGTAAAAAGATTTGGTTTTACAGATATGAAACAGGGTTAGTATTAAAAGGAGGATATATAGGCATTTCTAGTCACTTTAATATTATTAAATAGTAATACTAAATCTTGTAATATATGATCACCATTTTAAATCACATTTCCCAAGTATTGGAATAGATGGTGATGACATGTGTCAACATGATCCACTATTTTAATTGGAGGATATTAAATCTTAAGGATTTAAAATGAGTAGAAATTACTTTTCTAAAATAAGAAGAATAAGAAAATGGTAATATTCCACATGATGATTGAGATGATACTAGATCATCTAGTATGAGCCCTTGTGTGCTAAATAGAAGTAGTGAAGTGTTGTTTAGTGATTGTGTACCTTGTGTATATTTATAGACGCTAGTACCAAGCCAGGCTACGACAAGGAGGAGTACTTTGAGGAAGAAGAAGAGAACTTCAACAACTGCACTGCTTAAGGCAAGCTAGAACTATGCATGCTATCTATGCAACCCCTATACCAAATGCACTAGGCATGCTTGGTTATGCCATATGAATTATACCATTCCCAGTTTTACTTCAAGCTTTGCTTTTCCCTTTTATTAAAGTTTCTTACTTAGTTAATAAATTGTGTTTAGTGGAAAATAGGATGGATACCATCAGGATCATAGAACTAGCCTTGGATATTTATACTTGATTAGTACCCCTAATAGTGATACCCTCCACATTAGTGGCTAGTGCTAAGCTAAAACTTGATCACTTTAGATGGGAATACTTGGTGAAAATGATTATGAAAACCTTGGAATGATGATTCATTTTATTGAAATGTTTTGACATGTGTTATGAAACACAAGGGTTTGATGATGAAACTGAATTAGGCATGAGCCTTGACTTTAACAAAAACTGATGGTGGGTTCGGATGCGATATCATTCCAATTTTACCGTACAACCAAATTACCTGAGTTGGGTAGGGATTGACTGGAAGTTTATATGTCTTAGTATGGGTTCCCTTGCGGAAGAGGTTGAGCTGAGGCTACCTCGTGATGAATGTCCACCTATGCAGTGCCCAGGATGACAGTTGGTCATGGCTGGGAGGCCAAACTCATAGGAAAGGTGCCTATACTAGGTTGTGTAATTGAAAGGTTAGGATTGATTATCCGCATACCAAGTATGATGATTCAGGGTTATCCCTGACGGATGTATCGAATTTTGTGGTGAAAGTGTACAATCTCCACAGAGTGTCAAACTATTCGAATAGCTGCATCCGCAGTTATGGACAGTGAGTGGCCATACTGTTCCATTGTTAGATGTTTTAAAAATGATTTGTGACTTGAAAGATGACTTTGACTTGACCACCACAGAGTGGTGGATTTGAAAACTAGTTTCCCCTTAAGTGATATAGAGAACTAAGTTAGGTCTTGTACTCTTAAGTCTTTATGAAATAAACCTAGCCTTTTGCAAACAAAACTAGAGCTTAAGGTTCCTACAACTTTTGTCTTACTCATGCTAGTGTTAGTTTGTGAGTACTTAAAGAGTAAACATGGCTTTGTCCCTGGCTATTCCCATGGCCAGACTATGAGGAGGATTGCCCGGAAGATGGACAACAGGAGGTCTATGACAACTAGGATCATCTCCCATCATCAGCATTGCCTGTGACCCTGAAGATGAAGCCCCATTATGTTTACTTTCTGCTGCTTTGATTGTATTAAGACTAGATCATGAGATCCTTTATTTGTAAGACCTTTAATATGGTTTGTAATGGATGATGTACTGTGGTACCACTTCTGTTATGTCTCGCAAAAATGGTAATCCTGGGATTACGATGTACGGCATAACAGACATCTAGACTTAAAAATCCGGGTGTTGACATGTTGCCAGGACCTATCTATTAGTAATACAATAACGGGAGGGGCTTTTCGTGAACTTACCCTTGAAGACGGAAAAGCGTTGCCAACGCTCAAGAGAGCGTGGTTGATGTAGACAAGCCGAAGACGACCTCAAGGTCGTGATGAAGTCCTTGTGCTCCTATGGCTCCAATGACTTGAGTGCCTCAAGTGTGACACCTCGCAGGGACTTACACACGTCCGGTGCCTGACGATGACTCCCGCTTCCCCGATTCAGTAGCAGTTGCGGAAGTAGAGCTCCTGGATCTAAATCCCGCAGCACGACGGTGCTTCACGATGAAGATGTCTCTAGTTCGTGCAGTCCGAACTTGGGACCACGTTCACGAGAGAGAGAGAATATCAATTGGAGGTATCCCCAAAAGTGAGGAAACCTTTATTGAATATTGTATGTATTTATCTGGCCAAATACCCCCACTATATATAGGGTGAGGGGAGGTACTACCTCCCTCAAAGTCACGGGGTGGGACTAAAGGAGGGGGAGAGGTGGGGAGGCGTGCCGGCCAGCCCCCACCCATGGGCCCCACGTGGGGCAGTCCCACTAGGGCCGCCGGCGACCCCCTAGGCCTCTCCTAGGGGTGTGGTCCCCTCTTGGGCCCTTTCCCCTCCAGGAATTGGCCCATTAAGCCCTTTGACCATTTAATTGATTTTCTATTTTATTAAATAATTATGAATAAATGATTAAATCAATATTTAACATTCATTCACATATTATTCAATCTCCATGGCTATGGAACTACTTCCACCTCCACTCTGGAATCCTCCAGACTTAGCAAAACCCTTCCGATTTTCTCTCTATTCTTGTTCAGTAATTCTACAAATCCTGTAAACACTCACTAAGCATCATCAAGCCCTTAAGCATGATACCCCACGGTTCGGGAACAATCCAAACATGGTCGGGACACTCCCGGACCAATGATCGATAAAGGGACCTGGATGGCCATGTGACCCCTGTGCATTCCACGAAGATATTTCATCGTTTAAACCGGGACAGTCGTGTCTTATTCCTTTTGTCTCTTGATACTTGCATTGCCCGAGATCTGATCAATGACATCACCATGTCGTGTTCAATCTCATTACCGAACAATGCTACTTGACTCGTTCCGACAAGTGATATCCCTGTGATCAAATCACATGCTACGCAGCTATTGGATATAACTTCTCCGAGTGGGCCCTTGAGTATCTTTCCGTCACGTGGACGGACAAATCCCGCCCTTCACATATATTGCCTCTACGGTTCCTCCGAGTAGCTGAACACACCTTTATAATCACTGTGTTACCAAGTGACACTTAATGCTATCTAAGAACTCTCAGGAGATAGTGATTGATATAGCCTCACAGTCTAAGGAATTGTCTACAAGGATCCATTCTAACCATCATAACTTAAACTTCGTGACATGATCTGGTCATGATGAATAGGTTGGGTATTGGTTCATCATCTCATTCTCAGAATGAGTTGACTCCATTTCCAACTGGCATAAATGCCACATGATCAGGAAACCTTGATCACCTGTTGACCAATGAACCAGTGACTAGAGTTTCACCGAGAACCCCTGGTTGTTTATATATCACACGTGTATTGATGTTTCCTTTCAATACAGTTATAGCATGATATAAAACTTAATCATAAACTTTATTAAATATGATAATAATCCTTATTATTATTTGTCTTTAGGGCATATTTCCAACAGGGAGGCGGCGACGCAGGGGGACTCTCAAGGGGACGGGATGGTTCGAGAGGATCTCGCTTAGTCGGCTGACCGATATAAGATGCACCAGAGTACCTGGCCTACTTGTTAAGAGAAAATATGCTACACCTACTTGGGGATCGGATTGAGATATAGTTGTCCAAGGTAAGTCTCTTTTGACTATTTTTTCAAACATACCAACACATCAATATCTTACCTCTAGTACAATATCGAGTCATATAGTCAACCAATCTCCATTGGTTTACGTTTTTTATGAACTAGAGTCAAACACATGCAATTCGATGAATAAGATAGGGAAATCTTGTAGAGTATTTGAGATGACAACTAAGGTCGTGCGTCCTGAATTTTTTGTAAGGAAAACTATCATGTTTCCCAATCCTGGCATAAGAGCGGTTTACCGCATACAGAAGCGTAAACCGACTATCTTAATATACTTTCTACAACGAAACCAATAAAGAAGTAAATCCTCAACCTCATACCCTTCCCTCCCACCTTGTCATTGACAGAGCAATCCGACAAGCAAAGCTCGCCTGGTGCATTGCAGCCTATCCTTCTTGTGCCGTAGGAGATCATTGCTGATTAGGCGTGTTACGATCGCCTTGGTCAGCGGGTGTATCAATGGAGGTCGGATGGCAGAGTCGTGTCCTCGGGTTATCTCGGTGGTGGTCATGTCGTTGCAGGCTGCAGCCACAGGGGGGGTAGCGTGGCCGTAGTCCATGGCATATGCTTTTTCCAGTATGTGTTTCGTGTGACAATGGATCTTATCCAGTTATGTTTTCTGGTGGCGGCAACAATGATGCATTGCAACACACTATGGTTATCGGTCGTCTCCCGCTCGGTGGATGGGGTTAGGCTTGACATGGATCATGAAGGCACACCTACATGACATGTCTAGCGGCTCTACTTTTGCACCATGTTTGGTCTGGTCCTTATCCAAGGTGTTATTCGACTGGCCTATCATCTATGCACGTGTGCTCCTGACTTTTCACGTCATGGCATCTATGATGATGTCTAGCATCTGTAGGGGTTGCTCGGTTGCATAGTGCTTGTGGCTCAAGATATGTAGAGCTCGTTGGGAACCCCAAGAGGAAGGTATGATAAGGACAGCAACAAGTTTCCCTCAGTTATGAAACCAAGGTTATCGAACCAGTAGGAGCAAGGAAACAACTCCAAGGTGTTGCTAACAACTTGGAATCCTGCACAACACAACCACATAACTTTACCCCAACTTACAGTGAGGTTGTCAATCTCACTGGTTTTGCTAAAAACAAAGGATTAAACGTATTGTGTAGAAGATAGTAATTGCTTGCAGAAAGTAAACAGTAAACGGTAAACAATAGATGGTGTATCAATGGTAAAGGAATGGACTGGGGCCCATAGTTCACTAGAGGTGTTTCTCCTTAAGATAAATAGCATGTTGGGTGAACAAATTATAGTGGGGCAATTGACAGACTTGAGAAAGCATACAATGCATACACTAGACATCTTGACTCCTATGAGATTTGATTGGGCATTACAACATAATACATAGACCGTAATCCAGCTTCATATATGACTAATAATCCACCTTCAGGTTATCGTCCGAACCCCCTCCAGTATTATGTTGCAAGCAACAGATAATTTCATTAAGCAAAGTGTGTAAAGTAAACAATACGATTGCCCCATGGACAAAGGATTGCTGTTTTCTCCCTAGTAGCAACAACACATCTACAACCTTAGAGATTTCTGTCACTTCCCTAGATTATTAGAGGCATAAACCCACTATCGAGCATAAATACTCCCTCTTGGAGTTGCAAGCATCTACTTGGCCAAGATAGCAACTTACAACAGAGAGCATGCAAGATCACAAATAACATAGACATGGTAGAACCAATAATCAATCTGGCATAGTATCTCAATATCCATCGGATCCTCGCAAACACAACATGTAGGATTACAAATAGATGATCTTGATCATGAACGGAGCTCACAAGATCTAAACATGATAGCACAAAGGAGGAGAACCAACCATCTAGATACTACATGGACCCATAGTCCAAGGGCGAACTACTCATGCATCACTCCGGAGGCAGACATGGTGATGAAGAAGGCCTCCAGGGTGATCTCTCCCCTCCGGCCGGGTGCCAGGAAGAGCTTCAGATCCCCCCGATCTAGGGATGGAGATGGCGGTGGCTACAGACTCTTTCGTGGATTTCTGACCAGGTCCTTAGGGTTTTCATCCTGAGAGGCTTTTATAGGCGAAGGGGCAAGGTCGGTGGAGCACTAGGGTGGCCAAAACCCCTGGTGGCGCGCCTAGGGCTGGCCGCGCGGCCACCAGGTGTGGCCACCCTGGTGCGCCACTTCGTCCCCCCTTTGGTATCCGTGTTGCTTCGGGTAAAATACTGACTTTGGCTTTTGTCCCGTCCAATTCCGAGAATATTTCATTACTAGCTTTTCTGCAACCAAAAATATCAGAAAACAGGCAACTGGCATTGTGGCACCTTGTTAATAGGTTAGTTCCAGAAAATGTATAAAAATACCTCAAAGTTTGAACAAAACATAAGAAAGTAGATATAAAACAAGCATGGAACATCAAAAATTATAGATACTTTTATGACGTATCAAGCATCCCCAAGCTTAACTCCTTCTCATCCTCGAGTAGGTAAGTGATAAAAAGATTAATTTTTGAGGTAACATGCACCATCACAATCTTGATCAAGGTATTTGTAAAACATTGATAGCTAGGATCATAGTACTCTAAACATGAACATGAAAGATAGAGTTCTAACAATAAGACATAAAAACTATGTTGTAACATGAAAAGGTACAAACGAAAGATCATGAATAACAATGCATTGAAATATGTTTGTT
Source organism: Avena insularis (assembly GCA_023614405.1). Lineage (NCBI taxonomy): Eukaryota > Viridiplantae > Streptophyta > Magnoliopsida > Poales > Poaceae > Avena > Avena insularis. Next base: position 426,492,754 of record CM042686.1, on the reverse strand, counting down.
TGTTTCACATATAGAAAACATAATAAGAGTGGTATTCAGCTTGTACCTTATGGTATAGCAAAACATAAATGCATAGGACACCTTCAAAGTTCATAAGGGTGACTAGATACAAATAATTTAAGAGCAAGCAATATCAAAGATGAATCAATCAACAAGTTTTCGGACAATGCACATTAAACTAAGAATGACCACTATGCTCTCTCAAGAGGTGCATAAAGGTAGAAGATGGAGAGTCAACATAAAATTAAAAAGAAAGGCCCTTCATAAAGGGAAGCAGGTATTCAAGTCTCATAAAGAGCTTCCGAAATTATGATACTTATTAGCTTTCAGCTCTCATTACCCCTATCATAAGTATCTTGAGGTGATTAAGGTTAAAGTGGCACAAATATGAGGATATGCTTGACAAGCTATAAGTTGAAAATCTCATGCCCCTTGCTTACGAGTATCGAACCTCATGCTACTCAACTTTAGTCACAAGTAAGTTCTTGTCATTATAAGTACATGTGTATCATAGAGAACCGCCAACAAGGTACCCCTTTCCCCATGACACATGAGCTATCCCATATCAAAATGACAAGGCAACAGACAATGAGCATCTCAACGATCTTTTTATTTGCTATTTGCATAGGTTTTTACTGAGGATGCTTCACAGAATTCTCACTATGGTTATGCTGCAAGTTTCCACCATGATTAGGAATGGCTTAGGCTAACCGCCCAGGCATTTCTCTAACACACATACAAACTCCATGAGCTTACAAGCTCCCCTTTTATTTCACACCGTCGGGATCCATAAACAAAAGAACATGATATCAACTGAATAATAAGTGCAATGTTTAATGTTCCCCATGGTACATGGTTTTGCTAATTCACAACTTATAAAGTGCAAGCATATAAGCAACATAGATGGACGCAATGGTTCAATTTTATTAAGTGCAAGAAAGTAAAGTGTGCCATCAAGTTTGTGAGAGCTTTAATCACTAATTTTCACATAACAAGTTTAATTTGGAAGGTAGATAAAAGCATGAATATACTTGGAATGGTGTAACACACCATGCATAGGAATTTATAGTGGACTCTTTGGAAGAACTTGGTTTTCTTGGGTGTTGGATGCATGAGTGGAACTCATACTTGGTATAGGTGGAGGCTAGCAAAAGACTGGGAGCGACCAACTAAGAGAGCAATAATTGCCATAATCATGCAAAGCGACAAAACATTATTAATTTAAGCATAAAGTGATATTACACGTCAAAAACTAAATGATCACAGAGGCAAAGGTGACTGGTTCATAGTCTTAACATGGTGTAAGCATGTGCCAAGTCAACCCAAATAAAGCATCAAAGGAGAATACCATAATATTATGCTTTTGTATGCTAAAACAACGCATGATTCTTTCATGGCACATTAAGCAATCTCAATTGTTTGGAACAAGTCATGCTACATCAATAATTACTAAGCATAAAGTCAAAGCAACATCAAACATGACATGATAAAGTCTAGACCACAATCAAAACAACCTCCTTTTATACCACTTATAAGCATGAAGCTTCCTACTCTTTTCCAACACCAATCAACTTATTTGAAACACTGTATGAATGCAAGGGTCTGATACGTCCATTTTGCATCACTATTCTATATCATAAATTACTATTATTCATTGATATATTTCATATTAAGAGATGATACTTATGTTATTTCATCTGTTTTTGCATGGTTGATGACTTTTGGAGGATGGACCGCTGAAGTCAGGATTCTGATGGAAAAGGCACTGTTTGGAGGCGAAATTTGCGAAGAACGGAAAATTCCAAAAAATACATGGAAAATCCTATTTTTCCAAAAGACGAAGGATTCCAGAAGGGGGAGCGGAGATGGGCCACAGGGGGGCCACACCACCCCCTGGCGCGGACCACCCTTGGCCACGCCACCAGGTGGTGTGGCCCCCCTGGCCCACCTCTGGCTTTGCTCTTTGGCGTATATATTCCCCACGAAACCCTAAGACTCAAGGAGCGACCATAGAAAGATTTTGCCGCCTCTGCGAGGCGGAAAACTACAGAGAGAGAAAGAGCTCTCCGGCGGGCAGAAATCTACCGAGGAAATTCTTTCTCGGAGAGGGGAGATCGTTGCCATTAACACCACCATGAAGCTGGACTTCATCGGGATCATCATCATCATCTCCACCAGCACCATCATCACCACTTCATACCGCTGTAACAATTGGGTTAAATCTTGCATAGTTCTTAGGGGAAACTTTCCCGGTGTTGATTACTTGTTGTAGTTGATGCTATTGAGTGGAACCATTGAATTATTATTATGTTCAGATTGTTACTTATCATTATTCCATCTTTGATCTTGATCCATATGATGTATTGTGAGTAGTTCGTTTAGTTCTTGAGGACATGGGAGAAGTCATGTTGTTAGTAGTGGAATTGTGTTGAGAAAGATTCAATAGTTTGTTATTTAAGTTGTGGTGTTATTCTTCTAGTGGTGTCATGTGAACATCGACTACATGATACTTCACCTTTATGGGCCTAGGGGAATGCATTGTGTATTTGGCTACTAATCATAGGGGTTGCCGGAGTGACAGAAACCTAAACCCCCGTTAGGAAACCTTTGCACAAGGGAGTGTAAGATCTCAGAGTTTAAGGATGTGGTTTGGTTTATATCTTAATTACTTTCTTGTAGTTGCGGATGCTTGCAAGGGGTATAATCACAAGTATGTATTAGTCCTAGGAAGGTCAGTACATTAGCACAGGTTCACCCACACAACACTTATCAAACTAAAGAAGATTAATCAACTATATGAAGCGAAAGCACTTGACGATATTCCCATGTGTCGTTGAGAACGTTTGGTCATCTTAAGTAATACAACCGGCTTGTCCTTTGCTGAAGAAAGGATTGGGCCACTTGCTGCATCTATTATTATTGTATTTTATTTACTCGTATTTTATTTATCTGCATTATCAAAAACCCCTAAAAATCCGTTTGCTAAGTATTTATAGAGAATTCCTGCTCCAAGCCACTCGTCAACGCCTTCTGCTCCTCGTTGGGTTTGACACTCTTACTTATCGAAAATACTGCGATACACCCCTATACTTGTGGGTCATCAAATTCCAACCAATTTATTTAAGCAAACCAAACAAAAGAACACTAAAAACAAAAACAAAGACGCTCCAAGAACAACACAATTATGCATGAAACAATAAAAATGAAGCGTTTGGAAAAAACCTTGAGATTTTTATTGATGAAGAAGGGGATGCCTTGGGCATCCCCAAGATTTGATGCTTGTACTTCTTGAATATTTCTTGGGGTGACACGGGTGGCATCTCCAAGCTTGAGATTTTTTTCCATACTTCATCTCATCACATTATTCTTCCCTACACTTGAAAATTTCCTTCATACAAAACTTCACACAATCTTCATTAGCAACATTAGTGTATTCAAGATAATAAGTCTTTGGGTTTAGTTTCAACACAAGTAAAACTTCCATTAAAACACAAGATACTGTAGAAATTCCTTCTAAAGGTCAAGTGATCAAAGAGAACTCAAAGAGAAAGAGATTAAGAGGCAAATACAAATAATGGCAGAAATCTGTCAAAACAGACCAGCAGGTAAAAACCGTTTTTTAGAAGACCTTATGTTGTTCAAATCAAAAAGTGCTAAACTAAAGAAAGTTAGATAATAACCTGGGGCATAAGCACAGAAAATTACAACTCAATCCTATGTACAGAGATTTTTCACGATTTTTTATGGTGAAGCACAAAAATCTGTTTCGGGATAGCAGCTTTCCCAAGTCTTACTTCTCTCTCATTAGAGGTTATTCTTGGCACAAAAACCACACAAAAAGGATAAATATAGGTTATTACTGAGGCAATAACTTCCAAGACTCAACAAAAGAAAAACTTACTGAAAGTAAAAATAATTTGGGTTATCTCCCAATAGTGCTTTTCTTTAACGCCTTTCAGCTAGGCATAGGAACAAGATTCAAGTATTTTCAAATGAAGAAGCATTAAGATCAAATTTTGTTTTAATAGGAGAGGCAAAAGGAATCTTCTCTCTCTTCTTAGGTAAGTGTTCTATACCTTTCTTGAGTGGGTATTGATATTTAATGGTGCCTTCTTTCATATCAATAATGGCACCAACAGTTCTAAGAAAAGGTCTTCCCAAAATAATAGGACAGGAAGCATTGCATTCAACATCCAAAACATAGAAATAAATGGGGACATAGGTATTGTTAACCATAATAAGAACATCATTAATACTCCCCATGAGTTTCTTTTTAGCCTTATCATCAAGTTGGACATCTAAATAACAATCTTCCAATGGTGGCAAATCAAGCATTTCATAAATCTTTCTAGGCATAATAGAGACACTAACACTAACATCACATAAAGCTTTGAGATCAAAATCATTCACTTTCTATTAATGATGGGTCCCAACCATCTTCTAATTTCATAGGAATAGAAGCTTTATGTTTCAATTTTTCATTTTTAATTTTTATGAGAGCATTTGTAATGTGTTTTGTAAAGGCCATATTCATAGCACTAGCATTAGGACTTTTAGCAAGCTTTTGTAGAAACATAATTACTTCAAAAATATTGCAACCATCAAGATCAAAATCATAATTACCATCCAAGGTAGTAGAACTATTGTTTCCCATATTTTGAAGAATTTCAACATTTTTATTGGAAAAGGTTCCATTGGTTTTAGGCATTGTTGCAAAAGGAATGGGGACTTCATGTGGTTTGCTAGCATCAACATTGGTGGTTGTAACAGTACAAATACTATTATTTATAGCAATTTCATCTTCTCTTTCCCACTTAGCATGTAATTCAGCTAACAGTCTAACATTTTCATCGATTCTAACTTGTATGGCATTAGTAGCAGCAAAGGGGTTTTCCTTAGTTTCAGGTTTAGCAGCCATTTTATTAATCAAAGAGGATTGTGCTTCAGACAAACATGATATATATTTTTCATCATTCGAAAGTATTTCCTCAATAGTTTTATTGAAAGTAGTTTGTTACTAATAAAATCTTTAAGCATGACTTCAAGTTCAGAGGGTGCACTTCTATTGTTTTTGTAGGAATTTCCATAAGAATTACCATTATTGGAAGGATATGCCCTATAATTATTACTACCAAATTATTCATATAGGCATTGTTGCTAAAATTATTATTTCTAATGAAGTTCACCAAAGAGGCTAAGGGAACATGATTTGGATCAATATAACCTTTTCCATTAACAAGCATAGACATAATAACATCAATTTTATCACTCAAGGAGGTGGTTTCTTCAACAGAATTTACCTTCTTACCTTGCGGAGCTCTCTCAGTGTGCCATTCAGAATAGTTAACCATCATATTATCAAGGAGCTTTGTTGCAGCACCCAAAGTAATGGTCATAAAGGTGCCTCCAGCAGCAGAATCCAACAGATTTCTTGAAGAATAATTAAGTCCTGCATAAAAAGTTTGGATAATCATCCAAGCAGTCAGTTCTTGAGTGGGACAATTCTTTACCAAAGATTTCATTCTTTCCCAAGCTTGAGCAACATGTTCATTATCAAATTGTTTAAATTTCATTATTTCACTTCTCATGGATATAATCTTAGCAGGAGGATAGTATTTTCAAATGAAAGCATCTTTGCATTTAATCCAAGAATCAATACTATTTCTAGGTAGGGATAGCAACCATTCTTTAGGTTTTCCTCTCAAAGAGAAAGGAAACAATTTAAGCTTAATAATATCTCCATCTATATCCCTATGTTTTTGCACCTCAAAAAGTTCAACAAAGTTATTAAGGTGAGCAGCAGCATCATCAGTACCAGCACCAGAGAATTGTTCTTTCATAACAATATTGAGCAAAGCAGGTTTAATTTCAAACAAAGCAGCTTCAGGAACATGTGGAGCAATGGGTGTGCACACAAAATCATTATTGTTTGTGCTAGTGAAGTCACATAACTTAGTGTTTTCAAAAGTATTCATTTTTTTAAGATTAAAGCAAGCCAACAGAAATAGAAACTAATTATTTTTGAGTTTTTGATAAAAGAAGCAAACCAGTACATTTTTTTTGTGTTCTTGTAAAAAGAAACAAGCAAACAAAGCAAAATAAACTAAGTAAAACAAAAAAAACAAAGTAAAGAGATTGGTTGTGAGAGACTTCCCTTGTGAAGTTGTCCTTAACTCCCAAGCAACGGCGCCAGAAAGAAGCTGCTTGTGGCTCAAGATATGTAGAGCTCGCTGGGAACCCCAAGAGGAAGGTATGATGAGCACAATAGAAAGTTTTCCTCAGTTATGAAACCAAGGTTATCGAACCAGTAGGATCAAGGAAAAAACTCCAAGGTGTTGCTAACAACTTGGAATCCTGCACAACACAACCATAGAACTTTGCCCCAACTTACAGTGAGGTTGTTAATCTCACTGGTTTTGCTGAAAACAAAAGATTAAACGTATTGTGTGGAAGATAGTAATTGCTTGCAGAAAGTAAACAGTAAACAGTAGATGGTGTATCAATGGTAAAGGAATGGACTCGGGCCCATAGTTCACTAGAGGTATTTCTCCTTAAGATAAATAGCATGTTGGGTGAACAAATTTCAGCGGGGCAATTGACAGACTTGAGAAAGCATACAATGCATATACTAGACATCTAGACTCCTATGAGATTTGATTGGACATTACAACATAATACATAGATCGTAATCCAACTACATCTATGACTAATAATCCACCTCCAGGTTATCGTTCGAACCCCCTCCAGTATTAAGTTACAAGCAACAGATAATTGCATTAAGCAAAGTGTGTAAAGTAAACAGTACGATTGCCCCATGGACAAAGTATTGCTGTTTTGTCCCTAGTAGCAACAACACATCTACAACCTTAGAGATTTCTGTCACTTCCCCAGATTACTAGAGGCATGAACCCACTATCGCGCATAAATACTCCCTCTTGTAGTTGCAAGCATCTACTTGGCCAAGATAGCTACTAACAACGGAGAGCATGCAAGATCACAAATAACATAGACATGATAGAATCAATAATCAATCTGGCATAGTATCTCAATATCCATCGGATCCTCGCAAACACAACATGTAGGATTACAAATAGATGACCTTGATAATGAATGGACCTCATAAGATCTAAACATGATAGCACACGGGAGGAGAACCAACCATCTATCTACTACATGGACCCATAGTCCAAGGGTGAACTACTCACGCATAACTCCAGAGGCAGACATGGTGATGAAGAAGGCCTCCAGGGTGATCTCTCCCCTCCAGTAGGGTGCTAGCAAGAGATTTAGATCCCCCGATCTAGGGATGGAGATGGCGGTAGCTACACACTGTTTTGTGGATTTCTGATAGGGTCCTTAGGGCTCTCGTCCCGGGAGGCTTTTATAGGCGAAGGGGCAAGGTCGGTGGAGCACCAGGGGCCACACCCCCTGGTGGCGCGCCTAGGGCTGGCCGTGCCGCCACCAGGTGTGGCCGCCCTGGTGTGCCACTTCGTCCCCCTCCGGTTTCCGTGTTGCTTCAGGTAAAATACTGACTTTGGCTTTTGTCCTGTCCAATTCCGTGAATATTTCTTTACTAGATTTTCTGAAACCATAAATAGCAGAAAACATGCAACTAGCAATGTGGCATCTTGTTAATAGGTTAGTTCCAGAAAATGTATAAAAATACCACAAAGTGTGAACAAAACATAAGAAAGTAGATATAAAACAAGCATGGAACATCAAAAATTATAAATACGTTTATGACGTATCACGCAATCATGGTTCCAGTTGTGTGGCTAGGTCCATCAAGATCATGTATGTGCAGATTGATCGGCATGTGGTAGTAGCACAAGGCGACTTAGTGTTAGGTGGCTCTCTTTGATTGTCGAGTCTCTGCATTTTAGGAGTGAAAACTCTAGGCCCGAGTTTCTTTAGTTGAATCTAACAAAGGCGATGGGGTGTGGTGAAGGGGTTTGTAATAGAAAACACAATTTTTTCATGACTAGCCCAACACCCAATGTCAGGATCTATCTAGGAGTAATGCTGTAACAGAGAAGTTTCGGTGACATACCCTTGTAGACCAAAAACGTTTAACATTCCCCGGTGTTGTGAAGGGGTTTGTAACAGAAAACACAAATTTTTCATGAGTAGCGCAACACCCAGTGTCAGGATCTATCTAGGAGTAATGCTGTAACGGAGAAGTTTCGGTGACATACCCTTGTAGACCGAAAACGTTTAACATTCTGCGGGGAACATGGATGATGTAGTCGTTCTCGTAGCCGACCTCAAGGTTGCGAACCTCCTTGCAAGTCACCCCAGGTCCTTGCATAAAAACTAGGTTCCACAGGTGACAGCACCTCCATGGTTTCACACACATCCGGCCTACAATGAGAACCTCTGGTTCTCTGATCCCTGTCGAGAGTGCAGAAGTAGATCTTCTGGCCAAAATCCCCACAACACAATGATGTGCTATAGTTGCTTTGTCTCTTGCGTATATAGTCCTTCTAGGGATCACACCATCGCAAAAGGCCATAAGAGAGATAGATAATTCCCTAAGGAAAATGCCTTGGAGAAATTTTGGTCTGTCTTTTCCCACACATAGGCACCTCCTTATATAGGGGAAGGGAGGGCACCCCCAACAAGCCAAGTCCTGAGATGGGACTAAACCAAAGGGAGGTAGGAGAAGGAGGAGCAAGGGAGGAGGGTTGGCTGGGGTGGGCCCCATGCGCGCGGACCAAGGTAGGCCGGGGCTAGGTGGGACCCACCCCACGTGCCTCCAAGCCTAGGCGGTGACGGTGGCCCTTGCCCTCTTCGGCGGCTTGCCCACTTGGGCCTTGTTCCCTCCGGGAACTTGGCCCATTAGGGAAATTTGCCCATTTAATTTAATTTAAATATATATTTAATATTAATTCCAATAACTAATATAAAATACATATTATTGAACTCCTTATGACCCGAAATACCTTTCGGTTCACTCCAAACAACTTTGGATCCTCCCATAACGATTATGGTTCTCTCTTCTTTCCTTTGATGATTCTGATACAACCAAAATGATCTCCATGCGTCATCGCACCCTTAAGTGTGTTACCGTATGGCTTGGGAACATAACATACATGACTGAGACACCTCTCATATCAATGATCCATAGCAGGACTAGGATACCCATAATGACCCCTATGCATTCCATGATATTTAATGTCGTTTGAACCATAAACATCGAGTCCAATTCTCTTTGTTACTTCGATATTGACTTGTCCGAGATCTGATCATCAGTATCACTATCGTTACTGACAAGTGCTGCTTTATTCATTCCCATGATATTCCTTCCTCGTGACCTAGTCAAATGTTGCAACATTATTGATGCAATCTCATCGAGTGGGCCTTGTGTATCTTCCCGTCAGGCAGGCGAACAAATCTCGATCTTGATGCATTCTCCTCAATGTGCCCCTCTAGAATACCCAATATACACCTTTATGATCACCCTGCTATGATGTGACAGTTGATGCAGTCAAAGCAACCGCGGATGATAGTGATTAAATGAGATCTCACAGTCTAAGGATTAGGATACTTCGTTTCTAACTATTGCAACATGAACTATGTGACTTGATCGTGTTGCAATACTTATATGGGTAATGTCCATCACACTATTTACTAATGATATGACTTCATTGTCAACTGGCATAAATGCTCCATGATCAGGAAACCTTGATCACCGGTTGCCCAACGAACTAATATAAATAGAGGCTACTAGGGAATGTGGTTTGTTACATACCACAGATGTATCAATGTTTCCTCTTGATATAGTTATAGCACATCATGAAACTATTATAAACTTATTGAGATATGATAATAAAATTCATTTATTATTTGCCTCTAGGGAATATCACCTTTAGTCTCCCACTTGCACTAGAGTACAAATAATCTAGCTTGCATTTGTAATTGATCATAAACCATATTACATATGTGTTTCTTAATCATGCTTGCTCATGGGAAACACCATTTCCTTGATCTTTATTACCAGATCTGTATATCTTTTGCAAATCGTTAATGTCTCCTTTTTGACATACACACCATCATCACATAATGTGTCGAAGTATTCGTTTGGTGACAAAATGAGACTTTGTTACCTAGTGTTTACATTGACGGTCAATCAGTCAATTGAACTTACAATATTGTCATGTAAACCAGGAACACACTCAGCAGAAATCGAACTTCTTTAGCAAAAAGTACTACACTAGCCACTTCATAAGTAGCCACATACATCTACATCTATTTAGATCATAATCAACATCGCACATAATACAACTTTTGATGCCTAATATCGCTCCTTACAACTTAAGGACAAACTTAATTCTAGTTCATGATTGACTCAGGAATCACTTCAAGACATGTTCTTACAACTACCAACTTGTTTTCGGACCAAAAACTTGGGTCACATTATGTCGAGTATACAATACGGTTATATGAAAGGACCTCTGACTGAGGCATAGAGTATGTAACACATCTCTTTTCTTCCTTTTAACCATGGTTGTAATATTGAGATTAACTCAATGCTTCATGTTGCCTTGTTCCATCCTGAGCTTCTTGAATTTTTTATCTAGAATATTCTGAACATCCTGAGAATCAAACCTAGGAAGCATTTTGACTCTAATGTTTATTAAACGTATCAATCTATCAAAATAGATTTCAATGTTTAATACTTTATTCAAATTCATCCATAGAATATTTACTAACTTAAATATCATTAATACCAATTACATCATTCATCATATTTTATCGACAAATATAAGAATGTTATCATGCTCCCACTCAAATATGTCATACACACATTTGATTCAGGATACTCATTTAGTTCCCACCCAAAATATGCCATTTACATATTAGGATTTAGGTAAGATATTTAGCTACCACTCAAAATCAGGTAAATGCAGGACTTCTCAATAATCTTGGTAATTCTAAAATCCTTTGATTATCTATCCAATCGAGAATTCTAGCTATGAGACATTATCATCCATTTGAAAAAACTCTACTTGTTGTATCAATTACAACACTTTCTTCAATCTTGTCATTGAAGAACACACACTTTTGACAACTTACTATCAATTATCAAATTGACGTAATTGCTGGTGAAATCCAATAGACTTCAAGCATCACTACATATCATAGTTAATATCATTGAATTTGTCCAAACATAAATCGATTTTCATGCCTTCTTTTAAGTTTCATTTCTTCCTTATGAATTTGCGGTCATTTGGAAATATCAAGTAAGCATCTTTACTTAATAAGATCAAGTAATACATTACTTTGTAATCTTAAATGTGATTTAATACAGATTTCATGACTGTTAATCATTTCTTGTACTTTAGTCCATCACGCTTCTTTTTAGTTCGTAGGTATGCCGTGTTTCATCAGCATGCCAAGTGAATCAACAATATAATTCTACAAACTTGTAGAATATATTCTTGAATCCTACTTTCTTTAGTAAAGTATCACCTGGAACTTCATGGTCATTATCATTAGTTTATCCTCTATTTGTAGAGTTTGGTTCCTGGAACATATTCCGTTGCACCACTCGACAATACGGAGTTAAGGTCAAATACCTTGTTTTGAACTTTCACTTTCTTCCACCATCATCTTCATCGAGAAATTATCTGCTTCTCGAGAAAAAGCAATACCTTGGGTAATAGCAGGTTTGCCCTTTCTACTTGTGGAAGATGTATTCATAGTTGCCTACGAATACACTACAAATATTTGTTTATTCTCCATGACTTCGAATTATCAAAATATCTAGAAACTCTCACATGACATAACTCTTATGGTGTTGTTTCCATGAATCATAGTTGTTCCTTATATTTAAAATGATTGTTTGCTATTTGATCTCTAACTCTAATAATAAGATAACCTAGTAAGAGATAATTTTAGACCATATGTATTCAATACAATATGATTATGATGTTTAGACATATCGGTACAATTTGAAGTGTCCAATCATCGTCATTTGTGGAAAATCTTTCACAAGTCTTTTATGCCAAAACTTAACTTTTGTACTTAGTCATGTTGATCAAATCATAGAGACTTTGTATTTCTGTTAATTTAATACCCTTCTTCATTATGAAATCATTTGAACAACTCAAATAGTTTCATACTTGTGTTTCATTAAGTAAATACATATATTCACTGAAATCCACAATAAAGTTTATGCAATAATGATTTCCACTATTCTGTTGAAATGCAAAACATCATTATGTATGATATCCAACATTTTTTTTGCATAGAACCGTTTTTCTAGAATGTGGAGTTTTAGTCATTTTCCCAACAAGGCATGGTTTTGCACGAGTCAAAAGATCAAATATCTAAAGACTTCACTTTTCATCAGATTTAAAATACCAATGTGACTTAAATGATAATGTCATTCAAAATAATGTCATTATTAAACTTTGGATATCTTTCAGCATCCTTATTCTTTATAAATGCTTAAATTATCACCATCTAGAAAATGATGAGAATAACTCATTCATAATCGTCATGTGACCATAAAGATATTATTCATAAGAATTATACAAATGTCTTGTTACTTACTCATATGAATAATCGTCTCGCTAAAAGCAAGACACACTAATAAAGTTCACACACAACAAATACGAAATTCCAATGTTCTAATCCAAATGATAAATGTCGAGGGAAGGAGCGATTTCGACTATCAACTATATGTATTGCCATCATCATTCCACGTCGCCTCATTTGTTCCGGCAATTCTCAAGCATATGGTCCTGTTTTCATAAAACAGAACAAGTATCCAATACTTTGTAAACTACAACAAGTTTTGCAAGAATAACATTTATAATTTGTATATCAGGTATATATTCTATTTGTCCAAGACATCAACTGCAATCGAGCCTACTCTGAGAGTTCTCGACTCTATCAAAAACTCATGAAAGTTGAGCGCTTCATCCCTCATGATATATGATGTTTACGCACTTCTATTCTTGTAGAAAGTTGTTGGGCCTCCAAGTGCAGAGGTTTGTAGAACAGCAGCAAGTTTTCCCTTAAGTGGATTACCCAAGGTTTATCGAACTCAGGGAGGAAGTGGTCAAAGGTATCCCCTCTCAAGCAACCCTGCAATCAAGATAGAAGAAGTCTCTTGTGTCCCCAACACACCCAATACACTTGTCAGGTATATAGGTGCACTAGTTCAACGAAGAGATAGTGAAATACAAGTGGTATGGATATAAGATAACGGTGCTAGAAAATAGCTTGATGGCGTGGAAGAGACTAAAGGCAATCTGAAATAAAGATGGAAGCAAGCAAACATGTAATAGATCTAGTTGCAAACGATGTTTCAATGCTTAGAAATAAGACCTAGGGATCATACTTTCACTAGTGAACACTCTCATATAAACATCTTCTCTTCATGATACTACTCTTTACTACTCTCCGGTTGGACACTCTAATCGATGGTAGGGCTATAACAGCACACCTCAAAGTAAGCCTTTCCCATCTAGAAAACCCCACACTCTCACCTTGAGCACTAGATGGTTCAAACAAACACCACAATTTCATAAAGACATCCAACTCCAAATATAAATCATAACAAGTATTTGTAATCTCTAGCCTAAGTGCCACCATGGTGTGCACGCTGTCACATTCACACACATGGGGAGAGCAGAGATCTAATAAAGCACTTGAGTAGCCAGGTAGATCTATAGATTACAAGCTCATGATCACAATATGATCACGCATAGAGAGAGAGATGAACACATAGCTACCGGTAGAACCCTTAGCTTCGAGGAAGAACTACTCCCTCCTCATCATGGGAATCAACAACGGTGATGGAGATGGTGGTGGAGATCGATGGAGATGGCTCCGGGGGCACTTCCCCGTCCCGGCAGGGTGTCGGAATAGAGACTTTCTATCCCCCGAATCTTCCCTTTGGTGGCGGCGGTGCTGCGGAACTTTTCGTGGCTGGAGGCTTGACGATTTAGGGTTTTTGCATCGGGAGGAATATATAGGCGAAGGGGCGAGGTCGGTGGGCGGCGGGGGCACACCACACAGTGGCGGCGTCGAGGCTGGCCGCCACCATATGGTGTGGCCCCTCTCCGTCTCGTCTTCTGGCTCCATGAGTCTTTCGGTAAAATATCGACTTTGGCTTTTGTCCGGTCCAATTCGAAGAATATTGATTTTCTGACTTTCCTAGAACCAAAAACAGCAGAAAATAAGCAACTGGCACTGTGGCATCTTGTTAATAGGTTAGTTCCAAAAAAATGTGTAAACGTACTCCAAAGTGTGGACAAAACATAAGAAAGTAGATATAAAACAAACATGGAACATCAAAAATTATAGATACATTGCAACATATCAACATCCCCAAGCTTAACTCCTGCTCGTCCTCGAGTAGGTAAGTGATAAAAAGAAAGAATAATTTTTGAGGTGACATGCACCATCATAAACTTGATCAAAGTATTTGTAAAACAAAGATAGCTGGGATCATAGTACTTCAATCATAACATGAAAGATAAAGTTCTATAGATAAGACAAAGCAACTATGTTGCAACATGAAAAGGCACAAACAAAAGATTCATGAATAATATGCTTTGCAAGACATTTGTTTGTTTCACATAAAGAAAACATAGCATAGTGGCATTCAGCTTGTCCTTCATAGAGTAGCAAACATAAATGCATAGCACACCTTCAAAGTTCATAAGAGTGACTAGATACAAATAGTTTCAAACAAGCAATATCAAAGTTATGCATCAATCAACAAGTCTTGGGACAATGCACATAGAACTAAGAATGGCCACTATGATCTCAAAGTAGGTGCATAAAGATAGAAGGTGGAGACTCAACATAAAAGTAAAAGAAAGGCCTTAATAGAAGGAAGTAGGGATTCAAGTCTCATAAAGAGCTTCCAAAAATTATGGTACTAAATAGCTTTCAGCTCTCATTGCCCCTATCATAAGCATCTTGAAGTGATTAAGGTTAAAGTGAACAAACTATGGAGTATATGCTTGACAAAGTATAAGTTGGAAATCTCATGTCCCTTGAATACAAGGGCCACTCCTCATGCTACTCAGTTTAGTCACCGGTAAGTTCTTGTCATAGTAAGTACATGTGTATCATAGAGAACTGCCAACGAGGTACCCCTTGCCCGATGATATGGAAGAATCTCCATATCAAAATGACAAGGCAAGCAGACAACAAGCATCTCAACAATCTTCTTATTTACCATGGGAAAATGGTGCTTTTTTCTCTCTTTCCTCTTTTCTCATGTCTCTTTTTTTTCTTTTTCTCAATATGTGACTCTTTTTTATAAGAAGAATGCTTCATAGACAGCTCATTATGGTTACGCTGCAGGTTTCCACCATGACAACATGGATTAGTCCGGCGGCCCAGGCGTTTCTCTAACACACATACATAACTCCATGGACTTACAAGCTCCCCTTTCATTTCACACCAATGACATTCTTAGACAAAAGAGCATGATATCAACTAGGTACAAAGTACAACTGCAATGTTGAAAGCGTTCCCCATGACAGCATGGTTCTGCTAATCCCCAACATATTAGTGCAAGCATATACAACATAGACGACACAATGGTTCACGTTTATTAAGGGCAAGAAAAGTAAAGTGTGCCATCAAGTTCGTGAGAGCTTTAATCACTAGTTTTCTCATAACAAGTTTAATTCGGAAGGTAGACAAAAACATGAATATACTTGGAATAGCATATGCTAGTAGGTAGGTATGGTGGACTCTTTGGAATACCTTGGTTTAATGGAGTTGGATGCATGAGTGGGACTCATACTTGGTTATGGAGGCTAGCAAGAGACTGAGAGCAACCAACTAAGAGAGCAATAATGGCCATAATCATGCAGAGCGACAAAACATCATTGATCAAAGCATAAAGTGATACTACAAGTTGAAAACTAAAGGATCTTAAAGGCTATGATGACTTCGGATAGTCATAACATGGTGTGAGCATGCGCCAAGTCAACCCAAATAAAGCATCAAAGGAGAATACCACAATACTATGCTTTAATATGCTAAAACAACGCATGATCCTTCCAAGGCACATTAAGCAATCTCAATTGTTTATAACAAGTCATGCTACAACAAAGAATACTAAGCATAAAGCCAAAACAATATCGAGCATGGCATGACAAAGCATAGGTCACAGTCAAAAACAAGCTCTCTTTACCACTTAAGCATGAACTTTCCTACTCTTTTCCAATCCAAACCCAACTATTTGAAAACCAATGTATGAAAGAGGGGGTCCAACCAATTTATTCAGCAAACTAAGCAAACAAAGCAAACGAAAAACCAAAACGAAGACGCTCTAAGAACAACACAACAGTGCATGAAACAATAAAAATGAAGTGTTTGGAAGAACCTGAGATTTTTATTGATGAAGAAGGGGATGCCTTGGGCATCCCCAAGCTTTGACGCTTGTACTTCTTGGATATTTCTTGCGTGACATGCGTGGAATCCCCAAGCATGAGCTTTAGTCCATCCTTCATCTCATTACTCATTCCTTCCATACACCTGAAGTTTTTCCTTCATACAAAACTTCACACAATCTCTATTAGCAACATTAGTGCACTCAAGATAATAAGTCTTTAGGTTCAGTTTCAACTCCTATAAAATTTCCATTAAAACACAAGCTACTGTATCACTTCCCTCAAAAAGCTCAATTCCCCAAAAGAACTCAAAAAGGAACCAACAAGAAGCAAATGCAGAAAATGGCAGAAATTTGTCAAAACAGACCAGCAGGTAAAGACGAATTTTTTCGAAGACCTTCTGTTGCTCAAATCAAAAAGTGTTGAACTAACGAAAGTTAGATAACAACCTGGGGCAGAAGAACAAAAATTGACGCCTCAAAAGGATGTTCAGAGATTTTACATGAATGTTTACGGTGAAGCACAGAAATCTGTTTCAGGACAGCAACTTTCTCAATCATTACTTCTCTCTCATTAGAGGTTACTCTTGGCACAAAAAGCAAATAAAAAGGATAAGGAGCGGTTATTACAGAGGTAATAACTTACAAGACTCATCTAAAACTTTTAGGTTATCTCCCAATAAGTACTTTTCTTTAACGCCTTTAAGTTAGACATGATAGTTTGAGAAGATGCTCACATAATAAATATGAATTTAGAGTAAAAGAGAGCATCAAGAAGCAAATTCAAAACACATTTAAGTCTAACCCACTTCCTATGCATAGGAATCTTGTAAAGAAACAAGTCATGAAAGCACAAAGCAACAAGCATAGGAAAGCAAAAGAAGTGCAACTTCAAAATTTTCAACATAAAGAGGGGAAACATAATATTATTGAGATGCATAAAACCATGTTTCCCTCTCTCATAATAACTTTCAGTAGCATAATGAATAAAATCAACAATATAACTATCACATAAAACATTCTTATCATGAGCCACATGCATATAATAATTATTACTCTCCACATAAGCATAGTCATTCTTATTAATTGTGGTGGGAGCAAATTCAACAAAATAGCTATCATTATTATTCTCATCACCATAATCATCAAATATAGGAGGCATATTGTAATCATAATTAATTTTCTCCTCAATAGTAGGTGGACTGAAAATATCATATTCATCATTATAATCATCGTATATTGGAGGTTTGGTATCATCATAAGCAATATAGTAGCTATCTTCCAAAGCTGGGGAACTAAAAAGATCATTTTCATAAAAACTAGCTTCCCCGAGCTAAGACATTTCCATAGCATTAGCAATAATGGTGTCCAAAGAATCCATACTAACAACATTGCTATTAGCATGCAAATAAAGTTCCATAGGTTTTTTAATTTTCTCTTCAAACACTTCATGTCCTAACTCAAGATAAATACTATAAAGCTCTCTAATTTTTGTGTTGTTTTCCATTAAGCCTAACTAGTGAAAATAAAAACAAGAAACAAAAAGACAAAATTGCAGAATCTAAAGGAAATAACTTCGAGCACTCACACCGGAGGATGTGAGTACTTTTACCTTACCTCCCCGGCAACGGCGCCAGAAAATAGCTTGATGTCTACGCACTTCTATTCTTGTAGACAGTTGTTGGGCCTCCAAGTGCAGAGGTTTGTAGAACAGAACAAGTTTTCCCTTAAGTGGATTACCCAAGGTTTATCGAACTCGAGGAGTAATTGGTCAAAGGTATCCCCTCTCAAGCAACCCTGCAATCAAGATAGAAGAAGTCTCTTATGTCCCTAACACACCCAATACACTTGTCAGGTGTATAGGTGCACTAGTTCGGCGAAGAGATAGTGAAATACAAGTGGTATGGATATAAGATAACGGTGCTAGAAAATAGCTTGATGGCGTGGAAGAGACTAAAGGCAAACTGAAATAAAGATGGAAGCAAGCAAACATGTAATAGATCTAGTTGCAAACGGTGTTTCAATGCTTAGAAACAAGGCCTAGGGATCATACTTTCACTAGTGAACACTCTCATATAAACATCTTATCTTCATGATACTACTATGAACTACTCTCCGGTTGGACACTCTAGTCGATGGTAGGGCTATAACAGCACACCTCAAAGTAAGCCTTTTCCATCTAGAAAACCCCACACTCTCACCTTGAGCACTAGATGGTTCAAACAAACACCACAATTTCATAAAGACATCCAACTCCAAATATAACTCATAACAAGTATTCGTAATCTCTAGCCTAACTGCCACCATGGTGTGCATGCTGTCACTTTCACACACATGGGGAGAGCAGAGATCTAATAAAGCACTTGAGTAGCAAGGTAGATCTATAGATTACAAGCTCATGATCACAATATGATCATGCATAGAGAGAGGTGAACACATAGCTACCGGTAGAACCCTTAGCCTCGAGGAAGAACTACTCCCTCCTCATCATGGGAATCAGCAACGGTGATGGAGATGGTGGTGGAGATCGATGGAGATGGCTCCGGGGGCACTTCCCTGTCCCGGCAGGGTGCCGAAATAGAGACTTTCTGTCCCCCGAATCTCCCCTTCGGTGGCAGCGGCATGATGTGCACGTCGTTCGATGTAGAGCTTGTTGGGAACCCCAAGAGGAAGGTATGATGAGCACTAGTAAGTTTTCCCTCAGTTATGAAACCAAGGTTTAATCGAACCATAGGAGCAAGGAAACACCCCAAAGGTCTTACTAGATGAGCTTTGGCAGGGCGCACTACCGGTGCTAGTAGCAACATGGAGACCTGCACAACACAACCACAAAACTTTGTCCCCAACTTGCGATGAGGTTGTCAATCTCACCATGTTTTGTGGAAAACAAAGGATTAAACGTATCGAATGGAAAGAAGTAAAAGTTTGCAGAAAGTAAACACAAAGTAGTAAACAGTTGTAGATTGTATGTAACAGACAAGGACCAAGATCCATAGTTCACTAGAGGTGGCTCTCCTTAGATAGATAACATGCTGGGTAAACAAATTACTGCGGGGCAATTGACAAACACCGAGAAAGCAATACATGCATATACTAATCATCTTGACTCCTTTGAGACTTGATTGGGCATTACAACATAATACATAGACCGCCATCCAACTGCATCTATGACTAATAATCCACCTTCAGGTTACCGTCCGAACCCCCTCTAGTATTAAGTTGCAAGCAACAGATTATTGCTTTACGAACTGCGTGTAAAGTAAACAATACGATTGTTCTATGAACAAATGAGTGTTGTTTTCTCCCTAGTAGCAACATCACATCTAGTACCTTAGAGATTTCTGTCACTTCCCCAGATTACCAGAGGCATGAACACACGATCGAGCATAAATACTAACTCTTGGAGTTGCTAGCATCTACTTGGCCAAGATAGATACTAACAACGGAAAGCATGCAAGATCACAAATAACAACGACATGATAGAATCAATAATCAATCTGAAATAGCATCTCAATATCCATCGGATCCCCGCAAACACAACATGTATGAATACAAATAGATGATCTTGATCATGAACGGAGCTCACAAGATCTAAACATGAAAGCACAAAGGAGGAGAACCAGCCATCTAGCTACTACATGGATCCGTAGTCCAAGGATGAACTACTCACGCATCACACCGGAGGCTTGCATGCTGATGAAGAAGGCCTCCAGGGTGAATTCCCCTCTCCGGAAGGGTGCCAGGAAGAGCTTCAGATCCCTCCCGATCTAGGGACGGAGATGACAGCGTCTATAGACTTGTTCGTGGATTTTTGATCGAGTACTTAGGGTTTTCATCCCGAGGGCAATATATAGGCGGAAGGAGAGGCCGAGGGGGTGCCGGGAGCGGCCACACCACCCCTTGGCACGGGTCAGGCCTGGCCGCGCGGCCAGGTGGTGTGGCTGGCCTCTGGCCCCTCTCCGTCTCGTATTCTGGCACTTGATCACTTCTGGAAAAATAGGCACTTTGGCTTTTGTCCCGTCCAAGTCCGAGAATATTCATTTTCTGACTTTCCTGGAACCAAAAACAGCAGAAAACAGGCAGCTGGCACTGTGGCTCTTGTTAATAGGTTAGTCCAAGAAATCATATGAAAAGTACTCCAAAGTTGGAACAAAACACAAGAAAGTGGATAAAACCAAGCATGGAACATCAAAAATTATAGATACATTTGCAATGTATCAACATCCCCAAGCTTAGCTCCTGCTCATCCTCGAGTAGGTAAGTGATAAAAAGAAAGAATAATTTTTGAGGTGACATGCACCATCAAAGACTTGATCAAAGTATTTGCAAAACATTCAAAGCTGGGATCATAGTACTTCAATCATAACATGAAAGACAAAGTTCTAGCAATAAGCAAAGAAACTACGATGGAACATGAAAAGGCACAAACAAAATATTCATGAATAACAATGCTTTGCAAGACGTTTGTTTGTTTTACATAAAGAAAACAGGGCATAATAGTATTCAGCTTGTCCCTCAATAGAGTAGCAAATATAAATGCATAGGACACCTTCAAAGTTCATAAGAGTGACTAGATACAATAGTTTAAACCAAGCAATATCAAGTTATGCATCAATTAACTAGTTTTGGGACAATGCACATAGAACTAAGAATGGCCACTATGCTCTCAAAGTAGGTGCATAAAGATAGAAGGTGGAGACTCAATATAATGGTGGAAGAAAGGCCTTTTGTATAAAAGGAAGTAGGGATTCAAGTCTCATAAAGAGCTTCCAAAAATTATGGTACTTATAGCTTTCAACTCTCATTGCCCCTATCATAAGCATCTTGAAGTGATTAAGGTTAAAGTGAACAAACTATGGTGTACATGCTTGACAAAGTATAAGTCAGAAATCTCATGTCCCTTGTATACGAGGGCCGCTCCTCATGCTACTCAAGTTTAGTCACCGGTAAGTTCTTGTCATCGTAAGTACATGTGTATCATTGAGAACCGCCAACATGGTACCCCTTGCCCGATGATACGGAAGAATCCCCATATCAAAATGACAAGGCAAGCAGACAACGAGCATCTCAGCATTCTTCTTATTTACCATGGGAATATGGTACTTTTTTTTCTCTCTTTCCTCTTTTCATAGTATCTTTTTTTCTCTTTTTTCCTCGATAGGACTCTTTTTTTATAATAAGAATGCTTCATAGACAACTCATTATGGTTACGCTGCAGGTTTCCACCATGTCAGCATGGATTAGACCAGCGGCCCAGGCGTTTCTCTAACACATATACATAACTCAATGGACTTACAAGCTCCCCTTTCATTTCACACTGACGACATCCATATACAAAAGAGCATGATATCAACTAGGTACAAGTACCAAGTGCAATGTTGAAAGCGTTCCCCATGAAAGCATGGTTCTGCTAATTCCCAACAAATAAGTGCAAGCATATACAACATAGACGACACAATGGTTCAAGTTTATTAAAGGCAAGTAAAGTAAAGTGTGCCATCAAGATCGTGAGAGCTTTAATCACTAGTTTTCTCATAACAAGTTTAATTTGGAAGGTAAACAAAAGCATGAATATACTTGGAATAGCATAAGCTAGTAGGTAGGTATGGTGGACTCTTTGGAATAACTTGGTTGAGGGAGTTGGATGCATGAGTGGAACTCATACTTGGTTGTGGAGGCTAGCAAAAGACTGGGAGCGACAAACTAAGAGAGCAATAATGGCCATAATCATGCAGAGCGACAAAACATCATTGATCAAAGCATAAAGTGATACTACAAGTTGAAAAATAAAGGATCATAAAGGCTATGGTGACTTGTGACAGTCATAACATGGTGTGAGCATGCGCCAAGTCAACCCAAATAAAGCATCAAAGGAGAATACCACTATACTATGCTTTAAAATGCTAAAACAACGCATGATTCATCCAAGGCACATTAAGCAATCTCCATTGTTTATAACAACTCATGCTACAGCCCAGAATACTAAGCATAAAGCCAAAACAATATCAAGCATGGCATGACAAAGCATAGTCCACAGTCAAAAACGAGCTCTTTTTACCACATATGTATGAACTTTCCTACTCTTTTCCAAACCAAACCAAAGTATTTGCAAACCAACGTATGAAAGAGGGGGTCCAACCAATTTATTCAGAAAACTAATCAAACCAAGCAAACTAAAAACTAAAACGAAAATGAAAAAGAAGACGCTCCAAGAAAAACACAACTGTGCATGAAACAATAAAAATGAAGCGTTTGGAAGAAACCTGGGATTTTTATTGATGAAGAAGGGGATGCCTTGGGCATCCCCAAGCTTTGACGCTTGTACTTCTTGGATATTTCTTGGGGTGACACGCGTGGCATCCCCAAGCTTGAGCTTTAGTCCATCCTTCATCTCATTATTCATTCGTTCCATACACCTAAAAATTTTCCTTCATACAAAACTTCACACAATCTCATTAACAACATGAGTGCACTTAAGATAAATAAGTCTTAAGTTCAGTTCTAACACCAAATAAACTTCCATTAGAATACTAGATACTATAGGACTTCCCTCAAAAAGCGCAATTCCCCAAAAGAACTCAAAAAGGAACCCACAAGAAGCAAATGCAGAAAATGGCAGAAATCTGTCAAAACAGACCAGCAGGTAAAGACGAATTTTTTCGAAGACCTTGTATTGCTCAAATAAAAAAGTGTTGACCTAACGAAAGTTAGATAACAACCTGGGGCTGAATAAAAAACAATTACACCTCAATCTGACATACAAAGCTCTCTCACGAATTTTTACGGTGAAGCACAAGAATCTGTTTCGGGACAGCAACTTTCCCAATCATTACTTCACTCTCATTAGAGGTTACTCTTGGCACAAAAAGCAAATAAAAAGGATAAGAAGAGGTTATTACTTAAGTAATAACTTCCAAGACTCATCTAAAACTTTTGGGTTATCTTCCAATAAGTACTTTTCTTTAACACCTTTAAGTTAGGCATAAGAAGCAAAGAAAGAATCAAGTGTTCTCAAATGAAGAAGCATTAAGATCAATACTAGAAATATTTTCAACAAGGCAAGGTATATCATCCAAATAAGTTCTAGAGGATCCTCTCTCAATGCTCTTAGGTTCACTATTCTCATCAAAAGGGTTTGCAGGAACAATCCAATCAAGATTCTTTTCTATGGCATCATGTATTGCTACTAGTTTAAAGGGTATTGGTATCTTAGGTTCCTCCCCATTAGGTTCGGTTTTGTTCATCTTTTCTCGTGTACCAACAACATCTACACATGAGCCTAGCATATTGAAATGTTCAAAGACTTTTCTAGCTTCCTTGGCAACATCATAGAACTCCTTAAACAAAGTTTCTAGTATAAAATCCATCTTTTCAGGGTCCTCAATTTCTTTAAGCTTAAGAAACATTACTTGCATTAAGGGGTTGAGGTTAACAAACCTAGCTTCTAACATGTGAATTAAAGCAGCTGCAGCAATCTCATAGTTTGGGGCAAGTTCTGCAAGGGATCTATCCTCAGTATCTTCATGCTTACTAACATGATTAAAGAATTCTTCAATGTTATCTTTCCCAATTATAGAACCACTACCAACTGGAAGGTCTTTTAGGGTGAATGTAGGGATCAATATGGTGAGCTAGGGGAGAGGTGACTACTGAAGGAAACTTAATTTTTGTGTGTTTTTGAAAGAACAAAACAAGCAAACAAAACAAAAAGAAACTAAGCAAAACAAAAACAAAAAAGTAAAGAGATTGGTTATGAGGGACTCCCCTTGTGAAGATGTCCTTGACTCCCGACAGCCAAGGAAAAAGATCTTGATGTGCTCGCTGCTCGATGTAGAGCTGTTAGGAACCCCAAGAGGAAGGTATGATGAGCACAACAGTAAGTTTTCCCTCAGTTATGAAACCAAGGTTTAATCGAACCAGTAGGAGCAAGGAAACACCCCAAAGGTGTTACTAGCTGAGCTTTGGCAGGGCGCACTACCGGTGCTAGTAGCAACGTGGAGACCTGCACAACATAACCACAGAACTGTCCCCAACTTGCGATGAGGTTGTCAATCTCACCGTGTTTCGCGGAAAACAAAGGATTAAACGTATCGAATGGAAAGAAGTAAAAGTTTGCAGAAAGTAAACACAAAGCAGTAAACAGGTGTAGATTGTATGTACAAGACAAGGACCGGGATCCATAGTTCACTAGAGGTGGCTCTCCTTAGATAGATAACATGCTAGGTAAACAAATTACAACGGGGCAATTGACAAACACTAAGAAAGCAATACATGCATATACTAATCATCTTGACTCCTTTGAGACTTGATTGGGCATTACAACATAATACATAGACCGCCATCCAACTGCATCTATGACTAAAAATCCACCTTCAGGTTATCGTCCGAACCCCCTCCAGTATTAAGTTGCAAGCAACAGATTATTGCTTTACGAACTGCGTGTAAAGTAAACAATACGATTGTTCTATGAACAAAGGATTGTTGTTTTCTCCCTAGTAGCAACAGCACATCTAGTACCTTAGAGATTTCGGTCACTTCCCAGTTACAGAGGCATGAACCCACTATCGAGCATAAATACTAACTCTTGGAGTTGCTAGCATCTACTTGGCCAAGACAGCTACTAACAACGGAAAGCATGCAAGATCACAAATAACATGATAGAATCAATAATCAATCTGAAATAGCATGTCAATATCCATCGGATCCCCGCAAACACAACATGTATGAATACAAATAGATGATCTTGATCATGAACGGAGCTCACAAGATCTAAACATGAAAGCACAAAGGAGAAGAACCAGCCATCTAGCTACTACATGGATCCGTAGTCCAAGGATGACCTACTCACGCATCACACCAGAGGCTTGCATGGTGATGAAGAAGGCCTCTAGGGTGAATTCCCCTCTCCGGCAGGGTGCCGGGAAGAGCTTCAGATCCCTCCCGATCTAGGGACGGAGATGACGGTGGCTACAGACTCTTTCGTGGATTTTTGATCGGGTACTTAGGGTTTTCGTCCTGAGGGCAATATATAGGCGGAAGGAGAGGCCGAGGGGGTGCCGGGAGCGGCCACACCACCCCCTGGCGCGGGCCAGACCTGGGCACGCGGCCAGGTGGTGTGGCCGGCCTCTAGCCCCTCTCCGTCTTGTATTCTGGCACTTGATCACTTCCAGAAAAATAGGCACTTTGGCTTTTGTCCCGTCCAATTCCGAGAATATTCATTTTCTGACTTTCCTGGAACCAAAAACAGTAGAAAACAGGCAGCTGGCAGTGTGGCTCTTGTTATTAGGTTAGCCCAAGAAATCATATGAAAAGTACTCCAAAGTTGGAACAAAACACAAGAAAGTGGATAAAACCAAGCATGGAACATCAAAAATTATAGATACATTTGCAATGTATCAACATCCCTAAGCTTAACTCGTGCTCGTCCTCGAGTAGGTAAGTGATAAAAAGAAAGAATAAATTTTGAGGTGACATGCACCATCAAAGACTTGATCAAAGTATTTGCAAAACATTCAAAGCTGGGATCATAGTACTTCAATCATAACATGAAAGACAAAGTTCTAGCAATAAGCAAAGAAACTACGATGCAACATGAAAAGGCACAAACAAAATATTCACGAATAACAATGCTTTGCAAGACGTTTGTTTGTTTCACATAAATAAAACATGGCATAATAGTATTCAGCTTGTCCCTCAATAGAGTAGCAAATATAAATGCATAGGACACCTTCAAAGTTCATAAGAGTGACTAGATACAATAGTTTAAAACAAGCAATATCAAGTTATGCATCAATCAACTAGTTTTGGAACAATGCACATAGAACTAAGAATGGCCACTATGCTCTCAAAGTAGGTGCATAAAGATAGAAGGTGGATACTCAATATAATGGTGGAAGAAAGGCCTTTTGTATAAAAGGAAGTAGGTATTCAAGTCTCATAAAGAGCTTCCAAAAATTATGGTACTTATAGATTTCAGCTCTCATTGCCCCTATCATAAGCATCTTGAAGTGATTAAGGTTAAAGTGAACAAACAAGTGTGTACATGCTTGACGAAGTATAAGTCAGAAATCTCATGTCCCTTGTATATGAGGGCCGCTCTTCATGCTACTCAAGTTTAGTCACCGGTAAGTTCTTGTCATCGTAAGTACATGTGTATCATTGAGAACCGCCAACGTGGTACCCCTTGCCCGATGATACGGAAGAATCCCCATATCAAAATGACAAGGCAAGCAGACAACGAGCATCTCAGCATTCTTCTTATTTACCATGGGAATATGGTGCTTTTTTCTCTCTTTCCTCTTTTCATAGTATCTTTTTTTCTCTTTTTCCTCGATAGGACTCTTTTTTTATAATAAGAATGCCTCATAGATAGCTCATTATTGTTACGCTGCAGGTTTCCACCATGTCAGCATGGATTAGACCAGTGGCCCAGGCGTTTCTCTAACACATATACATAACTCCATGGACTTACAAGCTCCCCTTTCATTTCACACTGACGACATCCATATACAAAAGAGCATGATATCAACAAGGTACAAGTACCAAGTGCAATGTTGAAAGCGTTCCCCATGAAAGCATGGTTCTGCTAATTCCCAACAAATAAGTGCAAGCATATACAACATAGACGACACAATGGTTCAAGTTTATTAAGGGCAAGTAAAGTAAAGTGTGCCATCAAGTTCGTGAGAGCTTTAATCACTAGTTTTCTCATAACAAGTTTAATTTGGAAGGTAAACAAAAGCATGAATATACTTGGAATAGCATAAGCTAGTAGGTAGGTATGGTGGACTCTTTGGAATAACTTGGTTGAGGGAGTTGGATGCATGAGTGGAACTGATACTTGGTTGTGGAGGCTAGCAAAAGACTGGGAGCGACAAACTAAGAGAGCAATAATAGCCATAATCATGCAGAGCGACAAAACATCATTGATCAAAGCATAAAGTGATACTACAAGTTGAAAACTAAAGGATCATAAAGGCTATGGTGACTTGTGACAGTCATAACATGGTGTGAGCATGCGCCAAGTCAACCCAAATAAAGCATCAAAGGAGAATACCACTATACTATGCTTTAATATGCTAAACCAACGCATGATTCATCCAAGGTACATTAAGCAATATCCATTGTTAATAACAAGTCATGCTACATCAAAGAATACTAAGAATAAAGCCAAAACAATATCAAGCATGGCATGACAAAGCATAGGCCACAGTAAAAAATGAGCTCTTTTTACCACATACGTATGAACTTTCCTACTCTTTTCCAAACCAAACCAAACTATTTGCAAACCAACGTATGAAAGAGGGGGTCCAACCAATTTATTCAGAAAACTAAGCAAACCAAGCAAACTAAAAACCAAAACGAAAACGAAAAAGAAGACGCTCCAAGAAAAACACAACTGTGCATGAAACAATAAAAATGAAGCGTTTGGAAGAAACCTAGGATTTTTATTGATGAAGAAGGGGATGCCTTGGGCATCCCCAAGCTTTGACGCTTGTACTTCTTGGATATTTCTTGGGGTGACACACATGGCATCCCCAAGCTTGATCTTTAGTCCATCCTTCATCTCATTACTCATTCCTTCCATACACCTGAAAATTTTCCTTCATACAAAACTTCACACAATCTCATTAGCAACATTAGTGCACTTAAGATAAATAAGTCTTAAGGTTCAGTTCTAACACCAAATAAACTTCCATTAGAATACTAGCTACTGTAGCACTTCCCTCAAAAAGCTCAATTCCCCAAAAGAACTCAAAAAGGAACCCACAAGAAGCAAATGCAGAAAATGGTAGAAATCTATCAAAACAGACCAGCAGGTAAAGATGAATTTTTTCGAAGACCTTCTGTTGCTCAAATCAAAACGTGTTGACCTAATAAAAGTTAGATAACAACCTGGGGCAGAAGCAAAAAAATTACAGCTCAATCCGACATACAGAGCTCTCTCACGAATTTTTACGGTGAAGCACAAGAATCTATTTCGGGACAGCAACTTTCCCAATCATTACTTCACTTTCATTAGAGGTTACTCTTGGCACAAAAATCAAATAAAAAGGATAAGGAGAGGTCATTACTGAAGTAATAACTTCCAAGACTCATCTAAAACTTTTGGGTTATCTCCCAATAAGTACTTTTCTTTAATGCCTTTAAGTTAGGCATAAGAAGCAAAGAAAGAATCAAGTGTTCTCAAATGAAGAAGCATTAAGATCAATACCAGAAATATTTTCAACAAGGCAAGGTATATCATCCAAATAAGTTCTAGAGGATCCTCTCTCAATGCTCTTAGGTTCACTATTCTCATCAAAAGGGTTTGCAGGAACAATCCAATCAAGATTCTTTTCTATGGCATCATGTATTGCTACTAGTTTAAAGGGTATCGGTATCTTAGGTTCCTCCCCATTAGGTTCGGTTTTGTTCATCTTTTCTCGTGTACCAACAACATCTACACATGAGCCTAGCATATTGAAACATTTAAAGACTTTTCTAGCTTCCTTGGCAACATCATAGAACTCCTTAAACAAAGTTTCTAGTATAAAATCCATCTTTTCAGGGTCCTCAATTTCTTTAAGCTTAAGAAACATTACTTGCATTAAGGGATTGAGGTTAACAAACCTAGCTTCTAACATGTGAATTAAAGAAGCTGCAGCAATCTCATAGTTTGGGGCAAGTTCTACAAGGGATATATCCTCAGTATCTTCATGCTTACTAACATGATTAAAGAATTCTTCAATGTTATCTTTCCCAATTATAGAACCACTACCAACTGGAAGGTCTTTCAGGGTGAATGTAGGGATCAACATGGTGAGCTAGGGGAGAGGTGACTACTGAAGGAGACTTAATTTTTGTGTGTTTTTGAAAGAACAAAACAAGAAAACAAAGCAAAAAAGAAACTAAGCAAAACAAAAACAACAAAGTAAAGAGATTGGTTATGAGGGACTCCCCTTGTGAAGATGTCCTTGACTCACTGGCAACGACGCCAAAAAAGATCTTGATGTGCTCGTCGTTCGACGTAGAGCTCGTTGGGAACCCCAAGAGGAAGGTATGATGAGCACAACAGTAAGTTTTCCCTCAGTTATGAAACCAAGGTTTAATCGAACAAATAGGAGCAAGGAAACACCCCAAAGGTGTTACTAGATGAGCTTTGGCAGGGCGCACTACCGGTGCTAGTAGCAATGTGGAGACCTGCACAACACAACCACGAACTTTGTCCCCAACTTGCGATGAGGTTGTCAATCTCATCGTGTTTCGTGGAAAACAAAGGATTAAACGTATCGAATGGAAAGAAGTAAAAGTTTGCAGAAAGTAAACACAAAGCAGTAAACAGGTGTAGATTGTATGTAAAAGACAAGGACCGGGATCCATAGTTCACTAGAGGTGGCTCTCCTTAGATAGATAACATGTTGGGTAAAAAAATTATAGCGGGGCAATTGACAAACACCGAGAAAGCAATACATGCATATACTAATCATCTTGACTCCGAGACTTGATTGGGCATTACAACATAATACATAGACCGCCATCCAACTGCATCTATGACTAATAATCCACCTTCAGGTTATCGTCCGAACCCCCTCCAGTATTAAGTTGCAAGCAACAGATTATTACTTTACGAACTGCATGTAAAGGAAACAATACGATTGTTCTATGAACAAAGGATTGTTGTTTTCTCCCTAGTAGCAACATCACATCTATCACCTTAGAGATTCCTGTCACTTCCCCAGATTACCAGAGGCATGAACCCACTATCGAGCATAAATACTAACTCTTGGAGTTGCTAGCATCTACTTGGCCAAGATAGCTACTAACAACGGAAAGCATGCAACATCACAAATAACAAAGACATGATAGAATCAATAATCAATCTAAAATAGCATCTCAATATCCATCGAATCCCCGCAAACACAACATGTATGAATACAAATAGATGATCTTGATCATGAACGGAGCTCACAAGATCTAAACATGAAAGCACAAAGGAGAAGAACCAGCCATCTAGCTACTACATGGATCCGTAGTCCAAGGATGAACTACTCACGCATGACACCGGATGCTTGCATGGTGATGAAGAAGGCCTACAGGGTGAATTCCCCTCTCCGGCAGGGTGCCGGGAAGAGCTTCAGATCCCTCCCGATCTAGGGACGGAGATGACGGTGGCTACAGACTCTTTCGTGGATTTTTGATCGGGTACTTAGGGTTTTCATCCCGAGGGCAATATATAGGCAGAAGGAGAGGCCGAGGGGTGCGAGCCACCACACCACCTGGCGCGGCGCTGGCCGCGCCGAGCTGTGTGGTGTGGCCTGGCCCCTCTCCTTCTCGTATTCTGGCACTTGATCACTTCTGGAAAAATAGGCACTTTGGCTTTTGTCCCGTCCAATTCCGAGAATATTCATTTTCTGACTTTTCTAGAACCAAAAACAGCAGAAAACAGGCAGCTGGCACTGTGGCTCTTGTTAATAGGTTAGTCCAAGAAATCATATGAAAAGTACTCCAAAGTTGGAACAAAACACAAGAAAGTGGATAAAACCAAGCATGGAACATCAAAAATTATAGATACATTTGCAATGTATCGACATCCCCAAGCTTAACTCGTGCTCGTCCTCGAGTAGGTAAGTGATAAAAAGAAAGAATAATTTTTGAGGTGACATGCACCATCATAGACTTGATCAAAGTATTTGCAAAACATTCAAAGCTGGGATCATAGTACTTCAATCATAACATGAAAGACAAAGTTCTAGCAATAAGCAAAGAAACTACGATGCAACATGAAAAGGCACAAACAAAAGATTCGTGAGTAACAATGCTTTGCAACACGTTTGTTTGTTTCACATAAAGAAAACATGGCATAATAGTATTCAGCTTGTCCCTCAATAGAGTAGCAAATATAAATGCATAGGACACCTTCAAAGTTCATAAGAGTGACTAGATACAATAGTTTAAAACAAGCAATATCAAGTTATGCATCAATCAACTAGTTTTGGGACAATGCACATAGAACTAAGAATGGCCACTATGCTCTCAAAGTAGGTGCATAAAGATAGAAGGTGGAGACTCAATATAATGGTGGAAGAAAGGCCTTTTGTATAAAAGGAAGTAGGGATTCAAGTCTCATAAAGAGCTTCCAAAAATTATGGTACTTATAGCTTTCAGCTCTCATTGCCCCTATCATAAGCATCTTGAAGTGATTAAGGTTAAAGTGAACAAACAAGTGTGTACATGCTTGACGAAGTATAAGTCAGAAATCTCATGTCCCTTGTATACGAGGGCCGCTCCTCATGCTACTCAAGTTTAGTCACTTGTAAGTTCTTGTCATCGTAAGTAGATGTGTATCATTGAGAACCGCCAATGGGGTACCCCTTGCCCGATGATACGGAAGAATCCCCATATCAAAATGACAAGGCAAGCAGACAACGAGCATCTCAGCATTCTTCTTATTTACCATGGAAATATGGTGCTTTTTTCTCTCTTTCCTCTTTTCATAGTATCTTTTTTTTGTTTTCTCTTTTTTCTCAATAGGACTCTTTTTTTTATAATAAGAATGCTTCATAGATAGCTCATTATGGTTACGCTGCAGGTTTCCACCATGTCAGCATGGATTAGACCAGCGGCCCAGGCGTTTCTCTAACACATATACATAACTCCATGGACATACAAGCTCCCCTTTCATTTCACACCGACGACATCCATATACAAAAGAGCATGATATCAACTAGGTACAAGTACCAAGTGCAATGTTGAAAGCGTTCCCCATGAAAGCATGGTTCTGCTAATTCCCATCAAATAAGTGCAACCATATACAACATAGACGACACAATGGTTCAAGTTTATTAAGGGCAAGTAAAGTAAAGTGTGCCATCAAGTTTGTGAGAGCTTTAATCACTAGTTTTCTCATAACAAGTTTAATTTGGAAGGTAAACAAAAGCATGAATATACTTGGAATAGCATAAGCTAGTAGGTAGGTATGGTGGACTCTTTGGAATAACTTGGTTGAGGAAGTTGGATGCATGAGTGGAACTCATACTTGGTTGTGGAGGCTAGCAAAAGACTGGGAGCGACAAACTAAGAGAGCAATAATGGCCATAATCATGCAGAGCGACAAAACATCATTGATCAAAGCATAAAGTGATACTATAACTTGAAAACTAAAGGATCATAAAGGCTATGGTGACTTGTGACAGTCATAACATGGTGTGAGCATGCGCCAAGTCAACCCAAATAAAGCATCAAAGGAGAATACCACTATACTATGCTTTAATATGCTAAAACAACGCATGATTCATCCAAGGCACATTAAGCAATCTCCATTGTTTATAACAAGTCATGCTACAGCAAAGAATACTAAGCATAAAGCCAAAACAATATCAAGCATGACATGACAAAGCATAGGCCACAGTAAAAAACGAGCTCTTTTTACCACATACATATGAACTTTCCTACTCTTTTCCAAACCAAACCAAACTATTTGCAAACGAACGTATGAAAGAGGGGGTCCAACCAATTTATTCAGAAAACTAAGCAAACCAAGCAAACTAAAAACAGCAGAAAACAAGCAACTGGCACTGTGGCATCTTGTTAATAGGTTAGTTCCATAAAATGTGTAAAAGTACTCCAAAGTGTTGACAAAACATAAGAAAGTAGGTATAAAACAAGCATGGAACATCAAAAATTATAGATACGTTTGCAACGTATCAATATATACCATGAAAAAATCTTTGTAGCTAGGAAGAAGCAA
Organism: Avena insularis; assembly: GCA_023614405.1. Lineage (NCBI taxonomy): Eukaryota > Viridiplantae > Streptophyta > Magnoliopsida > Poales > Poaceae > Avena > Avena insularis. Next base: position 426,459,656 of record CM042686.1, on the reverse strand, counting down.
GCACAACACCCCATCTATTGCAAAGTTGTCCATTATTAAGTAGTTCACATCACATGAGAGGCATTCATGAAGCTCATGCATGATTGCTAAGTGATTCTCCATGCAAGAATTTTCTTGCATCTTGATTGTAAGAAACTCATCCAACAACCCATAAATCATAAGCCTGACTTGCGATGTCAAGAGCAACATAGCAATAGCCCAGTATCCATTGAGTGGAGCATGGCACATTGGACAACAATGGAGATGTTATGATGAGCATGATAATCATCACAGGAACTATCTCCTAGTGGTTCTTGTATCATGTAGAGAAGATCATCTATGTCGAGGGTATCCCTCTAGCGCAGGTATCAATCTACCAAGTTTGACCGAAGTATCTTAAGTTTCTCATCTGTCAAGAAAAGTCCCATGGTCGAAAAGACTCACTAGGATATGCCATTATCTACAAGGATATTTGCAATGACATTTAGAATAGGTTCATAATACGAGTTCAATTTAATTGAGCTCCCACTAAAACTATTGATACGTTGTAAACATATCTATAATTTTTGATGTTCCATGCTTATTTTATATTTACTTTCTTATGTTTTGTCCACACTTTGGAGTATTTTTTACACATTTTCTGGAACTAACCTATAAACAAGATGCCACAGTGCCAGTTGCCTGTTTTCTGCTGTTTTTGGTTTCAGAAAATCTAGTAAGGAAATATTCTCGGAACTGGACTAGACAAAAGCCCAAGTCAATATTTCCCCAGAAGGAATACGGAGTCCGGAGGGGACACGAAGAGGGGAGCCAGGGCGGCCACACCCTAGGGTGGTACGGCAAGCCCTAGCCGTGCCGCCACCTGGTGTGGGCCCCTTGGTACTCCACCGACCTTGCCCCTTCGCCTATATATTGCCTCCAGGATGAAAACCCTAAGGACCCGATCAAAATTCCACGAAAGAGTCTGTAGCCACCGTCATTTTCATCCCTAGACCAGGAGGGATCTGAAGCTCTTCCCGGCATCCTACCGAAGGGGAGAGATCACCCTAGAGGCCTTCTTCATCACCATGCCTACCTCCGGTGTGATGCGTGAGTAGTTCATCCCTGGACTATGGGTCCATGTAGTAGCTAGATGGTTAGTTCTGCTCCTTTGTGCTACCATGTTTAGATCTTGCGAGCTCCGTTCATGATCAAGATCATATTTTTGTAATCTCACTTGTTGTGTTTGCGGGGATCCGATGGATATTGAGATGCTATTTCATATTGATTATTGATTCTATCATATCTATGTTATTTGTGATCTTGCATGCTTTCCATTGTTAGTATCTATCTTGGCCGAGTAGATGCTAGCAACTCCAAGAGGGAGTATTTATGCTCGATAGTGGGTTCATGCCTCTAGGAATCTGGGGAAGTGACAGAAATCCCTAAGGTACTAGATGTGCTGCTGCTACTAGGGAGAAAACAACAATCCTTTGTTCATAGAACGGTCGTATTGTTTACTTTACACACTTTGCTTAATGCAATTATCTGTTGCTTACAACTTAATACTGGAGGGGGTTTGGATGATAACCTGAAGGTGGATTATTACTCATAGATGTAGTTGGATTACGGTTTATGTATAATGTTATAATGCCCAATCAAATCTCATAGGAGTCAAGATGATTAGTATATGCATGTGTGCTTTCTCGGTGTCTGTCAATTGCCCCGCTGTAATTTGTTCACCCAACATGTCAACTATCTTAAGGAGAATCACCTCTAGTGAAATATGGACCCCAGTCCATTCTTTACCATCAATCTACAATCTATTTAATGTTTTCTGTTTACTTTCTTCAAGCAATTACTATCTTCCACACAATACGTTTAATCCTTTGTTTTAGCAAAACCGGTGAGATTGACAACCTCACTATAAGTTGGGGCAAAGTTATGTGGTTGTGTTGTGCAGGATTCCAAGTTGGAAGACAACACCTTGGGGTTGTTTCCTTGCTCTTACTGGTTCGATAACCTTGGTTTCATCACTGAGGGAAAATTTGCTGTTGTGCTCATCATACCTTCCTCTTGGGGTTCCCAACGAGCTCATCACCTTTTGAGCCATCAACTTTCATCCCTTGGACAGTTCTAGCGATTACATAATCCCAATTCACTATATCATCCCCGATCGTCACGGCCTTTGAGATAGCTACAAAGGTGGAAAACACCGTGTCGATCACATCATTCATGTGACTCATGCTCGATCTTTTGATCTTCTGTGTTCCGATGCCATGTCTATACATGTTAGGCTCGTCAATTCAACCTAAGTCTATTCGTAGTGCATACATGGCTTGCACCCACCATATGCGAACGTCGATATGTCTAGCACCCGATCATCACTGACTGCTTCATAACGATGGACTTTCTTGGTGGCGCACACTTTAGGGAGAACACTATGGTTGTTATTAATAGGGATCATCTTATAAATGCTACCATCGAGTATATAATACTAGCAAACAATAAGGTGTATAAAGGTACCAACATCACACACATATTTGTGATATGATATGGTGTTTCTTCTTGTGCTATGATATCCATCGAGTGCTCTAGCATGATCTCTATCTTGCTACCGGTATGACGCCAAGTCCATGACGCCACCAGGTGGTTGTCCATCAATATGATGACTATTACTATACTACTTAGTAGCAGAAAAGTAAACTACTTTACCTTAGCCACGACCAAGATCATATCAAATCACAAGCCCTCCTGCAAAATAAAGTTAGATGCGTCTACCTTATCTTTTGCAGGTTTTGCATGGCTACTAGGGCTTTCGTGATAGAACCGTTTCTTACCTACAAACTTCCAACCACAACATGGATCAAACCGTTGTCTCTATTACACCCCTCTCGAGGCCCTCTGTTGCAAATGCCATATCAACTACTAAAAGAGAGACAGACACCCGCTATCCACTTATATGGTACAAGCCGTATGTTGAGCGTGGAACCAGTCACGCGTAAGATTACGTGTAAGGTCGGTCCGAGATGCTTCATCAAACAGTGTCGCGGTATGAACAAGTACAGTTGAGAGGGTAACAACTATAGGATCAATGCCCACATTCAACATGTGTTCTAATTGTACAATCATTACTACACATAGATCGGCTCTGGTACTGCTGAAGGGGTTTGTAGCAAAAAACACAAAATTTTCATGACTAGCGCAACACCAATGCCACCACCTGTCTAGGAGTTTCGGTGACATACCCTTGTAGACCGAAAGCGGGTAATATTCCATGGGGAACGTAGATGATCTAGTCGTACTCGTAGCCGAGCTCAAGGTCACGAAGCTTCTCGCAAGTCACCCAGGTACTTTTAGAAAAAACCAGGTGCCAAAAGTGGCAGCACCTCCGTGGTTTCGCACACATCTAGTGTACGATGACAACCTCCGGTTCTCTGATCCCTGCCGAGAGTGCGGAAGTAGATCCCCTAGCCAGAATCCCCGCAACACAATGGCGTGGTACAGTTGCATCGTCTCTTGTGTGTACACTCAACATGCCCCTCTTGAATACCCAACATGCACCTTTATGATCACCCTGCTACGGTGTGATGTTTTATGTAGTCGCAAAAGGCACTGGATGTGTGCGAAACCACGAAGGAACCACGGATAACAAATCTTGATCTTGATGCATACGCCTGAACATGCCCCTCTTGAATACCCAACATGCACCTTTATGATCACCCTGCTACGGTGTGATGTTTGATGTAGTCAAATCAGCCGTGGTGACAATGATTAAACAAGATCTCACAGTCTAAGGATTATGATATTTCGTTTCTAACTATTGCAACATGAACTATGTGACTTGATCCTATTGCAATACTTATATGGGTAATGTCCATCACATCATTTACTAATGATATGACTTCATTGTCAACTGACATAAATGCTCCATGATTAGGAAACCTTGATCATCGGTTGCCCAACGAACTAGTATAAATAGAGGCTACTAGGGACTATGATTTGTTTACATACCACACTGTATCAATATTTTCGCTTGATACAGTTATAGGACAATATGAAACAATTATAAACTTATTGAGATATGACAATAGAATCCATTTATTATTTGCCTATAGGGCATATCTCCTTCATGTTGGACGTATTGCATGGTGTTTTCTCAAACTTATCTTAGGGGTTGAAAACCCAAGATATCTTGCCTCGGTGGTTGGATCCGACGACATCGGTGTTGCGTGTCATTCCGTTCATAGAGGCACGGTGTCAGCGAGCCTTGTGATATGCACAAATACATATCTTGTGTAACCTACTTGGCTCCCTGACTCCATCGCTATGATTTTGTGTGGCCACTCTAAGTATGAGGCCCTAATTTATATTCATAATTTTGGTTCTTATTTGTTCCAACGGCCGATGATTAAAATGCTAGGGGCACCACTACAGGTGTTCCTCGATTTCGCATGTGATCCTAGGGTGGTGTCAGCGAGCCTTGTGATATGCCAAATACATATCTTGTGCATCCTACCTGGCTCACTAACACTATCCCTGTGATTTTGTGTATCTAATAATTAATCTAAGTACGACACCCTAATTGATGTTCATTTTGATTCTTATTTGTTGCAATGGCTCTGCATGATATTCATTTTGTAGTTTTTGTGAACATGCATGTGAACCACTTTGCTTTCTATTGCCTAATATATTATCTGCCTTATGTACAAAGATTGCGAAGTGGTACATGGTGTACAAAGGTTGTATTTCAGGAGTCTAAGGCGAGTGGGAGGACTGTCTAAAACAAATGAACAAGTCTAGTGGCAACAACTATAAAGGGTATACCAGTGCAAAATATAGTGACGCACTCGATTACCAGTGGCCTACCAAATATACAACTAGTGGCATACTTTATTAGTGTCGCACCACCCAAATATGCGCCACCGGTAATTGTACTTATCCGTGGTGGAGCCGTGTAGCGCACCACGTCTAATACGCCACTGGTAATTCTGATATCTATGGTGCGCCACTGATAATATTATCACTAGCGTGATGATAGTGACGATACGGCCCGTGCGCCGCGTCATTGATAGGGTTTTTTCTAGTAGTGACATGTGGTTTTCAATGCAAATTAGTTCATGGCCACACATCAAAACTTACTTTGAGTGGCCAAATTTGTAGGAATAATCATCTAAATACATATGTTTGCAAACCCTAAAATAAAATGATTGGATTCGTAGAGCAATGACCTAACAATCAGGACGTTATAGTAAATTGCTAAAGGGAGGTGGGAATTCCCGAGGCCAAATGTAGGGTCTATTTTGCTAAAAAAAAAAATAATACATTTTTTTATTTAATTTCACGAATATTACGTAAAAAAAGAATTTACACATCTAACGCACTGTCGTTTTTTGAAAGAACGACCAGCCCGTGTCGTTTTTCGAAAATACGATCGGCCGGTCGGAAGATTGGCAGCCAGTTGATCTTTTTTGAAAAAACGACAGGCTGTGTCGTTTTTTGAAAAGACGACAGGATGAGCTGATTTTTTTTTGGAAAAACGACGGACCCTGTCTTTTATTGAAAAGCTGACGGCTATTTTTTTTAAACATCGATCGTTGATTGAAAAGCCGACGACAGCATGCTCCGCTGCTGTCGGTCGACAGCCCGGCCAGGTGGGTCCCGGCAGCTCCTAGTCGTTATTTCAAAAGATGACAGCTTCTGGTCGTTATTTCAAAAGCTGACCGTGTCTACTCGTTTTTTCAAATGACGACGCCGTGTTAGATTTGAGATTAGCCAGATTCGTGTACTATTCCTGAAATTAATTTAAAAAAAGTATTATTTTGAAAAAAATAGCATCTATTTTGCTTCAAAATGATATTTATATTCCCTCTAGTATATTAATAGCTTAATTTTATCTAAATTTATATGTATCTAGTTCAGTATTCAAACTCGATGCATTCGTAAAAGGACAACGTTTAAACTATTAACACTGGCCGGAGGGAGTAGGAACTTTTGCATGTTAGAATTTTCTATGTACAAGTTATTTGATTAGCATTGAATCATACGTGATTTTTAATAAGAATTTCTTTACAGTACGTTCCATTGAAAAACTACATCGACCTAAGCCTCTAGTAAAGATTTTTTGTCTGTTTTTAGTGAGATGCAATTTGTAATTTAAAATTGCGCAGAATTAGAATCGGCATACAATTGCAATGATGTGAATTTTCTATTCATGCACTACTGCAACAAGCAAAATTGATTCTGTTCTCGTGGCAGGGAAAAGCCACTCCGGTTTGACTATGGGGTGTAGCTAGCTGTAGAGAAAACGTACGGCAATAATTAAGCTGCATGCATGGAAAGGGCCCAGTGTGGCAGTGTGCACGGTTACTCATGGTAGATGCACGTCACACGTACCTGCATGCGCGGCGCTGTCGAGCTGAGACTGCAGCGTACACATTTCAGCTACTGCAATGAACAAAATAGCATCCTTTGGAGATTATATTCATCACTGACTAGCATCAATATTCGTGCCAGCTGACAGACTATATAAAGGAAAAGAAAGATGTGGAGAGAGTGGTCTGCCCGTCGGTTTTTGTGCTTGGTGGGTTCGACCGTCACGCAATCAATCACGCATGGATCCTGGTCTACATACAATCGCCTAAACAATCAATCTACTCCCTCCGTTCGGAAATATAAGAAGTTTTAGCTTTGTGAACATATACACTAAAAGATGTCTAGATACATTCAATTCATAAAGTTAGAACTTATATTTCTAAATGGAGGGAGTACAACAGAGACCAAAGTTCATCTTCAACGGGCCGACCCGAACGGTCTTTTTGGATCGCGGTCACTTTTGTGTTGTGGTCCGGTTTATCCGGCGAACTGCGCCCAGCGACACGACCTATTTGTCCACGCTTGGCAAACAGGGTCACGCCAATTTTTTTCAAAATTCAAACCGAGGCAATTCGCGCTAAAACTGACAAAGATTGTACATATTTATACATAATTTACATTCAAAATATAAAAGCCGAAAATTAAACTAGCCCTACCCCAAGCTACCGATCTCCCCACCGCCGCTGCCACGTCCATCTAGGGATCGAGGTCAATGTACTCCGGCGGCATCCAGAGGTGTGCTGGTGGAAGGCTCGGAGCCGACACGGGCTGGTCGATCACCTGCCCAGGCCACGCTGGCCACGCATCCGTCTCCTCCGACGCGGTTAGAGCAGCCCGTCCTGGCAGCAAAGGCAGCGGAGGAAGTCCCGCGTTCACCTGTGCCACCAGGACGGTGAGCTAGACAGCCTCTTGGTAGTTGTCCCACATGATGTCCTCGTCCTTCACGCTGGCCGCGATGGCCTGCTCCGTGAAGGCGTCCTCGTCGTAGCCCCGCACCAAGAGTTCCTGGTACTCCAGGAGCAGGTGCGCGGTGGCGGTTGTGGCAGCATCCTCCTTCTCCTCCTTAACAACGATGTCGGGGTCGTCGTCGCCGAGCTTAGCGTCGAAGTGATTGACGACGCCATTGTCATCGGGATCGAAGGCGGGAAGGTCGCGAGACCCCTAGACTCGAACTCGCTGCGGAAGGCGCTCATTTGCCACGCCGTGTGTTCCCAGGCGAGGAACTCCTTCCAGAATGCCTTGTTCTGGTAGGCGTGATCCCACCGAAGGGTCGATGGGGGCTTGCGGACGCGACGGCGGATCTCCTCCTCCAGGGCCTTGCCCTCCTTGGGCGCGGGCGACACCGACAGCCGCTCCCGGTTGAGGTGCCAGGCCGTGGGGAGGGAGACATCATGGTGGGCGTGTTGGAATTATGCCCTAGAGGCAATAATAAAGATGTTATTATTATAATTATTGTTCATGATAAAGTTTATATTCCATGCTAGAATTGTATTAAGCGGAAACATTAATACTTGTGTGGTTTGTGAACAACACCGTGTCCCTAGTACGCCTCTATGGACTAGCTCATTGATCAATGATGGTTAAGGTTTCCTAACCATAGACATGAGTTGTCAATTGATAATGAGATCATATCATTGGGAGAATGATATGGTGGACAGACCCAAACTAAGCGAAGCAATTAGATCGTTTCATCGTGTTCATCTTTGCGAAGCTTTTCCTATGTCAAATATTGTATTCCTTAGACCATGAGATAATGCAACTCCCTGGTACCGGAAGAAAGCTTTGAGGTCATCAAACGTCATCCTATGAGAGGGTGATCATAAAGGTGTCTCTCAGGTGATCAGAAAGTATCTGTTGGGTTGTATGTATCGAGATGGGATTTGTTCCTCCCAAGTCGGAGAGATATACTTCGGGCCCACTCGGTAATCGATATCAACACCGCTTGCAAGCATGTGGTTAAGGAGTTAATCACAAAGTGATATCGGATTACGGAACGAGTAAAGTACTTGCTGTGAACGAGGTTGAACTAGGTATGACGATACCGACGATCGAATCTCGGGCAAGTAAAATATCGCGAGACGAAGGGAATATATATATGGGATTGATTGAATCCTGGCATCGTGGTTCATCCGATATGATCATCGATGAATGTGTGGGAGTCAATATGGGTGCCTGGACCCGCTGTTGATTATTGATAGAAGATCATATGCGCATATTCTCGAACCAGCAGGTCACACACTTAACGTGTCTCGACGCTAGGATAGATTGGATAATTGGTTTATGAATTTTTGTTGAGTCTCGGATGGAATCCGGACATCACGAGGTTCCGGAATGGTCCGGAGAATAAGATTCATATAAGGCAGTGCAGTTTTGGAGTTCGGAATTGTTCCGGATTAATCGGTATTGTACCGGAAGCTTCTAGAACCTTCCGGAAGGGGGCCAACGTGGTCCCACCTTCCGGGAGGGGGCATGGGCCTATGAGGGAGTGTCCTGGCCGCATTGTGCCAGGGGCACAAGGCCCCATAGGGCCCAGCCGATCCTAGAGAGTTTAAATCGTTTAAACTAGAGATAAGATAAGATAGGATTTCTAGATAAGGGAGAGTTTAAATTGTTTAAACTAGAGATAGGCTTGGAGGAGAGGCTAGGGCTGGCCGCACCCCCCCTCTATATATAGAGGGCTGGTGCGCCCCCTCTCACACCCCTTACACCTTCCTCCAAACCCAGTTGCCCTGCTGCCCTTCCTCTCTCCCTCCCGACTGTTTGTGGGCGAAGCCCTGCGGCAGAAATTCTCCACCATATACACCACGCCGTCGTGTTGTAGATCCAATCTATCTCTCCACCCTACTTGCTGGTCCGAGGAAGGAGGAGACGTCGAGGTGCTGCACGTGTGCATCTCACGGAGGCACCGCCACTTGTGGTGCTAGATCGGATCGGATCGCGAGGAGGAGAAGCGAGTACGACTACATCACCCACGTCCGATTTAACGCTGTGCGAATCTTCAAGGGTATGAAGATCTAATCCAATCTCTCTCGTTGTTTGCATCTCCTAGATTAGATCTTGGCTTTCCCTCTGTTCGCTTCCGTAGAAAATTTTGATTTACTATGCTGCGAAACCCTTCAGGGCGATGCATGCTCCCTCCTCCACCGCTGCTTGCACTCCGCCATGCGGAAGTAGCGACGGTCGCAGCGGGGCTCCTCCTCCACCTAGCGCTCTGCGGGGCGGCGGGCGAAGTCTTACGGCGGCGGTGGCAGCACGACCCCACGAAGGAAGGCCAGCGGGCCAGAAGAGGCAGGAGCCCCCTGACGGCTCCAACCGCTCGATGAGGACCCGCTCGCCTCATGGTCATGCTTGGCCTTCTTGAACCATCCCTACTTCTTCATCGTCGACGATGGCGACGGTGGTGGCGGCGATGGGAGTGGGTGAAGCTAGCGACAACGAGAGGTGGGGATTGCGGCATCGACGGGCGTTGGGGCCCACTTTATAACCCCTACCCATGCGAACACGCGCAGGTTCTCGCGCCTTCGCCTGCAATGCCGGCGCGGGAAATCAGGCGTCGTCCCGTCAGTCAGGGTGTCGTCTCGTCGGTATTGATGAAGAAGGTTGCCGTAGGTTAGGCTGCCGCCCTGTGCCTCTGAATCGCTGCCTCTACACGTCTAAATCGGTGCCATGCTAAGCGGTCGCTAACGGGTGGGCCAGTAGCACGCGTGGGAGGACACGCCCTCGACCCGCCCATTGTCCGCACTGACGCATCAGCCACACAAATTTAGTGCGCTGATGGCTCGAGCTGGACGCGCTGATCCGAATGGATCATGCCGCTGGAAGGCCGCGCACGTCTCACATGTCCATGCGAACGTGTTCGAAAGCACTCGGGCCATTTGGATCGGTCCGGTGGAGATGCCCTAAATCGGACTAAGTATCTCTCAGGTTTCGTCAGATTTGCGATGAAAACAGACACAAGTGGACCCGTGCCCGTTTTAGGGTGACACATGCCCCAAATGTGTGTCCATTTTGGGGTGACTCTCACTAATGACCGCCTGCAGGAATTGCGAGGAGGGTGCGTGGAGGAAGGTCTGGTGATCTGCAAGAGATACAGCCACCGGCGACCACCTCTGCGACCTGCTATCTACGTCAGACACATCCAGGACCAGATGCTCCCCACATGGTGAACGGCTAGGAGGATGACCGGTACTGGGCGAGGACGATCGGTGCTGTGCAAGATGGACGGCAGCGGCATGCCAATATGGGTGGCAGCGGCGTCACAAGATGGGCGGCAGCAAGATAAGCGGCGGCGGCACATCGGTGGTCGTCAGAATCAAAAGCGGCGCGCGGTGGAGCCGGTGGAGAAACCGACGCGTCGGTAGGGGAGGAGAAGAGAGAGATGGAGAGTTGGGGTCCTATTTGTGTGCCAGGTCAGACAACAATGGATGACCGAGAGCATCTTTGTTGTCCGTTCAGCCCCATTACTTCTGCAATATTGAGACCAGTTTGCGTTGAACGGTCAGTCTGACTACATAATATTTGTTTGCGGCCTTCCGTTGGGGGTTGGGCTTTGTCCAATTTTGCCCATCAGTCCGTTTGGGGGTCTCCCGTTGGAGCTGCCCTAAGGGCATCTCCACCAGACCGATCCATTTCGAACAGGGGGTGTCTTAATCGGTCTATTTGGGTTGGCCCGTAGACATGGAAATATGCTAATTTGGTCTCTGTTGGGGGTTCCTTTAGCGGTCTCGACCCATTCTAGACGAACATGGCCAGCTAACTGTTTTTCCAAATATTTGACCAATTGGCAATAGATTTTTCCAATTGGCAACACAATTCATTCAATTGACAACAAAAATAGGCAAAAGTAGCAAATAAATTTGCACAAATTACCAAATATCATAGTTCAAAGGCCATAGTACCGAATCATAGTGCAAAATAAAATAAGTTAGACAGAAAATGCGCAAAAAGAGGTAGATCTCATGGTGACAGATCACCGATGAGATCACACTTGGCGGTTGCGGATGCCATTTCCCTCTTCTCAAACCAACTCCTTTGAGACGGATCTAAGATGGTCAAGTCTATCATCATGATCTTGGTCTCCTCGGCCTCCTTGGCCCTTGACCAGGCATTAGCCTCTTCCACCTCAAGAGTACTCTTTGTGAAGTCAATGAAACAACCAATGGTGGCCTCTTTCTCTAGGCGGTGTCTCTCCTCCCTCTCGGCATTTACCTTCTCATTCTCCGCATGCAACCCTTTGAAGGTCTCTTGCAATGCAAGTGTGGTGGCTTGGCACTAGAAATCTTGCTTGATGTCCTTCTGGCCTCTTGGCTGAAGGGCACAACCATTGTGTGGGGCGCCTGTGCTTGGTTCATCATTGTCAAGGTCGGTGGCATCAAACTTGCTCCCACGCTTCCTTGAGACTTCTATAATCTTAATATTTATCCAATAATAGGGCAAGGTGAATGGCTTGTTGTCGTACTTATCTTTGAAGTACTTCATGACTTGGGTCACCTACACAAAAGGAAGAGAACCCACAATGTATGCAACAATTGCAAATAGGACATCTGTAAAATGTATATGCAAGAATGTCCTAGCCATTACCATCTCTCCAATGCCGGTGCCGCTGACGGGGCGGCCTATCACATTCTCATATGAACCACAAAACTTGTTGCACTCGGCATGGATGAAACCCCATCTCTTTTGAAGTGAGGTGACATTGCGGTCGCTATGGATGCAGTAGGTATTGAACTTCTTGCGCTCGTGGTAGAACTTGAAGATGCACCGCCAATATGTCGAGCCCTTTTGCTTGTTGCTGGCAATTGGATCTTGTGCAATTACCATCCACGCCTTACCAAGGACCTTGTCCTCCTTGACGGTGTACCCTTTGGTCCTTTAGTTCTTCTTTTTAAGCGTACCGCCATTGATAGGATCGACACCGTCATCCTCTTCTTCCACATACATGGTATCATTGTCAAAGATATTCGTCCCCAGCTCGGGCATGAACAATGACTCTGCCCCGATGTCAAAGGCGTACATGGGGACTTCCTCATCGTCGGGCTAGTCATTCATGGTTGTGGTATGACAGATTATTTCGTGTAGCATGGTCTCGTTGTCGTCCTCCCTAGAGGAAAACCGGTACAACAAACCGTCAAATAGTTGGCGGGGCACAAGCATGTTCGCTGCGGGGATCCTGTGGGGTCCCTTGTTGTGTTGCTGCATGAGGTCACTAGAGCCTAGGGTGTGATGTCTACGCACTTCTATTCTTGTAGACAGTTGTTGGGCCTCCAAGTGCAGAGGTTTGTAGAACAGCAGCAAGTTTCCCTTAAGTGGATTACCCAAGGTTTATCGAACTTAGGAAGGAAGTGGTCAAAGGTATCCCTCTCAAGCAACCCTGCAATCAAGATACAAGAAGTCTCTTATGTCCCCACACCCAATACACTTGTCAGGTGTATAGGTGCACTAGTTCGGCGAAGAGATAGTGAAATACAAGTGGTATGGATAATTATAAGTGGTAACGGTGCCAGAAAATAGCTTGACGGGAGGAAAATGTTGGGTCCGCAGCATAGAAAACAAAAAAATTCCTACGGTGTGAACTACACGCCAAGATCTATCTACTAGGTACAAAGCAACGGGTGGACATACATCCAAAGAGAACTTACCCTCGTAGACAACGAGCTTTGTTAACGAGTAGGAACTCATGGTTGATGTAGTCGTACACTTGCCGATCTCAAGATCGTGATGAAGTCCAGCAGGTCCGCCCAAAGACGTCCATCGATCCAGCTCCACCACCAAGTCCAGACCGCAAAGCAGTGGTGCATCCGTGATCGCACACACGTCCGACCCGACAACCTCCGTCCCTCGCTCCAGCAAAGCAGCGGAAGCAGCAACTCCTTTCCAGATAAAGCCACCGGGAACATGTATCTCGCTAATCCGAGACCATGGGGAATAATACTAGAGGGGGAGAGAGATCCTTCACAAGGAGGTGTGAGTGAGAAGTGAGGAGAGGGGGGCCTTTTATAGGAGGAGGGGGGTGCCCCTCCTTCATGTACAGCGCATGGAGGAGGTGGCTCTTCACCTCCTCCATTCATGTGGTGGTAACTCCCTCCACATAAATTTACCCCTTCACATTCTCTTTTAAAGTCTCCACTTTAAATGCATTAAATTTCTCCAAATTTAATGCTCTCTCATTTAATAAAACTCTTTTATTATTTTTATTCAGAATTTTGTTAATTACTTTAATTAACAAACATTCACATAAAACCCCCTGCAACATTTTAATATTACATGCAGAACCAATTTCAGCATTTTCACCCGAAACAGTTTTGGTGTCTATTGAAATAATTCCAGCGCTTTCTTAGATCTTTATCTGAAACATATTTGTTCCAAATGGTGTCGGTATCCCTTAAGTGTGTCACTCTACGGTTCGCGAATAATGCAGACATGATCGAGATCCCTCTCCAATCAATAATCAGCAGCGAGACCTGGAGATCCATACTGACTCCTACACATTCAACGATGACTTCTGTGATCGTGAGAACCTTTAACGCTAGTAACTAAATCCCTTTGTCCCGCGATATATTACATGTCCGAGATTCGATCATCGGTATCTCCATACCTAGTTTGATCTCGTTACCGACATGCACTCTTTTCTCGTTCCCGTGATATAACATTCTAGTGATCACATCACTTGCTTGCAAGCTATTTCAATGTGATATCACCGAGAGGGCCTAGAGTATATCTATCCGTCATCGGGATGGGCAAATCCCACTCTTGATCCATGAGCCTCAACATAACACCTTCGTAGCACTGAACCCACCTTTATAGTCACCCTGTTACGGTGTGACGTTTGATGTTATCAAGATACTCTTCCGGTGTTAGCAATTAACATGATCTCATGGTCTAAGGATAAAGATTACTTCGTATGATGTTATAGCAATATAAACATAATGACTTTGATCGTAATGCTATACTTCGGATGAATGTTCATCACATCATTCCACCAATGGTGTGACCTTGTTATTAACAACATCCAATGTCCATGATCAGGAAACCTTGATCATCTTGTTAATCAACAAGCTAGTCTATAAGAGAGGCATAACTAGGAACCCTTTTTGTTTATTAAACACACATGTATTGATGTTTCCGATCAATACAATTCTAGCATGTAAAATAAACATTTATCATAAACATGGAATAAGATAATAACCACTTTATTATTGCCTCTCGGGCATATTCCCTTCAGTCTCCCACTTGCACTAGAGTCAATAATCTAGTTTGAAAAACTGTGCGTATTGAACACCTATGGCTTTCTGGTGTTGCATATACGCTATTTCTAGTGGTTAACATAATCTCCGGATGTGACAGTTTCAGATCCGTGTGTATTTGCATGTCTTTGCGTCTCTACGCATCACTCATTCTCAAATGAGATGGCATTGTATAAATTTGGTCCTCTGGTGAGACCTTTAGTTTGTTCGGGTTAAAATATGTTGATATTATTGTCACACAATATATCTTCATAGTATTAGCCCACTTTGAACCACACCTAGTTTGATAAAAAACTACTTAACACAAATGCCCTCCTATGCTGCTACTATAGTAGTCATATACTTAGCCTTTTGTTGTAGTATCCGTCACAATATCTCAACTTTGGAACTCATCCAAATCCATCATGGAACATCCTTTCCATTATATTGTGCCACCCATAGTCTAAATTGAGATAAATTTAATTTGTATCTTGTGACAAAACTAGTATCAATGTAACACTTTACAATGAACTACCTTTAACTATTTGTCACTTATACATGATATATTCTTAGTTCTTCCAAAGCTCATAAGAATATCTTTACTATTGCCCAATGATCATCTTATGAATCATTCTGGTATATGCTCATAACATTTAGAGCATAGGACATTCTGGATATATACATATCATGGTATAATCGATCAGAATCTTCATGTGATTTTACTCACCAAGTGTTGAAACACTTGAATCTGAATACAATTCTTTCCATGCAGCAATAACCTTTCTTGTTGTTTCCATATTGAACCCTTTCAATATCTCATATGTATGTATCCGGCACAACCATATTAGCGCCTTAATCTATCCATATAGATATTGATGCCTAATATTACGGGTTTGCCTAAGTCTTTCATCGAAATCTTATTTTAATGAAATTCTTAACTTGTGTCAATACAAGATACATCATTTCCAATCAACAATATGTCCTCTACATAATGTATTAGAAATATGTCTCATCACTTAATTTCTTGCAAATGCAAGCATCTTCATCATCTCCGATGAATTTAAACTCTTTTAACAGTTTCATCATGGTGAAGATTCCAACTCCGCTATGCTTACTTCAACTATTGAAGTTTACATGCCCTTTTAGCACCCTTTGAATTAACAAAACCCTTCGGACCATGTCATGTACATGTCCTAGGTTACCGTTCTATTAGAAGAACCTTGTTTTGTTTATTCAACTACCGTATACCAAATTATATGTAGTGGTTGCTACATTAATCCGTCAAGGCTATATATCGCTATGAAAGATCAAATCTTGTCATAGTCAACTCCTTGAACATTGTCGTAAACTTCTTTCTGACATGTCGACTATTTCATAGATGTTAAACATCCATGTCTTATTTATTTATAGATCCAAACACGTCCGATTGGCTTCACGCCTTTCTGGAGGGTCTTCCAAGTTCAGAAACTTGATTTCTCGTGTATGGATACTACCACGGATTCTATGACTTCTAGTCATTTTATGGAGTCAGGGCCCACCATCGCTTCTTTGCATGTAGCCGGTTCATCATTGTCAAAACAATAACGACTTGCTTAACAAATCTTACTATTTGATTCTTACCGACCCACACGGTTCTATAGGAACTCTAATCTCCGAGATCACACCTTTTGTAATCACGAGAGCCATGAGCATTGTACGCCACCGACACTTTTCGGCGCCATGCCATACTTAGCACATATAGCTAAGGTTCAACAACCTTATCAAAGTTCTATTGTCCTCCCACTTAACTTTTCACGAAAAATTCCTTCTCAAGAAACTTGACGTTCCAAGCGACAAACTCTTTTGTCCTCGGTGTTATGGAGAAATTCCCAACAAATTCTTTGGGATAACCTACAAAGACGTGCCTATCTGACTTTGGTTGTAAACATTTTACTTATGCATAGCATACCAAAATTTAAGAAAAGACAATCGGGTTTTATCCCAAACCATAACTCATATGGTGTCATTTCAACGGATCACAATGGTGCTTGTTTCAGTGTAAAAGCGGTAGTCTCTAAATCTTCAATCCTTAAAACATAATGGCAGTTTTATGAATGTCACCTTTGATCTTACCATGTCAAACATGGTTTGATTTCATCTCTCGAATATGCCATACTCCTATGGTTTATCGGGAAACACAAATCATGGAACAATTCCTCAAGTCTTAGGTGTTTTTGCTAAACATGTAAGTCAAATATCTTCCTTTATGATCGAATCATAAACTCTTTATTTTCTTGTTACAATGATTTTCCACTTCATCTTGAAAGTCTTTGAACAATTTTCAAATGTTTCATACTTCTTCCTTATTAAGTAAATATACAGATATATTCACTCAAATTCTTGAAGAAAGCATATGAAGCAAAAAGATCCATCGCATATGGCTACACATAATGGACTTATGCACATCAGTATGCACAATTTCCAATAAGCTAGTCATCCGTTCCTCTTTGGCCTATGAACGGAGTTTCAATTATCTCGAGGAAAGTCTCACATGCGTCAATTGATCAAAATCAAGGACTCCAAAATTCCATCAACATGGAGTTTCTTCATGTTTTCTTTCAAATATAATTCAAACAGCGATGTCACTTCATAAGTGATCTTTCAATCATTTGTCTTGCGACATTTTAGCAATAGTGTTTATGGATGTGATTTCTCCAACTAGACTTGTAAAAGTTCATCCATCCTTTATGGAATACGGTAATTATTTGAACAACCATTGTTCTCATAATACCGGAACAAAATAACAATTATTTAAACAACTCTTGAAAGCTTGGTTTGATGACAACGAAAAACACAATAACACTTTATTTGTTTTCGATGAACATCATCACTCATTCACTTGCTGGTTACTTAGGCCATTGTAGTTCATGAATTGCGTTGTCCTGTATGACACTTCATACCAACCAATTCGGTATCCAATACCGGTATCCAATACCTAAGAACCACATTGTTTAACAAGCAAGGAATACAACCATAACATGTATATCTTCTATATACCCAAATTGGACATCTCCAACCTTATATTTTCTGCCAAATATTTTATAGATTATCTTTTAGCAATTCCTTTTTCTTTTAAAAGAATCTATCAACATCAATTGTGGTGTCATTCACATGACACATAGTACAAAGCATATATAGTCAAATACTAATACCTTTGGACTTGCACTTTGAAGTGGATCACCATCATCAAATGTTTGGTGTTCTTTCAAAAATCCATTCTTTAGTAATCTATTAGTGTAGTAAACATTTTACTTACATCTTCTATTCATCCTTATCTTGAAAACTTTCATGATCAAGCTACTATAGCCTATAAGGAAGAATGACGAGTATAATTTTAGTTCCCAAAACCTTTTGGGAGATTCGGATGCCTAGCATCTCCATCCTTCACAAATTCTCATACAATATGAGAACATGTATTTTGCTAAATTATACTCTATCATAATGCAACCAAAAACATTGTTTCAGATATCACAATATCTTTCACACATGATGGTTTCTGAAACAATTTTCAGCTCCAATATAATCTTGATATTAAAACAACTTTTTGAATATCAATAATCATGGAGGCAAACATGATACTTTAGATACTAACATTGGAATTCTTACTCTTGATTTAATACTACTTATTAAACTTCATGGAGTAAATAGAGTTTGCTGAAAGTTTGCAATAGGACTTATAAACTTTAAATTGACATTCAAAACAATACGATACCAGTTCGTAAAGTAAATATCCAGAATTCTATAGTTCTATTATCTCAATTAAAACTAAGCATAAGGTAGTGAACAGATGCCAATGACTACAACAAATTATGCAAATTCACTTTGATTTAGTTTATGACAAATTGAGTTCGACTAATCCAAATTAGAAATGAACTCCCACTCAAAAACGACATCCCTCGTGCCTTTTTGGTGATTACATGAACCAAATCCACTACACCAAGTCCGATCATCACGTGAGTCGGTGTAGCTTCAAAGGTGAGCATCAATATGGTCATCACATCAACTATGTGACTCATGCTTAACCTTTCGGTCTGTGTTCCGAGGCCATGTCTGTACATGCTAGGCTCGCCAAGTAAGAACCTTAGTATTCGCGTGTGTAAAACTCTCTTACACTCATTGCATGAAAGCGTAGAGTTGAGAACACCCGATCATCACGTGCTCGAAAACACGATCCATAGAACGATGCATACTTAAGGAAGACCACATTTTATCTTGATATTTAAATGAGGGATCATCTTACAATGCTACAGAAAGCGCCAAACTAGCAGTATAAGATGCTAACATCTAATGTGTAAAGTGAGATGATATGGTCCATGCATTTGATCTCTATCATATGCATCATGGTATGATCTCTACCATTCCTTTGTGTGTAAGGCCAAGGTCTATGGAACTTACACGTTGAGTGTGTTGTAAGAGTATCTATTATACATCTACTTACAACAATACCATATCAAAACACTAGCCCAGCAACGATCTAAACTAGACGCCTCTAATTTATCAATTGCAAGTTTTACGTGGCTTAGGGCTTTCGGAGATAGAATCGTTCTTACCTACGAACATGAACCACAACGAGGATAACTAAGTTATTAGCAACTCATTATAAATCAGATATTGACTATAGTAGGAGAGACAGACACCCGCCAGCCACTTATGCAAAACAAGTTGCATGTCAGTCGTGGAACCGGTCTCATGTACGATGACATGTAAGGTTGGTACGGGCCGCTTCATCCCACTATGCCACCAATATCCAAAGTACATAGAAGATGCAATAACATGATCATCATCGCCCACATATAAACATATGTGTACTACCCGTGCAAAGCACCTACGCATAGATCAGGCTCTGATACCACTGTTGGGTCCGCGGCATAGAAAACAAAAAATTTCCTACGGTGTGAACTACATGCCAAGATCTATCTACTAGGTACAAAGCAACGGGTGGACATACAGCCAAAGAGAACTCACCCTCGTAGACAACGAGCTTTGTTAACGAGTAGGAACTCGTGATTGATGTAGTCATACACTTGCCAATCTCAAGATCATGATGAAGTCCAGCAGGTCCGGCTCCAGCACGTCCATCAGATCCAGCTCCAGCACCACCAAGTCCAGCACCGCAAAGCAGCGGTGCATCCGTGATCGCACACACGTCCGGTACCCCGAAAACCTCCGTCCCTCGCTCCAGCAAAGCAGCGGAAGCAGCAACTCCTTGCCAGATAAAGCCACCGGGAACATGTATCTCGCTAATCCGAGACCATGGGGAATAACACTAGAGGGGGAGAGAGATCCTTCACAAGGAGGTGTGAGTGAGAAGTGAGGAGAGGGGGGCCTTTTATAGGAGGAGGGGGGTGCCCCTCCTTCATGGCCGGTGCATGGAGGAGGTGGCTCTTCACCTCCTCCATTCATGTGGTGGTAACTCCCTCCACATAAATTTGCCCCTTCACATTCTCTTTTAAAGTCTCCACTTTAAATGCATTAAATTTCTCCAAATTTAATGCTCTCTCATTTAATAAAACTCTTTTATTATTTTTATTCAGAATTTTGTTAATTAATTTAATTAACAAACATTCACATAAAACCCCCTACAACATTTCAATATTACATGTAGAACCAATTTCAGCATTTTGACCCGAAACAGTTTCGGTGTCTATTGAAATAATTCCAGCGCTTTCTTAGATCTTTATCTGAAACATATTTGCTCCAAATGGTGTCGGTATCCCTTAAGTGTGTCACCCTACGGTTCGCGAATAATGCAGACATGATCGAGACCCCTCTCCGATCAATAATCAGCAGCAGGACCTGGAGATCCATACTGACTCCTACACATTCAATGATGACTTCTGTGATCGTGAGAACCTTTAACGCTAGTAACTAAATCCCTTTGTCCCGCGATATATTACATGTCCGAGATTCGATCATCGGTATCTCCATACCTAGTTTGATCTCGTTACCGACATGCACTCTTTTCTCGTTCCCGTGATTTAACATTCTAGTGATCACATCACTTTCTTGCAAGCTATTTCAACGTGATATCACCGAGAGGGCCCAGAGTACATCTATCCATCATCAGGATGGACAAATCCCACTCTTGATCCATGAGCCTCAACATAACACCTTCGTAGCACTGAACCCACCTTTATAGTCACCCTGTTACGGTGTGACATTTGATGTTATCAAGATACTCTTCTGGTGTTAGCAATTAACATGATCTCATGGTCTAAGGATAAAGATTACTTCGTATGATGTTATATCAATATAAACATAATGACTTTGATCATAATGCTATACTTCGGATGAATGTTCATCACATCATTCCACCAATGGTGTGACCTTGTTATTAGCAACATCCAATGTCCATGATCAGGAAACCTTGATCATCTTGTTAATCAACAAGCTAGTCTATAAGAGAGGCATAACTAGGAACCCTTTTTGTTTATTAAACACACATGTATTGATGTTTCCGATCAATACAATTCTAGCATGTAAAATAAACATTTATCATAAACATGGAATAAGATAATAACCACTTTATTATTGCCTCTCGGGCATATTCCCTTTAGAAAAGACTAAAGGCAAAAAGATGGAAGCAAGCAAACATGTAATAGATCTAGTTGCAAATGGTGTTTACATATTTAGAAACAAGGCCTAGGGATCATAGTTTCACTAGTGAACACTCTCATATAAATATCTTCTGTTTATGATACTACTCTGAA
Source organism: Avena insularis (assembly GCA_023614405.1). NCBI lineage: Eukaryota > Viridiplantae > Streptophyta > Magnoliopsida > Poales > Poaceae > Avena > Avena insularis. Next base: position 426,438,352 of record CM042686.1, on the reverse strand, counting down.
CTACTCTCCGGTTGGACACTCTAATCCATGGTAGGGCTATAACAACACTCCTAAAAGTCCGCCTTTCCCATCTAGGTAACCCCACACTATCACCTTGAGTGCTAGATGGTTCCAACAAACAACAAAATTTCATAGAGACATCCAACTCCAAATATAACTCATAACAAGTATTTGTAATCTCTAACCTAAGTGCCACCATGGTGTGCACGCTGTCACTTTCACACACATGGGGAGAGTAGAGATCTATTAAAGCACTTGAGTAGCAAGGTACATGTACTTGATTACAAAGCTCATGATCACAGTATGATCATGCATAGAGAGAGAGATGAACACATAGCTACCGGTAGAACCCTTAGCCTCGAGAGAGAACTACTCCCTCCTCATCATGGGAGTCAGCAACGGCGATGGATATGGTGGTGGAGTCGATGGAGATGGCTTTTGGGGGCACTTCCCTGTCCCGGCAGGGTGCCAGAACAGAGACTTTCTGTCCCCCCGAATCTCCCCTTCGGTGGCAGCGGCGCTGCGGAACTTTTCCTGGCTGGAGGCTGAATTGTTTAGGGTTTCTACATCGGAGGCTTCTTATAGGCGAAGGGGAAAGGGGGCCACACCACCTGGTGGCGTGGCCAGGGGTCACCCGCGCCACCATATGGTGTGGCCAAGCCCTGGCCCTACCCCATCTCTGCTTTGGGCTCCATGAGTCTTCCGGTAAAATATTAACTTTGGCTTTTGTCTGGTCCAATTCCGAGAATATTCATTTTCTGGCTTTTCTGGAACCAAAAACAGCAGAAAACAGGCAACTGGCACTATAGCATCTTGTTAATAGGTTAGTTGCAGAAAATGTGTCAAAATACACCAAAGTGTGCACAAAACATAAGAAAGTAAATATAAAACAAGCATGGAACATCAAAAATTATAGATACGTTTGCAACGTATCAACATCCCCAAGCTTAACTCCTGCTCGTCCTGGAGTAGGTAAGTGATAAAAAGAAAGAATAATTTTTGAGGTGTCATGCACCATCACAATCAAGATCAAACCATTTGCAAGCATTGAAAGCTGGGATCAAAGTACTCTAAACATGAGCATGAAAGACATAGTCTTAACAATAAGTCATAACAACTATGTTGTAACATGAAAAGGTACAAACAAAAGATTCATGAATAACAATGCTTTGAAAGACGTTTATTTGTTTCACATATAGAAAACATAATGAGAATGGTATTCAGCTTGTCCCTCATAGTGTAGCAAAACATAAATGCATAGGACACCTTCAAAGTTCAGAAGGGTGACTAGATACAAATAGTTCAAGAATAAGAAATATCAAAGTTATGAATCAATCAACAAGTTTTGGCACAATGTACATAGAACTAAGAATGACAACTATGCTCTCTTAATTGGTGCATAAAGATAGAAGATGGAGACTCAAAAGAAAGGCCTTCATAGAAGGAATCAGGGATTTCAAGTCTCATAAAGAGCTTCCAAAAATTATGGTACTTGTTAGCTTTTAGCTCTCATTGCCCCTATCATAAGCATCTTGAAGTGATTAAGGTTAAAGTGAACAAAATATGGAGTATATGCTTGACAAAGTATAAGTTGGCAATCTCATGTCCCTTGAATACGAGGGCCGCTCCTCATGCTACTCAAGTTTAGTTACCGGTAAGTTCTTGTCATAGTAAGTACATGTGTATCATAGAGAACCGCCAACGGGGTACCCCTTGCCTGATGATACGGAAGAATCCCCATATCAAAATGACAAGGCAAGTAGACAATAAGCATCTCAACATCTTCTTATGTACCATGGGAAAATGGTGCTTTTTTCACTCTTTCCTTTTTTCTCATCTTTTTTTCTTTTTTTCTCAATCTCTGTCTCTTTTTTTATAAGAAGAATGCTTCATAGATTTCTCATTATGGTTACGATGCAGGTTTCCACCATGATTAGGCATGGATTAGACCAGCGGCCCAGGCGTTTCTCTAACACACATACATAACTCCATGGACTTACAAGCTCCCCTTTCATTTCACACCGACGACATCCATAAACAAAAGAGCATGATATCAACTGGGTACAATGTACAAGTGCAATGTTGAAAGCGTTCCCCATGACAACATGGTTCTGCTAATTCCCAACGTATAAGTGCAAGCATATACAACATAGATGACACACTGGTTCAAGTTTATTAGGGGCAAGAAAAGTAAAGTGTGCCATCAAGTTGGTGAGAGCTTTAATCACTAATTTTCACATAACAAGTTTAATTCGGAAGGTAGATAAAAACATGAATATACTTGGAATAGCAAATGCTAATAGGTAGATATGGTGGACTCTTTGGAATAACTTGGTTTTATTTGGAGTTGGATGCATGAGTGGAACTCACGCTTGGTATGGAGGCTAGCAAAAGACTGGGAGCGACCAACTAAGAGAGCAATAATGGCCATAATCATGCAAAGCGACAAAACATTATTAATTAAAGCATAAACTGATATTACAAGTCGAAAACTAAATAATCATAGAGGCTATGGTGACTTGGTATAGTCTTAACATGGTGTGAGCATGCGCCAAGTCAACCCAAATAAAGCATTAAAGGAGAATACCACAATATTATGCTTTTATATGCTAAAACAACGCATGATTATTTCAAGGAACATTAAGCAATCTCAATTGTTTGTAACAAGTCATGCTACAGCAATAATCACTAAACATAAATCCAAAACAATATCAATCATGACATGACAAAGCATAGGCCACCATAAAAAACAAGCTCCTTTTTACCACTTAAGCATGAACTTTTCCTACCTTTTTCCAATCCAAACCAACCTATTTGAAAACTAATGTATGAAGGAGGGGGTCCAAACAATTTATTCAAGCAAACTAAGCAAACGAAAACCAAAAACAAAAAATGAAGACACTCCAAGAACGACACAACTGTGCATGAAACAATAAAAATGAAGTGTTTGGAAGAAACCTGAGATTTTTATTGACGAAGAAGGGGATGCCCAAGGCATCCCCAAGCTTTGACGCTTGTAATTCTTGGATATTTCTTGGGGTGAAACGGGTGGCATCCCCAAGCTTGAGCTTTTATCCATTCTTCATCTCACCACATTACTCTTTCCTACACTTGAATATTTTTTCCTTCATACAAAACTTCAGACAATCTTCATTAGCAACATTAGTGTACTCAAGATAATAAGTATTTTGGTTCAGTTCCAACACAAGTAAAACTTCCATTAAAACAAAATCTACTGTAGCACTTCCCTCGGAAAGCTCAATTCCCCAAAAAGAACCCAAAAAGTAATCAACAAGAAGCAAATGCAAATAATGATAGAAATCTGTCAAAACATACCAGCAGGTGAAAACCAATTATTTCCAAGACCTTATATTGCTAAAATAGAAAAGTGTTGAACTAACGAAAGTTGGATAACAACCTAGGGCAGAAGCACAAAAAATTACAGCTAAAACCGATGTACAGAGATTTTTCACGAATTTTTACAGCGAAGCACAAAAATCTGTTTCGGGACAGCAACTTTTCCAAGTCTTACTTATATCTCATTAGAGGTTACTCTTGGCACAAAAATCAAATAAAAAGGATAAGGAGATGTTATTACAGAAGTAATAACTTCCAAGACTCAAGAAAACTATTGGGTTATCTTCCAAGAAGTACTTTTCTTTAACGCCTTTAAGCTAGGCATGATAATTTCGATGATGCTCACATAAGAAATATGAATTGAAGTAAAAGAGAGCATCCAGATGCAAATATAAAACACATTTAAGTCTAACCCACTTCCTATGCATAGAAATCGTGTAAAGAAACAAGTCATGAAAGCACAATGCAACAAGCATAGGAAAGCAAAACAAGTGCAACTTCAAAACTTTCAACACAAAGAGGGGAAACTTAATATTGTTGAGACACATAAAACCATGTTTCCCTCTCTCATAATAACTTTCAGTAGCATCATGAATAAAATTAACAATATAACTATCACATACAACATTCTTATCATGAGACACATGCATATAATCATTATTACTCTCCACATAAGCATAGTCATTCTTATTAATCGTAGTGGGAGCAAATTCAACAAAATAGCTATCATTATTATTCTCATCACCATAATCATAAAATATAGGAGGCATATTGTAGTCATAATTAATTTTCTCCTCAATAGTAGGTGGACTGAAAATATCATATTCATCATTGTAATCATCATATATTGGAGGCATAGTTTCATCAAAGTAAATTTTCTCCTCCGTGCTTGGGGGACTAAAAAGATCATTTTCATATAAACTAGCTTCCCCAAGCTTAGACTTTTCTATAGCATTAGCAATAATGGTGTACAAAGAATTCATACTAATAATATTGCTATTAGCACGCAAATAAAGTTCCATAGGTTTTTTAATTTTCTCTTCAAACACTTCATGTCCTAACTCAAGATAAATACTATAAAGCTCTCTAATTTTTTTATTGTTTTCCATTAAGCCTAACTAGTGAAAATAAAAACAAGAAACAAAAAGATATAATTGCAGAATCTAAAGGAAATAACTTCAAGCACTCACACACCAACTACAGTACTAGAAGATAGCTTAGTAGCCAGAGGATGTGAGTGTAGGGGTTCCGCGTATGAAAACAATAAAATTTTACCCTACGCCCCTGAACCCCTGATGCTGCTAGGACCTACCTATTACTAATACAGTAACGGGAGGGGCTTTTCGCGAACTTACCCTTAAAGACCGAAAAGCGTTGTCAATGCTTAGGAGAGCGTGGTTGATGTAGACGAGCCGAAGCCGACCTCAAGGTCGTTATGAAGTCCTTGTGCTCCAACGGCTCCAACGACTTGAGTGCCTCAAGTGCAACACCTCGTGGGGAGTTACACACGTTCGGTGCCTAACGATGACTCCCGCTTCCCTGTTCCAGCAGCAGTTGCGAAAGTAGAGCTCCTGGATCCAAATCACACAGCGCGATGGCGCTCCACGGTGAAGATGTCTCTCGTTCGCGCAGTCCGAACTTGGGACCACGACCACGAGAGAGAGAGAGGGAGAGAGAGAACATATCAATTGGAGGTCCTCCCAAAAGTGAGAAGACCTTTATTGATTATTGAGTTTATTTATCTGGCCAAATACCCCCACAACATATAGGGGGAGGGGAGGTACTATGTAACATCCCAAAACATCAATCCAAGCTTATCAAGATCTAAATCATCAAAATTTAGGGTTAACAAAAACTTTTCCAAATTTAAAATGGAAGCATTCATGTGTATGTGCATTTAAAATAGGGATTGATTTGAATTGCCATGGTTCTAGGATCCTTTGCTTGTAAAATGTTTCTTAGGTGAAATAAACATCATCTACAGCATTCCCAAACTTTTCCCAAAGAAAACCAAATCAAAAATAATTAAAAAGGAAGAATGGTCATTTTGGCCATTTTAATCCACTACACTACTTTGAGTGTTCCTAGCACTCATTTCTTAATAGAAATAATTCATGATCTTTGCACCCCTTGCTAGTACACATAATGAGGTACCAAGGCCCACCTTTTGATCTGCTAAAAACATTCTTTTGCTTATTTTAAATGGCATGTGAAAATTGAATCCAATGCATATGCATAGAACACCCCTATTTCAAAAACCATCTATTTGAGCTCCACTTTCAAAACCCTTGCAACCAGAGACTACCTAGCACAAGTGGAGAACACCCAAAAATTTTGAAACCAAAATTCAAAAGTTTTTCTCTTTTGGCCATTCTATCAAACACCTTGTGGACAAGATCAAAGTGGCCTAACTATTACTGTTTTGGGCTTGATCTTGTCTAGCAATTTGATCACCTTTGTCTCCTTCAAGCCTAACCAGACCAACACCAACACCTCCTCTACCTCCTAGCTGCACTGCAAGGCCATGCCGAGCCACCCCTCGCCGGCCGACCAGGCACTCGCAGCAGCAAACCGCTTTCCCCTCTCTCGCCATGTCTACAAGCTAGCCAGTGGTCCACCGCCACCGTCCAACCAGCCCCAGCCCAGAGACAGAGAGCAGAACGGCCAGGAACCGCCGTGCCCGGAGCTGGTCGACCATGCCGACGCTGCCCGTAGAGCATGCCCTGTCCCTGCATGCACAAACCACCCCTTGACCGCAGCCCGCGCCTACCGCTCCGCCATGACCTAGGGAACACCCCAGACACCCCCGCTGGCTGCCCAACTCACCCCACCGCCATTGTCGAACCACCAGCCGCCTCACCAGAGCGTGTGACGCTCCCGATCAGCACAGAGCCCGCCTTGCCGTGCCTTTAAGCCTCAGCGCACCGCCAGGAGACATGCCACCGCCGCCTACCTCGAGCCACGCTGCTAGCCCCCTGTGCCGCCCTCGCCGGAGTCGCCTGCCCACACCGTTCGGTCTCACAGTCGGGCCTATATAAGCCGGCCTCCCCAGCATCATTTCTCCACACCCACTCACTCCCCACCTCTCACTGATCCTTTCCACTCTCTCGCTGGAGCCAATCGAGCTTTGCCTCGCCGGAATTGGAGCCGGAGCCGCCGCAACAGGAGAACAAGGGCGCCTGCGATTTAGGGCACCCCAAGCTCCGCCGCAACCGCGCCTTGCCTCGCCGTCGTCTTCCAGCTCGTTTGCCCGCCTCACCTACCTCGCTGGAGCCCTGGTACGTCCCCGGTAGACCCCCACCGAGCCGCTAGGGCAAACTCTCGCCGGCGACCTGTTCGTCGTCGACGACAACCCTCAGCCGTAGATCCCACTTCTAATCCTACGGCACACAGCGCGCGTACCATTTCACGTGTTAAGAGCCACTGACAAGCGGAACCCCCTGTCAACTGAGCCCCGCGCTGCGGAGCAACACTGGGCCGGCCCATGTTCTTTCCCGTGCTAGCCCAACCGTTCAAAATTGGTTTTTTCTTTTTAAGTTGAATCTAGTTTCTGTCCACTAATTTAAAAATCAATTCAAAGAGTTTTATAAATCCAAATTGCATGAAACTAATTTTGCCTGAAAGGTATTGAAATGATCTATCCAAGCCCGTTGGATTTAATTCAATTAGAGTTATAGATCTCTCCTAATTAAAATAACAAAACAGAAGTATTTGCATCTTGCAACATTTTTAGAAAATCAACCAAGTTAGCTTTTGAGTTAATTCCAACTCTCAAAAATCACAATTCATCATATCTATCTAAATATGTAATCATATTAAGGTTTACATGCAGTGACTTTGGACTAGTACAAAAATAATGCTATATAGGCATTTCTAGTCACTTTAAATCATTAAATAATGAACTTAAACCAAAGTAATTATGATCCAACCTTTAAATCTCATTCCCACATGTTAGAATATGTGGAGATGACATGTGTCAACATGATCCCATATTTTAAATGGTGAATATTAAATCTTAGTTAATATTTCAATGAGTAGAAATTACTTCTCTAAAATAAAAAGGATGAAACTATTGAATTAAACTTGTGATGCTTGTGATGATAGTAGAGCATCAAATGTGTGTCTTAGAATGCTATTTAGCCTAGTTAAGTATTGTTTGGTGATTGTGTGCTCCGTATGTATTTATAGACGATAGTACCGACCAAGTCTACGAGGAGGAGGAGTTCTACCAAGAAGAAGAAGAAGAAGAAAACTTCAACCACTGCACCAACCAAGGCAAGCTACTATTAGCAAGCTAGGAGTGAACTAGATGGTTTAGCAAAGATGCTTAGGGCATGCTTTGATTATACCACTTTGACTAGTACTTACCCCAAGTATTATTTTCAAGCTTTACTTCCTTTACTTTACCCAAAGTTCTTTACTTGTTTTGAAGGTAGCATAAAAAGTATAAAACTTGACCTATTTAGATAACTTTAGATGTAATTCTATGGCATGAGATTGAACGCATCACTTCCACCGTAGTGAACACTCTTAACTTAGTAGTTTAGAGTAGATCAAAAACTTGAGTCACTTTAGATGGGAACACTTGGTGAAAATGAATTGTGAAAACCTTGGAATGATGAGTCATTCTATTGAGATGTTTTGACATGTGTTGAGGAACACAAATGGTTTATGATGATGAAAATGTTGAGGCATGAGCCTTAACCCTTTTATAAAACTGATGGTTGGATTCAGATGCGATACCGTTCCAAATTTACCGTACAACCACACTACCTGAATTGGGTAAGGCGTATCTGGAAATTTATGTGCATTAGTATTTGTTCCCTCGCGGGAGAGGTTTGAGCTGAGGCTACCTCTCATGATGTCCACCTATGCAGTGCCCAAGATGACTGATGGTCATGGTTGGGAGGCCATGCTCATAGGAGAGGTGCTTATACTAGGGTGTGTAAAGGGAAGGTTATGTTTGATTATCTACATACTAAGTATGATGATTCAGGGTTATCCCTGACAAATGTATCGAATCTTGTGGTGAAATTGTACCACCTCTACAGAGTGTCAAACTATTCAAATAGCCGCGTCCGCGGTTATGGACAGTTGGAATGGCCATACTGTTTCGTTGTCAGATGTTTTCAAAATGACTTATGAAATTAATGATGAATCTTGACTTGACCACAACAGGGTTGTGTTTATGACAATAGCGTCCCAACTTAAGTGATTCTAGAACTTTATTTTATCTTTCTTTGCTTCAGAACTCAGCTTAGGTTTCAAACTTAACTTTATAGTTAAACTTAGATTTAGCACTTTAACTTAGCACTATACTACTTGTTAGTGGTAGTTTGCGAGTACTTAAAGAGTACTCATGGCTTTTGTCCCTGGCTATTCTCATGGCCAGACTATGAAGGAGACTATCAAGATGATGACCAGTAGGATGACTATGATAACTAGGACTATCTGCCTTCGTCAGCATTGCCTGTGCCCCTGAAGATGGACCCCACTGCTATGCTTACCTTTTATTTCCGCTGCTTGTTGTATTAAAGACTGGATCATGAGATCCTTATTTGTGTAAGACCTTATGTATGGTTTGTAATGGATGATGTACTGTGATATCCAATCCATTATGTCTCACAAAAATGGTAATTCTGGGATTGCGAGGTATGGCATAACGGGCATCTGGGATTAAAAATCCGGGTGTTGACAAGTTGGTATCAGAGCCATCCTGACCATAGGAGACCCTAGTTAGAATGGACGTCCAAACAAAAACTTAGTTTCAAAACCAAAGTGAGTATTTATGAAAAACTATTTCCTCTCTTATCCTTGTGAACTCATTCTTTCTCAAAAATTCATGTTCCTCAAAATTCTTACATTACTACTTAAAATTTGACACACTTGATCACTTCACTAACTTCCTCATCCTTAATTCTTGTAGATGGAGACTCAGTTCGACAAGTTTTACCAGTTGGGAAATGGAGGTCAGCTGATCTTCGAGAGGGATCTGGATTCACTGTCGGAGCTACTGGGACGGCCACATCCGGAGTTTCTTGGAGCTCAACTTCCAGGACCCCCAGGAGGAGACCTATAGTGGCTAGTCACCGTAGATCTTAGAGGAAGCATTGAAGCACCAACTTCCGGGAGAATTCAGTTCTCTGTGAGAGAGAACAACTGGCTAGATGGATTAGCTAGGGCAATGCATGAAGCTCTCGCACGTCTATGTGCCCTCAGCGTCAACAAGATCTAAGGAATCCGTTTTGCTCACTATGCAAGACGTGACTTCATGGGAATGCCGATGGAGATGCCAAGTCACCCAGAGTTGAGGCATCAAGTGGAGAACCTTGACTTCTTGCTTCACGACAAACAACAGGAACTGGACAATGCCAGAGAATTAGCCAACCAGAACCGTGCCATTGCCGACCAGAAGGCCCAGACTTCGCCTTCGCCCAGACCGCCAGCTTTTGCCGCCAACGTGCCAGAAGGATCGCACCATCGCCTGCTTCAAGAAGGTGGCCGACCTCGAGAAGACCATCAAGGAGCAGGAAGCTCAGCTTGCCACCAAGGAAGAAGAAGATGAGGGTGAAGACATCCAGGGAGACATGGATTCTTACCTCAGCAACGATGATGACTTTCTGGAGGAGGATGCCGTGGACTTCTACACTAACGATGAGGAATCCGACTTCATCGACGATGAGTAGATGCACTAGAGCACTGTCATAGCATGAGTTGTATCGGTCCCACTGTATCATAGCTTGCAGAATGGTTCTTCAAACCATCTAGTTTCCTTTGTTTGTTGTGGTGTGTGTTGTATCGTGTGCTTGCTTGCATAAATGAAAATGAAGTTAGTTGAAAAACCTGAGTCTAACTCAAAGTTTTAGCTTTGAAAACCCCAAAGCCATCACCATGAACCTTAGAATTTCCCTCTTACCCCTATATCTATCTCAAACTTCAGATGACTCGTGGAAACCAAGGAGGGAGCAGCTCGTCGCAAGACCCAATGCCGCAGATCTTGCAGAATCTCATCGCAGACCATGAAGCAAGCAGGGCTGAGCGTCAAGCCAACTTAGCAACACTACAGCAGATCGCCCAAATGGCTCTCAACAACCAAGGGCAGGGAAATCAGGATCACCATGGATCCAAACTCAAAAAATTTCAGAATACCAATCCCCCAATCTTCAACCAATCTGAAAACCCATTAGATGCTGACAACTGGTTATAGACCATGGAAAACAACCTCGAAGTTGCAGGAGTGGATGAAAATGAGAAAGTTCTCTTCGCCACCCACTATCCGGCGGGAGATGCAAGAGCTTGGTGGAATAACATCTGCAATATGAACCATGGTCAAGTGATGACATGTGAAGCATTCAAAGTCAAGTTCAGCCGCACCCACGTGCCGCAAGGTCTAGTCAACAGAATGAGAGATGAGTTCCGCGAATTGAAGCAAGAAAGAATGACTGTGGTGGAGTACCGTGACAGATTCCTATCACTTGCCAGATATGCACCGGATGAGATCAACACGAAGGCCAAGAAGAAGGAGAGATTCTTGAACGGACTGCATGATGAGATGCAGACTGTCCTCGTCAACATCCGTTTCCAGGATCTCGAAGAGCTAGTCGACTCTTCCATTCAGATGGAAGGGAAGATTAACCAGGCAAATGACAACCGCAAGCGTTGTATGATGCAGCAATCAGGATCCAGCAGTCACCAGAAGTACCGTCCCAACCCTTCACTAGGATATGCACCAAGGAACAACCGACCCCCAGTGTCTCGCCCAAGCTACCCCAACCGTAGCGGAGGCAATGTGAAGTCCGGAGGACTCCGGTACTGCCACCAATTTCAACCATGCACCTCCCAAGAACCACAACAACAACAACACCGCACCCAGAACTGGCAGCAATGCTGTGCCTGTCGCAGTCAAGGACAAGTCCCAGATCACTTGTTTCAAGTGTGGAGTGAAGGGTCGCTACTCCAATGAGTGTCCCAAGAAGACTGCAGCCAATGCCACTGTGAATGGCCCAAATCAGCAATAGCGTCGTGTTCAACCAGGAAGAAGATTTGCCCCAGGGAACCCTCACAACCGCAACGGTCGTCTCTTGCACATGAACGCAGAAGAAGCCCAGGAAGCGCCAGATGTAGTGCTGGGTATGTTTTCTGTCAACTCAGTCTTAGCAAGAGTATTGTTTGATTCGGGAGCATCGCATTCATTTGTCACCGAAGAATTTGCATGCACTAGTAAGATTCACCCAACCAACTTGAAGCATGTCATGATAGTTCAAATCCCCGGCTCAACAACTAAAGCTAGAAAAATTTGCAAAGCTGTTCCTATGAGAATACATGGGATAGATTTTTATGCCAACCTAATTGTACTTGGAACCAAAGGATTGGAAGTAGTACTAGGTACGGAGTGGATGTCAAGGCATAAAGGACTGATAGACTGTGCTAAGAAAGCCATCACCATGACCAGTAGTTCTGGAGTAACAGTAGAGCATATCTCTGAAACCTTACCCCGTCAATTCAAGTGCAACAAGAGTGTAGCCCTGCCCACCATAGACCAAGTCAGAGTAGTCTGTGAATACCCCGACGTATTCCTAGATGAATTGCCAGGTATGCCCCCGGATAGGGATATTGAGTTCATTATCGAAGTAATCCCCAGAACCGGACCCATAGCCCAGAGACCCTATAGCATGAACCCCTCAGAGTTAGTGGAACTGAAGAAGCAGTTGGATGCCATGTTAGAGAAAGGCTTGATTCAACCAAGCGCATCGCCATGGAGATCACCGGTGTTATTCGTCGACAAGAAAGATGGAGGCAACCGTCTGTGTATAGATTACAGAAAGTTGAATGACGTCACCATCAAGAACAAGTACCCCTTGCCAAAGATAGAGGATCTATTTGATCAGTTGACTGGAGCCCAGGTATTCTCAAAGATTGATCTTAGGACTGGTTATCACCAACTTAAGATTCGTGCAACGGATATTCCGAAGACCGCCTTTACTACTCGCTATGGTTTATACGAGTATACAGTTATGTATTTTGGATTAACCAATGTCCCTGCTTATTTCATGAATCTCATGAATAAGATCTTTATGAATTTCCTAGATAAGTTTGTAGTTGTGTTTATCGATGACATCCTTATCTACTCCAAGTCAGAAGAAGAGCATGAGCAACATCTGAGAGTTATCCTAGAAACCCTGAGAGAGCATCGGTTATATGCCAAGTTTAGCAAGTGTGAGTTTTGGCTGAAAGAACTAGGATTCCTAGGACATATTGTGTCTGCCGGAGGAGTCTCTGTTGATCCTGCCAAGATCAAAGATGTCGAAGAATGGGAAGCCCCAACCACTCAAACCCAAGTCCGTGCATTTCTCGGATTAGCGGGATACTACCGCAAGTTCGTAGAAGGATTCTCGAGTATCGCCCGACCCATGGACCAATTGTTGAAGAAGGACAAGAAGTTTGAATGGACTGACAAGTGTGAAGCTAGTTTCCAGGAGCTAAAGAAGAGATTGATATCAACCCCAATATTGGTCATGCCAGACATCAAGAAGCCGTTTGATGTGTATTGTGACGCATCTAAGATTGGTGTAGGATGTGTATTGATGCAAGAAGGCAAAGTCATCGCGTATCTGTCTCGACAACTGAAGCAGCATGAGCGGAACTATTCGACCCATGATCTTGAGCTAGCAGCTGTGGTTCTAGCCTTGAAGACATGGCGTCATTATCTGATGGGTAATCGCTGTGAGATTTACTCAGATCACAAGAGCTTAAAGTATATTTTCACTCAGAAGGAGCTGAATATGAGGCAAAGGAGATGGATAGAGTTAATCAAGGACTATGACCTTGACATTCACTATCACCCCGGCAAAGCCAACGTGGTAGCGGATGCTCTTAGCAGATTGCCGTGTAGGCTAAACACCATGATCAAGGAGAAGCAACCAAGTTTGTACAAAGAGTTGGAGCAGTTCAGGACTGAATTAGTTAGCAAAGGATTCTTGGCTAGCATTGAACTTCAACCCACTTTGATTAGCCAAATCAAGGAAGCCCAGAAGGGGAATGAAAGTATCGACATAATCAAACGTCGTATTGGTACAGGAAAGGTACCTGGATTCATTGAAGACGAAGAAGGAGTACTGTGGTATAAAGGACGTATCTGTGTGCCAACAGATTTGGAGCTGAAGGAAGTTATCATGAAGGAAGCTCATGATACTCTTTATTCTATCCACCCCAGAGGAACAAAGATGTATCAGGATTTGAAAGAGCAATTTTGGTGGCACAAGATGAAGAGAGAAATCGGAAGCTACATCGCCAAGTGTGACATCTGTCAAAGAGTCAAAGCAGAGCATCAGAGACCTGCAGGACTATTGCAACCATTGCAGATTCCGGAATGGAAATGGGATTCCGTTCGAAGGGACTTTATCACCGGTTTACCTACTTCTAGTAGGGGAAATGACTCAATCTGGGTCATAGTTGATAGACTATCCAAGGTAGCCCACTTCATACCTGTCAAGACAACCTACCAGAGTGCAAAGTTATCAGAGCTATACATTGCTAGGATTGTTAGTCTGCATGGAACCCCCAAGACCATCGTATCAGATCGAGGAACCCAATTTACCTCGAGATTTTGGCAAAAAGTCCAAGAAGGATTAGGAACCAAGTTGAACTTCAGCACCGCGTATCACCCACAAATAAATGGATAGACTGAGAGAGTCAACCAGATCCTAGAGGATCTGCTTAGAGCTTGTGTGTTGGAATACGGATCAAAATGGGAAGACTGCCTGCCTTTCGCAGAATTGTCATATAACAACAGTTATCAAGCTAGTTTACAGATGGCACCATTTGAATTCCTATACGGCAGAAAGTGTCGTACCCCTTTGAATTGGTCGCAAGTAGGAGAGAGTCAGATCTTTGGACCCGACATTCTCCGAGAAGCAGAAGAGAAAGTTCACAAAGTCCGTGAGCACCTCAAGACCGCCCAATCTAGACAGAAGAGTTATGCTGACAAGCGAAGGAGAGACCTGACTTTCAATGTCGGAGATTTTGTATATCTCAAAGTTTCACCATTGAAGGGAACTCAACGCTTTAGTCTAAAGGGAAAGTTAGCCCCCAGATATATCGGACCGTTCAAAATTCTGAACTGTCGAGGAGAAGTATCGTATCAATTGGAACTGCCTGAAGAGATGTCAGCCATCCACAATGTGTTCCATATCTCGTTACTTCGCAAATGCTTGGAAGTGCCTGAGAAGACTGAAGTTTTCAAGAACATCGATCACAGAGCTGTGGAGATCTACAATGACCTGACCTATCGGGAAGTACCCATCCGTATCTTAGAAGAAGCCTACAGAACCACCAGGACCAGGAGCATCAAGTTTCTCAAGATTCAGTGGAGCAACCATACCGAGGAGGAAGCCACTTGGGAGCGCGAAGATTACATTAGGACAGAGTTCCCAGATCTCTTTAGTTCCTAGTTTTCGTTGTAAATCTCAGGACGGGATTTTGTTTAAGGGGGGAAGGTTTGTAACATCCCAAAACTTCAATCCAAGCTTATCAAGATCTAAATCATCAAAATTTAGGGTTAACAAAAACTTTTCCAAATTAAAAATGAAAGCATTCATGTGTATGTGCATTTAAAATAGGGATTGATTTGAATTGCCATGGTTCTAGGATCCTTTGCTTGTAAAATGTTTCTTAGGTGAAATAAACATCATCTACATCATTCCCAAACTTTTCCCAATGAAAACCAAATCAAAAACAATTAAAAAGGAAGAATGGTCATTTTGGGCATTTTAATCCACTACACTACTTTGAGTGTTCCTAGCACTCATTTCTTAACAGAAAAAATTCATGATCTTTGCACCCCTTGCAAGTACACATAATGAGGTACCAAGGCCCACCTTTTGATCTGCTAAAAACATTCTTTTGCTTATTTTAAATGGCATGTGAAAATTGAATCCAATGCATATGCATAGATCACCCCTATTTCAAAAACCATCTATTTGAGCTCCACTTTCAAAACCCTTGCAACCAGATACTACCTAGTACTAGTGGAGAACACCCAAAAATTTTGAAACCAAAATTCAAAAGTTTTTATCTTTCGGCCATTCTATCAAACACCTTGTGGACAAGATCAAAGTGGCCTAACTATTACTGTTTTGGGCTTGATCTTGTCTAGCAATTTGAAGTGCTTTGATCACCTTTGTCTCCTTCAAGCCTAACCATACCAACACCAACACCTCCTCTACCTCCTAGCTGCACTACAAGGCCATGCCGAGCTACCCCTCGCCGGCCGACCAGGCACTCGCACAGCAGACCGCTTTCCCCTCTCTCGCCATGTCTACAAGCTAGCCAATGGTCCACCGCCACCGGTCAACCAGCCCCAGCCTGTAGAGAGCAGAACGGCCAGAACACCGCCCGGAGCTGGTCGACCATGCCGACGCCACCCACAGAGCATGCCCTGTCCCCGCGTGCACAAACTGCCCCTTGACCGTAACCCGTGCCTACCGCTCCGCCATGACCTAGGGAACACCCCAGACACCCCCGCTGGCCGCCCAACTCACCCCAGCCACCGCTCGCTGTCGAACCAGCCGCCTCTGCCGCCCAGAGCGTGTGACGCTCCCGATCAGCACAGAGCCCGCCTTGCCGTGCCTTTAAGCCTCAGCGCACCGCCAGGAGACATGCCACCGCCGCCTACCTCGAGCCACGCTGCTAGCCCCCTGTGCCGCCCTCGCCGGAGTCGCCTGCCCACACCATTCGGTCTCACCGTCGGGCCTATATAAGCCGGCCTCCCCAGCATCATTTCTCCACACCCACTCACTCCCCACCTCTCACTGATCCTTTCCCCTCTCTCGCCAGAGCCAATCGAGCTCTGCCTCGTTGGAATTGGAGCCGGAGCCGCCGCAGTAGGAGGAGAAGGGCGCCTGCGATTTAGAGCACCCCAAGCTCTGCCAAGAATCCGCCTGTCACCATGCCTTCCAGCTTGTTTGCCCGCCTCACCTACCTCGCTGGAGCCCTGGTACGTCCCCGGTAGACCCCCACCGAGCCGCTAGGGCAAACTCTCGTCGGCGACCTGTTCGTCGTCGACGACAACCCTTACCCGTAGATCCCACTTCTAATCCTATAGCCCACAGCGCGCGTACCGTTTCGCATGTTAAGAGCCACTGAGAAGCGGGACCCCCCTACAGCTGAGCCCCGCGCCGCGGAGCGCCACTGGGCCGGCCCATGTTCTTTCCCGCGCTAGCCCAACCATTCAAAATTGGTTTTTTCTTTTTAAGTTGAATCTAGTTTCTATCCACTAATTTAAAAATCAATTCAGAGAGTTTTATAAATCCAAATTGCATGAAACTAATTTTTCCTGAAAGGTATTGAAATGATCTATCCAAGCCCGTTGGATTTAATTCAATTAGTGTTATAGATCTCTCCTAGTAAAAATAACAACACAAAAGTATTTGCAAATTGCAATATTTTTATAAAATCAACCAAGTTAGCTTTTGAGTTGATTCCAACTCTCAAAATCACAATTCATCATATCTATCTAAATATGTAATAATATTAAGGTTTACATGTAGTGACTTGGGACTAGTACCAAAATAATGCTATATAGGAATTTCTAGTCACTTTAAATCATTAAATAATGAACTTAAACCAAAGTAATTATGATCCAACCTTTAAATATCATTCCCACATGTTAGAATATGTGGAGATGACATGTGTCAACATGATCCCATATTTTAAATGGCGAATATTAAATCTTAGTTAATATTTCAATGAGTAGAAATTACTTTTCTAAAATAAAAAGGATGAAACTATTGAATTAAACTTGTGATGCTTGTGATGATAGTAGAGCATCAAATGTGTGTCTTAGAATGCTATTTAGCCTAGTTAAGTATTGTTTGGTGATTGTGTGCTCAGTATGTATTTATAGACGATAGTACCAACCAAGTCTACGAGGAGGAGGAGTTCTACCAAGAAGAAGAAGAAGAAAACTTCAACCACTGCACCAACCAAGGCAAGCTACTATTAGCAAGCTAGGAGTGAACTAGATGGTTTAGCAAAGATGCTTAGGGCATGCTTTGATTATACCACTTTGACTAGTACTTACCCCAAGTATTATTTTCAAGCTTTACTTCCTTTACTTTACCCAAAGTTCTTTACTTGTTTTGAAGGTAGCATAAAAAGTATAAAACTTGACCTATTTAGATAACTTTAGATGTCATTCTATGGCATGAGATTGAAACCATCACTTCCACCGTAGTGAACACTCTTAACTTAGTAGTTTAGAGTAGATCAAAAAATTGAGTCACTTTAGATGGGAACACTTGGTGAAAATGAATTGTGAAAACCTTAGAATGATGAGTCATTCTATTGAGATGTTTTGACATGTGGTGAGGAACACAAATGGTTTATGATGATGAAAATGTTGAGGCATGAGCCTTAACCCTTTTATAAAACTGATGGTTGGATTCGGATGCGATACCATTCCGAATTTACCGTACAACCACACTACCTGAATTGGGTAAGGCGTATCTAGAAATTTATGTGCATTAGTATTAGTTCCCTCGTGGGAGAGGTTTGAGCTAAGGCTATCTCTCATGATGTCCACCTATGTAGTGCCCAAGATGACTGATGGTCATGGTTGGGAGGCCATGCTCATAGGAGAGGTGCTTATACTAGGGTGTGTAAAGGGAAGGTTATGTTTGATTATCTACATACTAAGTATGATGATTCAGGGTTATCCCTGACAGATGTATCGAATCTTGTGGTGAAAGTGTACCACCTCTGCAGAGTGTCAAACTATTCGAATAGCCGCGTCCGCGGTTATGGACAGTTGGTATGTCCATACTGTTTCGTTGTCAGATGTTTTCAAAATGACTTATGAAATGAATGATGAATCTTGACTTGACCACAATAGGGTTGTGTTTATGACAATAGCTTCCCAACTTAAGTGATTCTAGAACTTTATTTTATCTTTCTTTGCTTCAGAACTCAGCTTAGGTTTCAAACTTAACTTTATAGTTAAACTTAGATTTAGCACTTTAACTTAGCACTATACTACTTGTTAGTGGTAGTTTGTGAGTACTTAAAGAGTACTCATGGCTTTTGTCCCTGGCTATTCTCATGGCCAGACTATGAAGGAGACTATCAAGATGATGTCCATCAGGATGGTTATGATAACTAGGACTATCTGCCTTCGTCAGCATTGCCTGTGCCCCTAAAGATGGACCCCACCGCTACGCTTACCTTTTATTTCTGCTGCTTGTTGTATTAAAGCTTGGATCATGAGATCCTTATTTGTGTAAGACCTTATGTATGGTTTGTAATGGATGATGTACTATGATATCCAATCCACTATGTCTCGCAAAAATGGTAATCCTGGGATTGCGAGGTATGGCATAATGGGCATCTGGGATTAAAAATCCGGGTGTTGACATACTACCTCCCTCAAAGTCCCGGGGTGGGATTAAAGGAGAGGAGGGGGATATGCAATTATTAATATGTTGAATGCCAAAGGTTTTGGCCCCAAATGGATTTCCCTGGTAAGATCTATATTGTACTCTGCATCCACCTGAGTGTTACTGAATGGTGTCCTAGGGAAAAAATTTGCTGCAAAAGAGGTGTCAGACAAGGAGACCCCCTATCCCCCCTTCTATTTGTTTGCACTACTGAATTACTACAGGAAATTGTTAATGATGCCTGGCATAGAAATGAAATTAGCCTGCCTCTTGATAATGACTATGGACAAAAATATCCAATTATTCAATATGCTGATGACACCCTGCTGATTATGCCTGCTGATAGTTTACAACTTAATAACCTCAAGGCCAGACTCCAACAATTCAGCAACATGACTGGGCTCAAGGTAAATTATGATAAATCTACTCTGGTGCCTATCAATATAACAGTGGAATTTGCATCCCAATTGGCTTCTAATTTTGGATGCAAATTGGAAAAATTACCTTTCACCTACCTAGGTCTCCCTCTTGGTACCACAAGACCATCTATTGATAGCTTGATGCCCATTGTTTCCAAATTTGATAGAAGACTATCTGGACTATCTTCTCTCATGTCATATACAGGAAGACTCACATTACTGAATTCTGTATTAAATTCTTTTCCCATCCATGCCATGTGCTCTTTCAAAGTCCCTTAAACAATTTTTACCCATTTTGAAAAGGGTGGCAGACAGTTCCTCTAGGCAGGAAAAGATATCCACAAACATGGAAAATGTCTTGCTAAATGGGACTTGGTATGTAGACCAAAAGATCGAGGAGGTTTAGGAGTCATAAATCTCAGGATACAAAATCAAGCTCTCTTATTGAAGAATATTCATAAATTCTACAACATGGCTGATATACCATGGGTTGATCTTATTTTTGGAAAGATTACTATCAAGGTGATTCTGCCCCACACACAAAGAATCATATTGGTTCTTTCTGGTGGAGAGATTGTATGAATTATGTGGATATTTACAAAGATTTTACTTACTGCAAAATTGGCAATGGAAAAACTATGCTGCTATGGAAGGATCTATGGAAAGGTGAATGCTTTGAAGATAGATACCCACACCTACACTCTTTCTGCCACAATGATACTTTGACCATGGCTAAGGCCATCACTACAGCTGATAATGATTTCTATGAACTTTTTCAACTCCCCTTATCCATCATTGCTCATGAGGAATTTAGTGACATGTTGGAGAATATCAGAAGCATAAACCACACAGACGACCATGATTCATGGATTTTTTCCTGGGGAGAGACATTCAAAACCAGAAATATCTACATAGCACTAATTGGGGCACACCCTACACCAAAACCCATTTCGGATATTTGGAAATCATGCTGTCTTCCAAGGCATAAATTTTTTGCTTGGCTGCTACTAAATATGAGGCTAAACACCAAGGATTTAATGACAAGAAAAAACTTCTTTGTGGAATTCAATGATTGTGTAATTTGTGACACCTGTCCTCAGGAAACCCTGCTGCATCTGTTTTTTGAATGTAGCTTCAACCAAGGGTTCTGGTGGGCCTTGGGACTTGAATGGAACACAAATATGGAGATTCATCAGATGATCAATGATGCTAGAAGTAGATTCTGTCCCAATTTTCTTATGGAAGTTATCATCACTGGATGCTGGAGTATATGGGAGCAAAGAAATGGTTATATTTTTAGGGATCTAAATTCCTCTATCACTAGATGTATTTCTTTTTTTAAAGCAACCTTCACCTTGACTATGCATAGAGATAAACCTAGTCTCAAGGAAGGTATGCAAGAGTGGCTTGACACGCTATGAATGTAATCATCTGTAACATTATCATTGATTGAGCATGGCTCAATCTTTTTGTACATTATAAAATCTATAAAATGACACAGTAGGGGACTTCCCTACTGTTTTTGTCAAAAAAGGAGAGGAGGGGGAGGGGAGGCCACCGACCAGCCCTAGTGGCCCCATGGGGCTGGCCCAACCGCCACCCCTTCTCCTTCTCTCCTTTCCCTAATGGGCCCTCTCCCCTCCGGGAATTGGCCCATTAAGCCTTTTGACCTTTTAAATTGATTTTCTCTTTATTAAATAATTATGAATAAATGATTAAATCAATATTTAACATTCATTCACATATTATTCAACCTCCGTGGATATGGAACACTTCCACCTCCACTCCGCACATCCTCCAGACTTACCGAAACCCTTCCGGTTTTCTCTCTACTATTCGTCGGTGATTCTACCGATCCTATAAACACTCTCTAAGCATCATCAAGCCCTTAAGCGTGATACCCCACGGTTCGAGAACACTCTAGACATGGTCGGGACACTCCCGCACCAATGATCGATAGAGGGACCTGGATGGCCATGTGACCCCTGTGCGTTCCACGAAGATCTTTCGTCGTTTGAACCAGGACAATCATGTCTTATTCCCTTTGTCTCTCGATACTTGCATTGCCCGAGATCTGATCAATGACATCACCATGTCGTGTTCAATCTCGTTACCGAACAATTCTACTTGAGTCATTCGGACAACTGATATCCCTGTGATCAAATCACACGCTGCGCAGCTATTGGATATAACTTCTCTAAGTGGGCCCTTTGAGTATCTTCCCGTCACATGGACGGACAAATCCTGCTCTTGACATATATTTCTTCTATGGTTTCCTCCGAGTACCTGAACACACCTTTATAACCACTGTATTACCAAGTGGCGCTTGATGCTATCTAAGCACTCTCGAGAGCGATGATTGATATAACCTCACGGTCTAAGGAATAATCTACGAGGATCCATTTCTAATCATCGTAACTTGAACTTCGTGACATGATCAGGTCACGATGTTTAGGTTGGGTATTGGTTCATCATCTCATTCTCCGAATGAGTTGTCTCCATTTCCAACTGGCATAAATGCCACATGATCCGGAAACATGATCATCTCTTGACCAATGAACCAGTGACTATAGTTTCACCGGGAACCCCTGGTTGTTTGTATATCACACGTGTATTGATGTTTCCACTCAATATAGTTATAGCATGGTATAAAACTTAATCATAAACTATATGAAATATGATAATAGTCCTTACTACTATTTGTCTCTAGGGCATATTTCCAACAGTGAGTACCTTTTACCTTACCTCCCCGGCAACGGCACCAGAAAATTGCTTGATGTCTATGCACTTCTATTCTTGTAGACAGTTGTTGGGCCTCCAAGTGTAGAGGTTTGTAGAACGGCAACAGGTTTCCCTTAAGTGGATTACCCAAGGTTTATCGAACTCAGGAAGGAAGTGGTCAAAGGTATCCCTCTCAAGCAACCCTGCAATCAAGATACAAGAAGTCTCTTGTATCCCCAACACACCCAATACACTTGTCAGGTGTATAGGTGCACTAGTTCAGCGAAGAGATAGTGAAATACAAGTGGTATGGATAGTTATAAGTGGTAACGGTGCCAGAAAATAGCTTGACGGGAGGAAAAGACTAAAGGAAAAAATATGGAATTAAGCAAACATATAACAGATCTAGTTGCAAACGGTGTTTCAATGTTTAGAAATAGGCCTAGGGATTATACTTTCACTAGTGAACACTCTCATATAAATATCTTCTCTTTATGATACTACTCTGAACTACTCTCTGGTTGGACACTCTAATCCATGGTAGGGCTATAACAACACTCCTCAAAGTCCGCCTTCCCTATCTAGGTAACCCCACACTGTCACCTTGAGCGCTAGATGGTTCCAACAAACACCACAATTTCATAGAGACATCCAACTCCAAATATAACTCATAACAAGTATTTATAATCTCTAACCTAAGTGCCACCATGGTGTGCATGCTGTCACTTTCACACACGTGGGGAGAGCAGAGATCTATTAAAGCACTTGAGTAGAAAGGTAGATCTACTTGATTACAAAGCTCATGATCACAATATGATCATGCATAGAGAGAGAGATGAACACATAGCTACTGGTAGAACCCTTAGCCTCGAGAGAGAACTACTCCCTCCTCATCATGGGAGTCAGCAACAGTGATGGAGATGGTGGTGGAGTTGATGGAGATGGCTTTGGGGGCACTTCCCTATCTCGGCAGGGTGCCGGAACAGAGACTTTCTGTCCCTCGAATTTCCCCTTCGGTGGCGGCGGCGCTGTGGAACTTTTCATGGCTGGAGGCTGAATTCTTTAGGGTTTCTGCATCGGAGGCTTCTTATAGGTGAAGGTGCAAGGTCGGTGGAGTGCCAGGGGGCCCACACCACCTGGTGGCGTGGCCAGGGGTCACGCGCGCCACCATATGGTGTGGCCAGGCCCTGGCCCTCCTTCGTCTCTACTTTGGGCTCCGTGAGTCCTCCGGTAAAATATTGACTTTGGCTTTTGTCTGGTCCAATTTCTAGAATATTCATTTTCTGGCTTTTCTGGAACCAAAAACAATAGAAAACAGGCAACTGGCACTGTGGCATCTTGTTAATAGGTTAGTTCCAGAAAATGTGTAAAAATACTCCAAAGTGTGGACAAAACATAAGAAAGTAAATATAAAACAAGCATGGAACATCAAAAATTATAGATACATTCGCAACGTATCAGGGTGCGGTACAGGTTGACGGATGTGGCCACCGGTTGTGTAGGTTCATCCGATGGCGTTCCGCCCAGCCGGGAACACGATTGGCCGTGCGTGATGGTAACATGGTAGGTGAGCCTGGACATAGTGGAGGCCGTGCAACGGTTGAGGTCATCGAGCTTGTGGACGATGCACCTGCCCCGACGCTCACCCCAGCCATTGCCAAGACTTCTAGCGTGGCAGGGCTATGGAGGAGAAGAAGGGCCTGGGAGGCTATACTAGAGGAAACGAGCTTGGGGGTGGCTTAGGTGACGGCCTTGTCCCACATGGCAGATTGTGTGCTTCCTACTCTGCTCTACCCGATCCCGACCGTCTGCTCCTTCTTGACGGTTGGCACAACCTTGGGCTTGGCCACCCTCTCCGCCTTGGACGGTCATTTGGTGGTCGTGGCTAGGGCTGGGTCGGCAATAGCGGTGGTGTGGGAAGTCATACCTTCAATCCGGATTATGGATGCAATATAGTAGCTTTTTCGGTAGTAGACCTAGGTTTATCGAACCTTGGGAAACAATTGATGTATGGAAAATATAAGGAACTTCTACAAGACTTGTTTACTTGTTTTACTTTGTGTTTACTAGATCTTTCTAGTTTACTTTGAATAGTTGGTTTTTGCAATTGATGGAAATTGACCAGGGTTGAAGATTCACCTACAGTTGAACATACATATGGGATAAAGATAATAATAAGCAAATTCATGTGTGAAATGATCTAATATAGATAGGGTTGTGGGCAGCATATCCATAAACACTAAATCCCTTGCGAGCCATAGACATATCAATAGTCTTTTGATCCAACCATTATACCAGGAAGCACCAGGTTATAACAATTATTAAGTAAAATGTAGATCAAAGCTTTAAGAATGGTGATGTTGCTGCTACTCCCAAGTGGATACCTAAACAAAGACCACACTCCTCTTGTTGTCACTGGGTTTCACATAAAGTCACCGTTCACACTAATCTCACATCAAGTCTTTATCAATCCCTAGGATTTCGGGTACCTACAAGTCCATGGATCGAGATAAGAGACAAAGATACATATCTCATATTTAATCATCAAAAAATATTCCCATGTATTAGATGCACATAATCACTGCGAGGTTTCACCCTAACCCGCATCCCATGAGGATTACTCTCTAATAACAATAAGATCAAGGATAGAGAACACTGTGCAAAATACTTAGACTAAAATCAAATATGTTTACAATTGTTGCCAAATCACAAGGAGATTTCAAGTACAAGATGACGGATATGGCTATGGAGTGGATGGAGGATGGAGAGGATGAATTATGGTGGTGGATCTACTTCGATGGTGTTATGATGAAATCTTAGAGTGGTAGCTCTCTGCCCAGGGGCTGGAGTCTCTAAATGTATATGCTCCTTCACGAAAGTTGTTCCTTTTTACCTAAGGAAGCTATCACCACACATTATAGGCGGACCGTACGTGCATACTGATGGGGATCGCTGCATAGAAAACAAAAAGTTCCTATGGTTGCAACTGCCAAGATCGAATCTATGCGATACTTGTAACGGTTTCAGAGGGCTCGCCCTTGAAGACCGTAAGCGAGATAATGTTCCTGCAAACAAACGTGGCTGGTGTAGAATGTACGCGAATTCCTCAAGGACGCGATGACTATAAGCTCCACAAAGGGCAGTGCCTCCGTAATCGGTCACACGTTCGATGTGCCAACGACCTCCGTACCTTGATCCATGTTGGGCAGCAGAAGTAGCGGATCATCGGCAACTCCAGCAGCACTACTACATGGTAGTGATGGTGGGGGATAAGGTCTTGAGCAGGGCTTCTCCTAAGCATCATACTCGTGATAGTGGACAGCCTAGCAAGGGGGACAAGATGCCAACCAAAGAGAATATGAGAGAAATGGAGGAATGAGTGAGATGAGAGGAGGAGGAGAGGTCCTTTTATAGGTGAGGGGGCAGCCCTAAGGGCCATGGAGTGGCAGCCATGGTGGTGCCCCACCACTCTATTGGGTTCGCAACATAGAAAACAAAAAAATCCTATGATGGGAACTACTAAGCACCAAGATTTTGTTGGAAATATGCCCTAGAGACAAATAGTAATAAGGACTATTATCATATTTCATAAAGTTTATGATTAAGTTTTATATCATGCTATAACTGTATTGAGTGGAAACATCAATACACGTGTGATATATAAAGAACCAGGGGTTCCCAGTGAAACTTTAGTAACTGGTTCATTGGTCAACAGATGATCAAGTTTCCTGATCATGTGGCATTTATGCCAGTTGGAAATGGAGTCAACTCATTCTGAGAATGAGATGATGAACCAATACCCAACCTAAACATCTTGACCCAATTCATGTCACGAAGTTCAAGTTATGATGATTAGAAATGAATCCTCATAGACTATTCCTTAGACCGTGAGGCTATATCAATCACTATCTCCCGAGAGTGTTTAGATAACATCAAGCGTCACTTGGTAATACAGTGATTATAAAGGTGTGTTCAGGTACTCGTAGGAACGGTAGAGGCAATATATGTCAAGAGCGAGATTTGTCCGTCCACATGATGGAAAGATACTTAAGGGCCCACTCAGGAGAAGTTATATCCAATAGCTGCACAGCGTGTGATTTGATCATAGGGATATCACTTGTCAGAACGAGTCAAGTAGCATTGTTCAGTAATGAGATTGAACACGACATGGTGATGTCATTGATTAGATCTTGGGCAATGCAAGTATCAAGAGACAAAGGGAATAAGACACGACCGTCCTGGTTCAAACGACAAAATATCTTCGTGGAACGCATAGGGGTCACATGGCCATTCAGGTCCCTCTGTCGATCATTGGTCCAGGAGTTCCCCGACCATGTCTGGAGTGTTCCCGTACCGTAGGGTTTCACGCTTAAGGGTTTGATGATGCTTAGAGAGTATTTATAGCATCGGAAGAATCACCAAGAATAGTAGAGAGAAAACCGGAAGGCTTTCGGTAAGTCCGGAGGATGTCTGGAGTGGAGGTGGAAGGTGTTCCATACCCAGGGAGATTGAATATTATGTGAATGAATGTTAAATATTGATTTAATCATTTATTCATAATTATTTAATAAAAGATAAAATCAATTTAAAGGTCAATAGGCTTAATGGGCCAATTCCGGAGGGAAGAGGGCCCATTAGGGAAAGGCAAGAGGGAGAAGGGCCAGAGGGGATGGCTGGCGCCCTAGTGGGCCAGCCCCCCGCACGGGGCCCATGGGGGTGGCCAGCGGGGCCTCCTCCTCTCCTCTCCTTTAGTCCCACCCCGAGACTTTGAGGGAGGTAGTACCTCCTCTCCCCCTATATATAGCGGGGGTATTTGGCCAGATAAATACACACAATATTCAATAAAGGTTTCCTCACTTTTGGGAAGACCTCCAATTGATATTCTCTCTCTCTCTCTCGCTCTCATGACCGTGGTCCCAAGTTCGGACTGTGCGAATGAGAGACATCTTCACCGCGGAGCGCTGTCGCGCTGCGGGATTCGGATCCAGGAGCTCTACTTCCACAACTGCTGCTGGATCGGGGAAGCGGGAGTCATCGTCAGGAACCGGACGTGTGTAACTCCCCGCGAGGTGTCACACTTGAGGCACTCAAGTCGTTGGAGCCACATGAGCGCAAGGACTTCATCACGACCTTGAGGTCGGCTTCAGCTCGTCTACATCAACCATGGTCTCCTGAGCGTTGACAACGCTTTTCGGTCTTCAAGGGTAAGTTCGCGAATAACCCCTCCCGTTACTGCATTACTAATAGATAGGTCCTAGCAACATCAGGGTTTCAGGGGCGTAGGGTAAAAATTTATTGTTTTCATACGCGGAACCCCTACAGATTTATCTACCTAGATACAAACAATGGGTGGATATACATACATAGAGAACATACCCTTGAAGACCGACAAAGTGTTACGAGTTTGGACTCGTGGATTATTTAGCCGTATGCTTGCTGATCTAAAGATCGAGAGGAAGTCCAACACCGCAAATCAGCAGTGCATCCGTGATCACACACCGAACAACCTCTGCCTCCTCGCTCCAGCGATGCAGTGGAATCAATAACTCCTTGTAGACAAAAATCCATCGGGAACATGTATCTCGCTAATCCGATACCATAGGGAAATAATTCTAGAGGGGAAGAGAGATCCTTCACGAGGATGTGTAAGATGAGAGGAGGAGTGGGAGGCCTTTTACAGGGAGAGGGGGCAGCCCCTCCCATGGCCGGCAGCCAAGGTGGTGCCCCCACCTCTTCCACATACATGTGGGTGGAGCTCCCACTCACATCAATTTTGCCTCCACTCAAAAATTCCACTCATCCCCATTAAATTTCCACCGAATTTAATGCAAACTCTCATTTAATAAAAATCCTTTATTTTATTCAGAATTTTGTTAATTACTTAAATTAACAAATGTTCACATAAAACCCCCTGCAACATTTCAATATCACATGCAGAACCAATTTTAGAAATTTCACCCAAAACAATTCCGGTGTCCATTGAAATAATTCCAGCGCTTTGTAATTCTTTTCTCTGAAACATATTTGCTCCAAATGGTGTTGGTATCCCTTAAGTGTGTCACCCTACAGTTTGTGAATAATCCTGACATGATCGAGTCCCTTCTCCGATCAATAATTAGCAGCGGGACCTAGAGATCCGTACTAACTCCTACACATTCAATGATGAGAACCTTTAACGTTAGTAACTAAATCCATTTCTCTCGTGATATATTACATATTTGAGATTAGATTATCAGTATGCCCATACCTAGTTGGATCTCATTACTGACATGCACTCTTTTTCGTTCCCGTGATATAACATTCTTGTGATCTCATCACTTGCTTGCAAGATATCTCAATGTGGTATCACCGAGAGGACCTAGAGTATATCTATCCGTCATCGGGATGGGAAAATACCACTCTTTATCCATGAGCCTCTACATAACACCTTCAGAGTATCTAAACCCACCTTTATTATCACCCTGTTACGGTGTGACGTTTGTTGTTATCAAGTTACATACTCTTCCAGTGTTAGTGATTGACATGATCTCATGGTCTAAGGACTAGACTTACTTCATATGATGTTATAGCAATTTAAACACAATGACTTTGATAGTATTGCTATACTTTGGATGAATGTTCATCACATCATTCCACCAATGTTGTGACCTCATTATTAACAACATCCAATGTCCATGATCAGGAAACCTCGATCACGTTGTTAATCAACGAGCTAGTTTATATGAGAGGCATTACTAGGAACTTTGTATTTTGTTTATTAAACACACATGTATTAACGTTTCCAATTAATACAATTATAGGATGTAAAATAAACATCTATCATATACTTGGAATAATATAATAAAAACTTCATTATTGCCTCTCGGGCATATTCCCTTCACTCTCCCCATTTTTGTGGGTGGACACTCCACTGACATCCATTATCTCTACTCATCTCCCATTAAATTTCCACTCATGAAATCAAAGGTCTTTCGATTAAAGCACTTTAATTCACTTGGTTTAATGCCACTCAATTTAATGAATACTTCATTTAAAGAGTACTTCATTTCATGAAAACATTAACATTTTATCCCTTTGCGATATTTCGATACACCGAAACAATTTCGACAGCTTTTATCAGAACAGTTTCTACGCTATACAGTGTTTTCTCCTGTGTTCCCTATCCACTCAAATGTGTCGACCAGCCTTAAGTGTGTCTCCCAACGGGCTTGTTAATTATGTGGACATAATCGAGACTCTCTCCGATCAATAATCATTAGTGGGACCTAGAGATCCATAATGATTGATGGCCTGCAAATGCACAGGCTCGTCAGAGAATGTTTTCGCGGAAGTATTAATTCTATTTTTATATCGATCCCAACGAGGAGCCTAGGAAAGTGTTTTTATGTGGCGTTTCTGTCGCACCCAAGGTGTCACAAGTCTTGATTTAATTGACTGCAAATGTTGACAGCGGAAGTCGTTAAATAAAAGATAGAGGAAGTTGCTTAGGAAATAAGTAAATTGCATAAAAGTAAAGATGTTGAAGATGTGTAAAGGTCCTGCAGATGAGAAGTTAGGCGCGGAGAGAATTAGTTCATGGTGATTGTAGAAGTGCCAAATGGAATAAGTGGAGTAAGTGATAATGATAATTCTTATTTATAAGTGAGTAGGCAAGCAACCCATATACCGACTAGGATTCCTCATGGCCAATTCTTCCTAACCTCAATGATCCATCTACCTGTTACCATGACCATGGTCAGTGCATTAATTAAGGTCTTTCAACTAGATCAAGCCTTTAATCTTGGTGGTTCCTTGTTGTCCTCGAGTGATGATAGCTCTTCTTTTATATCGGCTATGTCACTCGGGGGTCGCTGAATTACTAGCATACAAGTTCATACCTATGAGATCTTTGGATCATGTTACCTGGGCCCTTAAATTAGATAACAAGCATTACCAAACATAGATATTCATTCTCACTGTTTAAATAAATATTGCAACAATCACAAATGGATGGAAATAAAATAGGCACATCACATCTCACCAATCACCTACATCTCCCACGGTTATGGGGATTTACTCAGACATGAGAGGTAGACCGATCAAAGGCATAATTGTATTGCAAATAGAAATCATCTCAAAGTTATTGTAGCAAACCACAATAGCGATTTAAATATCCAATCAAATACAAACCAAATGTAGATCAAAGTATCAAACCCTAATCTTACAACTGCCAATCTCTCTCTCAAACTAAGTAATGATGGGTTGATGGTGGAGTTTATGGTTTTGAGGTTGAAGATCGTCGGAGAATGAGGGGAAGTTCTTCTCCTCTTTCGGATCTGATCTCTCCCTCCAGGTGGCTTGCAACGGTTGTAACTTCTGTTCTGTGGTTCTTCTCGTCTCTCCCCTTTTATGAAAGTTTCTTGTATTGATATAGGGAAGGCGCTGGTGGGTAGTACAGGCGGGCGGTATGGGCTAACGCCTCCAATGAAAATGGCTTCAATTGGGGATTTTCTTATTCTGGTGTAATTAGTGCATAAATGCTATTAGATCTTCAATAAATGTTCATTGCCTAAAAACCATGACAAGAAAACAAAGATTCGCTAATTGCGACATTAACGTTAGTGAAAAGGGCAATCTTCAGGGAAATCCGGCAATAAACAAGAGGAAAACCAATGGTAAAAAGTGATGAAATTTGGAGCTATCAACATCCCCAAGTTAGCGGTTACTCACGCTCGGGTGACAAAGCTATAATAAATAATAGAGAAGAATTGAATTAAGATAAAGACTTACAAGTTCGAGGTTGTATCATATTCCATCGTCCCAAATCCTGTAACCTTGAACATGAGCATAATATATCTGACCAGTTGCACTTAAGCTTGATCCCTAAACGCAAGTAATCTGCTAGCTAATAGTTCTTATGACTCAAATGAGATTGTTAAAAGTTTGGCGAAGCTTTACAAATCAATTTCTTTCAGCGCCTCTATTGTTATGAGAGTAAAAATGTTCTTAATCCATGCTACTTGAATCAAAATTAAGGGTGCACATGTAGATGTCAAAAGAAGGATAAACTTAGAGCTTTTTCATTAATCACCCACTTCGATAATCACGGCTGTCAAATACCTCATCTTTTCCTTAGTTATCAAGAACTCTAATTGCACATTTTAGGTAGTGAGGTGATGCCAAGAATCAAAAGGTATCAAAAGTATTTCAGCTCATATTTTGACAACAGATATTTTCTTTTCCCTTCTCAAGGATCAACGAATATTTCTTTTGTAAACTCCTACACAACCTATTGGGAATACCAATAATTTTGCCCATATAGCGACACGTATGCCACTCATGCCATCAACTCATAGCCGAAATCCGGGGTTATTCCATAGATTGTTCAAAAGCTAGCAGAGTTGTTGGCATCCCAAAGGTGTGTATTTGAAGATAAGTACTTTTGCTCTTCTCTTTTCCTTTTTATTTTCTCTCTCCTCTTTTTTTATATAACAAATCAATACAAATTTTGGCATCTCCCTCTCCTACTCTAAAATTTTCGTTCCATCAAGTACTTTTTCAGAAGGTATCATCAAGTCAACGATTAGTATGTGGGGTTGAGCACTACTAAGGTTAATCCCTTAAGACAAAAACATGGCACCAAAGTTGTCATTAACACTTTCTCTTGTTCTAAAAAGTTTGGAATAAAATCCCAAGAGTTGTTTTTCAAACTGATTTAATTGTCGAAAGTCTTAACCAAAGAGGTGACAAAAGCCTTTGAGCTCAAACTCTAAAAGATAACGAACTTAGCATGGAATCGAAATCAAGTGCAACCGGACGGACATAAAATTTTCATGAATAAGCTTACAGGAAGAGGGAAAATAGGAATGTGGTACTTCCTCTTACTTGTTCATCTTTTACTTGAGTCAACTCTTTGCGTTTGTCCCATAACTCGATCACTAGAAGTGAGTAACCTGCAAAAAGAATCAACAAGAGTCGAGAGGAATTTGCAGAAAGTAATGCAAGAGAATAGTCTAATATATTTGGGTTTACTTTTATCGAATGCAAAACTAAAAGTAGACATGCATTGGGATAAAAACAAACAAATAAAAAGAAGAAAGAAAAACATGAATGCAAAAAGGTGGGAGGATTTTAAACTCCCCAAGATTAGGCTCTTGCCTAACTGGAATCAGTTGTCGCTACCGTCAGGTGGCGGCTTCTAATACGGGAAGTTTGGGTAGCGGTTTGGAAAGTTGGTCATAAAGGATGTGAAATCTTGAGTGAGATTGACCATGTGGGTGTTCGCATCATGCAATGTGTTCTCTATGTTGTCAATGCGATGCACCACCTGGTCAAAATCGCTCCTCAGGACATAGTCAAATCCTGGTTGTGGTGGAGGCATACCTTATTGTTGATGCTGGTGGTAAGGCGGTTGGTGGTAGTGTTGTTGGCCGAAATCGTCCCATCATACGCCGTGCCAGCCTCCTCCTTCTTTATTTTACTGATGTTGGCCAGCTGCTGCGTCTTCCCAGTTGGGGTGGCCACCTGGTGGCACCATCCTTCTTGAGAGGATCAGTGCCTTATTGGACTCCTCCTTAGTAAGGACCCAACTCTGTTTACCTGGCAAACCAAAAGCTTGGACAAAAGGAAGCAAGATTTGGTGGAGATCACCGTTAGGAGCAAAATAAAACTGGTAAGCACGGAGGGAACGCTCTGGCCTATAGACACCCATGAACATGGTGCTAGTCATATGGATGTCATCCAGGTCCTTACTACCAGGTACAGCTCTTTCCTATGGTAGGACAAACTCGTTTGTGTAGGCGATCTGTGTGATCAACCCACCACAATGAATGTCCCCCACAGAAGCTGATCTTTGGCAGCGAAAGTGCTGGATGAGCAAAGCCACCAAGTTTACCTTATGCTCCATCTATGGATGCAAGGCCATATGGATTACACTCATTTCGGGGCCTGCCATTGCCCCAACATCCCCCTTTCCAAATAAAGAATTAACAAGGAAGGTATGAAAATAACGTACAGTAGGATTCTGAATAGTGGCGCTCTTCTTACACAAATAATCATTATCCCTATGGACAGAAATCTTCCCCCAAGATTGCATTGCCTCCACATGCACTCTGTCATTGATATCGAGCTCTCGCTCATGGGAGAATCTGAAACTATCACAGAATTCATAAAAGGTCAAGTTGTGGAGTTGCCGATTGAGCACAAAACTTACGGTGCAATTTTGCTCCTAGGTCTCAAGATAATCATGGAACAATGAAATAAACTCGAACGTGGAAATCTTGTAGGTGTCAACGGAGAGGTAGGAGAAATCGACCATGCCAGCCTACATGGTCATCTGGTCAAAGTCCTACAGAAGACCCTGGCGAGAGAGGAACTGATGGTCTACCCACTTGGTGGGCAAAACCTTGCTGTTGCTCATGCTCTCATAGTCTTGGCTCATGCAGCCCTTGCGGTTGCAAAATGGACGTATCAATCATTATCGCTTATTTTCATGTAGTCGGTTCATCATTGTCAAACAATAATGATTTAATATCAAATCTTAGTATTTGTTTGTTTACTTGACCTACACGGTTTAATAGGAACTCAGATCTCCGTGACCATAATCTTTGAGGAATGGGATCCATGAGAATTATGGCTGCCTCTAGGACACTCTCCAGCGCTGCGCAACTCAGCACATATACCTAAGGTTCAATAACCTTGTCAAAGTTCTATTGTCCTCCCACTTAACTTTTCGCGAAAAATTCCTTCTCAAGAAAATTGACGTTCTATGTGACAAACACTTTTTTCTTTGGTGTTATGGAGGAATACCCAATGGTTATTTGAGATAACCTACAAAGACGTGCTTATCCGACTTTGGTTGTAAACATTTTACTTATGCCTAGCATACCAAAATTTAAGAAAAGACAACTTGGGTTTTATCCCATTCTATAACTCATAAGGTGTCATTTCAATGGATCACGATGGAGATCTTTTCAGTGTAAAAGCGGTAGTCACTAAAGCTTAATCTTCAAAATATAATGGCAATTTTATAAATAACATTGTTGATCCTACCATGTCAAACAAGGTTTGATTACATATCTCGAATACTCCATACTCTTATGGTTTATCGGGAAACATAAATCCATGGAACGATTCCTTGAATCTTATGCTAAACTTGTAACTCAAACATTGTCCTTTCTGATCCAATCATAAATTCTTTATTTTCTTGTTACAATGATTATCCACTTCATCTTGAAATCATTTGAATATTTTCAAATGTTTCATACTTGTCCCTGATTAAGTAAATATACATATATTCACTCAGATCTTTGGTTAAAGTATATGAAGTTTGAATGATCCACCACATGCAGCTACACATAATGGACTATATACATAAATATGCACAATGTCCAATAATTTAGTCATTTGTTCCTATTTGGCCTATGAACAAAATTTAAATCATTTCTAGGAAATTCTCACAAGCGTTAATTGATTCAAAAATCAAAAGGACTCCAAAATTCCATCAACATGGAGTTTCTTCATGTTTTATTTCCAATATGATTTAAGCCGCAGTGTTACTCATAAGTGATCTTATAATCATTCGTCTTACGACACTTTAGCATCAGTGTTTATGGACGTATTTATCCAACTAGATTTGTAGGAGTTTATCCATCTTCAATGGAATACGGTGATTATTTGAACAACCATCGTTCTCATAATACCGTAACAAAATAACAATTATTAAAACAAATCTTAAAGGCAAGCTTTGATGTCAACGAGAAACAAAATAACACTTTATTTGATTTTGATGAACATCATCACGTATTCTTTTGCTAGTTATTTAGGCCATTGCAGTTCACGAATTATGTTGCTCTGTATGAAATTTCACAACAACCAATTCGGTATCCAATGCCGATATCCAATATCCAAGAGCCACATTGTTTAACAAGCAAAGAATACATCCATAACATGTATATCATTTATATACCTAAGCTAGACATTTCTAGTCTTTTCTTTTCCTGCCAATTTTTTTCTAGATTCTCTTTCAGCATTTCCTTTTATTTTCAAAAGAATCTATCAACATCAATAGTGGCGCCATACACACGAAACATAGTCCAAAGCATGTATAGCAAATACTAATACCTTTGGACTTGCACTTTCAAGTAGATCACCATCATCAAATGTTTGGCGTTCTTTCAAATTTCATTCATTTTAGTAATCCTTTCAATGTAGTAAAAATTTTACCTACATCTTCTATCCATCCTTATCATGACAACTTTCATGATCAAGCAACTATAGGTCATAAGGACGAATAGTGAATATAATGTTAATTCCCAAAACATTTTGAGTGATCAAGACGCCTAGTGACGTGGGCATACCTTACAGGTACTCGAGCTTGGCATATACGGTCTAGGTCTGGCAGAAGCCCACGGTGTTACCAGGTCCCAATCCGGGATTTGGGTGACCTACGGAGACTTCGATTGCTTGCGGCGCAAGGCGAAGCTTAAGATAGAAAGTTTAAAGGGACAAACCCTAACCTGTAACCGACTCGACCTGCTACCCAAGACCTAGCCTATCTATATAAAGGCTAGGAGGGGGCGGCGAGGAGGACAATCACAACCCTAGTTTCCACACCATCGCCAGATTGCATCTATGCACTCCCTGTAACTTTCGACTCCCTCGATAATTCCAAGAGCAGACAAGCAGGAGTAGGGTCCTCTAAGAGGCCTGAACCTGGGTAAAAACCTTGCGTCCCTGTGTGCTTGTTTGCTAGCCGATTAATGCCTCCAGTGCTCCCTCATTCTCTAAAACCCAAGTCCATAATAATGGGTATTGAGGAGTTTAACCCTCGTCAATTGGCGCCGTCTGTGGGAAATGGGAGTGCTGATGTCGCGGCTTCTTCGGCCCCATCAACTGCGATCTACAACTCTGCAATAGTAGAGATTCGCCTCCTCTCCGGCGCTTTCGACTTCACTGTCCACACGCCGGCCACTCGCCTGACTTTTGAGTATGTGGGCGATGGGATCAGCCTAGCAATCGGGATCTTACGCTTCCAAGTTGGTCGGTTGGGCACACTTCACCTCCCTGATCAGCCGAAGGTCCCAGCAATTTCTCCAGCATCGTGGTTTCCACCACCGATCGGCACCCTGAGTGAACTCAACACCCTGACAATAGTCGGGAGCACGAACAGCAACAGCAGTCGCGAATCCGATCTGGGTTATCTGGCCATAGAAGATGGAGCCTACGGCTCCAGATCTGAAAGTTGTGGGAGCAATAGCTTCCCCAATCACTACATGTGCACCGTCATCAATGCGGGCGACACCGGTATCAATCGTGATAACATCGGTACTGGTCCGTCCAACGGCGGCATCCTAGTCGAGAACAATGGTCCCGCCAACAGCGCACCCACCAACAATGGGACAGGAGGAGACCCACATCTCACGGCGAATGAGCGCATGGAAGAGCGCGTGCTGATCAAGCTCAACGACAACGAGTGGGCCTGCTATCGAGAAGCTCTGTGGGGCAATCCCTTGCCCCCAAACTCATCACAAGACATGCTGATGGGTTACAATTGGCTTCTCAAGGAGGAGTATAAGAGCCAACAACAAGTAATCGCGCAGCTCGACGCGCGCAGAAAGGTGGCGGACGAGTCGAGCCTTCGGCAGGCTCAACTCTCTTCCATGGGAGGATCCTCTTCCAAGGGCAATGACTATGTGGCCGCCAAAAGGCGCTCTCTACTGTCCCACTCACCGACAAGGAGAAGGAAGAAGCCGCGCGAGTCCTCGACTTCGGCTCCATGACGGTGGACAGACGGGGCAACGTGCTCCCAAAGACACCGCAAG
Source organism: Avena insularis (assembly GCA_023614405.1). Classification (NCBI taxonomy): domain Eukaryota; kingdom Viridiplantae; phylum Streptophyta; class Magnoliopsida; order Poales; family Poaceae; genus Avena; species Avena insularis. Next base: position 426,401,623 of record CM042686.1, on the reverse strand, counting down.
TAGCGGTGATGGTGGCCACCATGTACCTCCTCAACAACCATCCACCGACTAGGGATCCGCGAGCTGCCATGCACCAATCTACGATCGCGGGCTTGTGGCTAGTCGAAGATGCCCTCACAAGGATCCGACACCAGAACCGAAGAAAAACAAAGCTCCGTCCAGGCGCTATTCATCGCCCTCCTCCAGTGATAACAACCATGACTTGTCTCAGCGGTGCCGCTCACGGCGGCACGACCGCGACTACGACGCACGTGATGACATCACACAGTGCAAGGTCGATAAGATGCATGCGAGGCATGCCCGTTCGAATGACTCGGAGGATGACGGGATCGAGCTCTGCGGTGCTAGCTTCTTGAGCAGAGCCATCAGGCAGAAGTGAATGCCTAAGGGGTTTAAACTCCCATCGGAGAACCCGAAATTCGACGGCCTGCAGGACCCGAAGATCTGGCTGGGGGATCACATCTCCTCCGTCAGGCTCCACAGCGGAACCACGAGTACGGTGATGCAATGCCTACAGCTAAAGGTGCAAGGCGTTGCTCGTGCGTGGCTTAACAACCTCCCGCACGGATCCATTCACAGCTGGGAAGAGCTAGTCTACAGCTTCGTGCGAAACTTCAAGGGCACTTACAAAAGGCCCGCATGAATCGAAGAACTACGAGGCTGCTACCAGAAGACGGGCGAGTCGCTGCGCTCGTACATCCAGAGATGGTCCATCATCAAGAATTCCACAGAAGACATCTCTGAGGATCGCGTAATCAATGCGTTCAATGGCGACGTGCACCATACAGAGCTCAGGGAGGAGCTAGGCCGCTTGACTCAAGACAATTGACCACCTGATGGAGATCACGAATCGGTGGGCCGATGGAGAGGACTTGGTAAAAAACCATGTCCATTGCGATGATGATGATGACATCAGCCGCAGGCGCGACCGCCGAGGAAAACGTTGAATGCGCGTCTACAAGGACCGCGAAGAGGTCGACATTGTCACGGCTAGCTACATCGACAAATGCAGCGACAACCGCAATAGCGGATACCGCAACGATGGATACTACGACAGCAGAAAAACCACGCAAGTGTGGAAGCGCCGCACTCGTGATGAGGCACCTGGAACATCCATCCAGGACAATTTGTACGGACCGTGCAATGTACACTTCTAAATCGACAAGCTTGACGACAAGAAAAAGTCCAGCCACCTTCTCAAGGACTGCCGCAAGTTCCTCAAGCTCCATGAAGGCCTAGCCCAGATGAATGGCGACACGATCAACCAGGGCTACGGAGCTGCCCCGGGCGCTGTGGCTCATGGAGCACCACCGCCACCACCCGGGCCACCACCACCTACGGCTGCGCCAGTCTAGAACCATGGAGGCGAGCCATAGCCGTGAGAGCTAGGAAACATGGGGATGATCCAAAAGAGACGCCCCTCAAATCTAGTATAGAAGGCAATCACTCGCCAAGTCAACCTGGCAATGAACTCTCCTCATTCCACCACTGAGTACCTCAGTGGAAGCGAGTCATCCATCACCTTTGACAAGCACGACCACCCGCGCCAAGTACCTCGCCCAAGCCACTATCCCTTGGTGCTCGAGGCGCAGATCGGAGGCTTCGAGATGAGTCGCGTCTTCATGGACGATGGAAGTGGCATTAACCTTATGTTTGTAAGTACCTTGCATGCAATGAGGATCCCCCTGACATGTATGGAAGTCTCAGACACAATGTTCCACAACATCGTCCTAGGAAAGGGTGTGTACCCCCTGGGCAAGATCAGCCTCGATGCCATCTTTGTCACACCGCAAAACTTTCAGCGAGAGCATTGAATTTGAAGTCGTCGACTGGCCCTCACAATACTACTTCATCCTCGGACATGTCGCGTTCGCGAGGTTCATGGCAGTGCCACAATACGCCTACTTGCAGATGAAGATGCCGGGCCCAAACGGCATTATCATCGTCAATGGAAGCTTGAAGAGGTCCGAGAGCTGTGATAGGGAATTCAACATAATCTCCTAGTCTTTCGGCATGCAGGAGGAGCTGGCGCGATTGAAGGAGTCAACAGAAAACAGTCTGCCTCCCTCGAGTAACCGAGCTCACCCGGGCAGTCTTTCGACACGTTGCTGCACACTAAGAAAGTCTAGGTGCATCCAACAGACCCAACCAAGATGGCTCTCATCGCCAACAACTTGAGTTTCGCATAGGAACTCACGCTCGTCGAATTCCTCCGTGAGCGCTGGGAAATCTTCGACCTGGTGTCCAGCGGACATGCCAGGAGTTCCTAGGGAATTCGCCGAGCATGCACTCAACATGAATCCTAAAGCAAGGCCAGTCGAGCAAACAATCTGGCGACTGTTGGAGCCAAGGGCAAAAGCGGTTAGTATGGAAGTCAACAGACTCCTTGACGCTAATTTCATACGCGAGATCAAGGAAAGCACCTAGGTCGCAAACCCCGTGCTCGCTCCCAAAAAGACATGGATATCCTGCGGATGTGCGTGGACTTCACCTCCCTGAACAAGCATTGCCCGAAGGACCACTTCTCGCTACCACGGATCAATCAAATAATCGACTCCACCGCGGGATGCGAGCGTCTCTGGTTCCTCGATGCCTACTCAGGCTATCATCAGATTCGAATGAAGGAGGAAGACTGATACGTTCCTAATGTATCCATAATTTTTGATGTTCCATGCTTGGTTTTTATCTACTTTCTTATGTTTTGTTCCAACTTTGGAGTACTTTCTATACACTTTCTTGGACTAACCTATTAACAAGAGCCACAGTGCCAGCTGCCTGTTTTATGCTGTTTTTGGTTCTAGGAAAGTTAGAAAATGAATATTCTCGAAATTGGACGGGACAAAAGCCCAAGTCGGTTTTTCACCGAGGGACACAAGGAGCCAGAATACGAGACGGAGACGGTCCAGGGGGCCTCCACACCACCTAGCCACGTGGCCCAGCCTGGCCCGCACCAGGGGGTGGTCTGGCCGCCTCCGGCACCCCCTCGGCCTCCCTTTTCTACTATAAGATGCCTCCGATACAGAAACCCTAAGTACCCGATCAAAACTCCATGAAAGAGTTTGTAGCCGCCGTTATCTCCATCCCTAGATCGGGAGGGATCTGAGCTCTTGACACCTCGGGAGGGAATTCACCCTGGAGGCCTTCTTCATCACCATGCAAGCCTTAGGTGTGATGCGTGAGTAGTTCATCCTTGGACTAGGGTCCATGTAGTAGCTAGATGGCTGGTTCTCCTCCTTTGTACTATCATGTTTATATCTTGTGAGCTCCGTTCATGATCAAGATCATCTATTTGTAATTCTACATGTTGTGTTTGCAGGGATCCGATGGATATTGAGATGCTATTTCAGATTGATTATTGATTCTATTATGTCTTTGTTATTTGTGATCTTGCATGCTTTCCGTTGTTAGTAGCTATCTTGGCCAAGTAGATGCTAGCAACTCCAAGAGTTAGTATTTATGCTCGATAGTGGGTTCATGCCTCTAGTAATCTTGGGAAGTGCAGAAATCTCTAAGGTACTAGATGTGCTGTTGCTACTAGGGAGAAAACAACAAGCCTTTGTTCATAGAACAATCGTATTGTTTACTTTACACGCAATGCGTAATACAATTATCTGTTTCTTGCAACTTAATACTAGAGGGGGTTCGGATGATAACCTGAAGATGGATTATTAGTAATAGATGCAGTTGGATTACGGTCTATGTATAATGTTGTAATGACCAATCAAATCTCAAAGGAGTCAAGTTGAGTAGTATATGCTTGATTGTTTTATCGATGTTTGTCAATTGCCCCGTTGTAATTTGTTCACCCAACATGTCATCTATCTTAAGGAGAGACACCACTAATGAACTATGGACCCCGGTCCTTTCTTTTACCATCAATCTACAACTGTTTACTGCTTTCTGTTTACTTTCTACAAACTATTACTTTCTACCACATAATACATTTAATCCTTTCTTTTCAGCAAAATCGGTGAGATTGACAACCTCACTTTAAGTTGGGGACAGAGTTCTATGGTTGTGTTGTGCAGGATTCCATGTTGCTGCTGGCACCGGTAGTGCGCCCTGCCAAAGTTCAGCTAGCAACACCTTGGAGGTGTTTCCTTGCTCCTACTGGTTAGATTAAACCTTGGTTTTATAACTAAGGGAAAACTTGCTGCTGTGCTCATCATACCTTCCCCTTGGGGTTCCCCAATGAGCTCGAGATATCTTGGGCCATCAAAGACCAGGAGAAAATAGCGTTCGTCATGCCTTTCGGTGTCTTCTGCTACACAATGATGCCTTCCGGGCTGAAAAACGTAGGAGCCACCTACCAGCGGTGCATGTAGGTCTACCTCAAGAGCCAACATGGTTGCAACATCCAAGTCTACGTCGACGACATCGTCATCAAAACCAAGGAGGAAGCCTCGTTACTTGATGATCTCCACGAGACCTTCAATAATCTTGACCGTTACCGGATCAAACCGAATCCAGACAAATGTGCCTTTGGCGTACCATCTGGGCAGCTGTCAGGTATCTCATCTCCATGAGAGGAATCTAGGCAAACCTGAAGAAAATAAAGGCCATACTGGCCATGGAGAAGCCGAAGAACGTAAAAGGCGTCCAACAGCTGACTGAGCGAATCGGGGCGCTCAGTCGATTCATCAGTCGCATGGGCGAAAAGGCACTGCCCTTCTACCAACTTCTCCGCAAGGCTGATAAATTCGAGTGGACAAACGAAGCACAAGAAGCGTTCGAAGACCTCAAGCGTATACTATCCACCTCGCCGGTGTTGGTGACACCTCGCAAAAAAGAGCCGTTGCTCCTATACATCTCCGCCACCAACCAGGTGGTTAGCACTGTGCTCGTGGTGGAACGAGCCGAAGAAAATAAGGTCCACGGGGTGCAACGCCCAGCCTACTACCTCAGCGAGGTGCTCACGCCAACAAAACAGCGGTACCCGCATTATCAGAAGCTGGCGTACAACATCTTGATGACAGCCAGGCGATTGTGCCATTACTTCCAAGAACACCCAATCGTCGTGGTGAAAGACACCCCGCTTGGGCACATCCTCAACAATCCCGACGCCACTAGATGAGTCGTGCTCTAGGGGATAGAGTTGTCTCCGTGAGGCATCACATACGAGAAGCGCGATGCAATCAAGACGCAAGTTCTCCCGGAATTCCTCGTGCACTGGATGGAAAACCAGCTCCCCAACAAGCCAGACATGTCCTATCTATGGACAATGCACTTTGATGGGTCCAAGCACAAGGAGGGAGCAGGTGCGGGCGGCATCCTGAGATCGCCACAAGGTTACAAGATGAGGTATGTTCTGCGAATGCAGTTCACCGACTCCAACAATGAAGCTGAATATGAAGCCCTGCTCCACGGGATGCGAATGGCAAAAGCCTGCGGTGCCAAGCGACTCGTTATCTACGGCGACTCCAAGCTGGTGGTCAATCAAACAATGAATGAGTGCGATGCTCTGAGCGACAACATGATCACCTATCGCGACCTCTACGACACACTGGAGGGAGACTTGGACGGCTGCAAGCTGCGACATGTCGGCCGCGAGAGCAACGAGGAGGCAGACACACTCGCCAACATCGGGTCCACCTGTGCCCAAATGCCAGCCGGAGTATTTCTCGAGCGCATCTATGAGCGCTCCATCAAACCAAAGGCTCCAGAAGATAAAACCAGCGTGTCAAAGGACTTGGGGGCTATGCCACCGAACGAGCCAACGACACTCGACGACACGAGGCCAGACACAGGACTTGAAGTCCCCAGGGAGGTAATGATGATCGAGCCATCCTAGACGCAACCATATGTCACATACTTGCTTAGCAAAAGGTTGCCAGATGACCTGACTGATGTGCGTCATATCGCGCGACGATCCAAGGCATTCACCCTCATCAATGGTGAACTGTACAAGCACAACATCACAGGAGTCCTTCAGCGGTGCGTATCCAACGGGGATGGAAGAGGAATCCTACTCGACATACATGAAGGCACTTGCGGCCACCACGCCGGCAGTTGCGCTCTCGTCGCCAAAGCTCTATGAGCAGGATTCTAGTGGCCAACGGCCATGCACAACACCAAGGATATCGTCCAACATTGCAATGCCTGCCAGCGATTTGCAGACAAACCGCACGCACCTGGCGCTGAACTCAGGCCAATACCTGTGGCTTGGCCCTTCGCACAATGGGGACTCAACATGGTCGGCAAGCTCCAGAGATCTTCATAGGGAGGATACATGTACCTCCTAGTCGCGGTCGACAAATTCACTAAGTGGATCGAGGCCATGCCGGTGACAAACCAATCAGGAGCCAGCGCTGTCAAATTCTTCGAGTCCATTGTCTGCCGCTTCGGGGTGCCACATAGCATCGTCATGGACAATGGGACAAACTTCACTTCCATGGAGTTCTAGGATATCTGTGAAAACCTAGGAATCAACATTAGCTACGCCTTGGTGGCACACCCCCAGACCAACGGTCAAGTTAAAAAGGCCAACAGCCTCGTCTGCTGCGGGATCAAGAAAAGGCTCCTCCGGCCACTCCAAAAAGCTATCGGGTGCTGGCCTGATGAGCTGCAATCAGTACTATGGAGCCTGCGCACAACTCCAAACAGCACTACAGGCTACACTCCGTTCTTCATGGTACATGGCGCCGAGGCGGTACTACCCACAGAGGTATGCTACAAGGCCCCACGGGTAGTAGCATACAATGAGGCAGAATCAACCCTCGCACTCGAAGACTCCGTCAACCTCCTTGATGAGTCACGAGAGATTGCAGCGGGGAGATCCACGATCTACCATAGCAGAAGGCTATGCCCCAGATCCTTCGTTGAAGGAGATCTGGTCCTGCGACTGAAGCAACAAGGGCACCTCAAGTTTGAGTCCCCTTGGGAAGGACCTTATGTGATTACCGACGTAATCCCAGGCGGCGCCTATCGCCTTAAAGACTTCAAGGGCGGAGTCGCATACTCTAATCCTAGGAACGTCGCGCAGCTACATCATTTCTACCCCTAGATGTTTTTTTACTTTACAAATAAGGCTGTTCAGCCAGGCTACTTAGCCACACATTGTACCTTGTGATATTCTGCGAATAAATAAAGCTAAGTGCCCCAAACCCTGTGATTTTTCTAGTTTCCTTGCAATTATTTTACTCAAGGGCTGCGCCACTCTTTACACCTCGTTCCACAAACAACATAGTATCCTGAGTAGCTTATGCAATACAAATCAAACCCTTGACAACACCAACCTAGCTGTAACGCACCTGACAGGTTGGCAAGGTGCTGAGATAAATATACGTCAGGCTAATGAAAAGGAACTGCATATTACGACACACTCGAAAAATATACAAGCTAGCAAGCTCTTTACACATTAATGGGTATCAAACACACCCGTCACAATCGTATGAATTTTACAACACTTAAACATCTGTGTGCAGGGTATATACTACACTACTGCTGCAAAAGGAGAACATTTGTTTGCTCTTCAAAGAAATTGATCATATCTTCGGCTGGCCGATCAACCGGCTGGTAGTCTGGCACCATGTTCCAGGTCATCCCTTCTGGCGGCGAGGGTCCAGCAGCAATAGCCGCGACATCCACGTCTAGCCGATGCAATCGAACAAGCGCCAATGCAGCCTTGGAACTTGTGACCAATTGCTGGCGCACACACTCGCGAACTGCGCTGATATCTTGAAACTTCGCCAGCAAAGCTAGAAAGCTTGATGGCATCATGTCCAGGGGAAACATCACCTTGAAGATATGCCTAAGGCACGACTGCGCCTTCTTCAAATATTGAAGCACCCGCGAGGCACGATCCTACAGCGTCGCCAATGCGATTGCACGGTCATGGTCCACCCAGAAGTAACCACTAGCTGGCAGCTTCTCCTGGGTCAGATTATGCAGGCGAATGGCAACCCAATCCCTCTCATCCTACGGATGACGAGCGCTAACAACTACAAGAAGCGGAACAAAGCATAAGACAGAGCATCACTGCGAATGGCCAATGAAAAGGATAAGAGGATAGAAAGCTAACACTTAAATTGGTCGTTCAGCTGCGCAACTTCGTCCAAGAGATACTTCTCGCGCCCGTTGGCCTTCTCAGCCTTTGACTTCCATACATCTGCATTACCACGGATAACAGGCAATTCTCACTCCAACTCCTTCACGCGATCGTGCAGTCGCGCAAGCAGTGACAACTCCTCCACTTTTGAACGTGGTTGCACCAAAGTTTCATTGGTGGGAGGAGAGTCAGGAGGACCACTCAAAGGACCCTATTACAGCAAAGCAAGAGGCGAACGAGACAAACTATACATTAACAAGGAGTGCACTCAAAGTTTAATAGAGTATCAAACGGGGTACCCCCACAAAATAAGGTTCATGAAAAGAAAAGCTAAGCTATTACAGAAGGCAGCTAAGGAATGCTCTACTTTTTCACTTTCGACTTCGGGGGCTTCCTCGAATCTGTGGCAGTCTTCGATGCCACGGACATCCCAGTTGTAGCCCCAGATGCCGTAGCCTTCACACTCTTCACTCGCTGCAGCTCCGCCGAGTAAGCGGCGACTGTATCAATGAGCCGAGGGCCATACTTACTGCAACTAGTGGCAAAAGGCTGAAAGACTACCTGTTGGCCATCCACAGAGACTGGCATCACCGAGGAGATCTCGCTGGGGTCCAGCTCCATGCCGTGGGCTTGCGCCATTGCGAGTGCCATGATTGCGCCAACTGACCTCTGCGCATTATTGAAGTCCATCGAGATGCCCTCTGCGAAGGACTCCACCAAGCCATCAAAATTCTCGATCATCTGGGCCTTGGGAAGCATCTCCTCGCGAAGACGACCCAGCACACCCTTGGCCTTCTCCAGTGTATCCTTCATAGAGACGCTGCGGTCTTCGACTACAGTCATAGTGCCGGCCAAGGCATCCGCACGAGTCAAAGCTTGGGTGTCAAAGCCTACGCCAGCGACATCTGCAAGAATACACATATGAGCACAATAATATGAAGGCAAAGCACATGACAAATGCAAGCAAGACAATATCATACCTGAGAGCACTTTTGCGACTGAGAAGAGCTGTTCTACGTACAACTTTTCCCTCTCAACAGTGGAGGAATGCAAATCTTCCTCGCGCTTCTGTGACTCCTTAAGGGCCTCGACTGCCTCATCACGTTTCTTCTCCGCAGCGACAAGTCCCTTCTTGAGGGAAGCGACACGACGAAGAAGCTCATTATGCTCACCTGCAAAGGATATAAACATGGAAAGATCACTCACCAATATCTACACAACAGAACAGAGAGAAAAGCTTCAAACTAACCTTCAAAGGCATGATGGCGGTTATCCAGCAGGGCATGCTGTCGACCTAAGGAAAGGATCTGCTTAGTGAGGCGAGTGGAATCCTTCACGATAGGCTACAAGGAAAGAGAAGCAGTGTGAGCATTAACGCAAAATTCGAGCGCCAACGACACGAAGAAAACTCACGTGGTCCTCCAGGGACTCTGGAGATTCTTCTAGAATCGACGTTCGGGCAACAACTTGATGCTCCCCATCATGGGGGGAGCTCGAGGAATTGGCACCGGAGTGGGCCACCACCAGAGGATAAGAAGACCATACCACCACCTCTTTGTTCTTGGAGTCTGTGACTCTAGACTCCTTAAAAAATTGGCAATCGTCGAAGGACGACGACGCTGTTTGACTGCAAAGTACCCATCACCACTTCAGAAGGGGAAATCTTTGAGAAATACAAGACGAACTCGCAAAAATAAAGACTTACCTATCAAAATTCTTGAGGTCAAAGGAATCACCAGACGACTCCTTTGGCAACCTCAGCTTCTTCTGCGAGGGAGGAGCCATGGCATGCATAGGCATGGCGTGGATTGGCTTTTCCACAGCAGTAGGAGGATCCTCCGGTGTTGATGATGATGAAGCATCCGATCCCTTGCTGCGAGAGCGCTTGCGAGTCCTGTGCCCACTGGACTCGGGGGCTTCCTGCTCCTTCCCAATAGGGACGGTGGAGCCTGACTCGTCCTCTTCCTCTGCTTTGCATGGGACAATTCTTTTAGGCTGAGGAGGCAAATTGGCGGCAACTTTCCAGTCCTGCAATCAGAAGAAGCATCAATATATAAAGCACCTAACAGGCAATCAAAAATCAAGAAAACTTAAAAGAAAAATCCACCTCAGGTGGAGGATTGCTGGCACAGAATGGAGGCACGACTGAGTCACCCGGGAGATCCTCCTTGGTGGTGTACTTGGTCACCAAACAACCTCCTATCCACTTCACCAGAAGAATTGCCCTCCGCAGAGATGCGAGTGACATCACTAGTACCGATCTAGCGGAACATCGGGTGTACCCTGTTCTGCAGAGGTTGTACGTGGCGACACATCCAAGTGTGAATGAGCTCTGCACCACCTACTTCTTTGCCTATGCGGTGTTCGAGGTCGCAGACATGCTGATACAGGGTCTTTGTTTCCTCGACTTCGGCGGGCATCACAACATTCTTCCAGGACCTGCTCCTCTTGCAGGACACCAACGGATCAAAGGGTGCGAGTCCGTAGTTCTCTCCATCAGCCTTCTGGTCGCGGACGTAGAACCACTTATCCCTCCACCCTTGGACAGATCTAGTGAGCTTGATGGCAAAATAGGTGACATTGGAGTCGACGTGGATCCCGTAGCCTCCTACATCGTAGACTACTGAACCCGACCCCGACTGATGTTTGAGCTTAAAGAGTTTTTTGAAGAGGCCGAAGTGTGGCTCGATTCTGAGCCAGCACTCGCAAAGAGTTATGAAGCAGGCGATGTGGAGGATAGATTTTGGGGATAGCTGGAGCCCATAAAGCAAAGAAGACCCCTAACAAATGGATGAAGGGGGAGATAAAGACCGCGAATTATGAACGCAAGGAACATCACTCGAAAACCCACAGGAGGACTGGGGATTACCTCATCGCTGGGAACACGAGAGTCATCCTCCGCGGTAGGGAGTGCTCCATCCTGGCATTGAGTAAACAACTCTTATGGCTTTATAGTGGATGGGCGCCATGACCCATTGGTGACGCGAGTCCCCATGCCCTTCTTCTTCCTCGCCGCAGCAACATCACTGGTGCCCGCGGTGGTGGCGCCTTTCTTCTTGGCTGGTACAGCGTCAACTGCAGATCCAGCGGCGGAGCCTCCCTTCTTCTTGCCCATCTTGCGATGGCGATGTGAGCACAAAATGTAGCTGGGGAAGGTACGGAGTTGGTCCAGTGCCATAGAGGAGATGCGGGCAATGGAACAGCAAGGGTAACAATGGCGGAGGTGCGCGAGTGAGAAGAAGATGTGGGGAAATTACCGCACGGTGAACCCCTACTTAACCTCACAACAGATGCCATCCAACGGCCAGGAGAAAACCAATCCAACGCGTGGCACACATCAACGTCGATGCGTGGTAATGGTAACCGACGAACCATCGCCCCACTCCGCCCATTACGCGCGAGAATCAAGGAGACACAGTTAAACCAGAACATTACACACGCCTAGTCAAGTCTAAGTCGGAAAATGGGGCCCACTACTCGTCACGTCCCGTCAAAGCCGCTCACGCAGGCAAACGAGGTCATCTCACCATCAGCGCTGACGTCATAACACTAGCAGGAGAAACTTTTGACTACTCTAGTCCTTACTCAAGTCTTCGACTCAACCAAAAACTCGGGGGCTACTCCTAATAGGAGCGCTGGCTGCGCACCCGAAGAATTTTGTAAAGACATCCAAGCATCACGAAAAACCCTTCACTCGAATCTACGATTCGACTGTGGACTTCGGGTTACTCCCATAGGGAGTACTGAAAGTACATTTGACTGAAACAAGCAAAAAGACGACAGCAGTCGCAAAATAATTATAGTCCCCACTCGAGTCTACGACTCGAATAGGCACTCGGGGGCTACTCGAGCGCTGGCCGTGCACCTATGATTTTTCTTATATGTTACATTGTGTGTTGATAACATCCACACTCGAATGCTCTGGCGACTCCGCCTCATATTTTCCCTGCAAAGAGACTATGTCTCCTGGGTCACCCGAATCATCTCCATGATGACAAAAATTCGGATGCCGCGCTTACAGCGTGAATATAAGACCTGAATAAGGCCTAGCAATGCATCGACTGTGCTCTACCAGAAACGATCCGTACCTACATGTACGATGAATAAGCCTTGAAGGATGTGTCGAGTGCTCACACTTATACACTAGGATTTGACTCTATAAGACCTCCGCGGCCTGAGTCGAATTACACCAGCACTTTTTTGAATTCGAGTCCGGGGACTCGAGTTTGCGTAGATTGCGTTGTCTTGTCCTAAGGCAGTTAACTGATCTCGATACATCGGATAAATCATGCATGTATATCAACAATCCCTATGATACAAATCATAGCACTCGAAAATATGCTCAGCTATGCACTCGAAAGACTTCATAAGTCTTTGCTCGAATCTGTGATTCAACCGGACACTCAGGGGCTACTGACGTGGGATACCTTACAGGTACTCGAGCTTGGCATATACGGTCTAGGTCTGGCAGAAGCCCACGGCGTTACCAGGGCCCAATCCGGGATTCGAGTGACCTACAGAGACTCCGATTGCTTGTGGCGCAAGGCGAAACTTAAGATAGAAAGTTTAAAGGGACAAACCTAACCTCTAACCGAGTCGACCTGCTACCCGAGACCTAGCCTATCTATATAAAGGCTAGGAGGGGGCGGCGAGGAGGACAATCACAACCCTAGTTTCGACACCATCGCTAGATTGCACATGCGCACCCCTGTAACTTTCAACTGCCTCGATAATTCCAAGAGCAGACAAGCAGGAGTAGGGTCCTCTACGAGGCCTGGACCTGGGTAAACCTTGAGTCCGTGTGTGCTTTTTTGCTAGCCGGTTGATGCCTCCAGCGCTCCCTCCTTCTCCAAAATCCAAGTCCATAACAATGGGCATTGATTAGTTTAACCCTCGTCACCTAGCATCTCCAACCTTTGGAAATTCTCATACAATATGAGAATATGTATTTTATTAAATTAGACTCAATCATATTGCAACCAAGACATTGTTTCAGATATGATGATATCTTATACACATTATGGTTTCTGAAACAATTTTTCAGCTCCTAGATAACATTGATATTAAACAATTTTTCAATAATCATGGAGGCAAGCAAGATACTTAGATACTAACGCTAGAATTTGTTACTCTTGACTCAATACTACTTATTGAATTTCACAGAGTAAGTGAGGTTTTGCTGAAAGTTTGCAATAGTACTTTAAACTTTAGATTGCCACTCATAAAACAATATGATACTAGTTCATAAAGTAAAATCCAGAATTCTATATAGTTCTATTATATCAATTATAGCTAAAAACAAGGTAGTAAACGAATGCCAGTGACTACAACGAACTATGCAAATTCAATTCGATTTAGTTTATGATAAATTGAGTTTAAATTAATCCAAATTACTAAAGGAACTCCCACTCAAAACAACATCACTCGAGTCGTTTTGGTGATTATGTGAACCAAATTCACTACACCACGTCCGATCATCATGTGAGGTGGTGTAGCTCCAATGGCGAGCATCATATGGACATCATATCATTCATATGACTTGTGCTTTACCTTTCAGTTCATGTTCCGAGGCCATGTATGTACATGCTAGGCTCACCAAGTAAGGACCTTAGTACTCGCATCTATAAAACTGTCTTACACATGTTGTATGCGAACATAGAGTTTATCACACTCGATCATCACGTGGTGCTTTCAAACAACGAACTTTATTAATGGTGCATACTAAGGAAGGACATATTATTATCTTGATATTTAGTGAGAGGGATCATCTTATAATGCTACTGCCAAGAACTAAGCAAGACATAAGCAAAATAAGATGCATAAAAGTGATAAACATCACATGCATATATAATATGTGATATGATATGCTCCTTTCTTGCACTTGATCTCCATCTTATGCATCATTGTATGATATCCATCATTCCACCAGTGTGGCACCAAGGTCCATGGCGCCTCCATCATGTCTGTTTCCCCCATTATAATATATCTCATGGATATATATACACCATGCAAACCATACAAAGATAAAGACAACCATATGGCTCCCGCCGGTTGTTTAACATACAATAAATCTCATTGCATACAACAATTTTTGTATCAATTACCATATCACATCACATGCCCTGCAAAAATAAGCAAGTTAGACGCCTCTAATTTATTTTTGCATATTTTATGTGGTTGTGGATTTTCTAGGAAAGAATTGTTCTACCTATGAACTTCAACCAGAACGGTGATAATCAAGTTATTAGAGGTGGCCCAGGTCCATAGGAAGGCGACTCCTTGGAGGACACGACAAGCAATAGATAGAAATTCAAAAGGGTAAAACCCTAATCTATATCCGACTCGGCCTGCTATCCCGAGACCTAGCCTCCCTATATAAAGGCTAGGAAGGGGCGGCGAGGAGGACAAACACAACCCTAGCATACACCTTGCCAGATTGCCTCTGCACAACCCTGTAAATTTCGACTCCCTCATAATCAAAGAGCAGGCAAGCAGGAGTAGGGTCCTCTTTGAGGCCTAAACCTGGGTAAACCACGTGTCTCCCTATGTGCTTGTTTGCTAGCCGATCGACGCCTCAAGTGCTCCCCAATCCCTCGACCATATGACATCACATGCCCTGCAAAAACAAGCAAGTTAAACGCCTCTAATTTATTTTTGCATATTTTACGTGGTTGTGGATTTTGTAGGAAATAATTGTTCTACCTACGACTTCAAGCACAACGGTGATAATCAAGTTATTAGAGGTGGCCCAGCAGGTCCAGAGGAAGGCGACTCCTTAGAGGACACGACAAGCAATAGATAGAAATTCAAAAGGGTAAAACCCTAATCTGTAACCGACTCGGCCTGCTATCCAGAGACCTAGCCTCCCTATATAAATGCTAGGAGGGGGTGGTGAGGAGGACACACACAACCCTAGCATACACCTCGCCAGATTGCATCTGCACACCCCTGTAACTTTTGACTCCCCGATAATCAAAGGGCAGACAAGCAGGAGTAGGGTCCTCTTCGAAGCCTAAACCTGGATAAACCGCGTGTCTCCCTATGTGCTTGTTTGCTATCCGATCGACGCCTCCAGCGCTCCCCAATCCCTTGAACCTAATTCCATCAATGATGGGCATTTACAAGTTAACCCCTTGTCACTTGTGAATTAGATCATGACTATGCTGGGAGAGACAGACACCCACTGAGCCGCTTATGCAATACAAGTTGCATGTCAAGCGTGGGACAAGTCTCATGTGTGAGGACATGTAAAGTTAGTCCGGGCCACTTCATCTCAACATGCTACCATGAACCAAATTCACGAAAGTATGCCATAACATGATCATCAATGTCCACATCTCTATGTGTTCTAATTGTATAGAGAATATATGCATAGACATAGCTCTGATACCACTTATGGGGTTTGTTGCATAGAAAACAAAAAATTCCTACGGTTGCAACTGCCAAGATCGAATCTAGGCGATACTTGTAACAATTTCAGAAGGACTCACCCTCAAAGACTGTAAGCGGGATAACATTCCCGAAAACAAACTTGGCTGGTGTAGAATGTACACGACCGTCCTCAAGGACGCAATGACTATAAGAACCATAAAGGGCAGCACCTCCATAATCGATCACATGTTTGGTGTGCCGATGACCTCCGTCCCTTGCTCCATGTTGGGTAGCGGAAGTAGCGGATCCTCGGGAACTCTAGGAGAACTATGACATGGTAGTGGTGGTGGATAATAATGTCTTGAGTAGGGCTTCTCCTAAGCACTGTACTCGTGATAGTGGACAAGCTAGCAAGGGGAGAAGATGCAAACCAAAGGGCATATGAGAGGAATGGAGGAATGAGTGAGATGGGAGCAGGAGGAGGGGTCCTTTTTATAGGTGATGGGGGCAGCCCCAAGGGCCATGGCATGGCAGCCTTGGTGGTGCCCCCACCTCTCCCCATTTATGTGGGTAGACACCACTCACATCCATTTATCTCGACTCATCTCCCATTAATTTCCACTCAAGAAATCAAAGGTCTTTCCATTAAAGCACTTTAATTCGCTTGGTTTAATGCCATTAAATTTAATGAACACATTAACATTTTATCCCCTTGTAATATTTTGATACATTGAAATTCCAGTAGTTTTTATCATAATAGTTTCTGCGTTGTCTAGTATTTTCTCCTACGTTACCTATCCACTCAAATGCGTCAACTACCATTAAGTGCGTCTCCCTATGGGATCCTGAACGAACTATGTGGACATGATCGAGACTCTCTCCGATCAATAATCATTAGTGGGACCTGGAGATCAATAATGACTCCCACTAATTCAACGGTGAACTAGTGATCGCGTGAACCTTTTTCATAGTAACAAATTACTTTTGTCTCGCGAAATATTACTTGTGTGAGATCTGATCATTTGGTATCATGCATACCTAGTTTGATATCATTACCGACAAGTACTCTTTTCTCGTTCCCGTGATATAACATTCTTAGTGATCTTATCACTTGCTTGCAAGCTATGTTAATGTGATATCACCGAGAGGGCCCTGAGTATATCTCTCCATCATCTGGATGGACAAATCCCACTCTTGATCCACGAGCCTCAACTAAGACTTTCCAAGTACCCAATGACAACTTTATAATCACCCTGTTACGGTGTGACGTTTGATGGAATCAAAGTACTCTTCTAGAGTTAGTGATTGACGTGATTTCATGGTCTAAGGATTAGAGTTACTTCGAATGATGTTATAGCAATGCAAACATAATAACATGACCATATTATACTTTGGGAGAATGTTCATCACATCATTCTACCAATGTTGTGACCTTGTTATTAACAACATCCAATATCATGATCAAGAAACCCCTATCATGTGTTAATTAACAAGCTAGTGCAATGAGAGTCATTACTAGGAACCTTTTATTTATTTATTAAACACACATGTATTAGCGTTTCCTATTAACACAATTATAGCATGAGAAATATACATTTATCATAAACATGTAATATAATATAATAACCACTTTATTATTGCCTCTTGGGCATATTCTGCTTACAGACCTTGCATCTACGGCTGGTCGTTAAACCTTCTAGAGGCTCCGCTTTGACCCCAATTAACTTAGCCGAGTAGGCAACATGATAATCTTCAATAAATGCTCCCAATTTCACCTTAAAGTGTTATTTCCTGCACAACACAAATTAAAACCAAGGATTGCACATCTTTGCAATAATTAGTCATTAGTAGCAAGGCTAGAGAGATTCCTGGCCAATTATTTGACTTAAAATATGATCTAAATGCGGAGAAAGATGGCTATTTTCACTGCCATCAACTTTCCAAAGCTCAAACATTGATCGTCCTCGAGCAAGAAACAAAAAAGGACCATAAGGAACTCATCGTTTAAACTGAAATAACAAGAAGATGAATTTACCTATGGCTGGTAGTCATATGTATCCATCACCTCTTCCATTTGGAAGGCTCATCAAATTTAGAGAAGTTCCAAGAGTACTATACAATCTTTGTTAACTCAAAACAATCAAAGTATAATTTGATATAAGTATGAACACTAGAAGTGTAACAATCATTCCAATTCCTCTAGTTAACTCTTAGCTTTCCAAGGAACACTAGGAAGTTTCACATTAGGAGAATTAAGTATGGGAGTTCATGTCCAGAGCAGCTTAACAATGAAGTGTCTTATTGACACCCACATCAATAGATTAAGATTATAAAAACACTACTATTCTATTCATTGTCTTTCAAGAAAAATCATGAAGTAGTAACGAGACCATGCCAAAGACTTTTTGTGTGATTCTCTTTAATTTCAAAGATAGTTTCCAACAAGGATGATTAAATGAATTTTTAACAACAGTTTGCACAACCTTCAAGAGTACCAATACTTTTTCCCATTATGGTAACAGTTGATACACATGTCGTCAACTCAATAGCCGAAATCAGGGGTTGTACCATTGATCGTTCATAGGCTAGCGGAGTTGTAGGCATACCAAAGGTGTGCATCAAAAATTCGTAAATACGATTTAAGCAATATAACACTTTGACTCACAACTTTCAGTTTTTGCATGCATCTCAATTATCACTATACTTCATTTCAATCAAACAACTCCATTCAAGAGTTCCATCAAGATTTCAATATATCTATGGGGTTAAGTATCTTTAAAGGTAAACTCTTAAGACAATCACTCAACATAAAATTCATAAATTGGAGACTTTTTATTATTGTACTTGTTTGGCAATATTACTTCCAAGGCAAGACTCGGTTATCTACAAAAACTAGAGAAAAAGCTTCCACAATCCATACAAATAAAAAGCTTTACTCTAGATAACTATTTTGAATTACTCCCACTAGCATAATATCTTAATAAATCAACTAACTAGGATAAACATTTCAAATTTCTAAATTGGGATACTGATACCTTCAATCCAGATTTACGGATGCAGTATAGTATCTTTTTCCCTAGTAGACCTAGGTTTTATCGAATCCTTGGGAAACAATGCTAAAAGGAAAATAACAAGGCATGTCTACAAGACTTGTTTCTTTGTTTTACCTTCATTCATCGGACCTGTCTAGTTTACTTTATAACAGTGGTTGTATGGATGGAGATAAGCTAGGGTTGAATATTCATCTGCAGCTGCACATCATGGGATAAACATAGTAATACGCATATTCATGTGTAATGATTTAATATAGATAAAATTTGTGGGAAGCACATCCTAATATACTAGAGCCCTGCAAATCACAAGCCTATCGATGGTCTTTTTATATAACCATTTACGCCGCAAAGCACCATGCTA
Source organism: Avena insularis (assembly GCA_023614405.1). NCBI lineage: Eukaryota > Viridiplantae > Streptophyta > Magnoliopsida > Poales > Poaceae > Avena > Avena insularis. The sequence continues at coordinate 426,382,791 of CM042686.1, read as the reverse complement.
CAACCAATTATTAGGTGAAAACACAGATCAAAGCCTTAAGAAATGATGTTGTTGTTGTTGTTACCCAATGGAGCACTAAGCGAAGACCATACTCCCCTTTATGTCACTGGGTTTCCTATGAGATCACCGCTAACCAAATATCTCACCTCGAGCCTTTATCAATCTCTGGGATCTTGGGGTACATACAAGTCCATAGATCGAGACAAGAAACAAAGATACACATCTATATTGAATCAATACATAATACTCCCATCGATTAGATGCACATAATCGCTGTGAGGTTTCCCCCCAACCTATAGCCCATGAGGACTACTCACTCATAACAAGAAGATCAAAGATAGAAAACATTGTGAAAATACTTAGATTGAATTCAAATATTCTTACAATGGTCGCCGAATCACAAGGAAATCTCAAGTACAAGATAATGGCTATGGCTATGGAGAGGATGGATGGGGGAGAGAAAGAACTATGGTGGTGGATCTCCTTTGGTGGTTTTATGATGCAATCTGAGAATGGCGGCGCTCTGGGAAGGGGCTGAGACCTCTAAATATATAGGCGGGGGTCTTGCCCGTAGTACGGGCGGGTCGAAGCCAACTCCACCTAGTACGGGCGGGTCTTGCCCGTACCTGTGGTCATGATGGCCTCTGTCGAATGGTTTTTTTCTCCAAAATTACTTGGTCGTGTGGACTTCCTCAAAATATTCATTTATGGCTCCTGATTTTGCCTTAAAAGCATGATTTCCTGCACAACACAATTCAAAACAATGGATTGCACATCTTTGCAATAATTAGTCATTAGTGGCAAGGCTAGAGAGATTCTTGCTCAATTACTTGACTATAAAACAAAGTTTAAACGCTGAGAAAGATGGCTATTTTCACAGCCATCAGAGACATAGGACATACCTCTCATGAGTGACTTCACGGTTCTCTTCCCATGGTGATGTGTTCCTTCAAAACTCAAATCAAATCACTCTCATAATAATATTGAAGCAAAGAGGCAATCCGCAAATCCGCTTTCATGGAAAAAGGACAAAAGGAAAAATATTTTTGTATTTTTAGTATGGGGATTAAAGAATAGAAAAGACTTGTGACCAAGAAAGATACTAAGAAATAAAAACAAACAAATGAAAAAGGAAAACAAAAGCGAAAAGCAAATGCCAAAGCAAAGTGTTGGAACATGCCCAACATGAGTGTTTCAAAGCTCTCACAGAGCTGGAGTACAACCTCATTATTACACAGATATAAATGCTTAGGGAACACATCCCCAAGCTCAGGCTTTTGCAAGCCCTTTTATTTCTCATTGTGGTGGCGGTGGATAATCTCCCAAGTTTCATTGGCTCCTTCAATTGGTGAACTGGGTTGAGAGGTTCACAGTGGCATTTCGAAGGTTGATGGAGAGGTTGCTCATGTTCTGGATGTTTCCTTATAGCGCGTGTATATCTTGATAGGTGGTATAGTAGTTTGGTAGATGTTGCTCCTGCTTGGGACCTGATTGTTCTTTTTCTTCATCTTCTCCTTCTTCATCCACGGGTACTTCTTGTTGGGATAATTTTGCTTCAACTTGCACATCATAATCTAAACGTACATTCTCGATGGAGAATAAACCATTAGGCAAAGGAGCAGGGATCAAGTGATTAGCTCCAGGTATATCAAAGAAGTATTTACCATTTATTTTAGAAATCATACCACAAGATCTGAGAGTAGTGAAACCGAAAAGAGAACATCTACCAATGGGTGGACATTACCTAAGGTGATTTGGAGTGCTCGAGCAAGAACAATGACAACTCCTCCTCTGCATATGGGACCACAGGTTTGAATAGCTTGATACTTAAGATAAAACACGAGAAGGGCGCTCAAATTTGGCTTCAAGTTATAGTTGGGACTAACAGCTCTTACAAGGACCATCATGTCCTATTCATTGACTCTAGTAAACTCATCGCGTGTCTACAAGGTGTTAGCAATAACATAGAAAAATAACAAATAGAAGGGCGCTCAATTTGATTACCCTTGCGTATGGTTGAAGGGAATCTCATAGAGTTAAAATATTCCAAGGGTGTAGGACTCAAAATGAAACTAGTGGAGCGGATGTCGGTGGTGTTGTTAGCAATACTAAAACATTGAGCCCAATGATCGAGTGTTAAGGCATACTCATGGTTCATTAGGTAGAAGGTGATATGATCAATTCCTGGGCTATCTTCCTCGGAGCAAGAGACAATACACATTGTATGCGACAAGGTGCTGAGGAACTCAAGTGTTAAGCGGCGATAAGTGGCATTGTACCAAAAAAAGTTAAGCAAACCAACATTGTTGCAAATTAAATTAAAATCATGGCCAATGCCTAGTTAGTTAATAATATAAGGACACACCCTTTTGGTGGACTTGACTTCTCGGCTCTTGAGACGGTTGAAACGGTTGAGGTGGTATTCCTCTGGACTCGATGCCAAGTGACTCGGGGGTTAGCTCATCAATGGGTGGTGTGGCTTGGTCCACAACCATCACACATGTACTGCTCCTTGTGTTCATCTAAAAATAAAATTAAAGCTAATTAAAGATTTGATCCAATAAAAACATAGCAAAAGTAATCCTCTATACTTCCTACAAAATAATCTCCTCTAACAACAAAACTAAGCATGCCCATAATCAAGATTGGTTCAAGAAGAAGGCCTAAGTCTTGATAATGACAAAGGATTGAGCATGGTTTTGATACAAATAAGTTGGGTATTGGAGGAGAAATATACCTTAGATCACCTATATGCGATGAATCAAAGAAAAAACGAGTAGAATTGAAGATCCAATGGAGGTGGTTTGGAGTTTAGAAGAAGATGAAAGAGAAATAAGAATTTTAGGTTTAGTTTTGCCTCCACCTGGGGGGTTAATGTCATTGCCGAACAGGTGGTACGGGTAGGCGGTACGGTTGCAGCCCGCCCATACCAGGTGTCGATACCTTAGCGTTGACGAATACTCTAGGTGATGCACTTGGTATGGGCACGCGATACAGTCGCATGCCTCCGCACGGCAGGTCATTAGACGGTCAGTACATTTTCTTATTTTCTTATGTTTTGCTGTGGGGTATGGTACGGGTGGATCTGATCCTATGGAAGGTCGGAAAAACCTCTGTTTTCTTAAACAAAAATCTGAAAATCCATTCTTTGGTGTCGAAATGTGGTACGGGCTCCTGGTATGGCCAGACCCGAGCGTACATCTGGTCGTTAACATCTCTGGAATCATCAAAACTTAAAAAATTCAGTAGAAACATTATACGCCTTTGCACATCTATTTTATCAAAAGAATGATAGCAAAAATACTTCATAAAAATTCAGTACCTTCTTTGGCCAAGTGTTAGCAAATATTATAGAGTGAGTGTTACCTTGATTTCTTCTCCTCTCTTCCAAGGATCTTGTTGAACACTCCTTATTAAAAACAAAAAACAAACAAACAAAACTAAACTAACACAAGTAAAACTTTATTTCACATGGGTTGCCTCCCATGAATTGCTTCTAGTTAAGGTCAATTAGCTTGACCCAGATGGTAATCATTTGGGTTTTGGAAGTAATATACCCACTCCAAAATATTTATATTTCAACATGATGACACCATCATCATTAGGCTTGGCCTTTTTCTTCCCAGGGAAGTGAACTACAAAAGGTTCTCTAGATGGTAGTCCTATTCTCACATTACCTTCATGTAAGTTAATCAAATCTTTAATAGTTCTTAGGAACGGCCCATCTATAATTACAGGTGCTATGGGATCTTTAGGCATGTCCACTATAATAAGATCAATAAGTGCAGAACATCATTTAATTTCAATTACTATATTTCCTTTGATCCCTACACACTATAAGATATGTTTCCTTCCATAACAACTTGGCCCAACGGTCATCGTAGAAGGCGCGTATTCCGCGACGAATTTCTCGGCTCGATTGTGGCCGATGGAAAACTTTTTTTTCGGTTTTGTGGCCCTCTACTACGATGGAACCGCTAAAAACATGGAGGAAGATCGGCTGGCACGTGGTAGAAGCAAGATTTTTGTTTCCTCACACGATGTTGAATCACCGAAATCTTTTGAGGCGTGTGGGTCCCAGACATCAGTGTCTCTAGTGCACCATACTTTTCGGTTGCCTCTCCCTAATTTGAACTCGATAACGTTGCTCGATGCGTCTGCTATTTAGTCAGGCTGCTGGGTCCCACATGTCAGCCTCTCATTAAAAGAATCATGTGTATGATGGAATGTTTTTCCTTCGCTCGTGCTACTCTTTTTCGAAGTTGATAACATTATTTGATGCATCTACCGTTTAATCAGGCTGCTGGGACCCACATGTCATCCTCTCATTAGAAGAAACATGTGTGTGATTAAATTTTTTCCTTCTCTCGCGCTACCCTGTTCCGAACTTGAAAGCTCTGCTCGATGCATCTACGGTTTAATCAACCTCCTAGGCCCACATGTCATCCTCTCATTAGAAGAAATGTGTGTATGATGGATTTTTTCCTTCGCTCACGCTACCCTGTTCCGAACTTGATAGCGCTGCTCGATGCATCTACCATTTAATCAATCTCCTGGGCCCCACATGTTATCCTATCATTAGAAGAAACGTTTGTATGATGGATTTTTTGCCCTCGGTCGTGCCTTCATGTTTCGAACTTGATAGCGTTGCTCGTTGCATCAGCCATTTATTCAGGATGGTGGGTCCCTAATGTCAGCTTCACATTAGAAGAATCGTGGGTATGATGAATTTTTCTTCTCTAGTGCTACCATGTTCCGATTGCTCGACAAATCTACCATTTTCTCACGCTGCTAGGTCCCCCATTTCAGCCTCTCATTATAAGAAATGTGTGCATGCTGAACTTTTTTCTCGTTCACGCATCCTTGTTTCGAACTAGCAACGTTGCTCGATGCAGCATCTGTATAAGGTCGCACTGCTGGGTCACACAGATCAACCTCTCTGTAAATGAAACGTGCGTATGATGGACTTTTTTGCCCTTGTCCGCTGTTTTGACCTTGGCAACTTGCTGGGTCCCACATGTCATCCTCCTCTATGCAGGAAATGTGTCTATGCTGGGTCCCTGCTGGCAGTCTCTATTTGAAAGAAACATGTGTATGTTGGACTATTTTTTTGGGTCCCAGATGTCAGCCTCAGAGTACAAAAATTGCTCATAAAGGCCGAATTAAAAGATTGTGGGCTAACTCAGGGTGGATACCCTATTCATCATGGCTTATATTCCATGGGCTCACTCCTAAATTGAATGGGCTATGGTCGGTGGCCACAAGACCATGAAAAGGCTGAATTAGAAGGTTTTGGGCTATGCTTGGGGCTGATAGGCTATATTCATGGGCTATGCTTGGGCCTCCTGGGTCCGACATGTCAGCTTCTCTGTAAGTGCAACGTGTGTATGATATAATTTTTTTCGGCCGCGTCCACTGTTTTCACCGTGGCAGCAGTGTATGGTCTTACTGTTGGGTCCCTTACGCCAGCTTATCTGGTATGTTCTAGCTTGTGGGTCCCCGATGTAGCCTTGTATGTTCCATCTGGTGGGTCCGTGATGCCAGCCTCTGTGTATAAGTATTTAAACTTTTTTTTTGAACCCACCCTCAAAAAAAACTCGAGGGACACTGATGAGTGCATATTTGCATCATTTTTATATTGTTATTTTGCATTGTAGATGTAGGATCTTGGTATTTTACGGTGCTCCCGTGCATATTTTATGTCTAGTTTCACCAGGATCAGGACAGATGATGGATACAATGGACACAATTCTTGAAGCAGTTGTACTAAGGAGAAAAGGAGTAAAATCAACGTAAATCGCTTATTTGGGAAAGATTAATAATACTAGAAGAAAAACCGAAGCGATCAAGGGAGACATATGGTTTAACGAGCAACTATACGGTGGGAATAATTTTTTAGTCCGTATAGTTCCTGTCGTATAGTTGGCGCCACCACCGCCTCCTCAAATAGTTTCACCCCGTGCAACTGGATCGGAGAGATCACATACAGAACACCCAGAAATCGCAGAAACCTCACCTCCGGAAGGCATCTGGAGGGGGAACTCGTTCACCGGATATCCATCTTCACCCTGCGCAGATCCAGGAGGCTAAGCCATCGACCTTCATCATCCACCGCTGCATCACCACCATCTCCATCTATCCCATCTACATCTTGTCTAGATCTTGTTGTAATTTCCTTACTCGTTGTGGATTTATACAAGTACTATTCATTTATGATAGATTTCGTTGTTATTGACATGCTATTGATTGCCTCCATATCTGAGTAGATCATTTAGTTCTTGGGGAGATGGAGAAACCCTAGTATGAGATTGAAATAAGATAAAGTTTATTATGATATTCATCGCTATGACCATGTGTTAGATTGTCTTCATCTTGATGTTGAGATTAAGTCGACCTCTCAATATTTGCCTCTCATAGGGTCTTGGTGGAGGGAACTATTTGTTGGTAGACGGAGGTGTGTTAATACTTACAGTGACTATAAAGCTGTTAGTACTCCTTACGTATCAACTTGGGAACCGAGGAAACTCACGGAACATTATCCATGCCATGGGATACGTCCTATGGGATTATGTCCCTTAATAGCACAGTAATTCGATTGATGTTGATTGCTGACTGCTGTGATTATGAGGATGATGTGAGCAGCGATTGCTGCCTATTTGTCCAAATACGGAGTTCCTCCCACACATACATACTTGAGAATGTTCATGATAATAATATTTACCTTAGCTCCTTATTATGCTAGTGATGAATCTGCTACTCCCTGAGAATGCTTTTTCCCTATTGCAGTTCCAATCTCTCTTACATACGTGATACTTACATTCTATATTCAGATGTTTTACTTTACTTATTATTGCTCTTATACCAAAAACACAAAAATACCTTTTTACACAATACTCGCATTTTATCTTGTCACTTAGAACTTTATTTAGCATTACTAGTGTAATATTTATTTCAAGAGTTATTAGACATCAGACTCCTGCTCCCTGTGGGATCGATATCTTTATTTCGAAACTAGCTACAAACGATCTATGCACTTGCAGTCATCAAGCTATTTTCTAGCACCGTTGCCGGTTAGCTAAGTGTTGTAGGTCTTTTAGTTTTTGCTTATATTGTCTTGCTAAGTTTTGTTTTGAGTTACAGGTTTCCACCAACATGATGGAGTTTGAGCATATGACTAGTGCTAACCCACTCAACCACTTTGGGAAGCCCTATGATATTTATAAAAGAGACAACTCCAATGAGAAGACACAGGGGGTTTGAAATAAATCCTCTATTACTTGGTATTCTACACAAGAAACAATTTACTAGAAATGAAGAAGATCCTGATCCATATGAGCATATTGCATGTTTCAAAGATATATGTGGCACTTTTTAATTGATGGTATATACTGCTAATGAGGTAAGGGTTAAACTTTTTAGTCAGACTTTGACTAGTACTGCTCTCTCATGGTATAGATCTTTACCCCAGAAGCCACTACTACTTGGGATAATCTATCTTTTGAATTTCTAGCAAAATATTATCCATTTATCAAAATCTTTTGGAATTAGGCGTCTTATAATGACTTGGAAGAACCATTCTAATGAAGGATGAGTAAGAGCTTATATCAGATTTAAAGATTTACTTCGCCTATGTCCTCATCATGATTTTCCCGAATGTTCTTTATTGCATATCTATTATGGCGGTTTAATTGAACCTAATAAAATTGAATTAGACTCTTTCACGGAAGGAGCCTTTATGAATCTTCCTATAGCTAAAGCTTGGGCTTTACTTAATAGAATTCGCGATCATAGAGTTTCATGGAATTTTGGTCTAGGAAGTGAAGGAGGCGTAGAAATAGAACATGATTGTATTCATGACTATAATAAAAAAGTCCATGTTAAAGAACTATCTAAAGAACTTTATTTGGATTCAGATCTTGTGTTGCAAGTTGTTAAAGCTTTTATAGAACATATCAAAGCTCCAAAAGAGGGTTTGGTCAAGTATGATCCACCACCCGAACCTGAGAAGAAAAGAGAAGTTAAAGCAACACTAGGCTCCCTAGAACCAACATATGAGATACCTTTCCCTAACACTGTACAAAAGCATATTATTGCATATGAACAGGTCAAAGAAGCACAGGAAAAGAAGGAAGAGGAAATTATACCAGAAGTTGTAGAACATCTAGAAGAAACCAAAGATGAAGAGGTAACCAAGGAAGCAATTATGGCTATGTACGCGCATTGTAACATAGTTGAACTTGATGAAGAGACTTCCGTATTGGTTGAAGGTAAGACAAAGGTAAAAGATGTGGGTAAGCCTATTCTTCCCTGCATATTTAAAGAAACCTCGCGTTATGGTTTATGTCATCTTGGCACCGAAGTTAATGTTATATCTTATGATTTTTATTTAGAAATAAAAGAAGAAATAGAACCGTCTACAATTGAAAATACTGATATGACAATTATGTTAGCCAGTATAAATCTTAGAATTCCAATGGGAGTAGTTGAAGATGCAACTATCACAATTGGCAACAAAAACTTTCCTATTGATTTTGTAGTTGTTGATATGCCAGCTGACACTCTTTGCCCAATTATATTTGGAAGAAACTTTTTGAGTGATGTAGGTGTCTATGTTGATTTCAAAAAGGAGATTGTGTCTCTTAAGCTTGGGGTAGCAGAAAAAGAATTCCACTTTTCCAAATTTAATGACATGCCTCCAAAAATACAAGAAGAGAAAGAGAAAACCATTGAGGAAATGGCAGCTCTTTTCTTTAGTAATAAAGAAGAAGAAATAAATGAAGACTCAAATTATGAAGAAATAATTATGGAGGACAAGTCCCTAAAAGAACTAGAAGATGAACTCGATCCACTTCCCATTATAGGGCCTCCAACTGATGAGGCTTTTAAAGAGCCAGAAAAGAGAGGGGACGAGGAATTACCACCCCCGGAGTTAAAGACTCTACCAGATAATCTTAAATATAGGTTTTTATATGATACAAATAAATTTCCTATTATTATTAGTGCTAAACTTTTAGGAGAAGAAGAAGAACTCATGAAAATACTCAAGGAGCATCGCAAGGTCTTTGGGTACTCAATGGATGATTTGAAGGGCATTAGTCCCATGATAACTGTCCATCGAATATTCATGGAAGAAGGTGCTCAACAAGTTGCGGAATTTAATAGAAGTTTGAAGCCTGATATGAAAGAAGTGGTAAGGAAATAAATTGTACGCCTACTAGACGTAGGTATAATCTATCATGTTAAAGAAAGTGAATGGGTAAGTCATGTTCATTGCATCCCTAAGAAGGGCGGTTTTACTGTTGTTCCTAATGAAAACAATGAATTGATACCTACTAGAACTATTGTTGGGCATAGGATGGGCATAGACTTCAGGAAACTAAATAAATAAACTAGGAAAGATCACTATCCTTTACCGTTCAAAGATCAAACTTTAGAAAGGCTAGCAAACCACACTCATTTTTGCTACTTGGACGGATACTCTGGTTTTTCTCAAATAGCTGTTCATCTGGATGACCAACTTAAAACAACTTTCATTAGTCCTTTTGGTTTACATGCTTACCGACGTATGCCTTTTGGTTTATGTAATGCTCCAACTACTTTTCAAAGATGCATGGCTGCTATTTTTGCGGATTTTATAGAACTGATAATGGAAGTATTTATGGATGACTTTTTTGTCTATGGAACTTCGTTTACTAGTTGCTTGGATAATCTCAAAAGAGTTTTGCAGCGTTGCAAAGAAACCAATCTTGTTCTAAACTAGGAGAAGTGCCATTTTATGATCAAAGAAGGTATTGTCCTTGGACATAAGGTATCAGGTAAGGAATTGAAGTGGATAGAGCTAAGATTGAGGCCATAGAGAGAATGCCACAACCTAGAGATATTAAGGGTGTAAGAAGTTTCCTTGGTCATGTGGGTTTTTATAGAAGGTTCATTAGAAATTTCTCTGGAATATCTAAACCTTTGACTAATCTCCTTCAAAAGGGAGTACGATTTAATTTTGATGATAAATGTCTTATAGCCTTTGATAAACTCAAGAATACTTTATCCCGTGCTCCTATTATTAAACCTCCTATCTGGGATATGACTTTTGACTTAATATGTGAAGCTAGTGATGATGCTGTAGGAGTAACTCCGGGACAACACATTGGTCGCAGATTTAATATTATACATCATGCTAGTAGAACTCTTAATGGTGCTCAAAAGAATTATCCTAGGGAAGAAAAGGAACTCTTTGCTGTATTTTTCTCTTGTGATAAATTTTGCTCTTATTTAGTTGATGAAAAAGTAAGAGTTCATACGGATCGTGATGGCTTAAAAGAACTCCTTGATAGAAAAATACCATAAGCCAAGATTGACCCGTTGGATTCTTTTACTTCAAGAATTTGAGTTGCAGATTATGCAGAGGCAGGAAATAAAAATGTTGAATGCGGTGTTCATGTTTTCCCAACAAGACACCAATCTTATTGAGAGGAACTTTAGTCCTGGTGATTTTCATTTATGAGAATAATTCAATGAACTAAGGTCAATTCCTTCAAAAGAGAAGAAGTCTTTGTTGTTGGAGGAGTTTTTCATCCCCGAATAAGTAAAAGGTAAGATCAAGGTAAGTGTTCTTACTCCAATAAGTGATTTATTTTCATAGATTTTACTCATAAAATTTCTGCCTTTGAATTTCTTGTGGTTTTCTGAAGTTTTTGAGGGTTTTTACCAACATTACGGGCGGAACTATACGACCGAAGAGGAAGCTCCCACCGTATAGTTGGTAATTAAACTCTCTGTATCTTCTTTGCAAAATTGTCTTTGATGTCTGGAACTATACGAGCACAACTATACGACCGGATGAAATAATTCTGGCTGTATAGTTGGTTGTTGAACTCTTAGGCACTTTTGATTTTGATGTATGTATCTATACGGTCACAACTATACGACCAGAGCCAATATTCCGGCCGTATTGTTGGTCGTTAAACTATGAGACATTTTTCTTTTACCTTTTCGCTTTTATGATTCAAAAAAAACGTTATTGTTGGTTCTGTGTCGTAACTTAACCGACCTGGACTCAAGATATTTGGAAATATCTGCTTGGAACCAACTATACGGCCGGAGCTATACGGGCCGCACCTGTATAGTTGGTCGTTACGCGGCAGGACTCTTCAAAATCCGTGATTTCTTTCCCTGTTTCGTTAAGATTCTTTTCTTGGGCGACAATTTGGTGTTTCTCGCGAGTTTTACCGACCTCTGACCCCCCTTATATACTGCCATTGTCTCTCGCTCTAATCATAATCTCTAGGAACCAATCTAGCAATGCTCTATCTCGCCCCATGCCGTGGAAAACCCTTGGGTATCATCGCTCCTTCCTCCTTGGGTCTTGTCGCTCCTTCCAGGGACCACTCTCGCAGCCCATCCATGGAGGACGATAACGAGGAAGTGGAGAGATTTAGCTCGAGGTCCAAGGATTACGTCGAGCCAAGATACTACAACAACGATACCGATGAAGTGAGCGACATCTACATCTGTCACAATGTTTATGATCCACCGAAGATCAATTGGGCGACAATGAAGAGGGCTCAAGAAGAGAGAGAGAAGGTCGCAAGCTGCATGGAAAAGAGCACGTGGAGACGGTCGAGTTCATCGCCATGGACCCCAAGCCGCACAAGCATAAGGAATTACCTAATCTTGGTACAGGTGCTAGCAATGGAGCGACGACGCCACTCTTGAAGCCTACTATTGGTGCTCGTATTAGGGTGAAGCCTCAAGAAGAGTAGAGGTACGGTTTCCACTTCCCCGATCCATCAATCATGGATGAGGAAGAGGCAGATGTTCCCAAGACCAAGGATCGCGTGCGAGCACTGGAGATATATCATAAGAAGGAGCTACTTCATTGCGTCGAAGTCCGTCATCATCTCAAGGAGATAGAGGAGAAAGATGATCTTCTCCCGCTGATGACTAAGCTCGCAGATAGAGTGGACACGCTGCAATATGATTTGCGCAGGTGCTACAGCCGCATCACCGCTTTGGAGGATACCAACAAGAAGCTACGCACCGCAGTGTTACATGCCATGGTGCCATAGTGATCTACAATAATCACGGTATCAAATAATCGCAAGGGATTATTTGATCCTGCCTGGCTTGATTCTAAGCTTGGGTAGATCTTTAAGACCTTGTAATCTATCTTATAAGTTTTTATTAGTATTTTTGCATTAGTTCAAACTAGAAATAAAGTTTGCATCATTAGAATTCCCTTCAGGAATAGTCGATCCCATTTATGAAATTCCGAGTTTATTATTATATATGGAGCAATTTTGAGTTTTTGTTTTTCTTATTGGATATATGAATGGCTTGAGTAAAATTTTACTTGCACTTGATGATAGCAATAGGAGTCTTCCACACCATTGGTTTAATGGAACAGACAAAGATAATTTAGTCAATATGTTGAAAGTACATGGTTTGATTTACAAAGAAAGAAAAATTATTTAATCTGTTGATTTGAAAAACAAAACCTTGAACAAAGGAAAATAAAGAGTGTTATCAAAAATAGAGTGAGAACAAGTTGAGGTAGAATCTTCAAGTCATAAGAATGCTTCATATACAATTGGAATTTGATAGTTGAGATCGTTAAACTCTGAATTCCTACATGAAGTGGAATGTATGGCTAGCTCCTTTGCACAACACTTAAACAAAAGTGTGAGCATATAAACAAAAGAGAAGAAAATAAAGAAGAAAAAGAGCGAATGTGCAAAGAGAAAATAGGCATACACCACTATATTGTAGTATGACAAAGAGACACTTTTGAGATTTTGAATCCCAAGTAAATATGTTAATCCTAAAAACTTGGGACTACCTCGCTAACTCATTTGGTTGAACCGGATACTTTTACATTATGTTGAGATTCATCTTTCGTGAACTATTGATCACTAAGGTATGGAAGCCTGCTAATACTATTCAGATTGTTTGAGTAAGGTACTATTCATGAACTTGTTCCTATGTATCGTATATGATAAAAACATGTTGCAACCGCCTCATTTATTTTATCGACTCAGCTTCATGAATATGAGGATCACATCCATTAAGATAATCTTGCTCAGGACGATCAAGAGTCTAAGCTTGGGGAAGTTGATGAGTGCATATTTGCATCATGTTTTATATTGTTATTTTGCATTGTAGATGCAGGATCTTAGTATTTTACGGTGCTCCCGTGCACATTTTATGTTTGTTTTCACTAGGATCAGGACAGATGATGGATACAATGGACACAATTCTTGAAGTAGTTGTACTAAGGAGAAAATGAGTCAAAAACAACGGAAACCGCTTATTTGGGAAATATTAATAATACCAGAAGAAAACCCAGAGCGATCAAGGGAGACAAACGGTTTAACGACCAACTACATGGCAGGAATAAATTTTTCGGCCGTATAGTTCGCCCTATATAGTTGGCGCCGCCACCTCCTCCTCAAATAGTTTCACCCCGTGCAACTAGGCCGAAGAGATGACATACAAAACACCCAGAAATCACAGAAACCTCACCTCCAGAAGGCATCTGGAGGAGGAACTCGTCCACCGGGGGTCCATCTTTGCCCTGCGCAGATCCAGGAGGCTAAGGCATCGATCTTCATCATCCACCGCTGCATCACCACCATCTCCATCCATCCCATCTACATCTTGTCTAGATCTTGTTGTAATTTCTATACTCGTTGTGGATTTATACAAGTACTATTCATCTATGATAGATTCCATTGTTATTGCCATGATGTTGATTGCCTCCATGTCTGAGTAGATCATTTAGTTCTTGGGGAGATGGAGAAACCCTAGTATGATATTGAAATAAGATAAAGTTTATTATGATATTCATCGCTGTGACCATGTGTTAGATTGTCTTCATCTTGATGTTGAGAGAAGTCGACCTCTCAATATTTTCCTCTCATGGGGTCTTGATGGAGGGAACTACTTGTCAGTAGACAGAGGTGCGTTAGCACTTACCGTGACTGATACATTGCAAATGTATCTATAATTTTTGATGTTCCATGCTTGGTTTTATCTACTTTCTTGTGTTTTGTCCGCACTTTGCAGTACTTTTCATATGATTTCTTGGACTAACCTATTAACAAGAGCCATAGTGCCAGCTGCCTATTTTCTGCTGTTTTTGGTTCCAGGAAGTCAGAAAATGAATATTCTCGGAATTGGACGGGACAAAAGCCAAAGTCACAATTTTACCGGAAGACATCTAGAGCCAGAATAAGAGACGGAGAGGGACTGGGGCCTGGCCACACCACCTAGCCATGGCCAGGCTGGACAGCGCCAGGGGTGGTCTGCCGCCTGTGCACCCTCGGCCTCTCCTTCCGCCTATATATTGCCTCTGATACGGAAACCCTAAGTACCCGATCAAAAATCCACGAAAGAGTCTATAGGCGCCGTCATCTCCATCCCTAGATCGGGAGGGATCTGAAGCTCTTCCCGGCACCCTGTCGAAGAGGGGAATTCACCCTGGAGGCCTTCTTCATCACCATGCAAGCCTCCGGTGTGATGCGTGAGTTGTTCCTCTCTGGACTACGGGTCCATGTAGTAGCTAGATGGCTGGTTCTCCTCCTTTGTGCTTTCATGTCTAGATGTTGTGAGCTCCGTTCATGATCAAGATCATCTATTTGTAATTCTGCATGTTGTGTTTGCGAGGATCCGATGGATATTGAGATGTATTTCAGATTGATTATTGATTATATCAAGTCTTTGTTATTTGTGATCTTGCATGCTTTCTGTTGTTAGTAGCTATCTTGGCCAAGTAGATGCTAGCAACTCCAAGAGTTAGTATTTATGCTCGATAGTGGGTTCATGCCTCTGGTAATCTAGGGAAGTGACAGAAATCTCTAAGGTACTAGATGTACTGTTGCTACTAGGGAGAAAACAACAATCCTTTGTTCATAGAACAATCATATTGTTTACTTTACACGCAATTCGTAAAGCAATAATCTGTTGCTTGCAACTTAATACTGGCGGGGGTTCGAAAGATAACCTGAAGGTGGATTATTAGTCATAGATGTAGTTGGATGACGGTCTATGTATAATGTTGTAATGCCCAATCAAGTCTCAAAGGAGTCAAGATGATTAGTATATGCTTGTATGCTTTCTCGATGTCTGTCAATTGCCCCGCTGTAATTTGTTCACCCAACATGTTATCTATCTTAAGGAGAGCCACCTCTAGTGAACTATGGACCCCGGTCCTTTCTTTTACATACAATCTACAAACTATTTACTACTTTGTGTTTACTTTCTACAAACTATTACTTCCTTCCATTCGATACATTTAATAATTTGTTTTCAGCAAAACTGGTGAGATTGACAACCTCATCGCAAGTTGGGGGCAAAGTTCTGTGGTTGTGTTGTGCAGGTCTCTACGTTGCTTCTGGCACCGGTAGTGCGCCCTGATACATTGCAAATGTATCTATAATTTTTGATGTTCCATGCTTGGTTTTATCTACTTTCTTGTGTTTTGTCCACACTTTGGAGTTCTTTTGATATGATTTCTTGGAGTAACCTATTAACAAGAGCCACAGTGCCAGCTACCTGTTTTCTGCTGTTTTTGGTTCCAGGAAAGTTAGAAAATGAATATTCTCGGAATTGGAAGGGACAAAAGCCAAAGTCGCTATTTTACCGGAAGGCATCTGGAGCCAGAATACGGGACAGAGAAGGGCTGGGGCCTGGCCAGACCACCTGGCCGCGCGGCCAGGCCTGGCCCGCGCTAGGGGGTGGTCTAGCTGACCCCAACACCCCCTCGGCCTCTCCTTCTGCCTATATATTGCCTCTGATACCAAAACCGTGAGTACCCGATCAAAAAATCCAAGAAAGAGTCTGTAGCCGCCGTCATCTCCATCCCTAGATCGGGAGGGATCTGAAGCTCTTCCCGGCACCCTGCCGGAGAGGGGAATTCACCCTGGAGGCCTTCTTCATCATCATGCAGGCCTCCGGTGTGATGCGTGAGTAGTTCATCTCTGGACTATGGGTCCATGTAGTAGCTAGATGGCTGGTTCTCCTCCTTTGTGCTTTCATGTCTAGATCTTGTGAGCTCCGTTCTCGATCAAGATCATCTATTTGTAATTCTGCATGTTGTGTTTGCGGGGATCCGATGGATATTGAGATGCTATTTCAGATTGATTATTGATTCTATCATGTCTTTGTTATTTGTGATCTTGCATGCTTTCCGTTGTTAGTAGCTATCTTGGCCAAGTAGATGCTAGCAACTCCAAGAGTTAGTATTTATGCTCGATAGTGGGTTCATGCCTCTGGTAATCTAGGGAAGTGATAGAAATCTCTAAGGTACTAGATGTGCTGTTGCTACTAGGGAGAAAACAACAATCCTTTGTTCATAGAACAATCGTATTGTTTACTTTAGATGCAATTCGTAAAGCAATAATTTTATGCTTGCAACTTAATACTGGCGGGGGTTCGGATGATAACCTGAAGGTGGATTATTAGTCATAGAGGCAGTTGGATGGCGGTCTATGTATAATGTTGTAATGCCCAATCAAGTCTCAAAGAGTGAAGATGATTATTATATGCTTGTATGCTTTCTCGATGTTTGTCAATTGCCCCACTGTAATTTGTTCACCCAACATGTTATCTATCTTAAGGAGAGCCACCTCTAGTGAACTATGGACCCCGGTCCTTTCTTTTACCATCAATCTACAAATTGTTTACTACTTTGTGTTTACTTTCTGCAAACTATTACTTCCTTTCATTCGATATATTTAATCCTTTGTTTTCAGCAAAACCGGTGAGATTGACAACCTCATCGCAAGTTGGGGACAGAGTTCTGTGGTTGTGTTGTGCAGGTATCCACGTTGCTACTAGCACCGGTAGTACGCCCTGCCAAGGCTCACTAGCAACACCTTTGTGGTGTTTCCTTGCTCCTACTGGTTCGATAACCTTTGTTTCATTACTGAGGGAAACTTACTTCTATGCCCATTATACCTTCCTCTTGGGGTTCCCCAACGAGCTCATCAATCACGAGCCATCAAAGTATTTTTCTGGCGCCATTGCCGGGAGTCAAGGACATCTTCGCAAGGGGAGTCCCTCATAACCAATCTCTTTACTTTGTTATTTTTGTTTTGCTTTGTTTGCTTGTTCCTTTATCAAAAACACAAAAAAATAGTTTTACAAGTTTTCTTTCTTTATTAAAAACACAAAAAAATTAAGTCTCCTTTAGTTGTTACCTCTTCCTTAGCTCACCATGTTGATCCCTAAATTCACCCTGAAAGACCTTTCAATAGGGAGTGGTTCTATAATTGGAAAAGATAATATTGAAGAATTCTTTAATTATGTTAGTAAACATGAGGATATTGAGGATAGATCCCTTGCAGAACTTGCTCCAAGCTATGAGATTGCTGCAACTTCTTTAGTTCACATGTTGGAAGCTAGGTTTGTTAACCTTAAACCCTTGATGCAAGTAATGTTTCTTAAACTTAAAGAAATTGAGGACCCTGAAAAGAGGGATTTCATTCTAGAAACTTTGTTTACGGAGTTCTATGATGTTGCCAAAGAAGCTAGAAAAGTCTTTGAACGCATTAATATGCTAGGCTCATGCGTAGATGTTGTTGGTACACGAGAAAAGATGAACAAAACTAAACCTAATGGGGAGGAAACTAAGATACCAATACCCTTTAAACTGGTAGCAATACATGAATCCATAGAAAAGAATCTTGATTGGATTGTTCCTGAGAACCCTTTTGATGAAAATAGTGAACCTAAGAGCATTGAGAGAGGATCCTCTAGAACTTATTTGGATTATATAACTTGCCTTGTTGAAGATATTTATGGTATTAATCTTAATGCTTCTTCATTTGAGAACACTTGATTCTTCCTTGCTTCTTATGCCTAACTTAAAGGCGTTAAAGAAAAGTACTTATTGGGAGATAACCCAAAAGTTTTAGATGAGTCTTGGAAGTTATTACTTCAGTAATAACCGATCCTTATCCTTTTTATTTGCTTTTTGTGCCAAGAGTAACCTCTAATAAGAGAGAAGTAATGATTGGGAAAGTTGTTGTCCCGAAACAGATTTCTATGCTTCACCATAAAAATTCGTATAAAATCTCTGTATATCCTTTTGAGGCGTGAATTTTTTGTGATTCTGCCCCAGTTTATTATCTAACTTTCATTAGTTCCACACGTTTTTATTTGAGCAACAGAAGGTCTTCGAAAAAATTCGTCTTTACCTGCTGGTCTGTTTTGACAGATTTCTGCCATTTTTTGCATTTGCTTCTTGTTGGTTCCTTTTTGAGTTCTTTTGGGGAATTGAGATTTTTGAGGGAAGTGCTATAGTATCTAGTGTTCTAATGGAAGTTTATTTGGTGTTAGAAGTGAACCTTAAGACCTATTATGTTGAGTGCACTAATGTTGCTAATAAAGATTGTGTGAAGTTTTGTATGAAGGAAAAATTTCAGGTGTATGGAAGGAATGAGTAATGAGATGAAGGATGGACTAAAGCTCAAGCTTGGGGATTCAACGTGTGTCACCCCAAGAAATATCCAAGAAGTACAAACATCAAAGCTTGGGGATGCCCAAGGCATCCCCTTCTTCATCAATAAAAATCCCAGGTTTTCTTCCAAACGCTTCATTTTTATTGTTTCATGCACAGTTGTGTTGTTCTTGGAGCGTCTTCTTTTTCGTTTTCGTTTTGCTTTTTCGTTTGCTTTGTTTTCTTAGTTTTCTAAATAAATTGGTTGGACCCCCTCTTTCATACATTGGTTTTCAAATAGTTTGGTTTGGTTTGGAAAAGAGTAGGAAAGTTCATGCTTAAGTGGTAAAGAGAGCTTGTTTTTGACTGTGGCCTATGCTTTGTCATGCCATGCTTGATATTGTTTTGGCTTTATGCTTAGTATTCTTTGCTGTAGCATGACTTGTTATAAACAATTGAGATTGCTTAATGTCCCTTGGATGAATCATGGGTTGTTTTAGCATATTAAAGCATAGTATAGTGGTATTCTCCTTTGATGCTTTATTTGTGTTGACTTGGCGCATGCTCACACCATGTTATGACTATCTCAAGTCACCATAGCCTTTATAATCCTTTAGTTTTCAACTTGTAGTATCACTTTATGATTTGATCAATGATGTTTTGTCGTTCTGCATGATTATGGCCATTATTGCTCTCTTAGTTTGTCACTCCCAGTCTTTTGCTAGACTCCACAACCAAGTATGAGTTCCACTCATGCATCCAACTCCCTAAACCAAGTTATTCCAAAGAGTCCACAATACCTACCTACTAGCATATGCTATTCCAAGTATATTCATGTTTTTATATACCTTCCAAATTAAACTTGTTATGAGAAAACTAGTGATTAAAGCTCTCACGAACTTGATGGCACACTTTACTTTTCTTGCCCTTAATAAACTTGAACCATTGTGTCGTCTATGTTGTATATGCTTGCACTTATATGTTGGGGATTAGCAGAACCATGCTGTCATGGGGAACGCTTTCAACATTGCACTTGGTACTTTGTACCTAGTTGATTTCATGCTCTTTTGTCTATGGATGTCGTCGGTGTGAAATGAAAGGGGAACTTGTAAGTCCATGGAGTTATGTATATGTGTTAGAGAAACGCCTGGGCCGCTGGTCTAATCCATGCTGACATGGTGGAAACCTGCAGCGTAACCATAATGAGTTGTCTATGAAGCAAAAAAAAGAGTCAGATATTGAGAAAAAAGAGAAAAAGAAAAGAGAAAAAAAGAGATATATGAAAAGAGGAAAGAGAGAAAAAAGCACCATATTTCCATGGAAAATAAGAAGATTGCTGAGATGCTCGTTGTCTGCTTGCCTTGTCATTTTGATATGGGGATTCTTCCTTATCATCGGGCAAGGGGTACCCCGTTGGCGGTTCTCTATGATACACATGTACTTATGATGACAAGAACTTACTGGTGACTAAACTTGAGTAGCATGAGGAGCGACCCTCGTATTCAAGGGACATGAGATTTCCAACTTATACTTTGTCAAGCATATACTCCATAGTTTGTTCACTTTAACCTTAATCACTTCAAGATGCTTATGATAGGGGCAATGAGAGCTGAAAGCTATTAAGTACCATAATTTTTGGAAGCTCTTTATGAAATTTGAATCCCTACTTCCTTCTGTGAAGGCCTTTCTTTTTTACTTTTATGTTGAGTCTCCACCTTCTATCTTTATGCACCTACTTTGAGAGCATAGTGGCCATTCTTAGTTCTATGTGCATTGTCCCAAGACTTGTTGATTGATGCATAACTTGATATTGCTTGTTTTAAACTATTTGTATCTAGTCACTCTTATGAACTTTGAAGGTGTCCTATGCATTTATATTTGCTACTCTATGAGGGGCAAGCAGAATATGATTATGCTATGTTTTCTTTATGTGAAACAAACAAACTTCTTGCAAAGCATTGTTATTCATGAATCTTTTGTTTGTGCCTTTTCATGTTGCATCATAGTTTCTTTGCCTTATTGCTAGAACTTTGTATTTCATGTTATGATTGAAGTACTATGATCCCATCTTTGAATGTTTTACAAATACTTTGATCAAGTTTATGATGGTGCATGTCACCTCAAAAATTATTCTTTCTTTTTATCACTTACCTACTTGAGGACGAGCAGGAGTTAAGCTTGGGGATGTTGATACATTGCAAATGTATCTATAATTTTTTATGTTCCATGCTTGGTTTTATCTACTTTCTTGTGTTTTGTCCACACTTTGGAGTACTTTTCATATGATTTCTTGGACTAACCTATTAACAAGAGCCACAGTGCCAGCTGCCTGTTTTCTACTTTTTTTGGTTCTAGGAAAGTCAGAAAATGAATAATCTCTGAATTGGATGGGACAAAAGCCAAAGTCGCTATTTTACCGGAAGGCATCTGGAGCCAGAATACGAGACGGAAAAGGGCTGGGGCCTGGCCAAACCACCTGGCCACGCGACCAGGCCTAGCCCGCGCCAGGGGGTGGTCTGGCCGACCCCAGCACCCCCTTGGCCTCTCCTTCCGCCTATATATTGCCTCCGATACCAAAACCCTGAGTAGCCGATCAGAAATCCATGAAAGAGTCTGTAGCCGCCGTCATCTCCATCCCTAGATCGGGAGGGATACGAAGCTCTTCCCGCCATCCTGCCGGAGATGGGAATTCACCCTGGAGGCCTTCTTCATCATCATGCAAGCCTCCGGTGTGATGCGTGAGTAGTTCATCTCTGGACTACGGGTCCATGTAGTAGCTAGATGGCTGGTTCTCCTCCTTTGTGCTTTCATGTCTAGATCTTGTGAGCTCCGTTCATGATCAAGATCATCTATTTGTAATTCTGCATGTTGTGTTTGCGGGGATCCGATGGATATTGAGATGCTATTTCAGATTGATTATTGATTCTATCATGTCTTTGTTATTTGTGATGTTGCATGCTTTCCGTTGTTAGTAGCTATCTTGGCCAAGTAGATGCTAGCAACTCCACGAGTTAGTACTTTTGCTCGATAGTGGGTTCATGCCTCTAGTAATCTGGGGAAGTGATAGAAATCTCTAAGGTACTAGATGTGCTGTTGCTACTAGGGAGAAAACAATAATCCTTTGTTCATAGAACAATCGTATTGTTTACTTTACACGCAATTCGTAAAGCAATAATCTGTTGCTTGCAACTTAATACTGGAGGGGGTTCGAATGATAACCTGAAGGTGGATTATTAGTCATAGATGAAGTTGGATGGCGATCTATGTATAATGTTGTAATGCCTAATCAAGTCTCAAAGGAGTCAAGATGATTAGTATATGCTTGTATGCTTTCTCGATGTTTGTCAATTGCCCCGCTGTAATTTGTTCACCCAGCATGTTATCTATCTTAAGGAGAGCCACCTCTAGTGAACTATGGACCCCGGTCCTTTCTTTTACCATAAATCTACAAACTGTTTATTGCTTTGTGCTTACTTTCTGCAAACTATTACTTCCTTCCATTCGATACGTTTAATCCTTTGTTTTCAGAAAAACCGGTGAGATTGACAACCTCATCGCAAGTTGGGGACAGAGTTCTATGGTTGTGTTGTGCAGATCTCCACGTTGCTACTAGCACCGGCACTACAAGAAATGTGCTAACTTGTGACCCCAAATATTGGTCACTGAAAGGTCATAGTAATCCATCTACGACCTTTCTACGACCAAAAACACTAGGTCACATACCGAGGGTCAGTATAGACAGCTAATGACCTTTTTTCCTAAATTGGTCATGGACGACTATGACCAATATAGATGGTCATAGTGTCCATGACCAAAATTTTGGTCATGGCGTTCTGGCATGTCCACGTAAGCCAATCCTACGTGGAATCTGACGTGGCAGTTAATTCAGCCTAGTCCAATTTTGCCTTTAAATGGGCCTAGCCCAAAATTTCGGCCTTTTTAACTTCCTGGACCAGAGCCTATTTATAGTAGAATTTATTATGGGCTTTGACTTAAGCAGCATATTTTGTTGGGCCATGGCCTTTTAACAATCCATAATTATTAAGCCTTTTCGTTCTACTTTTTCTTAAATGTTTTTGTCAAGTTCTCATTAACCGCTAGCCATGTTTCAATTTCCACATTATGCCAACAAATAAATAATATTGCAGTGAAAACAGAAAACAAATTAATATTTTCAAATCCACAGGCCAAATCTGGCAAACGGTATAATCTTTACATAGTAATGAATATTTTCAAATCCACAGGCCAAATCTGGCGGCAGTATAATATTTACAAAGTAATGAATATTTTCAAATCACGGATACTATTACAACATATAACCAGCTCTTTGTTGAATGGGGCTGCTGGCTCCTTCACACTTCCAGGTCAACCGTGTGTCTACTTTCTTCTCTACAACAGCAAGCATGATCTCATACAACTGACTGCAAAGGAAAATACTCATTGATTCAGGCGTGTAGATATATTCTAGTGTCGATGTAAGAAACCTATATATGAGGGAGATTTGAGGAAACTTGGTGAGTTATTTGCTACCATGTGAGTTACAGGAATATGCATGGACCTTCTTCAACCTTTTTATACCAATCTACTGGTCATAACATTGAAATTAAAAAATGGCTTTCTAATATGACACTGAGAATGTAGAGCGCACAACAAACCTCACAAATATCAACAGTATGAAAAGCAAATACACGGAGTAATTCTTTTTGGGAGAACTATATAGAGTAGTTCTTTTTTATAGCAGAACAGATGCTTTTTTTCCATTCAGGCATAATTAACTCAAGTAAAATAGATATTAAATCAAAAAATCAGTCTACAATATTAGACATGCACTTCAACATTAGTGAGCGGAACTCACTGGAGCAACATAGAGCATGTTTATTTTTCATTCTGCTACACATGCCTTACTACACATATTTTTATTTTTATTCTACTTAGCATGTTGCAGCACCATAGTTCTAAGATGCAGCAACCTGGTATTGTAAACTGACAGTAGGAGCTAGGTAAATTTGTTTCAAATTCAGTTGTACCTTCAAGAACAAAAACTCCTCCAGCTTGCAATTCTCTTGTGTCGCGCTGGCATACTTCTCCTAAAAAGAAACCCACAACAGTGGCACCAACATGATCAAGTGGAGAAAGCAAATCAACCAGGAAGACAGAATATGAATTTTCAGATTTAACTTGGCAAACATTTAGCAAGATAACTAGATAATCATTATGAATTTAAACATAGGAGATGCCCAAATTAGTGGGGTGTAGGTGTACCTCAAAGGACAAAACCTTCTTCTCTAGATTTCCATTAGCCTTCACCATACATCCATAATTGTCCTGCAAAAAAGATTATTTGAAACAAATTTACCCAGCTGTTAGGACAAGCATTTCTACTACATGCAAGAATCTAGATATTAACATGATGATAATACATCAGATTATTTGATGTCCACCAATAACATTGATGCCAACAGTTCCTCATACAAGTCCCAGCACTGGAGGTCATTTTTACTCTACTTAGCATGCTGTAGCACTGTAGTTCTAATATCAATCTAAAATCACACAAGAGACATGATTTGGTCCCTCGGAAACTAAAACTTGGGCTCTCTAACCGGCACTGGCCTAGCTGTTTAATTCTGTATCACCAACCCATAACATGGCATGAATACAAATCACTGAACTACGGGATGAGATCGAGACTGACAACCCATCAGCCCGAGAGAGGAAGGGGAAACAAAATTACAGCAACGGGTCAAGAACTTCTACTTCTTACCACCGGCCTTGCCAACCTGCGAGTCACCACCAAAACACTGAACCCAGATCAGAACACAACAATAATACTGCAATAACACCACGCATGAGCACATTTAACCCAGACAACCATCACCATTCATTCATTCATCCATCCATTGATCCGTATTAATCAGAGCCACATGAACACCCCACCAACCCAATAAAGATGCTTTCATTTGGTCACAATAGTGAGCAAAGAATGAACCAGAGATCCATGTAAGTTGCAACTAGAGATATTAAAACCACTTGCTCAAATTGATCCTATTATTAAGCATAAGAGCACCACCTTCCAAAAAAGAAAAACTCTTTTTTCAAGTGTCCAGCAGGGCAGGTCATCCATATCTGTGTTCATAATATATCTGAAAACCTTGTGAAATTGGCACATTTACAAGTGCTCCGTGTCTAAGTGTGTTACCGTGTGTTAAGAGAAAACACTTTGGAACTGCAGATCTTATTTAAACATGAATTTAATGAATACTGATAATATAATTACACATATACTAAATAACATAGTCATATGTTCCTCCCAGCATGCACATTTCACAATAATTACACATATACTACTGCTAGAGCATTAAAAGGCTAGGTAGCTGGAGCAGATCGAAGAGGATGAGTAGTTGGAGGTGAGAAGTAGGACCTATGTCATGGCGGGAGGCGAGGTGGTCGGAGTTGACGGGCAGCTGCGATGGAGATGTGTCCTAACGTGGGATTGAGGATGCGAAGAAGGAGGGCGGCGCTGGATCTCGAGGCCACAGGTGCGAGGAGCCTGGCGGCGGCAAAGGAAGCGACCACCTCCGTCCCACTATCTCTCGCCAGATCTTGTAGTCGCCGGTGGCCTCATGCCAGTTCTGAATATAGTACAGATCAGGAATAGAAGCATATACATAGCATTAACCTACCAGACATGTTTTTATCCAGCTAAATAGAGCAACCAAACAACACAATAGCCAAAAACACAGCAACGTAAACAAGTTTGCATTTATCAGGAACAAAACTACAACATAGGTATCTGTAGCATAAGCAAATAATTAGCTTGAAGCAAATATCAAGAAAAGAGCATAAAAGAATACAAAAAATTTGCCAAGTACTAATAGGATGGTAAAATCATCGATCCCTAGATTAGCTCGTGCCATAAAACCTCCACATGACATAACTACAACAATCTTTGACGACGCTTGCTCGTGAGTATGCCCTGCACTCCCGCCAGGGGCAGCGGCCAGACAAGCTTCACATGCCGCTCCCTAAACTCCCTCCTGGTCTTGGTCCGAGGTATGAGCATCGCTTTGCCCCTAAACATGTCTTGCGTATAGAAAAAAGCTAAGAATTTAGTGTGCATACAAACTAAAGCAAAAGTGTTATGCTCTTCTCTAGTTCAAAGAGAAAGATTCAGGCACTACTTAAAGTTATGATGGCTACCATACACAAGCAGCATAAAAAGTGGACATATAACCGAGAAAGAATCCTAACAGATAGTTTGCTACGACCATCACATTTTGACGGTGCTTGCCCGTGAGTACACACTACAGATTATGTACTGGTACAATGGTACTTATTGTGTATGTCTTGGCTCCACATGACACCACGCACAGTCTCGGATCAAGCTAATGTACACGACACAAGGCATTATAACACGAACCTGACGATGGCAATGAAACCTATAGCAACGAACTGTACCAGCTAAGATCAGAAAATATACCACGAACACAATTTTTTATCTACAAAGGCATACTAGCTTATTGTCATATAATTGAAACGGCTCCTTGCTTATCTCTGTCATTTTGACATGAACTGAAAACTTCAGATGTTCAAAGAACAGTAAAGACTAATCTTGGCATGGAATAGAGGAGCGAGGCGTGTACCTGGAGGAGGTTGGCGATGGTCTCGACGGTGGTGGTCTTGTTGATGCCGACCTCATAGGAGCGTACGACGAAGCTCTCCTTGTAGGAGAGGACGTCCTCCAGGAGACTCCCCATCTGTAGCCGCAACACCAGGTCCGGCCGCTCCCCTCCCCACATGCCGCCTGACCCCTCTGCAGTTGCCACCACCCTGGCGACCTATGTGACCGCCACCGATGCCACGATGCCTCGTGGGCGGGCACAGCACACCGCCGCCAGGAGCGGAAGGGGCCACGCAGAGAGGTGGGAGGAGAGGGGAAGCTCACCATGCCCGCCGTCGGTTCCTGGTACGAGCTCCTGAACACCATCGCTGTTTCGTCCAATCTCGCAGGCGTCACACGCATCGTAGGGGTTGCCGCTGTCGACTTTTTGTTCGAGCACGCATTACGGGCGCCGCACGCGCGCATCTTCGGCTTATGCGGGCTTCGGGTGAGGGGGGGGCACAGATGAGGAGGGAGGGAGGCAGCTAGGCCTCACGCTACTCCGGTGCTAGAAGCACCGGTCATAGGACTCGGCCTGCTCTCCAGATCTGACGCGACGCGTGGTGGCTCTGTGAACGGAAGTGGGAGCGACGATGTGTGCCGTGGCCTAGTGACCCCTTCATGGTGGGAGATGGGGGATCAGTGGGAGGTGGTAGTGGCGCAGCTACCTAGCGAACTCGGCGGCGGTAGGGGATGAGGGGGAGGGCGGCGAGGCAGTAGAGCGTTCGACCGGTAGGTGGGGATGGTGGGGATGAGATGTGAGTGGATGGGGATGGTCGTGTTGGGTCCGCAGCATAGAAAACAAAAGTTTTCCTATGGTGTGAACTACACGCCAAGATCTATCTACTAGGTACAAAGCAACAGGTGGACATACATCCAATGAGAACTTACCCTCGTAGACAACGAGCTTTGTTAACGAGTAGGAACTCGTGGTTGATGTAGTCATACACTTGCCGATCTCAAGATCGTGTTGAAGTCCAGCAGGTCCGGCTCCAGCACCACCAAGTCCAGCACCGCAAAGCAGCGGTGCATCCGTGATCGCACACACGTCCGGTACCCCGACAACCTCCATCCCTCGCTCCAGCAAAGCAGGAGAAGAAGCAACTCCTTTCCAGATAAAGCCACCGGGAACATGTATCTCGCTAATCCGAGACCATGGGGAAATAATACTAGAGGGGGAGAGAGATCCTTCACAAGGAGGTGTGTGTGATAAGTGACGAGGGGTGGCCTTTTATAGGAGGAGGGGGTGCCCCTCCTTCATGGCCGGCGCATGGAGGGGGTGACCCTTCACCTCCTCCATTCATTTGGTGGTAACCCCTCCACATTCAAATGCCCCTTCACATTCTCTTTTAAAGTGTCCACTTTAAATGCATTAAATTTCTCCAAATTTAATGCTCTCTCATTTAATAAAAGTATTTTATTATTTTTATTCAGAATTTTGTTAATTACTTTAATTAAAAAACATTTACATAAAACCCCCTGCAACATTTCAATATTACATGCAGAACCAATTTCAGCAATTTCACCCGAAACAGTTTCGGTGTCTATTGAAATAATTGCAGCACTTTCTTAAATCTTTATCTGAAACATATTTGCTCCAAATGGTGTCGGTATCCCTCAACTGTGTCACCCTACGGTTCGCGAATAATGCAGACATGATCGAGACCCCTCTCCGATCAATAATCAGCAGCGGGACCTGGAGATCCATACTGACTCCTACACATTCAACGATGACTTCTGTGATCGTGAGAAGCTTTAATGCTAGTAACTAAATCCCTTTGTCCCGTGATATATTACATGTCCGAGATTCGATCATCGGTATCTCCATACCTAGTTTGATCTCGTTACCGACATGCACTCTTTTCTCGTTCCCATGATATAACATTCTAGTGATCACATCACTTGCTTGCAAGCTATTTCAATCTGATATCACCGAGAGGGCCCAGAGTATAGCTATCCGTCATCGGGATTGACAAATTCCACTCTTGATCCATGAGCCTCAACATAACACCTTCGTAGCACTGAACCCATCTTTATAGTCACCCTGTTACGGTGTGACGTTTGATGTTATCAAGATACTTTTCCGGTGTTAGCAATTAACATGATCTCATGGTCTAAGGATAAAGATTACTTCGTATGATGTTATAGCAATATAAACATAATGACTTTGATTGTAATCCTATACTTCGGATGAATGTTCATCACATCATTCCACCAATGTTGTGACCTCGTTATTAACAACATCCAATGTCCATGATCAAGAAACCTTGATCATCTTGTTAATCAACGAGCTAGTCTATAAGAGAGGCATAACTAGGAACCCTTTTTGTTTATTAAACACACATGTATTGAAGTTTCCGATCAATACAATTATAGCATGAAAAATAAACATTTATCATAAACATGGAATAAGATAATAACCACTTTATTATTGCCTCTCGGGCATATTCCCTTCAGCCTCCCACTTGCACTAGAGTCAATAATCTAGTTTGAAAAACTTTGCGTATTGAACACCTATGGCTTTCTGGTGTTTCATATACGCTATTGCTAGTGGTTAACATAATCTCCGGATCTGACAATTTCAGGTCCATGTGTATTTGCATGTCTTTGCGTCTCTACGCATCACTCATTCTCAAATGAGATGGCATTGTATAAATTTGGTCCTTTTGTGAGACCTTTAGTTCGTTCGGCTCAAAATATGTTGATATTATTGTCAAACATTATATCTTCATAGTATTAGCCCACTTTGAACCACACCTAGTTTGATAACAAACTACTTAACACAATTGCCCTCCTTTGCTGCTACTATAGCAGTTATATACTTAGCCTTTTGTTGTAGTATCCGTCACAATATCTCAACTTTGGAACTCATCCAAATCCATCATGGAACATCCTTTCCATTATATTGTGCCACCCATAGTCTAAATTGAGATAAATTTAATTTGTATCTTGTGACAAAACTAGTATCAATGTAACACTTTACAATGAACTACCTTTAACTATTTGTCACTTATACATGATATATTCTTAGTTCTTCCAAAGCTCATAAGAATATCTTTACTATTGTCCAATGATCATCTTATGAATCATTCTGGTATATGCTCATAACATTTAGAGCATAGGACATTCTAGATATATACATATCATGGTATAATCGATCAAAATCTTCATGTGATTTTACTCACCAAGTGTCAAAACACTTGAATCTTGATACAATTCTTTCCATGCAGCAAGAACCTTTCAATATCTCATATATGTATGTCTGGCACAACCATATTTGCGCCTTAATATATCCATATAGATATTGATGCCAAATATTCCTGTTTTGCCCAAGTCTTACATCAAAATCTTATTTTAATGAAATTCTTAACTTGTGTCAATACAAGATACATCATTTCCAATCAACAATATGTCCTCTACATAATGTATTAGAAATATGTCTCTGCGCTCCCACTTAATTTCTTGCAAATGCAAGCATCTTCATCATCTCCGATGAATTTAAACTCTTTTAACAGTTTTATCATGGTGAAGATTCCAACTCCGCTATGCTTACTTCAACTATTGAAGTTTACATGCCCTTTTAGCACCCTTTGAATTAACAAAACCCTTCGGACCATGTCATGTACATGTCCTAGGTTACCGTTCTATTAGAAGAACCTTGTTTTGTTTATTCAACTACCATATACCAAATTATATGTAGTGGTTGCTACATTAATCCGTTAAGACTATATATCGCTATGAAAGATCAAATCTTGTCATAGTCAACTCCTTGAACATTGTCGTAAACTTCTTTCCGACATGTCGACTATTTCATAGATGTTAAACATCCATGTCTTATTTCTTTATAGATCCAAACACGACCGATAGGCTTCACGCCTTTCTAGAGGGTCTTCCATGTTCAGAAACTTGTTTTCTCGTGTATGGATACTATCACGGATTCTATGACTTCTAGTCATTTTATGGAGTCAGGGCCCATCATCGCTTCTTTGCATGTAGTCGGTTCATCGTTGTCAAAACATTAACGACTTGCTTATCAAATCTTACTATTTGATTCTTACCGACCCACACGGTTCTATAGGAACTCTAATCTCCGAGATCACACCTTTTGTAATCACGAGAGCCATGAGCATTGTGGCCGCCACCGGGACACTTTCCGGCGCTGCGCTACTTAGCACATATAGCTAAGGTTCAACAACCTTATCAAAGTTCTATTGTCCTCCGACTTAACTTTTCATGAAAAATTCCTTCTCAAGAAACTTGACGTTCCAAGTAACAAACTCTTTTGTCCTCGGTGTTATGGAGAAATTCCCAACAAATTCTTTGGGATAACCTACAAAGACGTGATTATCCGACTTTTGTTGTAAACATTTTACATATGCATAGCATACCAAAATTTAAGAAAAGACAATTCGGGTTTTATCCCAAACCATAACTCATATGGTGTCATTTCGATGGATCACGATGGTGCTCTTTTCAGTGTAAAAGCGGTAGTCTCTAAAGCTTCAATCCTTAAAACATAATGGCAGTTTTATAAATGACACCCTTGATCTTACCATGTCAAACATGGTTTGATTTTATCTCTCGAATATGCCATACTCCTATGGTTTACCGGGAAACACAAATCATGGAACAATTCCTCAAGTCTTAGGTGTTTTTGCTAAACATGTAACTCAAATATCTTCCTTTATGATCGAATCATAAACTCTTTATTTTCTTGTTACAATAATTTTCCACTTCATCTTGAAAGTCTTTGAACAATTTTCAAATGTTTCATACTTCTTCCTTATTAAGTAAATATACAAACATATTCACTCAAATTTTTTTGGAGAAAGCATATGAAGCAAAAAGATCCATCACATATGGCTACACATAATGGACTATGCACATCAGCATGCACAATTTCCAATAAGCTAGTCATCCGTTCCTCTCTGGCCTATGGATGGAGTTTCAATTATCTTGAGGAAAGTCTCACATGCGTCAATTGATCAAAATCAAAGGATCCAAAAATCCATCAACGTGGAGTTTCTTCATGTTTTCTTTCAAATATAATTTAAATAGCGATGTCACTTCATAAGTGATCTTTCAATCATTTGTCTTGCGACATTTTAGCAATAGTGTTTATGGATGTGATTTCTCCAACTAGACTTGTAAAAGTTCATCCATCCTTTATGGAATACGGTAATTATTTGAACATCCATTGTTCTCATGATACCGGAACAAAATAACAATTATTTAAAAAAATCTTGAAGGCTTGGTTTGATGACAACGGAAAACACAATAACACTTTATTTGTTTTCGATGAACATCATCACTCATTCTCTTGCTGGTTACTTAGGCCATTGTAGTTCATGAATTGCGTTGTCCTGTATGGCACTTCATACCAACCAATTTGGTATCCAATACCTAAGAACCACATTGTTTAACAAGCAAGGAATATAGCCATAACATGTATATCTTCTATATACCTAAGTTGGACATCTCCAACCTTTTATTTTCTGCCAAATATTTTATAGATTCTCTTTCAGCAATTCCTTTTCTTTTAAAAGAATCTATCAACATCAATAGTGGTGTCATCAACATGACACATGGTACAAAGCGTATATAGTCAAATACTAATACCTTTGGACTTGCACTTTGAAGTGGATCACCATCATCAAATGTTTGGTGTTCTTTCAAAAATCCATTCTTTAGTAATCTATTAGTGTAGTAAACATTTTACTTACATCTTCTATTCATCCTTATCATGACAACTTTCATGATCAAGCTACTATAGCATATAAGGAAGAATCGCGAGTATAATATCAGTTCCCAAAACCTTTTTGGTAGATTTGGATGCCTAGCATCTCCATCCTTCACAAATTCTCATACAATATGAGAACATGTATTTTGCTAAATTATACTCTATCATAATGCAACCAAAAACATTGTTTCAGATATCACAATATCTTTCACACATGATGGTTTCTGAAACAATTTTCAGCTCCAATATAATCTTGATATTAAAAAAACTTTTTGAATATCAATAATCATGGAGGCAAACATGATACTTTAGATACTAACATTGGAATTCTTACTCTTGATTTAATACTACTTATTAAACTTCATGGAGTAAATAGAGTTTGTTGAAAGTTTGCAATAGGACTTATAAACTTTAAATTGACATTCAAAACAATACGATACCAGTTCGTAAAGTAAATATCCAGAATTCTATAGTTCTATTATCTCAAATAAAAAAGTAAGCATAAGGTAGAAAACGAATGCCAATGACTACAACAAACTATACAAATTCACTTTGATTTAATTTATGACAAATTTGGTTCGACTAATCCAAATTAGAAATGAACTCCCACTCAAAAACGACATCCTCGTGTCTTTTTGGTGATTACATGAACCAAATCCACTACACCAAGTCGGATCATCACGTGAGTTGATGTAGCTTCAAAGGCGAGCATCTATATGGGCATCATATCAACTATATGACTCATGCTTAACCTTTCGGTCCGTGTTCCGAGGCCATGTCTGTACATGCTAGGCTCGCCAAGTAAGAACCTTAGTACTCGCATGTGTAAAACTGTCTTACACCCATTTGTATGAAAGCGTAGAGTCGAGTACACCCGATCATCATGTGATGTCTCGAAATACGATCCACAAAACGGTGCATACTTAAGGAAGAACACATTTTTATCTTGATATCTAAAAGAGGGATCATCTTACAATGCTACAGAAAGCGCCAAACTAGCAGTATAAGATGCTAACATCTAATGTGTAAAGTGAGATCATATGGTCCATGCATTTGATCTCTATCACTTGCATCGTGGTATGATCTCTATCATTCCTTTGTGTGTAAGGCCAAGGTCTATGGAACTTACACGTTGAGTGTGTTGTAAGAGTATCTATCATACATCTACTTACAACAATACCATATCAATACACTAGCCCAGCAACGATCTAAACTAGACGCCTCTAATTTATCAATTGCAAGTTTTACGTGGCTTAGGGCTTTCGGAGATAGAACCGTTCTTACCTACGAACATGAACCACAACGAGGAGAACTAAGTTATTAGCAACTCGTTGTAAATCAGATATTGACTATAGTAGGAGAGACAAACACCCGCCAGCCACTTATGCAAAACAAGTTGCATGTCAGTTGTGGAACCGGTCTCATGTACGATGACATGTAAGGTTGGTCCAGGCCGCTTCATCCAACTATGCCACCAATATCTAAAATACATAGAAGATGCAATAACATGATCATCATCGCCCACATATCAACATATGTGTACTACCCGTGCTAAGCACCTACGCATAGATCAGGCTCTGATACCACTGTTGGGACCGCAGCATAGAAAACAAAAATTTTCCTACGGTGTGAACTACATGCCAAGATCTATCTACTAGGTACAAAGCAACGGGTGGACATACATCCAATGAGAACTTACCCTCGTAGACAATGAGCTTTGTTAACGAGTAGGAACTCGTGGTTGATGTAGTCGTACACTTGCCGATCTCAAGATCGGGATGAAGTCCAGCAGGTCCGGCTCCAGCACCACCAAGTCCAGCACCGCAAAGCAGCGGTGCATCCGTGATCGCACACACGTCCGGTACCCCGACAACCTCCATCCCTCGCTCCAGCAAAGCAGCGGAAGCAGCAACTCCTTTCCAGATAAAGCCACCGGGAACATGTATCTCGCTAATCCGAGACCATGGGGAAATAATACTAGAGGGGGAGAGAGATCCTTCACAAGGAGGTGTGTGAGAAGTGAGGAGGGGTGGCCTTTTATAGGAGGAGGGGGGTGCCCCTCCTTCATGGCCGGCGCATGGAGGGGGTGACCCTTCACCTCCTCCATTCATGTGGTGGTAACCCCCTCCACATTAAAATGCCCCTTCACATTCTCTTTTAAAGTCTCCACTTTAAATGCATTAAATTTCTCCAAATTTAATGCTCTCTCATTTAATAAAACTATTTTATTATTTTTATTCACAATTTTGTTAATTACTTTAATTAACAAACATGCACATAAAACCCCCTACAACAATTCAATATTACATGCAGAACCAATTTCAGCAATTTCACCCGAAACAATTTTGGTGTCTATTGAAATAATTCCAGCGCTTTCTTAAATCTTTATCTGAAACATATTTGCTCCAAATGGTGTCGGTATCCCTTAAGTGTGTCACCCTACGGTTCGCGAATAATGCAGACATGATCGAGACCCCTCTCCGATCAATAATCAGCAGCAGGACCTGGAGATCCATACTGACTCCTACACATTCAATGATGAATTCTATGATCGTGAGAACCTTTAACGCTAGTAACTAAATCCCTTTTTCCCGCGATATATTACATGTCCGAGATTCGATCATCGGTATCTCCATACCTAGTTTGATCTCGTTACCGACATGCACTCTTTTCTTGTTCCCGTGATATAACATTCTAGTGATCACATCACTTGCTTGCAAGCTATTTCAATGTGATATCACCGAGAGGGCCCAGAGTATATCTATCTGTCATCGGGATTGACAAATTCCACTCTTGATCCATGAGCCTCAACATAACACCTTCGTAGAACTGAACCCATCTTTATAGTCACCCTGTTACGGTGTGACGTTTGATGTTATCAAAATACTTTTCCGGTGTTAGCAATTAACATGATCTCATGGTCTAAGGATAAAGATTACTTCGTATGATGTTATAGCAATATAAACATAATGACTTTGATCGTAATGCTATACTTTGGATGAATGTTCATCACATCATTCCACCAATGTTGTGACCTCATTATTAACAACATCCAATGTCCATGATCAGGAAACCTTGATCATCTTGTTAATCAACGAGCTAGTCTATAAGAGAGGCATAACTAGGAACCCTTTTTGTTTATTAAACACACATGTATTGACGTTTCCGATCAATACAATTATAGCATGCAAAATAAACATTTATCATAAACATGGAATAAGATAATAACCACTTTATTATTGCCTCTCGGGCATATTCCCTTCAGGTCGGATTGTCCAAAATGCCTATTTCTTTTTCAATTTTGGTGGGGTATTTCGGTCTTTTTCTTTTTTCCCTATTTCCGAAATTTGAGGGGAGGAGGCGGGAGGTGAAGGTGGGAGGCAAAGGCGGGGGGATTTTGGCACTTACGAAAATTTCACAAACGTTTTGGCAATTTGGAAAAATATCTGAGAAGGATTTAGAAGGATTTTGGCATTTTCCATTGTAGAGTTTATCTAAATTAGCTCATATTTTGCACACAAATGTATCTTGGCATGACACACAAATATTGTCTCACGAAGTTTTCCTTTTCGTGGTAAAAAAAGGCATTTTTCATTTTCTGAGTGTAAAAACGGGGAGTTTTGTGAAACAACCACCGAATAAAAGTTACAAAATGTTATCGCCCTATTTTTCAAAAATACTAAATCATATTACATGGCCAATGTCCCAATGGCGGTATCTTAAACCTTTCCATCCACCTCTCGTGAAAAAGATAAATTTCTACCAAATCGGTAGAAAGTTTTTCAGATTTGAACTATAGGTACATGATCTAATGCTGATGATTTTTATCAAAAATCATTTTTAGACTCACAATATGATGTTTATTCAAAGATCCAATGCAAGTATAACTTGACACTTGGATATGACACATATGCAAACACGTCAGCGAAAGTTGACACATTGACGCGACACCTAGATCAACCTGCTGAGGTGGCCATCATTCTTTTCTATGTAATCAAGAATAACACACACGACCATTTAAATTGGTCGTAGTTGCCCAAAATTAAGGTCACAGACCAGTTATGTCTATGTTATGACCAATTGATGTAAGCAAGTTATGACCTTCCTGACAAAAAAGGTCGTAATTTTTTAGGGTTTGTACCCTCCCAAGTGGTCTACGACCAGTTGGTTCGAAATGGTCATAGATCTATGACCAAAAAACCTAGGGTCGTTAAGAAAAGGTC
Source organism: Avena insularis (assembly GCA_023614405.1). NCBI lineage: Eukaryota > Viridiplantae > Streptophyta > Magnoliopsida > Poales > Poaceae > Avena > Avena insularis. Next base: position 426,346,735 of record CM042686.1, on the reverse strand, counting down.
ACTAGTCAACACATTTCTTGTAGTGTGGTAGTGCGCCCTGTCAAGGCTCAGCTAGCAACACCTTTGGGGTGTTTCCTTGCTCCTACTAGTTCGATAACCTTGGTTTCATAACTGAGGGAAACTTACTTATGTGCTCATCATACCTTCCTCTTGGGGTTCCCTAATAAGCTCATCAATCACGAGCCATCACGCCCTGCCAACGTTCAGCTAGCTACACCTTTGGGGTGTTTCCTTGGTCCTACTGGATTGATAACCTTGGTTTCGTACTAAGGGAAAACTTGTTGTTGTGCTCATCATACCTTCCTCTTGGGGTTCCCCAACGAGCTCGATATATTTTGGGCCATCAAGCTCTTTTTCTAGCGCCGTTGCCGAGGAGTCAAGGACATCTTCACAAGGGGAGTCCCTCATAACCAATCTCTTTACTTTGTTATTTTTGTTTTGCTTAGTTTCCTTTTGCTTTGTTTGCTTGTTTCTTTATCAAAAACACAAAAAATAGTTTTACAAGTTTGCTTTCTTTATTAAAAACACATAAAAATGACTACTCTTGAAAACACTAAGTTGTGTGACTTCACTAGCACCAACAACAATGATTTTATGACCACACCTATTGCTCCACCTGTGCCTGAAGCTACTTTCTTTGAGATAAAACCTGCTTTTTACTCAATCTTGTTATGAGAGAACAATTTTCTGGTATTGGTAATGAAGATGCTGTTGCCCATCTAAATAAATTTGTTAAACTTTGTGAGATGCAAAAGCATAGGGATATAGATGGAGATATTATCAAGCTTAAATTGTTTCCTTTCTCTTTGAGAGGAAAAGCTAAAGAATGGTTGAATTCCTTGACTAGGAATAGTATTGATTCTTGGACTAAGTGCAAAGATGCTTTTATTGGAAAATACTATCCTCCTGCTAAGATAATATCTATGAGAAGTGAAATAATGAAGTTTAAACAATCTGATAATGAACATGTTGCTCAAGCTTGGGAAAGAATGAAATCTTTGCTAAAGAATTGTCCCACTCATGGACTGACTGCTTGGATGATCATCCAAGCCTTTTATGCAGGATTGAACTATTCTTCAAGGAACCTATTGGATTCAGCTACTGGAGGTACCTTTATGACCATTACTTTGGATGCTGCAACAAAGCTTCTGGATAATATGATGGTTAACTATTCTAAATGGCATACTGAGATAGCTCCACAAGGTAAGAAGGTAAATTCTGTTGAAGAAACCTCCTCCTTGAGTGATAAGATTGATGTTATTATGTCTATGCTTGTTAATGGGAAAGCCCATATTGATCCAAATAATGTTCCTTTAGCTTCTTTGGTTGCTCAAGAAGAGCAAGTTGATGTGAACTTCATAAGAAATAACAATTTTAGCAACAATGCTTATAGGAATAATTTTGGTAACAACAATTATAAGCCATATCCTCCCAACAATGGTAATGCTTATGGAAATTCCTACAACAACAATAGGAGTGCTCCCTCAGAACTTGAAATTATGCTTAAGGACTTTATTAGTAAACAAACTGCTTTAAATAAAACTATTGAGGAAAACTCTCTAATGCTGAAAGAAATATAGCATCACTGGCTGAAGCTCAATCTTCTTTGAATAAAATGGCTGCTAAACTTGAAACTATTGATAATCCCTTTGCAGCTACTAATGCCATACAAGTAAGAATTGATGAAAATGTTAAACTATTAGCTGAATTACATGCTAAGTGGGAAAGAGAAGATTAAATTGCTAGAAACATTAGTGTTTCCACTATCACCACCACTAGTGTTGAGGCTAGTAATATCTCTACTACTTTAGATGATAATTATGACTTTGATCTTGATGGTTGCAATATCTCTGAAGTTATTAAGTTCCTACAAAAGCTTGCTAAAAGTCCTAATGCTAGTGCTATGAACATGGCCTTTACAAAACACATTACTGATGCTCTCATAAAGATTAAAGAAGAAAATATGAAACATAAAGCTTCTATTCCTATAAAACAAGAAGATGGTTGGGAACCCATCATTAATATGAAAGTGAATGATGTTGATTTCAAAGCTTTATGTGATCTTGATATTAGTGTTTCTATCATGCCTAGAAGGATTTATGATATGCTTGATTTGCCTCCTCTAGAAGATTGTTATTTGAATGTCCCACTTGATGATAATGCCAAAACGAAACTCATGGGGAGTATTAATGATGTTCTATGGTTAACAATGCCTATGTCCCTGTTGATTTCTATGTTTTGGATGTTGAATGCAATTCTTCTTGTCCTATTACTTTGGGAAGATCTTTTCTTAGAATTGTTGGTGCTATCATTGATATGAAAGAAGGCACCATTATATATCAATTCCCACTCAAGAAAGGTATACAACACTTCCCTAAGAAGAGAGAGAAGATTTCTTTTGCCTCTCCTATGAAAAGAAAATTTGCTCTTAATGCTTCTTCATTTGAGAACACTTGATCCTTTTTCTTGCCTCTTATGCCTAACTTAAAGGCGTTAAAGAAAGTACTTATTAGGAGATAACCCAAAAGTTTTAGATGAGTCTTGGAAGTTATTACTTCAGTAATAACCACTCCTTATCATTTTTATTTGCTTTTTGTGCCAAGAGTAACCTCTAATGATAGAGAAGTAATGATTGGGAAAATTGCTGTCCCGAAACAGATTTCTATGCTTCACCATAAACATTCGTGTAAAATCTCTATACGTCCTTTTGAGGCGTGAATTTTTGTGCTTCTGCCCTAGGTTGTTATCTAACTTTCGTTAGTTCAACACTTTTTGATTTGAGCAACATAAGGTCTTCGACAAAATTCGTCTTTACCTGCTAGTCTGTTTTGACAGTTTTCTGCCATTTTCTGCATTTGCTTCTTGTTGGTTCCTTTTTGAGTTCTTTTGGGGAATTGAGATTTTTGAGGGAAGCGCTACAGTAGATTGTGTTTTGATGGAAGTTTTATTGGTGTTAGAACTGAATCTAAAAGACTTATTATCTTGAGTGCACTAATGTTGCTAATAAAGATTGTGTGAAGTTTTGTATGAAGGAAAAATTTCAGGTGTATGGAAGGAATGAGTAACGAGATGAAGGATGGACTAAAGCTAAAGCTTGGGGATGCAACGCGTGCCAGCCCAAGAAATATTCAAGAAGTACAAGCGTCAAAGCTTGGGGATGCCCAAGTCATCCCCCTCTTCATCAATAAAAATCCCAGGTTTCTTCCAAACGATTCATTTTTATTGTTTCATGCACAGTTGTGTTGTTCTTGGAGCGTCTTCTTTTTCGTTTTTGTTTTGGTTTTTCGTTTGCTTTGTCTGCTTAGTTTGCAGAATAAATTGGTTGGACCCCCTCTTTCATACATTGGTTTTCAAATAGTTTGGTTTGGTTTGGAAAAAAGTAGGAAAGCTCATGCTTAAGTGGTAAAGAGAGCTTGTTTTTGACTGTGGCCTATGCTTTGTCATGCCATGCGTGATATTGTTTTGGCTTTATGCTTAGTATTCTTTGTTGTAGCATGACTTGTTATAAACAATTGAGATTGTTTAATGTGCCTTGGATGAATCATGCGTTGTTTTAGCATATTAAAGCATAGTATTGTGGTATTCTCCTTTGATGTTTTATTTGGGTTGACTTGGCGCATGCTCACACCATGTTTTGACTATCCAAAGTCACCATAGCCTTTATGATCCTTTAGTTTTCAACTTTTAGTATCACTTTATGCTTTGATCAATGATGTTTTGTCGCTCTGCATGATTATGGCCATTATTGCTCTCTTAGTTTGTCGCTCCTAGTCTTTTGCTAGCCTCCACAACCAAGTATGAGTTCCACTAATGCATCCAACTCCCTAAACCAAGTTATTCCAAAGATTCCACCATACCTACCTACTAGCATATGCTATTCCAAGTATATTCATGTTTTTGTTTACCTTCCAAATTAAACTTGTTATGAGAAAACTAGTGATTAAAGCTCCCACGAACTTGATGGCACACTTTACTTTTCTTGCCCTTAATAAACTTGAACCATTGTGTCCTCTATGTTGTTGCTTACACTTATTTGTTGGGAATTAGTAGAACCATGTTGTCATGGGGAACACTTTCAACATTGCACGGGTACTTTGTACATAGTTGATGTCATGCTCTTTTGTCTATGGATGTTGTCGGTGTGAAATGAAAGGGGAGCTTGTAAGTCCATGGAGTTGTGTATATGTGTTAGAGAAACGCCTGGGCCGCTGGTCTAATCCATGCTGACATGGTGGAAACCTGCAGCGTAACCATAATGAGCTGTCTATGAAGCATTCTTCTTATAAAAAAGAGTCCTATTGAGAAAAAAGAGAAAAAGAGAGATTATGAAAAGAGGAAAGAGAGAAAAAAGCACCATATTCCCATGGTAAATAAGAAGATTGCTGAGATGCTCGTTGTCTGCTTGCCTTGTCATTTTGATATGGGGATTCTTCCGTATCATCGGGCAAGGGTACCCCATTGGTTCTCTATGATACACATGTACTTAAGTTGACAAGAACTTACCGGTGACTAAACTTGAGTAGCATGAGGAGCAGCCCTCGTATTCAAGGGACATGAGATTTCTAACTTATACTTGATCAAGCATGTACACCATAGTTTTTTCACTAAACCTTAATCACTTCAAGATGCTTATGATAGGGGAAATGAGAGCTGAAAGCTATAAGTACCATAATTTTTGGAAGCTCTTTATGAAACTTGAATCTCTGCTTCCTTCTATGAAGGCCTTTCTTCCACCATTATATTGAGTCTCCACCTTCTACCTTTATGCACCTACTTTGAGAGCATAGTGGCCATTCTTAGTTCTATGTGCATTGTCCCAAGACTAGTTGATTGATGCATAACTTGATATTGCTTGGTTTAAACTATTTGTATCTAGTCACTCTTATGAACTTTGAAGGTGTCCTATGCATTTATATTTGCTACTCTATGAGGGACAAGCTGAATGCTATTATGCTATGTTTTCTTTATGTGAAACAAACAAACGTCTTGCAAAGCATTGTTATTCATGAATCTTTTGTTTGTGCCTTTTCATGTTGCAACATAGTTTCTTTGTCTTATTGCTATAACATTGTCTTTCATGTTAAGATGGAAGTACTATGATCCCAGCTTTGAATGTTTTACAAATACTTTGATCAAGTTTATGATGGTGCATGTCACCTCAAAAATTATTCTTTCTTTTTATCACTTACCTACTCGAGGACGACCAGGAGTTAAGCTTGGGGATATTGATACATTGCAAATGTATCTATAATTTTTGATGTTCCATGGTTGGTTTTATCTACTTTCTTGTGTTTTGTCCACACTTTGGAGTACTTTTCATATGATTTCTTGGACTAACCTATTAACAAGAGCCACAGTGCCAGCTGCCTATTTTCTGCTGTTTTTGGTTCCAGGAAGTCAGAAAATGAATATTCTCGGAATTGGACGGGACAAAAGCCAAAGTCACTATTTTACCGGAAGACATCTGGAGCCAGAATACGAGACGGAGAGGGGCTGGGGCCTGGCCACACCACCTGGCCGCGTGGCTAGGCCTAGCCCGCTAGAGGTGGTCTGGCCGCCCCAGGCACCCCCTCGGCCTCTCCTTCCGCCTATATATTGCCTCTGATACGGAAACCCTAAGTACCCGATCAAAAATCCACGAAAGAGTCTGTAGCCGCCGTCATCTCCATCCCTAGGTCGGGAGGGATCTGAAGCTCTTCCTGACACCCAGCCAGAGAGGGGAATTCACCCTGGAGGCCTTCTTCATCACCATGCAAGCCTCCGGTGTGATGCGTGAGTAGTTCATCTCTGGACTACGAGTCCATGTAGTAGCTAGATGGCTGGTTTTCCTCCTTTGTGCTTTCATGTCTAGATCTTGTGAGCTCCGTTAATGATCAAGATCATCTATTTTAATTCTGCATGTTGTGTTTGCGGGGATCCGATGGATATTGAGATGCTATTTCAGATTGATTATTGATTCTATCATGTCTTTGTTATTTGTGATCTTGCATGCTTTTCGTTGTTAGTAGCTATCTTGGCCAAGTAGATGCTAGCAACTCCAAGAGTTAGTATTATGCTCGATAGTGGGTTCAAGCCTCTGGTAATCTGGGGAAGTGACAGAAATCTCTAAGGTACTAGATGTGTTGTTGCTACTAGGGAGAAAACAACAATCCTTTGTTCATAGAACAATCGTATTGTTTACTTTACACACATTTCGTAAAGAAATAATCTGTTGCTTGCAACTTAATACTGGAGGGGGTTCGGATGATAACCTGAAGGTGGATTATTAGTCATTGATGCAGTTGGATGGCGGTCTATGTATAATGTTGTAATGCCCAATCAAGTCTCAAAGGAGTCAAGATGATTAGTATATGCTTGTATGCTTTCTTGATGTTTGTCAATTGCCCCGTTGTAATTTGTTCACCCAGCATGTTATCTATCTTAAGGAGAGCCACCTCTAGTGAACTATGGACAGTGGTCCTTTCTTTTACATACAATCTACAAACTGTTTACTACTTTGTGTTTACTTTCTGCAAACTATTACTTTCTTCCATTCGATACGTTTAATCCTTTGTTTTCAGCAAAACCGGTGAGATTGACAACCGCATCGCAAGTTGGGGGCAAAGTTCTGTGGTTGTGTTCTGCAGGTCTCCATGTTGCTGCTGGCACCGATAGTGCGCCCTGCCAACGTTCAGCTAGCTACACCTTTGGGGTGTTTCCTTGCTCCTACTGGATTGATAACCTTGGTTTTGTACTGAGGGAAAACTTGCTGCTGTGCTCACCATACCTTCCTCTTGGGGTTCCCCAACGATATCGATATATTTTGGGCCATCAGTGACTATAAATCTGTTAGCACTCCTTACGTATCAACTTGGGAACCGAGGAAACTCACGGAACACTATCCATGCCATGGGATACGTCCTACGGGATTACATCCCTTAATAGCGCGGTAATTCGATTGATGTCAATTGCTGACTGTTGTGGTTATGAGGATGATGTGAGCAGCGGTTGCTGCCTATTTGTTCAAATATGGAGTTCCTCCCGCACATACATAGTTGAGAATGTTAATGATAATTATCTTTACCTTAGCTCCTTATAATGCTAGTGGTGAATCCGCTACTCCCTGAGAACGCTTTTCCCTATTGCAGTTCCAATCTCTCTTACATACGCGATACTTACTTTCTATATTTAGTTGTTTTACTTTACTTATTATTGCTCTTATACCAAAAACCCCAAAACACCTTTTTACACAATACTCGCATTTTAACTTGTCACTTAGAACTTTAATTAGCATTACTAGTGTAATATTTATTTCAAGAGTTATTAGACTTTAGACTCCTGCCTCCTGTGGGATTGATATCTTTATTTTGAAACTAGCTACAAATGATCTGTGCACTAGCAGTCATCAGACGCTGCATGCTGGTGGGTTTAAGATACCAGCCTCTCCGTAATGCGATATTGCTAGAAGAAGAAAAAATGTAAACCCAAGATACACAGACACACATGCAATTTGAACAAAACACCTTCAGATCAAATAAACATAAACTAAGTGCGTTGCCACTACAATAAAGATATTAATATAATAAATATCATTAAACTTTTATTAGTACTACAACTTATGTATTAGTCTTCTTACAAAATATTTTGTGTGTCTATGTTTGTCTCTCTTAAAATATAAAAGGGCAGTGCTCCTGGCATCTCAATTTATAAAATGCCACATAATGGAGTATTTTCTTAAAAGCATGGGTAGGCAGAGTTTTTTTATTTTGAGAGGTGGGGGGCAATGCCCAAAAGTCCGAATTAAAAAGAGTTTGGCTATTCTACATAGGCTGCTCTATGTGGGTTATACTCCATAGGCTGTGCTCAATGGACTTCATTCTCAAATTTCACTGGGCTGCGCTCAGCATGCCGCTGACCCCTAAAAGGCTGAATTAATGTGTTCTCGGCTATGCTCGATGGGCACCTTTCTCAAATTTCACTGGGCTATGGTCAACAGTCCCCTGACCCTGAAAAGATCGAATTAAAATGTTCTGGGCTAAAGAGGGGCCGAATGAGCTACTAGATTTCTTCTCCTAGTTAACAAAATCTGCATTGTGATGTGCTCGGCCGGATTCGAAACAAAGACCTCGAAGAGGGAGGGAGGAAAGCGATAATTATTTTTGGCAGATATTCATGTCAAAATTTAGAAGTATAAAATAAGGTAGAAAAATTATCAACAGATTCGAAGTTCATATTCAGGACCACTTGACCAATTCAACAGTATTTCAAAAGTGACCAATTCAGCAATACAAACAATGAAATACAATAGCAGTAAAGAGAGAACCAATTCTTGTTTCAGCTCTAAAAACCTTGTCGCGCGATTGGTTTGTTCTTTTCACCAAACACACTTGACCATTGGAGCAAGCAAAGCTGACGATCAAGTCTGCTTTGAGTACCTTCTTCTCACATCAATGCGCGTGTGACCCCCGTATGCAACCCAAAATGCGCAAGTCTCATCTAGATTGTGACACGGCCATGTTTCAAAAGAAAAGCAAGACTATCTACTGCCCTTGATTTAAACAAGTACAAGTACATCAATATTAGTTCCACAAAATGCTTTAGTAATAGAAACGACAGAACATTTGAGAGATTCAGTAGCTTTCTTGCTTGAAATTCAATAGCAGTACAAAGAGAATCAGTTCTTGTTCCCGCTAAAAAACCTTGGCGCACGATCAGTTTGGCCTGTTCTCCAAAGAGACTTGACTATCGGAGCATGCAAAACTGATGACCAAGTCTGCTTCTGTGTGAATACCTCCTCCTTACGTCAATGCCCGCGTGACCGCCCATATGAAACCCAAACTTCCCAAGACTCATCTAGATAATTGTGACAATACTAAGTTTCAAAAGAAAAGCAAGACAATCCGATGCACTTCATCGCGGCATTAGCGAAGCTCGGGATGAACCATAATGGAGTCTCCAAATATTTCCATGCAATGTTGATTGAGAAACCAACAGGTGCTTCTTCGGTATTTAAACTAAAACAACATATTTCAGGAAACATCGTATATCCAAGTCCTATTGCATGGTGGGATGTGTAGACACAGTTGCTTCTCATCAGGTATCCTGGGGCAACATCTGCACAGCCTACTTCAATGTTAATCAGATAGTTCAATCCAAGGTAAAGGGAATATGCTCCCAGGTCAACAATCGCTATCCATAGCTTAGGTGGATACAAGTAAGCAGTGTCCTTTGAGTACACCTTGCAGCCAAACCCAGTAGCATAGGTACCATAAGTGCGACCGCAGCAATCAACACTATGATCAGCCATAAAACTCCTCATCAGTAACACCCTCGGTATGGATAAGAAGAAGGCGAGATTCATCTGCAGATATTGCTAAGAACCATAAACCATGTTCATGCTCGTCATCATCTATGTCATCAAGGTTGCCCTCCTCGAGATGCGCTAGGTGGTGATGGGAGCAGAATATGACCTTGAAAAAGAAATGATGGCCAAATCAGCCAACACTAGTTTACATCCATTAAAACTAAAGCTAGTGCTTAGAACATGAATGGATCAAACTTACCAAAATACATATGATTCCAGACATAAACACTGCCACTCTCAGTGGCTACAAACACCGTACACTTGTGGATAAGTGCATTCTGTATCTGAAATAGCACTGGAACTGGTTCTCAAGAACTATCCATGCATACTCATCGCCATCAAGTGTAGCAATTGAGTAGTCGAAGATAGCGACACGAGAGAAATATAAATAATCCGCCGCAGTTGTGGGAGCTCAACAAATAGCAATCTTTCGGAGGAGAATTGGGCGATCATTATGCATGAATGTAAACGGGTCATTGGTGGGTAAAAACACATTGAATTGTGGGAGAGGAACGCGTTGATGAGTGTACACATTGACAAGCTCCCACTTGCACTCAGACCCAACAGTGGTGATCCAATCTCCATTGGCACCTACCCACTACTTACCCATACAATTTGGGAACACAGCGTCGGAGGAGAACCTATCTAGAAGCGTCAGCTTGCATGTCATGCCCTTTCCCTCCAAGTACTCGTTGCATTCCTATGGTTTCTTAGTCGGGTGAGAATGAAGAACACAAGGGAGGCCAAATGGCTGAGAAGCATGTAAAGTTGCACTATGTTTTTCCGAGTCAATAAGATGTTTAGACGAAATGGTGAGGCTCGTGGTGGTGATGAAATCGCATCTGGTTATGAGTTCTTCAAGCGGGCCTTCGGGAAAAACCTCCTGGAACAGCTCAGAATCATCATTGTCCTTGCTCGGTCCTGCCATCGCAAGGGAGCTGATGGAAGTTCGGACGGTGGCTTGATTTAGTTTTCTAGAAAAGAGGGAAGATCGATGGCGGCAGGCCGGATAGGGAGAAGAACAAACACTCTCATACTGTGTGGTGAACAGGATCAGAAAGCAGCATTGTGGAGGAGAAGAACGGTGGCGCTTGTTGTAGAGATAGGGTAATGGGGAACTGGGGATAGAGCATATAAGTGAGGTTGAATAAAATGAAAACAGACACATGTTCCTCTGCTCCAGTTCCCTTCAGAATAGTACTACTCTACTCAAGTTCCCTCTATAATAAATCTTTCTTGTAAAAAGAAAAAAGAGTACTACTAAGTAGAATCCAGGGGTAGCTGTAGGAATAGCGATCCACCTGTAACAATAATTTCTCACGTTCTCAAGCTCTTCTGTGGTACTAGTTTCCAACAAAAAAAACTCTTGTGTAATTTTTGGTCTAATTTATGGCCCTGCCAATTTATAAGAAAGATTTCCATATATACGGATCAAAACAAAATATGAGTGCGATCCTGATGTGTTTTATTTGTACTAATATGTACTTTAGAAAACAACACATTTTTTAGCACCTGGGAATTTAATATGCTATTTTTGGACATAAAGGATCCAACCATACACTAGAAACTTTGTTTATCATTCCATGATGAACCCATATACAAAATATGGGCACATTATCATAAACTATGAAATATATATGGAATTTGGCTTTGGTCATCTTGCTTGAAACCCAAGAATGTTAATACATATAGTAGGCCATATTGCGAAACATAGTTTTTGAAAGGCTGCCAAAAAATTGTCCTTGTTTCGAAAACAATAAAAAAAGTACTAATTACAAAAGAATTCACACGACGTTCTCCTGCATGTACTACTTTCCGTGAAGATAAACATGAGTTTTGACAACTGTTTAAAGATAAACGTGAGTATGAAAACATTCTTGGATTTCAAGCCAAACGACCAAGGTCAACGCCATATCTACATCATACTTTATGACGATGATCCTGTATCCAAGAATTTGCATGGTGACAAATTTGGCCATATTTTGAAAGCAATCAAAGAGGAAGTAGTATGAAGAGTAGGGCCCGATCATCTGCTCTCTTGAGAAGGAGCTGAACCCGACTGTTTTCTTTTCTCAATTGTATGGTCCTTTAGGCTAAATGTATGGACCTCGGTGTATGACATGGGTATGATTACTTGGGTGCTTATGATTTGTTACCCTAGCTGCATAAAGGATCACGACCCATGAAGATTCAAGATGATGGCCCAAGAGAGCATCCGACAGAAGCTTTAGTAGTATTTGGAAAGAAACTATGAAACGACATTGTATTAGAGTTGTAATCATACATTTGTAACATGTCCGCATACAACTTTAAGACCCGGTCTATTATATATAGGACAGGAGAATCCTATGAGAAGGTACCCAAAAAAACCCAAGCGATCTGTAATAGTACAATCTATCAAGTATTCAGGCGACTTCGACTCCTTTGTTTGCCTGATATCTGACAAAATCACCAACGTTCTCTTTTCCGCAAAACCCTAAGTACATCATCATGGGAATTGCCGAGGATATCCCTCGTCCATTGGCGCCGTCTGTGGGAAACCTGAATGCTAGAATCGTGGATTCGGCGGACCTCTGTTCTTCAAGAAACAATCCAACAAAAGCGGAACCATGCCCGCACACCCCTATTTTGGTACCCGCTGATTTCAATAGCGGATCTTCATCGGAAGTTTCCACTTCCAACTAGAAAATCCAGAAGAATCATGCCTCTCGGCTCTGATTCCATCATGACCATCGGTCAGGAAAATTGCGCCTACAACGATATCCATGTGGTCTATCGGATCTTAAACAGAGGTCATGACGCAAACTGAAGCAACCAAAGAAAACAAGGAAATCATGGGAGACCTAGAGGACCATGATGGTCTATATGACAATCTCTCCTCTAGATCAAACAACCAACCAAACATGCTGCACAGGTCAACCTCGAAAAACTCCAAACTCGAAGAAAACAAAGAAAGCATCGACTTCAGAATCAGAAAGGCTGAAATCTATCGAGAACAGGAACCGCTAGATTTCACTGGTCCCCTAAACAGTGTCTCCTTCAGATCTAACAATGACGCCCCTAGGACATACAAAACACGCCACCGAGTGTGCATGATCAACCGAGAACCTTTGACACAGCGCGACTCTAACGGTACCCCTATTATTAAGCTCGATGATAATCTATCAGATGACAACGCAGGAAACCACAGCAACAAAGGGAATCACGGAAATGAAGGAGACCCAACAAACAACCGCATAATCGTAGGAGGAGGCGGATCACGTGGAAGTGAGAGGCGAACTCTTCGATTACCTGCTGCAGCATGGCAAAGAGCAAGGGAAGCAATCTCGGGTGCAGTCCCAATGACAGCCGACGCCACACACAACAATTTACTAGCATATCAATACTTGATTCATCACAAAAAGAGATAATTTCTAAGGATGCAAAGGCAACTCGATGAAAGAAAAAAGGTAGCTGACGACTCCAGCCTAAGACGGGCACCACCAAGTTCTACCAGAGCATTAGGAAGCATAATAGGAGGAGCGCCACCAAGAAGAGGAATCTCTCGACTGAATAACACCCCCAGAGCCGAAAGAAACGAGTTAATTCGAGACCTCGATCTATCATTCATATCGGTAGATCAAGCAGGAAACATCCAAGAAAAATAGCCCAGGCAGCAATCGTAGCCGCGAAAACGTACCTAATCACAACTCAACCCATACCCGACAATCCCCATGCATCCCTTCATCGATCGACTTTAATGAACCTCATCATGGTAGGAGCATCTATTGCACAGGCAGAATAAGGAATCACCTATCAAATTGACAGATCCCCACGCTGTCGCAGCAGCCCTTGGTAAGTGGGGCACACCCGACAATCACAATCACTACATCGGGTGCACTTCTCAGGATCCGAACCACAGAACAACACAAGAAATGATAACATGCAACACATGAATAATGGATCAAGGGATGAGAGCCACAGCTGAAGATACCGAAATGATGACAGTGAAGATGACCATGAGTTATGCAGGGCCAGTTGTTTTACCTAGCGGATTCGCAAAGCTTCCATAACAAAAGACTGCAAACTCCCGCATGACCGCCAAAAATACGATGGACTACAGGAACCTGAAGCATGGCTAACAGATTAATTAGCCACCATCAAACTACAGGGCGGCTCCATAGCTACAACAATGCAAAGATTTTAGTTGCACCTGATTGGTGCTGCACGATCATGGCTAAGACAACTACCTAAAGATTTGATTAGTAGCTTGAACGATCTTGAAGACAAGTTCATCCGACAGTTCCACTCCACATTCAAATGACCCGCATCTTTGGAGCAGTTACAAGCGTGCAAACAAAAGCATGGAGAATCAATAAGAGCCTTCATTTAGTGATGGAACATTATCAAGAATTCAGCCGAAGCCATATCCGACGAAAGGGCCATCGACGCCTTTAAGGACGGCCTCCGCCACCGAGAATTCATAGAAGAGCTAGGACGGGTCAAACCCAAAATAGTCTCCTAGTTAATGGACATAGAAAATCATTGGACTAATGGAGAGGACGCGCTACATAACAAATGAACACATTCACCCGAAGAAGATAGGGACAAACACAACAATGATAGAAGACATAGGAACAACAATGGAAACATGGGACCAAGCTATGTTGCAACTAGTTTTTCAGGAGAAGGTAGTCACAGGAATGAAGAGTATAATAGTGGGCACCGCATCAACAGGGACGATGTCAGAGGAGGCCAATCAATGCAGCGGTACTAGCCAAGAGATCGGGAAACACCCATGTCCGCAATGCAAATGTTGGAAGGACCCTGCAATATGCACTTTTATGTCGACTCGGCAGGCAGAAGACGATCAAATCACCTCATGAAGGGTTGACGAACATTCTTGAAGATGCAAGAGTTGTGCAACATAAAAGCAACCGAAGCAGCAAGCTGAGGATACTCCACTACACCTGGCGTGCTAGCCATCGATGCACCACCACCACCACCACCGGTAAATCAGCCAGCAGGGCCAACATATCAAGGTGGTGAATACCCAAGGTCAAAGGGAGCAATGTCGACGATTCAGAAAGGTCACCCATCTAATAGGATCCAAAATATAATCACAAGATAAGTAAACATTTGTAAGATCTCACCATAATAAGGTAATATCCCTGTGATTGCAGTGCTAATCCCTGGATGGAAATGCTAGCACCCACAGTTTGAGATGAAGTACACAGAAACAAAGGTCATTATTACATCGCACATCCATGAATATAATATTTCTTACAACTCACTTAGCCCAAGGCTAACATAATTCAAGGTTCACAAGACATAACATAATAATAGAGTCTTTTGTCTTCATGCGCCACAGGCAAACATGTCGAGTGTAGACCCACAACCCTACTCATCATCAGAGTATCCTGCAACATAATAAGTTACAGCCACAAGGGTCAATACATTTGGAATTGAATTGGCAAGTGATACCATAGTTACTTAGTATAATCCAACAACTACATGAATATATGGCTAAGTGTGGTTTTGGCTGTCTTTGCTAAAAGCAAGGTTTTATCTTATAGTTTTTGAAGAGTAGGTTTTCTCTTTCAAAACACTAAGGTACCGTTGATAGACATCAATGAACCTCTACCCTTGTTCACCCACAAGTTTTAACTTAGAGAAATTTGGATGAGGAGATTATTGAACTGCTTCACTGTCTTGACGCTCAGAAATTGTCCATAACTAGGGACATGGCTAAGTACTTAGTTTTACCCTCTCGAGAGGTGGTGCACTTTCCCCAGAAGACTCGACATGCATCGAGACAAGACTTTTCAGAAGCAATCCCTCAGACCACCACGGACGCGTTCCATCCTATCAAATCTACCACCCTCTGTCCGTCTGGCTGCGTTCTTGCAACTTAGTCGGTCAAGGCAGAGCCCATATGCCATGTGGCTGCACTAGAAGCTTCGCGACAAGAACGTCTCCTATCTCTTTGTTCCTGGTTGGCCATCCACAAGTGCGATACACCAGCTGACCATAGACATGGCCCCTGAGTAACCACTCAACATAATCCAAGCAAGTCCCATTCCACCTAGGTGTTTCATTAATATTAGTTGTTTTCTTAGTCAAACAAAATAATATCCTTCCAAACTATCTTGATATGAATTTCCACCCACGAATTCTAATAGAATGGCTAATCACTCTAGCATATGATGTCTTTCAACTAGGAAATACTACCAAGATATAATATATAGGATAGAATAACATAGTAACATATAAATAATCCTATCATGCTAAGATCTACCAAAAATAACACTAGTGCAATAGTGAAAATAATAGGACATAAGATGAAATATCACTTGCCTTGGTATCTAGGGGAATAGGTACAATCCACACAGCAACAAACTACACAATCCACACAATCTACACAAAGAACAATACAACAACAATAATACAATCAATATGGCATCACAAGAATATGAATGCATGCAAAATGCAATGATATGAACAAAACTCTAAAACTTACAGAGTCTACAGTACAGAGGTTTAAATACCCTATCTAAAGGCATAAGGAATACCTAAAAACAATTTATGAAGTAATTTTTATGGGCAAAATACCCCTAAAAAGGTTCTACCTTTAAATCCAATTTTTCATAAGAAAAAGTGTGAAACAAGGCCTCAACAGTAATGGTCTCATTTTTTTGAATCCATAGACACCAAATTTGCATTTTTCTGATTTGTGGATCAAAAGTTATTGAATTTCTAAGTTCAATATATATTCTTTCTATTTTTCTAATTAAACAGATGCCCTGGCCGATGTGGCGCTTTTCTATTGGCCCGTACCGATTCGGTCGTATCGACCGCTGCGGGTCGTTAGATTTTAAGTGGCCATGCACGAACCAGATCAGCCCGTGCCTGTTCGATTAGAGATCTAATCCTAGCCGCTGAAACTAGATCAAACGGTGCTCAGCGCGCAACCACAAACTGGCGGCGCTGATCCTCTACGCACGGCGGCGGCGCATCGGACGGTGGTGTGCCTCTGATTCTAAAGGGGTAGGCGGTCCATGGACTATTACCAGAGGTCGTGGCGGTCGAGGCGGTCTCGATGATGGTCATGGTGGAGGGAGAGGTGCTCTGCTGCGCTCCAGATTCCTCGCCGGAATTATGCCGATGGCAGAGCTCGCGTATCCTAGACGGTGACGTTGATCTGGGGCTCGAGAAGGCAAAGGGAAGTGTCAGCGATGTGAGCCAGGTCCAACACAAGCTAGGGGTGGTCACAGAGGGGCGACGGGAGCCCTTGACTTACCAGAAAAGTCGACGGACGGCGGCGGCAGAGGGGGTCACCGGTGATGATCGTGACGATGGCCTGGTGCAAGTAAAAGTGGGCGGCCAAAGTTAAAAGATGCGCTAGAACCTAGTGAAGACGATAAAGCAGAGAGGAGGGCGCGTCGCGGTCGAGGCTTACCGGAATCATCGCCGGAGTACCGTCGGTGTGCGGTGGTTTGAGCTTCCAATTAGAGAGCCTGGGGGCTCTCTGAGGGTGGCGTCCGTGAGGAAAATGAAGAGGAGGAAGAGGGGATTAAGAAGGAGGGGTCGGAGTGGAGATTAATTCGTGCAAACGCTCGAATTTACTCGAGTTTAATTGAGTCAAAAACTGAAGTGGGAGGGGAACGAGCTGCTCGTCTCGCGTGGAAGAAGATGAGGTAGAGGCTGACGTGGAGGTGGGGCCAGGGTGTAAGTGGGAGGGGCATGCAGGGGGATGGTGAGAAAAATAAGGAGGGGGAGGGGTGGCCCTGGTGGGCTGCTGGGCTGGATTGGGTCGAATAGGCCAGAAACTGCTGCTGCTGTATTTTTTCTCTCCCTTTTATTTTTCCTTTTAGTTTTTATTTTCCTAGGTTTTGAATTTAGCAAAAGGATTCCAAATTGTATCAAAACTTCACCAAATTTTTGGAGGACAAACTAAATGCAATGCAACACATGCCGTGATGATATCAGTGCAATGATGATGGTTTTTAGATGAAAAAATTTGGGATGTTACAACATTGGTGAGACTTCCCCACTAGACACACTCGAGTATTTTCATTGGTCTAAACAAGAAATCACATTTAGCAGATCTGATCACCCACTATGAGTACCAAGATCGGGTCATTCAACCTTGATAGTTGAAGCGCAAGTAGGAGGATTCGATATGAGCAAAGTTTTCATGGATGCAGGAAGTAACATAAACTTGATCTACGCCAAAACACTAAGAGCAATGAACTACTCTTTGGAAAATCTTGGACGAACAGAAACATCCTTCCATGGCATAGTACCAGGTAAAGCTGGAGTTTGAAGTCATGGACTCACCATCACAATATCATGCGATCCTGGGAGGACTAGCTTTTGCACGATTCATGGCAGTCTCCCATTATGCATACCTAGTTATGAAAATGCCAGCGCCAAAAATAATTATAACAGTGAAAGGAAGCTTCACGTGATCCAATAAATGCGATCAGGAGTTCAATAAAATTTCTGAATCCTTTGGAATGGCAACTGAGTTCGAACTGCTGAACACATCAGCAACCGCGGAACCTCTGGCAATAGCACGTGTCAATCCCAACCAGGCCTTTGAGCGAAAGATACAAAGGAAGTACAGATCCACCCTACCGACCTGAAAAGGCAACGTTCGTGGCTTCCAATCTCGATCCCGCATAGGAAAGCATGCTCATCGAGTTCCTCCATGAGCACTAGGAGATCTTTGCATGGTTACCCTCTGACATGCCGGGGATTCCCAGGGAACTCGCTGAGCACGCATTAAATTTGGATCCAAAAGCAAAGCCAGTAAAACAGTCGCTACGCTGCTTCGTAGAGCCAAAACATAAGGCCATTGGAAAAGAACTCTATCGCCTTACTGACGCCAAATTTATCAAATAATTAAAGAAAGTTGAGTGGGTTGCCAATGCAATATGCGTCCCAAAGAAAAATACAAAATAATTATGGATGTGCATAGACTTCACTACACTAAATAAGCATTGTCCAAAGGATGACTTCCCATTATCGCGAATCGATTAGATAATTGATACAACTGCAGGATGCGAATGTCTTTCCTTCTAGGACGCGTATTCAATATATCATCAAATTCGGATGAAGGAGGAAGATCAAGAGAAAACAACATTTATCACGCCATATGGCGTATTCGGCTATACAAGAATTCCCTTTGGACTAAAAAACACCAGGGCAACATATCAGCGGATGATGCAGAAGTGCCTAGGAAATCAAATTGGCACAAACGTACAAGTATATATTGATGATGTCATAGTTACAACAAAGCAAGGGTCTTCGCTTATCAAACATCTCCAAGAAACATTCGAGAACCTCGACAAATTCTACATCAAACTGAATCTGACGAAGTGATCCTTTGGAGTTCTAGCAGGGCAACTCCTTGAATACCTTGTATCAGCAAGAGGAATTGAAGCAAATCCAGAAAAAATACAGGCGATTCTAACAATGAAAAAACCAACAAATCTTCGGGGTGTTCAGCAGCTGGCTGGGCGGGTCGCAACACTCAGCCGTTTCATTGCTCATTTGGGAGAAAAAGCACTACCATTCTACGCACTATTGAGAAAATCTGACACATTCAAATGGATGGAAGAAGCTCAACGTGCCTTCGAGGATCTCAAAAGGACACTTTCGACATCTCCGGTCGTCGTGTCTCCCCGTGAGAAGGAGCCACTACTTCTTTACATCGCCACCACAAATCAAGTGGTCATCATAGTCCTAGTCGTAGAGCGACCCAAAGAAGGGAAGACCCACGGGGTTCAGAGGCCGGTTTATTTCTTGAGAAAAGTTCTTTCGCCATCCAAGCAAAGGTACCCACATTATCAAAAATTAGCATATGGAGTATTTATGACAGCACGAAAGTTACGCCATTATTTTTCGGAACATCCGATCATAGTGGTCAATGAATTCCCTTTATCTAATATCCTCAATAATCTAGAAGCAACTAGGCGTGTCTCTCTATGAGGCATTGAGCTTTCCCCTCGAGATATCACATACGAGAAGCATAAAGCAATTAAATCACAAGTTCTGCCTGATTTTATCACTGAATGGACTGAACTACAATGCGCGGGACCACCTGACCTCTCTAGTCCAACAATGAAGCCGAGTATGAGGCCTTGCTACACGGTATGCGTATGGCTAAATCTTGCGGTGCAACTCGCCTCAAGATATTTGGTGACTCCAATCTAGTAGCACATCAAGAATGAACAAATGCGATGCTGTTAGCGACAACATGATTGCCTATCATGATCTATACAGCATTATGGAGGCTCGGTTTGATGGACGCGAAGTATCGCACATAGCAAGAGCAAGTAATGAAGAAGCCGATAATCTAGCAAACATCCAGTCCCTGTGCCTACCAGTGCCAACCGGTTTTGTGGGATGAAATAACTGAGCGGTCTATCAAGGCCAAGAGAGTTTCTAAGGTCATAGCACCCAAGACAGGGAAAAAGATTAAGCCAAGAAAAGACTCAGGGGCTTCACCAGCTAGCACAAGTATAGCAGAAATCCCGGAAGAAGAACCAGAAGTTGATGAGGTTATGATAATAGAGCCTACATGGATGCATCCATACATAGCATATATGACTAGAGGAGAGCTACCCGAAGATGTGACAGAAGCTCTACAAATCACTTGAAGATCAAAGCTTTCCGAATCATCAAAGGGGAATTGTATAAAAGAAGCATTCCGGGTGTGCTACAATGATGTGTGACACCCGACGAAGGAAAAGTTATACTCAAGGACATACATGTAGGAGTATGCGGCCATCATGCTAGCAGCCAAGCAATTGCCGCTAAAGCATTCAGGATAGGATTCTACTGGTTTAGAGCGGTACAAGATGCAAAAGATATAGTTAGAACATGTGAAGCGTGTCAGCGATTCGCAACAAAACCTGGTGCACCCGCCGCTGAGTTAAATCCTATACCTCTCGCGTGGCCCTTCGCTCTGTGGGGACTCGATATGGTGGGTAAACTTCACAAATCATCTCGATGAGGACACATCTTTCTGCTCGTAGCAATCGACAAACTTACTAAATGGATTGAAACAATGCCCGTCACCAGTCAGGATGGAACTTCGGCTGTGAATTTTATCAAATCCATTGTGTTCCAGTTCGGTGTGCCAAATAGAATTATCACACATAATGGTATTAACTCTACCTCTAATGAATACAAGGAATACTATGAGGATATGGGTATCAAAGTAAGCTATGCCTCAGTAGCCCACCTACAAACCAATGGCCATGTGGAAAAAGCCAATGGCCTAGTAATTGCTGCTCTCAAGAAAAGATTATTGGCACCGCTCGATAGGGCAAAAGGAGCTTGGGTTGATGAGCTACCATCTGTTTTATGGAGTTTACGTACTACTCCAAATAATTCGACACAAGAAGCACCCTTCTTTCTGGTCCATGGTGCCGAAGCCGTTCTTCCAGTTGAAGTATCACACGACTCCCCACGAGTATCTACATTTGACGAAGAAGCGTCGAGAGAAGCACTTGAAGACAATGTTGATGCACTCGATGAAGCCCGTGACACTGCCCTACAAAGAGCAACTATATATAAGCAAAATTTGCGCAACTACCACAGTCGATGTTTGCGTCCAAGGTCCGCTGTAAGGGACCTAGTTCTTCACCTCAAGCAAGATGGTCACCGAAAACTGGAGTCACCCTGCGAAGGGCCTTACATCATTATAGAACTTATCCCTGGAGGAGCATATCGGCTACAAGACAAGAAGACAGAAGAAAAATACTCCAATCCATGGAACATCGCACAACTACCACTCTTTTACGCTTAAAATTTATATTTTCTCACAATTTAAATTACAATAAAGCCTATGGCTTGGCTTCTTAGCCAGAATATTAAGGCCAACGGCCAGGCAGCAATTCGCCAAACAATGTATCTTCGGCTTCGGAATAATAAATAAAAGATAAGTTCTTCATACCCTGAGTATTTATTTATACTTTTTTACCAGCAAAAAAGGGAGCTATCTATTTTTCTTTGCAAAGCATTATTCTGATATAACTAACAAGAAGTATTTGCCTATGTCCAGATACAAGCATCCGAACAATGCCTCAGGGGCTACTACCATCAAGAGCGCTGACGCGCACCCAATAGAAATCAAATTATGCATATCGACTTGCGACAATTTCCACCCAGACCTATGAGTTTTACTTTGTTGTATCCTCAACATGTTACTCCCATTGGGAGAGTTTATAAAATATAAAAAAAATCTGATAAATTTCAAAAACTCCAAGAGCCAAACAAGGCAGCCGACAAAAACAAATACAAAAATCTCGGATCGCACCAGACACGATAAAACTCTGAATGTCGTGTCCAAGACATGAAGGTAAGACCCCGGGATTCTTCCTGTGTGGCCTAGTAATCGCACAAGAATGCGCTCTACCAGTGAAATATCCGTATCAATGATACGATGAAAAATCCCGACAGATGTGTTGGGTACCCGATAAAATAAGACTGGGATTTAGTATTCTATAAGACCTCAACGTCTCGAACTGAATTACGCCAGTAAAAATTCCAAATTCAGGCCTAGGGACTTGAGTTTGATGTAGGTTGATGACCCACAAGTATAGGGGATCGTCGAGGGAAGTAAAATCCAATTTATTGATTTGACACAAGGGGAGCCAAATAATATTTACAAGCCTTAACAACTGAGTTGTCAATTTAGCTGCACCTGGAAACAATCTTGCTTGCAGTAGTTTATCAGTAGCAACAGTTTTGTAGTAGCAATAGCAAAGTAATAGCAGTACTAAAATAAAGACAGTAGTAACAATTGCAGTAAACAGTAGGATTAAGTGTGATAGGCATAGGGATAGATGGACAGGCGTTGCATGGACAAGACAATTCATATAATAATCAAGACATAGGGCATTTATAGATAAATAAGATAAAGTATCCTAGTACTAAATAATCATAGGCATGTGTTCCATATATAGTCATACATGCTCGTAATGAGAACTTGCACAACATCTTTTGTCCTGCCAGCCCGTTGCAACGGGGCCTCAAGGGAATCTATTGGCAATTAAGGTGCTCCTTTTAATAGAGACCCAGAGCAAAGCATTAACACTCTGTGAACACACGTGACCCTCACATCATAGCCACCCCCTCCAGTTATCTCGATTTCTATCACTTCGGGGCCTCGGGTTCCGGACAATAATGTGTGTATACAACTTGCACGTAAGATAATAAACAATAATATCATCATGAATCAATAACATGTTCAGATATGAAATCATGGCACTCGGGCCCTAGAGACAAGAATTAAGCATAACAAGTTGCAACAATGTCAAAAAGCACTAACAATAGATACTAGGCACCATGCCCTAACAATCTGATGCAATTACATGAACGATCTCACCCAAACCCTACCGTAACCACAGCCTACTGCAGGGGATTACTCACTCATGGATGGGGGAATCATGGATGGTTGATGGAGAAGCGTTGGTGATGATGATGTTGATGATCTCCTCCAATTCCCTGTCCCGACAGGGTGCTAAAACGGAGTTTCTAGTTCAAAATCATGGTTTCTGGTGGTGGCGGCGCAGCGGAAATCTTTTTGTACCCCCCTCTGTTTTTAGGTCAGAGGGCTTATATTGGAGAAAGGAGAGGTCGAGGCGGAGACCAAGGCAGCCACACCACCCCCTGGCGTGGCCTGGCCTGGCCCGCGCGGCCAGGTGGTGTGGGCCCCTCGTGGCCCCACTCCGTCTCGTTTTCTGGCTTCGCGAGTCTTCTGGTAAAATAGGAGTTTTACAATATTTTCTGGGATTTTTCCTGAAAGTTGATTTCCTGCACAAAAACGAGACACCAAAGCAATTCTGCTGAAAACAACATTAGTCCGCATTAGTTGTATCCAAATCACACAAATTAGAGAAGAAACAATAGCAAAAATGTTTGGGAAAATAGATACGTTTTGGACGTATCATATGTCTACAGTATTTTTGCCCAGGAGCAATTAAGTGATTCCTGATCCATCGGATGCATCAGGCCTATTGAACCAAATCCCTATAAAATAAATAAAAGTAGAAACAATTTATAATATGAAAAGAACTGAACGTATCTTTGAGACTCAACCAGAATCTTCGGTTCAGGTAGAGTCTTGGGGCTACTGACATGGGTATGATTACTCGGGTGCTTATTATTTGTTACCCTAGCTGCATAAAGGCTCACGACCCATGAAGATTCAAGATGATGGCCCAAGAGAGCATCCGATGGAAGATTTAGTAGTATTTGGAAAGAAACTATGAACCGATATTGTATTAGAGTTGTAATCGTACATATGTAACCTGTCTGCATACAACTTTAAGACCTGACCTATTATATATAGGACGGGAGAAGCCTATGAGAAGGTATCGAAAAAACCCCCAAACAATTTGTTATAGTACAATCCATCAAGTATTTAGGCGACTTCGACTCCCTTGTTTGCCTAATATCCGACGAAATCCCCAGCATTCTCTTTTCCGTAAAACCCTAAGTCCATCATCATGGGTATTGCCAAGGATATCCCTCATCAGTGTAATTTTACCTTTTTTAGGTCCTTGGTGTAAAATGTACTCCCACCATTCGTGTAAATTCTAACAAAAAAGTGTAAGTGGTGAAATTTAAATGAATTTAAGCTTAGTCGTCAATGAGTATGAACATTCTTGGATTTCAAGCCAAACGACCAAGGTCAAGGCCATATCAACATCATACTTTATGGTGATGATCCCATGTCCAAGAATTCGCATGCCGATAGATTTGGACATATTTTGAAAACAATCAAAGAGGAAGTAGTATGAAGAGTATGGCTCGATCAGCTGCTCTCTCGAGGAGCCGTACACGACTGTTTTCCTTACTTAATTTTAGGGGGAGGGGTGCTAAATGGATGGATCTCTATGTAATTTTCCCTTTTTTAGGTCCTTGATGTAAAATGTACTTCCACCGCCCGTGTATAATTCTAACCTAAAAGTGTAAGTGGTTAAATTTAGACAATTTTAAGCTTACCTGTCAATGAGTATGAACATTCTTGGATTTCAGTTGAACGACCAAGGTCAAGGCCATATAAACATCATACTTTATGGTGATGATCCCATATCCAAGAATTTGCATGCCGACTAATTTGGCCATCTTTTGAAAACAATCGAAGATATTAAAAACAAAAAATAATCAATTTCAATTTTCCAAGTGACATTTCAGAAAAGCAAGTAAGAAGAATTTATTTACTTTTTTCTGTTAAAAATAAAGAGGGAGAAGAGACTATGAGCACAGAGGAGGCAATGAGAGAGCTACGAAGAGGAGGATCTGAAGGCGGTGCGATGTCAGAGCAAAGCTGGGATGTGTTCCTGACACGAGGTACATTGTACAGCGAGAAGAGTTTCTTTCAGGATCTTTACAGTATACTATATATGCACGCAAAACAAATTGTGTTTTCTCTCTTCTTCACTCCCTCATCACGACCCACACCCCGACCAACTAATCTCTCCCTCGTCCACAACATGGCGTTGCGCATTCGCGTCGACTGTCTTTATCTTGTGTCGGGCTCCATGTCCTGTAATACGGCATGTTAAATCCACATTGGTGGGAACCATTTTGGTCCTTGGCGGCAAAGTATTAATACTACAATAGAGTAGCAATTCAAACTTTCCTGGTTTCGAAATTTCCCCTTCCTTCACAAACATCCGTGGGGAAGGATATTCAAAAGATCGCCATTCGTAGTACTACCAGTACAAGGATGAGTACTACTTAAGTGTTGGACAAGGGATTGGTTGATCTGCCAGCAAAAAACAAAAACATCCCATCACATTGGATGTCCACCATTATGATCTGGCTAGCCTTCCTACTCCGCACTACTCCACCTCCATACCCTAGGAAGAGGAAGCACCAAGCACACCCGCAGCAAGCTGGTTCAAAAGTGAGGAGCACTCCATTTTCCCCGTGAAGAAAGTAGTACTCCCTCCTTCCCAAATAAGGACGCGTATTACTTCTGGTCAAAGTCAAATTTAATAAACTTTGACTAATTATACGACATCAACTAAATGTTATTTGAATCTTGGTCGAACTTCATAAAGATTGACTTTGACCAAACCTAATATGCGTCCTAATTTGGGAAAGAGGTAGTATGAAGAGTATGGCTTGATCAGCTGCTCCCTCGAGAAGGAGCCGTACCTGAGCATTTTCCTTGCTTGGTTTTAGGGTCATTTGCGCTAAATTTATGGATCTTGATGTAATTTTCCCTTTTCAGGTACTTGATGTAAAGTGTACTCCCACCATCCGTGTTAAATTCTAACCAAAAAGTATAAGTGGTGAAATTTAAACAAATTAAACTTACTTGTCAACGAGTATGAACATTTTTGGATTTCAAGCCAAGTCACCAAGGTCAAGACCATATCAACATCATACTTAATGTTGATGACCCCATATAAGAGAATTTTTATGGAAATAGATTTGGACATATTTTGAAACAATCGAAGAGGAAGTAGTATGAAGAGTTTTTCTCAGATCAGCTGATCTCTCGAGAAGGAGCCAAACCAGAAAGTTTTTGCTTTGGGGTCCTTTATGCTCATGATCCCATATCCAAGAATTTGCATGGCGACATATTTGGCCATATTTTGAAAACAATCGAAGAGGAAGTAGTATCAAACGTATGGCTCTATTAGCTGCTCTCTCGAGAAGGAGCCAAACCCAACTATTTTCTTTACTCAATTTTAGGGTCCTTTGTGCTAAACGTATGGACCTTGATGTAATTTCCCCTTTTTTAGGTCCTTGATGTAAAATATACTCCCACCGACCGTGTAAAATGTAACCTAAAAGTAAGTGGTGAAATTCAAATGAATTTAAGCTTAGTTGTCAACGAGTATGAACATTCTTAGATTTCAAGCCGAACGACCACAAGGTCAAGGCCATATCTCTACATCATACTTTATGCTGATGATCCCACATCTAAGAATTTGCATGGTGATAGATTTGGACATATTTTGAAAACAATCGAAGAGGAATTAATATGAAACGTCTGGCTTGATTACCTACTCTCTCGAAAAGGAGCCGAACCCGACTATTTTCTTTGCGCAATTTTAGGGTCCTTTGTGGTAAATGTATGGACCTTGATGTAATTTTCACTTTTTAGGTCCTTGATGTAAAATGTACTCCCACCATCCATGTAAAATTCAAACAAAAAAGTGTAAGTGCTGAAATTTAAACGAATTTATGCTTACTTGTCAACGAGTATGAACATTCTTGGATTTCAAGCCGAATGACAAAGGTCAAGGCCATATGAACATCATACTTTATGCTGATGATCCCATGTCAAAGAATTTGCATGGCAACAGATTTGGCCATATTTTGAAAACAATCAAAGAGGAAGTAGTATGAAGAGTTTGGCTCAGATCAGCTGATCTCTCGAGAAGGAGTCGAACCAAAAAGTTGTCCTTTTAGGGTCCTTTGTGCTAAATGTAAGGACCTCGATGTAATTTTCCCTTTTTAGGTCCTTGATGTAAAATATACTCCTATCGACCGCGTAAAATGCTAAGCTAAAAGTAAGTGGTGAAATTTAAATGAATTTAAGCTTAGTTGTCAACAAGTATGAACATTCTTGGATTTCAAGATGAACGACCACAAGGTCAAGGCCATATCTCTACATCATACTTTATGGTGATGATCCCATATCCAAGAATTTGCATGGCTACAGATTTGGCCATATTTTGAAAACAATCGAAGAGTAAGTAGTATGAAACGTATGGCTCGATCAGCTGCTCTCTTGAGAAGGAGCCGAACCTGACTGTTTTCTTAGCTTAATTTTAGGAGGGTTTGTGCTAAATGTATGGAACTCGATGTAATTTTCCCTTTTTTAGTTCCTTTATGTAAAATGTATTTCCACCGCCCATATAAAAATCTAACCTAAAAGTATAAGTGGCGAAATTTAGACGATTTTAAGCTTAATTGTCAACGAGTATGAACAATCTTGGATTTCAAGATGAACGACCAGGGAGAAGGCCATACCAAGATCATACTTTATTTTGATGATCCCATATGAGAGAATTTGCATGGAGACAGATTTGACCATATTTTGAAAACAATCGAATAGGAAGTAGTATGAAGAGTTTGGCTCAGATCAGCTAATCTCTCGAGAAGGAGCCGAACCAATAAAATTCCTTTTAGGGTCCTTTATGTTAAATGTATGGACCTCGATGTAATTTTTGCTTTTTTGAGGTCCCTGATGCAAAATGTATTCTGATCGACCACGTAAAGTTCTAACCTAAAAGTAAGTGGTGAAATTTAAACAAATTTAAGCTTAGTTGTCAACGAGTCTGAACCATTCTTGTATTTCGAGACGAACGACCAAGGTCAAGGCCATATCTACATCATACTTTATGTTGATGATCCCATATCCAAGAATTTGCATGCCGATAAATTTGCCATATTTTGAAAACAATCATAGATGAAGTAGTATGAAGAGTATGGCTTGATCAGCTACTCTCTCGAGAAGGAGCCAAACCTAAATGTTTCCTTGCTTAATTTTAGGGTCCTTTGTGCTAAATGTATGGACCTCAATGTAATTTCCCCCTTTTTAGGTCCTTGTTGTAAAATGTACTCCCACCGACCTTGTAAAATTTTAACCTAAAAGTAAGTGGTGAAATTTCAATGAATTTCAGCTTATAGTTGTCAATGAGTATGAACATTCTTGGATTTCAAGCCGAACGAACACAAGGTCAAGGCCATATCTCAACATCATACTTTATTTTGATGATCGAGTATCCAAGAATTTGTATAGCGACAGATTTTGCCATATTTTGAAAACAATCAAAGAGGAAGTCGTATGAAGAGTATTGCTCGATTAGTTGCTCTCTCGAGAAGGAGCCAAACCCGACTATTTTCTTTGCTCAATTTTAGGGTCCTTTGTGCTAAATGTATGGACCTCGATGTAATTTTCCCTTTTTTAGGTCCATGATGTAGAATATGCTTGCACCGCCCATGTAAAATTCTAACCTAAAAGTAAGTGGTGAAATTTAAATGATTTTAAGCATAGTTGTCAACGGGTATGAAAAATTCTTGGATTTGAAGACGAATGACCAAGGTCAAGGCCATATCTACATTATACTTTATGCTTATGATCCCATATCCAAGAATTTGCATGCTGAAAAATTTGGCCATCTTTTGAAAACAACCTAATATATTAAAAACAAAAAATAATCAATTTCAATTTTCCAAGTGACAGGAATTTATTTTCTAAGAAGCAAGTATGAAGAATTTATTTCCTTTTTTCTGCTAAAAAATAAAGAATGGGAAGAGACTATGAGCACAGAGGAGGCAGTGAGAGAGCTGCGAAAAGGAGGATTTGAAGGCGGTGCGATATCAGAGAAAAGCTAGGATGGGTTCCTGACACGAGGTACAGGGTACAGTGAGTAGAGTAAATTTTAGGACCTTTACAATATACTGTATATGTATGCAAAACAAATTGTGTTTTCTCTCTCCTTCACTCCCTCATCACCACCCACACCCCAGCCGGCTGATCTCTCCCTCGTCCACAACGTGGCGCTGCGCATGCCCATCGACCGATGACCTTCCTTGTGTAGGCGACTCCATGTCTGTGACTAGCGTGTTTGTCAGCTGCGTTGGTGGAACCATTTTGGTCCTTGGCGGCAAAAAGTATTACTACTACAATAGAGTAGCAATTCAAACTTTCTCGGTTTCGAAATTTTCACTTCCTTCACAAACATCCGGGGGAGGATATTCAATAGATCGCCATTCATAGTACTACTAGTATTACATGGTACAGTGAGTAGTACCAAAAGAAACCTTTTTGATGACAGTACCAAAAGAGACTTCATTCAACCATTAACATAACAACACGAGTTTACATATATAGGACTTGTTGTTGAACTAGTGCAGGTCCGGCACCTCCTAGCACCTAGTCTGTGCCACTAGTGGCAGCTTGTTAGACATCGGCACCAACACCAGCTCTAGCGATACAGCCATCTCCTAACTCATCGACACCTTCAGTTAACGTGGCAACACCTCCGGATAAGGCGGCGGCACCTCCGGATAAGGAGGCGGTACCTCCGGAGCCATCGACAGCTCCGGGAGGACACTATGCATGAAGTTGCCATTATTGGGGAACCGGTCCCAGTAGTTGGTGAAAATGTTGGCACTGGTGAACAACACCATCTCGCAGCCATAGTGGAAGGCCTGGCCGTAGTGGAGACGGGCGTCCCTAAAGTTAAAGAACTTGACCTTCAACGTCCCATCCGGATTGTCGTGGAGGTCGTACATACGGTACTTGCGGCGACCATACCCAGCATCGAGGAAGGCGCATGCCAGCTAAAACAGTGTTCTCCATGAAGAGAAGGCCTAAATGCGCAGGGCATTGTCCTCCTGTGCAGCGATGTCGGGGTCTTTGCGCTCCGGTACGGCGGGCAATAGCCGAAAGGTGGCCATGGATGACAGATGAGGATAGAGATGGTTGCTGGAAGCGGGGTATTAGAGATGGTTTGGTGCGGGGAAGGGGAGAGAATAAATAGGAAGGAGGTGATCCGATATTAATGTGGCAGATTACCGAAGCGAGGGGACAATCAATGTCGCTAATGAAGCTGATGCGTGTAGCAAATATATATGACCATGACTAGGGTAAGCGATTAACGGAATGCTGACTTTGCTTCCCGCACTCGATGGCTAGTCATAATTTTGTGGTGCGTCCAAGGCGACCGCGACCTCCCCAATCTGTGGGCCTTACGTGGATGACTGAGTTGATGGGTGAAAACAAATTGATAAAGTGAGCTCTTTTCTATTAAAATATTTTGGTTATGATATAGGGAATGATAGCTTTAAATTTCATCGCTTTTTACTATTGGTTGTCCTCTTGTTTATTGCCAGATTTTACTGAAGATTACCCCTTTCTACTAATGTTAATGTTGCAATTAGTGAATCCTTGGTTTCTTGTGATGGTTTTCAGGTAATGAACATTTAGTGAAGATCTAATAGCATTTATGGGATAATTGCATCCAAAGAAGTAAATCCCGAATTGGAGCCCCTTTCATTGGAGGTGTTCAACATGCTTAATGACCAGCAGTACGATCAGGACATGCCCGTACTGTCTTCCCATACTACACGCCGATGGCTCCCTTATATCAATACAAACAACCTTAAGGGGAGACGACGAGAAGAACAATAGAACAGAAAACACAGCCACCGCAATCCATCTAGAGGGGTAGATCAGATCTAGAAGAGGATAAGAACTTCACCTTGTTCCTCAATGATCTCCAACCTTGAATCCACACACTCCACCATCATTCCCATCATTACTTAGAGAGAGAGATTGGCACTTGTAAGATTAGGGTTTGATACTTTGATCTACCTTTGGTTTGTATTTGAATTGATGTTTGATCGCTATTGTGGTTTGCTACAATAACTTTGAGATGATTCCGACCTGCAATACAATTATACCTTTGATTCGTCTTACTCTCATGTCTGAGTAAATCCCCATAGGCATGGGAGATGTAGGGGATTGGTGAGATGTGTTGTGCCTCCTTTAAATCCATACATTTGTGATCGGTGTATTGTTTATTTAATAGTGAGAATGATTATCTATGTTTGCCTAATGCTTGTTATCTAATTTAAGGGCCTAGATAACATGACCCAAAGATCTCATAGGTATGAAATTGTATGCTACTATTTCAGCGACCCCCGAGTGACATGGCCGATATCAAAGAAGAGCTAGTACTATTCGAGGATAACAAGGAACAATCAAGATTAAAGCCTTGATCTGGTCACAAGACCTTAATTAATGTGTTGGCCGTGGCCGTGGTAATAGGAAGATGGATCATTGGGACTAGGGAGAATTGGCCATGAGGACTCCTAGTCGGTATATGGGTTACTTGCCTACTCACTTATAAATAAGAAATATCACTATCTCTTATTCCACTTTATCCATTTGGCACTTTCACTATCATCAAGAATTGTTTCTCTCTGCGCCTAACTTCTAATCTACAGGACCTTTACACACTTTTCACATCTTTACTTTTATGCAATTTACTTATTTCCTAAGCAAGTTTCCTCTATCTTTTACTCACCACTTCCACCGTCAGTTTTTGCAGTCAATTCACTCAAGACCTGTGACACCTTGAGTGCGACAAAAACACCGCATAAAAACATTTACCTAGGCTCCTTATTGGGATCGATATAAAAAACTAGAATTAATACTTCTGCGAAAACATTCTCTGACGAACCTATGCACTTGTAGGCCATCGAGGAGCTAATTTAGGGTTACTCCTGGAGATAAGCAAAATTTAGGAGAATATTTTTTTTAGGGAAGGCCCCTACATACACACATAGGTGATAAAATTTAGGGGTGTTGCTGGACTTGGTCTAAAGGCTGTCAACAGAATCTTATAGATGCTACTCCCAAAAAAAAGAATCTTCTAGATGCTAGGAAAATAAGATCCTGAAGGAGATATGCCCTAGAGGAAAATAATAAAGTGTATTTTTTGATATATCTCTTGTATGTTCATAATACATTTCATACTTTGCTATAACTGTATTAATATGAAATGTTAATACACGTGTGGTATGTAAACAAACCGTGTCTCTAGTTATCTCTAGCTAACTAGTTCATTGGTCACGAGGATGATCTGGATTCAAGATCATGGGCATTTATGCCAATTGACAATGAGGTCATGTCATTAGTTGAATGATGTGATAGACAGACATCCAACAATTATATCTTAATGAGATCTGGTTACAAAGTTCACCATTGGTGATCAACACAGGAAATCTCGCAACCTGATCCTTAGACTGTGAGGTAATGCAAATCACTATTCTGGAGGAAGCGCTGATGGTATAAAGCATCATCTCGTAACAAGGTGATCAAAAAGGTGCCACTCAGGCTTTCCAAAGGGACACGTAGATGAGTACATATCAAGACTAGGATTTGTCAATCCATGTAATAGATAGATACATGTGGCCATCTTGGTGATGTTGCATTAACGAAGCTTGCAAGCGTGTGACTTGGTCACAGAATACAACTACATGGGAACGAGTAAACAAGTTCATCGAAAATGAGACCGAACTAAGGTATAGGGATACCGAAGATCAAGTCTCGGATGGACTAGGTATCAAATGACAAAGGGAATGGGAAACGACTTTTCAGGGTTCGAGCGATAAGATTCGTGAAATGCACGGGGTCACATGGACATCTAGGTCCCTCTGTTGATCATTGATATGCGAGAGGTCTCAATCATGTTCGGAGTGTTTTTGAACCGAAGGATGTCACGCTTAAGGGTGGGGATGCTTAGGGTAGATGCAGTATCGTAGGAGAAATAGAGAAAGAGAAACTGGAATAGTTCCGGGTACATCCAATGTAGACTAGAGGGGGTCCAGAAGGTGTTCCAGAGTGAAGGAATATAATATATGTGTTTTATGTTAATTGGAGAATTAATGTTAAAAAAATATTTTTTAGGCATCCCATTGCTATTGGGCCTCACCTGGAGGGGAGGCCCAAAGAGGCAAGGCACCTAGGGAAGGGGCCCAACCAGCCAAGGCTTGGTGGGCCACCCAAGTGGGGCCCACCTAGGGCCGGTGGATGCCCCTAGGTGGCCAGCGGGTGTGGGTGTTAGTCCCACACCGCCTGCCCTTTGGGTGGTACACCTCCCCCTCCCACTATATATAGGGGTCTCCCCCTCCCCTTTGGAATCATCCCTTTCTCCCATTCTCTCTCTCACTTCCACCGATGACTTCTCCATAATATTGGGGAGGACCTCATGGGTTGTGAGTTCTCCACTTTTACACTACTATTGTGTGATCTTCGGTCCACCATTTTCTACTTCTGCTGCTCTTCTGGATCGGAGCCCGGGAGATGTCGCCTACACTGGACGTGTGTAGTACTTCGGAGGCACCACACTTTGGGTGCTTGGAGCTGCTCGGTTTCATCAACATACGCCTTCCTACGTAAGGCTTGCCTCGGTCTTCAAGGGTATGAATACCGTCTCTCTCTTTCCGTTACTTATGTCTACATAATATAGATCATGGTATTAGTGTTTGCTTAGTTAGAATTTTTTGTTTTCTGCTATGGAACCCTTTAGTGGTAGCAGAGTGGGTCTATGGGTAGACATGTCGTACGGATAGAACACATAGCAATATGTGCGCATTGATTTTCTAGTTGCTACCCTATTTTATGTTCTTGTGCATATCGTGACACTGTTTGATGAAGAGGCCCCCAACCGACCTCACGTGGTGATTCACGAGACTGGTCCATAATCAAAATGGATCAGGGGGTGTCTGTCTCTCTACAATAGTTGATATGGCATCAACATTGGAGGGCCCTGAAAAGGGAAGTAAAACGGCAATCATTGAATCCATGTTGTGGATCCATGTTTGTAGGTGGCACTACAAGAAAAGTTTCCTTCCGCAACGACTTGGCCTGATGGTCGTCGTAGAAGGTGCGGTGCATCTTCTGGGACGAAATTCTCAGCTCGGCCATGGCCGATGGAAAACTTTTTTTTCCGGTTTTGCGGCCCTCTACTATGACGAATCTTCTAAAAACATGGAGGAAGCTCGACCAGCGCGTGGCAGAAGCAAGATTTTTGTTTCCTCGTGTGATGTTGACTCGCCGAAGTACTTTGAGGCGTGTTAGTCCTGGATGTTAGTGTCTCTAGCGGACCATACTTTTCGGTCGCGCCTTCCTGATTTGAACTCGATAACGTTGATTGAGGCGTCTGTCGTTTAGTCAGGATGCTAGGTCCCACATGTCAGCCTCTCATTAGAAGGATCGTGTGTATGATGGAATTTTTTTCCTTCGCTCGCGCTACCCTGTTCTGAAGTTGATAGCGCTGCTCGATGCATCTACCGTCTAATCAACCTCCTAGGACCCACATGTCATCCTCTCAATAGAAGAAACGTGTGCATGATGGCATTTTTTCCTTCGCTGGTGCTACCCCGTTCCGAGTTGATAGCACTGCTCGACGCATCTACCGTTTAACCAACCTCCTGAGCCCCACATGTCATCCTCTCATTAAAATAAACGTGCATATGATGGATTTTTTTCCTTGGCTCGCACTACCCTGTTCCGAACTTGATAGCGTTGTTCGATGCATCTACCTTTTAATCACGATGCTGGCCCCACATGTCATCCTCTCATTAGGAGAAACATGTGTATGATGGATTTTTTACCCTATATCGCGCCTTCGTGTTCCGAACTTGATAGCGTTGCTTGCTGCATCATCCGTTTAATCAAACTCCTGGACCCCACATGTCGTCCTCTCATTAGAAGAAACGTGTGTATGATAGAATTTTTTCCCTCGCTCATGCCTCCGTGTTCCGAACTTGATAGCGTTGCTCGCTGCATCTACCGTTTAATCATGATGCAGGGCCCCACCCGCACATGTCATACACTCATTAGAAGAAACTTGTGCATGATGGAATTTTTGCTCTCGGTCGCGCCTCCGTCTTTAGAACTTGATAGCGTTGCTCGATGCATTAGCCGTTTTTCCAGGCTGCGGAGTCCCTCATGTGAGCCTCTCATTAGAAGAAAGGTGTGCATGCTGGACTTTTTTCTCGCTCGCGCCTCCCTGTTTTGAACTTGGCAACGTCGCTCGAGGCAGAACCTGTATAAGGCTGCGCTACTGGGTCCCACATGCTGGTCTATCTGTATATCAAACCTACGTATGATGGACTTTTTTTTCGGCCGCGTCCGCTATTTTGACCTTGGCAACATTGCTCGATGTGGCAGCTGTGTATGGTCTTGCTGCTGAGGCCCCCATGTCACCCTCTCTAGTATGTTTTGGCGGGTGGGTCCTTGATGCCATCCTCTCTGTACAAGTATTTAACTTTTTTTCAAACTCGACTATTAAACTCGAGGGATGCTGCAGGCTGGTGGGTCCGTGATGTCAGCCTCTCTGTAATGCGATATTAAAAAGTAAACGCTTTCTCAAAAAAAAGTAAACCCAAGATATATATAAATATGTACACACAGTGGATTCGAACTAAAGTCCTTCAAATCAAATCAAATAGACATAAACTGAGTGTTTTGCCACAATACCAAAGATACTAATAGAAATTAAATCATTAAACATGTATTAGTACTACAACTTATGTATCAGTCTTCTAAAAAATATTGTTGTGATTCCATGTTATCTCTCTTAAAATAAAAGAGCAGTGCTACTGGAACCTCGATTTGTAAAAAGCCACATAATGGATTAGTTTCTTAAAAACATGGGTAGGTAGAGTTTTTTAGAGGTGGGAGGCAATGCCAAAAAGGCCATAAAAAGTTTTTGGGCTATGGTCAATGGGCTCCTATCTCAAATTTCCCTAGGCTATGTCTCGCCATATTCAAACACAGACCTCTTCGAGGGAGGAAAAAAACAATAATTCCTTTGACATATATTCATGTAAAAATATCTAATGAACACACACCACATGCGCCAAAACAGCGCTGGTCTCAAATGACTTCACTTGGTGAAATCACGTTGTATATATTTACCCTCTCATCTCTGTCCAAAATGCATTCAACGGTTCCGATGACACAAAGGCAAAAGCTCTAGAGAAAGAAGCCAGCAGCAACGATAGAACTTTTGGTAAATTCAATACCATTTGAAAGATTAAGGAGTACAGAATAATAAGACATAAAAAAATTGACAGACTCCTAGTTCATATTCAACAGCACTTAACCAATTCAGAAGCATTTCAAAGTGACTGATTCAGCAATACAAATACTGAAATTCAATATCACTACAGAGAGAGACAATTCTTGTTTTAGCTCTAAAAACCATGCCACACAATTAGTTTGCCATTTTCTCCAAACACACTCGATCACTGGAACACAATCATTGTCATAATATTTGGTCATGTAGGGAACCGTCATATAGATACAGATATACCATACCAG
The DNA here is from genome assembly GCA_023614405.1 of Avena insularis. Taxonomy (NCBI): domain Eukaryota; kingdom Viridiplantae; phylum Streptophyta; class Magnoliopsida; order Poales; family Poaceae; genus Avena; species Avena insularis. The sequence goes on along the minus strand of CM042686.1, from coordinate 426,310,523 downwards.
TACGTACTAGTCATAGCTCCAATCCAGCAAAAGGTTATCATAGTTTTACCACCCATATATGATCAGTGGAGATAAGACAACCACATAATTAATTAGAATAGCATGCAGCCAAAGAGCTAGACATCTAGGAAGTTCATGAACAACATGCCGCATTCAGGGAAGCGAGATACATCGACCTTGACCATTCTTCCAATAGTAAGTTTGGCTGCTTTATGGAACTTGATCCACCTAGAAGTAGCTGCCAAGCGCCCATCAGTCGAGTTCATGGCGTAGCGTCCCTCTATTCGCAATCCTTCGCTCTGCATCGTGAAGAATATTGTTACCTCATCCCACTGCTTCAGACCATTCTCACGGACATACTTGGACCAACCTTGGCCACCCAAATAGATGGTGGCCATCGTCTAGGAGACATCCACATCATATACTTGTTGCATGCCTTTAGGCCCCTCGCTATACAGAGTTAGAAACTTGTCATTTCCAAATATCTTGTTTATAATGGGGCGAGCGACGCAAGGGACAAAATTCATGAGAAAATTGATAGAGAAGTAAGGCAGCATAAAAAAAGTGAGATGCAAGATCTTACATCAAGTCGGTCTAAACCACTTGGAATCCATACCTGATACCATGGGTACCCTTTGCGAAGGGTGGCCATGCACCATTTTTCATCCGTTTGCCTTTGAAATGGCACACAAGGGCCCCCTTTCAATCCTCAAGCTTGACAAGAGGAGGGTAGCAGAAAGGGCTGAGCAGCTGGTGTGTGGTACTGATTGAAATTAAGTGGAAAGCTTAAATTATGTAAAGAGCAAGTAAATCTAATAATATAAGAAAAAAATCATTGCCTCTAAAGCAAACAAATTTTATTTTTGCGAACTTCTAATGAGCGTAAACATATAGTACTAGATGATAAAAATAACATGGAAAATCATAACATGTGAAATTGTGGATTTCCAAATTATACCCACTTCTTAGAGACGTCACTGCCCACCTGGGTATTGTGTTGGCACTTCCTCGTTGTGTAGAGGATGTCCTCTTTTGGTGCAGGCTTCAGAAATCTACTAGCCTCTACAGCAGCCTCAGCCTCCGCAACAACACCTTCAATCTGCATAAATAGCAACAGAGCTCAACAGTTCAATACTACGTAAAGTTTGGTCAAACTTTCAGTCGCTTGACTTTTCAAGAAATACAGTATCTGCCTAAGCCTTGGGACGGAGGGAGTACAATACATAGTAGTCATATACTGAGTGTATGAGACAGTCTGACAGATCCAGATCTGGATTCACATAAACAAAGTGCCAGAATTAACAAAATCACGCATATGTTTTTGAACATATGATAAGCACGCATCACACCAAGCGGGTAATACTTAAATCTGTCTGCACCATGGTAATAAGGGTATTAAGAACAAATACCTTTCTCTTTAAGTTGGGCCCTCTTAGCTGGTCGGTGGCCTTGCGCTTGTTTTTTCGTGAGTAGTGGTACTCACCGGATCTTGCGGCATGTGGGGGTACCACCCTATTTGCCGCACCTAGAGCACCGCACGTTCGCAGGTATGTACCACCGTGCTAGAGTAAATGAAGAAGAGATGGTGTCAAAGAGGCTTCCACAAAAACAGGATGCAGACAAAGACAACTTTTAGCACATGGATACATCCAGGTTGTAGCTAGCCACTTTCAGCCTTGGAAAAAATGGAAGAACACAACGAATATACTGCTACATTACCTTTTTTAGGCAACTTTTAAGGGAACTGACAGGACCATCCCTGTCCGTAGTGGCCGTGCACGCCACTGACCCATAGTTCTCCATACAAAATCTAACGCAAAATCCATTGCACATTACGACTAGCAACTAAAGGTTACAGAAGTGAAGAACACCAAAATCGAACCCGACCAAATGTCCCAATCAGAACAGTGGTGACCATGCCCTGATCCGGAATCCGTACGAAATCAGTACCACCTTCCCCACCCCCACCCCCATCCCCACCACCACCCCCACCCCATCCAAATGACCCAATCGATTAGAGAAGAGGAAAAATATCATGATTAGGTGATTCCGAGGTGAGTAATAAGCAAGAACTCCACAATCAAAGCATACCGAATACTACTATTTATAGTACTGATAGTACCCCCAATGGCTCAATCGGAAGCAAATTAAGCAAAGCCGGATTTCGAGGTGAGCAAATACACCCACCTATTTGAACAAGAACTCCCCAATTGTAGGTTGCACCAGTTCCAACAGTTGCTTGCTGGATGTGAGCTAGCTAGTGATGGTTTCTTGTCTTGTTGTCGGTAGAAAGGCATGGGAAGGGGAGTAGTAGTACTAGTAGTAGTAGGGCTGGGCAGTACACTTTTTTCTACAGTAAGTATTTTTAAGTGGCAGTGGCGGGAACATTTTGCAGGGAGAGAATCCCGAATTTTTGATCCCAGCTATCACGTGGTGGCCTACAGCTCTTTCAAGCAGGACCCATGTCAGGGGTGAGTTAAAGCAGGTCCCACATCAAGTGGGTGAGATAATTGATCGAGCCAACCTTCTTCTTCACTTGGTACCAGTACTAGTTCTCCCAGGTTACTCTCCAAGGACAGAGAAAATCGCCCCTCTTCGAATAAAATGGATCCCAGCTTATTATCCTTCTGCTGATTCGGCTCACGGAGCAGTGGACAAGACAGCAATAGTTGCACCATAGGGCACCAGTGTTGGGGGCTCAAAAACAGTTTAGAAACCAATAAAATGATAAGCTCGGATCAGACTAGAAACAACACAAACACACATATACTCCATATATACTAATATACGGAATAGTTCCCAATTATAGTTGTGCTAACAAAGGACTAGAAATCATAATAAGGTAGCTCCATATTACAGAACTACGATAGTAGCGAACCAATCATGGGATAGCTCTACACCCCAAGAGTTTTGCAGCTGGGCTAGTGGTCATAAACGACACCAAAAGTACACCCCTAATGATCAGCAACCCTGCATCAAATCCATCCAGACGCAGTGTACCCGATCCACAGCCTCAGGTACAGGCTCATTAATGAACAGGTCATCGTCATTACCATCAAAGTCCTCTTCGGTCGTCTGCTTCTGCGATTAGTAGATTAATAGATACGTTTATAGACAAACATCAGACACACAACCTGAACATTTGTTGTTCTACAGATATACCTTGTCATCTGGCATAGCGGTAGTACCATAAATGAAACATATTTCATGCAGCTTGCGCTTTTTCTCTCCTTCCCCTTCTCCAAGTTGATCTAGATGCTCAGGAGCTGCCTCTGTCAGTTGATCTAGTTGATCAACATCTGCTTCCCCTACTTGATCTTGATTATAAAGATGTGCTTCCCCTGGTTCATATGGAGGATCATATGGTTCACCATGAAATACCCATCTAACATATGTGCTTAGCATCCCAAATGTAAAAACATTGTCTTCCACTATACTTTGAGGCAGCACCCTACGATTCACACACAACCGGCAGGGCCAATGCACTTTTGAGTTGTCACAATGAGCTCTAACAAATCCCATAAATCCTAGAACATCAAGGATACATTTAGAGCTGCTAATGGAGCAATCTCTATCCAAAATCTGCCCATCTGTTTAATTATGATATACAAGGTTGGTTATTATTACAAGAAAAGCACGAAACATATAGATGGAGTACAAAAACTATATATGCCTATGCGTTTCAGCAAACATATTGACAACAAAAATCGCCGAAGGTATTTAGGAAGACAGATCCAACGCAGAATATACTATGACCATGCAGATTAATGACAAATTAAACTACGTAGGAGTATTTGAAAGGGCAATAAAATGCCAACCAGATCGAGCTAGAGATAGAAGGACTACCGTGGGATCGACGTGCCCACCGGTGTGTCTCAAGAAGACCGATCGGTAGGGAAAGCTTCTTCGTGCATGTTGGTGATGAGGAGCGGCAGTAAGCGCGTGTGTTTTGTGGGGAAGGGGGTGAGGCCTAGGCGGCGGAGGGTGGAAGTTAATACACAACGCGAAGGGGTGCGAAGGGATAACTTTGGAAATTCTGACCTACCCTGCTTTGGGCACCACCATATACGTGGCCCACCTGCCAGTCACCATAGATCAAAATTGATCTAAAACTTGTCAAAATACAAGTTTATGTTTTACCATGGAAACTAATGCACATAGCATTGCACTTTGTGAACGAATGGCTTTATGTCAAAAAGTTTTTTAATTTTAGCATCTTCAGCTAGGAAGCTTGGAAACTCATGAAAGTAGGGCATTATCCATCAAATCTGGAATCTCCTTTGTAAAAAATTGCTTGAAATGCCAAGATGCAATGATCTACCAAATATGGACAGGTTTGTAAGCTTGGTTGATGAAGATGCTTCAATGACGGAGTAGTACAAAAGATGAAAAAGGTACAGGAACTATGGCTATGACCTTGCTCCTCTTGTTTGAAAGCCTTGAATTAATGTTCATTAATTTCGGCAGGTGTCTATAAATTCATTAAATGTTGGAAAGCATATAGGCATGTGGGTCTATCTGACGGGGCCAGCATCCCAAGTGGGAGTAGCGTACCTTAGAAGCTTCAACTCAAAATTTCGGCAGAGCACCGAAATATCTCGCCCACCCATTCAAACATCCCGCCTAGCCATTTAAACATCCAGCCCCTAAAAAACATCCAGCCCCAAAAATTATTTTATTGCACAAATTTAGCCTGGAAGTTTGAAAGGGCGTTATACATTGTGTGAAAAAAGGGGTCGGTGGCATTTTGAGCCATCATCTTTGTAGTTGCTTCACAACAAAATACATTGTTGTTACTTGGAAATTCGAAAACAAACTTCAAATTTGGAAGAAGACATATTGGTTGATTTGCAAAGATGCATCGATCTACCAAATACAGACACGTCATCATAAACTATTTCCATGACCTTGGTCACCTTTTTTTGGATGATGGTCATCTCCTTGAAAGCCTTAAATTGTTCGAAAATTTCAGCAAATGCCTAGAAACTCGTTTAAATGCTGGGAAGCAACTCTTGCTGTCGTGTGGGCCTAGACGGTCACAGCGCGTCTGAGAGGCCCCACGCCGGAGTAGCGTATGCTAGAAGCTTCGACCTCAAAATTTGGTATGGCGCCCAAACATCACACCCATCCATTAAAATTTCCCGCGCATCCATTCAAACATGCTTCACCTCTTTCTAGAATGCAAAATTCCTCTTCTATCCCTGCTTTGGAAATAAGAATCCGAGGGAGCACTGCAATAACAGAGGGATATAAGTGGTAAATTTGCTTTCTCCCAAGTGCATCACTCCATCCATGTTTCCCAGCCCTTCTTCAATATTTACCTACCCGCCCACTCCGACCTACACTTACTTTTTGGACCCACTATGCAAGTGACCCACATGTCAGTGAGCCAGAATTACGGGAAGTAGAGATTCTCATTGCTTGTTGTTCAAAATTCGAACATTTTTTGCTAAACCGAGATAAAATCGTTAAAATCATCCAACCTGGCTTATACTATCATTCCACTATGTCAGAGTAAAAGCTAAAAAAACAAAGCCAAAAACACGTTCGTAGCTTTATAAGCCAAAAATCAAAAGCCAGAATTAGAGCCCAACCAAATAGTGCCTAAATCTCAAGGAACTCTTCCTAATTCTCCCTTGTTTTAGTACCTGGGTACCTTCAATTTTATTTAACAAAAAATATGACCAAGCAGGATATCATCGACTAGTAGATCAATTTTTTAGATACTTTCATTAAATTGCGGTAACACCATTCTGTTCCACGAATATATATATAACCATAAAGTTTGGAAATATTATTGAGAATTCACGGAATCCTAAACCATAAAATGTAAACCCCTAAACCCTGACCAAGAAGGTATCGTGCAACTATAGATCAAAAATTGAGATACTTCCGTTAAATCAGGTAACGCCATCCTATTAGACCAAATAAGCGTAAATCCTGAGCATTACCAAAAATTCTCTGAACCCTAAACCGGAAACAACCCATAAAACTAAACTATAAAACCCTAAACCCTCGGCCCATAAACCCTAATCAAGCAGGTACCATGCACTTATATATCAAAATTTGAGACCCTTTCATTAAATTGCAGTAACACCATTCTATTCCACGAATATAAGCATAAAGCTTGAACATTATTTAAAATTCCTGAAACCCTAAAATCTAAACACTAAACCCTAAATCCTTACCAAACACATAGCATGCACTTATAGATCAAAAATTGATATATTTTCATTAAACTGGTAACTCCATTATATTCAATGAATATAAGCAAAAATCTTGAGCATTATCGAAAATACCATAAACCCTAAACAACCCCTAATAAAACCTAAAGCTAAAACCCCAAACCCTCAACCCATAAACCCTAACAGATCAGGTATCATGCCCTTATAGATCAAATTTGGAGATACTTTCAATGAGTTAGGTAACGCCATATATATTCTATTCGACGAATATAAGCATAAAGCTTGAGTATTATTGAAAATTCGATAAAACCCCTAAAACCTATTCAGTCCATAAAACCTAAACCATAAAACCATAAAACCCTAAACCCTCGACCCATATAAACCCTAATCAAGCAGGTATCATGGACTTATAGATCAAAATCTGAGATTCGATCTTTCATTAAATTGCAGTAACGCCATTCTATTCCATGAATATAACAATAAAGTTTGAACATTATTGAAAATTCCCGAAAACTCAAACCCCTAAAACCCAAATCCTTAACCCTATAACCCTAAACCCTAAACACTCACCAAGCATGTAGCATGCACTTATAGATCAAAATTTAAGATAATTTCGTTAAATTGGGTAACGCCATTCTATTTGATGAATATAAGCATAAACCTTGATTAATATCAAAATTTCCCTAAACCCCAAACAACCCCTAAAACTTAAACCCTAAACCCTAAATCCCTAAACCCTCAGCCATAAAGCCTAACCAAGCAGGTGTCATGCACACATTGATCAAAATTTGAGATACTTTCATTAAATCAGCTAACACCCATTCTGTTCTACGAGTATAATCATAAATCTTGAGCATTATTGAAAATTCGCTAAACCCTAAACCCTAAACAACCCATAAACTAAACCGTCAAAACCTATAACCCTGAACCCTCGACCCATAAACCCTAACCAAAGTAGGTATTGTGCACTTATACATCAAAATTTGAGATACTTCCAATAAATTGATGTAATGCCATTCTATTCAACGAACATAAGCATAAAGCAACTTGAACATTATTGAAAATTCCTAAAACCCAAAACCCAAAACCCCTAAAACCCGAAACCCTAAACCCTTACCAAGCAAGTAGCATGCACTTATAGATCAAAATTTGATATACTTTCGTTTAATTTGGTAATGCCATTTTATTCGACGAATATAAGCATAAATATTGAGCATTATTGAAAATTCCCTGAACCCTAAACCCTAAACAACCCCTAAAACCTAAACCCTAAAACCCCAAACCCTCAACCCATAAACACTAACCAAGCAGTTATCATGCACTTTATAGATCAAAATTTGAGATACTTTCAATAAATTAGGTAACATCATTCTATTCGACAAATATAACAATAAAGCTTAAGCATTATTCTAAATTCAGTAAACTCTAAACCCTATACAACGATAAAACCTAAACTGCAAAAACCCTAACCAAGCAGGTATCATGCACTTATAGATCAACATTTGTGATACTTTCATTAAAGCAGGTAACGCCATTCTATTCGACGAATATAAGCATAAATCTCTGAGCATTATTGAAAAATTGCTAATCCCTAAACCCTAAACAACCCATAAAACCTAAACCGTGAAACCCTAAATCATCAACCCATAAACCCTAAACCAGCAGGTACCATGCACTTATAGATCAAAATTTGAGATACTTTCGTTAAATTGTGGTAACGCCATTCTATTACATGAATATAAGCATAAAGCTTGAACATTATTGAAAATCAAAAACCCTTAACCGTAAACCCTAATAACCTCCTAACCCTAGAACTCTAACTTCCTAACCCTAGAACCCTAAACCCTTACCAAGGAGGTATAATGCACTTATAGATCAAAATTTTGAAATAATTTTATTAAATTGTGATGACGCCATTCTATTCCATGAATATAAATATATATAAAGTTGAACATTATTATTGAAAATTCCCTAAAACCTAAAACCTAAACAATTATAAACCCTAAAACCTTGAACAACCCAAAACCCTAAATCATGAACCCTAAACCACTAAACCCTAAAAGCCTAAACCCTAAAATCCTAAACCATAAACCATGAACCCTTAAACCCTCGACCCAAAATAAAATCCCGAACCCTAAACTTAACCCTAGGCTATATATACTTTGAGTGAAAACCGGGGCAGTGGGATTTTAAACCATGTTTTGTAGTAGCTTCATGACTAAAGCCATTGTTGTGCCTTAAAAAATTGAAATAACTTCCAATTCAGAAGCTTCCTTTGTAAATAATACTTTAGATGCCAATACACACCATAAAAAATATGGATTGGTTATTATAAACTATAGAAAAGATATGGCCATGACCTTGGTCATCCGGTTTGAAAGCCATGCATATTCTTACATGGTACTCCATATATTGTGATACAACTTTTTCTCAGAAATTATCAAATTTCAAGATTATATTTTTCCATGGAAACTAGTTGGTGCACATAGTGAGACAGGAAGAGAGAAAATAATGGATGCATTTCTTTTTATATTTTGTTTCTTTGTATTTTTTTTAAATGGCCGAAATTATGTGTCATTACCATTCATATCAAAAAGTTGAATTTTCCGAAACTCTCGGTGGTTCTCCAATATTTGACTACTTGATATCTTTAAATTATTTTAAAAAGTCAATAGCAAGGTATATCACACACTTTCTAGTTTGAAATTAGACATATTTACTTCAGATTGTGAAAAAGTCATTTTATTGCATAAATTTAGCTAGAAAGTTTGGAAATTGATGAAAGTTGGGCATTGTCCATCAAATCTAGAATCTTCTTTTGAAATGCCAAGATGAACCTATCTACCAGATATGGACGTGCTATTATAAACTATAACAGAGATATGGCCGTGACCTTGGACATCTTGTATGAAAGCCTTCAAAATATATTGTTTATCAATTTTGGCAAATGTGTGGAAACTCATTTATATGTTGGTAAGCATACTGTCGCTGGCGTGTGGGTCTAGACGGGGCCAACACGTGAGAGCGGCCGCGTCGGAGTAGCGTACATCGGAAGCTTCAACCTCAAAATTTCTGCATGGAGCCGAAATATCCCTCGCACATCTATTAAAATATCCCTCCCCGCTTTTTGCAAATCCAAAATTCCTCTTCTATCCCTGCTCCGGAAACAAGGACCGTGGGAGTACTGCAATAATAGAGGGGTATAGGTCGTAAATGTCCGTCATCCCACCTATATCACCCCCATCGTCTCTTCCCTGCCCACACCCCTCCAACCTTGACCTTCCTCTAGTTGCTTCACCGCCAGCCCTCTCTTCCACACCGGAGCTCTTCCACTATAGGCGCTCTTCACCGGACCTATTTCACCGACTCCCTTGTAGCACCGGATCTGCTTCGCCAACACCATCGTTTACCCTACAGGGTCCGCTTCAATGAATCATTCGTTGCTGACCCCGAAATGCTTAGCCGCTGCCCCCGCCGCCCACTTGCCGGTCCCACCCGTCCTCGCCGCGCAGCTGTAATTTCTCTTGCCGGTTTGCTATATTTTTGGTACTCGTAAGCTATGAAATCTATAGGATGTTGCTCAATATCCTGGATGCTATTGTAATTTTGTTTGCACCCTTCATCTTGTAGATCCTATCCACCTCATTAGCTTCTTGATTTTATTCCCTTTCTTTATTCTCAAAGCTATCGGTTTAATCCTCCAACACGAACTCATAGATTTTATTCTTTCCGAGCGCTCGCACGGGTCATGCAAACAGCTCATAGAGGATCCAACACTGACAATCTAACGCCTAGCAAGGCTGAATCGTGAGGTTTCCTTGTGTTACTTAGGCCAGTTTCTTGTCATGTTAATTAGTTGTATAACTTGCATGCCTAATAAGTTAATAAGTCATTCTACCTAAGAACTTGCCATGACATTTGCATTTATGTTCAATTGTGAATATATGTGTGAATGCTTAATTCGGAAAATGTCCATCTAGTTTGGATGATATATCTTGTCATTTTTAATGCTATATGTTGGTGTTTTCACCTAGTTTCATCCTTCCAAACCAGCAATTTAGTTTGAAACATACATCTGGTAATTTTTAATGCTATCTTTTTGGTGTTTTCAAGAGTTTTCATCCTTCCAAACCAACCAACTTGGTTTCAAATGTCATGCAGAGAAATGAAAATGGAGTACAAGGACCAAAGTTCCAACTGCTCTTCTCAGATTCTTCTGGCAAATTGATCAAGAGTCGCACCCGCTCGAGAAGGAGCTACTGTCAGCCTGAACGTGCTACTGTAAGTTCATACTCACTTTAAATGATCTCTACTTTATATAATACAACTTGTTTCCCGTGTTGTTTGTTTTAACCTGTTTCACCATATTTTAGCAGACTGCAGTTAAAACCCAGCAGGAGTCCTTGGAAAGCAGGACTGAAAGTTGTGATCCCTCGTCCCATTCATCATCCCATTGCATTGCCGAAGCTAACAACTTACTTAATAGTACACCTAGAACAACTCCTTTTTTCCATACAACCCCCATCACATAGGGGTCGGGTTCCACTATCAACCGATAACGGAACAAAACCTAGAACAACTCCTGCAGGTGATAAATATATAAATGTTGTATTGCATGCAGAACGAAAGAGTGTAGTTGCTCTTATATCTGTAGCTGAAATGTTGAAGAAGAGGACATATGATACATTGAAGCGAATCGCCATGTACCGATGTCTTATTAATGGTACTGACACGTTGTAATCTATCGAAATTACGATCTTGTTGTATAACCTGTTGTAACAAACTTTTATTGTTGTGTAATAAGTAATTTTAATTTCGGTGTGTTTATTAATTGAAGTCTTGATATTCACCTGTTCTGCGAAAAGTAGGCGCTAGCAAAAAAAGTCTGAAACAGTAACAAGCCGGAGCAGTAGCATGCCAAATGTTGAAACAACATGCGCATGGACGACCCAAAACAACCAGAGCTATAAAAGGCTAAAATAGTAAAAAGCCAGAATAGTAAAAGGCCAGAATAGGAAAAGGCTAGAACAGTAAATGGCCAGTACAATTAAAGGCCAGTATAGTAAAAGGACAGAACAGTAAAAGGCCGTAGCAGTAAAATGGCAGAACAGTAAAAGGCCAGAATAGTAAAAGGCCAGAACCATAAAAGGCTAGAACAGTAAAAGGCCAGAATAGTGAAAAGGCCGGAACAGTGAAAGGCCGGAACCGTAAAAGGTATCAATAGCAAAAAGCCAGTACATTAACAGGCCAAACAGTGCCAGCCTGAACAGGCAAAAGCCCAACCACTAAAGGGCCTAAACAATAACAGGTCGAAATTCCTAAAAGGCTGGAACAGTAACAGGACTGAACAGTGAAAGGATAAATTGGTAACAGGCTTGAACAGTGCAGGGCTAGATATACAGGCCTCAAGTGGTAGCACAGTGTTGGACCAACATGGGCCTTCTGTAGGCCGAAATAGAATCGGGCATGAAAGTCCACGGGTCGCTGCTAGCTGCATTTCTGGGCCCATTTCAAATAGTGTAGGACAAAACAGTAACGGGCCATATTCTTGTTGGGCTCGCCTGATGGGCCGGCCCAGTTAGTATTTAGCAGGCCTTGGCTGGTCCTAGCTTCTTCCACGGTTTCTATGGCCGTTAACAACGGTAACCAGCCGCTAACGGTGGCTGCCACATGGCAGTTTGCATGACGTCAGCCATCAGCGTGGCTGGCGAACAGATCTACGACGAAACAAGTTTTCGTGGCTGAAGGGTGCAATCCGCCATGGCCGAAAAAACCGTGGTTAATTCATTTGTGATGGGCCTTTTACCACGAAGGCCATCCGTCACGCAAGACTCTTTGGCCACGAAAAACAGGCCTTCAGCCACGAAAATCGTCTGTTGTAAAAGCCACCTTTTCTTGTATTGTGAGAAGGGGTTCTGCCGCGAAAGCCCTAAAGCCACATAAAACTTGCAATATATAATATAGAGGCATCAATCTTTATTGTTGCATAGGGGCATGTGTTGAGACATGGCAATGATGAGTTTTTGAAATTTTCATTGAAGCTCTTAATGGTGATCAAGATGCTATAACCACGTCATAACACTTTACGTTATGAAGTATTACTTCTTGCATCTTATTATGCTAGTATGATAGTATATTCGACGGTAGCATAGTAAGATTATCCCTCACTGTATTCTAGTTATCGTATTCCCCTTGTGTGTGCACCACCAAGAAAGTTCTTCAGTATGAGGCAGGCCGTGATGATTGGGTGTCAAGCATATCTACGTTCGCATATAGTGGGTGTAAGCCATGTTGCACTATGAATACACCCAAGTTAGAATTGGTGAGCCTAGAATGTGTAGACATGGGCTCGGAATTCAAGAGACCGAAAGGTCAAGCATGAATCACATGGTTGATGTGATCGACATTAGGGAATGTCCATCTTTGAAACTACTTTGCCGGCCATGATGATCAGGGGTGGAGTAGTGGATTAGGGTCATGTGATCACTAAACGAATGGAGGGATGTTCATTTGAGTGGGAGTTCTTTTGTTTTAAGTTTGATAGTACAGTTTAAAACTTGAACTCATTATTATGAACATGGTCTAAACACTTTGCAAATCCAATGTAGATGTCTCACCCACCCACCTTCAACCTTAGCACTTTCCTCGAGAAGGACAAGCTGAAAATTGATGGAACCAACTTCACCACATGGTTCCGCAATCTTAGGATCCTCCTAGTCCCCAACAAGTTTACTTATGTCATCGAGGCTGAGCTTACAGCTAAGCCTGCAGATTCCACCACCCAGGACAAAAAGGATGTCTGGCGGTCCAAGGAGGATGATTTCTCCCTCATCAAATGTGGAATGCTCTATGCCATGGAGCCGGAGCTTCAAAAGCGTTTTGATAAGATGAATGCTTTTGAGATCATTGATGCATCCAAAATTAAAGCATATTTACCTTTTGTTTTTGCATAAATAGAGTAGGGATTTTTGTATTTCACCGTGCCTATGCGCACTATTTGGTTCTTGTTTCAACAGGATCCCAAATCATGGTGTCATATATGAACATATCAATTAGAGCGGTCATATTATGTAATTATATGATATTTCTAAGTGATAAAAGTCATCTTATGAATTTTCCTTCGCACCTGGAAGAATACCAATCGAAGAGGAGGCATTAGTATGGTTAGCGACCACTAGTACGGTCGGAGCTCGCCCGTACCGTCCACCCATACCGGGATCCATCACGACCGCCTCGTCAAATACTTCTCTCTGGTGAAGACGAGGAAGAGATCCGACATTCATAGCCACCAGAAATAACAAAACATCACATCCGAGAGGGATCTGAAGGAGGAACTTGGCTGGGGTAAAATCCCAGCTGATCCACGGATCATTGGAGGACAATGCATCAACCCCTTCATCATCATCCGCTGCATCTTCATCACCACCATTACTTCGTCTTTCATCTATTAGATCTCTTTGTAATTCTAGATCCAATTGTGGTTTGCATTAGATCTACCTCCGTACTTCAATCCATTCATTTGATTATGATGTTGTTGATTGCTTCCATGAGTGAGTAGTTCCTTTGTTCTTGGGGAGATGGAGAAACCCTAGCACCATTATGAACTTGTAATAAAGATGATCTATTCTTGGGTCCATATGACTTGCTTGTCTATGATATAATTATGATTTGTGTTTGATCTCTCTCTTTAGATGGTATGCGTAGTTGGCCACATATCATTTGCCTTCGGAACTAAAGGGATGGATAAATCCTTTGGACGTGTCTTGGAAGCGTACCCGGAATGCCACGTGATAGGTTGGCGCCGACTTGTAACCTACACGGTCTAAGGGGGATTAAAGAGGGACTCCCTAAGCTAATTACGATATCCATGGGGAAACCCTTAATTTCGGTGGTTTGTATGGGTGATTTTTCTCAGACATCGAGTGGTTAATTAGTGGTGACCTCACACTTGGCTCAACAAAGTGGCTTCCTACGAGCCTTGTTGTGAGCAACTTATTATGGGGCTCTCTCCACGCATATCATGACACAAGAAGTAAGTTATCTTGGTTGCACATAACAATAATACTATGCTAGTGGTGTATCCTACATCCCCGAGAACATTTTAGCCCTATTGAGTTCAACCACTCTTTTACATGAACTTGTTACTCATTCTCTTTTACTTGTTTTAATTACTTTTCTTCAAATAACCATAAACCTTTCAAACAACCTTTACTTGAGATCAAAGATAGCTTCTAAGTATACTTTGGTAGAGAGTAACAAGGGCATAAAGACCTTTACCAATAGCTCTCTATGGGTTCGATATCTTTACTTTGAAACTAGCTACAATTGGTCTATGCACTTCCAGTCATCAAGCTATTTTATGGCATCGTTGCCAGGGAGCTAAGCGCTTTTGGTCGTTGTTCTCAGACACTTATTTTACTCATTGTTTTACTAAAGTTGTTTACTTGTTTCAGGTAAGCACCATGACTGCACTCGGACTAATTAATCACCTCGATGCTACTAAATACCTCGGAAAATTCAATAGAGGACTAGTTAAAGAATTCCCAAGTGGGAGCAAACCAGAGTACGAGGTCAAGCCTCATTTTATTGCTATTATTAAAGAGAAATCTATTGCAGGAGATGATCCTGATGAGGATCCATACAATCATTTAATGCATATTACAGAGCTATGTTGGACTCTTAAACTGAGAGGCTATTCTGATGACAAATTGAAACTTAAACTGTTTAGCCAATCTCTAACCAACACTGCTTTGGCCTGGTATAGAATTTGCCTAGTAGAGAATATTGATACCTGGGAAAAACTTAAAGGAGAATTTGTGTCTCGATTCTTTCCCAAGGTAAAAACTGCTGAATTAAGGAGGGCAATTACAAACTTTAAGAACCGCCCAGGTGAAGGTTTGGTAAGAGCGTACAAAAGGTACAAGTCTCTACTTCATAAATTTCCCCATCATGATTTACCTGAATGGTCCGTTTTGTATATTTTCTATGGAGAACTTAATCAAGAAATTAAACATGAGATTCACATGAATTCAGGAGGTTCTTTCATGGAGTTAACTATAATTAAAGCTTGGGAACTTTTAGAACGAATTCGCCGTAATAGACAAACATGGGGATTTGATTTAGGAGGCGAAGGAGGTATAGAAATTGAATATTATTGTCTCAATGCTTATAAAGACTCTGGTAAGGTGAAAGAAACTTCTAATGAACTTCAACTTGATGATGATATTATCTTGCAAATCCTTCAGTCTTTTATAGAACATATTGAAGCTCCAAAGAAAGATTGACTTCATTATACTCCGCAGCCCGAGCTAGTTGTAGAAGAAGATCCAATAATCATGGCCCCTGTCGAGCCAATAAGGGAGGTACCCCCATATGTTGAACCGTTTCCTTTTCCAAGGACGGTGAGAAAACATATGATGGCTCAGCAACTTGAGGATCAATGCAAAGAGGAAGGATTATTTCTCAAGGAGCTGGAAGAGGAAACACAAATAAGGAAAATTGAAGAAGAGTGTGTATAAGAGGTAGATGCACTAATAAAGGAATATGTTTTAACCATGTTTGCACATTGCAACGTAATCGAGCTAGATACCAAAGCTTCACAATTTTTTGAAGGAAAGGTAAAAGCTAAAGAAGTGGGCAAGCCTATCCTCCCTTGCACTTTTGGAGGAACTTCCTATTATGGCCTCTGTGATATTGGTACAGCTGTTAACGTTATCCCTTTTAATTTTTATTTAAAAATCCAAAACGAATTAGCTACAGCTGAATTGGAAGATACAGATATGACTATAATGCTTGCAGATAAAACTCTCAGAGTCCCTATGGGAATAATTAGGGATGTACTAATCTATATTGGACCTTACAAATATCGTATTGATTTTGTGCTTATTTATATGCCCATTGATGTTTATTGTCCCATCATTTTTGGAAGAACGTTTATAAATACCGCAAGAGCAAGCATAGATTGCAAGAAGCAAACTGTGTCTCAAGTTTGGTGAACAGAAAATGGATTTTCATTTCTCCAAATTTGACCATAAACCGGCTATTGAAGAATTAGATGATGATGATGAGTACGAATGTGAGGAAGAAGGTAGCATCATAACTTAGCCTCAATAGTCATTGAGGCTCCAGATGATGATCTAGCAAAAAGTTTAGTAAACAATAATAACATTCTTCAAGACGTAGAAAAAACTGAAATAGATAACTATCTCGACTCCACACCTGAGGTGGACATCGAGATCAATCAAAAATATGAAGAACCCATAAGGAAAGGAGATTAGGCTCTTCCTCCTCCAATTCTTAAACCTCTACCAAAGGAACTAAAAATATAGGTTTATTGATTAGACATATAATTTTCTTGTTATTGTAAGTGATAACGTCGTAGAGAAAGAGGAGGAAAACTTAATGAAGGTTCTCTGCATGCATCGAAATGCTCTTGGGTATTCGATGAGTGACTTGAAGGGGATCACTCCCTTGATAGCCACCCATAGAATATTCATGGAAGAAGGATCTCAGCCGGTCACGGACTTTTAGCGACGTCTTAAACCTCACATGAAAGAGGAGGTAAGAAAAGAAATAATATGTTTGTTGGATGCATGCGTCATCATTCATGTGGACGAGAGTGAATGGGTAAGTCCTGTTCATTGTGTTCCAAAGAAAGGTGGGTTTACAGTTGTAGAAAATGAACATAATGTAATGGTACCTACTAGGACTATTGTTGGAGATAGGATGTGCATTTATGATAGGAAACTAAATAAGTAAACTCGGAAATACCACTACCCTTTACCGTTTATAGATCAAACTTTAGAAAGGCTTGCTAAGCATTCTCATTTTTGCTACTTAGACGGCTATTCCGTCTTTTCCCAAATTGTTGTACACCCTGATGATCAACTAAAAACTACTTTCATTTGTCCCTATGGCCTTTATGCTTATCGTCGTATGCCTTTTGGTCTTTGCAATGCTCCTGCCACTTTTCAAAGATGCATGACTACTATTTTTTCCGATTATGTTGGAAGTATTATTGAAGTGTTCATGGACGATTTTTCTGTTTATGGAAACTTCTTTTAATCATTGTCTTCATAATCTTCATAAAGTTTTGCAGAGATGTGAAGACACTAACTTAGTCTTGAATTGGGAGAAATGTCATTTTATGGTTCAAGAAGGCATAGTACTCGGTGACAAAATCTCAGTTAAGGGCATATAAGTTGATAAGGCAAAGATTGAAGCAATAGAAAGGTTACCCCTCCTCGAGATATAAAGGGCATAAGAATATTTTTAGGTCGTGTAGGATTTTATAGAAGATTCATTAAGATTTTTTCAAAAACTGCTAGACCATTAACTAACCTTCTTAAAAAGGATGTTCGTTTTAATTTTGATGAAAAATGTCTTACTTCTTTCAACATATTAAAATAAGCCCTTCTTGAAGCTCCCATTATAAAACCACCTAATTGGAAGAAACCTTTTGACATATTTAGCGAACCTAGTCATGAAGCTGTAGGAGCAATTCTTTGTCATTATGATGGTGATTACCTTAATATCATTCATCATGCTAGTGACACCTTAAACGGGACCCAAAAGAACTATCCTATGGCAGAAAAAGAATTCTTCGTAGTAGTCTTTTCTTGTGATAAATTTAGCTTATATCTGGACTCCAAAGTTAGAGTACATACTGATCGAGTTGGCTTAAAGGAAATCCTAGAGAGGACTGATGTTAAGCCAAGAATGATCTGTTGGACTCTACTTCTGCAAGAATTTGATTTACAGATCTTACAAAGGAAGGAAGAAGTGGAGGAAACATTCATGGACACTCAAGAAGTTGCTCATCCAAAAGAGGTGTCATCCGTGTACATACCCGCGGGAACCACACTACCAAAAAGGAAGTTCTCTATATCTTCTTGCAAAGGTTTTAGTGATTTTATATGACATGTTTTATTCAAAGAGAGGAAGAAAAGAATCTCAAATAAGACCATATTCCCTCGATGATCATGGATTATTAAATCCTAAACATATCTTTGTTCTAGGTGATTTTCTGCTATTTCTTTTTGCATATTTGATGTCCTCTCGTTTTTTTGAGTTTGTTGCAGGTCTTACGAGATCAGTATGGGCGGGCCATACAGACTGATCCACCCGTACCACTGGTCGTTAAGACTGCAAACGCTCATGTTTCGTTTTCACATAATCGGTACGACCGCGCTGTATGACCGCAGCCCCCCGTACGACATGTCGTTATCTATTATGTGACCACCTTCAAATTTTTGTTCATCATAAAAAAAAATTTGAACCGCCATGAAGTCAGTACGGACGGGAAGTACGGACGGGACTTGCCGCACTGCTTAGTCAGTTAACTAATTACCGACTTCAACCCGTGTTGTTTTTGGAAATGACCCAGTACGGGCGCGCCGTACGGGCGTGCACCCGTACCGACTGGTTGTTAGGACCCAAAATTCCTTCTTTTGCACTTATTTGTTTCTATATTTGTTATGATTCTTTTCTTGGGCGACCCTTTTCCTCCCAGTACAAATTTTACCTTGCCTCTAACCCTTTATAGGTCTATTTAGAGATCCACCTCTCTCTTATATCAACAGATCTAATCTATTTGATGCGCTACCCGATCCAAGGCCAAGGCAAGCCTCTAAACCTCATGGCTCATTCGTGGGATAGTTTCTAGACCTCCTCCATCGAAGCTGATGATCTTGAAGCTCAAGGCCTAAGCCCAAAGAATAAGTGGTACGCTTACGATTCAGATGATGATTCTGAAGACAAGGAGTTCCAGATCTTCATGGAGCAATCAAAGAGGGGATGGAAGCAACCGGACTACTTGGCAATGGTGAAGCCTGAAGATGAGGAAGAAACCAAGAAACCCCATGGGAAGGGATGCACAGCGTCACTCAAGATCATCTCCATCAACTATTCTTCACCAAAGCGTAAGAAGTCTAACCACTCCAATGCAGGAACTTATCAGGAGATTATGGCTCATACGTCAACAACAAAGAATATCACCATGAACGCGCGCAAGAATATCACAAGACGATTGGGGGTTCAACCTCCTGGACATGCCAGTTGGTGTGCATGTCCTGTACAATAAACACCATCTTAACAAGATAGAGAAGTACCAGAAAGAAGAGCTTATCCACAGGGAGATCGTGTGCAAGCACCTTTTGGATCTTGAAGGCGAGAAGGAACTCAATGAAATGATAAGTAAAGTTGCTAATGGGATGTTCCTCTTGTGTTCGGACCTACAAAAGCGTCTTCAATGCATATCTTCTCTAGAAAAGACAAACAAGAAGCTTCGAGTGGCATTCTCCAACAAGACTTCTTTGCCATAAGCACGCCATGGTATCAAATAATTGCATGGGATTATTTGATCCACCCGTCTTGACTCCAAGCTTGGGGGATCTGTGACACCTTGTAATATATCTTTTTGCATATTTACTTTTCTGCGCACATGGTTAGGTTTAAATTTCCGAATTTGCACTAGTTGCATCAACTTTGAGTTCCCTTTTGTTCAAGAGAAGAATTATATCCATTCAGTTATTAGCCTTTATGATAATTTAAGTTATGTTTGATCCATGATTATTATATTAGATGATTGAACTAGGTTGAGTCTTATGATACTTTTACAGCTATCATAATTTTAGGGACTTCCACACCAACAAAAGTATTGATTAAGTTATGAGAAGAAGAACTCTAGTAGCATATTATAATTAAGAGTTTTTGAAAGCCATGAAAGTAGTGAGCATGATCAAATAACTGTACTAAAAAAAGAAGAGAAAAAAATAAGAAAAAATATTGGCATACAAGTATCAGAAGAGAAGAAGAAAGAAGCTATAAAAAGAATCAATCATAGAAAAAGAAAAAGAGAGAGAAGAAAAGAAAAGAAAAATGATCACGAATCTTCACTATTAAACTTAGTGCTCTATATCTTTAAAACTCTGTGATTTTATGATATGTTGAATCACTAGTAGCTTCTTATAATTTCATTCATACTGAAAAAGGTGTGGAAGCCTCTAAGTTATGTAATGTGTAAGGGTATGGTAATACCCCCA
This sequence comes from Avena insularis, assembly GCA_023614405.1. Taxonomy (NCBI): domain Eukaryota; kingdom Viridiplantae; phylum Streptophyta; class Magnoliopsida; order Poales; family Poaceae; genus Avena; species Avena insularis. The sequence continues at coordinate 426,290,296 of CM042686.1, read as the reverse complement.
ACGTATCTCTACATCCAATGTTGTATTCCTGCTTCAAGTCCTACCTAATTTATTTTAGCACCTCGTGTCTCATGAACATGATGATCTTGTCCATAAGCCACTATCTTGCTCGGGGACGAGCAAGAGCCTAGCTTGGGAGAGTTGATGCGTCCAAAATTGAAGCATATTTACCTTTTATTTTTGCATAAATAAAGTAGGGATTTTTGTATTTCACCGCGCCTACGCGCGCTATTTTGTTCTTGTTTCAACAGGATCCCAAATCATGGAGTCATATATGAACATATCAATTTGAGTTGTCATATTATGTTATTATATGATATTTCTAAGTGATAAAAGTCATTTTATGAATTTTCCTTCGCACCTGGAAGAATACCAATTGAAGAGGAGGCATTAATATGGTTAACGACCACTGGTACGGGTAGAGCCCGCCCGTACCGTCCGCCCGTACCGGGAGCCATCACGACCGCCTCATCAAATACTTCTCTCTGGTGAAGACGGGGAAGAGATTCGACATTCACAGCCACCAGAAACAACGAAACACCACATCCGAGAGGGATCAGAAGGAGAAACTTGGCTGGGGTAAAATCCTAGCTGATCCACGGATCATTAAAGGATAACACATCATCTCCTTCATCATCAACCGCTGCATCTTCATCACCACCATTACTCCATCTTTCATCTATTAGATCTCTTTGTAATTCTAGATCCAATTGTGGTTTGCATTATATCTACCCTCATATTTTAATCCATTCATTGGATTATGATGATGTTGTTGATTGATTCCATAAGTGAGTAGTTCCTTTGTTCTTGGGGAGATGGAGAAACCCTAGCACCATTATGAACTTGTAATAAAGATGATCTATTCTTGTGTCCATATGACTTGCTTGTCTATGATATAATTATGATTTGTGTTTGATATCTCACTTTAGATGGTATGCGTAGTCGGCCGCATATCATTTGCCTTCAGGACTAAAGGGAGGGAGAAATCCTTTGGACGTGTCTTGAAAGCATACCCGGAATGCCCCGTGACAGATTGGCGCCCACTCGTAACCTACATAGTCAAAGGGGGATTAAAGAGGGACTCCCTAAGCTAATTATGATATCCATGGGGAAACCCTTAATTGTGGTGGTTTTTATGGGTGATTGCTCTCAGACATCATAGTGGTTATTTAGCGGTGACCTCACTTGGCTCAACAAAGTGGCTTCCTACGAGCCTTGTCATGAACATCTTATTATGGGGCTCTTCCACACATATCATGACAGAAGAATTATGTTATCTTTGTTGCACATAACAATAATACTATGCTAGTGGTGTATCCTACATCCCCGAGAACGTTTTAGCCCTATTGAGTTCAACCACTCTTTTAGATAAACTTGTTACTTGTTCTCTTTTACTTGAGATCAAAGACAGCTTATAAGTATACTTTGGTAGAGAGTAACGAGGGTCATAAAGACCTTTACCAATAGCTCTCTGTGGGTCCGATATCTTTACTTCGAAACTAGCTACAATTGGTCTGTGCACTTGTAGTCATCAATCATTGAAGACCTCAAGGCCGTCTTTGCTCCATAGGCTCGAGCAGAGAGGTATGATGCTTCCGAGCTCTTCTTCTATGCCAAGATGGAAGAGCATAGTAGTAATAGTGAGCACGTAGTCAAAATGTCTAGCTACATTAAACATTTGAATTCCCTAGATTGCAGAATCCCGGAGGAGCTCGCGATTGATAGGGTGTTGCACTCGCTGCCCTAGCTACAATAGCTTTATGATGAACAACAACATGCAAGGTATGACTAAGACCCTTGTTGAAGTGTTCTCCATGCTCAAAACTACTGAGGTAGAGATCAAGAAGGAGCACACGGTGTTGTTGGTCAACAAGAGCACCAATTTTAAGAAGCCGGGAAAAAAGGGAAAAGGCAAGGGCAAGAAGCCTAAGAAGGATGGCAAGTCCTTTGCCAACACCTCTAAGACTGCCAAGCCTGGCCCTAAGACCGACACCATGTGCTACTACTGCAAAGGGGATGGGCACTAGAAACGCAACTCCCCAAGTACCTTGAAGACAAGAAAGCCGGCAAGATAGCCACCAAGGAAAACATATATGTGATATACATGTTATTGATGTGTTCCTTACAAGCACCAGGAGTAACACCTGGTTATTTGATACTGGTTCTGTTGCTCACATTTGGAACTCTCAGTAGGTACTATGGAGTAAGAGGCGCCTAAGGAAGGACGAGGTGACGATGCACATTGGCAATGGTTCGAGAGTCAAAGTGATGGCCGCTGGCACTTTACCTCTACATCTGCCATAAGGATTGATTTTAGTTTTGAATAAATGCTACTATCTACCCGCATTGAGTATGAATATTGTGAGTGGATCTTGCTTGTTGCAAGATCGTTATTCGTATAAATCCAAAACAAATGTTTGGTCTATTTATATGATTGATATTTTCTATGTTCATGTGCATGTGTAATGGTTTATTCTTACTGGATCTGGATTGCAATACTCACATCCATAGTGTTGATGCTAAACGCTGTAAGCATAATGATGATAATTCCATGTTTATTCGGCATTGCTGGCTTGGTCACATTGGCGTAAAGCGCATGAAAAAGCTTCATTCAGATGGACTTCTTGGATCGTTGGATTTCAAATCCCTTGATACATGTGAGCCATGCCTTATGGGCAAGATGACTAGGACACCTTTCTCTGGCATAATGGAGAGAGCTGCAGACCTACTGGGAATCATACATATGGATGTATGTGGACCAATGAGCGTCTCAACACGCAATGGTTATCGTTATTTTGTTACCTTTACTAATGACTTAAGTAGATATGGATACATCTACTTAATGAAGCACAAATCTAAAACCTTTGAAAAGTTCAAAGAATTTCAGAAAGAAGTAGAGAATCAACTTAACAAGAAAATCAAGCATCTTCGATCGGATCGGGGAGGCGAGTATTTGAGTTTTGAGTTTAACATGCACTTGAAGGACTGTGGGATCATCCCACAGCTTACGCCAGTCGGAACACCACAACATAATGGTGTGTAATGAATAACGTAACCGTACTCTATTGGATAGTGTGCGGTCCATGATGTCTTTGACTGATTTGTCTGTGTCGTTTTGGGGGTATGTGTTAGAAACCGCCGCTTTTATTTTAAACCGAGTACCGTCCAAATCCATGGAGACAACCACATATGAGATATGGTATGGCAAGAAGCCAATGTTGTCATTTCTAAAAGTTTAGGGATGTGAGGCTTACGTCAAGAAACTACAGCCTAACAAACTTGAACCCAAGGTGGAAATGTATCTTCGTAGGATACCAAAGGGAAAAAGTTGGGTATACCTTCTACAACCAAGCCAAAGGCAAAATGTTTGTGGCAAGTCTACAAGAGTTCGTACCACTCCTGATTGGTATAGTAGCCTTGTGATGTCTGTCATACTGGATGAACATGAAGAACCTGCAAAGTATGAGGAGGCTATGGATAGTGCTGATTCCGAGAAATGGCTAGAAGCCATGAAATCTGAAATAGGATCGATGTATGAAAACCAAGTTTGGACTTTGGTAGATCTTCCGAAAGGCTACAAGGCCCTGGAAAATAAATAGATCTTTAAGAAAAAGACAGATCTGAATGGTAATGTGACCATTCACAAAGCTCGACTTGTCGCAAAAGGGTTTCGACAAATTGAAGGAGTTGACTATGATGCGACTTTCTCTCTCGTAGTGGTGCTTAAAACTGTCCGGATTTTACTAGCAATTGCTACCCATTTTGACTATGAAATATGGCAAATGGATGTCAAAACCGTGTTCCTAAATGGATACATTGATGAAGAGTTGTATATGATGCAACCGAAAGGTTTTTTATCCTAAGGATGGTGGAAATGTGTGCAAACTTCAGCGATCCATTTATGAATTGAAACAAGCATCTCGAAGTTGGAACCAACATTTTTATCAAGTGATCAAGAGTTTTGGATTCATCCAAAATCAACAAGAGTTCTGTGTTTACAATAAAGCGAGTGGGAGCTCAGTGGTTTTTCTAGTAGTGTGTGTGGATGACATATTACTCATGGGAAGCGATGTGGATCTTATGAAAAGCGTGAAAGCATATTTGAGTAGTCAATTTTCCATGAAGGACTTAGGTGAAGCTGCATACATATTAGGAATCAAGATCTATAGAGATAGATCAAGACGCCTAATTGCATTAAGTCAAAGTACTTACATTGAAAAGATTTTGAAGAGGTTCAAAATGGAGAATGCCAAAAGGGGTTTTGCGCCCATGATAAAGAATTGCACAATGAGTTTGACTCAATGTCCGGTAACGGATACTGATAGATAAAAGATGTCTTACGTACCCTATGCTTCAACCATAGGATCTATCATGTATACAATGCTAAGTACTTGACCTGATGTGGCATTGGCTCCGAGTCTGACGAGTCGATACCAAAGTAATCTAGGATCAGATCACTGGACAGCTGTTAAGAATATCCTGAAGTATCTCAAGAGAACAAAGGATATGTTCCTAGTCTATGGAGGAAGTGATGAAGCTCTAAATGTAACCGGTTACGTGGATGCGAGCTGGAACTCAGATCATGATGACTCGAAGTCTTAGACATGATTTGTGTTCCTAGTGAATGGTGGGGCGGTAAGCTGGAAGAGGAAGAAGCAGTTGGTGGTGGCGCAGTCTTCAATGGAGTCTGAATACATTGTTGCACCTCATGCAGCAAATAAAGCTATCTAGCTAAGGAATTTCATCATTGAACTAGGAGTATTCCAAGTGTGCAAGACCCTATGACAATTTATTGTGACAACATGATCGCTTTTGCAAATGCAAAGGAACCGAGGACTCATTCCACGGACAAACACATCAAGTTTCGGTTTCACGTCATCCAACAGAACATTGACGAAGGTGAAATCAAGATTTTCAAAGTACACACGGATCTGAATGTGGCAGATCCTCTGACTAAAGCTCTCCTACAAGCCAAGCACGAACAACACCGAGATGCCATCGGTGTTAGGTTCCTACCTATTGTAAACTAGATTAATTTGTACTCTAGTGCAAGTGGGTGACTGAAGGAGATATGCCCTAGAGGCAAATAATAAAGTGTATTGTTTGATATATCTCTTATATGTTCATAATACGTTTCTGACTGTGCTATAGCTGTATTATTACGAAATGTTAATACACGTGTGGTATGTGAACAAACTGTGTCTCTAGTTATCTCTAGCTAACTAGTTCATTGGTCATGAGGATGATCTTTGTTTCAAGATCATGGGCATTTATGCCAATTAACAATGAGGTCATGTCATTAATTGAATGATGTGATAGACAAACATCCGACAGTTATATATTAATGAGATCTAGTTACAAAGTTCACCATTAATGCTAAACACAGGAAATCTCGTAACCTGATCCTTAGACTGTGAGGTAATGGAAATCACCCTTCTAGAGGAAGATTTAATGGTATCAAGAATCATATCGTAATAGGGTGATCAAAAAAGTGCCACTCAGGTTTTCCAAAGGGACACATCGAGGGGTACATATCAAGACTAGGATTTGTCAATCCATGTAATACATAGATACATGTGGCCATCTCGGTGACGTTGCATTAATGAAGCTTGCAAGCATGTGACTTGGTCACAAAATGCAACGACATGGGAACAAGTAAACAAGTTCATCGGAAACAAGACCGAACTAAGGTATAGGGATACCGAAGATCAAGTCTCGGATGCACTAGGTATCAAATGACAAAGAGAATGGGAAACGTCTTTTCACGGTTTGAGCGATAAGATTCATGAAATGCACGGGGGTCATATGGCCATCCAGGTCCCTCTTTTGATCATTGATATGAGAGAGGTATCAATCATGTCCGGAGTGTTTCCGAACCGAAGGATGTCACGATTAAGGGTCGGGACACTTAAGGTAGATGTGGTATCGTAGGAGAAATAGAACCGAGAATAGTTCCAGGTAACATCCGATGTAGATCGGAGGGGGTCCGAAAGGTGTTCCGGAGTGAAGGAATATAATAATATATGTTTTTATGTTAATTGGAGAATTAATATTAAAAAATATTTTTATTTTATTTTTTAGGCAGCCCATTTCTATTGGGCCTCACCTGAAGGGGAGGCCCAAAGGGGCAAGGCGCCTAGGGAAGGGGCCACCGGGTGTGGGCATTAGTCCCACACCGCCTTCCCCTTGGGTGGTGCACCTCCCCCTCCCACTCTATGTAGGGGTCCCCCCTCTCCTTTGGAATCATCCCATTCTCCCATTCTCTCTCTCACTTCCACTAAGGACTTCTCCGTAATATTGGGGAGGACCTCACGAGTTGTGAGTTCTCCACTTTCACACTACCGTCGTGTGATCTTCGATCTGCCATCTTCTTCTTCTGTTGCTCTCCTGGATCAGAGCCTGGGAGACGTCACCTACACCGGATGTGTGTAGTACTTCGGAGGCACCACACTTGGGGTGCTTGGAGCTGCTCGGCTTTAGCATCGAGAAGTTATACTATTGATAGTATTTCTATTCTTATCTTACCACCATTATATTTTTATTTTCCTACCACTATATACTGTACGAATAACTTTGAATATTGACCGTTGGATCAAGACTCGTGAATCCCAACATTTCCAACCGTTGGATCTTTTTTTCCATTCTAGCATCTAGAAGATTCTATTGATAGTCTTCAGCAAATGAATGCTATGCGCAAACCTCAAAACACAGTTCTCCATCATTCTAGAATCTTCTCAATTCTCGAGACCATGTTACCAAAAATTTCAAGTTTTAGATAGCTAATAATCATTGACTTCTACATGATATACAAAGTACAAGAACCAAATATGCACACATACTTTATTGATGTTGATCAAATTTATATTTTTTTCTGCTTTACCTATTATAATTTTATATAGTGATGATCTGTCACACGTCTATTATTTGAGTCTCATGTACAGAGCACGTGCAACTTACTAGTATGTATAGTGTACAAATAACTTTGAATATTGGTTGTTGAATCATGACCCGTGAATCCCAACATTGCTACTAGCTGTTGGATCCTCTTTTCTATTCCATCATCCAAAAGATACTGTTTATAGTATTTGTTATCTTATCTTAGATCTTAGAACTATATAATGTACGAATAACTTCGAATATTGACCATTGGATCAAGACTAACGAATCCCAACATTGCTAGCTGTTGGATATTCTTTTCCATTATAGCATATATTCTTGTTAGTCTTTCTTACCTTATCTTACCACTATAATTTTTATGAATAACTTTGAATATTGACCATTGGATCAATCAAGATTCACGAATCCCAAAATTGACAACCATTGGATCTTCTTTTCTCGACATTTATAACTAGTAAGTTGCACGTGCCCTGCACGTGAGACTCAAATAATAGACGTCTGACATATCATCACTATATAAAATTATAATAGGTAAAGCATAAAAAATATAAATTCTATCAACATCTATAAACTATGGGTGTATATTAGGTTCTTGTACTTTGTATATCATGTAGAAGTCAACAATTATTAGCTATCTAAAACTTGAAATTTTTGGTAACAGGGTCTAGAGAAACAAGGGAGAAGATTCTAGAATGATGGAGAAGTGTGTTTTGAGTTGTGTGCATAGCATTCATTGTGATGAAGACTATCAATAGAATCTTCTAGATGCTAGAATGGAAAAGAAGATCCAATGATTGGAAATATTGGGATTCGTGAGTCTTGATCCAACAGTCAATATTCAAAGTTATTCATACACAATATAGTGGTAAGAAATGGAGCAGTTTTGAATAGGATCCATAGCACCAATCCCGACCATTGGGCTGTTAGATCAAATGGTTCAAAGTAGCTGGATTCTTGTTGAATAGTACCTAGAGCAAACTCCACGATATTCTAGAACCATCATGTCACCACCCCCAAAATTTCATAGCACAGTAGGTTGTATTCTCAATATGTGTAGATAGTTGTTATTAATAGACTTAATGTATGCATTTTTTCTCTAACAAGACTATTGACTTAATGTTTCTTAAATCACATTTCATACAGTATATACGAGTGTGGCACGTGCCTTTTACTAGTCTATTCTAGCATCTTGAAGATACCATTGATAGTATTTCTTATCTTATCTTACCACTATATATAGTGTACAAATAACTTTGAATATTGACAGTTGGATCAAGGCTAGTGAATCCCAACATATCCATCTGTTAGATCTTCTTTTCCATTCTAGCATCTAGAAGATTCTATTGATAGTCTTTAGCACAATAAATGCTATGCACAAACCTGAAAACACACATCTCCATCATTCTAGAATCTTTTCCCTCATTTCTCTAGACTATGTTACCAAAATTTTCAAGTGTCAGATAGCTAATAACCGTTGACTTCTACATGATACAAAGTACACGCACCAAATATACATCGAGAAGTCATATTATTGATAGTATTTATTTTCTTATCTTACCACTATTATATTTTTATTTTCTTACCACTATATACTGTACGAATAACTTTAAATATTAACCGTTGGATTAAGACTCGCGAATCCCAACATTTCCAACCATTGGATCTTTTTTTCCATTCTAGCATCTAGCAGATTTTATTGATAGTCTTGATCACAATGAATGCTATGCACAAACCTCAAAACACACTTCTCCATCATTCTAGAATCTTCTCCCTCGTTTCTCGAGACCATGTTACCAAAATTTTCAAGTTTTAAATAGCTAATAATCGTTGACTTCTACATGATATACAAAGTACAAGAACCAAATATACACCCATACTTTATAGATGTTGATCAAATTTATAATTTTTTCTGCTTTACCTATTATAATTTTATATAGTGATGATATGTCAGACGTCTATTATCTGAGTCTGACATGCAGGACACATGCAACTTACTAGTATATATAGTGTACAAATAACTTTGAATATTGGCTATTGAATCATGACCCGCGAATCCCAACATTGTTGTTAGCTGTTGGATCCTCTTTTCTATTCCATCATCCAAAATATACTATTGATAGTCTTTGTTATCTTATCTTAGATCTTAGAACTATATAATGTACGAATAACTTCAAATATTGACCGTTGGATCAAGACTTGCGAATCCCAACATTGCTAGCCATTGGATATTCTTTTCCATTATAGAATTTATTATTGTTAGTCTTTCTTACCTTATCTTACCACTATATAGTTTACGAATAACTTTGAATATTGACTGTTGGATCAATCAAGATTTGCAAATCCCAACATTGACAACTGTTGAATCTTATTTTCTCTACTACTATAACTAGTAAGTTGCACGTGCCCTACACATGAGACTCAGATAATAGACATCTGACATATCATCACTATATAAAATTATAATAGGTAAAGCAAAAAAAAATTTGATCAATAGCTACAAAGTATGGGTGCATATTTGGTTGTTGTACTTTGTATATCATGTAGAAGTCAATGATTATTAGTTATCCAAAACTTGAAATTTTTGGTAACATGGTCTAGAGAAACGAGGGAGAAAATTCTAGAATAATGGAGAAGTGTGTTTTGAGTTTTATGCACATCATTCATTGTGATGAAGTCTATCAATAGAATCTTATAGATGCTAGAGTGAAAAAGAAGATCCATCAGCTAGAAATGTTAGGATTCGTGAGTCTTGATACAACGGTCAATATTCAAAGTTATTTGTAAACTAATAGTGGTAAGAAATGGAGCAATTTTGAATAGGACCCATAGCACCAATCCTGACCATTGGGCTGATAGATCCAATGGTTCAGAGCAGCTAGATTCATGTTAAATAGTACCTAGAGCAAACTCCACCATATTCTAGAACCATCATGTCACCACCCCCAAAATTTCATAGCACAGTAGGTTGTATTCTCAATATGTGTAGACAATTATTATTAATAGACTTAATATATGCATTTTTTCTCTAACAAGACTATTGACCTCATGTTTGTTAAATCACATTTCATACAGTATATATGTGTGTGGCACCTGCCTTTTACTATTCCATTCTAGCATCTTCAAGATACTATTGATAGTATTTCTTATCTTATCTTACCACTATATATAGTGTACAAATAACTTTGAATATTGACCTTTGGATCAAGACTAGTGAATCCCAACATTTCTAGTTGTTGGATCTTCTTTTCCATTCTAGCATCTAGAAGATTCTATTGATAGTCTTCAGCACAATGAATGCTATGCACAAACCTCAAAACACATGTCTCCATCATTCTATAATCTTCTCCCTTGTTTCTCTAGACCATGTTACCAAAATTTTCAAGTGTCAGATAGCTAATAACCGTTGACTTCTACATGATATAAAGTACAAGAACCAAATATATACCCATACTTTATGGATGTCGATCAAATTTATAATTTTTTAAGATTTACCTATTATATAATCTTACTTGTATACTATATCGTGTACGAATAACTTTCAACTTTGACCTTTGGATCAAGGCTAGCAAATACCAACATTGCAAATCATTGATCTTGTATCCACTCTAGCATGCATATATAAGACTTTACTGATAGTCTTTAGCATTATGAACGTTATGCACAAACCTCAAAACACACTTCTCAATAATTTTAGAATATTTTTTGCCAAATCTCTAGAGCATGTCGAGTATTAGGAGGCTAATAGATTGATTTCTATATGATACTAAGTACAAGAACCAAGTATACACACCATATTTTATGGATGTGGCTCAAAATTATAATTAGTTTATGAGATTCACCTATTATAATTTTATTTAAAAAAGATGTGGCATACTTCTATTATCCGATTCTCACGTGTGCTAGCCATGTGCAACTTAGATATATAGTGTACGGATAAATTTGAATATTCACCATTGGACCAGGTCTGGCAAATCCCAATATTGGTAAGCGTTGGATCTTCTTTTCCATTCTTGCACTAAAAGATTAGAGTGTGTACACCATTTAACCCGACTCTAAGAAATATTGTCAAAAAGTGTCAGAAAAAGGTTATCGGGTAGCAGAACTATTTTTTTGTAGGACCCACTAATTAGCAAATGTACTAGTCAATCTTGCTTTTCTAGTTGCATCACATGACATTATAGAAAGAATCTAGAGACCGACTGTGGCCCTTTTAATAATTTATGTTCTTAGACTTGACCTTGTACTAGACTCGGTAGCAGTAAGACTCATATCTAACCTCAAAACACACTTCTCCATCATTCTACTATCTTGTATGCTTAAAATATTTCAACTTACTCCCTCTATCCCAAATAGGATGCATATAATTTTTGGTCAAAGTCAAACTTTTCAAAATTTGACCAACTATATAGAAAAATATATTGATACTTATAATCTCTAATTAGTATTGTTAAAACCGTTATGACATATATCTTCATATAGTCTGCATTAGATATTGTAGATGCTGAAAATATTCTCTACATAGTCGATCAAACTTTACGTTTGTTATCTTTGACCAAAAACTATATGCATCCTAATTTGGGTAGAGGAAGTACTCCCTCCATCCATAAATAACTGACTTGGTTTTGCCTAGATTCGAATGTATCTAGACGTATTTTAGTGTCGTATATCTAATCTTATCTTACCACTATATAGTGTATAAATAACTTTGAATATTGACTGTTGGATCAAGACTCGTGAATCCCAACATTTCCAGCCGTTGGATCTTCTTTTCCATTCTAGCATCTAGAAGATTCTATTGATAGTCTTCATCACAATGAATGCTATGCACAAAACTCAAAACACACTTCTCCATCATTCTAGAATCTTCTCTCTCATTTCTCTAGACCGTGTTACCAAAATTTTCAAGTTTTACATAGCTAATAACCATTGACTTCTACATGATATACAAAGTATAAGAATCAAATATACACTCATACTTTATAGATTTTGATCAAATTTATATTTTTTCTTCTTTACCTATTATAATTTTATATAGTGATGATATGATGTTAGGCATCTATTATCTAAGTCTCACGTGCAGGGCATGTGCAACTAACTAGTTATATACAATGTACGAATAACTTCGAACATTGGGCGTTAGATCAAGACTCTCGAATTCCAACATTGCTAGCCGTTAATCTTCTTTTCCATTTTAGCATCTAAAAGATACTAATTTTGATAGTATTTAGCACAATGTATGCATATTACTACTCCGAGTTACTTACCACTCTCACCAACCTTAGAGCGTCTATAGCATGGAAAACAATAGCACGCTATTTCATGCTATTTAGCATGATATAGCGTATTTGGAGAGTTCACGCAATTTTTTCAAGATTTTTCTCGCTATGGCGCTATTTTTTAAATAGCTTGCTATATCACGCTAAAACATCATAGCGTTAGCGCTATTTCAAGTATATGACGTTATCTTTTTGTTGGCGGGTGTGGAGTAAGATAGCATATAATGAATGTGTCAAGTAGGCAAACATACGATCAAAATTTTGATTGTTAAAGTTAAGTGATCGCATCAAGCTGCCGCCTCCTCCTGTAGCACCGGACGCTGTACCTAGATTTAGTCCTACTGGTTGTCCTCCAACTTGGATAGCGCCGAAATTGATTATGCATGTACACCTATTACTCTAGGAAATTCACATGCTGAAATCCTTTATATTCATGATATACCTATTATATTTTTTATTTTTTACAAAATGTTGTTTTGTAAAATAGCACGTTATTAGCATGCTATAACTTTCATATCGTCTGGAGAAAAGCCACGCTAAATTAATTAGCATGCCAGTATTTTTTTCCTTGATCTCTAGTGGCTTATCTAAATTTGGCAGTCTCTTAGAGCATCTCTAGTGGCTTGTCTAAATTTTGTAGTCTACATCTTCACATAGATAATGGTGTAAAAATATTCCTTTTTACATGACTTTAGTTTTCTAGTAGATAGTCTAAATTTGATAGTCTATTCGTCCATCTACACACAAATAGTCAATATACACAACAATTTAGTGCAACAAATGCTTTGATTTGGAGTGGGAGTGAGCTCGCGAGTGACCCGCTTTGCTTTAGACATGGTGGCTCGGTTTTTCAAATATAGAAAACGAGTAGCTAGTTTGGAGGATGTCTAAATTTTAGACCACCGGATACACAAGCCACTGGAGACATTTTTTGGTCCGTGGTGGTCTATATTTGGCTTAGACTACCGGATACACTAGCCACTAGAGATGCTCTTAGGCTGATCATAGTGGGTACTAATAACATACTAGTTCGTATTACTACCTTCATATAACCTTTGTAGTTCATGTTAAGCCAAAGGTACATACCCTATTTTTGCAGAAATAGCTCTGGAATACTCCATACCTACAAAGATTAGGATAATACAGTAAACTATTTTTTTAGTCATTGAACTATAGCTACTCCTAGTATAGGATATTATTATTCTATATCTTTTCAACTGTATATCCAAATTCAAAATTCCAGAACAACAAATTCTCCTGCCTCACCTCCACCAAAATATTTAGAGTGGTCACACGCCCCAAGTTTTAGCCATACAAAATTCCTTTTCTACACCTAACAATGGCCTATCTGTTGGGTTCGCAGCATAGAAAACAAAAAATTCCTACGATGAGAACTATACGCCAAGATCTATCTACTAGATACAGAGCAATGGGTGGACATAAATCCATGGAGAACTTACCCTCGAAGACAACGAGTTTTGTTAACAAGTAGGAACTCGTGGTTGATGTATTCGTATGCTTGCCGATCTCAAGATCGTGTGGAAGTCCGAGCGCCGCAAATCAGTAGCGCATCCGTCCTCGCACACACGTTCAAGCTACCGGACAACCTCCACCTCCTCGCTCCGATAGCCAGCGGCCAAGGGGGGTGCCCCCACCTCTTCCTCATTCATGTGGTGAAGCTCCACTCACATAAATTTTGACTCCACCCAAAATTCCACTCACATGCATTAAATTTCCACCAAATTTAATGCCACTCTCAATTAATAAAACTCTTTTATTTAATTTATTCAGAATTTTGTTAATTACTTTAATTAACAAACATTCACATAAAACCCCTTTCAACAATTGAATATCACATGCAGAACCACTTTCTGTAATTTCACCCGAAACAATTCCGGTTTCTATCGAAACAATTCCTATTTCTGTCGAAACATTTTCTGCGCTTTGCAAACCTTTTGTCTGAAACATATGTGCTCCTAAATGGTGTCCGACAACCCTTAAGTGTGTCACCCTATGGTTCGCGAATAATGCAGACATGATTGAGACTCCTCTCAGATATATATTCAGAAGCGGGACCTGGAGATCCATACTGACTCCTGCACATTCAACGATGACTTCTGTGATCGTGAGAACCTTTAATGCTAGTAACTTCATCCCTTTGTCTCATGATATAATACATGTCCGAGATTCGATCATTGGTATCCAAATACCTAGTTTGATCTCGTTACCGACATGCACTCTTTTCTCGTTTCCGTGATATAACATTCTAGTGATCACATCACTTGCTTGCAAGCTATCTTAATGTGATATCACCGAGAGGGCCCAGAGTATATCTATCCATCATCGGGATTGACAAATTCCACTCTTGATCCATGAGCCTCAACATAACACCTTCGTAGCACTGAACCCATCTTTATAGTCACCATGTTATGGTGTGACGTTTGATGTTATCAAGATACTCTTCCGGTGTTATCAATTAACATCATCTCATGGTCTAAGGACTAAGACTACTTCGTACGATGTTATAGCAATATAAACATAATGACTTGATCGTAATGCTATTACTTCGGATGAATGTTCATCACATCATTTCACAAATGTTGTGACCTTGTTATTAACAACATCCAATGTCCATGATCAGGACACCTTGATCATATTGTTAATCAACAAGCTAGTCTATAAGAGAGGCATAACTAGGAACCCTTTTTGTTTATTAAACACACATGTACTGACGTTTCCTATCAATACAATTATAGCATGCAAAATTGTAGCATCCCATCTGTCTAACATCTGTAATACTACATGGTCTAATAATAAAATGCTACTTCCTACATATAATTGTTGCATCATAATTATATCATGCTCATGTCATCATGCCACATTGCATTTGAGCATCATATAAAACCCTTTTTATTTGGGTCTTCTCTCATATTGCATTTGCCTATTACTTGTATTTGCCTCTTGATATATTGTAGTTGGTTCTTGATATATTGTTTAATGCCCAAGTGGAGTTGAGGGCATATCTCTTTTAAACTCCACCATCCTAATTATATATGAGCCATGAAATTCTATTCGTATTCAATCTAGCTCATATGAGTAGGGTGGATCCATTTCTTTGCTACATTCTTCCATACTTGTCTCCATGTTGTCTTCACAATATGAATAGGGAGCCACATAGCCATCCTTTGCATGTTATGTGAGTAGTATTCCCTTATAACCTTCCATATGGCCTTATTTGAATTGTGAGATTATTTGAATTTAGAGTGGCTATATCAAATAAAAGTGGATCATACATACTAGCATGAGCCACCTTTATTCAAGTATGCTCATGAACCAAAATACACCATGTGGATGATAAAGCTTCCATAAACCTCTCTTTTGGGGATTTATCTCCATTTAGGGAGTTGGTTGGAATCATGGCCAATGTTATATTGTAGTTGTTTTCACAACTAGCAAACATATGTTCATACATGCATGGGCCATAAACACTTGCTTCCTCTCATTCTTCTCTCTTTTAACCTCACTTGGTTTTGTTTGAATTGAATCAAATCTAAGCATCTAAACCTAAACCTACCCATGCGTGTGTGCTTACACACATACACCACCCCACCACACCTACACCCCACGACCAGCACATGCCCCAACCACTACACCACAGCACTAGAACCCCAACAGACAGGTTGGTCGGGAAAGCGGCTTATGCCAACAGAAAGTCAGTCGGGGATTAGATTTGCCGACCGACATAGTCGGTCACTGTAAGTCCGGTCGGCAAAGATCTTTCCCGACCGACATACGTTTGCCGACCGGCTGTTCGACACCACGCCTAGAGCTTTCCCGACCGACATTTTCTTTGCCGACCGACAATGTTTTCCCGACGAACATTTGTTTGCCGACCGAGCTTCGGATAAGGTAAGTTTTGCCGACCAACATTTTGCTGGCACGTGCCGCAGAATGCTTCCTTCTAACAGTTGGTCGGTGTTTCTTTTGCCGACCAACACTTGAGTAATTTGGATATATGAATTGAAAAATTCAGTACATTCTCATATTCCACACAATCATAAATGCAAATCACAAAAGATTAACACGCATGACACTGATATGGCTTAAATACTTAAATACTGATTGTTCATATGTTCTCAACTGATTACAACATAGTCAACAGAATATAGAGAAGTTGTCACTGCATATGAGCAGGTTTTACAAAATGGAAGCCAAATGACACCATATAACTAGGTTTACAAAATGGAAGCCAAATGACTACCATGTGACCAAGTTTACTCCATTACAAAATTCATTCTGTTGATGGGAAACATCCAAGTACTTGGTGGTTTGCATGAAAATTTTAGCATGATTATTCATATTTGAAGGGGACACCTGCACAAACAAAGACAAACAGATAAGATTACATTGTTACATACATTCTCAGTTTGCACAAATAGATAGGTTGCAAAAACAAATAGTTGTCTAGAATGTGCAAATTAGTCCCATTACTTGTAAAATGGGGTCAAATAGTCCCAAAAGTTTACAAGGACATAAGATTTTGTTCTCGACCGATGATTTAGCAAACGCATAGCCCAAGAATTTAGCCAGCCCTTGTAAGTACTCCTCTGTATGCCTACATGCAAGCGTACATATGCAGCATGTTATATATGATTTCAGCAAGTACTAAAGCCTAAGAAATTTAAAAATGTGTGTCGTACCTACGTGCATCCATCCAACTTTTATCCATGTTAGTTGCACACTCGATTATTACCGGATCAATAGAAAATCCTGACAGAATAATATGAGGGAAACAAAGAAATAATATAAATTATAGGTTGACCCACTTAATTACTTCCGGATCAATAGAAACTCATGATAGAATAATATCACACCACGCGACATAAAAGAGACCGCATGCAACCAATTTTACGCATAATAAAAATTGATACAACTGTAAACAAAAAAGATTGAAGAGAACGGACAAGGAATTAGTAAGTTGACTCACCAACTGCTGTGGTGGGATGACAGGCAGGGAGAGGGATTGCTGTGCTGCGGCCGTGAAGTCCTGCGTCACTGGGATCAAGAATCCTAATAATAAAAAATTATACAAATTAGGCTAGAGTAATACTAATAAATTAGTGACAAACAAAAATATCTAGTAAGCAACGACCAACAATAGAATACTGGCTGCTTATAATTTTAAACAGAAATAAAAGTTTCAGTGCAGTCAAGCATAGAGCTGATGGGATAAATTAAGCACAACTTAGTAGTACTAATACATGTACAACTGACTACTCAAACATCAAAAATGTTGTGTCTCAAGCTTGGGTCTAGCAGTAATACAAGAAAACTTAGTACAACATGTAGCTTTCATCCCTTCCATGTATAACTCGTAAGCTAATGAACTACCAACATAAACAGCTACAAAGTAGAGATCGATGGATTCCATCAAGCCCATGTACATAGAAGTACCTAATGGTCTCTAGTACTACTTACAAGTTATCTCATTTGAGCAGCTGCAATGTTGCATAAGCATTCTGACTGAAATTGGTCAATCACAGAAATTAACTAATCCTCTAAACTTCACCTACCGCTCTGACCCACCTGTGCATATATGTATTCCTCTCAAATGGACTAAGAACAAATCTGGCAAAAAAAATGTTGTCCTGCGGCCACTAGCTAGCTAGGCAAGGTCTTCCTTTTTCCCCCCTAAAAGAGGCTCAATACTGCCAGGCGAGGGCGGCAGAGCACTGGCCGTCGGCCTCAACACTGCCACGCAAATAGAGGAGCCGCTTCTATACAGCACGCACGGAGAGAGAGAGGTCACCTCACTGGGTCGAACGAAGACGAAAATCCCCACGGGCTGCAGCTGGGTGTGGGAAGTGATGGCGGCGGCTTGGGAACAGTAGATCTCACAGTTGGCTACCAGATGGGAGCACGCCGGACGGGTGCGCCGTCCAGCGGAGAGAGCACTTCAGGCAGCCAGGAGAGCTTGAGCGTGTGGGGGCTGCAGGAGGATGTTGCGGCGATGCACGTATTCGTGGGTTTGGCCGGCCGGAGCTCAGAGCGGCGCTCGTGGTATTTGGTGATTTAGGGTTCACTGTGGGGGAGGAGATTTTAGTGTGGTGGGGGGAAGGAAAGTTTTCGCGCGTTGGACCAAACATTGGCGCTAATATTTTCGCCCCGCGCGGGCTGGCCCACTTAACGACCAACAGTTGGTCGGGATTTTTTACCGACCGACGATCTGGCGTGTATGGAAGAAATACCGACCAACTGCTGGACACCAAAGGTTAACACATTTCCGACCGATAGTCAGTCGATACCAAAAGAAATTGCCGACCAACAATTCGACACAAACTACGCCGACCGACGTTCTGTTGGCGATGTTGACTTTTACCGACCAACGTCAGTCGGGAATCTAGTGTTGTGGTGTAGTGAACCCCTCTCTTTCCATCTCTAGCTAAAGAACAAGGAGAGAGGAGAGAATCCAAACCCTAGCCGAGCCTCCCCTCCCCTCTCTGTTTTCTCTCTCGCCAACAAGCAGAGCCCCACCTGAGCCACCTTTGCCTTGCTCCCGTCTGGTCCCAGCTGCAGACACCCAGCCCCTCCTGAGCCGGTCTACCACGTGAGAGAGAGGAGGGAGAAAGCTGGCCGCCACCACCTTTTACCACCGAGCCACCCCATGTGCCTCTCCCCTCCCTCTCGGCCTTATCTTCCCCCTCTCCCATGCCTGGCGTTCCCCAGATCCACTAGGGCCTAGCCCTTCTACTCCTCCTTCCCCATCTACCCCTTCTACCCTCTCTCCCATCTCCGGTAACCCCACCATCGGCATCACTCCACCACCACCATAGCGGAAGGCGGGCGAGGTGTCTAGGCGTTGGGGAAGACCAAGGAGAGCCCCAGGAAGCTGCCAGTACACGGCGACGAGGAGAAGAAGGACCAGAGCCGGAGACCACCGCCGCGTCTGAAGCCAAAACCCTAGCCTCGGGTCGCCTGCAACGCCGCCAATCCGCTGCGCTCCAGGCCGATCCAACACCACCAACCTCCCCGCGGTGAGCCTCTACGCCTCCTAGACATCTCCTCTGGCAACTTCGCTTCCTGTACGCGTTAATCTTTCCGTCGAGCGCCCTCGGTGCACGGCGCACGCCGTTGTTTCTCCGCTGCCGCGTCCCAGTAGATCATCCCGCCGCGCAATCGATAGCTAGCATCAAACCCCCCTCAGTCGCAATGATAGCCGCCGCCGCGTGTGCGCTCCAGATCGCAAGTTCGATCCTCGCCGCGCCTGTAATCCCCATCGTCTGCTGGCCACTTAACGGGAAGAAAAACAGTGCGTGGTGGCACTTTCTCCAGAAACCCCCTGCCTTTTTGCATGCGCAACCCGCGGTCCAGCCCAGGCCCGCCTGTCTGCCTCTGTGGTCGTTTTGCAAAAAGGTACCGCAGGTTTCCCGGCCTCAACCCGCAGCCCCCGTCCGCGCCGCGTGGCAGCTGTACTCTCACCCACTGGCTTGTGGGACCCTTAGAAGGACGGGCCCGCTTGTCAGCTGCTGTGGTTGGCTGAACACGCGGTGAGAGAAGTCTGCAGCGTGTTGGTTTCGCCAGATCAGCGCGACCCCACCTGTCTGTGGCTGTGGCTAGCTGCCTCTGTGTGCAAAAAGTCTGAGATCTTTTCTGGTTAATAAGAATGTTTTCCAGAAATGTTTAATATGATTTTAAATCCAGAAATTAATAACTTTTTATTAATAAATCCAAATAATACAAATGATATATGTTTTTGAATCAGAAAAATGTGAGGATTTCAAATCTGCCATCCAAAATAAAGTTTGACTAATTTAAATTTTCGAAATTGTTTAATTGCAATAAAAATGCCTTTTCTTGATTAATTAATAACTTTAATTCTATAACTCCAAATCTGACAAATGATATGTCTAAATCGATCAGCGCGACGAGCCCGTTCTAACTATGCATTCCTTGATATGAATTGAAGCATGCATGATATCATTATTAAAAATCAGAACTGTTTATTGCAATAAAACTGGACCAAATAATTAATAAAATGATTTATTCTTGTCCCCACACCTCACCCTTGCCATGCTACTTTATTGCCATGTAAATTGTGCATCATTCATCATGGCATGCTTGTCTGCTTGTCGCATTTTATTTTATATGCTTATGCACTTTATTTATGTTGGCCCTTGTTTGTTTGGTTCTTCTTTCGGATAGATTCCGAGTAGGGTAAATATCAGGAATCCCAGGAGTACTACCCAGATCCATCCCTTGCTTCAACTGAGCTGCCAGGCAAGCACTACCACATGCTTGCATACATATAGTACCTATTGCCTCTATCTTACTCTTTCATCATTGAGTCGCGATTGCATTAAATTGAATCCCAAGTACTGCATAGCCTTTACTTTTAAACCCCACCGAGCTTGTTCCTCCATCCCATGAGCCACTACTACAGGAGTTGTTTGAGCCATGCGAGTCGTAGAACAACATGTGCAGGGTATGTGAGAGTCAGGTGGATAACGAGGTACCTAAACAACTTAACCTGAGTAGTATGGGATAACTAATGAAAGAGGCACCGGTGGGCAATATCTGTTATTTGGTTTTTCATGCTCACTTGTGTCCCATAGGACCCCGAGTACTTGATTCCTGTTCCTTGACTATTCGCACTATCCACATCCGGGAGGCCTTATGGACCCCCCTGAGCCAGAGCTTGATTCATTTCTATTTCTTAGGGCCATAAGTAGTTTGGGGCTTTATTACTATCCTATACTTATGCCATGCTTTACTGCTTTATTTAAGATTGTGCGTGGAGCACCTGTACTGTTTAACAATGCGGAATGTTTTCGCGGTATCGACAAGCCCAGTCACATTTTCAGGTTCCCAGTCGTTTATAGCCATTGTCACAAACCCTGGGTCTGTTCCGGAGCAGGCCAACTTCGTGGCGGGTAGCTTAGTGGGGTGCCCCCCTGAAATATTTTATGAATCCTATGATCGCTTTGTCGTGAATGCCTCGTTGGGTTTTGAGTTGGTTTTTCCGAGGTTGATCGAGTGTGTGTTGCTATTTGTGCACCCTTGCAGGGTAAATCTTTCTGAAAGCCGTGTCCGCGGTTATGGACGACTTGGAGCACAGTTTCTCGATCATAGACAAGTATAACTAAAGTAGTGCTATAAATTTGACTTAATATATCTAACTAGTAATCAGCTTCACTATAACGGAATGGATATTAAAAATGCCAACCACTGGTGGACCTGGGTTGTTTTGTTATATCTGCCTAGTAAGTATTGCAACTCCAATGGAATATGATAAAAGTGCCAACAAATGCTGGGTTTTGGGATTCCTCAGGACAATTATATCTGACTAGTAAATGTTCCAACTACAACGGAATGTTAAAATGGGTCCTACTGAATTGGCTGAACTCAAACGTCAGCTTGATGAACAAGAGAAGTTGGGTTTCATTCAGCACAACACTTCTTCTTGGGGTAGCCCAACCATCTTTGTGAAGAATTGAGACAAGACTGATAGACTTTGTGTTGACTATCGGGCTCTCAATGCTAAAACCATCAAGAATAAATATCCCCTTCCGCGGATTAATGATCTCTTTGATTAGCTAGCTGGAGCTGTGGTATTCTCTAAGCTTGATTTGAGAAGTGGATATCATCAAATCAAGATTCGCAAGGAAGATGTTCCCAAAATAGCTTTCACCACCCGCTATGGCCTATATGAGTACACGGTCATGTCTTTCGGTCTCACCAATGCACCTGCCACCTTCTTGAGGCTTATGAACTCGGTTTTTATGGAGTATCTTGATAAGTTCGTCGTGGTCTATCTGGACGACATTCTAGTCTATTCTAAGTCAAAGGAAGAACACCTTCGATGTGTCCTAAACAAGCTTCATGAGAACCGCCTGTATGCAAAGTTCTCCAAGTGTGAATTTTGGCTTCCCGAAGTCACCTATCTTGGTCATGTCATCTGTACCAAGGACATTGCCGTTAACCCAGAAACTGTTCGGACAATTGTTGAGTGGCTTCCACCCAAAAATGTCAAAGAAGTACGGAGTTTCCTTGGTTTGGCTAGTTACTGCCGTCGCTTCGTTCAGAACTTCTCGAAGATTGCGAAGCCTCTTACCGATCTCCTCAAGAAAGGCAAGAAATACCTTTGGTCTCCTGCATGTCAAGCAAGCTTTGAAACACTCAAAGAGAAGCTCACTTCCACACCAGTCTTGATTCCTCCAGATACATCAAAGCCTTTCCAGATATTCTGTGACGCCTCCTTGCAAGGATTGGGTGCGGTCCTTATGCAAGAAAAACAAGTTGTTGCTTATGCCTCTCGACAGTTGAAGACGCATGAGATCAACTATCCTACACATGACCTCAAACTCGCAGCAGTTGTCTTTGCTTTGAAAGTATGGAGGCACTACTTGCTTGGCAACCGTTGTGAGATCTTTTCTAATCACAAGAGTCTGAAGTATATCTTCACACAACCTAATCTCAACCTTTGTCAGAGGAGCTGGATTGAAGCAATTAATGATTTCGATCTGATAATCAACTACACTCCGGGCAAAGCTAATGTGATGGCCGATGCTCTCAGCTGAAAAGCTTATGTCAACAACCTCATGGTGGAAGAACAACAGCCTCTCTTGTGCGAGGAATTCCGCCAGCTCAATCTTGAAATTGTGGATCAAGGGTATCTTCTGAACCTTCTGGCAACACCTCTCTTGGAAGAAAAAGTTTGCTCCATTCAACTTGGTGACCCTTACACCAAAAAGATCATCTCCAACATTCAGCTTCCGAAGTATGAACCTTTCCACCTTGATGACCAAGGCACTCTATTCTTTAAGCACCGGATGTTCGTTCCGAAGTATCCGGGTTTGAGAGAGCAAGTTCTCAAAGAAGCTCATGATTCTGTTCTTTCTATCCACCCTGGCAGCACTAAGATGTACATGGACTTGAAAACACAATATTGGTGGCCTAGGTTGAAACGATATTGTGCCAAGTATGTCTCGGAGTGTGATGTCTGCCGCAGAGTTAAAGCTGTCCATCAGAAACCTTCCGGTCTTCTATAGACATTGAAGCCTCCGGAATGGAAATGAGAGAAAGTAGAGATGGACTTCATTACTGGGTTTCCAAGGTCGCAGAAGGGCAACAATTCAATCTTTGTTGTCATTGACGGGCTTTCTCAAGTGGCTCACTTCTTTCCCGTCAAGGAAACAATTTCTGCAATTCAGTTGGCTGAGCTCTATATCAACATAATTGTCTCTCTGTATGGGGTTCCTCTTGAGATCAGTTCAGACCGTGGAAGCATCTTCACTTCCATGTTCTGGGGAAGTTTCCAAAATGCTTTGGGAACAAAGTTGAACTTCAGCACAGCTTACCACCCTCAGTCACAAGGACAAGTTGAAAGGATCAATCAGATTCTGGAAGACATGCTTCGTGCTTGCGTCATCTCTTTCGGCATGAAGTGGGAAGAATGCCTTCCTTATGCTGAATTCTCTTACAACAACAGCTTCCAGAAGAGTCTAAAGATGGCACCATTTGAGGTTCTCTATGGCTGCAAATGCAGAACTCCAATTGGTTGGTCGGGCGTAGGTGAAAGAACATTGTTTGGCCCCGACATTGTAACTCAAGCGGAGGATAAGGTTCACATCATTCTTGAAAACCTGAAGGTTTCTCAAAGTCGCCAGAAGAGCAACTATGACAGAAAGCCCACGGACATGGAGTATGTCCCTGGTGATCTCGTTTACCTTCGTGTCACTCCCATGAGAGGCACGCACCGGTTTGGTATCAAAGGAAAGCTGGCTCCTAGATACATCGGTCCTTTCAAAGTTCGTGGAAGAAGAGGAGAAGTTGCTTATGCTCTTGAGCTCCCTGAAAAACTCAAGGTCCATGATGTTTTTCATATCTCTCTACTCAAGAAATGCTTCAAGGATCCTGGCAGGATCGTGGACCATGAGCTTATCAATCTCCAAGAAGATCTGTCTTATCAAGAACACCCCACAAAAATCCTAGAAGTCGCAGAAAGAAAGACTCGCAACAAGTCTATAAAGTTCTGCAAGGTGCAGTGGTCGCACCATCCCATTGATGAAGCCACTTGGGAACACGAGGATGAGCTCCGTGCCAAGTATCCTACCCTCTTTGTGTCTTCTTCTTCTTCCTAGAATCTCGGGGCGAGATTCCTATTTAGTGGGGGAGAGTTGTAGCATCCCAGCTGTCTAACATCTATAATGCTACATGGTCTAATAATAAAATGCTACTTCCTACATATAATTGTTGCATCATAATTATATCATGCTCATGTTATCATGCCACATTGCATTTGAGCATCATATAAAACCCTTTTCATTTGGGTCTTCTCTCATATTGCATTTGCCTATTACTTGTATTTGCCTCTTGATATATTGTAGTTGGTTCTTGATATATTGTTTAATGCCCAAGTGGAGTTGGGGGCATATCTCTTTTAAACTCCACCATCCTAATTATATATGAGCCATGCAATTCTATTGGTATTCCATCTAGCTCATATGAGTAGGGTGGATCCATTTCTTTGCTACATTCTTCCATACTTGTCTCCATGTTGTCTTCACAATATGAATAAGGAGCCACATAGCCATCCTTTGCATGTTATGTGAGTAGTATTCCCTTATAACCTTCCATATGGCCTTATTTGAATTGTGAGATTATTTGAATTTAGAGTGGCTATATCAAATAAAAGTGGATCATACATACTAGCATGAGCCACCTTTATTCAAGTATGCTCATGAACCAAAATACACCATGTGGATGATAAAGCTTCCATAAACCTCTCTTTTGGGGATTTATCTCCATTTAGGGAGTTGGTTGGAATCATGGCCAATGTTATATTGTAGTTGTTTTCACAACTAGCAAACATATGTTCATACATGCATGGGCCATAAACACTTGCTTCCTCTCATTCTTCTCTCTTTTAACCTCACTTGGTTTTGTTTGAATTGAATCAAATCTAAGCATCTAAACCTAAACCTACCCATGCGTGTGTGCTTACACACATACACCACCCCACCACACCTACACCCCACGACCAGCACATGCCCCAACCCCTCTCTTTCCATCTCTAGCTAAAGAAAAAGGAGAGAGGAGAGAATCCAAACCCTAGCCGAGCCTCACCTCCCCTCTCTGTTTTCTCTCTCGCCAACAAGCAGAGCCCCACCTGAGCCACCTTTGCCTAGCTCCCGTCTGGTCCCAGCTGCAGACACCCAGCCCCTCCTGAGCCGGTCTACCACGTGAGAGAGAGGAGGGAGAAAGCTGGACGCCACCACCTTTTACCACCGAGCCACCCCATATGCCTCTCCCCTCCCTCTCGGTCTTATCTTCCCCCTCTCCCTTGCCTGGCGTTCCCCAGATCCACCAGGGCCTAGCCCTTCTACTCCTCCTTCCCCATCTACCCCTGCTACCCTCTCTCCCATCTCCGGCAACCCCAGCACCACCATAGCGGAAGGCAGGCGAGGTGTCTGGGCGTTGGGGAAGACCAAGGAGACCCCAGGAATCTGCCAGTACACGACGACGAGGAGAAGAAGGACCGGAGCCGGAGACCATCGCCGCGTCCGAAGCCAAAACCCTAGCCTCGGGTCGCCTGCAACGCCGCCGATCCGCTGTTCTCTAGGCCGATCCGAAACCACCAACCTCCCCGCGGTGAGCCTCTACGCCTCCCAGACATCTCCTCCGGCAACTTCTCTTCATGTACACGTCAATCTTTTGCGCCCTCGGTGCACGGCGCACGCCGTTGTTTCTCCGCTGCCGCATCCCAGTAGATCATCCCGCCGCGCAACCGATAGCTAGCATCAAACCCCCCTCAGCCACCGCGGTAGCTGCCGCCGCGTGTGTGCTCCAGATCGGAAGTTCGATCCCCGCCGCGCCTGTAATCCCCTGTCCGTCAGTTTCGTCAGTTAACGCTGGGAAGAAAAATAGTGCGCGGTGGCACTTTCTCCAGAAACCCCCTGCCTTTTTGCGTGCGCAACCCGCTGTCCAGCCCACGCCCGCCTGTCTGCCTCTGTGGTCGTTTTGCAAAAAGGTACCGCAGGTTTCCCGGCCTCAACCCGCAGCCCCATCTGCGCCGCGTGGCAGCTGTACTCTCACCCACTGGCTTGTGGGACCGCTAGAAGGATGGGCCCGCTTGTCAGCTGTTGTGGCTGGCTGAACGCGCGGTGAGAGAAGTCTGCTGCGCGTTGGTTTTGCCAGCTCAACGCGACCCCACCTGTCTATGGCTGTGGCTAGCTGCCTCTGTGTGCAAAAAGTCTGAGATCTTTTCTGGTTAATAAGAATGTTTTCCAGAAATGTTTAATATGATTTTTAATCCAGAAATTAATAACTTTTTATTAATAAATCCAAATAATACAAATGATATATTTTTTTGAATCAGAAAAATGTGAGGATTTCAAATCTGCCATCCAAAATAAAGTTTGACTAATTTAAATTTTCGAAATTGTTTAATTGCAATAAAAATGTCTTTTCTTGATTAATTAATAACTTTAATTCTATAACTCCAAATCTGACAAATAATATGTCTAAATCGATCAGTGCGACGAGCCCGTTCTAACTATGCATTCCATGATATGAATTGAAGCATGCATCATGTCATTATTAAAAATCAGAACTGTTTATTGCAATAAAACTGGACCAAATAATTAATAAAATGATTTATTCTTGTCCCCACACCTCACCCTTGCCATGCTACTTTATTGCCATGTAGATTGTGCATCATTCATCATGGCATACTTGTCTGCTTGTCGCATTTTATTTTATATGCTTGTGCACTTTATTTATGTTGGCCCTTGTTTGTTTGGTTCTTCTTTCGGATAGACGCCGAGCAGGGGAAATATCAGGAATCCCAGGAGTACTACCCAGATCCATCCCTCGCTTCAACTGAGCTATCAGGCAAGCACTACCACATGCTTGCATACATATAGTACCTATTGCCTCTATCTTATTCTTGCATCATTGAGTCGCGATTGCATTAAATTGAATCCCAAGTACTGCATAGCCTTTACTTTTAAACCCCACCGAGCTTGTTCCTCCATCCCATGAACCACTACTACAGGAGTTGTTTGAGCCATGCGAGTCGTAGAACAACATGTGTATGGTATGTGAGAGTCAGGTGGATAACAAGGTACCTAAACAACTTAACCTGAGTAGTATGGGATAAGTAATGAAAGAGGCACCGGTGGGCAATATCTGTTATTTGGTTTTTCATGCTCACTTGTGTCCCGTAGGACCCCGAGTACTTGATTCCTGTTCCTTGACTATTCGCACTATCCACATCCGGGAGGCCTTATGGACCCCCCTGAGCCAGAGCTTGATTCATTTCTATTTCTTGGGGCCACAAGTAGTTTGGGGCTTTATTACTATCCTGTACTTATGCCATGCTTTATTTCTTTATTTAAGATTGTGCGTGGAGCACATGTACTGTTTAAGAATGCGGAATGTTTTTGCGGTATCGACAAGCCCAGTCACATTTTCGGGTTCCCAGTTGTTTACAGCCATTGTCGCAAACCCTGGGTCCGTTCCGGAGCCGGCCAACTTCGTGGTGGGTAGCTTAGTGGGGTGGCCCCCTGAAATATTTTATGAATCCTGTGATCGCTTTGTCATGAATGCCTCGTTGGGTTTTGAGTTTGTTTTTCCGAGGTTTATCTAGTGTGTGTTGCTATTTGTGCACCCCTGCAGGGTAAACCTTTCTGAAAGCCGTGTCCGCGGTTAGGACGACTTGGAGCATAGTTTCTCGATCATAGACAAGTATAACTAAAGTACCGACTTTAATTTGACTAAATATCGGACTAGTAAATAGTGCAATATTCATGGAATGAGTAATAAAACTGCCAACGAATGGGTTGTTCGTCCGCCTTCTCGTTGGTAAGCGAGAAGGAGGATGGATCTGTTACTTTATACTGTTATAACTGTTGTTTCTAAGTAACGGACTTCCACCTATCATTGGTTAGGCGGAAAGTTAGCGAGTATCTATAAATGGTTTGATTCAGATGAACAGGTGTACTCACAAGATGGATACTGGGTGGAGGAGACAGATGATGTTGGCAACAATCACTCGGTGTAGAGCTTTCGGGGATGGGGATTCATGAGATCTGTGGGCGGGGCGTGCTTATTTATGTGGCATCTTATCCGTACTCGAATCTTGTTTTCCGCTTCCGCCTGATACTCTGATGATTGATGTATGAGGAACTATCCTACACTATTATCTCTATTTAGGATATTTGGATCTTGCTGTATGGCGTTGCAATATTTCTATTTCTTTTAGATGGTATGGCTTTGAGGACTGTTGTAAGGTAGCTTGCATACATACTCACTTGTGTATGTATTTGATCTTCATTGCCTGCTCACGCCGCTCTTGTCCCGATGTTCTTGGAAGTGGTTAGGACGGCCAGTGTCTACACGCAGTGGCCTGGCCCCCCCATACTATTATTTTAACCACTTTTGGTTCATCCAGGCTTGAACTTAGAGCGTAGGGTCCGAGGTTGTTACAAAAATAAACATCTATCATATACAAGGAATACATAATAACAACTTTATTATTGCCACTCAGGGCATATTTCCTTCAGTCTCCCACTCGCACTAGAGACAATAATCTAGTTTACATAGTGATAAATCTAACACCCATGGAGTTCTGGTGTTGATCATGTTTTACCCTAGGGAGAACTTTAGTGGATCTGCTACATTCAGGTCCGTGTGCACTTTACAAATCTTTATGTCTCCGTCCTTGACATGCTCGCGGATGGAGTGAAACTGGCGCTTAATATGCTTGGAATTCTAGTGAGTCCTTGGTTCCTTGGCGTTGGCTATGGCTCCATTGTTGTCACAATAGATCACCATTGGGTCCAATGCACTAGGAACCACACCTAGTTCCGTTATGAACTCCTTCATCCAAACCGCTTCTGTCTTTCAAGCAAAGAACATATTCCGCCTCCGTCGTTGATCCAGCCACCACAGGTTGTTTGGAACTCCTCCAACTAACTGCTGCTCCGTTCAAGAGAAATACGCATCCGGATTGAGACTTAGAGTCATCCGGATCGGTGTCAAAGATAGCATCGACATAACACTTAGCGACTAGCTCTTCTTCACCTCCGTATACAAGAAACATATCCTTAGTTCTTCTTAAGTACTTAAGGATATTCTTGACCGCTATCCAGTTTTCCGAACCTGGATCAAATTGGTACCTACTAGTCAAACTAATAGCATGTGCCACATCCGGTCTTGTACATAGCATGGCATACATTATAGAGCCTATGGCTGAGGCATAGGGGATCTTATCCATTATCTCTCTTTCTTCCGCCATAGCCGGACTTTGAGTCTTACTCAATGTCTTGACTTGCAACATAGGTAAGAACCCCTTCTTACTTCCGTCCATATTAAACTTCTTTAATATCTTATCAAGGTATGTACTCTACGATAGCCCAATTAGGCACCTTGATCTATCTCTATAGATTTTAATGCCTAATATATATGAAGCTTCACCAAGGTCTTTCATCGAAAATTTGCTGTTTAGATAACTTTTAACACTGTTTAAAAGATCTATATCATTTCCAATCAATAATATGTCATCCACATATAATATCAGAAATGCCACATTACTCCCACTCACTTTCTTGTAAATACAAGCCTCTCCATAAGTTTGGACAAATCCAAACTCTTTGATCACCTCATCAAAGTGGAGAATCCAACTCCGGGATCCTTGCTTCGGTCCATAGATGGATCACTGAAGTTTACATACCTTATCAGCATCCTTAGGATCGACAAAACCCTTAGGTTGTATCATATACAACTCTTCTTCAATATTACCATTGAGGAACACAGTTTGGACATCCATCTGCCATATTTCAGAATCGAAATATGCAGCAATTGCTAACATAATCCTAACCGACTTTAGCATCACTACGGGAGAGAATATCTCATTGTAGTCAACTCCTTGAATTTGTCGAAACCCCTTTGCGACAAGTCGATATTTATAGATGGTCACATTACCATCAGCATTAGTCTTTCTTTTGAAAATCCATTTATTCTCAACGGCCTTTCGATCATGAGGTAAGTCCACCAAGGTCCAAACCTGGTTTTCGTACATGGATTCCATCTCGGATTTCATGGCTTCTAGCCATTTGTTGGAATCAGGGCTCATCATCGCTTCTTCATACGTCGCAGGGTCATCTATTTCATCAACCATGAAATTCATAACAGGATTGCGTACACTTCAAGAGCTGCACATGTCCCGCTTGACCTGCAAGGTTCGGTAGTATCCTCTTTCGGAGTTTCATGATCATTATCATTAGCTCTATCTTCATCAGGTGAAGTCAACTCCGAAACAACTTCCGGTGCTGCGCCACTCGCCAATTCATGAAGAGAAGGTTCAATAACCTATTCGAGTTCTTCCTTCCGACTACTCACACCTTTCGCGAGAAACTCCTTCTCAAGAAAGGATCCATTCTTGGCAACAAAAACCTTGGCCTTGGATCTGTGATAGAAGGTATACCCAATCATTTCCTTAGGGTATCCTATGAAGACGCATTTTTCCCCTTTGGGTTCGAGTTTATCCGATTGAAGTTTCTTCACATAAACATCGCATCCCCAAACTTTAAGAAATGACAACTTAGGTTTGTTTCCAAACCATAATTCATACGGTGTCGTTTCAACGGATTTAGATGGTGCCCTATTTAAAGTGAATGCAGCGGTTTCTAGTGCATAACCCCAAAATGACAGTGGCAAGTCAGTAAGAGACATCCTAGATTGAACCATATCCAATAAAGTACGATTACGACGTTCCGACACACCATTACGTTGTGGTGTTCCGGCATGCGTGAGTTGTGAAACTATTCCATAGTCTTTCATATGTGTGCTAAAGTCGTAACTAAGATACTCTCCTCCATGGTTGGACCACGGAAATTTGATCTTTCTGTTATGATGATTTTCCACTTCATTCTGAAGTTCCTTGAACTTTTCAAAGGTTTCAGACTTATGTTTCATTAAATAGATATACCCGTATCTACTCAAATCATCCATGAAAGTAGCAAAATAACGATATCCACCTCGCGCCGACACACTCATTGGTCCACACACATCAGTATGTATGATTTCCAATAAATCTATCGCCCGTTCCATTGAACCGGAAAACGGCGTTCTAGTCAGCTTGCCCATAAGGCATGGCTCACATGTATCAAATGATTCAAAATCAAGTGATTCCAAAATTCCATCAGAATGGAGTTTCTTCATGCGTTTAACGCCAATATGACCTAGACGGCAGTGCCACATATATGCAGATATATCATTATCAAGTTTAATCCTTTTAGCATCAACATTATGAATATGCGTAATACTACTATCGAGATCTAACAGAAATAAACCATTCAACACAGGTGCATGATCATAAAAGATATTATTCATATAAATCGAACAACCATTGTTTTCAGATTTAAACGAATAACCACTTTGCATCAAACACGATCCGGATACAATGTTCATGCTCAGTGCAGGCACCAAATAACAATTATTCAGATTTATAACTAATCCCGACGGCATATGGAGAGGCAGCGTTCCGACGGGGATCACATCAACTTTTGATCCATTGCCGACCCGCATCATGACCTCATCCCTTGCTAGGTGTCGCTTGTTCTGCAGCCCCTGAACCGAGTTACATATATTAGCAACCGATCCCGTATCAAATACCCAGGTGCTACTGCGAGTACTAGTCAAGTACACATCAATAACATGTATATCACATATACCTTTGTTTGCCTTGCCGGCCTTCTTGTCCGCCAAATACTTGGGGCAGTTGCGCTTCCAATGGCCAGCCCCCTTGTAATAGTAGCACTCGGTATCAGACTTAGGGCCAGCTCAGGGTTTCTTTTCAGGTGCGGCAACAGATTTGCCGCCCTTCTTTCCCTTCTTCTTGGCTTTCTTGTCCTTCTTGAAACCGGTGGTCTTATTGATCATCAACACTTGATGTTCTTTCCTAATCTCCACTTCTGCAGTCTTAAGCATTGACAGAAGCTCGAGAAGAGACTCCTTCATGCCCTACATATTATAGTTCATCATGAAGCTCTTGTAGCTAGGTGGCAGAGATTGGATAACACGATGTATGCCTAAGTCAATGGGACTCGTTATTCCCAAGGACACAAGCTTATCGGCGTACCCAGACATTTTGAGTACGTGCTCACTAACGGAGCTGTTCTCCTCCATCATGCAGCTAAAGAACTTTTCAGAAGCATTATAACTCTCTATGGCAGCATGGGTATCGAAAATCATCTTCAATTCTCCCATGGTATCAAAGGCATTGCCATTTTCGAATC
This sequence comes from Avena insularis, assembly GCA_023614405.1. Classification (NCBI taxonomy): domain Eukaryota; kingdom Viridiplantae; phylum Streptophyta; class Magnoliopsida; order Poales; family Poaceae; genus Avena; species Avena insularis. Next base: position 426,257,823 of record CM042686.1, on the reverse strand, counting down.
GCTTTCGAAGTTCTGGCTCTAGCCCATACAGTATGCCGCAATGAACTAAGTTGTGGTCCTCCTGACGAGTTATATAGATGTTCTTTTCCTCATCAGGGGCATTAGGATCTGGTGGGGGGCCTAGCGGCGCTTCTAGCACATATTGATTTTTTGCAGCAGTGAGGAGAATCCTCAAATTCATAGCCCAGTTGGTGAAGTTGCTACCATTCGCAGCAAGTTTCTCTTTCTCCATGAACACATTGAAATTAAAAGCAGGTGGTGCCATCTACAACAGAATTTGTAAGGTATATTTAGACTAAGTTTATGATAGATTGAGTTCAACTAATCCAAATTACTAATGAACTCCCACTCAAAAACGACATCCCTCATGTCCTTTTGGTGATTACATGAACCAAATACACTACACCAAGTCCGATCATCACGTGAGTCGGTGTAGCTTCAAAGGCGAGCATCTATATGGGCATCATATCAACTATATGACTCACACTTAACATCATACCAAGTCCGAGGCCATGTCTGTACATGCTAGGCTCGCCAAGTAAGAACCTTAGTATTCGCATGTGTAAAACTGTCTTACACCCATCGTATGAAAGCGTAGAGTCGAGAACACCCGATCATCACGTGATGTCTCGAAACAGGATCCATAAAACGGTGCATACTTAAGGAAGAACACATTTTATCTTGATATCTAAATGAGGGATCATCTTATAATGCTACCAAAAGTGCCAAACTAGCAATATAAGATGCAAACATCTAATGTGTAAAGTGAGATGATATGGTTCATGCATTTGATCTCTATCATTTGCATCATGGTATGATCTCTATCATTCCTTTGTGTGTAAGGCCAAGCTCTATGGAACTTACACGTTAAGTGTGTTGTAAGAGTATTGATGACCCACAAGTATAGGGGGTGTATCGCAGTATTTTCGAGGGAAGTGAAACCCAATTTATTGATTCGACACAAGGGGAGCCAAAGAATATTTATAAGCCTTAACAACTGAGTTGTCAATTCAGCTGCACCTGGAAACAATCTTGCTCACGGCAGTTTATCAGTAGCAATAGTTTTGTAGTAGGAATAGTAAAGTAACAGCAGTAGTAAAGCAAAGCCAGTAGTAACAAAAGCAGTAAACAATGGGATTAGAGTGCGGTAGGCATAGGGATGGATGGACGGGCGTTGCATGGACAAGACAATTCACGTAGCAATCAGAACATAGGGTAATTGCAGATAAATAAGATAAAGCATCCAAGTGCTAGATAATCCTAGGCATGTGTTCCATATATAGTCATACGTGCTCGCAATGAGAACTTGCACAACATCTTTTGTCCTGCCAGCCCGTTTGCAGCGGGGCCTCTAGGGAACTACTGGCAATTAAGGTGCTCCTTTTAATAGAGCACCGGAGCAAAGAATTAACACTCCGTGAACACATGTGATCCTCACATCAAAGCCTTTCCCTCCGGTTATCCCGATTTATGTCACTTCGGGGCCATTGGTTCCGGACAACAACGTGTGTATACAACTTGTAGATAAGACCATAAACAATACTAGCATAATGAATCAATAACATGTTCATATCTGAAATCATGGCACTCGGGCCCTAGTGACAAGCATTAAGCACAACAAGTCGCAACAAAGTCATAAAGCACTAATAAAAGATACTAGGCACCATGCCCTAACAATCTGATGCCATTACATGAATGATCTCATCCAATCCCTACCATCCCCATAGCCTACAGTGGGGGATTACTCACTCATAGATGGGGGAAACATGGATGGTCAATGGAGAAGCGATGGTGATGATGATGGCGAGATCTCCTCCAATTCCCCATCCCGGCAGGGTGCCAGAACGAAGTTTCTGGTGCTGTTTCGTGGAATCTGGTGGTGGCGGCGGAGCGGAACTCCTTCTGGAAAAACGTCGAACCCCCCAAAGTTTTTAGGTCAGAAGGCTCCTTATAGGCGAAGAGAGAGGCCGAGGGGGTGCCTGGGGGCCCACACCATGCCCTGGCGCGGCCAGGCCCAGCCCGTGCCTGGGGGTGGTGAGGCCAGCCCCTGGCTCTTCTCCGTCTCGTATGCTAGCTCCTGGGGTCTTTTGGAAAAATAGGCACTTTGGCTTTTGTCCCGTCCAATTCCGAGAATATTCATTTTCTGACTTTCCTGGAACCAAAAACAGCAAAAAATAAGCATCTGGCACTGTGGCTTTTGTTAATAGGTTAGTTCAAGAAATCATATGAAAAGTACTCCAAAGTGTGGACAAAACACAAGAAAGGAGATAAAACCAAGCATGGAACATCAAAAATTATAGATACATTTGCAATGTATCAATTATCTATCATACATCTACTTACAACAATACCATATCAAGACACTAGCCCAGCAACGATCTAAACTAGACGCCTCTAATTTATCAATTGCAAGTTTTACGTGGCTTAGGGCTTTCGGAGATAGAACCTATCTTACCTACGAACATGAACCACAACGAGGATAACCAAGTTATTAGCAACTCGTTGTAAATCAGATATTGACTATAGTAGGAGAGACAGACACCCGCTAGCCACTTATGCAAAATTAGTTGCATGTCAGTCGTGGAACCGGTCTCATGTACGATGACATGTAAGGTTGGTCCGGGCCGCTTCATCCCACTATGCCACAAATATCCAAAATACATAGAAGATGCAATAACATGATCATCATCGCCCACATATATACATATGTGTACTACCCGTGCAAAGCACCTACGCATAGATCAGTCTCTGATACCACTGTTGGGTTTGCAGCATAGAAAACAAAAAAATTCCTACGATGAGGACTATACGCCAAGATCTATCTACTAGATACAGAGCAATGGGTGGACATACATCCATGGAGAACTTACCCTCAAAGACAACGAGTTTTGTTAACGAGTAGGAACTCGTGGTTGATGTAGTCGTACGCTTGCCGATCTCAAGATCGTGTGGAAGTTCGAGCACCACAAATCAGCAGTGCATCTATCCTCGCACACACGTTCAAGCTACCGGACAACCTCCACCTCCTCGCTCCAGCGAATCAGCGGAAGCAGCAAATCCTTCCAGACGCAAGGCCACCGGTAACATGTATCTCGCTAATCCGAGACCATGGGGAAATATCTAGAGGGGGAGAGAGATCCTTCACGAGGAGGCGTGCTTTGTGAGGGAGGAGAGAGGGCCTTTTATAGGAGAGGGGGCTCCTCCCCTCCCATGGCCGGCGGCCAAGGGGGGTGCCCCCACCTCTTCCTCATTCATGTTGTGAAGCTCCACTCACATAAATTTTGACTCCACCCAAAATTCCACTGATATGCATTAAATTTCAACCAAATTTAATGCCACTCTCAATTAATAAAACTCTTTTATTTATTTTATTCAGAATTTTGTTAATTACTTTAATTAACAAACATTCACATAAAACACCTTGCAACATTTCAATATCACATGCAGAACCATTTTCTGCAATTTCGCCTAAAACCATTCCGGTTTCTATCGAAACAATTCCGGTTTCTGTCGAAACATTTCCTGCGCTTTGAAAACCTTTTGTCTGAAACATTTGTGCTCCTAAATGGTGTCCGGCAACCCTTAAGTGTGTCACCCTAAGGTTCGCGAATAATGCAGACATGATTGAGACTCGTCTCAGATCAATAATCAGAAGCGGGACCTGGAGATCCATACTGACTCCTGCACATTCAATGATGACTTCTGTGATCGTGAGAACCTTTAACGCTAGTAACTTAATCCCTTTGTCTCATGATATAATACATGTTCGATATTCGATCATCGCATCCAAATACCTAGTTTGATCTCGTTACCTACATGCACTCTTTTCTCGTTCCCGTGATATAACATTCTAGTGATCACATCACTTGCTTGCAACCTATCTTAATGTGATATCACCGAGAGGACCTAGAGTATATCTATCCATCATCGGGATTGAAAACTTCCACTCTTGATCCATGAGCCTCAACATAACACCTTCGTAGCACTGAACCCACCTTTATAGTCACCCTGTTACGGTGTGACGTTTGATGTTATCAAGATACTCTTCCGGTGTTAGCAATTAACATGATATCATGGTCTAAGGAATAAGACTACCTCGTATGATGTTATAGCAATATAAACATAATGACTTGATCGTAATGCTAAACTTCGGATGAATGTTCATCACATCATTTCACAAATGTTGTGACCTTGTTATTAACAACATCCAATGTCCATGATCATGAAATCTTGATCATCTTGTTAATCAACAAGCTAGTCTATAAGAGAGGCATAAATAGGAACCCTTTTTGTTTATTAAACACACATGTATTGACGTTTCCTATCAATACAATTATAGCATGCAAAATAAACATCTATCATATACAAGGAATACATAATAACAACTTTATTATTGCCTCTCAGGACACATTTCCTTCACTATCTACTAATGTCGGGGCGTGGGTATGGTTCATAATCCCCCCGGGTCCCCACAACTCTAATTGTGGTTAGCCCACCTTCCACCGACACCATTTCCCCTATAGCACTCCGAAAAACCCTAACCCCCTTTGTCACCTCCATCTCCTACACCACCGCACCGAAGAATCCCCGCCACGCTTCACCGGCCTACGTGCCACCCAACCCCCTCTCACCTCTAGCACATGCACCACCGCACCATAATCATCTCCGCCGCACTTCGCCAGCCTACACACCATCCAACCCCCTATCTCACCTCCAGCTCCTGCACAACCGCACCGGAACATCACTACCGCACTTCGCCCACCAACACGCCATCCCAAACCCCCTATCCCACCTCTGGGTCCTGCACCACCACACTTTGACGGCCTACATGCCATAACTCGATACCATATACTCCTCACCAGTCTATCGGATCAGCCGACGTCCACCTTACCGAACCTAGTTCACTGACACCCTCTTCCATACAACCATGTTAGTTTGTCGACTCCCTCGTCCACATCACCTGACCTACTTCACCTACGCCAGTGTGCGCTGCATTAGATCTACTTCATGGAATCAATAGTCCACTACACCAGATTAGCTTCACCGATTTTCTTGTGCAGTGCCTTGAATCCATAAACGGTCGTAACAGATCTACTTCACCGATGATGTTGCGCACTACACCAGATCTCCCTCATCGGCCATCTTGTCAAGAAAGCCAGACCCATCAACAACCCCCACAGATCTGCTTCATCGATGCTGCCTAGATCTATCTGCTTCAGCGCAACTCACCACTACCATGCACACTCGGCGTCCTTGACGTGACCCGCAAAGATGCTATGTATGCGTAGATGATGTCGTGACCTAGGTAAACCAGATCTGCTTGTTCTTTTAAACATAGCATGTATAAGCCTATGACAGTGAACTGCATTTCTATATTGGTGGTAAATTCCTACCTCAATACTGGCTTAATTGATATCCCACTCTCCCTTGATAAATTCAGTGTAGTCTACGGTAAATCCAGGTGTTAAACTACTCCTTCTGTTTAAGGTGCCCTTGTTCTGCGTGTTTTTTCTTTGACCAACAATTACTCTTATTATATATAAACAATTATGGTAGTAAAAACTAACATCATTAGAGTTCATTGGTATTATGCTGATCATGGCAAATGTTAATTCACCGAACATCTAAAGCTGCCTACCTATTCTACAAGTTCGCAAGTTATGTCATCATAATGTGCATTTGCTTTGTCCATTGCTACAATACTGACTGCATGTAATTTTGGAGTTCATTGGTAGTTTTAAGCCACTGAACATGTAGGTTAACATTCCCTTCTCTACAAGTTCAGAATTTATGCTATTTTAATTTCAATCTGGTAACTTTGACCAAGATCATAGTAAAATATATGTCATTGAACTTGTTGGTTTTGCATTCCCTTTGCAAGTTATGCCATTATTATTTGTTTCAATTAAGCTCCGATAGTAGCTGCTGCCTATTGTGTACTACTCCCTCTGTTTCAAAATATAAGATGTTTTAGCTTTGTGAAAGGAGTGTATTTTGAAACATCTTATATTTTGAAATGGAGGGACTACATCCGTTCCGTAAAAGAAGGCCTATACTTTTTTAAAGTCAAACAATGATAACTTTGACCAAGATCATAGTAAAATATATTAAGGGTTAATTTGTGGCATTTGCGGCTATGAAAATATATGCCCCAATGTATCGAATGGCGTTGGTTTGGCATGGTAGATGTTCCTGGTATGTTCTACAAACTTGGTCAAATTTTGCGTCGATTGACTTTCGAAAAATTTATACGCCTTATTTACTTTGGATTGGATGTAGTATTACATGGCAAGTTTTAAGGCACTTAACATGGTTATCTACATGCCCTGCTCTATAAATTCAAGTTTCTCAATTATAATTTATGTAGCGGTAGTATCTACCTTCTATTACGTATATCATGGCATTTTAAGTCACTTCACATATGGGTTTGCATTCCCTGCTCTATAAGTTCACGAGGTATACCATTGTAATGTCTATTTTGTTCGTACAAATGTTAGTACAGTAACTGCCTGCTCTATGGATCGTGAAAAATTTTATGGCACTTTTCATATTTGTTGGCAATCCTATTGCACAAGTTAAATCATTGTAATTTCTCTCTTGTTCGTGCTAAGGAGTGACTGTAACTGCATTCTATTTTGTCACCATGGCAAACTTTATGTCATTTAAATGTTTGTTTATATTCCGCCATTCCCTGCTCTATGTGTTCACAGGTGATTATACTATAATGTCTATCTAGTTCTTTGTAAACAGCAAAAGCCACTATCTGATATTATTTCCTCTCACAGGGAACACAGAGAATTGTAGAGTGAATCTCCCCTACAATATTGTAAGTACCTCTTGCTTTCTAGTGCTGAATGTAAACCTGTTTTATGTGAATGAGTGGCCTAAACCTATATGAAGAGGAGCAATAATAAAGTAGATGGGTAGTTTATCCAAGTACTAGATGCGGTGGATGTCTTCAAGGAACGAACTGGCAACATGATGTCCTCCAACAGGACTACACAAAGAGAAATAGTAAGTCTGTTGTTTTTACTGAGATGTGCTTAGTGTCAGATGCTTGTTTGTATGAGGAACCACATGATTCGGCTAATGATTAAAAGAAGATAACAAGACTAGACAAAAAACCAAACATAAATCCCTCGATTTATAATTCAATGTGCTCACTTGATTTCGGTGGTGATCTATTCTTTCTATATTTGACTTATGTTCATCTATCTATCTATCGATATATCTATCCATCTATATATCTATATGTTAACTAGACCATGATTAGGTGGTGGTGATTTAAGTATATCCACTTTTACGCTATGTAACAAAGACCAAATGTAAATCTCTTGATTTATAATTCAATTTTCTCACTCCATCATCGCGATAATCTATTCTTTGCTATATTTGACTCATCATCGTATCTATCTATCTATGCGTCAACTAGACTATGATTAGGTGTTGGTAATTTAAGTATATCCACTTTTATGGTAATTTATAGTCTATTATAGTATTTTATGCTATATTTAAGAGTTTGTATGCACTCTGGAGGTAGTCACATTGTCTAGTGTCAGCACCACATGAGTTGGCCAATGATTAGAACAAGATGACCTTTAACGGTACTGCACAAAGACCAAATGTAAATCCCTTGATATATAATTCTATTTGCTCACTCAATCATGGTGGAGATCTCTTTTTGCTATATTTGATTGATGATCATCTATCTATCTATATATACGTTAACTAGACCATGATTAGGTGGTGGCGATTGAAGTATATCTGCTTTTATGCTAATTTATATTCTATTTTAATATTAGAGATAACCACCATGATTGAGCTTATATGCACTCTAGAGGTAGTAACATAGTCTAGTGTTATATGTATGAGACTAGTATAAATTACTTGGTCTTGGTGGGGAGTAACTTGGACTAGTAAAAATGCATACAATACTAGTCCAAGTTACTCTACCAACACTAAAGGGTGTCTAGATACATGCGTTTCACAAAAGCCATAACATCTTATATTTTGAAACGGAGGGAGTTCTAGCTAGACTACTCATAGTGAGATTGTCATAGATAGTATTATCTAATATGACACCCAGTTATTATATATATGTATTATAACAATCTTAATATGATCTGGAAGTCTATCGTGCATCTGGTGTTTGATTTCTTAGTTCATTACCTCAATAACTATTATACATGATGCACATATAGATTCTATTGCCAATTTGATTTTTTAGTTTTCTCATGATTAAAGCAATGTAATGATTTTCTTAACTTAAACAATGGCAATTTCTGTTAGAAATACAATGTTTGATTGATAATAAACAAGAGATATTGTGCATATGTTCTGACTCATATCTGCTGGATTTCATCAATACATGATCAGATGATCTTGCGAGTTTAATATTAGCCACCAGATGGTTCAATTGGTTATGGTTCCTGTGCATTTTTAGTTGAGTTGTGATTGCAACAATGCGATTTTCTATCATAGTTCCCATGGATATAATGTGGATAGTAGAGCTCGTACACCTTTACTTTACATTATATATGTTGGATTTTTTTTAAATAATCTAACATTTTATATGATGCACATGGCGTATGGTTGCTCCATTTCCTATCTACCTACTCTATATGGTGCACAAAGTGCTTCTATCAAAAGAATGTCACATTTTTCTTAATTTGATCTACCACTTCATACCAGATTACATTGTTTAAATAATTCATTGACCTTGCAAGGTGCACAATGTATCATTTGCTTGTTTTTCTACTAAATTTTGTTGCCTGGTTATATGTACAATGATACTATCAGTAGTTGGAAATACAATAGTTTTAGGCATTACAAAGAAGGTTTGTGCTATTTTTTGGCTGCATCCAACTATTGTTTTGGTAGCAAATCACTCATCTCTTTGTTTCTCTTCTTTTTTTATTTACTGGCCTGATGATCAAAATATTTGGAGATCTGGCTACTGAAAAGCAATGGTTGATATCTTGTTTCTCTGAAATGATGCTAGTAGTCTATTTAAGACACACTTGATCTTGTTTTTCCAAGGTACTATCATAGTTTTGCGATGATTAAAACAATGCCACCTTTTATGGTTGGAGGTCCAACCATACACTTATCTGGCTAGTTCATACTATAGACCATTTTACATGCTATTTTTATATTTTAGGTTAATGCTTTGTTGTCCCGGTCAGTTCTAAGCAGCCGAAGGAATCTCACGCACCTCTTTTTGTTATATTTTTTATATTTCCGTTATGCAGTGATACGATTAGTTTATGAGGGAAAGAGTCGAGTTGCTTCATTCATTGCCACACTAGTTTAGTTAGTCTGCATGAGACACACATATTGATTGCTTAATTTGTTATATTAGGACAATGCCAATTTTGAAATTATTTGACAACAAACATGGTGTTTTTCGCCTGCTTTGTTGATCTAACTTAATATGTCTTAGTTTTAGCATGCAAATAATATGTAGTGTTTGTTCCAGAGTGTCTATGATAATGACAAATGTACGCATCAGTCCAGGACGTCGACTGTTCCTGTTATTCCCGAAAGAGATGTACGAGCCATATCATTGATTGTTTCTGGCCAATGATGAATTATAATTATTTTACATATAAGATGGCCGTCAGTTGGCTGGTACGTTGTGTTGACTTATTTTCTTTGTTTCAGGCTGCACATGAAGCTATGGGGTAGAAGGGAGAAATCCTACGTTATGTATTGAGGTCATTTCACAAAGCAGCAGTGACTGTGGTTATTGCTTGCATTGGCGCACTGTTCTAGTTTTTCCAGCACAAAGAGGTGTTATAGCTGCACTCCAAACAATTGATTTAATTGAACAAGAAACAGAGGAAATAGATGAAATAATCATGATTACACGTGAACAGATACATGAATTGAAAGATCAACAATATTGGACAGACCATCTACTTGATAATCTCTTACGCAGCCATCATGGTATGCCAATTCTTACTTGTATGGAGATGTAAGCTCTATACTAGAAACCCCGTTCCAACTCATGTCTGGCGATGTCTCTGTAATGTTTCATCTTGTTTTTGTTGAAATTATGGTCTGTAATAAATTTTAAAAAATTATGTTTATGTAATAGGGTGATCCTAGCGCGGCCATTAGTCGGCCAAAATATTAAGGGGCTGTTTAAACAAGAATTGCGTCATAGTTATATAATACGCAAATATGCCGACCAGCAGATGGGCCCAATAAATAGTAAAAGGCCGTAAGTGGCAGGTCAGAATATTGTGGGCCTCATAAGCGGCCAAGGAACTGAAAATGTATAGGGCTGAACAGCAACAGGCCAGAAAAGTCAAAGACCCAAAAAGTAATAGGACTAAATAGTAAAAGGCCTGAATAGTAAAAGGCCCATAGAGTAAAAGGCCAGAAATGCAAAATGACCAGAAGAGTAAAAGGCCTAAATAGTAAATGGTCGAAATAGTAAAGTCCAGAACAGTAAAAGGCCAGAAGAGTAAAGTACATCAACAGTAAAAAGCCAGAATAGTGAAAGGCTAGAACATTAGAAGGCTATAACAGTAAAAAGACCCTAATAGTGGCAACCCAGAAATGTAAAAGGCCATAATAGTAAATGGGTAGAACAGGTGAGGACCATACAAAGTGTAGGAATAGTAATGGGCCGATGGAAGGCCTCAACAGTACCGGACCTACTGGCGCAGACAGCTAATGGGCCGCATATTATTGGACAAAGGTGGGCCTTCTCTAGTTCGAAACAGTAACGGGCCTGAAATCTTATGATCCACTAGGACTGCACTAGTGGGCCCACTTCAAGCGTGCAGGGAGAAACAGTAAATGGTCGTAATCTTATTAGGCTCTCCTCATGGACCGACCCACTTAATAATTAGCAGGTCTTGGCTAGGCTAGGCTTCTACCATGGTTTCTGTGACCGTTAACGGTGGTAACTGGGCGTTAACGTTGTTTGCCACATGGAGGTTTGCATGATCTCAGCAGTCAACGCATCTGGCGAAAAGATGTACAACGGAACAAGTTCTCATGGCTGAAGGGTGTGATCCGCCACTGTCAAAAAACAAACCGTGGTAGATTCTTTTGTGACAGGGGCTTTTACCACAAAGGCTATCCGTTGTAGAAGACTTTTTAACCACGAAAAATGGGCCTTCACCACGAAAATCGTCCGTTGTGAAAGCTAACTTTTCTTGTAGTGACAACTTGTTTATAAGTTGAGAGATGGAGTCCCATTTTAGTAGTTACAAATGGCCCTAGGTTTAGTTTATCAAATAAACTTTTAGAAATTATTAGAACACTTGCACCAAGATCACAAAGTGTAGCTATTTCATTGACTCCTATTTTAATTTTAATAGTGGGCTCAGATATATCATCAAGCTTAGCCATACGTTTATAAACTAGGCTTTTATATTGAAGATCTAACTCACGTACCTTTGATGCTACTTCTTTTATAAACTGTTGGTACATGACATCGTTACCTTGTTTAATATCAGGATTTTTCACGATGATCATCTTCGGAAGATCTTCCATGGTATAGTCCGGTTATGGTGCATATAGTATAGCTCTTCAGACTTCTCATCTTTATCTTCTACCCTCATCATCTTGAGGTCTTCCACTGGGTTAGGCTTGGGCTTTCCCGCAAATATTGCTAGTATGAGAGTTTGACTCTTGGCTATCTTGCCCAATTGTGCCTCCATGGTCTTGGTTTTTTCCTACAGAGCCCGCACATCATTTCTAATAGAAACAAACTAGTTAGATTATTTACCAATAATATTGTCACACTTATCTGTTATTTTAATAAGCATATTATTTTGATCAGTTTGTGCTTGCATAAAGGTTTTTAAAGAATTCTCAAAAGGGATAGTACCATGATTTGCTCTATTATGATTATTGAAGTTATTATTATTTGGAGCACCTGTAGGATTAGAATATATTTTTCAAAGTTCGAGTCATAGTTTTGACTCTTTCATGCAGGGTTATAAGGATTATGAGTTATAAAATTGACTTCATTAGCATCGGTAGTGATAGAATTTACTTGGGTATCTTCCTTACCTTTTACAATATTTAAAAGCTCATCTACCTCTGAAGTAAGCTCTTCATTGTTCTCCTTGGTGATTGAATTCACCCTTTTTGAGGAGGCTCTCTCTACATTTCATTGGGCATGGTTGCTTTGCATATCATCAAGAAGTTGTTTTGCAACATTCATTTGCTTCCCCATGAAGGTTCCTCCTGCGGTATCTAGCATAGACTTACACATTGGTTAAGAGAATTATCAAATAAATGTAATATAAGCCATTCTTCCATCCCATGACTAGGATAGTTCATGACCGCTTCCTTCAATCTCTCCCAAGCAAGTGCTAGTGTCTCGTAGTCTTCTTGTCTAAAGCTTGTTATGTTGGATCTTAGCTGCATAGTCTTAGCTGGAGGAAAAATTTTAGTCATAAAAAGATTAGTACATTCCTCCCAAGATGTAATAGTTCCTTTAGGCAAAGCTAGCCACCAATCCTTAGACTTTCCTCTTAAAGAGAAAGGAAATAAGTGTATTTTAACTGCATTGGGTCAACATACTTTATGTGCATCATGTCACATATCTTAGTGAATGTGTTTAGGTGCAAACCTGAATCCTCGGCGGCTGAGCCTCAAAATTTATTCTGATGAACTAAAATCAAAAGGTTAGGCTTAATTTCATAAATTTCCGCTTCAACAGTGGGCTGAGTAATAGGTGCACAAATAAAATCATCACTGGGAGTAGCATAATCCCCAAGCTTCTTTTGAGCCATGGCTCTTTTATTTTTTGTATTTTTGGGAATAAGAGAAACAAATAAGTAAGTAACTTTTTTGGGGGTTTTAATAGATAACAAAAAGTAAACTAATAACAAGAAATAAACTAAAAAAAGTAAAACTAAAAACAAGGTCTCTAGCGACCTCACAAGGATAGGAAATTTCTTAAATGGCAATGATGCCAGAAAAAGGGTTAATACCTTCGATCCGGATTACGGATGCAGTATAGTAGCTTTTTCCCTAGTAGATCTAGGTTTATCAAACCTTGGGAAACAATTGTTGTATGCAAAATATAAGTAACTTCTACAAGACTTATTTACTCATTTTACTTTATGTTTACCAGACCTTTCTAGTTTACTTTGAATCGTTGGTTGTTGCAATGGATGGAAATAGGCCAGGGTTGAAGATTCACCTAAAGATGCACATACATATGTGATAAAGATAATAATAAGCGCATTCATGTGTGAAATTATCTAATATAGATAGTGACGAGGGTTCAACTCGTCAATGCTCATTGTTATGGACTTGGGTTTTGGAGAAGGAGGGAGCGTTGCAGGCATCAATCGGCTAGCAAACAAGCAAACAGGGACGCAAGATTTACCCAGTTTTAGGCCTCGTAGAGGTCCCTACTCCTGCTTGTCTCCTCTTGGAATTAATGAAGGAATCGAAGATTACAGGGGCGCGCAGATACAATCTAGCGATAGTTGTGGAAACTAGGGTTGTGTTTTTTCTCCTCGCCGCCCCCTCCTAGCCTTTATATAGATAGGCTAATTCTTGGGTAGTGGGTCAAGTCGGTTATAGATTAGGGTTCACCCTTTGAACTTTCTATCTTAAGCTTCTTCTTATCTCACAAGCAATCGAAGAGTCCGTGGGTCACTCGAATTCTGCATTGGGCCTTGGCAACATCATGGGATTTTGCCATATCTGGGCCGTATATACCAAACTCGAGTACTTTTAGGGTATACCCATGTCAGTAGCCCCCGAGTGTCTAGTGGAATCACATATTCAACTGGGGACTTTATGAAGTCTTTCGAGTGCATGACTGAGCATTTTTTCGAGTGTTCTGTTTGTGTCATAGGGATTGTTGATATACATGCCTAATTTATCCGATGTATTAGTATCAGTTAACTTCCTTAGGGCAAAACAACGCAATCTACTCAAACTCGAGTCCCCATACTCGAATTCGGAAAAGTGCTGGCGTAATTCGACTCAGGCCACAGAGGTCTTACAAGAGTTGAATTCTAGTGTATAAGTGTGAGCACTCGACGCGTCCGTCAAGGCATGTTCATCGTACCTGCAGGCACAAATATGTTTCTGGTAGTGCGTAGCAGATGCATTGCCAGGCCTTATTCAGGTCTTATCTTCACGTTGTAAGCGCGTCATCCAAATTTTTGGTCATCGTGAAGATGATTAGGGTGGCCCAGGAGACGTAATCTCTTTCTAGGGAAAATATGAGGCGGAGTTGCCATAGCATTTGAGTGTGGATGTTATCAACACATAGTACGATGTACAAGGAGAAATAATCATAGGGTGCGTGACCAGCACTCCCTATGGGAGTAGCCCCCGAGTGCCTATTCGAGTTGTAGACTCGAGTGGGGACTAAAAACATCTGTGACTGCTGTCGTCTTTTATTGCTTGTTTCAGCCGAATATGCTTTCAGCGCTCCCTATGGGAGTAACCCGCAGTTCATAGTTGAATCGAGGATTCAAGTGAAGGGTTTGTCTTGAATGTTCATATACCTGCATAAAAAATTCTTTCGGGTGCGCGACCAGTGCTCCTGTTAGGAGTAGCCCCCGAGTGTTTGGTTGAGTCGAAGACTCAAGCAAGGACTAAAGTAGTCGACATCTTCTACTGCTGGAATCGATGACGTCAGTGCTGACGATGTGATGACCTCAGTTGCCCGCGTGAGCAGCTTTGACGAGACGTGACGAGCGGTGGGTCCCACTTTCTGACTTTGATTTGACCGGGCGTGCGTAATCTTCTGTTTTAACTGTGTCCCCTCGATTTTCGCATGTAATGGGAGTAGTGGGGGACGGTTCGCGGTTCAACTTCGCCACGTGTCAATGGCGATGTGCGCCATGCGTGTAGTAGGGTTTCTGCTGGCTGTTGGATGGCGTCCGCGAGGAGGTTAAGTAGCAGCGCAGCTGCGGTAATTTTCCCCATCTGTCTTCTTGCTCGTGCTTCCATCAACATTGCTGCTCTCTTTGGTTCCTTGCGCACTTCCTCTTCGCGGCACTGGACCAGCTCCGTGTCTTCCCCAGTTACTTTCTCCATTCACACCGCCATCGAAAGATGGGCAAGAAGAAGGGAGGCGCCGCCGCTATATCTGCGGCCACCATTGTCGCCACCAAGAAGAAGGGCGGTACCACCACCGTGGGCACCAGCGCCGCCGGTGCTGGGAAGAAGAAGGGTGCGGGCACCCGCATCACCAATGGCGCCTGGCGAGCGTCCATCATCAAATCTTCCGAGCTGCATCTTCATTGTCAAGATGGAGTTCTTCCACCCGCGGAAGACAACTCGCGAGTGCCTGGCGACGAGGTAATCCCTTGTCCTCCTCCGGGTTTCCAGGTGATGTTCCTTGCGTTCATCATCCGAGGTCTCTCTCTCCCCCTGCATCCTTTTTTCAGGGGTCTCCTTTGTTTCTATGGGCTCCAGCTGCACCAGCTGTCCCCAAATTCCATTCTCCACATCTCCTGCTTCATTACGCTTTGCGAGTGCTGGCTCAGAATCGAGCCACACTTTGGTCTCTTCAAGAGGCTTTTTAAGCTGAAACGCCAGTGGATGTCCGGTTCGGTAGTCTACGACGTAGGAGGCTGCGTGATCCATGTCGACTCCTCTGTCACCTATTTTGCCATCAAGCTCACTGCATCCATCTAAGGGTGGAGAGACAAGTGGTTTTATATCCGCGACCAGAAGGCCGATGGAGACCACTACGGACTCGCGCCTTTTGATCCTGCGGTGACTTGCAATAGGAGGCGCTCCTGGAAGAACATCATGATGCCTGGCGAGTCCGAGGAAATGGAGGTGATGTATAAGTGCGTCTGCGACCTCGAAAGCCGCATAGGCAAAGAAGAGGGTGGCGCTGCTCTCATTCGCACGTGGTTGCGCCGCTGCGTCCAGCCTCTACAGGCCAGAGTGCACCCTATGTGTTGCTGGACCGGCGCTGATGATGTCACTCGCGTATCTGCCGAGGGCATTTCTGCAGGTGAGGTGGATAGGAGGGTGCGATTGGTGACCAAGTACACCGCCAAGGAGGTTCTCCCTGGCGAACTAGTCGTGCCTCCTTTCGACGCCTCTAACCATCCTCCTGAGGTAGAACTGTACTACAAAGTAGTTTCTTTGTCGATTGCCAACAAGCGCTTGATATATAATGATGTATCTTTTGATTTTGTAGGACTGGAGCGTGGCCACCAGTTTACCTCCTCAGCCTGAAGGGGTTATTCCTCACGAAGCAGAGGAGGAGGACGTGTTGGGGTCTACGGTCCCCATGGAGGAAGAAGAGGAAACCCCCGAGTCTGCTGATCGCGGGGCCCACAAGCGTTCCTGCAGTGAGGACTCGGATGCGTCCTCTCCATCGACGCTAGAGGATTCTCCTTCTGCGGTTATAGAGGAGCCAATCCCTGCCGTTCCTTTCTGCACAGTGGCTCTTCCAGCTCAGAAGAAGCTGCGACTTCCGAAGGAGTCGTCGAAGGAATCCTTCGACCTTGATAATTTTAACTGGTGAGTATTGGCTTCGCGAATGCGTCTTGCTTTTTTTTGGAGTTTGATTTTTCTGAAGTTTTTGCTGGATGTATTTTGCAGTCAAGCGGCATCGTCGTCTTCTGACAACGTCCAAATTGTGAAAGAGTCTAGAGTCACGGACTCCAAGGCCAAAGAGGTGGCCGAACGGTCTCCTTCTCCTCTAGTGGTGGCCCACTCCAGGCACAATTCTTCGAGTTCCCCCCACGATGGGGAACACCAGATGGTTGCTCGGACGACTGCGCGGCAGTCATCTTCGGAGTCCCTGGAGGATCACGTAAGCGTCCTCTTTGCTGTTTTGGCAGTCGAATTTATACCTTGTGCTACCGCTGAACTTTTGTTTGCCTTTTTGATGTAGCTCATTGTAAAGGAAGCTGCTCGCCTGGCGGAGCAAGTTCTTGTCATGGGTCGATAGCATGCTCTGCTGGACAATCACCATCATGTTGTCGAAGGTTAGTTTTTGACTTCGTCTTTGTCTTCGTGAAATTTATAAATTCAATTGGTGATACATCCTGTGCTTTTGTAGTTGAGCACAATGAACTCCTACGTCATGTTGCTTCCCTCGAGAAGGCACTTGCCGCAGCGGCGAAGTATCACGACGAAGCAGCCGCAGCTCTGCAGGAGTCGCGAAAGCGCGAAGAGGATTTGCGTGCTTCTACTACTGAGAGGGAGAAGTAGTTCGAGGAACATCTTTTCTCGATTGCCTAGTCCCTCTCAGGTATTTTTCAGCTAGATTTGCGTTGCTTCTTTTTTGGAGTATTGTTGTGCTAACACCTTATGTATGCAGATGCTGGTGGCATGAGCTTCAACGCCCAGTCCCTTCACCGTGAAGATGCGTTGGTTGGTGCCGTGGCCGCAGTCGAGCATTGTAGCGTTTCCCTTCAGGGGACGTTGACAAAGGCCAAGGGTGTGCTCAGTCGCATCCATGAGGATCTGACTTGTAAAGCTGAGCTGATTGACAACCTTGAGGACCTGGTGGAATCGCTTGCTGCGGGTATTCCCATGGACTTCAAGAATTCCCAATGGTATGTCGGTGCCACCATGGCACTTGCGATGGCGCAGGCCCATGGCATGGAGTTGGATCCCTCTACGATCTCCAAGGCGATGCCCATCGACGCAAATGGCCAACAGGTAGTGTTTTCTCCCTTCGCTACTGGCTGTGGTAAATATGGGCCATAGCTCATCGATACAGTCGCAAGATATTCTGTGGAGCTGCAATGAGCGAAGAAGGCGGCGAAGACTCCAGCATTAGGGGCTACCTCCGAAAAGTCTGTGGCATCATAGGCTACCACGGATTCGATGAGGCTTCTGAATTCACAGTCCAAGTCGAAGAAGCAGATTGCTCCTTAGTTGCCAATCTGTAATAGTTGTAGCTGCCTTTTGTTGAAACTATGCTTTTGTGGGAGTGTCCCTGTCGAGACTTTGATGTGCTTGAATGCATTCATGCTTTTATCAATGTATCCTTTGTCCCTTATTTGCTTCTTGCTTGATTGTGATAGGGTACGTCGAGTGGTCCTCGTGACTCTCCTCCCACCGATGAAACCACGGCGCAGCCGCGTTCAAAGGTGGAGGAACTATCGTTGATTTCGCGATTGCGCGATCGCATTAAGTAGTTGGAGCATGAGTTTCCCATCGTCCACGGTAGCGCGGATGTGTGGAAGTCGAAGGCGGAGAAGGCCACCGCCCGTGAGAAGTATCTCTTGGAGGAAGTGGCGCAGCTGAATGAGCAGTTCAAATGTTAGCTTTCTGCCTTCTCATCTTTTATTTTAGTCAATCGCGGCGATTACTTGTCTTCACACTTTGCCATTTTGCTTGGTGTAGTTGTCAGCGCTCGTCATCCGCAGGATGAGAAGGACCGGGTTGCCATTCGAATGAATAACCTGACCTAGGAGCAACTGCAGGCGAGTGGGTACTTTTGGGTGGACCATGATCGTGCGATCGCGCTTGCGACCCTGCAGGATCGTTCTTATCGAGTACTTCATTATTTGAAGAAGGCGCGGTCGTGCTTTAGGCATATTTATCAAACGATGTTTCCGCTGGACGCCGTCCCTTCAAGCCTGTTGGCTCTTCTGGCGAACTTTCAAGATTTGAGTGCGGTCTGCGAGTGCGTGCGGTAGCAGTTAGTAGCTGGTGTTAAGGCAGCGTTGTCGCTAGTGTGACTGCATAGGCCAGATGTAGATGTTGCGTCTGTTGCCGCTAGGCCGCCGCCTCCTCCAGAAGGTATGACCTGGAACATGGTTCCGCACTATCAAGCGGTTGATCGGCCAGCAGAGGATATTGTCGATTTCTTCGAGGAGCAAACGAACGTTCTTATTTTGCAGCAGTAGCATGATTTGTATCCTGCACATAATTGTATAAGTGTTGTAAAGTTCGTAAGAATATGTTGGATGTAATTAATACTCATTGATATGTGAAGAGCTTGCTAGCTTTTATATTTCGCGAGTGAATTGTACTCTGTAGTTCCTTTTCATTAGCCTGACTTGTGTTTATCTTAGCACCTTGCGAACCTGACAGGTGCGTTGCAACTGGGTTGGTGTTTATCAAGGGTTCGATTCATATAGTGTCAGCTACTCAGGATACTGCGATTTGTTCGTAAAACGGAAGTATAAACGGTGGCGCGGCCCCCGAGTGACAAAATTGCAAGAAAATAAGGAAAACACGGAGTTTTGGGGCACTTAGCTTTATTTATTCGCGGAATAGTACGAGGTACAATGTGTGGCTAAGTACCCTGGCTGAATAGCCTTATTTATAAATGTAAAAAATGACTAGGGGTAGAAGCGACGCAGCTGCGTGGCGTTCCAGGGGTTGGAGTATGTGACTCCTGTCCCGAAATCTTTAAGGCGATAGGCGCCACCTAGGATTACTTCTATAATCACGTATGGTCCTTCCCAAGGGGATTCAATCTTGCGATTCCCTTGTTGCTTCAGTCGCAGGAACAGGTCTCCTTCGGTGAAGGATCTGGGGTGTAGCCTTCTGCTATGATAGTTGTGGAGGCTCTGCTGGTAGATCGTTGATCTTTCCGCTGCAATCTCACATGCCTCGTCAAGGAGGTCGACAGAGTCTTCGAGTGCGAGAGTTGACTCCTTATCGCTGTATGCAACCACTTGTGGGCCTTTGTAGCGTACTTCTGCGGGTAGAACCACTTCCGCACCATGTACCATGAAGAACAGGGTGTATCCCGTGGCGTTGTTTGGAGTTGTACGCAGGCTCCAAAGGACTGATTGCAGTTCATCTAGCCAGCATCCAGCGTCTTGCTCGAGTGGTCGAAGGAGTCTCTTCTTGATTCCACCGCATACGAGGCCATTGGCCTTTTCGACTTGACCATTGGTCTGCGGGTGAGCCACCAAGGCATAGCTTATGTTGATTCCCAGGTTTTCGCAGAATTCCTGGCATTCCTTAGAGGTGAAGTTCGTCCGATTGTCCGTGATGATGCTGTGTGGCACTCCAAAGTGGTAGACAATGGACTCGAAGAACTTGACAACACTGGCCCCTGATTGATTTGTCACTGGCATGGCCTCGATCCACTTGGTGAATTTGTCGACTGCAACCAAGAGGTAGACATAACCTCCTCGCGAGGATTTTGGGAGCTTGCCGACCATGTCGAGTCCCCATTACGCGAAGAGCCAAGCCAATGGTATTGGACGAAGTTCCGCGCCAGGTGCATGAGGTTTGTCTGCGAATCGCTGGTAGACGTTGCAGCGCTAGACG
The DNA here is from genome assembly GCA_023614405.1 of Avena insularis. Taxonomy (NCBI): domain Eukaryota; kingdom Viridiplantae; phylum Streptophyta; class Magnoliopsida; order Poales; family Poaceae; genus Avena; species Avena insularis. The sequence continues at coordinate 426,237,615 of CM042686.1, read as the reverse complement.
ATGTCCTTGGTGTCGCGCATGGCCGTGGGCTAGTAGAAGCCAGCTCGTAGAGCTTTGGCAACAAGGGCGCGATTGCCAGCGTGGTGCCCGCAAGTGCCTCCGTGGATGTCAAGGAGGACGGCCCTTCCATCCCCGTTGGAGACGCATCGTTGAAGTACTCCTGTGATGATGCGCTTGTACAGTTTGCCATTAATGAGGGCGAATGCCTTGGATCATCGCACGATGTGTCGCGCGTTAGTCGGATCATTTGGCAGCCTCTTGCTGAGTAGATATGTGATGTAGGGTTGTGTCCAAGATGGCTCGATCATCATGATGCCCATTGGTCCTTCGAGTCCTGTATGGAGCTCCAGGTCGTCGAGTGCCATTGGCTCGTTAGGTGGCGTAGCCCCCGAGTCCATTGACGTGCTTGATTTCTTCTCTGGAGCCTTGGGCTTGATGGAGCGTACGCAGATGCGCTCGAGAAATACCCCAGGTGGTATGGGGGCACAGGTGGAACCAATATTGGCGAGTAGATCCGCCTCTTCATTGCTTTCGCGGCCCACGTGTTGCAGCTCACAGTCGTCGAAGTCTCCTTCGAGTGTGTCGTAGGGGTCGCGATAGGCGATCATGTTATCGCTTAGTGCGTCGCCCTCGTGCATCGTTTGATTGACCACCAATTTGGAGTCACCGTAGTGGATGAGCCTTTTGGCACCGCAGGCTTTTGCCATCCGCATCCCATGAATTAGCGCTTCATACTCAACTTCGTTCTTGGAGGCGGTGAACTGCATTCATAGAATGTATTTCATCTTGTCTCCTTGGGGCGATGTCAGTATGACACCTGCGCCAGCCCCGACCTTTCGCTTGGACCCGTCAAAGTGCATTGTCCAAAGGTAGGACATATCTGGCTTGTCGGGGAGCTAGTTCTCCATCTAGTGCACGAGAAAGTCCAGGAGAACTTGCGCCTTGATCGCGTCGCGCTTCTCGTATGTGATGTCTCGTGGAGACAATTCGATTCCCCAGAGCGCGACTCGTCCCGTAACGTCAGGGTTATTGACTATATGCCCGAGTGGGGCATCGTTTACCACCACGATTTGGTGCTCCTGAAAGTAGTGGTGCAGTCGCCTGGCTGTCATGAAGACGCCATACGCCAGCTTCTGGTAGTGCGAGTACCACTATTTTGTTGGCGTGAGAACCTCGCTGAGGTAGTATACTGGGCGCTGGACCCCATGGACTTTATTTTCTTCGGCTCGTTCCACCACGAGCACCGTGCTGACCACCTGGTTGGTGGCGGAGATGTAGAGCATTAGTGGTTCCTTTTCGCGAGGCGTCACCAGTACTAGCGAGGTGGATAGTAGGCACTTGAGATCTTTGAATGCTTCTTGCGCCTTGTCTGTCCACTCAAACTTGTTAGGATTGCGGAGAAGTTGGTAGAAGGGCAGTGCCTTTTTGCCCATTCGACTAATGAATCGACTGAGCGCCACGATTCGCCCAGCCAGCTGCTGGACGCCTTTTACGTTCTTCGGCTTCTCCATGGCCAGTATGGCCTTTATTTTCTTCGGGTTTGCTTCGAACCATCTCGCAGAGATGAGATACCCGAGTAACTGCCGAGATGGCACGCTGAAGGCGCATTTGTCCGGATTGAGCTTGATCCGGTAGCGGTCGAGGTTGGCGAAGGTCTCGTGTAGATCGTCGATTAGCGAGGCTTCCTCTATGGTTTTGATGCGATGTCATCAACATAGACTTGGATGTTGCGACCAAGTTGGTTCTTGAGGAAAGCCTGCATGCACCGCTGATAGGTGGCTCCTGCGTTTTTTAGCCTGAAGGGCATCGTGTTGTAGCAGAACACACCAAAGGGCGTCGTAAACGCCGTTTTCTCCTGGTCCTCCTCCTTCATTCGAATCTGATTGTAGCCTAAGTAGGCATCGAGGAAACAGAGGCGCTCGCATCCCTCGATGGAGTCGATGATTTGGTCAATTCGTGGCAGCGGGAAGTGATCCTTTGGGCAGTGCTTGTTCAGGGAGGTGAAGTCCACGCACATCCGTAGGATATTCGTGTCTTTTTTAGGCACAAGCACTATGTTAGCGAGCCAAGTGCTCTCCTTGATCTCTCGTATGAATTTTGTGTAGAGGAGTCTGTTAATCTCCATTCCGACTGCCTTTGCTCTTGGTTTAGACAGTCGCCAAATTGTCTGCTTGACTGGCCTTGTGTCTAGATTCACGTTGAGTGAGTGCTCGGCGAATTCCCTGGGAACTCCTGGCATGTCCGCTGGACACCAGGCGAAGATCTCCCGGTGCTCACAGAGGAATTCGATGAGCGCGAGCTCCTATGCGGAACTCAAGTTGTGGGTGATGAGGGCCATCTTGGTCGGGTCCGTTGGGTGGACCTGGAATTTCTTCGTGTGCACCGACGAGTCGAAAGACAGGTCGGGTGAACTAGGCCTACTCAGGGGAGGCAGACTATTGTCTGTCGACTCCTTCAATCTTGTGAGTTCCTCCTGCATGCCGAAGGACTGGGAGATTCTATTGAATTCCCTATCGCAGCTGTCGGACCTCTCGAAGTTGCCATTGATTGTGATTACGCTGTTTGGACCTGGCATTTTCATCTGCAGGTAGGCGTAGTGCGGCACTGCCATGAACCTAGCGAACGCGACACGTCCGAGGATGCAGTGGTGCTGCGAGGGCCAGTCGACGACCTCAAAGTCGATGCGCTCTCGCCGAAAGTTTTGCAGCGTGCCAAAGATGACGTCGAGGTTGATTTTGCCCAGGGGATATATGCCCTTCCCTGGGACGATGCCGTGGAACATCATGTCTAAAACTTCCAGACAAGTCAGAGGGATCCTCATCGCTCGCAAGGTACTCGCGAACATGAGGTTAATGCCGCTGCCGCCGTCCATGAAGACGCGACTCATATCAAAGCCCCCGATCTGCGGCTCGAGTACGAGGGGACAGTGGCCTGGACGAGGAACTTGGCACAGGTGATCGCGCCTATCGAAGGTGATGCAGGAGTCACTTCCACTGAGGTACTCAGTGGTGGAGGGTGGAGAGTGTATCGCCAGATTGACTTGGCGAGTGATGGCCTTCTGCACTCAATTTGAGGGACGCCCTTTTTGGATCATCCCCATGTTGCCCACGGCTCGTGGGTATGGCTCGCCTCCATGATGCTGGACCGGTGCGGCCGTGGGTGGTGGTTGTCCGGGCGATGGTGGAGGAGCTCCATGTGCCACAGTGCCTGGGGCGGCTCCATAGCCCCTGTTGACCGCGTCATGATTCATCTGAGCCAGGACCTCATCGAGTTTGAGGAACTCGCGGTAGTCCTTGAGAAGGTGGCTAGATTTCTTCTTGCCGTCGTGCTTGTCGATGTAGAAGTGCACATTGCATGGTTCGGACAGTTTGTCCTCGATAGATGTTGCGGGTGCCTCTTCGCGAGTGCAGTGTTGCCACACCTGCGTGGGCTTTCCACTATCGCGGTATCCACCACTGTGATATCCGTTGTTGCGGTTGTCGTCGCGTTTGTCGGCGTAGCTGGCTGCGACCATATTGACCTCGTCGCGGTCATCGTAGACGCGCATCCGACATTTGCCTCGGCGGTCGCGTCTGCGCTCGAGGTCATCATCGTCATTGGAGTAGGTACGGTTTTTCACCGAGTCTTCTCCGTCAGCCCACTGATTCACGATTTCCATCAAATGGTCGATCATTTTGGGCTTCGAGCAGCCCAGCTCCTTCCTAAGCTCTATACGGCGAACGCCACCGTTGAATGCGTCGATTGCATGGTCCTCCGAGATGTTTTCTGTGGAGTTCTTCATGATGGACAACCTCTGGATGTACGAGCGTAGCGATTCTCCAGATCTTTGCTAGCAGCTTCTCAGTTCTTCAATTGATGCGGGCCTTTTGTAAGTGCCCTTGAAGTTGCGCACAAAACTGTAGACCAGCTCTTCTCAGCTGCAAATGGATCCACGCGGGAGGTTGTTGAGCCATGCGCGAGTGGCGCCTTGCAGCTGTAACTGCAGGAATTGCATGGCCGTGCTTCGACTCCCGCCATGTAGCCTAGCGGGGGAGATGTGGTCCTCCAACCAGATTTTCGGGTCCTACAGGCCGTCAAATTTTGGATTCTCCGACGGGAGATTGAACCCCTTAGGCATTCACTTCTACCAGATGGCCCTACTGAAGCATCTAGCGCCGCAGAGCTTAGTCTCATCTTCTTCCGAGTGAGTCGAACAAGCACGTCTTGCCTGCATCTTGTCGACTTTGCGCTGTGTGAGCTCATCGCGCGCGTTGTAGTCGCGGTCATGCCGCCGTGAGCGACATCGCCGTGACAGATCGTGACTGTCGTCACTATAGGAGTACGAGTAGTACTTTTCTAGAGCCTTGTTTTTCTTCGGCTCTGGTGTTGGTTCTTTGTTGAGGGCGGCCTCGATTAACCCCAGGCCCGCAATCATAGATCGGTGCATGGCAGCTCGCGGATCTCTAGCCGGTGGCTGGTTGTTGAGGAGGTACATGGTAGCCACGGTCACCGCGGCTTGCGGCGTTTTTGGGAGCACGTTGCCCCGCGTATCCACCGTCATAGAGCTGAAGTCGAGGACTTTTGCAGCCTCTACGTGTTCTTGCTCGGTGAGGTGGGCCAGTGGAGATCGCCTCTTGTTGGCCACGTACTCGTTGCTTTTGGAGGAGGATCCTCCGTGGGAGGAGAGCCCAACTCGTCAAAGACTCGACTCATCCGCCGCCTTTCTGCGCACTTCGAGTTGCGCGATCACCTGTTGGTGGCGCTTGAATTCCTCCTTTAGCAGCCAATGGTAGCCCATCAGCATGTCCTGTGGTGTGTTGGAGGGTAGAGGATTGCCCCACAGAGCTTCGCGACAGCAGGCCCACTCATTGTCGTTGAGGTGGATCTGCATGCGCTCGCCGGTGTTCTCATTCATCGTGATTGCCAATTCTGCCCTCGTCCCGTTGTTAGCGGGTGCACCATTGCCACCGTTGGTGGGGTCGCCGTTTGCGACTGGTATGCCATCATTGGGCGTACTGCCGTTGGGCGGTCCGGTGCCAGATCTGATGCCAGTGTTTTCACGATTGACGCCGGTGTCGCCCGTGTTGATGACGGTGCACATGAAGTGGTTGGGGAAGCTGTTGCTCCCGCAACTTTCAGATCCGGAGCCGTAGGCTCCATCTTTTGTGGCTAGGTCACCAAGATCGGATCCGCGACTCCTGTCGATGTCCGTACTCCCAGCTGTTGCTGAGGTGTTGAGCTTGCTGAGGGTGCCGATTGGTGGTAGGAACCACGATGCTGGGGCAATCTTGGGTGCCGTTGGCTAGTTAGGCAGGCGAAGCATGCCCAATTGACCAACCTGGAAGCGGAAGCTCCCAATCACCAGACTGATTCCATCGCCCACGGACTCGAAAGCCGGGCGAGTGGCCGGCGTGTGGACGGTGAAGTCGAACACGCCGAAGAGTTGGCAAATCTCTGCTGTTGCAGAGTTGTAGATCGCGGTTGACGGGGCTGAAGAAGCCGCGACATCAGCACTCCCAATTCCCACAGATGGCACCAATTGACGAGGGTTCAACTCGTCAATGCCCATTGTTATGGACTTGGGTTTTGGAGAAGGAGGGAGCACTAGAGGCATCAATCGACTAGCAAACAAGCACACAGGGACGCAAGATTTACCCAGGTTCACGCCTCGTAGAGGTCCCTACTCCTGCTTGTCTGCTCATGGAATTTACGAAGGAATCGAAGATTACAGGGGCACGCAGATGCAATCTGGCGAGAGTTGTGGAAACTAGGGTTGTGTTTTTTCTGCTCACTGATACATTGCAAATGTATCTATAATTTTTGATGTTCCATGCTTGGTTTTATCCACTTTCTTGTGTTTTGTTCCAACTTTGGAGTATTTTTCATATGATTTCTTGTACTAAACTATTAACAAGAGCCACAGTGCCAGCTACCTATTTTCTGCTGTTTTTGGTTCCAGGAAAGTCAGAAAATGAATATTCTCGGAATTGGACGGGACAAAAGCCAAAGTGCCTATTTTTCGTGAAGTCATCAAATGCCAGAATACGAGACGGAGAGGGGCCAGACCACACCACCTGGCCGAGCGGCCAGGCTTGGCCCACGCCAGGGGGTGGTGTGGCCAGCCCAGGAACCCCCTCGGCCTCTCCTTCCGCCTATATATTGCCCTCGGGATGAAAACCCTAAGTACCCGATCAAAGACCCACGAAAGAGTTTGTAGCCACCGTATTCTCCATCCCTAGATCGGGAGGGATCTGAAGCTCTTCCCGGCACCCTGCCGGAGAGGGGAATTCACCCTGGAGGCCTTCTTCATCACCATGCAAGCCTCTGGTGTGATGCGTGAGTAGTTCATCCTTGGACTACGGATCCATGTAGTAGCTAGATGGCTGATTCTCCTCCTTTGTGCTTTCATGTCTAGATCTTGTGAGCTCCGTTCATGATCAAGATCATCTATTTGTAATTCTACATGTTGTGTTTGCGGGGATCTGATGGATATTGAGATGCTATTTCAGATTGATTATTGATTCTATCATGTCTTTGTTATTTGTGATCTTGCATGCTTTCCATTGTTAGTAGCTATCTTGGCCAAGTAGATGCTAGCAACTCCAAGAGTTAGTATTTATGCTCGATAGTGGGTTCATGCCTCTGGTAATCTGGGGAAGTGACAGAATTCTCTAAGGTACTAGATGTGTTGTTGCTACTAGGGAGAAAACAACAATCCTTTGTTCATAGAACAATCGTATTGTTTACTTTACACGCAGTTCGTAAAGCAATAATTTGTTGCTTGCAACTTAATAATCGGGAGGGTTCGGATGATAACCTGAAGGTGGATTATTAGTCATAGATGCAGTTGGATGGCGGTCTATGTATAATGTTGTAATGCCCAATCAAGTCTCAAAGGAGTCAAGATGATTAGTATATGCATGTATTGCTTTCTCGGTGTTTGTCAATTGCCCCGCTGTAATTTGTTCACCCAGCATGTTATCTATCTTAAGGAGATCCCACCTCTAGTGAACTATGATCCCGGTCTTTTTCTTTACATACAATCTACAAGCTGTTTACTTCTTTGTGTTTACTTTCTACAAACTATTACTTCTTTCCATTCGATACGTTTAATCCTTTGTTTTCCACAAAACACGGTGAGATTGACAATCTCATCGCAAGTTGGGGACAAATTTCTATGGTTGTGTTGTGCAGGTCTCCATGTTGCTACTAGCACCGGTAGTGCGCCTTGCTAAGGCTCAGCAAGCAACACCTTTGGGGTGTTTCCTTGCTCCTACTGGTTCGATTAAACCTTGGTTTCATAACTGAGGGAAACTTGCTGCTGTGCTCATCATACCTTCCTCTTGTGGTTCCCAACAAGCCCCACATCAACACCGCACCAGCACTTTTCTGGCGCCATACACTGAGCCATCACTCGCTGCCCCCTGCTAGCCTTTATATAGATAGGCTAGGTCTCGGGTAGCGGGTTGAGTCGGTTACAGATTAGGGTTCGCCCTTTGAACTTTCTATCTTAATCTTCTTCTTGTCTCGCAAGCAATCGAAGAGTCCGTGGGTCACCCAAATTCTGCATTGGGCCTTGGCAACACCGTGGGCTTCTGCCGTATCTGGGCCGTATATACCAAACTCGAGTACCTGTAGGGTATACCCATGTCAGATAGGGTTATGGGCAGTACATCCGTAAACACGAAAGCCCCTGTGAGCCACATGCATATCAATAGTCTTTTGATCCAACCATTATACCATGAAGCACCCGGTTATAACAATTATTAAGTAAAATTCAGATTAAAGCCTTAAGAATGGTGATGTTTCTATTACTCCCAAGTGGATCCCTAAATAAAGACCGCATCCCTTTGATGTCACTTGGTTTCACATGAAGTCGTTGTTCACCACTTATCTCACCTCAAGCCTTTATCAATCACTGGGATCTTGAGTACCTCAAGACATGTATCGAGACAAGAGACAAAGAAACAACGATACATATCTCCTATTCAATCACCAAAAAATATTCCCATGTATTAGATGCACATAATCGTTGCGAGGTTTCACCCCAACTCGCAGCCCGTGAGGACTACTCACTCATAACAATAAGATCAAGGATAGAAAACATTGTGCAAAATACTTAGATTGAAATCAAATATTCTTACAATGGTCGCCAAATCACAAGGAGATCTCAAGTACAAGATGATGTCTATATATATGGAGTGGGTGGAGAATGGAGAGGATGAACTATGGTGGTGCATCTCTTTCTATGGTGTTGTTAAGCAATCTGAGAATGGCGGCTCTCTGCATGGCAGTTGGAGTCTCGAAATGTATAGGCACCTTCACGAAATTTGTTGCGTTTGACCTAAGGAAGCCATCGCCACACAGTATGGGCAGACCCTTCCCGTACGACTGGTAGTTAAACCTTCTGGAGACTCCTCTTCGACCCCAATTAACTTAGCTAAGTAGGCAACATGATAATCTTCAATAAATGCTCCTAATTTTGCCTTAAATGTGTGATTTCCTACACAACACAAATTAAAACCAAGGATTGCACATGTTTGCAATAATTAGTCATTAGTAGCAAGGCTAGAGACATCCTTGGTCAATTATTTGACTTAAAATATGATTTAAACATGGAGAAAGATGGTTGTTTTTGAAGGGAATATGCCCGAGAGGCAATAATAAAGTTGTTATTATCTTATTCCAAGTATATAATAAATGGTTATTTTACATGCTATAATTGTGTTAATTCGAAACGTTAATACATGTGTGTTTAATAAACAAATGTAGAGTTCCTAGTTATTCCTCTCATATAAACTACCTCGTTGATTAACAAGATGATCAAGGTTTCCTGATCATTGACACTGGATGTTATTAATAACGACATCACAACATTGGTGGAATGATGTGATGAACATCTACCCAAAATATAGTAATATGATCAAATTCATTATGTTTACATTGTTATAACATCATGTGAAACAACTTTAGTCCTTAGACCATGAGATCATGTCAATCACTAACACCGGAAGAGTAACTTGATAACATCAAACGTCACACTGTAATAGGGTGACAATAAAGGTTGGTTCATATATTATGAAAGTGTTATGTAGAGGCTCATGGATCAAGAGTGGGATTTTTCCATCCCGATGACGGATATATATACTCAGGGCCCTCTCGATGATATCACATTGACATAGCTTGCAATCAAGTGATAAGATCACTAAGAATGTTATATCACGGGAACAAGAAAAGATTACTTGTCGGTAACGAGATCAAACTAGGTATGGGGATATCGATGATCGAATATCGGACATGTAATATATCACGAGACAAAGGGATTTAGTTAAGACGTTAAACATTCTCACGATCACTAGAGTCATCGTTGAATATGTGGGAGTCAGTATGGATCTCCAGGTCTCACTACTAATTACTGATTGGAGAGGGGTCTCAAGCATGTCTGCATTATTCGTGAATCGTAGGGTGACACTCTTATGGTATACCAACACCAAATGGAGAAAATATAATACCAGATACAGGATTTGAAAGAACTAGAATTATTTCGATAGACATCAGAATTGTTTCGGGTCAAATTGCTTAAAATGGTTTCATATGTAATATCAAATTATTGTAAGGGTTTATGCAGATGTTTGTTAATTAAAGTAATTAACAAAATTCTAAATAAAATATATAAAATAGTTTTATTAAATGAGAAATGGCATTAATTTTGGTGGAAAATTAATGCATGTGAGTGGATTTTGAGTGGAGATGTGCTTATGCGAGTGGAGCATCCACCCACATGAATGAGGGAGATGTGGGGCACCCACCTTGGCCACCGGCCATGGAAGGGGGATTCCCCTCCCGCTATAAAAGGAATACTCCTCCATTATTACACCTCCTCATGAAGGATCTCTCTCCCCTATAGAATATTCCCCATGACTTCGGATTAGCGAAGTACATGTCCTTAGTGGTTTCTTTGGAAGGATTTTCTGCTTCTACTGCTTTGCTGGAGCGAGGACTCAGAGGTTGTTGGGGTACCAAATGTGTGTGCGATCATGGATGTGCTGCTTCTTTGAGGCGCTTAACTTCCACATGGTCTTGAGATCGGCAAGTGTACGACTACACCATCCACGAGAATAATCTCATAACGCTTTTCGGTATTCGAGGTAAGTTCTCTATGGATTTATATCCACCCGTTGATTGTATCTAGGTAGATAGATCTTGGTTCTTAGTTGTTCATATCGTAGGAATTTTTTGTTTTCTATGCTGCGAACCCAGTAGTGGTACCAGAGTCAGACCTATGCATAGATGCTTTGCACGAGTAAATCACACATATGAATATGTGGGCACTTATGATCATGTTATTGCATCCTTTATGTAATTTTTATATTGGTAGCATAGTGGGATGAAGCGGCATGGACTAACTTTACATTTCCTCGCACACGAGGCCTCTTCCACGCTTAAATGCAACTAGTTTGCATAAGTGGCTTCTAGGTGTCCGTCTCTCCTACTATAGTCAATATTTGATTTACGACGGGTTACTAATAATTCTATTATCATTGTTGTGGTTCCATGTTCATATATAAGAACAGTTCTATCTCCAAAATGCCTAAGCCACGTAAAACGTGCAAATGGTAAATTAGAAGCATCTAGTTTATTTTTTGCTAGACAAGTGTTATGATATGGTAATATTATAATTTGAAGTATAGTTTGATACTCTTGGAAATTATAACAAACAAAAGTGTAATCACCATATACCTTGGCCTTACACAAATGGAATGATGATGATCATACCATGATGCATAAGATAGTGATGAAGTGCAAGAACTATATCATACCACTTTTTGCATATGATGTTTGTCTGCATCTTATTTTGCTTGTATGGTGCTTAGTAGCATTAGAAGATGTTCCCTCATTCAAATATCAAGATAAAAATGTGTTCTTACTTTAGTATGCAAGTTCATCATTTTAATACACCACGTGATGATTGGGTGTGATAGACTCTACGTTCGCATACAACGGGTGTAACAGTTTTACACACATGGGTACTAAGGTTCTTACTTGGTGAGCGTAGCATGTACAGACATGGCCTCAGAACACGAACCAAAAGGTAAATCATGATTCATATGGTGGATATGATGACCATATAGATGCTCGACTTTGAAGCTACACCGATTCGCGTGACGATCGGTCTTGGTGTAGTGGATCTGGTTCATGTAATCACTAAAAAGACACGAGGGATGTTGTTTTTTGTGGGAGTTCATTTGTAATTATGGATTAGCTCAACTCAATCTATCATAAACTTAGTCTAAAAAACTTTACAAATTCAATTATAGATGGCACCACCTGCTTTTAATTTCAATGTTTTCATGAAGAAAGAGAAACTTGCATCGAATGGTAACAACTTTACCAACTAGGCCCTGAACTTGAGGATTCTCCTCACTTCTACACAAAAGAAATATATGCTAGTGAAATGGTTTATATGGGCACCTAGGGGGGTGAATAGGTGCTACTTCAAATTTTAATTCTTTTTCATATTAGGCTTGACACAAAAGGTAAATTCTCTAGATATGCAACTATATTGAATTTACCTATATGTCAACCTAGCTACTAAGTGAGTAAAGGTGGTGAGAGGAATGAGGTAACCGAGAGTAGAGCACACGGAGACACATGATTTATTTTACCGCAGGTCCTTCCTTTTTAGGTGAAGTACGTCTGAGGTTGAGGGGTGGATGGTATTAAGACCACAATGCCACAATAGGCCTCACCCTGTTCTCCGATTGGTCTTGCCACAACTGGCCTGATCCACCTTTCCACTATATCGTACCCTTCGAGGAGGGAACCGATGGATTTACAACTTGATCAGGGCATGCATCCACAACTTAATTGAAGGATCCCGAGATCACAACAAGCTGCCACAATAAGCAAGTTTATCAAATAACCAAAATCAGGATCTAGAAATTTGAATGAAACTCTAGATCTCAAATGAACGAGGAAGGAAATGAAGATCTCTTGAGTCGTGATGTAGATCAAGGCCTCCTCCTTCGATTCCCCAAAGGTCAAGGCCTTCAGGTGCATGAAAGTGGAGATCTTGTGGAAATTCGAGTTCAATAGTGCAACGCTTTTTCATCGGATCTAGCGGTACCCCAAGTTGAAGATGGGGAGGGGTATTTGTACCCCTCCCAAGATGTTGTCGTTGGATTCAACTGGCGCCAGATAATCCGGCCTAAGTGAGGGCTGGATAATTTGGCCAGGGGCAAAAGTCTAGTCTAGAAGAAATAATCCGGGCCAAACCTCCGTCCCCCATCAGAGCATCGTGTCGTAGGTCCTTAGAGAAAATACTTGGGGGACGGATAATCCGGCCCATGGAGAGGGGCATATTATCCGGCCAGGACACTTTCTCCGGTATTGGCTAACTATCCGGTGGAAAATTCTGCCCCCCCCCCTATCTGAGCGTCGTGTTGGTGGTCCTTAGCCAAAATTTTGGAGGGGCAGATAATCCGGCGGTGGCTAGGGCCGGATATAATGGCCTTGGGAAAATCTCTGACCCATAGGCAAATATTTGGCCAAACATCTGCCCCCTTCTGCAGGACGCATGCCTGGTCCTTAGTCGCATCTTGGCAGAGGTGGATAATCCGTCCTAAAAAACTTTCTTTTGCTACGTTTGACCAGAAGCTCTTTTGGGGAGAAGTATATGTGATATTCAACACATAATTAAACATTCCTTGGTATTGTTATTTAACACGCAAAACAGTAGGAATCATGAAATTCTCTTTCAATATCCCCCTTTTTGGTGTTAGATGACAATACTAGGATTTGCAATAAAGCACATGAACAAACTACACAATGTAACCAAAAGGGGAGGCGAAATGTGGCCAGCGGTGGCTGGGGGTTGGTGAAGGGGTTCCATGGCAGAAAACAAAAAAAGTCCTACTACGAGAATGCACCAACCCAAGATATATCTAGGAAGAAGTACAGTAACGAGCGAGATACAGTGATCATACCTTTGAAGACCAAAAAGCGGGATTACATTCTTGCACAAAAGTTGTTAATGAACCCGAGCATCATAGACCTCAGGGTCTAGAAGGATTCAAGTGGTGTCTTATCGAGTTTTACATGTACACGGTGTAAACGCTGTCTCCCGGGCCTTGGTTCAGCAAGGCCGTGGAAAGAGGAAGATCCGAATCGGTTCCAGCGGCACGGTGGTGTGCGCTGGGTGGCGAAACTGCTACCTCATGTATCACGTTCCTAACTTGGGAAGACACTGAGAGGGAGAGAGGGAGGGAGAGAGAGAATGGCTAATGCCAATTGTTGGATGAGGAATTGGGGTGAAACCCACCCCTATATATAGGAAAAACTAAGGCACTCACACCCTCCAAGTGCTGGGTTGGGACTAAACCCTTGGAGAGGTGGAGGAGGGGCCTGTCGGTGGTGGGATGGGCCCCACCCTCCCGCCCAAGCCCACCAAGGGGCTGGCAGGGTGGCAGCCTTCCCACCCTTGGTCGCATGGCCCTTGTGGCCCATGGCTCCTCCCTCTTGGGCCCTCTTCCCTCCTAGGGAAGGCCCATGTGGGGGGTTTTCCCTTTTATTTTTTTATATATATATTTAATATTAGTTCATAATTAAATACTAAATACATTTTTTAATCCCTCCTTATTCAAAACTCCTTTTGAGCGGACTCCGAACACTTCGGTATTTTCTCCAGAACACTTCTAGATCTCCCTTGCTATTTCTCTATCGGTAGTAGATCAACCTACAACATCGATTACCCTTAAGTGTGACACCCTTATGATTTCGGAATGTTCAGGTATGAAGGGGACATCTCCCTGATCATTGATCACCAGCGGTATCTGGAAACACATGTAGATCCCTTCACATTCCACGAATATGGTTATTCACTTGAACCTTCTAAACGTCGAGTCTTATTCCCTTTGCGCAGCAATAACTGGTTTGTCCAAGACCTGATATCATGTATTCGTATACACTTTGATCTTGTTACCAACAAACATGTTTACTTGGTCCCGTGGTATCACATCCTCGTGACCTAGTCACATGCTTGCAAGCTCATTAACGTGGCCTCACCAAGTGGGCCTAGAGTATCTATCCGTCACTGATAGGCAACTCCCGATCTCAATCATACGCCTCAACCATTCCTCTGAAATACCTGAAACACACCTTTATGGACACCCAGTTATGAACATGATGGTTGATGTGATCAAAGCAGCCACAGGAGATAGTGATTAAACATGATCTCACGGTCAAAGGATCAAGTCACTATGCTTTGATAGATATCGCAACATTGAACATTATGACTGGATCATATTGCAATTCTACGGCCGGGTGCATCCATCACTTCATTAAGTCACCTCATTGGTAGGTGACTATTTTATGTCAAGTCCATGATCGGGAAACCTCGATCATCGTCTTCCCAATGAACTAGTGCGAGAGGATACTAGGGACCTGGTTGTTTATATACCACACCTATATTAATGTTTTTGCTTAATACAGTTATAGCATGATACAAAACTATCACGAACATTTTAGAGATATAATAATAAAACACTTTATTTATTAGCCTCTAGGGCATATGTCCTTCAGTCTCCCACTTGCACTAAAGTACAATTACACTAGTTTACAACAAGCAATAATCTAACACCAATAGCATCTCAGTGTTGATCATGATTTTATTGTGAAAGAGTGAATGGATTAGCTACATTCACATCAGTATGTACTTTCAAATTATGATGTTGCCTTTAGCAACAAACTCTCTTATTGCATGGTAACATCGGTCTATGTGCTTGGTCGTGGAGTGGAACCTCTGGTGCTTTGCATGCACAATGGCCCTCGTGTTCTTGTAGTAGATGCACAGGGGGTCTTGCATGCTTGGGAACACTCCAAGTTCAGAAATGAACTTCCTCATCCAAACAGCTTCATTAGCTGCTTCTGCGGCAACCATGTACTCTGATACATTGCAAATGTATCTATAATTTTTGATAGTCCATGCTTGGTTTTATCTACTTTCTTGTGTTTTGTCCACACTTTGGAGTACTTTTCATATGATTTCTTGGACTAACCTATTAACAAGATGCCACAGTGCCAGTTGCCTGTTTTCTGCTGTTTTTGGTTCCAGGAAAGTCAAAAAATGAATATTCTCAGAATTGGACGGGACAAAAGCCAAAGTTCCTATTTTACCAGAAGACTCACGGAGCCAGAATACGAGACGGAGGAGGGCCAGGGCCTGGCCACACCCCCCAGGCGCGGGCTAGCCCTAGCCACGCCACCAGGTGGTGTGGGCCCCCTGGCCGGCCACCTACCTTGACTCTTTCGCCTATAAGAGCCTCTCGATACCAAAACCCTAGGGAGTCAATCAGAAATCCACGAAAAGTTCCGCTGCGCCGCCACCACCGAAGGGGAGATTCGGGGGATAGAAAGTCTCTGTTAAGATCACCTGGACGGGAAGTGGCCTCGGAGCCATCTCCATCGATCTTCACCACCATCTCCATCACCATTGCTGATTCCCATGATGAGGAGGGAGTAGTTCTCTCTCGAGGCTAAGGGTTCTACCGGTAGCTATGTGTTCATCTCTCTCTATGCATGACCGTATTGTGATCATGAGCTTTGTAATCAAGTAGATCAACCTTGCTACTCAAGTGCTTTAATAGATCTCTGCTCTCCCCATGTG
The DNA here is from genome assembly GCA_023614405.1 of Avena insularis. Lineage (NCBI taxonomy): Eukaryota > Viridiplantae > Streptophyta > Magnoliopsida > Poales > Poaceae > Avena > Avena insularis. The sequence goes on along the minus strand of CM042686.1, from coordinate 426,221,972 downwards.
TGTGAAAGTGACAGCGTGCACACCATGGTGGCACTAAGGCTAGAGATTACAAATACTTGTTATGAGTTATATTTGGAGTTGGATGTCTTTATGAAATTGTGGTGTTTGTTGGACCTATCTAGTACTCAAGGTGACAGTGTGGGGTTTTCTAGATGGGAAAGGCTTACTTTGAGGTGTGCTGTTATAGCCCTACCATGGATTAGAGTGTCCAACCGGAGAGTAGTTCAGCGTAGTATCATAAAGAGAAGATATTTATATGAGAGTGTTCACTGGTGAAAGTATGATCCCTAGGCCTTGTTTCTAAGCACTAAAACACTGTTTGCTACTAGATTTGTTACATGTTTGCTTGCTTCTATCTTTATTTCAGTTTTCCTTTAGTATTTTCCCACGTCAATCACACGCCACCAAGCTATTTTCTATCACCGTTACCACTTATAATTATCTATACCACTTGTATTTCACTATCTCTTCGCCGAACTAGTGCACCTATACACCTGACAAGTGTATTGGGTGTGTTGGGGATACAAGAGACTTCTTGTATCTTGATTGCAGGGTTGCTTGAGAGGGGATACCTTTGACCACTTCCACCCTGAGTTCGATAAACCTTGGGTAATCCACTTAAGGGAAAACTTGCTGCTGTTCTACAAACCTCTGCACTTGGAGGCCCAACAACTGTCTACAAGAATAGAAGGGCGTAGACATCATACTCCAACTCCATTATAGATTGAGCCACCGAGCTTTTCTTCCCACTCCTCCATCTTAATGCGCCACCATTAAACATGAACACATACCCTGTTTGAGACTTTGAGTCATCTGGTCAGTGTTGAAGCTTGCATCCACGTAACCCGTTATGGCAAGTTCTTCTTCACGTCCTCCAAAGATTAAAAGCATATCCTTAGTTCTTCTCAAGTACTTGTGGATATTTTTAACTACATTCCAATAAACTGGCCCAAGGTTTCTTTGGAAACGGCTCATCAAGCTAAGATCCATAGCTACATCTGGTCTAGTGCTCAGCATGGCATACATGATGGAGTCAATGGCCGAGGCATAGGAAATGCCTTTCATTGCTTCCTTGTCATGTTCCATTTCTGGGCATTGAGTCACACTTAACTTGATACCTTTTATGATCAGCAAAGAACTTGATATATCCATTTTGAAACGCTTCAGAATCTTTTCTAGGTAAGTTCTCTGACCAAGTGCCAGCAGACGCTTCAATCTATCTCTATAGATCTTGATGCCTAATATGTAGGCAGGTTCACCCATGTCCTTCATAGAGAATTTACTATTTAAATAATCTTTCACACTATTTAGAAGATTCACGTCATTCCCTATCAATAATATGTCGTCCACATATAGTATTAGGAATTCCTGCAAAGAAATGATGATGGGCATGAAGCCTATCGGTCGTAAAATCAGTGATACTTCCTGTACACAAGAAATCAAGTTTATGAACTTGGAACACCCTCTAGAAAGGCATGAAGCCTATCGGTCGTATTTGGATCTATAAACAAACAGACATGGATATTTCACATCTATGAAATGATCAACATGTCAAAAAAGAGTTTACGACAATGTTTAAGGAGTTGACTATAACAAGATTTGGTCTTTCGTAGCAATATTTAGTCTGGACGGATTATTGTAGCAACCACTACTTATGTCATTTTTAGGTATATGGTTGTTGAACAAACAAAAGAAAGTTCTTCTAATAGAATGGTTAACTAGTACGTGTACATGACATGATCTGAAAGGTTTTGTTAATTCAAAGGATGCTAAAAGGGCATACAAACTTCAATGGTTGAAACAAGTCTGGCGGAGTTGGAATCTCACCGTGATGAAAACGTTAAAAGGTTTAATTTCATCAAAGACGATGAAGAGCTTGAATTTGCAAGAAATTAAGTGGGAGCGCTAAGACATATTTCTAATACATTATGTAGAAGTCATGCTATTGATCAGAAATGATGTCTCTTTTATTGACACAAGTTAACAATTTCATTAAAATTAGATTTTGATGAAATACTTGGGAAAAACTAGAATATTAGGCATCAATATACATATATATATATATGGATAGATTGAGGCGCTAATATGGTTCTGCTAAATGTACATAGATAAGATATTGAATGAGTTCAGTATGAAAAGGACAATAAAGGTTCTTGCCGCATGGAAAAGGTTTAATCAAGAATTAAGTGTATTGACACTTCGTGAGTGAAACGAGATTCAAGTGTTTTGACACTTGGTGATGCCATGAATATTTTGATCAATCATGTATTCCATAATATGTACATATCCAAATATGTGTTATGCTTTAAATGTAATGAGCATATATCAGAGTGACTTATAAGATGATCATTGGACGATAGTAAGGATATTCTTATGAGCTTTGGAAGAACTAAGAATATGTTAGTTATGTAGAGATGACATATAGTTCATTGTAAAGTTTTAAAATGGTACTAGTTTTGTCACAAGATATAGGTTAAGTTTATCTCAATTTAGACTATGGGTGGCACAATGTAATGGAAAGGAAGTTCCATGATTAATTTAGATGAGTTCCAAAGTTAAGACATTGTGACGTATACTACAATGAAGGCTGAGCATACGACTACTCTTAGTAGCAACAAAGGAGGGAATTTGTGTCAAGTACTTTATTAGCAAACTAGGTGTGGTTTAAACTAGGCTAGTTCTATGAAGATATATTGTACGACAATAGTATCGACATAATTTAACCCCAAGAAACTGAGATCTCACCAAAGGACCAAATTTATACAATGCCATCTCATTTGAGAACGAGTGATGCGTAAAGATGCAAACACATGCAAATACACATGGACCTAAAAGTGTCAGATCTGGAGATTAGTTTTACCACAAGCAACACGCATGTACAACACTAGAAAGCCATATGTATCGAATGCGCAAGTTTTTTCAAACTAGATTATTGACTCTAGTGGAAGTGGGAGACTGAAGGGAGTATGCCCGAGAGGCAATAATAAAGTGGTTATTATTTTATTCCATGTTTATGATAAATTTTTATTTCTCATGCTATAATTGTGTTAATTGGAAACATTAATACATGCGTATTTATAATAAACAAATAAGAGTTCCTAGTTATGCCTCTCATTTAAACTAGCTCATTGATTAACAGATGATCAAGGTTTTGTGATCATGAACATTAGATGTTGTTAATAACATGGTCACACTATTAGTGGGATGAAGGGATGAACATTCACCCAAAGTATAGAAATACAATCAAAGTAATCATATTTACATTTCTATAACATCACATACGAGTAATCCTAATAATCTTTAGACCATGAGATCATGTTAATCACTAACACCGGAAGAATGCTTTGATAACATCAAACGTCACACCGTAATAGGGTGACTATAAAGGTGGGTTCAGGTATTCCGAAAGTGTTATGTAGAGGCTCATGGATCAAGAGTGGAATTTTCCATCCCAATGACGAAGAGATATACTTAGGGCCCTCTCTATGATATAACATTGGCACAGCTTGCAAGCAGGTGATTAGATAACAAAGATTGTTTTATCATGGGAACAAGAAACAAGTACTTGCCGGTAACGAGATCAAACTAGGTATGGGGATACTAATGATTGAATCTCGGACATGAAATATATCGCGAGACAAAATAATTTAGTTAGAACATAAATGGTTATCACGGTCATAGGAGTCATCATTGAATATGTGGGAGTCAGTATGGATCTCCAGGTCCCGTTGCTAATTATTAATCGGAGTGGGGTATCGATCATGTCTGCATTATTCGAGAACCATAAGGTGACACAACTAGGGTATACCCACACCAAATGAGCCAGATATAATATCAGAGAATGGATTTGAAAGCGAAGGGATTATTTCGATAATCTGCGGAATTGTTTCGGGTCAAATTGCTGAAATTGGTTTCAGATGTAATATCAAAGTATTGGAAGGGGGTTTATGAAAATGTTTGTTAGTTAAAGTAATTAAAAAATTCTCAATAAAATAAATAAAAATTATTCTTACTTAATGAGATTGTGCATTAATTTTGGTGGAAAATTAATGCAAGGTGAGTGGAGTTTGTGTTAATGGGAGTGGGCTTAGTGGAAGCTCCAGTCACCATTATGGAGGGAGAGGTGGGGGCACCACCATGTACGACCATGGCCTTGGGGCTGCGCCCCTCCCCTATAAAAGGAGGTGGTGGCGTCTTATCCTCACAAACCTCCTTGTGAAGGATCTCTCTCTCACTCTAGCAAATTTCCCATGGCTTCAGATTAGCGAAGTACATGTTCTCGGTGGTTTTCTGGAAAGGATCTGCTGCTATGCTAGAGCAAGGACTCGGAGGTTGTCGGGGTCCTGGACGTGTGTGCTATCACGAATGCGCTACTACTTTGTGGTGCTGGACTACAACTCGATCTTGAGATCGGCAAGAGTATGACTACATGTTTCTTTTATCCACATGTTTCTTTTATCTAGTAGATAGATCTTGGTGCTTAGTTATTCTTATCATAGGGATTTTTTGTTTTCTATGTTGCGAACCCAACAGTTCAAGTGGTAAGTACACCCTTGATAAAGGGCAGTCCAAGGTATTTGCTAGAGAATTAGAAGTTGGTCAAGTCGAATCAACCATTTTAAGATAAATGCTCAATGGAATTCAATCCATCCTTTAATAAACTAGCATAATTATTTTGTGTATTAGTGGAGTTGTTCTAATAATTCTGTAGAGAAAGCAAGCTAATATGAAGCTAAGGTTTAGGTTGAAAAGAATTAAAAAAGCAAAGAATAAGAGGTGTTCTGAAACTTTAACGAGCCCCAGTATGACCGGAATGGACCGTACCATGCACCTATACCAAAAGCCTAGAAAAACAAGAAATTTCTCTTTGATATAGAGAATTTAACGAGCAGAGGTACGACTAGAAGGCCCCATACTGTCCGCTCGTACTGGTTCTCGACGAAGCCAATGAAAGTTTCTCCCAAGGTGCTAAGCGAATAACAACCTACGATACGACCGGTTCTGGTCATACCACGCTCCCGTATCGAGGCTCAGGTTCGACCTTGAAACCATAACCACGTATCCAATGGTGACGACCACCAGTATGGGCAGGATGCGCCCGTACCACCCGACCGTACAGAGTGTGTCACCCCGCAAATATGATGGCGGTTGTCTGGAAACCCTGACCAGCCATCTTTTTCCCCTCATTTTGTCTCTCTTTCTCTCTTGAACTCAAACCCTAACCTCCTAGAATCCTTGATTCTTCACCGATTTCATTCATTTGAGTGGGGGAATCTTCACATCGGTAAGTTTCTCACCCAATCCATGCTTTATTTTTTGAAATCCATGGTTGAATCCCTCACATTGGCTATCTAGATGAGTCCTTTAAAATTTGAGATTATTTTTGATTCCTCACATTAGGATTCAAAGATTTTACCTGTAATCATCTATTTATATGATAGAAACCTTATTCCTATAGCTTTGCTTTGAAATTTTTCAGTACAATGAAAATTGGAAGGATCTTCTGCACCGGAGGGAGCTCAGGAGGCTCGACACCCTCTGGAAGCTCCACCACGTTGGTCTCAAAGAAGATACGTCGGGATGGGGATGCTCTGAAGGCCACCATGAACAAGGAATATGAGAGAGTGAGTGCTCACAAGGTGCCGCCCACCAAGTGGGTATGCAACGACTTCCTCTATCGCCATGGTCTGGTGGAGGACTTCAACACAATGGCTGAGAACACCGGCAAGACCCCTTCTTCATCATTTCTCCCAACACCTTCGAGCGCGCCACACATGAGTTCCTCTCAAGTTTCCATGATGACCTTGTGATCCAACAATGTCATTGCACTACAAGTTTTGTTCTCAATGGGCAGCCAAGAAGCCTTACTTGTTAGGTATTTCTATTTTCATGCCCTTGGTTCCTTACCTATACTCAGTTTCCCCAGTCACTAATATTTTCCCCACTTTTTCCCATGCGCTTCTTTGAAACTCTCACAACAGATCTCAAACAGAAGTTGCCATCAGGTTGACCCTTATGCTGACGTGTGGGGTCGCGCCATGTGGGACCATGAGGAACCGGTAGGTCGGGACCGCGTTATGCTGATGCGCGGGGCCGTGCCATGTGGGACCGTGTGGGACCTTGTAGAAACATGTGGGGCCAGTAGGTCGGGACCGCATTTGGTAGTGTGCATGAGTGGGTTCTATCCCTCTCGTCCAAATTGGCAGTTTTCTTGTTTTGATCATTAGTTGGCAGTTTTCAGAGCGCCCTTTTCCTCTCTCTCTCACTAACAGCTATGTTTCTTTTTGGACCAAATTGGTAGAAAATATAGAGAAAGTTCTCTCTTCAATCATTTGTTCCATTTGTCCCTTGTTTTTGTCCAATCTGGTAGCAAATCTAGAGCAGCAAATCACACCAGCAGCATACGTACATTCATGAAACAAAACAAATGTAGATAAGTTGGTCACAATAGCTAATATAGGATATATTAGCAATCGATAGTAGGGTACCTAACGAGGTTCAATACATTCACTGCTCAGCAGCTGATAACCCCCAAGTGCAGAGGATCATCGTAGTACCTCTCAATGTGGAAGTAGGGTATCGATCCACAGGAGGAAGAAGGAAAAGCTATCTATTCTCTACAACTAAATTGTCACATGTTTTAGTTTATTATGCACTAAACAAGTTTAAAGGAATAAGATGGTTGTTTAATAAATGCAAATTTAATGTAACAAAACAAGAATGTAAAAGTGTCCCAATCCTCTTCAATGCAAGAGGACAAGACAAGGGGTTTTATATTATGGGAACAATGGACATGGGATCATGGGTTCACTTAATCCTCTCCTCTCCATCTATGGTGATTATCATGTTATGGATAGTAAAGGTACACACAATTGCAATGTTTTAATGAAACTTTTATGGTGGCTACATGTCGTAAAACACATAGGTGAAAGAAGTACTCCTTTGTGTTGCTAGGTCACCCTTGCAATAAGGTTGCATTTGGTTTGTGTCACGCCACACATCATACTTCTCCATTTTTCCCCCTAGATAAAGGATGATGGGCTGAATTGCTGTCACTCAATACATATTCCATTGTCACTCGGCCACCCATTACCTACATACATCATACTTCTTAATGGAAAATATTATACACACTAGTGCAATGATTCATATGTTGTGATATGTCGTGAGTATTATCACATCTCTCTCATCTACCCCCACTTGGTGGTGTCAATCATCTCATGATATGGATAAACAAGGCATTGTGTATAGATCTAAACCATTACATGCATCATATAATATCCTCAAAGTATGACAAACCATACAAGATCGAACACAGCGGTAAGTGAATAACAAGTACTATCTCATAACACAATATCCACCATAGGAATCACATAGATAGATCCATACTCATGCAAGACACATCATATGGACTTCAAAAATGATCATACATGGAGAGATTAGATCAAGTTATCACCATAAACCCAAATTCCAGGGGGTGGACTACTCCCCTATCATCATGGAGAGTGATGAAGAGGCGTTGGAGAAGGAGGAGATGCGGTCGGAGGCAATTCGTGCAGTGGTTCCCCCTCCAATCTTCATCTAGGCGGCGACATGCTGGCTCTCTGTTACTTGATTTTTGATCTCCGCCTCCATGCGTCTCGGCAAAGACCGCCAGGGGGTATATATACATGGTTTTAGGTCAACGAAGCGAATGACGGTGGAATCAACGGATCGGAGTTTCGACGGCTGACATAGCACCAGTGGCGCTCCCTCCAGTAAATGGGATCCCATTTTTAGCTTGTTGGGCCCCTTGGGCTCTACCTTAGCTTGTTGGATTCGTATGGAAATTATCTAGGATCTCCCATTTACCTAGCTCCATTTAGAGTTCTGAAGCTCCTAGAAAGTCAAAAACACTAACAAAAGGTTTTTTTGCCAAAAAAAGTTAAAACCAAAAGAGAGGGCATTGTTTAGAAAATACCCGAAATCAATGTAAAACATGGATATAACATCATATATGTTGCAAATATGTGGGAAATCATGTCAATAAACTACAAAGTTCATGTATGCATTTATATGCATCAACATCCCCAAGCTTAACTTATGCTCGCCCTCGAGCATGAAGGTGATAAAAATAAACATGGACTTTGGAGTTTGTAACTTTTGCTTCTTTCATTATCATGTAAAGTTCATGGGCTCAATTCATTTCAATGAAACATAATATGCAAGTGTACTATCAAGCTATATCTTTTACACATCTCTAAACATGGTAAACAATAAGTGATGGTGTGATAAAACAAATGATGAACAAAATAAACCTTCAAGCACACTTTGATGAACCTATAGAATAAGAGACTCTTTTCATGATTGGCATTGGTGTTTTCATGCCTTTATTTTTGGGCTACTTAATTTCATGCCCTTGACTAGAAGATTCACTTCTTAGTTTTATGTCTTCCCTTGAGATGTTTTGCATCCCATACTTAAAGTAAGCATTGAATACATATGTTAATCCTCCATAAAGTATAATAAATAGAATTTTGAGCTATGTAATTCATGTCCACAATATTAATAAGGATGGGGTTCCAAGTATCTTTTTATTTAAATTTGTTTTAAAGCTTCATATGTTCTATGTGCTAAACATCTTACAAGTTGATTTTTTCATGCACCTAGCCTATGACCTTGCACTCCTCATGCTACTCAACTTAGGCATGTCATTGTATACTCATGTTGGTCTCTGAAACAACATCACTGAAGTACCTCTTGCCCCTGTGTAGCTATATGCCCCCCTTTTTGGCATTTATTATTTGCTTATTTATTCATTTATTTAGCATAAAAGATAATATAATACCATTTTTGTAGTCAGGGTGGGAGGGGAAGTATCTCTACTCCAGAAGAACAGGAAAACAGACATATGAATCATATCAACAAGGATCTTCATGCTATAAGTTTCCACCATGTCATGCATTGCTCTGGCTAGCTGTTCAGGAGCGTTTTCTACCAACATGCCAACTCCAGTGTGCACACTTCATTTCACATTGTTGAAATCCATAGGTAGAACTTAAACATGATTAATATTCAACATTTAACATTGAAAGGGTTTTTGCCATGCTAGTCATGGTTTAGCTAACAACCACTAAATAGATGTGAAACACAAAAAAATCCATAGTGGTATCACCCCAAACCTTACTTTCTTATGAGCTTTAAAACACATGAAAAGGGTGTTTTTAAGAGTGTTTGGAGGATTAACATACATGCTATACTTGAAAGTAGCTTTTGCCACAAGTAGGTGAATATGCCTAGTCTAGTTTTAAGGGGCTTGGAGCAAGTCTTAGCTTGTGTAGAAAAGGCTTAGCAAAAAGAGATCTAAAGAGTGTGACATCTAGTTTATAATGTCAACATTTATTTTATCACATTGCTTCTTAATTTTGAACATAAATATGCACAATCAAAGGATACAAATTAATAGGCAAAAACAGATCATGTTTCATATAAAGTACTTGAGCTTAAGAACTAGACACAACATGAATTTTAGCTTTTGTTTTTATCTCCCCTTTTGTTTTATTCTATGGCATTCTTTATCAGTTTTATCTCATTAGGGTAGAGTTTATTTTTAGTATATGATCATAAACATTTATAATAATGGTGGTGGTGGTATTTCTAATGCAAAAAAAAATTGACAAAACAAATGCTCCAAGTTTCTACGATAGTTCTATGTTGCTCAAAAAACAAAGTTTAGAGGTTTGCAAACCTAGAGTTGAGTTGGTAAAGTGGGGTGCCTTGGGAATCCCCAAGATTATGTTTTTAACCATCCTTGGGTTGCTCTTGGTGTGGTGTTCCTCTATTCCCAATCAAAAAAACTTCAACACAAAACTTTTTCTCCCATCTCTTTTCTAAGAGGTGACATTAGTGGCACAAGAATATAATAGTTGCTTCTTATATATCAAATAAAAAATTCTTTATAAATGTTACAGAAAGCATATAATGTTCCTACATATACCTAGAATATAATATGAATCATACAAATCATCTTAGGACACTTGGGAATGGTTAAAACAAAACATGGCAGAATCTGTCCAGATTTTCAGCAATAGCAAAATGATTTTTTTCGCCCACTTAGACATGTCAGGAATTTTAGACACTTTTGGTGCATACATAGGATGAAAATTTGTAAATTTTCTAAGAATTTGAGCACAATCAGAGTTGCAGACAAAATCATAAAATTCATGCACTAAAAATGGTTCTGCAGAAATTTGCTACTCCTTATGTTTAGCAACTTTTAAAACATCCAAAATGGGTTCCACTTGGTACTTTATTAAAAACTACATAAATAAAACCAAAACAAAACTCTCTTGCTAAAGCAAGAGTTCAAAACAAAAATCCAAAAGAAAAATAACCGGTTTGCCTCCCGCACATCGCTTTTTTTATAGCCATATAGCTAGGTTTCACTTACTTGGTTTAGGTGATATGGAATTCATGGGATAGTTTGTGTTTATTTGCTACCTCCTTTTTCCTTGAAAAGTGTTCCATACCTTATACCAGGGTACCATGGTGTTCTCATGCCAATCAAAATAATGTTCAAGTTAAAACATGGTAAGAAGCAACACAAGATATGGAAACAATAAAAACAAACTCTCACCTTTTTCCTATGCATTGGTATTTTATATATGACTAAATAACAGCGAGTAGAAGCATACCTTTGCATATCCTAAGTAGGTAGACACAACATATGATAAATATAAACATAATGAGGGCACATATCACCTCCTCTTTCATAATAGTTGCATTTACTAGAAGCAATTCTAGCATTGTAAGCATCCAAAGCAAGCAAGTACATAGAATTTTTCATGTGAAGAGGATCATTATAACTATCATGGAATTCATTTGCATGTTTTCCTCTTCCAAAATAGTTGCTAGTAATATTTTCATTTTTAAGATCATGGTTGCAATGATAATTTTCAACATAAGGTAATTACAAACCACATATATACGTTCTAGCAAGTGCATATTTCTCCTCTATGGTTAACATAGGAGAGTTCAAGAATATTATAGGACTCTTTCTAACAAGAGTATCATCATGGACAACAAGTTCATCCTTTATATCTTCATTTGTTAAACATGGATGGTTATTAAGAAGCACATGACCATCATCTAATGCATTATCATATAGCATATCTAAGCACCACTCCTCATTATCAATAGTATGACTACTAGCATTAGTACCAAGTGAAGAAACGTTATTAGTTTCATCATAATAGCATGGGTTATCAAAGATGACCATAGAATTTTTAGTTTCACAATTATCATAGCATGGGTTCTCATAAATGACAAATGAGTTTTGAGTTTGAGTGTCTATCATTGTTGAGAGGTTCCCATACATCCCCAAGCTTAGGTTGGACCATATCTTCTTCTTATTCTTATTCACTTTTCTCCTCTTTTTGGGGTGCATGGGCATACCCAAGCTTATGCTTTTGCCATCTTCTCCATGCAAAACATTAGTGCTTCCTTGGGAAGCAGTAAGCCTCTTTTTATAGTCAACAGTATATATATTTTCCTTGAAGTTGGATATGCAATAACTAAGAAGAAGAGTAATTCCCATATCAACCTTACAAGCTATAACACTAGTTTTAAAATTTTCATCAATGAAGTTTTTTAATTCATAAGCTGCCATAAAAGTAACAAATTTCTCTACTTGTTCCATCCCTAAATGAGCATAATCACCTCTATTGTAGGAGGCAATGACATGATATTCATGGAGAATACAATGAAATTTAAAGTGTCTATCATCTTGTTTAGAGCAACAATTTATATCAACATGATATTCAAGCAACTCATTAGAAGTAGAATCTAATTTTTTTCAACTAATGCTCTAGTCTTTTCCCTTCATGTGATTCTCTATGTTTCTTAGAAGTCTCAGAACTATGCAAGTATCTACACAAAGCATCATTTATGTCCATGCCCATAAGAGAAGTGTTTTTTGGTATTTTCCATTTTCTAAAAAAAACTAGAGTAGAACTCTCAACCAAACAAGTTAAAGAAGTAAATATCCCCAAGCTTAAATGATTGCAAGATATAAAACAAAGTGAAAGTAAAACAAAACTGAAAGTAAATCTATTGTTTAGTGCACACAAGAATTGAAACTTAAGTGATATGCACCCCAGCAACGGTGCCACAAAAGTATCTTGATAACCCCCAAGTGTAGGGGATCACCGTAGTACCTCTCAATGTGGAAGTAGGGTATCGATCCGCAGGAGCAAGAAGGTAAAGCTATCTATTCTCTACAACTAAAGTGTCACAAGTTTTAGTTGATTATGCACTAACAAGTTTTAAGGAATAAGATGGCTATTTTAATAAATGCAAATTTAATGTAACAAAACAAGAATGTAAAAGTGTCCCAGTCCTCTTCAATGGAAGAGGAAAAGACAAGGGGTTTTATATTAGGGATTTCTAATTTCGTGCCCCTGATTCGTTAGTTGTACTTAGTTTTCCCCATCCGCTTAGTTTTTCCTGACTTTTCCCCTCCCTCCATTCTGAAACCCTCACATGCGCTCAGACGGGGGGATGCCGTCAGGTCAAAGGCTTGACTGTTACATGCTGACAGTTGGGACCACGTTGGGCGGGTCCTGCGTTGAGTGTTATATTATGTCGCCTCGACCGTTACATGCTAAAGGGTGGGGCCTTGTTGGGACGGGTCCTACATATGTGGTGAAGGGTGGGGCCACGTTGGGACGGGTCTTGCATACATAGTGAAGGGTGGGGCCGCATGGAGACACGTTGGACCGTCCATTCTTGCTCCGAGCCTGGAACAGCTCCCACGTCGCCCCTCCGCTTAGCTCCCCCGCCGTCGTGGCCTCCTACCTGAGAGCCCCTCCTACCTTATGTCGTCCTCGGCCCCCGAGCCACCCCTCCCCCTAACCGTGGAGCCCACTCTGGCTCCGCTTCCTCCCTGCTAGATCTACCCCTTTCGTGGAATAGTATGCGACACCGACAGGTGTACCGGTCCTCCCCATCGAGTGTGGAGAAGATTGGGTGGAATCGGAGGGATCTAACACATGGATTCTATCTGGGTAACAATTGTTTCCCTTTGTGGATTGATTATAGGCAGTAGTTGAGCGCGAATTGCCGGTGCTCAGCTAACTGCCTTGCTTTTCGAATAGGATTGATCCAGTGCTGGCATTTCAGCTTGTGGTTAAACTGGATACTAGCGTAATTCATGGTTGTGAATAGTATCTCTCTGGATTTTACTTCCTAGTAGTGGTTGCAACCTCCATAACTCTCCGAGATTTGAAAGATAAAATATATTCTAAATTCCCCTGGAGCAATGGCGATTCAGTTGATTTGCAATATTTCAACATTAGCAAGCAAAGATTGCTCCCAATAACTAGCAAAGCTGATATGGTAATGCTTTTCTCTTTTAATGCTGCCGAACGTTTTGGTCGAATTCGCCTCCATGTGCAACCTAAAGTTAAACACACGGGAAAGAGGGATAAAGCATCATCTGGTGGTCAGGCATCATCAGGTGGTCAAGCATCATGTGTCTTGGCTGTCTCTGCTAATAGTGTGTGCCCCCACGCTCCTTGAAGGTCCACAGCAGTACCATTTGTTCGCACTGCGAGTGTAAGCCAAATCGCTCGTGCGGCTGATGTGGAGGACGAAGCAGAGCCTATCGAGGGAGAGCCTCCACTAGATGATGAGGATGAGTTGATGTTTCCTAAATTGGTAGATAGATTCAGTAAACAGGCACTAGAGGATCAATACACGAAGGAATTAGCCCACGTTGCCAGATTTGATGACACTGATGAAGAAGAAAACAAGGAGAACAATGACAGTCTCGTTTTAGCCAAGTATGATGGTGAGAACTTGCCAGTAATTGAGTGGGATAGGAACGATCCTAGATTTCAGAAGGCACCGTATTTGAAATGATGCGGGACTATCGTAATGCCCTTACTACATATTGCATCTGCACCAATAATGATTATGTTATTAAGAGTGAGCCAACAAGGTTCACAGTGAAGTGCCCATACAAGAGGTGTAGGTGGAGGATGCATGCATCCACTATGCTCAGGAGCAGTTTCGTTCAGGTATTACAACCAGTTGTGTATTTTAGATCATTGTGTAGAATTTGTTAACTGTACCTGACATTTTCATTATGTTTCACATAAAAGGTAACTGGTTCGAACATTCCTGTCCACCTCAAGGGGGATAGCCAAAGGATAAAACAAAACTAGCAAGACTAGGTGGTTGGGAGATGCAATCATGGATTGGATGAGATCGAATCCATCACTTGGTGCAACATCACTCATAAAAAAAGTTTCTAAAAAGTTTACTATTATAGTACCTTACATGAGGATGTTCTATGCAAAGGAATTGGCTCTTGATAGGATCAATGGTCCATGGAATGAAAGTTTTCAGTTGCTTTACAGCTTCAAAGCTGAAGTGGAGATGGCTAGTCTAGGTAGTGTTGTACAGATAGATAGGCATACAGTTCAGTACAAATTAAGAGGGAAGACAATGGCGAAGGAGTGCTTTAGAAGGGCTTTTGTTTGTTTCAAAGCTTGCTGACAAGGGTTTCTGGATGGTTGCAGGCCTAATTTGGCTGTGGATGCAACAATTCTTCATGGCAAATTTAAAGGATAGCTAGTAGCTGCTACTGTAGTTGATGGCCACAATTGGATGTTCCCTGTTGCTTTTGGAGTTTTGGAGATTGAGTTAGAGGAAAGTTGGACTTGGTTTCTGGAGAATTTGCGCGACCTTATAGGTTATCCACCAGGACTTACTATCCACACGGACGCTTGCAAAGTTTTGGAGAAAGTTGTAGAAGCAGTATTCCCCGGAGTGGAGCATAGGGAATGTATGCGACACTTAGTGCAGAATTTTACAAAGAAATTCAAGGGTAAAGTTTATACTGACAACCTATGGCCAGCTTCATACACATGTAGTTTGAGGAAGCATCTGTATCATTTGGAACTGTTGTATAAACAACAAGCTGTGGTGAAGGAGTACTTGGATGCACATCATGGAATGGTGTGGTCAAGAAGCCAATTCAATGAAATTTGCAAGGTAGACTATGTGACAAGTTACCTTGCAGAGAGTATCAATGCAAAGGTCAAGTCATTGAAAGGGCTTATGTTGTGGCAAATATTTGATAAGATTAGGCATATGATCATGATAAAGATCGATTTGCGTCAAAGAATTGCATCAACAACATATGCTAGCCATCTCATCCTCCCATCTTTGATTATGGCTTTGCATGCCAAGGCAAAACAATTGAAGATGAAATGCATTAGAAAAGCAATGGAGGCTGAGGTAACGTACATTGATAGTAAAGATAGGCAATGGAGGTATCCAGTGAGTTTCGCTGATAGGACATGCCATTGCAGGCAATGGCAGCTTCTTGGGAAACCCTGCATACATGCAATGTTTTTCATGGGTGTTCTAGGAGGTGAAAAGGGTGAAGTTGATCAGTACGTGTCGGAGGATTTCTCCATTGCCAAATTTAGTTAAGAATATGCTTAGAATGTTCCAGCCTTGTTGGGAAAATACGAATGGATGGAAGTGAATCCAGGCTTCAAGCTATACCCTCCAGTTTTTACTAGACCAGCAGGTAGACCAAGGAAGAATAGGATGAGAGCTAGTGCAGAGGGTGGTGCACCACCTTGATGATGTAAGTGCAAATGTTGTGGGATCCTAGGGCACATTGCTAGGCTTTGTAAAAATGAAGTGGACCCAGCATATAGAATGGATGATCAGGCAGGAGCAGCAAATGCATATGAGAATGAAGTATCTGAACAAGAGGAGAATGATGCAATGGATACATTGTAGATTTAACCAACGGATCAAGAGGAGGTTAAACCAAATGCAAGGGAGATTGAACCAAATGCAGGGGATATTGAACCAGATGCAAGGGAGATTGAACCAACGGATCGAGAGGAAATTGAACCAAATGCACGGGAGATTGAACCAAATGCAGGGAGATTGAACCGGATGCAGGGGAGATTGAACCAATGGATCAAAAGGAGATTGAACCAAATGAAGGGGAGATTTCACCAAATGCATGGGAGATTGAAGAAATTTATTGATTAGAAGCAGCGTTCAAAAGTAAAGCAATTACACAAGAGGATATTGAAGAAATGATGCCAATGCATTTTGAACCGTATGAACCAATGAATCAAAACATGGTTGAACTAATTGTACGACAGACTAAAACACTTGATTCATTTGATGTAGAGAAAAAGAACAAAGGGAACAAATGGAAGAAGCTGATGGTGGACTCCGAGAATATTCCAGCCAGGATCACCTAGTGCAAGGTGGTGAACTCCGAGAATATTCCAGCGAAAAACACTAGGAGCAAGAAAAAAATGAATTTGAATTTGTATGATGAATTTGAACTACTATCAATGTTTGTATTGAATTTGAACTACTACCAATGTTTGTGATGCTCCCAAGTTTGTATGTTGGATAACCCCATAATGTATGTGTTATTGCAAGTTTCTATTGTCATCCATCTAGTTGCTTAGCACTGCTCAGTTTTGCCCTCGACATGTGGTCAACACATGGGGTTTAGCTAGTTCATGGCTTAAACCATAGCAAACGTTAACCAATTGATCCAAAATTTGGCACACTTGTGCATCCTGGATTGATTACCATATGAAATTGATTTTTTTTTGGATTTACTTGTAATCAGCCACATTTTTCTTTTTCTAAGTAATTAAATTCAAATAAATGGTTTTAGGGTTAGTTTAATTCAAAAAAGTCAAAATATAGTGCAAATTTCGCATGGAGTCTTGTTATGTTAACTACAACCTAGCATGAATAATAAAGGAAAAGGAAATAAACAGAAATGGACTTCTCCCCTAAACCACTTCTTAAATCCTTCTTGGAATGAGCTACTAGCTATGAAGATGCATGGCTTTCTACTCAGTCAACCTCCAAGATAACCCATCCCAAAACATACTTGGTCTAAATGAGGCCAAATTTGGCACACTTGTGTATATTTGACTTGCAAACAATATAATATTGGCCAAGATGGATAATTTTGTTCAAATAACACATTTTCCATTTGTTATGCCAAAAGCTTGAATTTCCCTTAGTCATTTTTTAATCTGAGCACCCTTGTTTTCCTTAGCTCTACTCAGTTTTCCCCTCCCGCTAAAGTTTTCCTCACTTTTCCCCTCTCTCGTGTCTCAGTTTGGCTAGCACTCTGATTGGTCGAGATGTATGTCACACGGATCTTGGCCAACCACCGTTGGATACATCATGATCCGATGAGCTGGAGGTCTCTCTCTCCCGATGGGCGCACCTAACCTTGTACGGCAAGGAGAGCCCGATAGGCTGGATGCCTCTCCCTTCCTTTCCCTGATGCATGTATACCAGCCGCATCAAATAGCGCTCAGTTTGGCTATGCTCTGATTGGTCGAGATGTGTGTCACACGGATCTTGGCCAACCACCATTTGATACATCATGATCCGACGGGCTGGGCGTATCTCTCTCCTGTTGGGCTACAAAGAGGAGAGCCCGATGGGCTGGATGTCTCTCCCTCCCTTTCCATGTCGAACGTATACCACTGCATCTTCCTCGCCTCCTATCAACATATGGCGGCGCGGCAGTCTGAACGGCGTGCGGCGGTGCAGATCTAAGCGTGGCGGTCCGAATGGCGTGCGGAGGCACGAACCTAAGTGTGGCAGTCGGAACGGCGTGTGGTGGCGCAGACCTACACGTGGGGGATGGAACGGCTTGCGGCGACACGGATCTAAGCGCGGCTGCTAGAACGGCATGCGACGGTGAGGATGTAACCGTCTGAAATTTCTATCTCTGTCTGTCTCACTTCTGTTCACATCCTCAGATCCATTGCTGATGAAAGACACCGATGGAAGCCATCATCCGCAACATCAGTGCGATGGCGGTGGTGCCCACAGTGGCCATCGATGACAGAGACCGATGGAAGCCATCATCTGCAACATCTATGGATGTGGTGCCGATAGTGGTCATCGATGCGAAGACGATTGAAGCCATCATCCGCAACATCTATGGCTATGGTGCTGATAGTGGTCATCGATGCGAAGACGATTGAAGCCATCATCCGCAACATCACAAGCCCTCATGAACCGAAGCTGTGGGAGGCAGGCCACGGCCACGGCTGGCACGTCGAGGTGCACTTTGACGGTGAAGGCCGGATGGGAGCACTTTGCCCATACTTCTTGGAGTACATATATGGCAGGGAGGGAGGCTAGCTCACCGTCCACTTAAAATTGGGACAAATTTAAGCCCAATTTGAACCAAAATTATGTAACTTAAAGTATGTATGATTTGAATAAATTTGACATGTATTTGAGCCGTGAGACCGGTGGATATGCTCTAAAGCTAATTCATAAGTATTTGTACTTGCTTTGACAATCTTCGGTGGGCTTCTATAAATTTTATCAAAATATGTATGATTTGAATCAAAATTGATATGTATTTGAGCAGTGAGGACAGTGGATATGCTCTAAAGCTGATTCGTATGTAGTACTCCGTCTGACCCAAATTAGTTGATTTAGATTTGTCTAGATTCAATTGTATCTTGAGGAATTTGAGTCAACTAACTTGGATTGACAATCTCAACCACTAATTTGGAATAGGGAATGGAGGTTGCCGCCAATGCTGCAACTCTACATGGCAGCCATGATGGCAGCGCTACAAAAGTCAAAACTGATAGGCCCCAACTTGACCCTCTAGGCATTTGGCACGCCAACTATGGGCAGCTAGATCCAATGGCAAGCAACTCGGGCCCCGCAATGCATTCTCTCGACAACTTTGGGACCTATAGATCCAATGGCAAGAAACTTGGGTACCGCAATGCATTCTCTCGACCACTTTGGGACCGCTAGATCCAATGGCAAGCAACTCGGGCACCGCAATGCATTCTCTCGACAACTTTGGGACCGCGAAGTGACTAAATTAGTAGGAACTCACAACCATCTATTGAATAAAAATTCTACTCTCTAAATTAGCTATCTATTCAACTAATCATTACACGTGCCACCCTTCACCACAACCGCATACTATAACTCTTAGGACATGGATGACAACTACTAAAACTGCCCAGATGAATCTACTATTTCCCCCCCTCTTCACTTGAAGTTCATGTTTTAGATTTTCTACGACTTGATCAGATATGGAAATATCAACCTTAGGTGTCAACTTCTCTTTGCACATAAGCTCTAAATTCTTCCTTGATAGTACGCTTCAGCTCAAATATCAACAGGTTTTTACGGGCCAATTCATCACCTAACTTGGCAACCATCTCCTCCAAATCCATCCTATGGCTAGACCACTGAGTTGATTCGTCTTTGTATGCAATGTACCATGGATCATCGGCCTGCATAGCACACTATAACAATCCCAAAATAAACCAAATTGGAATCAGTCTGACACGCCATGTGAGCACTTCAAATTCAACGGTAGTACAAAGAGAAGGAGCTACATGCACTTCCGATATGGTAGGAGAAGGATAATGTGGCCACGACATTATCGATTCCCCACCCTTGCCGGTGTACTCCCTATGACCAGACATTGAGGACTAATTTGCACCTACAATATCGAGGAAATTACGGGAATCGAATCGATTAGGGTGGGCGGAGCAGGAGCGGAGGTCTTAGGAAGCACTACTAGCAATTGCTGTGACTGTTCATCGAGCTAAGGCGGCGGAACCAAATCTCGGTCATCATGGGCGGTGGACCTGCCTGCGGTTGGTACTGCCTCAACATACAATGCGTGCGGACGAAACAGGTGTCAGAGCCGTGGTTGAGGTGCAGCACAGTAGTCCGTTCGATACAGCCGTAGGACAGATCCGGTGACGTGCCAACGCGCTGACGATGGCTGCTCTGTCCACCGGTGGGATAGGAGCTGCTCGATGCTGGGGGTTGGGAGCGGATGACAGAGATAGAGCCGACGTGTCATACATGACCCCACCTGTCAATTATTTCATATTTGCCAATTTTGCATATCTGCTAAACGTTTTCTTTGAAATTTGCATATTTGCCACATGACCACCACATGCTAGTGACACACAAAATGGCAAATATGCAAGTTGCAAAGTAAAATATGGAAAATATGCAAATCCTCTCTCCAGCCCCACATGACGGCCCCATCAGTCATTGGCTATGACGGCCCCACAGAACGGCTCCACATAGCGGCCCCATCATTCAGCGAGAGACGGATGGCTGGTCCACCCTATATCCTGGCCCCACCCGTCAGCATGTAATAGTCGAGGCGACATAATGTAATGCTCAACGCCGGACCCGCCTCAATGCGGTTCCACCTACCAGCATGTAATGGTCAAGCCTTTGACCTGATGGCATCCCCCCGTCCAAGCGCATGTGAGGGTTTCAAAATGGAGGGAGGGGAAAAGTGAAGAAAAGCTAAGCGGCTGGGGAAAACTGAGTAAAACTGATGAACCAGGGGCACGAAAATAGAAATCCCTTTATATTATGGGAACAATGAACATGAGTTCATGGGTTCACTTAATCCTCTCTTCTCCATCTATGGTGATTATCATGTTATGGATAGTAAAGGTACACACAATGTTTTAATGATACTTTTATGGTGGCTACATGTTGTAAAACACATAGGTGAAAGAAGTACTCCTTTGTGTTGCTAGGTCACCTTTGCAATAAGGCTAGCATTTGGTTTGTGTCACGCCACATATCATACTTCTACCTTTTCCCCCTAGATAAAGGATGTTGGGATGCATTGTTGTCACTCAATACATATGTTGTTGTCACTCGGCCACCCGTTACCTACATATATCATACTTCTTCATGGAAAATATTCTAAACACTAGTGCAATGATTCATATGTTGTGAGTATTATCACATCTCTCTCATCTACCCCCACTTGGTGGTGTCAATCATCTCATGATATGGATAAACAAGGCATTATGTATAGATCTAAAGCATGAAATGCATCATAGAATATCCCCAAAGTATGAAAAACCATACAACATCCAACAGAACGGTAAATGAATAACAAGTACTATCTCATAACACAATATCCACCATAGGAATTACATAGATAGATCCATACTCATACAAGGCACAGCATATGTACTTCAACAATGATAATACATGGAGAGATTATATCAAGTTACCACCATAAACCCAAAGTCCAGGGGGTGGACTACTCCCCTCTCATCATGGAGAGTGACAAGGAGGCATTGGTGAAGGAGGAGACACGGTCGAAGGCGATTTTGGCAGCGGTTCCCCCTCCAATCTTTCTCCGGGCAACGGCCTGATGGCTCTCTGTTACTTGGTTTTCGATCTCCGCCTTCGTGTGTCTCGATAAAGGCTGCTAGGGGGTATATATATGGTTTTAGGTTAAAACAAAACGAATGCTGGTGGAATCAATGGCATCAGAATTTCGACGGCTAAGATAGCCTCAGTGCGTGACCTCTAGTAAATGGGCTCCCATTTTCAGCTCGTTGAGCCCATTTGGCTCTACTTTATCTTGTTGGATTCGTATGGAAATTATCTAATAGGTCCCAGTGACGTAGCTCTGTTTCAAGTTCTGAAGCTCCGGAAAAGTCAAAACGACTAATAGGAGGTTTTTCTGGCAGAAAAAGTTAAAACCAAAAGAGAGGGGATTGTTTAGAAAATCCCCGAAATCAATGTAAAATATGGATCTAACATAATATATGTTGCAAATATGTGAGAAATCATGTCAACAAACTACAAAGTTCATGTATGCATTTTACATGCATCAGCAGCCAACACACAACATATAAAAACAAAAGAAGCTGCTTTACATCAGGAGAAGCACACACATTCGGCGTCTCCTGGCCTCCGCCACCTCCCTCAGGAGCTCCTCCACTTATTGCTGCCGTGTCCCTTGATTCTTATCAAAGGCATCCGACCCTCTTCTATGGATACTTGTTGGAGGTTGTGGACGTGAATGTCGAGCACCTTGTGCTTAGCAAAGAAGGCGTGGACATTCACGGTCTCATTGACCTTGGGGTTGCATGAGCTCATGTCCTCAGCATGCTCCACGAGGCAGTTGAATTCGGTGGCGCCGAGTCTCCTTTTGCATAAGGGGCACATGTAGATGTCGCTAGTGAAGTAGGCATCGTACTAGCTGGATTGTAGCCTCCTCAGCACCTGAGGAGTCTTGGTGTGGCTGGACTCGTTGTCGCTGCAGACGTCATTGTTCTACACCTGTTGGAACAAATAGTAGCATGCATGATAATAAGGACATGATTGAGCTCCCATGATTATTGGGATTGAATATTTGCATAAATTAACCGATTCATATCCCTTGATTATTTGCATAAATTAACCGACGGGTTAAATTCCCCAATCCCCAAATCTCAAACAAAATCAAATACTTATTCCAACGATAGATAGACACTAGTATTAACTAGGGAATCCCTTAGCTACAACTCGAAGCAAACATAAAATAGGATTTAAATGCGAATAGGTAAATTCATCGAAACACAAGATGATTAGCTATTGTAAGAACATCAATCTAGCATATAATGATTGGAATGCAAATAGGTGAACCTTAATAACACAAGATCTAGCATCCAATGATGGGAATGGGAGAAAAACAAGGGAGGTAAGCAAACCATAGTTACCTCCGACCATGGTTTGACAATGCTGGTTTCATAGGGGTTCTCCGGACAAATGTAATCCTCCTCATATGGTTCCCAATCGAGCGACATATGCCCGGTACTAGCGGCGGCCTCCTCGATGGCAGCTACGTCGGAAGTAGCGACGGGGGCCTGGGAGGGGACAACAATTGCCTTTAATGCCTCAACGGGGGCCTGGACGGAGAAGGGGGCCTCCTCGCTGGTGAACTTGGAGGCGACGATGGCCACCACATCCTTCTTCTCTATCGCTGACGCGGTTGGGATTTTCTTCGGGGTTTATAGAAGGTGATGGGACAGTGGAAACATTTGCATGAGTGAACGACTGAGTGAGTGAGTGAGTGAGAGTGAGTAGGCGGAGAGGAAGAGGGGCTTTATAATAAAGGTGAAGGGAAGGGACATTTTGTTGCACCACCATGCACCCCGTACTAACCTTGTATGCTGATACATTGCAAATGTATCTATAATTTTTGATGTTCCATGCTCTGTTTTATCCACTTTCTTGTGTTTTGTCCACACTTTGGAGTACTTTTCATATGATTTCTTGGACTAACCTATTAACAAGAGCCACGATTACAAATTGCCTATTTTATGCTGTTTTTGGTTCCGGAAAGTCGAAAATGAATATTCTCGAATTGGACGGGACAAAAGCCAAAGTGCCTATTTTTCCGAAGTCATCGATGCTGAATACAAGACGGAGAAGGCTGGGGCACCACACCACTGGCCGTGCGGCCTGCCCGCGCCAGGGGTGGTCTGCCACCCCATCACCCTCACCTCTCCTTCCGCCTATAAGATGCCCTCGACGAAAACCCTAAGTACCGATCAAAAATCCACGAAGAGTCTCAGAGTCACTGTCATCTCCATCCCTAGATCGGGAGGGATCTAAAGCTCTTCCCGGCACCCTTCCGGAGAGGGGAATTCACCCTGGAGGCCTTCTTCATCATCATGCAAGCCTCCGGTGTGATGCGTGAGTAGTTTATATCTGGACTACGGATCCATGTAGTAGCTAGATGGCTGGTTCTCCTCCTTTGTGCTTTCATGTTTAGATCTTGTGAGCTCCGTCCATGATCAAGATCATCTATTTGTAATTCTGCATGTTGTGTTTGCGGGGATCCGATGGATATTGAGATGATATTTTAGATTGATTATTGATTCTATCATGTCTTTGTTATTTGTGATCTTGCATGCTTTCCGTTGTTAGTAGCTATCTTGGCCAAGTAGATGCTAGCAACTCCAAGAGTTAGTATTTATGCTCGATAGTGGGTTCATGCCTCTGGTAATCTGGGGAAGTGACAGAAATCTCTAAGGTACTAGATGTGTTGTTGCTACTAGGGAGAAAACAACAGTCCTTTGTTCATAGAACAAT
This sequence comes from Avena insularis, assembly GCA_023614405.1. Lineage (NCBI taxonomy): Eukaryota > Viridiplantae > Streptophyta > Magnoliopsida > Poales > Poaceae > Avena > Avena insularis. Next base: position 426,198,011 of record CM042686.1, on the reverse strand, counting down.
CGTATTGTTTGCTTTACACGCGGTTCGTAAAGCAATAATCTGTTGCTTGCAACTTAATACTGGAGGGGGTTCGGATGATAACCTGAAGGTGGATTATTAGTCATAGATGCAGTTGGATGGCGGTCTATGTATATTGTTGTAATGCCCAATCAAGTCTCAAAGGAGTCAATATGACTAGTATATGCATGTATTGCTTTCTCAATGTTTATCAATTGCCCCGCTGTAATTTGTTTACCCAGCATGTTATCTATCTTAAGGAGAGCCACTTCTAGTGAACTATGGATCCCGGTCCTTTTCTTTTACATACAATCTACAAACTGTTTACTGCTTTGTGTTTACTTTCTGCAAACTATTTCCTTCCATTTGATACGTTTAATCCTTTGTTTTCAGCAAAACACGGTGAGATTGACAACCTCATCGCAAGTTGGGGACAAAGTTCTGTGGTTGTGTTGTGCAGGTCTCCACGTTGCTACTAGCACCGGTAGTGCATACGCCAAGGCTCAGCTAGCAACACCTTTGGGGTGTTTCCTTGCTCCTACTGGTTCGATTAAACCTTGGTTTCATAACTGAGGGAAACTTGCTGTTGTGCTCATCATACCTTCCTCTTGGGGTTCCCAATGAGCTCTACATCAACACCGAGCCATCATATGCTACTACACCGTGCACCATAACACGTGTCCGTTACTGCACCGTGCACCGCGACACGCTTACGGTTCATCACATTTTTCCCTCGAATCTAAACCTGGCGCGTTAGGCATACTCATTTATCCTCTCGAGAGTAACAATGGTGCATTAGTTCTAGTCACTTTTACCCTCGGGTACTAACCCTGGTGTGTGCAATATACTAAGTTTTACCCACTAGTGGCTTGTCAACACAGAGTCAACGATTGGGATTTAGTTGCTAATTGAGTCATTTTATACACAACTAATTCAAAAAAGATCAAAACATAGTGGCACCTCTAATGGAGTCTTCTTATGTGACCTGCCACCTAGGAAACCATAAGAAACATAGAGAAATAAAGTTTTACCCTAAACCACCAGTTCTCAAAACACCTACTAGTAGGTGCATGGCTTTCTACTCAAACCCTTTCATAAAACATCATTCCCAAAAACATAGTTTGTCTGAATGAGGACATAATTGGTAGACTCGTGTATATTTGAATTGCAAATAATTTGATTTAAGCCAAGATGTATTACATTGTGTAAAACACGCATTTTCCATTTTTAAAATTTGTTTCTATTTTCTATTTGAATCCCTTAGTCTGCTTTGCCCTTGGTTTTCTGATACTACTTAGTTTTGCCCTCTCTTAGTCACCAACTCTCACAAAATCCCATGTGTGTGCTCACTTTGGCTGCTACGCCCCGATTGGTCGAGATAGTTGTCACGCAGATCATGTCCACCAGCCGTTGATCCTCTGTGATCTAACGGGCGAGATAACCCCTCTCTATCTGTGCCATTGATAATTTACCTCCATAAACAAATGAAGGGAACATGTTCAAGGGTGTATACTTTTCATATATGCATGAGTGTTCAAGATTTTCTAAGGACAAAACTATCATGTCCAAAGTGTAATTTGAAAGTGTTCAAGAGTTGTATAATTTAGGTATATGCATGAGACCTAAAGATTTAGTTTAGTGATCCCTTTAGTTTATGCATTTATTTTCACGTTCTAAAAATGGTACACTCTCAATATTTTCTTAGGACAACATTATCATATCCAAAGTGTAATTTGAAAGTGTTCAAGAGTTGTATAATTTTGGTATATGCATGATACATAAAGATTTTAGTTTAGGGACCCCTTTAGTTTATGCATTTCTTTTCACGCTCTAAAAATGGTAAACTCTCAAGATTTTCTTTGGACAACATTATAATGTCCAAAGTGTAATTTGAGAGTGTTCAAGAGTTGTATAATTTTGGTATATGCATGAGACATAAAGATTTTAGTTTAGGGATCCCTTCAATTTATGAATTTCTTTTCACGCTCTAAAAATATTAATCTCTCAAGACTTTCTTAGGACAACATTATCATGTCGAAAGTGTAATTTGAAAGTGTTCAAGACTTGTATAATTTTGGTATATGCATGAGAAATAAAGATTTTAGTTTAGTGATCCATTTAGTTTATGCATTACTTTTCACTCTCTGAAAATGAAAAACTCTCAAGATTTTCTTATGAAAACATTATAATGTCCAAACTGTAATTTTAAAGTGTTAAAGAGTTGTATATGCATGAGACATAAATATTTTAGTGAATGCATTACTTTTCACCCTCTAAAAATGATAAACTCTCTTTCACATCAAGAGTTGTATAATGTTTTTAATTTGAAAGTGTTCAAGAGTTGTGTCATTTTCTTATTTATTATACTTCCATCAACATAAATCTTAAAGTTTGACTTTCACCTCATAGATTCACTTGATTGCAACCGAGACACTAACCGATAAAGAAATTGAATTTAGGGATCCCTTGAATTTAAATGTACAACAATATTAAAGTTCAACTTTCACCTCGTAACAAAGGCTTGAAGTTCATTTTTCCTACGCACCCAAACTAGCTTTGAGAATCATCGGAATGGCTCCTCTATCGACTGCATTCTCCACAACAAGCCTCGTCCTGAGCTCCCGAGTTGCGCCAATTGATTCCTCCAATCAGCCTATCAATTTACACATCTATCCACTCAAAATGCCTACATTTCTTCAGGATCTAAAAACAACAACATGAACCCTAAATCCCAAATTCCGAGGGCGTATAAAGGAAAATAGAGATAAATTAGAACAATTTGGTATGAACAGGAGGCCAAAGTGAAGCTAGACATCACTCGCCGGTCGGATAAGGTCTGTCGTCATGGGGGAAGAATAATAATGGGGTGCGGGAAAAGAAAGGGGAGTCAATGGCACGGGTACGGGCGTGCGGCTAGCTCGGGCTCCCATATTGCAATGCTAACCTATGTAAGTTGTGGGTCTGGTGCTCACTTGGTTAAGTTGTGGTTCCCACGCTTATCTGGATAAGTGGAGAGAGGTGTCCACTATGGGATGTGACCCAAAGTGGTCCCAGTTGTTAGCATGTAATGGTAAGGCTAACGAACAGACTCTATGAGAGTTTTAGACAAGAGGTTGGGCAAAAGTGAGGAAAAGTTTAGCATTTGGGAAAAGTGAGTAAATATAAGGAATGAGGGGCACGAAAATAGAAATCCCTACTTTTTATGAGTTTTGTGATTGCTTCAGGTTCTTCTATTAGGGAGAGCGCGATACTTCTGAGGAAGTCCTTGTAGAGGTGATGTTTGCTTGGGAGCAGATTTCTGTTCACATGGATGTGCATTATTTGTGGAAGAATACTGCCACCATCCAGAACCCTACTATCCGTTACTTCGCCACCTTTCCGGCAAATTCTATTTTTGGGAAGGGAGACACCGGGGCAATGGATTGCCCCGATAAAAGTGTGATTTACATGGTTCTCCATCCAGAGATGGAACATAAGGTAAACTTGGGTGCATTATTGATCCAACACTTTTGCTTCCAGGTCGGCTCATTCAATAGACATTTGTTGCGGTGGCTTGATCAATCATATCGCCTATGCAAGTGAGTTTGTCATGCCTCGAGAGAGATTGGTGGAAGGTAGTAAGTTTTTGGATGATCCTCACATGGCAACCACCAAATTTTTGGGAATCTATAGGACTCATCACTCTCTTCGTGCTTATCAGTTTGATTATGAACCTAATGGTGAAGTTCACCAAATTTTGCTTCCATTTGTTCAAGATTTTGGTTCGCTAGTCAAACAGAGTTGGGTCCTCGGTGAGGAGTTCCAGGAAGCAGTGATCACCTCGGGGAGGATCGTACCCTTGGGAGGAAATCCCGCTTGGGAGAATGAGGGAGGTGTCCAAGAGCAGCACCAACCTGAGGAGGATAAGAGATGGAACACGATGGGCTAGGATGATTATGGCCAACAACATCAACAACACTTTACCGAGTACCAGTAGCAACCGAACATGCCACCACCTTAGCTGGGATACAACTATGTCCTAAGAGGTGAGTTTGACCAGTTAGCGACTCGTGTCAAGTGACTTAGCTATGGATAAGAACGCGAGGAGTCGATTTGAGTGGGAAATGAGCAAGCGAGAGGAGGTACCATATTATTATTTTCCTTCTTCCTATAAGTTTATCATGAACATATTATGTTTGTTCAGTTGCACTTGAGTCTTGCTCCATGCTTAGCTTGTTAACTTTTAAAACTTACTCGCAAGGCTAGTGTCACTACTTTGGTTTCCACTTATGACAATTACTCTTAGTTTAAAAAACAAACACATTAGATTTAATTCAAATAATTTTAAGAACAAGAGAAAGTGTCTTCTTGGCAACTTTGGAGCCATGTTTTTTGTCTCAAGGGCTTAATCTTAGCAGGACTCAACCCCACATCTTAACGGTTTGACTTGATAACACTTTCTCAAAAAGATTAGTTTGAGGGAATGGACATTTTGTAGTGGTTGAGGGAGATGTCAAACTTGTCTTGCTAAGTTGAAAAGTTGAAGTGAATTATAGGAGTACTAAAACTTTATGGAACTAACAACTCCTATGGCCTACAAACAATCTTGAGTTCATATCAGATTTCAGTTATTAGTTGGTGAGACATTTGTAGCATTACCGTGGTGTGCAAAATTTTAGTTCCATGGGCTAAAGTATAAGAGCAAAAGCAAACTACTATCAAAATTTGTGCTGAAATTATTTGATCATTACGAAAGTCTTGGCATCACCTCACCACTTAAAAGATTAAATTTCTTGAAAGACAAGGAAAAGATGGGGTGGTAGAGGGCCACGAATTTTGAAGTGGGTGTTAATTAAAAGATCTAAGTTTATCCTTCTTTTGATAACTATAAGTGCACCCTTAGTTTGACTGAAGCATTCTTGCTTAAAATGATTTTGCTCTCATAAAAAGAGAGGTTCTAAAAGAACTGATTCACAATCCTAGCCAAACTTTTGACAATCTCTTTTGAGTTTAAGATTTATTAGCTAGCAAGTTACTACAGTTAGGAAGCGAACTTAAGTGCAATTGTTCAAATATATTATGCTCATGTTTGCGACAATGGAATACGATACCACCTTGTACTAGTGAATTTCTATTCTTAAATTAATTTCGCACTATTATTCTTTATATATTTGTCACTCGAGGGTCAGTAACAACTAAGCTTGGGGAAGTTGATAGCTCCAGATATTAAAACTTTTCTCCAGGGTTTTCTATTGGTTTTTACTAGGTTTCGTTGATTTTGATCTTTCTACTAACACTAAAATTGCAAGTTAGCAAAACCTTGTTTGTTTGTGATGACTTTCAGGTACTGGACACTTTGGAAACATCCGAGAGCATTTATGGGCTAATCACACCTAAATGAACAAATCCCTAATTGAATAAATTTCCATCTGAGACCTTCTAAGCCCTTAATGACCTGCGGTATGGCTGGAGGACGCCCGTACGTTCCACCCGTACGACCCTCCATCGCCTATGTTATATCAATATAAACAAATTTCGTGAATGAGAGAGAGGCAGAATACGAACACATCCACCACAAATCATCACAAAAGATAGGAGATTAGATCTGGAGAAGGATAAGAACTTCATCTCATCCTTCTAAGAGACCTAGCCTCTTGATCATCAACTGTACCATAATTCCCCACTTGTACTAAGAGAGAGAGATTCATACTTCTAATATTAGGGATTGAACCTCTATTCCAACTTTCGTTTGTATTTGATTTGATCTTTGACCATATTGTGGTTTGCTACGGTAAAGTTGAGATGATTTCCATTTGCGATATGATTATATCTTTGATCTATTCTCCTCTCATGTGTGACTAAATCCCCATAGGAGTGGGAGATGTAGGGAATTTGTGAGATGTGACGTCCCTCCTTTATTTCCATCCATTTGTTATTATTTTCATGATTATTATATTGTGAGAATGATTATCTATGTTTTCCTAATGCTTGTTATCCAATTTAAGGGCTCGGCTAACATGATCTTAAGGTCTCATAGATATGAACTTGTTTACTATCGAATTGGAGACTCCCGAGTGACACGGCCAATATCAAAGAGGAGCTAGTACAACTCGAGGACAACAAAGAACCATCAAGATTAAATCCTTGATCTGGTCGAAAGACCTTTATTGATGTACTATCTATGGCTTTGGTAACATGCAGAAGGATCATTGGAATCGAGAACAATCTACCAAGAGTAATCTTGATTGGTATATGGGTTGCTTGCCTACTCACTTGTGAATAATAAGTATCATAATCACTTATCCCATTTTATTCACCTGGCATGTTCACGATCACCACGACCTGTTTCTCTCTACGCCTAACCTTTCAACTGCATGAAATCTCAAATAACCTCTTTGCTATTTACTTTTATGTTATTTACTTTAAGTACCGTTCAATATTCAAAACATCTTCCTTTTTCATTTACCCATTTCCACCTCAATACTTGTAGTCAATTCACTTAAGACAAGTGACACCTTGAGTGCGATAGAAACACCACAGATAAACATTTTCCTAGGCTCCATATTGGGATCGATATAAAAAAAGGAACTAATACTTCCATGAACCATGCTCTGACAAACCTGTGGTCGTGCAGGCCATCAATCTCACTGAAGAGATTTTATAAGACCTCTACAGCCGACATGCCGATCGATCCGTCGTGCACCCATAGCATGACCTTGTGGGTCTCATGTTCATCGATCACCAACGCGAACTTATCGGGGAGGCGCAACCTATCCTAGATAATGCTCGGGTGGATGGCAACGCGAAACTCAAAGCCGGCAAGGTCGATTTTGACCTTCTCAGCTGATAGCGGTGGCGACAGCTGTGGCGACTGTAACGTTGGCGGCAAATGTTGAGGACACGCCCACTCCTTCCTTGCTGACCACAGCCACGTCCCATGCTCGGAGGCCATCCTAGACGCCCTCCCCTCGATCCTATGTTGTCGGCCATGCTTGTGGTGGGGGGAATGTATTTGGTAGTGGAAGACGGGAGCGGGGAAAACAGATGCGGATGTCTACTTTTAGAAGGCCAAGGAATTATATGCTGGTGTGAAAGCCTCAATACCCGTGTTGATGAAGCTAGCGTAGGCTTCATGTGACGCAACCAGTGTAAGCGTTAGGCAGCGTGGCCATCTTTCGAGACAGCGAATAATAAGCTAGGTTGGCGTAGGCAGCGCAGGAAGACGATACAGATCACTGCCAAGTGGTCCCGCACCATAGAGGAAAGCAAAGGAAGACGGAGAGAATAGAAAATAGCAGCCCTAGGACTAGGCCCGCGCCACAACAAAAACATCAACAAACGACTGCGGAAGAAGAAGCAAGACAAAAACAGTGCGGAAAACACACACAGAGAAAAAGTCACGTGTCTGCACAACAGAGGAATAAGCAGGACATCCGACTGCTTACGATGAATGGGGGTATAGAAAGTAAGAAGAAGAAGAATGCAAAATGAACAAGAAGTGGCCCCAGAGACGTGCCCACACCGAACGATAGCAGAGGAAGAAGAAAGACGAAGGCATCGCGGAAAATGCCCGCAAAGTAAGAAGCCGTGCATACGCACTGCAAAGCGCAGAAGAAGAAGTTGCACGCCGCGTATGAGCGCAGATGAATAAAGAGTACATATGTTTAAGTCGGTCTTAGTTCTGCTAACATTCACAGATGAATAAAGAGAGCACAGGAGCTTGCAAACTATTTGCGTCACGCCCGAGTTCGAGTTATCGGTTGCAGATAATCGGGTCCATTTTGCCCTATGATTCATAGTAAACGTTTGAGAATCAGCGTTTTCATCATGTTCGGTTTCTCGGACAATAAACCGAACGTATGAAAAGTTATATTTTCATTGTGCTTTGGAGGATTGCATAGAACATTTTAATTTTTTTAGATTTCTTGTCATGCTCGGCTGTTCATACAGCTCGAAGCCAACACTTTTTTCAAAAGATTCGCAGTCCATGTATGTTTAGTACATTCGGTCGTTCAAAATTTTCTTATATGATTCGAACTTATCGATCTTTTCATAAGAATAGTAGTAGATGGATGTTTCACACGGTTTGTAGTCTACTTTTCGTGTACACGATTTGAGGCAACATATTTTTCACAGGATTTGCAAACAATGGGTATTCCATATGATTCTGGGGAAACACGTTTTTCGTGGGGTTCACAATGAACAGAAATCCCATACAATTCTCAGGAAAACGTGTATTTCATACAATTTGAACTTTTTTAAAATGATTTGTAGTTAATTTTGTTTTTCATATGATTGGTAGTAAAGATTTAAGAGGGAATGAGAATAGAAACAAACTTGTCGTTCGACTGCCGCGTATGTCCTAGGTATGATCACCGGACGACGCACGTAGTTGAGCGTAGGAAAGAGAAGACATGACACTATCGGGAGAAGAAGCGAGAACGAATAAGAGTGTAGATATAGGGCTACGGCGGTGAGTTTCGAGAGTATCTGGCCGTAGAAACGTTACGGCTAATGCTAGTGGGCAGCGGCAAAGAACGTTCCGGGTAAGGTAACCAGAACAGTGCTTGCGATGGACCACTGGAGGGAACCGAAACACGCCGGTGATGAGGAAAGTAAATAAGAAGAAAAAATATCTAAATAATGTTTAGTACAAAAAATGACGCTAGGGTTTTTGTACTCACCATGTTGCCAAGAAACCATAAGGATTGCAATACAAGCTCTCTCCTGAGACGTATATCCATGAACAGACCTACTGTAATGCATCGCCGCAAGAACCCGTGGCCAGCTACAATCTACGCTTCCAGCTCACACGGCCGGCGAGGGATAACGCTCGTAGCTCCGCTCTATATGGGACCCACCACACGTCCTCACCGCAATAAACCGCAGCCGTCTATAGCGTATGAAGCCATACGTGCTCTCGCCTACGAGCACATGCAGCCGGTGAGAGTTTCCTTAGCTAGACGGATGTCTACAGTCTGCGCTGCCAGGTCGGCTATCCGCAAGTGAGAAGAGTCATCTATGGTCTACGCTGACTCACGGCATCGGTATACGTCGCCACGTCGGCTCTGATTGAGCCCCACATCCACAAAAAACTGTGGAAGGTATGGGATTAATTCGCCACGTTGACCGCGGTTGGGACCATGCTGCAATACACCCTGGCATGGGCTGACGATTCCACGTCAACTCTGGGCAGGGCCCATGGCCATGAGAGTCCTTGGGTGGCATGGGCTCACGGAGCCACATCGTCTCCCGGTGGGACCCGCCTCCCGGAGGGTGCGGAGGTGTGTCGTGCCGAGAACTCCTCTCACCAAGTTTCTGCCCGCGTACACTGACGGTGGGCCCATAGCACGTGTGGTCCACCGTCCAGCGGTGCGGGGTATGGCGGTGTGCGCGACACCCGTTCGCGGTCTAGGATCTTTCATCCTAGGTTGCAAAGGGGGCACCTCTCGGGATAGCACGGATTCATTGTGGGACGGCCCCTGAGTCCTTTTTGGTGTCTATCCCATTGCTGAAAAGAATCGGGATGACGTAGATAGCAGTTTGAATCAAAATTTCTAGTGCTATTATTTACTCTAGTATAGGAGTTAATGAGGTAACAGCACTTTGTGATCTTGGCGCAAGCGTTTCAACAATTTATAAAATCTTATTTGATAAACTAAACCTTGGTCCATTTCTAATTATTGAATTGAAACTCCATCTAGCTAATTCTACTTATAATCAAGTTGTAGGAATCAAAGAAAATATTGTTGTAGAAATTAAAGAATGTCCCGTACTTTTTGATCTTGTTATTATGGACTTGCCATATCACCAATAATTCTAGGTAGGTCGTTCTTAAGAACGATTAAAGCCTTTATAGGTTTGCATGAAGGAAATATGATAGTAGGACTACCTTCTAGAGAACCATTTGTTGTTCACTTCCCTATGAAAAATAAGGCCAAGCCTAATCAAGATGGGGTGGTACCTTTGAAAGCTAATTACTTTGGAGTTGGTGTTCCACTTCCATAGTCAAAATTATCACTATTTGGATCAACCCATGTGAGGTAAAAGTTTGTGTTCGTGTTACTGTTTGTTTGTTTTGTTTTTGTTTTTGTTTTTAATAAAGAATGTTCAGAGATCCACGAAGAGAGGAGAAGAAAAGGTAAATCTCACTCCATTCTATTTGCTAACACGTTGTTAAGTAAGTACTGATTTGATGTTGTATTTTACTATCATTTTCTAACTTTAGTTGATGTGCAAAAGCGTGTGAAAATCTGCTATGAAAAATCAAGATTTTCATATTATTGGACACTTAACGAGAATTTGTATGGTCTGGTACGACTGTACCACCCACCTGTACCACATTATAACTCAGAAGATGAAATTTTGCATGTTTTGTCAAAGGAGACAGACAAGTTAAGGATCACATGTACAGTGTGGTGCGGCCCTACCCCTACCGTTTCCAAGACAAAACTTCGAAACTCAGAATTATTTACTACGCAATTAACGACCATCAGTACAGGCGCACGCGACTATGCCACACACCCGTAGCGAGTGTATCTCCTAGATATGAACAAAGGCAACACTATACCCGATACGAGCAGGCCGCGACTGTACCGCCCGCCCATACCACATGTTCGGCCGCGATAGTGCCAGGGAGAAAGGTAAACCTAAACCTAATACATATTTCCTCTTTTTTCTTCCTCTAAACTCCAAACCACCTCCATTGGATCTTCACCTCTACTACTTTTTTATTTGATCCTTCACACACCAACGATCCAAGGTATGTTTCTTCTCTGGTCCTCAACTTATTTGCAGCAAAACTTAGGTTTTATTTTGAGATATTCTTGGTAAATGTGTATGATTACTTTTTGATATTTAGAGGAGATTATTTTGTAGAATGTATAGAGGAATAGTCATTGCCTATTTCTATTGTATCAAAATTTTAATTAGATGAAATTTTTATTTCTAGATGAACACAAGTCGTGCCACCCGTTGATAACTTTAATCCTGAATCACTTGGCATCGAGTTCACCAAGGACTTCCACATCAACGGTTTCAATTGTCTCAATAACCGAGATATCAAGTCCATTAAATAGGCGTGCCTTTATATTCTAAACCAACTAGGCCTTGGCCATGATTTTAATTTACTTTGAAATAATGTTTGTTTGCTTCACTTTATTTCAGGAGGCCGCTACTTATCGCCTCTTGATGCTTGAGTTTTTTTGCACTTTGAAGCACATGGTGAATTCTGGCTATTGCTCCGAGGAAGATATACCGGGAGTTGACAGAATTTCCTACCGTCTAATGAACCGTGAGTATGACTTATCACTTGATCGATGGTGCCAATGTTTTAGGTTTGTCAACTACACCACCAACATCCGCTCCACTAGTTTCATGGTAAATCCTATCCCGAATAGTCATTTTGATAATATGAGTATCTTTAATTCTATTCCAAATGCTATTCAAATTGAATGTCTTGCATTCCGCTATTTGTACTATGTTATTGCTAACACTCTACAAGCCCGTGGTGAGTTCACAAGAGTCAATGAAAAGGACATGATGATCCTCACAAAAGCTGCTATTCCAAATTGTAAATTAACGCCAAACTTGGGCGCTCTTCTCATGTTTCCTTTAAATTTTCAAGATCTCCAATCATGTGGTTTCATTTGCTGCGGAGGAGTTGTCACCATTCTCGCCCAAGCACTTCATATCAACCTAGGTAACTTACAACCGTTGGTAGGTGTTCATTGTCTCAGTTTTGCTACTCTTAATGCTTGTGGCATGGTTAGGAATATTTAAGCTAGATATTTTCTTGACATACCTAAAGCCAATCATTTGATCGCTGCTCCTTTGCCTCAAAGTCTATTCTCTATCGAGGGTGGTTGTTTGCATTATGATGCGCAGGTTGAAGTAAGACTACCCCGACAAAAAGCACCCATGGTAGGAGAAGAATAAGAAGAACAATAGCAAGAAGAATAAGAGAAAGAAGTCCTCGAACAAGAGCAACAGCCTCCGAACCCCTACACCATGTATGAGGACATATACACACTCGAAGGAAACATCCAGAACATGAACAACCTCGCCATCAATCTTCAAGAATCCACCACGAACCTCTCGTCCCAGTTCACTCATTGGAGCGGCCAATAGAACTTGAGAGATTATCCTCCACCACCACCATAAGCAACAAGAGAGCTTGCAAAAGTTTAAGCTTGGGGATGTGTTCCCTAAGCAATTTATTTATTAAATAAGGTTGTACTAAAACTCCAAGTGAGCTTTGAAACACTTGTGTTGGACTTGTTCTGACACTTCGCTTTTTCGTTTTTAGTTTTATTTTTGTTTGTTTTAAGTTCCTTGCTCTATCATAAATCCCTTCTATTATCTAAACCCAATATTCAAAATAACAATAATATTTTTCCTTTATCTTTATTTGTGAAAAGTGGATTGTCATTTGACCCTTTGTTTTAATATTATTAATGAGAGTGATTTATTTTGAGTTTGGAAGGAACACATCATACATAAGAGAATTGTGAATCGACCCATACAGGAAATCCTCACGGAGGCAAGTGCATCACAGAGCAGGGCGTCCAGCTGGACAGGGATATAGCCAAGGCGCAGCAATCGATCAAGGAGGCACGCCAAAATGGAGGCTGAGTACAAGCAGCTGCTATTGAAGCACAAGGCATAGAAAGCTCCGGATCACGTCGTCGGTGATCCCGGTATTCGACGCAACTTGGGGTGGGATCCATCCAAACCGGCAAAAGCTTCCCCCTACATCGACAAGGCTGGGAAGCAAGTCATGCCAACCCCCATCCTCAATATGGTCGTCGCCAAGAACTTACTTGAACATGACAGATCACCTGAAGTAGTGGATCGGGTATGTGACCTTGTGCAAAGACTTGCAAGCAACATGAAAAGGCCACCTCGTAGAGGCTCAAGTCCAATTCGAAGCTTTGCCAGTCCAACATGAACAACCGCCGCAGACCAAGATCTCCCCATGATGAAGGATCGCACGCTACTAGGGAAAAGCCTATAGGAGACATTCTTATAGGAGACTCATCCCTAAAATATGCGCCTCCACTATATATACAAGGCGCATTACTAAATGGTGTGACTCCTATATTCTAATACTAGAGGCGCATTCTTCAAGGACGCGTCTCCTATATTGTATGTACGGGCCAGATCTGGCTGCCCCCTTACTCGAGGCGCATCTACTCGATATCCACCTCGAGTAGTTTAACTACTTGAGGCGCATATTGGGCAGATTCGCCTCGAGTAAAGTGGGCGGGCCTAGTGGTGCTAGGTGCGACAATATAGGAGGCGCACCTGATGACATGCACCTCTAGTAGTTTTCAGTATTGGAGGCGCATTACTTAGAGATGTGCCTCGCGTAAGTAATGTGGGCCCAGGGGTGGCAGGTGCCAGACACTCGAGGTGCATCTGGTAAATGCGCATCAGATATTCTATGTATACAAGGCGCATACTATGTGGGATGCCCCTCGAGTAATCTCGCCACCTTTTTTGCACATGCACATGCACCCCACTCACTTCTCTATTTCTCACTTGTTGTTTTCTCCTCCACACAAAGATATATCTGGTCGCCCCCTCCTCCTTCCCATCTTATTTTCTCCATTGTTTCACCTAGAAGCTTTGCCAAACCTCTATTGGTTGATAGACATATATGTAAGTGAAAGATCTTGCACTTCTAGATCTACAAGATCTCACTTTACTTCTCCCCCGGCTCTCGTACTCCTAGTCATCGTTGGAGGAAGCATGAAGGCATTGTTGCATGTATGCGTGTTGTCAGCGACGTCAACTAGATTGTGTTGTGTGCTTACTTTGTTTTGTGCAGGGATTTCATTTTGGGTTGCCAATGTTTCACCGGAATGTCGATTCATTTCTGTTCCGGCAAATTTCTGGCACCCGGCGGATGCCCTCTTTTTAGGGGAGGTCATGATATTTTTTTCGGCGATCTCGACGTCCATGCTCTAATTATTCTTTTGCTCTTTGTATACCGCATAGGTGACCATGGTCCGACCACTGAGCACACCCCTCATGGATAGGTGGATGAGATACACGAGGGCCTACATGGCACGAACAAACATGAAGGAGATAAGATGTCCGTGTCACGACTACAAACTAATGTATTTGATAAAGCATGATTGCGGAATGTTGGAGTCGCACCTGCTCCAGTGAGGTTTCATGGATGGCTACACTCAGTGGATACGTGATGACGAAGATGATGATGAGGATGTCAATAATGGTGAAGATGAAGATCAAGATGTCGGAAGGGCAGGTGATCATGAAGAACAAGGGGCGCCGGGCATGAACATGATGAAGATCAAGCAGATAGCACTGGGCATGAACATGAAGATAATTATCAAGGTGGCTCCAAGCAGGAACATGAAGATCAAGGTGTCGGGCATGATTCAAGCTGGTTGCGAGACCCTCATTACCAAGAGCTGCTTCTCAGGGAGACGAGTAACGCCAGAGCCGCCGCTAGAGAGAAAGCTAAGCTAGAGTAAATGGAGAAACACACGGTTACTCCACTGTTTGACAGATGCAACAATGGGGATACCCATCTGAATGTAACGCTCAGGGCACTAGAGATGAAGGCAAAACACAAAATGACCGACGAATGCTTCAACGACAACATGGAATTCTGGCATGATCGTCTTCCCAAGGGGAACTCATGTCCGACTAGTATCGCTGAGGCCAAGAAAGTCGTGTGCGCTCTCGATCTACCACACGTGAAATACCATGTGTGTAAATGATTGCATCATCTACCAGGGCGAGGACACGGAGAAGACCATGTGTCCGGTGTGCAAGACCTCTCGATACAAGAGAGGGACCAAGAAAGCTCCTAGAAATATGGTGTGGTACTATCCTCTAACTCCTCGTCTGCAGTGGTATTTCATGGACCCGAAGGAAGCACAGCTCATGCGCTGGTACGCGCAAAGAAAGAGGCCAGGAGACGAAGATCTAGAAAGGGAGGAAATGCTAAGGCACCCTTCGGATGCTAGCCAGTGGAAGGTGTTGGACCTCGAATATTACCAACGGTTCGGGAAAGAGTCAAGGAACCTCAGGTTGGGCGTTAGCACCGACGGACTCAATCCGTTCGGAAGCCAGAGAAGCACACGTAGCACCTGGCCTGTGTGTGTATGGATATACAACCTCCCGACTAGCTGTGCATGAAGAATAAGTACGTAATCATGAGTATGCTAGTTGTTGGGGGGATACCCCGGGTAGGGTCATGCCGGGGTATAATAGCCGAGTTAGCTGAGGTACGGCATGGTCAAAGCAAGTGCTGGCCGAGTCACCTCAAGGCAGGCCGAATCACGGAGTAACCCGGACCGGAGGATGTCCGCCTGACTGAGTCCCGACCGACTTATGTCGTATGTCAGTAAGATGTATCTAACTTGTATGCAAATACAGGTGTGGCCGAATTAACCAGGCATGATCCGGGTTATATCAGGCTTGCAAGAGAAGGAACGTATCTCGCTGGTCAAAAGGTGGCCACTGTACGCAGAGCGTGAGCAAAGCGGACAGAAGCCAGGACCACCGAGGCGTGGCCGACAAGGGTGACATCGCCTATGTTGGATGACGCTGGCGCCGCAGAGGCTCACGTAGCCTCTGCATGGCTGACGACGGGGAAAAGTGACCCGGTCGGTTTACTATTTTGGCAAGAGGCATATTCCCTGGAATATGCATCCACGTATGCCCTAATTGGGGACCTAGCCACCCCTATATAAGGAGGGCTAGGGCTTCTGTAGAGGGGTTGAGGGCTATTGAGTCATTGACTAGTTTATGGGCATTTGAGTAGAGGGTTCCTGAGAGCAACGCGGTGGTGAGAGTAAGAGAGTTCCTTCTACCTCCTCTCCCCAATACAGCTCAAGGAGAACTTGTAACTCATCTAGCTTGAATAATACAAAGCATCTGTGTGTGGAATCACCACACTATCCCTCCCTAGATTCCTCTAATGCATCTTGTCCCCACCTTTAGCCTATCCATGGCATCTGCCGTGACACCACCACTTACGTTGGCGCCACTGGGGCTAGCGGCGCTTAGCAGTGAGTGAAGATCCGACGGGAAACCTCATCGGCACCAGCAAACGATCGCCTCGGCTCGCGCTTTGAGCGCAGTATTTCGTCGACAACGCTGGCTGCTTGACAGTGACCCTTCTTCACAGAACGGCCTCTTCGTCAAACTCGGCGCGCACAAGATCTATGTCGCTGTCGATATGCCGTGCGTTCATCCGCGGCACGTTGTTGAGGGAGGCGATCCACCCCTTAGCACGGCTCGTGGGGCACATATCACTCGCTCCCATGAAAGCGCCGAGGTGATGATGACTGCGCCTGACGCTAGCGCGAGCAAGGATCCGGCACCAGATCCAGAGGTAACACCAAAGGCACCGAGAAAGAGTAGAGGTCCTCCACTAGAGAGGCCAGAGAATGTGCTGCAGCAGGCGATAGATAGCCTAGAGAACCCCATAGCACCTGCAGTAGATCCGGCTCAGGCACAAGCCGAGTTAGAGGAGACTAGGTAGAAAATACTAGAGGGTGCGAAAAAGATAGCAGCGGCTCAGCAGTCGTTGAACATGACACTGCGTGAGTACGCAAAGGCAAATAAGGTAGATGCTGTAAAAGTGAAAGGGAGAAACCTCATCAGTGAAATGAACAAAGAGGGTGATACTAGGGTTGAGGAATCAGATAACGTTTTGTCCGTGGGGCTGCCGAAGTATAGTACCCCGGCAAAGAACCTCAGAGCCGCGGATGCAGCTGCGTCCGAGTTAGAGGGTTTGACGGGTGAAGCCCAGCAAAGGCAGCAGGATAGGGTCAATGAGTTAGTTCGGATCGCGAACAAACAAAACGAAGAGTTACTCAGGGATAACCCAAGAAGAGTTGGTGCTTCCAAAATCGTTCACTCGGCAGTAGGTAACCCGGAGAAATCTGCTGGAGCTGCATCGTCTCCTCATGGTGGCCCAAGAAGAGAGGAGGTGGTAACCTCGGCAAGGAGAAACAAACAGATAGTCCCATATGATCCGGCAAGGGCAGGGAAAGGAAAAGAAGTGCAGAGAAATGAGGATCGACGAAGTGTGAGCCGAGGTGAAGCCGACCGAGGTAACCGTGACCAAGGCAATGCCGGTCAGGGAAATGCTATGAACAGCAATGCCGAACAACGTAACTCGGCGGGTGCAGGACAACCGCAGCAGCAGAATATACCACGGCAAGAGCAAAGTGCCGGCCAAGGTATCCAACAGAGAGCAGCTCCACAGGAGCACGATAGATACAACGATGGTGATTCGGAAATGGTGAACGCAGGATACCCTAGGCCGGACTATCACGTGATAGGGTCAAGGTTGGGGAGCAGGAATTTGATGCCTGACGACGCCAGATTAAAACTGGATCGGTTCTATAGGTCTGAGCAAATTGAGTGTCAAGGTCCTCCGGGTCCTGCGTGTTTTGGGCCCCGGATCATGAAGGAGCCTCCAGGGCCTAACTTCCAGTTGCCTAGAGGCACAAAAACATATGACGGTAGCACCAAGCTGGAAGATTGGTTGATCAACTACGCGACAGCGGTGAAAATTGCTACAGGCAACTTGAGATGGGCTGTGAGATATGTACCTCAGATGCTGGAAGGACCAGCGAGGGTATGGCTAAACAATTTGCCACCTGGAAGTATCAATTGTTGGATTGATTTTGAGGAGATGTTTGTCAGTAACTTCTCTAGCACGTATCAGAGGCCGAATAGGCCACAGACCCTGGCAATGTGCAAGCAGAGATCGAATGAGACATACCGGGAGTTCTTGACCCGTCGGTGCAACGTGCGAAACTTGTGTGAAGGTGTGATTGAGTCACAAGCCATAGCTTGGTTTGCCCAAGGGTGTAGATATGCAAGCATGTTATGGCAAAGGTTGCAAAGGGATATGCCGACTACACTGGCCGAGATGATCCGGATTGCTGATTCATATGCCTTGGGTGATCCGACTCAACCTAGGCTTGTGGCAAGAGAGTCAAATGAAGAGTACTACCAGCGAGATGGAGCCGGATCATCCCGGTGAAATGACTACCGGGGTAAGAGAAGAGACGATAGGCCGGATTCCCGGTACAGTTTGCAAATCAAGATCAACCCGGAGCAGGGAATAGTCAGTGTTAGAAAACTAGAGGGCAGCAATAGACCCCAAGAAATGATGGCAAGAAAACTTGGACGCCAGAGCAGAAGAAACAGTGGCAAGAAAAGAAAGACCGTCCGAGGTATACCTATGAGGCAATGCTGGATCAGCCGTGTAAATTTCACACGCCAAATCCGAGTAACCCGGCGGGTCACACAACTCGGCAATGTGAGTGGATGAGGAAGATAGAACAAAGTGGTTCGGGGAATGCTCAGGAACCTCGGAACGATCAACCTCGGCAGGAGTTACCCCGGCAGCAATTGCTCTCCGGAGCGAACACGCAACAGTTAATGTTGCCTCCCCCTCCGCCGAGGTATGAAAACCATGAAAGAAGGGATGCAGTGCATCAGGTAGAAAACCAACATCAACCGGATCAGAGGTATCCCGGAAATGAAGGGACAAATGAATATAGAGAGCATCACCAGAGTTACTGTGTGTTCACCATAGAGGAAACAGATAGGAAAAGCTTGCAGCGCTGACATATGGAGGTGAATGCGGTAATGCCTGTAGTGACGAGGTATATGCCTTGGTCGGATCAGGAGATCACTTGGAATATCAAGGATCATCCCAAGCTTATGCCTAGCCCTGGTTCGTATGCGCTAGTGCTAGACCCGACATTCATCGGGCCAAATATCAATGTGAGATTTTCTAAAGTGCTGATAGACAATGGCAGCAGCATTAACATAATGTATGTGGATACAATGAGCAAGTTGGGTATCTCGGAAAACATGCTCTAGGCCACGAGAACAACTTTCCATGGTATTGTGCTGGGCATATCTTGTGAGCCCATTGGCAAGGTCCGGGTTGACGTGTTATTCGGCACGCGAGATAACTGCCGAACTGAAAACTTGGAGTTTGAGGTTGTGAACCTAGAAAGTGCATATCACGCATTACTCGGCAGGACAGCACTGAATAAGTTCATGGAAAGTTGTCACATCAGTTATCTGAAGATGAAGTTGCCAAGACCAAATGGAGTAATTACCATAGCTGGAGATTTCCGACGTTCCATTGAGTGTGCGTCAGCCAGGTCTAACCTGGCCGAGTCACTCGTGATTGCGCAGGAGAAAAGAAAGATATATAAAGTGGCAGCACTGGCTCAATCCGCTCAGTAATATATTTCGGCGCTGAGTAACCCACATGGAAGTGTTTCGTTTCAAGCAACGAAGGATATGAAGAAAGTGCCTGTTGATGATCTGTTCCCAGAGCGCACTGTAACAATTGGTGTCGGGTTAAATGAAAAATAGGAAAGCGAGCTCGTCAACTTCCTCCGTGAGAATCGGGATATTTTTGCTTGGTCCAGACAGGACTTGCAAGGTCTTCCGAGGGAGTTGGCCGAGCACTCTTTGAACGTAAGACCCGGAGCAAGGCCGGTGAAGCAACCTCTCCGCCGCTTCGCCGAAGATAGGAGAAAAGTCATTGGGGATGAGATAGCTCGGCTCCTAGCAGCTGGGTTTATCATGGAAGTGCTTTATCCGGATTGGCTGTCTAATCCGGTACTGGTGGAAAAGAAGAAGGACGATCCGAATGTGGCAGTGGTTTGGTGCATGTGTATCGATTACACGAACCTGAAAAAGGCGTGTCCAGAAGATCCATTTCCACTGCCAAGGATCGATCAAGTCATAGATTCTACTGCAGGGGGTGAACTGTTGTCATTCAAAGATGCATATTCTGGTTTCCACCAGATACCTCTGAATCCGAACGATCAAATAAAGACTGTGTTTATTACCCCTTACGGGGCTTATTGCTATCGCACCATGCCATTTGGTTCACGTAATGCAGGGGCGATGTACCAAAGATGTATGCAAAAAATGTTTGCACGATCAAATCGGTGGAAATGTGCAAGTATATGTGGATGATGTGGTTATAAAGACCAAGGAAAGCAAAACGCTCCTTGATGATATTAGGCAAACGTTCGCAAACCTAAGGAGGTTCCGAATGGAGCTTAACCCGGAGAAATGTACCTTCGGTGTCCCGGCTGGAAAATTACTCGGATTTCTTGTATCCAGCCGAGGTATCAAAGTTAACCCAACTAAAATCAGAGCCATAGAGCGAATGGAGCTATCGAAGTGTCTTAACGATGTCCAGAAGTTCACTAGCTGCCTAGCATCTTTAAGTCGGTTTGTATGTCGGATGGGAGAAAAGGCGTTGCCTCTCTATCAACTGATGAAAAAAGCGGATAAGTTCACACGGACGCTGTAGGCCAACGAGGCCTTTATCCAATTAAAGAAAATGTTAGCCACTGCACCAGTGTTAGCCTCACCACTATCCAAAGAGCCAATGTTGCTCTATATAGCCGCAACCAACTGAGTTGTAAGTGCAGTAATAGTGGTAGAGCGCGACGAAGAGGGTAAGTCGGTGCAAAGGCCAGTCTATTACCTGAGCGAAGTATTATCCGCATCAAAGCAAAACTATCCTCACTATCAGAAAATGGCATATGGTGTGTACATGTCGTCAAAGAAGCTAAAACACTACTTTGAAGAGCACCCCATCAAGGTGATATGTGAAGTCCCTATATCCGAGATAATGAGTAACAAGGATGCAAGCGGACGAATCGCAAAATGGGCAATTGAGCTAGCTCCTTACGCTCCGCAATATGACAGAAGAGACGCGATGAAGTCTTAGGTTGTGGCCGACTTTTTCGTGGATTGGGCCGAGATGCAATACGAACCACCGCTACCAGATCCGATCTATTGGAGAATGCATTCTGACGGATCAAAAACAAAAACCGGGTTAGGCGCCGGAGTTATACTTACCTCGCCAAAGAACGACCAGCTGAAGTATGTGCTGCAGATCCATTTCGCAGCATCAAACAATGTCGCTGAATATGAAGCACTTGTGCATGGGCTCAAAGTGGCAAAGGAAATTGGAATACGTTGGATCCAGTGCTTTGGTGACTCGGATTTGGTAGTTCAGCAAGTTTCAGGGCAATGGGACACTCTTGATCCAAACATGGCATTGTACAGATTCCATGTGCAAAAGATATCTGGATACTTTGAGGGATCCGAGTTTCACCATGTACCCCGGCTGGAAAATGAGGTTGCCGACGTATTGTCGAAGATCGGATCAACCCGACAAGCAATTCCACCAGGTGTAGCACTAGAACACCTCAAAAAACCATCTATCAGGCCGTCACCAGAAACCGACTCAATCTATATCCCGGCAGACCCTGAGTCTAGAGTTGTACCCATGGACATTGACATGGGAAGTCGTTCAGGAAACCCGGGGACTGCTTCGCAGAACCCGGGGACTGCGCATCACGATCCAGCCGAGGTTATGCCGGTGGAGCAAATGGAACTAGATGAGGAGTTGTTTCCAGTGCGAGCTATACCAGGTTGGGCGTTGCCCATATTTCAATTCCTGAAGGACGGAACTTTGCCCAGCGAAGAGGTGCTTTCTAGGCAAATTCAGAGACGCGCAAAGGCGTACACGATCATCAATGCCAAACTATACAAGAGAAGTGTCACAAATGTCCTCCAATGATGTGTTGACCCGGAAGAAGGGCTTGACATCCTCCGAGACATACATGAAGGGGAATGTGGGCATCATGCCTCATCCAGAGCATTGGTGGCAAAAGCTTTCCGACATGGGTTCTATTGGCCAAGTGCCTTGGAACAAGCAGAAGATCTAGTAAGAAAATGCAATGGCTGTCAGAGATATGCTACCAAGACACACATGCCAATGTCAGAGCTCAAGACCATACCAATTACATGGCCATTTGCCGTATGGTGTTTGGACATGGTTGGCTCGTTTAAACCAGCAAGGGGGAACATGACCCACATCCTAGTCATGGTTGACAAGTTTACAAAGTGGATTGAAGTAAAGCCAATAAGAAAGTGTGATGGAGCTACGGCCGTGACATTCCTCAAAGATATCATCTTGAGATACAGCTATCCTCACAGCATCATAATAGATAATGGCACAAATTTTGCTGAAGGAGCATTCGCACGATTCTGCCAAGATAAGAAGATCCAGCTGGACGTTGCCTCGGTAGCCCACCCCGCATCGAATGGACAAGTGGAGAGATCCAATGGATTAGTATTATCCGGGATAAAACCCCGGCTCATTGACCCGCTGCAAAGATCAGCGGGGTGCTGGATAGAATAACTACCAGTGGTACTGTGGAGTTTAAGAACAACTCCGAATCGATCAACAGGCTATACGCCATTCTTTCTGGTATATGGGGCAGAAGCTGCATTACCGGCCGACATAGAGCATGACTCGCCTAGGGTCACCCAATACACAAAAGCCAAAGTGTGAGAGGCTCGGCAAAATGATGTTGATCTGTTGGAAGAAGCGAGAGAATTGGCATTGTCCAGGTCCGCCATATATCAGCAAAATCTCCGACGCTATCATAGCCGGAAAGTAAACCCCCGAGTCTTCCGAGAAGGTGATCTGGTACTCCGGTTGGTACAACGTACTGCTGGCATGCATAAGTTATCCCCCCCATGGGAAGGGCCATTCATTGTGAGCAAAGCATTGCACAATGACTCATACTATCTCATCGATGCAAAACCGCAGGAGAAGAACAGGGCGGACAGGTCTGGCGAGGAATCTAAGCGTACATGGAATGTAGCTCTACTTCGTCTATTCTACACTTAGCAAAGAAGTGTGTGTATCCGAGTCTCTCATATGTCGGTATGTATGCCGGCAATGAGCTTATCAATGAAATCTTGGCACCTCGAGCAGTAACTCGGGGACTGCCTTAGTGTCATTTATTGTTTGTTATCTGTATTTGTTATTTATGTGTCGCCTGGCGTAAGTTGCTTCTACCTAAGCCGGATTACTACTATGTGAGCACCAAAAACTCAACTCTTCGACTTGCTGATGTCCAACAAGATTTGGCTTCATGGCAAGCAAGAGAACAAGTTTGGAATCGCGTAGCACACGAAAAACGACTAAGGAAAGGAAACTAATCGAGCCGACGTTTGTTGTTCGGACTAACTTTATGCTTACTCTATGATGAATTATTTTGAGCTAATCCTAAAGTTTCCAAGTATTGTTAAGTCAATTTTTAAAGCTCAGACTCGTAAGTCATAAAACCGAACCAAGATAGACACGAGTCGAGCCAAGAAATTGGAGGAACAAGAAAATGAAACTCGGGGACTACGCCCAAGTTAATCCGGCACAAACAACTTAGTAGCAAAATACAACTTATGTGCTTAATACAAATGCACCTGGCATACGGGGGATCTAATAAACTACAAAGTGTTTTTAATCAAGGAGCAGTAGGGGGAGCTAACTCGGCGCTAGCAGGAGGAACCCCAGCCTCGGCTTCAGCATCATCTTCTTCTCCTTCGACGTCCAAGGCTTCGTCCTCTTCCTCCTCACCCGAATCATCTTCGACATATTCGTCGTTGACAACGCCAAGGAAACTTGGTCACTCATTCCATTGATGGATGGGGGCATACTGAATGAGGCTATGGACGCAAGCCTTGCACCGAGCTATCCATTTCGGGTCAGTGGACCACCTTGATCCGGTGCGCATGCGCTCGAGAAGCTTCAGATTTATCTTTTCATACCATGTGAGCACGTAGTGGAGAACAATTTCAGCTCCGGCGCGTCCGGCAGATTCCCTAAAGGTGGTCAAGCTGGGTTTCGCACTCCATTAGCCTAGCAATAAGAGTTGTGGCTCCCTCTGGAGTATCTTCTTCCAGCCAAAAGGCATTGAAGATCCGGACTGCCACATCCAGGATATCCTTGCCATAGTTTTTCACAATTTTGACACAAGAAGACAAGCTGACCAGCAAGTCCTCCATGTCATAAGGGATCTCTTCAGCGCCAGGAACAATTGGGGTACCCCTCTTCTGGCAGAACTTGGCAACAGCAGTAGTTGCAATAGCATTGCCCTCCGAAAATTTGTCTGAAAACAAGACAAGTGAAGCAAGTGAGGAAAATTGACCCGGAGAGATTCATGCAAGCTGAAGGAAAAGAACTTACGAGAAATATGGTTGTGGATCCAGGTCAGCTCCTTAGTGCAGTTATCACGCCTCTTCTGGAGTTGCGCAAGTTCAACATTTGCCGACTCAAGCTTAGTGTCAGCCTCTTTCAGCAGTTCTTGGTCCTTGGCAATTTGAAGGTTGAGACGTTCGCGCTCTATAGTAAAGTCTTGGCCAGCCTTGTCTATCTCGGCTTTGTGGAGCGCCTTGAGCTTCTTCATGTCTGCCTTAAGCTTGGCAATTTCTTCATCCTTAGTCCGGAGGAGGGCGAGCTTATCATCTTTCTTCTTGAGTTCGACCTGGTGCTGCCCTGCTTGTTCGAGAAAATGCAGCATCATATCAGGCACGGGCACACTATCTTCAAGAGAAGCTGAAATGGTTTGTTGACCCGGCAAAGCCGAGGTATGAATATTTGCCGAGCCAAGAAGAAAAGGAGATAGAGCGCAGAGGAAGGATAAGCAAAAATGACGTACCCTTTATTTGGTCCAAGTTTCTTCTCATGAGGATGTTCTCGGCCTCCACTCCGGCTGCCCAATCCGAACAAAAGATTAGTTCGGCGGAAAAAGACGAAGAGAAATAGGAAAAATGCCAAGGAAAGAACTTACCCCTTTTCTCGTGTTCGGCGAGAAGCGAAGTATGTTTCACGCGCAGCATCTTGTGAGTGTCCAAGAGACACTGAAACTCAGCGCTCCGGCGATTGGTGGTCACCTAAAAAGAGTACAAAAGAGTAGCCTAGTCATGAGCATATTCGAAGTGTACAAAATCCGGGCCAAGTGGAACTTAACCCGGCTCTAGATGTGTGCATATTCGAAGTGTACAAGATCCGGGCCAAGTGGAACTTAACCCGGCTCTAGGTGTGTGCATATTCGAAGTGTACGAGATCCGGGCCAAGTGGAACTTAACCTAGCTCTAGGTGTGTGCATATTCGAAGTGTACGAGATCCGGGCCAAGTGGAACTTAACTCGGCTCTAGGTGTGTGCATATTCGAAGTGTACAAGATCCGGGCCAAGTGGAACTTAACCCGGCTCTAGGTGTGTGCATATTCGAAATTACTATGGAGCCACGCTAGTTCTCTAAGGACCATCCGGCCGAGTAACAAGTTACTCCCCCCAGCTCGGGGACTAATGGTTATATCACTAATACCTAGTACATGTTCAGGAAAAAGCGAAGTAGCGTACCTCCATCATTCGACCCACAAGGTTGATTGCCTTGGCAGCAGTGTTCATTTGTGCAGCAAACTCGGCTGGCCCGAATTTCTCCGGGAGATCGTCATTATGGATGAACTCCGCCTTGTTCCAGTTGTTAACAAACTCGATCAAGGTCGGAGGATAATGTTCCCCGCTGAGCATGTGGGGCGCAACCAAACCCTTGGCGTGGGCCTCCCTCCTCTCAACTTGGGCAACAGCGGGGCTGGTGTGCAAAACGAGTTGCGCATCAGCTGACCCGGCGGAAGTATCCTTCGTCGGTGGGGTCTTTTTCGAAAGCATGGACGCAAGTGTACGCTGTCCAGCTTCGATAGACGCTGCCTTCGTGGCATCAAGGGATTTCTTGCCCTTGGGCTGCTGCTAGGAGGTGGAGGTCTGAGCCGTGGATTTGACCTTGGGAGTTGCCTTGGTGCTAGCCTTGGTGTTGCTGGTGTCCACTCGCCGAGTCTTGGAGGACTCGGATGAGGCAGAGGGGCTTGGTGCTGCTGCTGGTGCTGGCTTTTGTTTTGGCGGGGGTGCTGAAGGAACCTCGGTGATGGCTGGTTGCGGCTGAGCCGAAGAGGGAGCAACTGCAGCCTCGGCAGAACCACTTCCCCCAGTTCCGAGGTTGCCCTCCTCATGACGAGGTGGGCTAGAACCCGGAGCTGCCGTTGAACCCTCCTAAATGGGGCTCAACGGGCGTGAATCATCGCCATGAGGGGGAGAAGGGCTATGTCGGAGCGGCGAGGCGATGCTGGATCCACTCTGAGGAACTTCAACCGCAGACCTGCCGAATCAAGCGACGAACAATAAGTTTCAACAAGAGAAAGGCACGAATCAGAAAGTTGGGTAAGGAAGAAATGACTTACTCATCCGAGGTCAGAGACTCCTTTGGCTTGCGAGCTTGCCGAGCTATGGCCTTAGTCGTGGACTTGGTGGCAGCTTTGTCTACGGACTTCTTTTGCCTCTTGGTTGGCTTAGAAGGTCCGGAGGAAGAAGCAGATGCGGCCCCCCTCTTCTTTGATGCGACCGGGACTGGCTCACCCGTGGCAAGGGGAGGATCTTCATGGATCTGCCCACCGGGGTTAGCTGATGCCGGAAAAGTGTAAGAAAGGGGGACAGCGTCAAATGCCTCCATCACCTCAATGTCGGAATCATCTTCATCCTCAGGCCAATCTCTAATGGAAGAGAGTTTATCGGTGTGTCGCTTGGTCGCATCGGGGAAAGGCAAGAACATCTCCTGATCCGGCTCCTCCTCGTCCGCGACATCTCGGTCCAGGGCCCACTTGAGAGAAGGCCCGGTGCCATCCTCAAGAGTTCGCTGAAGAAACATCTAAGAGAAAGAAAATTCAAAGGGATCAAACCTACAACAAAATCCGACATATGATTTAACTCGGAAAAAGATTAGGGCACGAGACTTACCGCAGGAGGAAGCCTATCTCGGCAGAAGTGCTCGATCCCCCACTCCCAATCAGCAGAGAATTTCTTGTTGGTGGTGAAGAGGGCCTTGACCTGGCGGTAAATCTTGGTGTTGTTCAACTCGAATGAGGAGGTCCGGTTAGGGTCAAGGCGCCAGCTCATATGGCAAAGTTTATGTGTGCGTTTCTGGAGGGGGAGATCCGGTTGCGGGCGAAGGTGATCATCGCGTCCTTGTTGCACAATCCCTGATCCTTCAGCTCCTAGAACTGTTTGTTGACTTGGTTCGCCAGGACTGTGGGCTTCTTGGGGATCTGGTCCCACAGATCCGGATTAGGAGGACCTGGAGCGTAGGGGTGCAGCCGGATCAAATTTCAGTTGTGTTGTTTCTGACATAGAAGAAGGTTCGGGCCCAGCCCTTGCAGGAATCGAGCCCCGTGACTCGGGGAAAGATAGACTGTTTTCGGGGAGAGATAGATACTG
The DNA here is from genome assembly GCA_023614405.1 of Avena insularis. Classification (NCBI taxonomy): domain Eukaryota; kingdom Viridiplantae; phylum Streptophyta; class Magnoliopsida; order Poales; family Poaceae; genus Avena; species Avena insularis. The sequence goes on along the minus strand of CM042686.1, from coordinate 426,170,865 downwards.
CGCCAAATTGTGTGAGTTGCTTGTCCTCCAAGTCAAGCTCTCTATTCGGAATTACATTCCGGCGTAGACCAAAAAACCGGATCCAGAGCTCCTTCGTGGGCCATAATCCGGTATAGCCCTCGATGGTAGAAGCAAAGGTAGAAAGAGAGGTGATGGCATTAGCCGGAAGGTGATGCGGCTGAAGCTCGTAAGTGTTGAGCCATTCATGGAAAAATTCGCTGACAGGGAGGCCGAACCCATGCTGGAAGTGGGAGAGGACTACTACGAACTCACCCGAATTGGGTGAGGGGGCTAGTTCCTCGGCAGCGAGGCGAGCGATGACGCCCTCCGGGATACGGCGCGTGCGATACCGCCAGTCGAGGTCATCCTGGCATACCCAAGACCCCGCCCAGGCGCCGTGCTCGGTGTTCTCCGTGTCCTCCTCCATCTCCTGTTACGCGACAGTGAGTTCCTCCTCCGTCATTTCTAGGTCACTGTCCTCACTAGCGCTATCGGCGGTGGGGGCAGCGGCCTGGACTGGCACGGACCTGTGGCGGAGGAGATGCACGGGAGCGGCGGCGACGTGGGTGCACAGGGAACGGTGCAGAGGCGGCGCAGCTAAGCAGATGCAGCGGCGGCAGCGCCATCGCTGGGAGGAAGAAGAAGAAGAAGAAGAGGTAGAGGGGCGCGAGAATGGGGAAAAGACCCAAGGGGCGCACCCCTCCTCTATTTAACCACGCCCTTAAGGGGTAGTGGGATCGTGCTGTGCGGACGGGCCACACGGTGTGGCCGTGTACAAACCGGATCAGCCAATCGGCGACAAGCCATAGGAAGGGCCACAGGGCACAGGAGATCCCACGGCGCGACGTGGTGATACAGTTAACGAGGGGACAAACACGATGTGACATGGGCAACAGTAATATCTGACAATAATTGCGGCGGTTACTGGCGCAGGCCCTTTAAAGGTAATGATCACCCTCCACGTAGGATGGCGTACGAGGAAAGGAAGAATAACCCGGATAACCAAAGGATGACCTGGCCAGCGAGTGAAAACTCGGAATGTGCCAAGGGAAAGTGAGCCTATGGAATCCGGACTATGAAATAACTCAGAAAAGGAGCAAAAGGCTCGGTAAAATTGAACCTGTTGTGGCCTTAGCGGCTAAGGCAGCTAAGACCGCACCAGCTTCGGGGACTAATGTTGGGGGGATACCCCTGGGTAGGGTCACGCCGGGGTATAATGGCCAAGTTAGCCGAGGTACAGCAAGGTCAAAGCAAGTGCTGGCCGAGTCACCTCAAGGCAGGCCGAATCACGGAGTAACCCGGACCGGAGGATGTCCGCCTGACTGAGTCCTGGCCGACTTATGTCGTACGTCGGTAAGATGTATCTAACTTGTATGCAGATACAGGTGTGCCCGGATTAACCAGGCATGATCCGGGTTATATCAGGCTTGCAAGAGAAGGAAGGTATCTCGCTGGTCAAAAGGTGGCCACTGTACGCAGAGCGTGAGCGAAGCGGACAGAAGCCAGGACCACCGAGGCGTGGCCGACAAGGGTGACATCGCCTATGTCGGATGACACTGGCTCACGTAGCCTCTGCATGGCTGACGACGGGGAAAAGTGACCCGGTCGGTTTACTATTTTGGGAAGAGGCATATTCCCTGGAATATGCCTCCACGTATGCCCTAATTGGGGACCTAGCCACCCCTATATAAGGAGGGCTAGGGCTTCTATAGAGGGGTTTAGGGCTATTGAGTCATTGACTAGTTTATGGGCATTTGAGTAGAGGGTTCCTAAGAGCAAAGCGGTGGTGAGAGTAAGAGAGTTCCTTCTACCTCCTCTCCCCAATACAGCTCAAGGAGCACTTGTAACTCATCTAGCTTGAATAATACAAAGCATCTGTGTGTGGAATCACCATACTATCCCTCTCTGGATTCCTCTAGTGCATCGTGTCCCCGCCTTTAGCCTATCCATGGCATCTACCGTGACACCACCACGACAGTTGTGCAAGGGCCAAAACAGCCCGGTACAGACATCAATCTGTATCTCATGTTGTGGAAAAAGGATTTGGCCATGCTATGGGAAGATGGCGCCCGTACGTGGGACTCCGCTGCACAAGAATATTTGAATATGAGAGCAGTGGTGATCACGACGGTGCAAGACTATCCTGGTTATGGATACTTCGCGGGGCAGGTGATCCAAGAATTCTTTTTGTGCATTAGGGGCAAGGATAATACAACGTATCGCTAGCTACAGAAAGATCATGGGTCCGGGAAAACCGTGTACCAGGGGTATCAAAGGTGGCTTCCGAAGAATCACGCCTGGATAGAGTTGTCCCATCTGTTCGATGGGACAGTCGAGCTCCGAGGAATGCCATACCAAAGGAGCAGCACAGAAATCGATGAGCTCTTGAAAAACAGGAATGGCTGCCCTACGCCAGGAAAGAACCAAAAGAAGCCAGAGCCACTGCTAAGGGTTTGGAATGCACGGTCTGTTTTCTAGGACTTGCCATACTAGAAGCTCCTCGGCGTGCCTCATAGCCTTGATCTCATTCATATCATGAAGAACGTGGGGGGAGTCTTCTTGCCACCATCCTTAACACCGACAAGACCAAATATGGGCCGAAGGCAAGGAACAACTTGAAGCATATGGGCATCAGGAAGGACCTTCAACCACCACCTAGTGAAAATGAAGCCAATGGTCAGTCGGCAGAGGAGGATACGGAAAAGCAGAATAGTCATTGTTGCAAGGGCAAAAAGGTCAAGAAGGCCGAAGTTAAGCTCAAGGCCGCATGCTTCACTCTAAGCAAGGCAGAGGCCACACAGTTTGTGAAGTGCCTCCTCGGAGTCAAATTTCTGAACGGCTATGCGAGGAAGATAAGAAGATGGCTAGATGAGGCGAAGCAAGGCTTCAGCGGGATGAAGTCTCTCGATGTTGCCGTGCTGATGATGCAGGTACTTCCGGCTGCGTTCCGAGGGATAATGGACAAGCACGTTCGTGAAACACTGTTTGGCCTCTACAACTTTTTCGGTGTTATCTCTTGGAAGTCGATAGGCATTAAGCAGCTCACGAGGCTACAGGAGGAGATCATGGTGATAATATGCGAGCTCGAGATCTACTTCCCTCCTGCATTCTTCGACATCATGCTTCATCTGCTGCTCCATGTCGTGGAGGATATCATCCAACTCGGGCCTCCGTTTCTGCGAAGCATGATGTCGTTCGAAAGGATGAATAGACACATCAAGGGATAGGTTCGTAACAGGTCCCGTCCAGATGGAAGCATAGAAAACGGCTTCCTGGCCGAAGAGCGCATCTCTTTCTGCTCGAACTTTCTACAAACCGAGACCCCTATCAGTCTGCCATTCAACAAGCATCTTGGGAGGCTCGCTGGATGGGGTTACCACGAGGGTCAGTGCGCAAAGAATGTCGACTTCGAGGAGCGAACCAAGGACTTTGAAAGAGCAAACTTGGTCGCGGTACAACACCTGCAGGTGGTTGATCCTTATATACATGAGCACAAAGAATTTATCAAGAAGAAGTACGCTGACCTCAGCCTGGTGAGGACAGAGGAAGATGTAATCAAAGAGCACAACTCCGGTTTCACGCAGTGGTTTAGGAAGTAGGTTCTCGATAGTCCATAGCAGGGAGAGTCTTCGGAGGATGATAAACTCATATTCTTGTTGTCATGGGGCCCAGGGCACAACCTGATGACATATCAGGCATACGATATCAACGGATACACGTTCTACATAGAGGAGAAGGACAATAACTGTGATTACCAGAACTCAGGGGTTACGGGAATATTCTACACCAACGACGTCCCGGAAAGATACTACGGAAGGATCGAGGAGATATGGGAGCTCGACTATGTTACGGAGAAGGTACCGATGTTCCGTGTTAGGTGGGCCAAGAGCGTCAAAAAAGAAGACCGATATTGCACCAGCAAGGTTATACCTCCAAAGTCAAATACCACCGGCGTGAACGTACCCGCGAGAAATGAGCCATGGGTTTTCGCTAGTAAAGTCGACTAATGCTTCTACATTACCGACCCATCAAAGCCTAGCCGGGTTGTCATCAAGAGAGGCAAAAGGAACATCATCGAAATGGACGGAGTCGCCAACGAGCAAGACTTTGACCAGTACGGCGACCTGAGGATGGAAGACGGATATAGCGACCGAGCACCATACACCACAAGCCTACCTAAGAAAGGACTCCCGTTCAAAATAAAGAGTGAAGACGTTCCGAACCTAACCTATTCAACCGCGACAAAGAAGGGCAAGATAATTGTCAACAAGAAATGCTAACTAGCTCCGACAAAAGCACGACGTGATGCGTGTGTGTGTGTGGCATTATTATCTATGGACACATTCTTAATTATCTCATTTGTATGCTAATTGGATGGAATATTATGCATCGAAACATTCTTAATTATCAATTCTATTTGTTTGACAATATTTAAATATTTCAAATATTTACACTATTTTTTATAGGTCGTATTAATTTTAGACTATTTTTTATAGTTCATATTTGTTTTCCAAAAAATACTCTATTTTTTTGGATATTTAAAATATTTACACTATTTTTTATTGTTCTTATTTATTTTAGACTATTTTTATAGTTCATACTAATTTTAGACTATTTTTATAGTCTAAAATAAATAAGAAACCAAAAAAAGGTGGCAACCAGGATTCGAACTTGGGTTGGCCAATGCAATGCACTGGGTGTCTACCACTAAGCTAGCAAGTGTTTGGTGATAAGCATACCCTGTGTACTCTATTTGACTAAGGTCTCGAACTATATACAAGACGCATCTTCAGGAAATGCGACTCGCATAACATCATAGTGGAGTCGATATATGATCTCGACATGATAATGTCATGTCATTCTGGAGTCGCATCTTCAGGAAATGCGACTCGCCTAATACCATATGTGAGTTGACCTTGTCGTCATTTTCTTCCTCTCCCCTCTCGTTCCCCTTTCGCCCCTAGCTAGGCTAGCAACCGCACGTCGTCGCTGCAACCTCAAGCCTAGCAACCGTGCACGTTGTCACTGCAACCGCCTGCCCGCCTGCATCAAAGAAGAAGGAGGAAGGAGCGCCCACCCACCCGTATCAAAGAAGAAGAAGGAGAAGGAAGGAGCACCCGCCCGCTCGCATCGAACAAGAAGAAGGAGGAGGAGGAAGGAGCACCCGCCTGCATCAAAGCAGAAGAAGAAGGAGGATGAAGGAGTGCCCACCCGCATTGAAGAAGGAGTGCTCGCCACTGCCTACCTCGTCTTCGACCTGTCACCCTCGTCTCCGCCCCTGTCTCCGACCTCGTCTCCGACCTGCCGCCGCCTGTGGTGAGCCGCCCGTCCCCATTCTCACTGATGTAGCTACTGTCTTGATTGCACTCGGTTCAGAAGATGGAGTGTTTAAGTGTTGATTACTGCTGTGTAGATTTACTTGTGCCACCATTAGCTCATAGAGTAACACTATCTTTGGTTGCTCTATCTGTTTAAAGCTCAGTTTGGCATCTTAGTCTTAGTTAAACCAAAGTATTTCAAAACCATGGTATTTCACCGCCTGGGCACGAGATGCTGCAGTATGTAGATACTACAGTATTTTGAAGTATTATCAAAATCACATGGTGTTTGGTAACTACATTTTTGGCGATGTATTTTTTCTATGTTCTTAATGCCTTTGGGTAGTTGGTGGAGTATTCAGATGAAAAATTTGCTGGTTCCTGGGTTGGTGTTTGCTAAATATGCAGTATGTCTAGATTGATAACAATTTGCTAAATATTCATGATTTTTTACTTGTTGTGCTAGGAGTAGTTATTGATGTGCTAAATTAAAATGGTTATGAGCAAATTTACCGGTTCCTTAATGTAACATAATCTTCTATAGTGACTACTGTAAAGAACACTAGGTAAAGATGTAATTGTCATTTTAGTTTTTCCCTTTGATGTTAAAAGATGGATGTTAGCTTTTTAGGTTGCTTTGCCAACTTTTGGCTTTACTTAAACTTTCATGTTATTGCTACTGCTGCTGCTGGGGAGTTTTGAAGCAAACATGCTGGGAACATGCTGAATTTTTAATTCAGTTTACTCTGTAGCTAATATGGTTTACTCACAGGAAGGTGCTAATATGGTTTACTCTATAGCTATATACTCATAGGAAGGTGCTAATATGGTTTGCTCTGTAGTTGTATACTCACGGGAACATGCTTTCCATGGTTTACTGTGGTTTTCCATGTTTATATATATGTGAAGTGAATATGTAGGCCATTTTTGTGATAGCCAGGTGGTTTATGTGTCTTGCTGGTTGTGTTTGTGCCTATTTAGGCCATTTTTTGTGTAGTTTTTTTCTATTTGAGATGCCAATGTTTCACTGGAATGTTGATTCATTTCCGTTCCGTCGAATTTCTGGCACTCCTAGGTCTAGAAAGTTAGCAAAGGTCATGCCCAATTTTTTTGTGAATTCTGGTATTTATTAGTTCCATTTCTTTTCGTGTTTAGATATGTCGGGTAGTGGACAACACGACACCGAGGCAGGCACTTCTAGAAAGAAGGCCTATTGGGAGCATTTGAATAAGATGGAATTATAAGCAGACCCGGAATTCGTACCGCGGGAGGAAGAGGAGATGGAGGGCGGGATACATCGTCCGATGAGGAGATGGGGGATGATGCCGATGGCGAGGATGCCACTACCACTGATGGCGGTGGTGAAGCCACAAAAAGTAACCGCCAACCGAAGAAGCCCCGGAAGGAACAGACCCCGATCACGATCGGCCTCAAAAGGTCCATCTTCACAAGCGTCAGCGATAAAGGGGTGCCTTTGGAGCTGGAAGAATTTGTCGCTTCATACTCACTGCAGCTCTCTGCAATCCTCTGGAACACCATCACGATCAACACCGAGAACCTAAAGGCCCGTGGGAACGAGCGTTACCGCCATCATTTCTTTAGGAAGTTGCACGCAAGGTAAGCGTACCCAGGTGATCACGACAACAAATACAACAATGACAATCTCAATGGGAATCCGGTAAACAACTTCACCCTCAAGACGATGAGGAAGGCCTTGTCGAAATGGAAGGCGCGGGTGAAGAGGCTCATTTACAGGAAAAATCTAAGTTACGAGGAGGTCGGTAAGAAGGAGCCTCTGGTCACAGAAGAAGACTTCAAGGTGTTCATGGCCAGATGTGAATCCGTCGCGGGCAAGGCCAAGAGTAAGTACTTCAACGAGTTGTACAAGATGAACATTGGTACCCACCATCTTGGCTCCGGCGCTTATAGAGCTGCGATTCCCAAATGGGAGAAGGAGGTTGCCGTAGCTCATGAGAAGGGGGAGAGACCTCCCTTTTCCAATATCGCCGAACCGCAGGCAAAGTCAGGGCCCAGTTTCGCAAGCCGAAAGGGAGTTCTAAATATTCCTCAGAACCCTGCGGCCCCTTTGCTCTGAAGGTGACAGAATTCATCAATATATATGTAAGTAATTTGCATGCAAGTTGATTAATTGCATTCACAATTAATCAATGAAGTCTAACTTCTCAAATCCTTCACGTTCCTTATGTGCAGGACAAGGAATGTAGGAGCTCCTCATCCTAGGGGTCGGTGTTGGTCGCCAAGTGGGACACCACTTTTAATAGGGCGCTGAACCGGGTCAAGAATGCCGAGCCCTAGGCGCCACCATCGTCGGCTGGCCGTGTTCCTGGCTTTGGAGCTATTACATTGTACAAATACTATGGCACCTCGCCGCAGATGGGCAGGAAGCAGGCCGAGATCGCCGAGGTAAAACACCTCAGGTAACAAGTGGAGAAGTTTCCATAGCTTCTCCAAGATACAGTGAAGGAGGCTGTGATGGAAGTCCAGACACAATTCCAATCACAAGTCCAGACACAAGTGACCGAGAGGCTCAACACCATCCTTCCCGCCTACTTCGAACAGTACGCCAAGTGGGAAAAGAGTGGTAAACAGGGGCCGTGCCCGGTTGCCAACATCGTTAGCGCCCAATCAGACAACGTGGCACCGGAGGTATTGGTGACTCCTCCGGCGGGGCCCGAAGGTCTGGAGCTTACCATGTCTGTTGTGGCGAAGGCGCCGGCCCACACCTTGCCAGCAAGCAGCCACTCCGCCATTTGCGCGCATGTCATCGGCGGTGGTGCCTCAACATTGGCCGAGCTCGACGCCCTCAAGGTAACTAATTAAAGAGGGAGTTGGGAGGCTCAAATGATGACTTCATCTCCCTTCTCTCCCTGTTTTATTTACGACCGGCCTATACATGTCTTTCGCAGGAAGACACTACTTGCACTCTAATGCACTGGGTGAATGGCGAGTTGAAGTATGTTGCCAAGGGTTCTATCGTTCAACCAGCGAACCGCATCTTCCATAGTAAACCAATGCCACCCGACATGCTTAGGGTCAAATACAGTATGGTGCTTCCGGACTATGAGGGTTTGGAACCTCCCTCTCAACCTCATGGATGGGATAGTGACGAGCTGGTAGTCCTCAGTACCGGCTTCAGCTACATGTTCCTATGGCCAAAGAGCCAGATCTGTCTGGGGACGGAGGGCCGGGGCACCACCCTAGAGGCAGCACAGCCAGGAAATCATGAAGACATCGAGATGGCACAGAATCCCATCGACGACGATGATGAAATTGCTGAAAACTTCGACGACCAGTTCTTGAACACACGGTTTAGTGATGACCATGAGCAACAGGGAGGTCAGGTGTTCACGCAGACAGTTATCGAGCCCCAACCAGCACCTGGACCCTCGGTGAAACCCACTTTCCAACTGTTTCTCTTCCCATCTAGTCAGGATACGTTGCCACCCACCGCATTCACCGAGCCTCGGCTACCAGCTCGTCCTATGATCAGCCCCAACACCCTCCATAGGGCGGCCGGTGAGGTGATAGTGGCGGACAATACTGAAGCCGTAACGGGCAAGAAGGGTCGCAAAAGGAAGCCTAAGGGTGCGAGCCAGAAACTAAAGCCTGCTGTCCGGGCTCAGGACATCCCTGTAGAAAATCCCAGGAAGCTAGTCCATGAGGTAGGTACACCAATGCTCAATGAATCGAAGCTCGCGATCGCAGGCTCGCATATGCATAGTATTCATCATGGCTATCTGTTTGTTGAGGAGCGCCACATTTGAGAGGGCGATCAGTCGTACCTGGTTTACAAGGCTCAGGTGCCAAATGTTTCGGGCTTCATCGCAGTAGCCCCCGGGGATATTTTCTACGTGTGGCATACCGACCTCTTCGACATGTTGCAAGGATTCCGGCTGCACAATACCCTGGTCCGGCTATTCTCGCTTAATATGGCCATGCAGATCATTAGAGACGGGACCCTGGGCATAGCGATAGTGGATCCCTACTTCATGCATGACACCTTCTTGAGAACACATGAGGGCGTCCAAATGGCGGCCGACTACCTCTCATACTTGATCCCGTACCATCTAGAGTTGGAGAATGGCGTCCAAACCCGGGCAAGGATGTGATTCTCATACCCTACCATCCAGAGTTGGAGAATGGTTGCCAAGGCTGCGTGCTCATATCCTTGAATGTGCAACACTCAAACGCCTTGTATCTCGACTCGGGTAGTTCGACGAGGAAAGAATACTCCACTATCAAGAGAGTTCTTGATGATGCTCTCAAAGGATACATCATAGTGGGAGCCGCCGTCCCTAGTAGCATAGTTAAGAGGCACGACATGCACGTGTTCGGCCACACAACGGAGTTCCCCTGCGTCAAGCAGGTGCCTGACAGTGGGAAGGATACCTTCTACGCCCTACACCACATGAAGGCATGCATACGGAACCAGCATAATAGTGTGCTACCATCTGACATCCGAAGGTGGGCTGAAGATCTTCAACGTATACAGTATCGCAACCTCAGGATGGATTTCTTCGATATCCAGGAGGAGATCTCGACAATCGTGCACCAACAAGTCATAAAATTCGGGGGCCTCTTCTACGGCGGCACTCCACCGCATAACAAGGACATAGATGCACACTTAGCGAGGCAGGGTGACGGCAGGATGTTCATGATGTTGGCGAAAGGAGCTAAACGGGGCTTTGTGAATATCCCCGAGCCGACTCATCAGACGAAGAAGTCTTGATGTTTGCCTAGCTAGTTGTTAGTTCCGAACTTGTGTTGTAAACTTTATCGTCCCTATGGTAACTTGCCTAGCAAGCTCTAGAGTATGTTTTGTAATCCGTTGAACTTGATTGTGAGTGACGCTAGTTATTTGTGTTATGAACTATTTTAAGTGCTTGATGCTTTTCATGCGTTATTGCCGCCCTACTTCTTGTGGTTTGCTTTCTTTGTCTTTCTTCGAAATGCCGATGATTAAAACGTGTTGTGACATCATGTGTGTGACCATGTCGTTGCTGGATCTAGTGTGCCAAGTAGACAAGAGATTTGTGCATATACTCTACTTGTCGCACTAGATCCATCAGCGGCATAGTCATTTTCCATGCCCAACCTAAGTATGAGGCAAGTAGATTTGTAACAATGTCGCCCAAGTTAATACTATTTCATCTCGTAGCCCCAAAGTCAAAAAAGGACAAATATTTTCGAGATTCATATACATAAGACATAATATGTTGAGTGGTAAGCCAAGGAAAGGATTCTGGGTCCACGTGTCAATGACTCCTTTCGACACACCAAACTCGAAATGAGTCGTTGCCATGGAGACCGAATCCTTTCTTTGGCTTACCGCTCGACATATCATGCCCATGCTATATGACTCATGGAAGTATTTCTCTTCTTTTGTCTTTGGTGATACGAATAGATTAGATAGTGTGAATTAAATGAAATGGTGAATTATGTAGTTTCAAATATCTCATTGTAGCCCGAAAGTCGAAAGGAAAGACATTACTTCACTATTCGTATAGCATTGGCGACATTGTTATGTGAATCGTGGAATGATTTATTTCCTTTCGTCTTTGGCGATACAATGAAATGCTAAACTATTTCATCTCGTAGCCCCAAAGTCGAAAGAGGACAAATATTTTCGAGATTCATATACATAAGACATAATATGTTCAGTTGTAAGCCCAGGAAAGAATTCTGGGTCCACGGCAATGACTCCTTTCGACACACCAAACTCGAAATGAGTCGTTGTCGTGGAGACTGCATCCTTTCCTGGCTTTACCACTGGACATATCATGCCCATGTTGTATGAATCGTGGAAGTATTTCTCTTCTTTTGTCTTTGGAGATACAAATAGATTAGATAGCATGAATTAAATGAATTGGTGAAGTATTTAGTGTCAAATATCTCATTGTAGCCCCAAATTCTAAAGGAAAGACATTACTTCACTATTCGTATAGCATTGTCGACATTATTATATGAATGATGGAATGATTTTTTTCCTTTCATCTTTGGCGATATAATGAAATGATAAACTATTTCATCTCTTAACCCCAAAGTCGAAAGAGGACAAATATTTTCGAGAATCATATACATAAGACATAATATGTTCAATGGTAAGCCAAGGAAAGGATTCTAGGTCCACGGCAATGACTCCTTTTGACACGCCAAACTCGAAATGAGTTGTTGCCGTGGAGACTAAATCATTTCCTTACTTTACCATTGGACATAACATGCCCATGCTATATGAATCATGGAAGTATTTCTCTTCTTTTGTCTTTGGCGATACGAATAGTATGAGGAATGAATCCAAGTCATTCTTGGTTTCCTGTTTTTTGGTCTTTCTTTGAAATGCCGATGATTAGAACGTGTTGTGGCGTCATGTGTATGACTATGCCATTGTTCGATCTGCTGTGCTAAGTATACTAGTAATTTGGGCATATACTCTACTTGCCGCACGAGATCAAACAGAAAGCATTGTTATTTTTGTGCCCAACCTAAGTATGAGGCACTAATCCAAGTCATTCTTGGTTTGCTTTTTTTATCTTTCTTCAAAATGTCGATGATTAGAACGTGATTTCTGATGACCCACAAGTATAGGGGGTGTATCAAAGTATTTTCGATAAGTAAGAGTGTCGAACCCAACGAGGAGCAGAAGGTGCTGGCTAGTGGTATGGATCAGGATTCTCTGCAAATACTTATCAAAAGGATTTTTAGGGGTTTTCGATAAAGCAAGTAAACAAAGTACGAGTAAATAAAAGACAGTAAGAATAAATGCAGCAAGTGGCCCAATCCTTTATGCAGCAAAGGACAAGTCGGTTGTATTACTTAAGATGACCAAACGTTCTCGAGGACACATGGGAAGACTATCAAGTGCTTTCGCTTCATGTAGTTGATTAATCTTCTCTAGCTTGCTAAGTGCTGTGTGGGTGAACCTGTGCTAATGTACCGCCCCATCCAAGACTAATACATACTTGTGATTATACCCCTTGCAAACATCCGTAAGTACAAGAAAGTAATTAAGGTAGAAACCTAACCACAGCTTTAAACTCTAAGACCCTTACGTCCCTTGTGCAATGGTTTCCTAACGGGGGTTCAGGTTTCTGTCACTCCGGCAACCCCTACGATTAGTAGCCAAATACACAATGCATTCCCCTAGGACCATATAGGTGAAGTGTCATGTAGTCGATGTTCACATGACACCACTAGAAGAAGTACACCACAACTTAAATAACAATCTATTGAATCTTTCTCAACACAACTCCACTACTAACAACAAGACTTCTCCCATGACCTCAAGAACAAAACGAACTACTCACAAGACATCATATGGATCATGATCAGAGATGGAATAATGATGTATAACAATATGAACATAAACAATAATTCAATGGTTCACTCAATAGCATCAACTACAAAGAGTAATCAACACCGGGAAAGTTTCCCCTATGAACTATAGCAAGATTCAACCAATTGTTACATCAATATGGAGATGGTGATGAGGGTGCTGATGGTGATGATGGTGGTAATGATGATGATGATGATCCCGATGAAGTCCAGCTTGATGATGGTGTTGATGGCGATGATCTCCCCTCTCCGGGAAGGAATTCCCCCGGCAGAAATCTGTCTGCCGGAGAGATCTTTCTCTCTCGGTGTTTTCGCCCCGCAGAGGCGGCGGAATCTTTTCGTGGTTGCCCCCCCGAGTCTTAGGGTTTCGGGAGGATGATATACGCCAGAGGGGAGAGGCTGGAGTGGGCCAAGGTGGCCACACCACCTCCTAGCGCGTCCTAGGGCTGCCCACGCCGTGGGGTGGTGTGGGCCCCCTGTGGCCCATTCCACTCCGTCTTCTGGCATCCTTAGTCTTCTGGAAAAATAGGATTTTCCGTATATTTTCCCGGATTTTCTAATCTTCGCGAATTTTGCCTCCAAACAGCACCTTTTCCATCAGAATCCTGACTACAGCGGTCCATGCTCCAAAAGTCATCAACCATGCAAAAATAGATGAAATAACATAAGTATCACCTCTCAATACGAAATATATCAATGAATAACAGTGAATTATGACATAGAATAGTGATGCAAAATGGACGTATCAACTCCCCCCAAGCTTAGACTTCGCTTGTCCCCAAGCAAAACTGAGCTCAATAAACATGGCCTCAGGTTTATGGAGTGAAGAGTCGATAAAAGAATACGGACAAGAAGCATCACATTCATCAAATACATAGATCATAATAGAAGACAACTCACTATTATATAACTCAACTTGCAATGAGTAAAGGAAACAATAAAGATACATAAAGTGAATCATAATTGGTAATGGCAAACTTAGCTCTTGGTCGAAGAATAGTTGATAATTTGCTGGAGTTCACAAATAGCTGGTTTTCAATGATAGCTTTCAAAGTAGTAAACATCAAGATAAGAGCAATGTGCTAAGCAAGGAACATAAGACATGATCGAATAAATCATCATATGAATGAATGAAACACAACAACTCAAAATACTTGCTGAGATAGAAGGGAATAGGTTTACTGACTCAACTACAAAGTAAAAGAAAGGCCCTTCAAAGAGGGAAGCATGGATTGCAAGTCTCATAAAGAGCTCCCAAAAATTATGATACTTACTAGCTTTAAGCTCTCATTGCCCCTATCATAGGCATCTTTAGGTGATTAAGGTTAAAGTGATCAAATATGAGGATAAGCATTGACAAGTTGTAAGTTGAGAATCTCATGTCCCTTGAATACGAGGGCCGCTCCTCATGCTACTCAAGTTTAGTCACCGGTAAGTTCTTGTCATCGTAAGAATATGTGTATCATTGAGAACCGCCAATGGGGTACCCCTTGCCCGATGATACGGAAGAATCCCCATATCAAAATGACAAGGCAAGCAGAAAACAAGTATCTCAGCAATCTTCTTATTTACCATGGGAATATGGTGCTTTTTTCTCTCTTTCCTCTTTTCATAATATATCTTTTTTTATTTTCTCTTTTTTCTCAATCTCTATCTCTTTTTTATAAGAAGAATGCTTCATAGATACTCGTTATGGTTACGCTGCAGGTTTCCACCATGTCAGCATGGATTAGACCAGTGGCCCAGGCGTTTCTCTAACACACATGCATAACTCCATGGACTTACAAGCTCCCCTTTCATTTCACACCGACGACATCCATAGACAAAAGAACATGATATCAACTTGGTACAAAGTACCAGTGCAATGTTGAAAGCGTTCCTCATGACAGCATGGTTCTGCTAATTCACAACTTACAAAGCGCAAGCATATATGCAACATAGGTGAGCACAATGGTTCAAGTTTGTTAAGTGCAAGGAAGTAAAGTGTGCCATCAAGTTCGTGAGAGCTTTAATCACTAATTTTCACATAACAAGTTTAATTTGGAAGGTAGACAAAACAAGAATTTACTTGGAATAGCAATAATGCTAATAGGTAGGTATGGTGGACACAAATGGCAAAGGTTTTGGTTTAAAGGAGGTGGATGCACGAGAAGAATACCCTCTCAGTACAGGTTTTTGGCTAGCAAGGTTGGGTAGCAAGTATAAGAGTTGAAGGAAACAACCAAACATACAAGTGATAAAGACAAACATGCAATCTTCCTTGGAAGCACAAAATATCTTAACTAGAGAATACTAGACTTATGAGCAAATCAAGAAAGAAAGATGATGCAATTATATTTCTTTAGAATACTTTTATGTTTTTCATTCAACTCTCAAAAAGTGTTGCTACTGACCGAGCCAGGTTTACCAAAACCAACTAAATTAACTCAATGATCCCAAAGTGATACCAATACTAACAACAAGATCAATCATATAACCATGAATTGAAAACTAATATAAGCTATGCAAAAGAGTGAATGATAGAACTTCTCATTAATAATTCATAACAGCAACTCACACCAAGGGATACATATCTAACGAGAGAGGGGACACTTCCATAATGCAAACCATCCTACATAATAACTCCTCTATTCATGATATGACTCTACTAATAAGGTAAAAAGATAGAAGATAGTGATGTGATACCGCGACACTCCCCCAAGCTTGGAACAAACAAAGGGGGTGCCAAACATGATGACGAATTACTCCTTTGGTGGTGGTGGTAATATCTTCTCATCTTCATTCGTCTTCTAGGGTAAAGGTTTCCCATCAACAAAGGACATCGTGGTTTCCAACATCCTGAAACTTGCAGCAGCACTTATGCGTTTAAATCTAGCCTCATACTCACAGTTTTGATTTTGAACGTCATAGAACTATGCTTGCAGTTCGTTGGTTGTTTGGCGGAGTGAGAGGACTTCGTATTTGAGTTCAGTAGTCTCCTTTTGTTGCTCGGTGATGAGTTCGGAACAAATCTTATGGACGATATCCACTTCGCGCTCTGCCATCTTCTCGTACCTAAAGACTTCTTGCTCTAGTGCTTCCATCCTGTCCTCCAGACTTCCTTCACCTTTAGGGCCTTGAACCTCTTTAATCCAAACCTCCCCACCTTCGAGCAATAACTCCTTGGGATGAATCTTCAATTATCTCATGTATGGGTTGATGATATCTTCCAAGGAATCTCCCTCGACTGATCCAGTGGAAGACATTGTGGCTACAAATCTAGGATCTTACCTAGTAGAAACATATCGAAACAAAAACACGACGAAAACACGATATACGAACCTTGGGGATCCGAGGGGTTATATAATTCGAAGTTTCATGTCAAAAGGAAGGTACTGGGAGAAAACGAGCCGAAGGCGGAGTCCGGGGTGGACTCACCACCTGGTGGCACGGCCAAGGGTGGGCCCGCACCACAGGGTGGTGTGAGCCACCCTGGCTCCGGTTCCATCCCTTTTTTGCTTTGTAACTTTCCTTATCGACTGAAAACTGCAAAAATATAGTTGTATTGTATTTCCACGGAACTTTTCTTACCAGAACTGTTACCTATTTGAAAACAGACTCTGCAGGACTCTGACTTTGGTCCTCGATGAATTTCTCCGGAGTTATAACTTGAAAGGCATCAACATCTTCATTGTAAGAATCTCCAGCAGTATAGTGTTTGAGTCGCTGTCCATTCACTACTTGTGTAGTATTATCTTTTAGAGAAGAAATTTTTATTGCTCATGAACGGTATACTTCTTCGATGATGAAAGGTCCTTCCCATTTTGATAGTAGCTTACCTGCAAAAAATCTGAGACGAGACCTATACAATAGAACTTTCTCACCAACATGAAATTCTCTCTTAAGTATTCGCTTGTCATGCCATCTTTTAACTTTTTCCTTAAAGAGCCTAGCATTCTCATAGGCTTCACTCCTCAATTCATCTAAAGAACTTAAGTCAAATAATCTTTTCTCACCAGCGAGCTTACAATCTCTATTTAGTTCTTTAACTACCCAGTAAGCTTTATGTTCTAATTCTAAGGGTAGGTGACAAGCTTTCCCATAAACCATTTTATAAGGAGACATTCCCATAGGATTTTTGTAAGCAGTTCTATAAGCCCATAAAGCATCATTCTACTTCTTAGCCCAATTTTTTCTAGACCTATTAACAGTCTTTTGCAAGATAGATTTAATTTCTCTATTTGATAACTCTACTTGCCCGCTAGTTTGGGGGTGATAAGCTAAAGCAATTCTATGATTAACATCATATTTAGCAAGGGTCTTCCTAAAAACACCATGAATGAAATGAGAACCTCCATCAGTCATGAGATACCAAGGCACCCCAAACCTAGGAAAGATAACATCCTTAAGAATTTTTAGAGAAGTCTCCCCGTCAGCACTCTTTGTAGGAATGGCTTCTACCCACTTAGTAACATAATCAACGGCAACAAGAATATGAGTGTAACCTTTCGAAGGAGGGAAAGGACCCATAAAGTCGAATCCCCAACAATCAAAAGGTTCAATAACTAGAGAGTAGTTCATAGGCATTTCATTACGTCTAGAAATATTACCTACACGCTGACATTCATCACAAGATAAAACAATTTTTCTTGCATCATTAAAAAGGGTAGGCCAGTAGAAACCTAATTGTAGCACATTTTGTGCGGTTGTATCTCCTGCATGATGTCCTCCATAAGCAGTGCCATGACATTTACGCAATATCTCCTTTTGTTCATATTCTGGAACACATCTTCGCATTATACCATCCACTCCTTCTTTGTATAAGTGTGGGTCATCCCAAAAATAATGCCTCAAATCATAGAAGAACTTTCTTCTTTGCTGAGCTATAAAAGTTGGAGGCAAATACTTGGAGACAATAAAGTTAGCATAATCAGCGTACCAAGGGCTCCCTCGCGAGCTCACCCCTATTGCAGTTAACTGTTCATTTGGGAAACTATCATTAACAGGCATAGGGTCAAAAGAGATGTTTTCCAAACGAGATAAATTATCAGCTACAGGGTTTTCAGCACCCTTCCTATCTACTATATGTAGATCAAACTCTTGTAAAAGCAGTACCCATCTAATAAGCCTAGGCTTAGCGTCCTTCTTTGTCATAAGATATTTAATAGCAGCATGATTAGTATGAATGGTGACTTTTGAGTCTACAATATAGGGCCTAAACTTATCACCAGCAAAAACAACAGCTAGAAATTCCTTTTTAGTAGTAGCATAATTCCTTTGAGCAGCGTCTAGAGTCTTACTAGCATAATGGATAACGTTTAACTTTTTATCAATATGTTACCCAAGGACAGACCCTACAGCAAAATCACTAGCATCACACATTATTTCAAAGGGTAAACTCCAATCAGGTGGTTGAACAATAGGAGATGTAATTAAAGCCTTCTTAAGAGTTTCAAAAGCTTCCCTACAATCATCATCAAAAACGAAGGGTACATATTTCTGAAGAAGATTAGTGAGAGGTTTTGATATCCTAGAAAAGTCTTTAGTAAACCTCCTATAGAAACTAGCATGACCAAGGATACTACGAATACCTTTGATGTCTCTTGGACATGGCATCTTCTCAATTGCCTCAACCTTAGCTCTATCAACTTCTATGCCACTTTCAGAAACTTTATGCCCAAGAACAATCCCTTCATTAACCATGAAGTGGCATTTCTCCCAATTAAGAACAAGATTAGTTTCTTCACATCTCTGCAAAACTTTATCAAGGTTGTGCAGACAATTATCAAAAGAAGTTCCATAGACAGAAAAGTCATCCATGAACACTTCTACAATTTCCTCACAAAAACCATGAAAGATAGCAGACATGCACCTTTGGAAAGTAGCAGGAGCATTACATAAACCAAAAGGCATACGTCTCTAAGCATAAGTTCCATAAGGGCAAGTAAAAGTAGTTTTTTCTTGATCTTGTTGTTTAATAGCAATTTGAGAGAAACCAGAATAACCATCAAGAAAACAAAAATGGGTCTTTTTAGACAACCTTTCCAACATTTTATCAATAAAAGGAAGCGGGTAGTGATCTTTCTTAGTAACTTTATTAACTTTCCTAAAATCGACGCACATTCTATATCCTACCACTATTTTTGAGGAATAAGCTCATCATTATCATTAGGGACAACGGTAATACCTTCCTTTTTAGGAACACAATGAACAGGACTAACCCATTCACTATCAGCAATAGGGTAAATAATATCAGCATCAAGGAGTTTCAATACCTCATTCCTTACCACTTCCTTCATCCTAGGATTTAATCGTCGTTGGTGCTCCACTACTGGCTTCGTATCTGGTTCTATGTTGATAGAATGCTGACATATAGTAGGTGAAATCCCTTTTAAATCATCTAGAGTATAGCCCATAGCTTCTCGGTGTTTCCTCAAAACCTCCAATAACCTTTCTTCTCCCTTCCCTGAAAGTTTAGCGCTAACAATAACAGGATATATCTTTTTATCATCAATATAAGCATATTTAAGATCATTAGGGAGAGGTTTTAAATCGAAAACCGGATCCTTTTTAGGTGGCACCGTGGTACCCAAGTCTTCTACAGGCAAGTCATGGTTAAGCATCATAGGTTGATCATGGAGAATCCTGTCAATCTCATTCCTTTCTTCCATGAAGATTTCACTTTCATGATCTTCCATAAATTGCTGCAAAGCATTGTTAGGAGCAAGAGAAATAGAAGCAAGTTGTTCAACTCTAAAATCCTCATTATGTGTTTCCTCTTCGCAAGGTTCTTTAGCAAATTTCAAAAAATTAAACTCATAAGATTCCCCATCAAACTTAGTCAAGATTTTCTCCCTCTTGCAATCAATAATAGCTCCACAAGTACTCAAGAAAGGTCTACCAAAAATGATAGGGTAGGTTTTACTAGCAGCTGAACCAAGTACTAGAAAATCAGCAGGGTACTTAATCTTACCACAAAGAACTTCCACGTCTCGTATAATACCAATTGGATAGATGGTCTCTCTATTAGCAAGGTGAATAACCACATCAATCTCTTCCAACTCGCAAGGACTGATTTCATGCATAATTTCTCTGTAAAGCTCATAAGGAATAGCACTGGAACTTGCACCAATATCACATAAACCATAATATCAATGATCACCAATTCTAACAGAAAGCACAGGAACACTAGCCTTTTTAGTTCTATTGGGATGTGAAACAATATTAGAAGCATCCTCACAAAAGACTATGTGCCCATCTTCTACGCTTTTAGTGACAAGGTCTTTCACAATTGCTACCACAGGTTCAATGTTTATTTGTTCATCAGGTTTTACAGTTCTTTTTTCACTTTTGGTGATTACATTAGTTATCATAGGATGGTTCTTTACCTTTTTGGGGAAAGGAATCTTCTCGATATAAGGTTCGGGTAAGATGGGATCAATAATGCAATACTCAGCACTTCCAATAGGAGCATAGTCAACAATATCTTTGTAAGGTGCATAGTATTTATTCCATCCCCTTTTTGGAATTTCTATATAGGAAGCAAAAGCTCTAAAGCAATTCGTAATAACTTGCAAATCAATACCATAAACATTACTAATATTTTGAAAGTCATCGGTTCCCATAAAAGATTCAATGCATTCATAATCATAATTTATACCTAACTTTCTACCTTTGTCATTCTCCCAAGCTTCAGCATTGTCTTGAATACGGTCCAGAAGATCCCATTTAGCTTCTTCTTCCATGCGAATGAATGATACAGCACAAGAAGCATCCAATAAATCTTTGTCATGTAGAGGGAGCCTTGCATAAAAGTTATTGATAATAATATTGTTGGGGAGCTCATGAATGGGACATTTGAGCATTAGTAGCTTCAATATCCCCCAAGCTTGAGCTGTACTCTCTCCATCAAGAGGCCAAAAGTTGTATATTTGATTCCGATCTTTATGAATCTCACTAGGAGGATAAAACTTTGAATAAAAGAGAGGCACTATTTCCTCCCATTCCAGAACTTGACCATTCTTCAGCAGCTTATACCATTCCTCAGCTCTTCCTTTCAGTGATAATGAGAATAACTTCTTCTTAACTTGATCTATAGTAATACCTACACACTTGAACAACCCACATAATTCGTGTATAAAGAGTAAATGATCACCGGGATGGACAGTTCCATCCCCAACATAGTAGTTATCCATAACACGATCAATAATTCTTGTAGGTATTTGAAAACATCATTCTTAGCAGGTGATGGCTTATCTACTACCTTAGCAGTGGTAGTAGCATTACCAAATAAGAAACTCAGCAAAAATAAAGCAACTAGCAGAAGTAAACAATACTCACAGTAGAAGTTTCCTTTACTAGTTCCACTCTCCAATAGCGCTTCACTCCCCAGCAACGGCGCCATAAAATAGTCTTGATGACCCACAAGTATAGGGGGTGTATCACAGTATTTTCGATAAGTAAGAGTGTCGAACCCAACGAGGAGCAGAAGGTGCTTGCTAGTGGTATGGATCAGGAATTTTCTGCAAATACTTAGCAAACGGATTTTTAGGGGTTTTCGATAAAGCAAGTAAACAAAGTACGAGTAAATAAAAGACAGTAAGAATAAATGCAGCAAGTGGCCCAATCCTTTATGTAGCAAAGGACAAGCCGGTTGTATTACTTAAGATGACCAAACGTTCTCGAGGACACATGGGAAGACTCTCAAGTGCTTTCGCTTAATGTAGTTGATTAATCTTCTCTAGCTTACTAAGTGTTGTGTGGGTGAACCTGTGCTAATGTACCGCCCCATCCAAGACTAATACATACTTGTGATTATACCCCTTGCAAACATCCGTAAGTACAAGAAAGTAATTAAGGTAGAAACCTAACCACAACTTTAAACTCTAAGACCCTTACGTCCCTTGTGCAATGGTTTCCTAACAGGGGTTCAGGTTTCTGTCACTCCGGCAACCCCTACGATTAGTAGCCAAATACACAATGCATTCCCTAGGCCCATATAGGTGAAGTGTCATGTAGTCGACGTTCACATGACACCACTAGAAGAAGTACACCACAACTTAAATAACAATCTATTGAATCTTTCTCAACACAACTCCACTACTAACAACAAGACTTCTCCCATGTCCTCAAGAACAAAACAAACTACTCACAAGACATCATATGGATCATGATCAGAGATGGAATAATGATGTATAACAATCTGAACATAAACAATAATTCAATGGTTCACTCAATAGCATCAACTACACAGAGTAATCAACACCGGGAAAGTTTCCCCTATGAACTATAGCAAGATTCAACCAATTGTTACATCAATATGGAGATGGTGATGAGGGTGCTGATGGTGATGATGGTGGTGATGATGATGATGATGATCCCGATGAAGTCCAGCTTGATGATGGTGTTGATGGCGACGATCTCCCCTCTCCGAGAAGGAATTCCCCCGGCAGAAATCTGTCTGCCGGAGAGATCTTTCTCTCTCGGTGTTTTCCGCCCCGCAGAGGCGGCGGAATCTTTCTGTGGTCGCCCCCCGAGTCTTATGGTTTCAGGAGGATGATATATGCCAGAGGGGAGAGGCTGGAGTGGTCCAGGGTGGCCACACCACCTCCTAGCGCGGACTAGGGTTGCCCGCGCCATGGGGTGGTGTGGGCCCCCTGTGGCCCATCTCCACTCCGTCTTCTGGCATCCTTAGTCTTCTGGAAAAATAGGATTTTCCGTATATTTTCCCGGATTTTCTGATCTTCGCGAATTTTGCCTCCAAACAACACCTTTTCCATCAGAATCCTGACTGTAGCGTTCCATGCTCCAAAAGTCATCAACCATGAAAAAACAGATGAAATAACATAAGTATCGCCTCTCAATACGAAATATATCAATGAATAACAGTGAATTATGACATAGAATAGTGATGCAAAATGGACGTATCAATTTCTTACATCTTGTTGCACCCATATATATATGCATGATCTTATCTTGTGAACTAATATTGCTTTCCACTAACATAGATAATATCATCTATCTTGTGTAAAGGAGATGACGAAGAAGTGCTATGTTGTGTACGTCGGTAAGGTTCTAGGTGTGTACAAGGAGTGGGAAGACTTCCTGAAGCAAGTAAACAAATTCTCGGGCAATAGCTACAAAGGCTACAAGAGTAGAGAGGGGGCGAAAGAGAACTGGAGGAAGCACAGGAGGAAGAAGTGGAGGAACTTTGTCGTGATCACCACCTTGCTCTTCATGGTAGGTTGTGTGCTCTACTTCACCTAGCTAGAGAGCTCCGTCGTGCATGTAGTTGTAATGTGATTGTGAACTTGTACTCGATCGGTCCCCTGAGAGATGTGAACTTGGTGTTGTGTTTGTGATGTACTCTAGTTGGTTGATGTGTGAACTCTCGTATGTCGCGGATTAATTCAAGTTGATGTGTGATGTACTTGTATTAGTGTTGGTTATACTATGTTTTGGCCAATTGTAACTTTCTGAAAATTTTGTGTTGTTTATACTATATCCTGGACTGTATAATACATGTATACTATGTATTCTGGACTGTATTGTGGATCTGTAAAATTTGAAATTCGAAATTGATATTTGAGGCGCATCTGTGAACATATTAGAGGCGCATCTGTAAACTTATGAGAGGCGCATCTCTAATACATACTAGAGTCACATTCCAGATGCGCCTCCTATAACCTACATATGCAAGGCACATATAGATATGTGCCTCCTATATGCGCATCGCATATGTAGGTTATAGGAGGCGTATCTCAAATGCAACTCACGTAAGAAATACTAGCAGCGTGCCGCTAGAGTCCCATCTATAATGCGACTCTAATGCCTTTCAAGATGCGACTCTAGTAGCCTTTTCTCTAGTAGTGCCACACAGGTTTCACGGAACAAAGACGGAGGGACACGCGCAATAGGACTGAGGCTATTCCAATATCCTCCAGCAATAGAGATAAGGCTCACCCCCGACGCTCACCACCACCCCCGCAGTCCCGACATCATGACAACCCACAGCTGCACCACCATACGAGCATGCCACCTCCTAGACACCCTCAGGGCAGGATTGTTATACGAGACCAGGGTGAGCAACCTCGGTATGACGAAGAGCGTAGAGGTAATGACAGACACAGGAGCAAATCATACAAAGAAGTTGTCCGTCTGACAAGAAATCACGACAGGCATGACGACTCACATGGAGGGAGTAGAAAGAAGGCCAACCCATTGCCGCCATCACCACCATCGCCAGCCAGTAGTCACGATAGCGAAGGATCGTGCAGGTCTCACAACTCGCTCCACAATTCTCCTCCCCATGACAGAGATCAGCACAAGCAACAACTAGAGCCATACAACACGCGTTCATGCTTTGATCAGAACCAGGAAGCCCGGGAAGAGCCATACCTGGGGCCACGTTGTTTTGGACCGGTTATCGGGGCCACAACCTACCCTAGGGGCCTCCAGATTGACAAGACCATCAAGCCCTATGACAGCACTACCAGACCAGCCACATGGTTGTAGGACTACCACGAAGCAATACAAATTGCAGGGGGAAACCCCAACATCACCGTCAAGTACCTCCCAGTAATTCTTTGTGGAACCGCCCGACAATGGATCAACGATTTGCCGGATGAATCAATTTGCAATTGGTTGGACATGCATGAAGCGTTCATCAAGTACTTAGAGGGTACATACAAACGTCCCTGCACCATTGGTGACCTACAACGGTGATGAGGATATATACAGGGATTATGATGATTCAGACTGCTTGAACTGGAAGGAAATATTAAGTCAAATCAATGATGACTATCAGGTGAATTCATTCCTAGTTGAACATGATGCTTTCATTTATAAGAAATTTATACTGCCTAAGTCTTTGTGTTATTGTATAATTGGGTACATGGGAGAATAAGACGTAGCATAGAGCAAGGAGTTTGAGCATATGGAGCATGGCGTGTTGATCAATGTGTTGGGTCCGCAGCATAGAAAACAAAAAAATTCCTACGATGAGAACTACACGCCAAGATCTATCTACTAGGTACAAAGCAACGAGTGGACATACATCCAACTAGAACTTACCCTCAAAGACAATGAGTTTTGTTAACGAGTAGGAACTCGTGGTTGATGTAGTCGTACACTTGCCGATCTCAAGATCGTGAGGAAGTCCGAGCGCCGCAACTCAGCAGCACATCCATACTCGCACACACGTTCAAGCCACCGGACAACCTCCACCTCCTCGCTCCAGCGATCCTGGGAAAGCAGCAACTCCTTCCCGATGAAATGCCACCGGGAACATGTATCTCGCTAATCGAGACCATGGGGGAATAATTCTAGAGGGGGAGAGATATCCTTCACAAGGAGGTGTGAGGAAGAAGGAGGAAGAGGGTGGCCTTTTATAGGAGGAGGGGGTGCCCCTCCTTCATGGCCGGCGCATGGGGGTGACTCCTCACCTCCCCCATTCATGTGGTGGTAACCCCTCCACATTAAAATGCCTCTTCACATTCCCTTTTAAAGTCCCTACTTTAAATGCATTAAAATTCTCCAAGTTTAATGCTCTCTCATTTAATAAAACTCTTTTATTAAATTTATTCAGAATTTTGTTAATTACTTTAATTAACAAACATTCACATATAACCCCTTGCAATATTTCAATATCACATGCAGAACCACTTTCTGCAATTTCACCCGAAACAATTTCCGGTTTCTATCGAAACAATTCCTGCGCTCTCGTCTGAAACATATGTG
Source organism: Avena insularis (assembly GCA_023614405.1). Taxonomy (NCBI): domain Eukaryota; kingdom Viridiplantae; phylum Streptophyta; class Magnoliopsida; order Poales; family Poaceae; genus Avena; species Avena insularis. Next base: position 426,145,477 of record CM042686.1, on the reverse strand, counting down.
CTCCAAAATGGTGTCCGTAACTCTTAAGTGTGTCACCCTATGGTTCATGAATAATGCAGACATGATTGAGACTCCTCTCAGATCAATAATCAGAAGCGGGACCTGGATATCCATACTGACTCCTACACATTCAACGATGACTTCTGTGATCGTGAGAACCTTTAACGCTAGTAACTAAATCCCTTTGTCTCGCGATATATTACATGTCCGAGATTCGATCATTGGTATCTCCATACCTAGTTTGATCTCGTTACCGACATGCACTCTTTTCTCGTTCCCGTGATATAACATTCTAGTGATCACATCACTTGCTTGCAAGCTATCTTAATGTGATATCACCGAGACGGCCCAGAGTATATCTATCCGTCATCGGGATTGAAAAATTCCACTCTTGATCCATGAGCCTCAACATAACACCTTCGTGAATCGACCCATCTTTATAGTCACCCATTACGGGTGACGTTTGATGTTATCAAGATACTCTTCCGGTGTTAGCAATTAACATGATCTCATGGTCTAAGGATAAAGATTACTTCGTATGATGTTATAGCAATATAAACATAATGACTTTGATCGTAATGCTATACTTCGGATGAATGTTCATCACATCATTCAACTAATGTTGTGACCTTGTTATTAACAACATCCAATGTCCATGATCAGGAAACCTTGATCATCTTGTTAATCAACAAGCTAGTCTATAACAGAGGCATAACTAGGAACCCTTTTTGTTTATTAAACACACATGTATTGATGTCTCCGATTAATACAATTATAGCATGCAAAATAAACATTTATCATAAACATGGAATAAGATAATAACCACTTTATTATTGCCTCTCGGGCATATTCCCTTCACAATGAAGAATGCGCGAGGGAGGATGATGTCTACACACTTCTATTCTTGTAGATAGTTGTTGGGCCTGTAAGTGCAGAGGTTTGTAGAACAGCAGCAAGTTTCCCTTAAGTGGATTACCCAAGGTTTATCAAACTCAGGGAGGAAGTGGTCAAAGGTATCCCTCTCAAGCAATCCTGCAATCAAGATACAAGAAGTCTCTTGTGTCCCCAACACACCCAATACACTTGTCAGGTGTATAGGTGCACTAGTTCGGCAAAGAGATAGTGAAATACAAGTGGTATGGATATAAGACAACGATGCCAGAAAAGAGCTTGATGGGTAGGAAGGGACTAAAGATAATCTGAAATAAAGATGGAAGCAAGCAAAACATGTAACAGATCTAGTTGCAAATGGTGTTTCAATGCTTAGAAACAAGGCCTAGGGATCATACTTTCACTAGTGAACACTCTCATATAAATATCTTCTGCTCATGATACTACTCTGAACTACTCTCCGGTTGGACACTCTAATCCATGGTAGGGCTATAACAACACTCCTCAAAGTTCACTTTCCCCATCTAGATAACCCCACACTGTCACCTTGAGCTCTAGATGGTTCCAACAAACACCACAATTTCATAGAAACAACCAACTCCAAATATAACTCATAACAAGTATTTGCAATCTCTAGCCTAAGTGCCACCATGGTGTGCACGCTGTCACTTCCACACACATGGGGAGAGCCAAAGATCTATTAAAGCACTTGAGTAGCAAGATAGATCTACTTGATTACAAAGCTCATGATCACAATATGATCATGCATAGAGAGAGAGATGAACACATAGCTACCGGTAGAACCCTTAGCCTCGAGAGAGAACTAATCCCTCCTCGTCATGGGAATCAGCAACGGCGATGGAGATGGCGGTGAGATGGCTCCAAAGGGAAATTCTCCGTCCCGGCAGGGTGCCGGAACAGAGACTTTCTGTCCCCCGAATCTCCCCTTCGGTGGAGGCGGCGCTGCGGAACTTTTCGTGGATTTCTGATTGACAATTTAGGGTTTTTGCATCGGGAGGATTTTATAGGCGAAGGGGTAAGGTCGGTGGCCAGCCAGGGGGCCCACACCATGCCCTGGCGCGGCTAGGGAGACCCGTGCCCAGGGGTGGGGTGGCCACCCTGTGGCCCCCCCTTCGTCTCTTCTTTTGGCTCCATGAGTCTTTCGGGAAAATAACGACTTTGGCTTTTGTCCAGTCCAATTCTGAGAATATTCATTTTCTAACTTTCCTGGAACCAAAAACAGCAGAAAACGGGCAACTGGCACTGTGGCATCTTGTTAATAGGTTAGTCCAGGAAAGTGTATAAAAATACCCCAAAGTGTGGACAAAACATAAGAAAGTAGATATAAAACAAGCATGGAACATCAAAAATTATAGATACATTTGCAACGTATCAACATCCCCAAGCTTAACTCCTGCTCGTCCTCGAGTAGGTAAGTGATAAAAAGAAACAATAATTTCTGAGGTGACATGCACCATCACAATCAAGATCAAACCATTTGCAAGCATTGAAAGCTGGGATCAAAGTACTCTAACATAGACATGAAAGATATAGTTATAACATTAAGACCTAGCAACTATGTTTTAACATGAGGTACAAGCAAAAGATTCATGAATAACAATGCATTGAAAGACGTTTGTTTGTTTCACATATAGAAAACATAACATAGTGGCATTCAGCTTGTCCCTCATAGCATAGGACACCTTCAAAGTTCATAAGGGTAACTAGATACAAATAGTTTAAAAACAAGCAATATCAAAGTTATGCATCAATCAACAAGTCTTGGGACAATGCACATTAAACTAAGAATGGACACTGTGCTCTCTGAATAGGTGCATAAAGATAGAAGATGGAGACTCAACATAAAAGTAAAAGAAAGGCCTTCATAGAAGGAAGCAGGGATTCAAGTTTCATAAAGAGCTTCCAAAAATTATGGTACTTATTAGCTTTCAGCTCTCATTGCCCCTATCATAAGCATCTTGAAGTGATTAAGTTTAAAGTGAACAAACTATGGAGTATATGCTTAACAAAGTAGAAGTTGGAAATCTCATGTCCCTTGAATACGAGGGTCGCTCCTCATGCTACTCAAGTTTAGTTACCAGTAAGTTCTTGTCATAGTAAGTACATGTGTATCATAGAAAACCGCCAACGGGGTACCCCTTGCCCGATGATACGGAAGAATCCCCATATCAAAATGACAAGGAAAGCAGACAACGAGCATCTTAGCAATCTTCTTATTTACCATGGGAAAATGGTGCTTTTTTTCTCTTTCCTCTTTTCTCATATCTCTTTTTTTCTTTTTCTCTTTTTTTCTCAATATCTGACTCTTTTTTATAAGAAGAATGCTTCGTAGACAGCTCATTATGGTTACGCTGCAGGTTTCCACCATGACAACATGGATTAGACCATACCAGCGCTTCTCTAACACACATACATAACTCCATGGACTTACAAGCTCCCCTTTCATTTCATACCAACGACATCCATAGACAAAAGAGCATGATATTAACTAGGTACAAAATACAAGTGCAATGTTGAAAGCGTTCCCCATGACAACATGGTTCTGCTAATACCCAACATATAAGTGCAAGCATATACAACATAGACGACACAATGGTTCAAGTTTATTAGGGGCAAGAAAAGTAAAGTGTGCCATCAAGTTTGTGAGAGCTTTAATCACTAGTTTTCTCATAACAAGTTTAATTCGGAAGGTAGATAAAAACATGAATATACTTGGAATAGCAAATGCTAATAGGTAGGTATGGTGGACTATGTGGAATAACTTGGTTTTATTTGGAGTTGGATGCATGAGTGGAACTCATACTTGGTTATGGAGGCTAGCAAAAGACTGGGAGCGACCAACTAAGAGAGCAATAATGGCCATAATCATGCAAAGCGACAAAACATCATTAATTAAAGCATAAAGTGATATTACAAGTCAAAAACTAAAGGATCATAAAGGCTATGGTGACTTGGGATAGTCATAACATGATGTGAGCATGCGCCAAGTCAACCCAAATAAAGCATCAAAGGAGAATACCACAATATTATCCTTTAATATGCTAAAACAACGCATGATTCTTCCGAGGCACATTAAGCAACCTCAATTGTTTATAACATGTCATGCTAAAGAAAACATCACTAAGCATAAAGCCAAAACAATATCAAGCATGGCATGACAAAGCATAGGCCACAGCCAAAAACAAGCTCCTTTTACCACTTAAGCATGAACTTTCCTACTCTTTTCCAATCCAAACCAAACTATTTGAAAACCAATGTATGAAAGAGGGGGTCCAACAAATTTATTCAAGCAAACTAAGAAAACCAAGCAAACAAAAACCAAAAAACAAAAACAAAGACGATCTAAGAACAACACAACTATGCATGAAACAATAAAAATGAAGTGTTTGGAAGAACCTGGGATTTTTATTGATGAAGAAGGGGATGCCTTGGGCATCCACAAGCTTTGACGCTTGTACTTCTTGGATATTTCTTGGGGTGGCATCCCCAAGCTTGAGCTTTAGTCCATTCTTCATCTTATTACATCATTCTCTCCATACACCTGAAATTTTTCCTTCATACAAAACTTCACACAATCTTTATTAGCAACATCAGTGCACTCAAGATAATAAGTCTTTGGGCTCAGTTTCAACACCAATAAAACTTCCATTAAAACACAAGCTACTGTAGCACTTCCCTCAAAAAGCTCAATTCCCTAAAGAGAACCCAAAAAGGAACCAACAAGAAGCAAATGCAAATAATGGCAGAAATCTATCAAAACAGACCAACGGGTAAAAACCAATTTTTTCGAAGACCTTCTTTTGCTCAAATCGAAAAGTGTTGAACTAACGAAAGTTAGATAACAACCTAGGGCAGAAGCACAAAAATTCACGCCTCAAAACAACGTACAGAGATTTTACACGAATGTTTACGGTGAAGCACAAAAATCTGTTTTGGGACAGCAACTTTCGCAAGCATTACTTCTCTCTCATTAGAGGTTACTCTTGGCACAAAAAGAAAATAAAAAGGATAAGGAGAGGTTATTACTGAAGTAATAACTTCCAAGACTCAACTAAAACTTTTGGGTTATCTCCCAATAAGTACTTTTCTTTCACGCCTTTAAGTTAGGCTTGATAGTTTGAGAAGATGCTCACATAAGAAATATGAATTAAAGTAAAAGAGAGCATCAAGAAGCAAATTAAAAACACATTTAAGTCTAACCCACTTCCTATGCATAGGAACTTGTAAAGAAACAAGTCATGAAAGCACAAAGCAACAAGCATAGGAAAGCAAAACAAGTGCAACTTCAAGATTTTCAACATAAAGAGGGGAACTTAATATTGTTGATATTCATAAGACCATGTTTCCCTCTATCATAATAACTTTCATGAGCATCATGCATAAAATTAAAAATATAACTATCACATAAAACATTCTTATCATGAGCCACATGCATAAAAGAATTAATACTCGCCACATAAACATAGCCATTCTTATTAATTGTAGTGGGAGAAAATTCAACAAAATAGCTAACATTATTATTCTCATCACCATAATCATCAAATATAGGAGGCATATTGTAATCATAATTAATTTTCTCCTCAATAGTAGGTGGACTGAAAATATCATATTCATCATTGCAATCATCATATATTGGAGGTATAGTATCATCATAAGCAATAGAGTAGTTATCTTCCAAAGTATGTTCGTTTGTAAACATATCATCATTGGAAGGAACATGGATAGCACTAATAGTACAGCAATTATTAATATCATCATTTTCAGAATTGGTACCGAATAGGTTTTCAATATCAAAAGTAGTGTGTTTTCCCAATCATGATCACTACTATAGGTAACAGGCATAGGAACATCATCGAGTTCAGACTCATCCAAAACTATAATAGGAGCAACATGCTTAGGGGAAAATACCGTTTCCTCTCTCCTTTTACTCCTCCTTTTCTTCTTTTTCTTCTTCTCTTTAGGGGGGAGAGGCTTGAAAGGAAGCTTCTCCATCTACCCTGGTTTATCGTTAGAGACAATAGAAGAAACTTTGGAGGATTCCTCCTTTTCATTAATAATATCAAAACACATATTAGTCCTGTCATATTTTGGTAAAACCTCATCTTTTATAATATTTTGTATGTAAGTATTTGTGTGGCAATTATCAACACAAGAAAGATGACAACCATGCAGGACACTATTCATATCAAAAACACCCATATCTACCAAAGAGGTTTTTCTTGATAACTCTTCACACCCCAAAAATAATGTAAGTTCATCATGTTGATTAGGAGTGATCATGTCATCACAATACAAACTTGCAGTACTCATTTGACTAGAAGGGCTATTATTATGGTCTGAGCATTGAAAATTGAAATGACCCACTTCAAAGCAAAGTTCACAAATAAAAGGATAAAGGGCACAAACTTTTTTACCAAGATCATTTAAAGCCCTATACCACATTCTAGTTTTTTCATTCCTGTGAGTGATACAATATTCTTCTTCATTTTGATTATTCTCACAAGGTCTATGTATTCCACAAAAAATAACATGCTTATAAGAAATAGTACTTTCAGCGGTTTGAGCATGTTTATTGCTATCATTAATAACAATTTCATTTTCCATGCAAGTGTCTTTAAAAGGCTCATGATACATGTCCCATTTTCTTTAGGAGCATTAATATGAGAAGCAAAGGCTCTAAAACAATCAACAAGAATTTGAGGATTAAGACCATATTTAGCACTAAGCTCTTGAAAATTAGCAGTTTCAGCCAAAGACTTAATGCAGTCATACTCATAGTTTATACTTGGTTCTTTACCTTTGTAGTTATCCCAATCTTCGGTATTGCTTTGAATTGTTTCAAGAAGATCCCACCTAGCTTTGACCTCCTTACTTGTGAAGGATCCCTCTAAACAAATATCTAGATAGTCCTTGTAATGTCCTGAAAGCCTTCCATAGAAATTATTAATAACAATATTACTTGGGAGCTCATGAATGGGACATTTGAGCATTAGTGACTTCAGTCTCCCCCATGCTTGGGCAATACTTTCTCCATCATGTGGATGAAAATTATAAATGTAATTCCTATCTTTATGAATTTCATGAGGAGGATAAAATTTAGAGTAAAAGAGAGATTCAAATTCCTTCCACTCCAAATGATGAGGATCATCCAGTAGCTCATACCACTCCCTTGCTTTGCCCTTAAGTAAAAAAGGGAATAGATTCCTCTTAAATTGGTTCATTGAAATACATGCACACTTGAAACTCACATAATTCGTGTATAAAGACTAAATGATCACCAGGATGGACAGTTCCATCTTCAAAATAACAGTTATTCATAACACGTTCAACAATTTTTATAGGTATTTTAAAAGAGATGCTTTTAGTATGTGGATTTAAAATATCACAAGTATCATTAGAATTACCACATATGGGAGATAAAGTATCGCCAGAGCAAATTTTCTTCTTTAAAGTTGGGGAACTAAAAAGATCATTTTCATAAAAACTAACTTCCCCAAGCTTAGACGTTCCATAGCAGTAGTCACAAAGGTGTTCAAAAGATCCATACTAATAACATTGCTATTAGCATGCAAAGAAAGTTCCATGGGTTTTTTAATTTTCTTTTCAGACAATTCATGTTCTAACTTAGGAAAAATACTAAAAAGCTATCTATTTTTGTTGTTGTTTTCCATTAAGCCTAACTAGTGAAAACAAGAAACAAAAAGACAAAATTGCAGAATCTAAAGGAAATAACTTCAAGCACTCACACCGGAGGATGTGAGTACCTTTTACCTTACCTCCCCGGCAACGATGCCAGAAAATAGCTTGATGTCTACGCACTTCTATTCTTGTAGATAGTTGTTGGGCCTCCAAGTGCAGAGGTTTGTAGAACAGCAGCAAGTTTCCCTTAAGTGGATTACCTAAGGTTTATCGAACTCCGGTAGGAAGTGGTCAAAGGTATCCTCTCAAGCAATCCTGCAATCAAGATACAAGAAGTCTCTTGTGTCCCCAACACACCCAATACACTTGTCAGGTGTGTAGGTGCACTAGTTCGGCGAAGAGATAGTGAAATACAAGTGGTATGGATAAAAGACAACGGTGCCAAAAAAGAGCTTGACGGGTAGGAAGAGACTAAAGGCAATCTGAAATAAAGATGGAAGCAAGCAAACATGTAACAGATCTAGTTGCAAACGGTGTTTCTATGCTTAGAAAAAAGGCCTAGGGATCATACTTTCACTAGTGAACACTCTCATATAAATATCTTCTCTTCATGATACTACTCTGAACTACTCTCTGGTTGGACACTCTAATCCATGGTAGGGCTATAACAACACTCCTCAAAGTTTGCTTTCCCCATCTAGATAACCCCACACTGTCACCTTGAGATCTAGATGGTTCCAACAAACACCACAATTTCATAGAAACATCCAACTCCCAATATAACACATAACAAGTATTTGTAATCTCTAGCCTAAGTGCCACCATGGTATGCACGCTGTCACTTTTACACACATGGGGAGAGCCAAAGATCTATTAAACACTTGAGTAGGAAGATAGATCTACTTGATTACAAAGCTCATGATCACAATATGATCATGCATATATAGAGACATGAACACATAGCTATAGGTAGAACCCTTAGCCTCGATAGAGAACTACTCCCTCCTCAACATGGGAATCAGCAACGACGATGGAGATGGTGGTGGAGATCGATGGAGATGGCTCCGGGGGTGCCAGAACAGAGACTTTTTGTCCCCCGAATCTCCCCTTCGGTGGCGGCAGCACTGCGGAACTTTTCATGGATTTCTGATTGACAATTTAGGGTATTTGCATCAGGAGGATTTTATAGGCGAAGGGGCAAGGTCGGTGGCCGGCCAGGGGGCCCACACCATGCCCTGGTGCAGCCAGGGGGACCCGCGCCCAGGGGTGGTGTGGCCATCCTGTGGCCCCCCTTCGTCTCTCCTTCTGGCTCCGTGAGACTTTCGGGAAAATAAAAACTTTGGCTTTTGTCCGGTCCAATTCCGAGAATATTCATTTTCTGACTTTCCTGGAACCAAAAACAGCACAAAATAGGCAACTGGCATTGTGGCATCTTGTTAATAGGTTAGTCCAGGAAAGTGTATAAAAATACTCCAAAGTGTGGACAAAACATAAGAAAGTAGATATAAAACAAGCATGGAACATCAAAAATTATAGATACGTTTGCAACGTATCAACATCCCTTGTGCACCGATAGATTGAGCATCGATAGATTGAGCAATCTTGTGCCTGTTTTACTTTGAGCTTTTCTAGTGTCTCTCTAGCGTAGTGCAACACCCTTCATAGTTGCATTGCCATGTTTATCTCCATGTGTGTGTTTCTTGGGTTGTTGTATGATCAGCACTAGGACTTGTTTGCGGTGTAGTTAGGATACCATACCTAGAGCTCCACCATAAATAACCTGTGTGCCTTGTGATCATTCTCCATACCCTTAATATTCATTTCATCACATCAGTGCATAAGTCTTTGATTTCATTTGATAAAGCATCTCTATTCACTTTGGAACGGTAAGATCTACTTTCTTGTCAGTTGTGAGTGAGTTGTGAGTGTTCCACCAAGCAGATTTTGTTTTGTTCACTAACATACTAATCATGTCTTCTAGTAGTGTTGATGTGATGCAGAAAAAGGATGCAGATGATTATCCCTTCCATTACAATCCTATTGTAGCAACACATTTTCGGAAGAGGACTCAGCAGTGGGACCTAATTCGGGTTTGTTCCACTTCATCACAGAAATTAGTGGTAGACAAGCTGCTACTACCATTGATACTTGTTCTTCCATAAATTTGGTTAGTGTTGAGGTTGTTGAAAAGCTACAATTATACACATGTGCACCAACATCACCATTCATGTTAGCCACTTCTAGTCATGCACTACCAATTACTCAGATTGCATGTGTTCCGCTCACCATTTATGGTCCTAAAACATATATTTCTTGTTATGGCATTCCTAGAGCGTATAACTCCTGCCATATCATGTTGGGAACAACCTGGTGTAATAAATTCCAGGTTATGTTTGGTAGTGAGTGTTCTGATCCTACTATCTTTTGAAATGGTAAGCACACGTGGTTAGCACGTTCAAATATTAAGCAATTTCAGGAGATTAGGCGTCAAAACCTGTGTGCACCTATAACCACCAACATAAAACCACATGTTGATCCTGTCATAGAAGAACCGAGAGTGAGAGTTGATGAGACAAATGAGGTGTCTTCTAATGTAATCATCTCTACTCCTAGTGTTGTTTCTTGTGATATCCAGGTTGCTTTTGAAGAAAGGGAGCCGTCTATTTTACAACCTGTATCACTAGACTGTGCATTGTCACTTGTGGATGATGTTTTAGTACCTACTAAAACTGAGGAGATTTTTGATGACATTGGTACTAATTTGGAGCTTCAGCCAACATGTGCGACATATTGTGAGTCTATTCCTTTACTGAAGCCTCCTTGTGACTTGCCTTGCACTACTGTTTCAGCACCATGTGATAGTTTACCAAATTCGAATTTTGATCATGTGGTACTGATTACACATAAAGAAATACTTGCTCGAATACCACCTACTAATATTGTGTCTTCTATCATGCTAAATGAACCTATGAGTATGAGTTGTGTTATGGATAAGATTTCTGAAATTTCATGTCTAAATTGTAGCACCTATTCTCCTTGTTTCACTTTCAATCTAACTGGTGAATATAGCATGGATGAAAAAAAATTGTGGATCACATATGCATTACTTGTGATAGAATCGCTGAACTGAAACAAGCAGTTTTTAGCCATATATGCAATGTGTCACAAAATGTTTGCTATGGGACAATAGTTCATGTTCGAGATATTATGGAAATATATTCTGGTCTAGTTGATATATTGCAACCAACACAAGTAATTTTACCTATGTTGGATTGTTCTAATCTTGCTAGAATAGAAACCGAGTTTTCATATTCGTTGTGTTTGTCCCAAAAGTCTTTGTCTAGTTATGTTACTACTTTAGACTTCACTGATATTTGCAAATTGAGTTGCATCTTACATACTAGACAACATGATCATGTTCATACTAATACGAGTAGTGCAGTTGAAGCATGGAATGAACCAATTTGGTTTTCACATATATTGAATTGGTTTGATCTTGTTCATCACAAATTTGATCATCGATCGTCTTTGAGAAAACTGAATTTCATATTTAAAAACAAGACTATATATCTATTTTTTTCACCATGGGCATGATTCTTTGAACTTCACTTATACCTGCAATTTAAGTTGCTTGATGTATATTGGACCTATTTTTCATGTGAACAACAATAATACAACATGTTATATATACATATACTTTGTGTACACGTTGTTCTTTTTGTTTCTTCCACTTTTAGCTTACCCCAAGCCGTGGATGGCTTTTCTTGAAGAAAGGGAGGATGATGAGGATATATACAGGGATTATGATGATTTAGACTGCTTGAGCTGGAAGGAAATATTGAGTCAAATCAATGATGACTATCAGGTGAATTCATTTCCTAGTTGAACATGATGCTTTCATTTATAAGAACTTTATATTGCCTAAGTCTTTGTGCTAATGGATGATTAGGTACATGGGAGAAGAAGGCGTAGCACGGAGCGAGGAGTTGAAGCATATGGAGCATGGCGTGTTGATCAATGAAGAATGCGCGAGGGAGGAGAGGGAGGAAGCGCAAGGAGCTAGCAAGAAGAAGATCAACACATGGCAGGATCTCTGCCACCGCAGAGAAATGACGCGTTTTCCTGCCACGGCACAAAAACAGAGTCCTTTTCTGCCATATCAGGCTGCCACGACAGAGAAACAAGCCTAATTTCTGCCACGGCAGAACCCTGAGCAGAACCCAGCTTTGGGTCGGTTTGTATCCTAGTTAGGTGGGACCAAGTCGTCCCAAGCTTAGGCTGCCGCTCCCCAAACCTCTTAAATAGATGGGGCGCCACACAAGTTAGGTTTAGACCATGTTTAAACTATTTTGGAGTTGTTTCTTTCAAAGAACCTCTAGAATTACCCTGTGATCGAATTATACTACTGCAATTGAGTGTGATTTGTTGTTCCATTGGGAATTAGTAGATTGTAAACTACTGTTCATGGTTGATGTCTACGTGCGCAAGAGCGTGGTGTTGTGAATATCCCATAGGGTTTGAGAGCTGTTGCATTTACATCAGGGTTTGTGCGGGAGAGTTCATAGCTACAGGCTAGTTATCTATCCACCATCATCATCATCGACAAGTGCTTGCTGAGAAGATCAGGCCACCCCATATCAAGCGGTGTGTACAAGATAAGGATGAATCATCTAGGAACTACCTATCCCACTGGCTCGACATGAAACATTCTTGCGCAGGAGTACACGATCAAACTGCTATGGCTATCTTCATCGATGGTCTAGAAAGGGGGTCCCTGCTCTGGCATACGCTAAAGCGCACTCTGGATAAGGGCAAGCTTGACCTCAACGCAATGATTGCAAAGGCTAGCAAATTTGCCACTGCCAATGACGATGCCTGTGGGTCCTTACCTATAGTGGCTATCCCCAACCAGGCCAAGAACAACAACAACAACAACAAGTGGAAGAATTTGCTAGAAGACAAGCAAGCAGTCGACATGGTCACCATGACTTTCATTGGCAGAGGCAAAGGCGGAACGTTGTCATGGTAGGGGGCTGGTCGTGGATAGCAGCGGAGTGACTCTACGCCCGCAGTGCCCCGTCTTCCCCAGACGTACGAGGAGTACCGTTATATGACGTGTTTCGTTCATCTGGACACAAATGGTAAAGCCACTCATACCAACCGCTAGTGAAAGTTTGTCAACAACCTTAAGGAGGACCTTGAGTCCGAGCAAAGTCGGAAGAATAGACCCCGAGGAAAGGGCAGGGGAAGAAGAAGGAGGAAGAGTCCAAGGATTCGGATAATATGGATGAAGATGCGGACCCTAAACCCACCGACAAGGGCGATGGCAAGGGTAAAAATCCCTTTGAGAAGAAGGATCAAGTCTACCACACCTTCCTTGGCACTCCCACCGCCCGGGCCCAAAAAACCTCCTTGAGGATACTGATGGCTACCCTCCCCGTAGCCCCCCAGTACGTCAAGTGGTCGGAAGTTCCAGTTACTTGGAACAAAGAGGATCACCTAGAGCTCATCCCAACAGAGAACCAGTATGCCATAGTCATCAACCCCCTGATTGACGACAACAAGTTCACCAAGTGCCTCCTGGATAGTGGAAGAAACATCAACATTATGTACCTTGATACGCTGCGCAAGATGAACTTGACGGAGACCCAGCTAAGGCGGAGCAACACCATGTTCCATGTCATCGTTCCTGGCCAGCAAGCCCAGTCCCTTAGCTGCATCACCCTTCTAGTCACCTTTGGTGATGTTAACAATTATCGCCAAGAGCGCATGACCTTCGAAGTGGTGCCCTTCAAGAGCATGTATCATGTCATATTTTGAGGTGACATATTCCACTCCTTCCTTACCAGGCCATGTTTCGTCTATAACAAGCTCAAGATACCCAGACCAAATGACATCATCACCATTGTCAGAAGCTTCACCGAGACAAGGGAGTACGAGATGACTGAAGCTGAATTGGCCGAAGAGGTCCTCTATGGTGAAGAATTCAAGGATATCTAGCGCTAGGTCGACGCCTCGGAGATGCCAGCTTCGAAGAAATAGATTTCTGATTCTGAACCCGCCTTCAAGGCCGCCATCAAGACCAAGTAGGTGGAACTTGTGGAAGGAGACTCCTGCAACCACCTCCATTGGCACAGACCTGGATCCCAAATAGGAAAGCGCGCTCCTCAAGTTCCTCCATGAGAATAGGGACATCTTCCCTGGCAACCTGCCCACATGAAGGGTGTACCTAGGGAACTCGCCGAGCATAGCTTAAACATTGATCTTAAAGCAAAACTGGTGAAACAACCTCTATGACACTTCGGTGATAAAAACAACATAGGCAAGGATCTAGCTAGGTTACTTAAGGCTAGTTTTATCCAAGAAGTTATTCACACCCAGTGGGTGGCCAATCATGTACTTGTCCCCAAAAATGGAACCAAAGAATTAAGAATGTGCGTTGATTACACCATCTTGAATAAATCATGCCCAAAGGATCAGTTTGCTTTGCCTCGCATTGACCAAGTCATTGAATTTACAACTGGCTCAGAACTTCTGTGTTTTCTAGATGCATACTCAGGATACCACCAAATCAAGATGCGAAAGTCAGACCAATTGGCCACTTCATTCATCACACCTTATGGCATGTACTGCTATGTCATGATGCCCTTTGGGATGAAAAACGGTGGTGATACGTACCAGTGGACGATGCAACATTGCCTACATGACCAAATAGGTCGCAACGTACACGCTTATATGGAAGACATCACGGTGATGTCAAAGAAATCAAATGATCTTGTCGTTGACTTGCAGGAAACCTTCGACAACCTTCAAAAGTACAACATGATGCTCAAACCCCAAGAAGTGTGTCTTCGGGGTCCCAGTCAGCAAATTCTTGAGCTTCATGGTTTCACATAGCGGAATCAGGGTCAACCCGGAGAAGATCAAGGCCATCCTCAACATCAAACGGCCGACATGCTTGAGGGACATCTAGCGGATCACAGGCTGTGTTGCAGCAGTAAGCCGGTTCATCAGCTGACTTGGAGAGAAGGTAATTCTGCTCTACAAGTTGCTCAAAAAGGAAGACAAATTCGTATGGAAGGACGAGGCAGATGCAACACTTCAGGAGTTGAAGAGAATACTCTCCTCCGTTCCAAAACTTGCAGCACGAGAGTCAATGGAGCCAATTTTAGTATACATGGAGGCAACCAACCAGGTTATCAACATCGTCGTCGTGGTGGAGACGACACCTTGTGGGTTTACACATTTGCTAGTTGCAGTGGATAAATTCACTAAACTGATTGAAGCTAAACCCATTAGAAAGCTCGATGGGGAAACAACCCTAAAGTTTGTCCGGGATCTAGTGGTGAGATTTGGTCTCTGATGGTTCTAAAAATAGCCATCTTTTCCTGTGTTTAAACATTATTTTTAGTCAAGCAATTGACAAGAATCTCTCTAGCCTTGCCACTAATGACTAATTATTGCAAAGATATGCAAACCATTTCTTTGAATTATGTTGTGCAGGAAATCACGCTTTTTAATGCGAAATCAGGAGTCATAAATGAAGATTTTGAGGAAGTTCACATGACCAAGTAATCCTAGAGCAATTACCTGGCTTTAGCAGCCGTAACAACCACTGTTATGGGTAGGGGCCGCCTGTACGGTCCGCGTGTACCATGTGGTGGCAGCTTTGTCTCGTCAAACCCTACAACTTTCATGAAGACACCTATATATTTCAAGGTCCTAGCCGCCACGCAGGGGGCACCATTCTCAGATTGCATCACAACAACACCAAAGGAGATCAACACCATAGTTCATCCCCTCCATCTTCCATCCTCTCCATTATCCATAGCTATTACTTTGTACTTGAGATCTCCATGTGATTTGGTGACCATTGTAAGAATATTTGATTTCAATCTAAGTATGTTTCACAATGTTTTCTATACTTGATCTTATTTTTATGAGTGAGTGGTCCTCACGGGATGCGGGTTGGGGAGAAACCTAGCAGCAATTATGTGCATCTAATCTATGGGAGTATTGTCTATTGTTTGAATAAGGGATTTGTATCTTTTGTTTCTTTATCTCTTGCCTCAATCATTGGACTTGTAGGTAACCAAGACCCCCGAGATCGATAAAGGCTTAAGGTGAGATACTTGGCTAGCGGCGATCTCATAGGAAACCCATTGACAAAAAGGGTTGTACGGTCTTCGCTTAGCGACCCATTCGGGATCAAAAACAACATCTCTTCTTAAGGCTTTGATATGTGTTTTCACTTAATAACTTTCCATATCCCGGTGCTTCGTGGTGCATTCGGTTGGATCAAAATATTATTGCTATGCCGGTGGATCGTAGGGGCTTTAGTATGTTAGGATGTGCTGCCCACAAAAGATTATCTCTATTAAAACGTTACACATGAATGTGCCTATTATTATCTTTTATCCCATATGTTGTGCAGCTGCAGATGGATCTTCAACCCTGGCCTATCTCCATCCATTGAATTAACCAACAGTATAAAGTAAACTAGATTGGTCTGTTAAATGAAGGTAACATGGAAAAACAAAGTCTTATAGATGTGTCCTTTTTAATTCCTTTTAACATTGTTTCCCAAGGTTCGATTAAACCTAGGTCTACTAAGGAAAAGGACTATTATACTACATATGTGCATCCGGATCGAAGGTATCAGTCTCCCGAACAGCATCATCACCGACAATGGCAGAAATTTATCACTTGGAGAAGTCGAGGCTTACTGTCTCGATAAGGGTATCTTCCTTGACTTAGCATTTGTGGCACACCCATAGTCTAACAGTCAAGTTGAAAGGGCCAATGGATTAATTCTGCAAGGAATCAAGCCACGCTTGGAGGCACCACTACATAGAGCAACTGGAGCCTAGGTAGAGGAGTTACCATCTGTCTTGTGGAGTTTGCGAACAACACCCAGCAGATCTACCGGCTTGACCCCTTTTTCATGGTTTATCGAGCCGAAGCAGTCCTACCATCCGACATCCTCCATGATGCACCAAGAGTCACCACCTATAACAAAGATGATGCTGAAGAATCTAGACGCTTATCTGTGGACCTACTCGAGGAAGAACACGTCTTGGCATGCCAGAGATCCACCATCTACCAACAGAAGCTACACAACTACCATAGTCGACTCATTAGGCATTGCTCGTTTAAAGAGGGGTATATGGTGCTTCGCCTTAAGCAGAAAAGTCACACAAATTATCCCTGCCTTGGGAAGGATCGTTTGGCATAAGCAAAGCGCTGCTCAATGGTTCCTATTACCTCGTTGATATTCGCGAGTTGAAAGATAGGCTAGGAAAAGATCATAAGTGTAAGCGATGTGACCTCGATGATGATTATCTGGAGACTGATCAGCCATGGAACATAGCACAACTACGTACTTTTTACACGGAGCATATTTTATATTATGTAATAAGTATCTTATATGATCAATGAAATAAAGCATTTGGTTCACTCATATATCCTAAGTCTTTTACCTCATTTAGTGTTCATCTTTAGGTTATATATACCCTTTATGCGCAAGTTTGCATTAGCACTTGCGAAAATTCCTCCTATAGGTGTTAGCTTAAGTTTTTTGGTCTACATGTTTTCTGTTGTTTTTATGTGGATTTCGGAGTAGTGACTTTTCAGCACTCAAAGCGTGCAATTTTGATCTTAGGTTCTTGACGGTGCTATTAAGCATCGTCACCTAATAACATAGTTCTGTGTTGCGAGTCTTCCGCCTCATGAAAAGCCAAGCATAAGAACCAGAATAATGGATAAGCCAGCACTTGCTTAAAAATAATTACATGTCGGACATAGATAAGTAGCAAGAGTCTTGTAGCCAAGTTTTTGGCCTTTCTTCTAGATTGTTTTTTGTATACATACAAACATTGCAGAGACACATTTAATACAACAAAGTGTTTTATGGCTCTGCTGCCGGTGACTTTGATGTTGCGTCATTAGTTATAGAAGAAGTATCCTGGGACAAGTCATCAAGATTGGAGATGGTCCCAAAGGGGGGACTTGATGTCGATTGATCATCATCCATCTCCTCTCCAGGCACGAAGACATCAGTCTCGATGAGTTTGGAAACCCGGGTATCGTAGCCGGCGAGAGAACTCCAGATAGCAGTGTTATCCACCTTTATTGCCCTCGTCATCGATCTCAGGCATACCAGAGGTCACCAAACCTATGTCAACTTCGTCATAGTGTGCTTTCACCAAGTACATGGACATCCTAGCGCCAGACCTAATGGCTGATGCTTTCCAGCACTTCACCTTCTCAGGAGCTCGATAGAGAATTTCTGAGTACTTGGCGATAGAATCTACCGGCTTGATGTTGATGTCCAAGGACTGGGCTATCTCCTTGGCTTGGGTCGTGGCAGTGATGATTAAGTTGATGGCAATAACCATGCATTCCTTTGAATGTGAAGCATCATCACCCATATTGGTTAAACCAAGAGGGGCTATATTTTCGTGAGAGGCAAAGGTCAAGGGTATTGCAATAGTGTAAAAATAACCGATGGCTCTGAAATATAGCCATTTACGTCCACATTTAAATTGGATATTATTCATATTTTATGAAACATCTCTCTAAATCCTACCACTAATGCCTAATGATCAAAGGGGTATGCAATCCTTTCTTTCTATTTTTACCTGCGCGGATAATGACGTTTGATGATGGGAATCACTACATTAAAGTCAAAAATACGAGATTTCCAACAACCAGAAGAAACCAGGAGTCGTGGGTCGGAGGCAGACGCTTTAACGACCAACTATACGACTGGAATAAAATTCCGATTGTATAGTTGCCATCGACACCGCTAGGTCAAATAGAACAACTTTCGTGAAGGGACCCCTATATAAAGAGGCCTCGGGCGACGAGAAAAGAGCGCTCCAAGAAACCATCAGCCACCCCTAGATCTCCATCCACAACACCGAAGAGCCGCCGGAGGAATAGACTTAGATCTAATCTCTCCACCACCATAGCCATATTCCACCACTTGTAATAGTAGATCTCTTCTTTGATTGGCGTCATTGTAAGACTATTACTATCAATCTCATGATTTCCACTACAATGTTTATGATCTTTGATCTCATTTCTATGTGTGAGTAATTCTCCTTGGGCTAAGGGCTTCGGCCTAGCCATGTAGCTTTTGTGCATGTTATTTATCATATATGGGATCATGTATTAGTTTGTATGACATGATGATTATTGTATCCTCTCTTGCCTCAATCTAAGAACTTGTCAGGTACCCAAGACCCCGAGGATTGAGCCAGGTATAGGGAGTATGAGTAATGACTAATCTGTAGGTTGGGAACCTCAGTGATAGAAGGGGTAGTACGGTTGTATGTGTGGGATTTACTTGGGATCAATGGTGATGTCATTATGCATATCATTAGTTCTCTTTCTTCTATGGATGAGACTAGTAGGTTATTGCTATAAGCGGTTGCGGAGGAAATAGAAATTATGGATGCACTGCCCACATATAACTTATCTTTCTCTAACAATTACATGCATACTTTATTTTTATCTTTTATTCCCATCAGATGTTTTGCACAGCTACCGATGAAACCAAATGCCCTAGGCCCCCTCTCTCTCCATCATCGGTAACAAAAAAAGACGCAAACTCTTGGTCCGGTAAAAACACAAAAGGAATTCTAAAACCCCCGAAGGTCCGTTAAAGTAACTTCACTACGCTTCTGCTTCCTTAGGATTCAATAAACCTAGGTCTACTAGGGAAAAAGAGCTATACTACATCCATAATCCAAATCGAATGTATCAACCCTTTTTCTGGCGCCGTTGCCAGGGAAGCAATAGCTACCCTGGTGAGGTTAGTAGGAACCTTGCTAGTTTTAATTCTTGTTTTTTAGTTTGCTTTCAGTCTTTATTTGAAAAAACAAAAAAATTAGTTAGTCTTTAAATTCTTGTTTTTATTATTATCATAAGTCTCTATTTAAGAAAACCCAAAAACATAGGAAATATGGTTGCAAAGAAGCTTGGGGAGTTTGCAACTCCCAATATTGATTATTTGCGTACTCCTATTACTCAGCCAGCAATTGCTGCTGATGACTATGAAATTAAGCCCCATTATTTAAGTTTGGTTCAACATAATAAATTTGGAGGCTCTATTGTTGAGGACGCAGGTATGCACTTGAATACTTTCACTGAAATATGTGATATGATGCGCATAAAAGATGTTGACCCTGATGCGGTCAAATTGCGCTTATTTCCTTTCTCTCTTAGAGGAAGAGCAAAAGAATGGTTGCTAGCTTTGACTAAAAATACTATTACATCATGGGTGGAATGTACTTATTTATTTATGACTAAATTTTTCTCACCTGCAAAGACTATGCAACTAAGATCTAATATTACTGGTTTTAGACAGGAAGAGCGTGAACCACTAGCGCTTGCATGGGAGAGGATGAAAGAATGCTTAAGAAACTGTCCCAGCCATGGGATGGAAGATTGGTTAATCCTTCATTTATTTTATAATGCTCTTAATCATGTGTCTAAGTGTATGCTTGATACTGTAGCTGGAGGAATATTTATGGGTAAACATATTACCGAAGCAAAGCAGTTGCTAGACAATATGCAAGACAATCATACCCAATGGCATCTAGAAAGATCAAACACGAAGAAGGTGAACTTCGTCTCACCACAAGAAAATGAAGAACTCAATGTTAAGATGGATGATCTCATATTAGCCATAAAAGGTAAGGAAACCCAGGTAAGAGCTATCCCAGAAACTAATATTGAAGAAATAGACTTCATAGCTCGTAATGATTATAACGCTGCTTGGAAGAAAAATTATAATCCTAATTTTCAAAAACACTATTCTAATCCTACAGGTAACTCTAATAATAATATGGGACCAAGTAATGGTAGTCTCCAAGAAACACTTAAATCTTTCATAGACTCACAAAATGAGCAAAACAATATTCTTGTTAAAATAACAGAGAACCATGATGCTATGCTTGGTAAATTATCTAACCAAGCTGTAAGTTTGAGGAATGATTTGCAGGCCCTCCAAAAAAAGGACGAGGATTGTTGAGGCACAACTAGGTAAGATAAACGAAAGTCAAACTCTCATTCTAGCTAAATTTGCAGGCAAAGCTGAGCCCAATCCTGTTGAAGACCTCAAAATGATGAGAATCCAAAGGGAGGAGCTTGAAGAACTTGATTATAGTAATGCTCCCTCACCAAGTTACACCGTTGAAGATCTTGTAAAAAGGATCAACATTAAGATTCCGGTGAGTGAAGGAAATGATGAAGCCATGTATCAACACTTCATTAATCATGTAGCAATAAAGGTACGTGAGCTTAAAGAAGAATACAAGAAAATTGCTGAAAAATTACCTGGACTTGATGATATATTTGAGCCTACTATTAAGATTAAAATTGGGACCAATGAGATAGCTGCACTTTGTGATCTAGGTGCAAGCATTTCAACAATTCCAAAGAGTCTTTTTAATAAGTTAAATCTTGGCTCTCTTGAAATCACCGAGTTAAAACTACATCTTGCAGATTCTACCTACAAACAAGTTGTAGGAATTAAGGAGAATACTTTGGTTTACATTAAAGGTTGTCCTGCTCTTATTGATTTCGTTATTGTTGACATGCCTGAAGATGCTACTGCTCCTATTATATTAGGCCATCCTTTCTTAAGAACTATTAAGGCTTTGATTAATCTCCATGAAGGGAACGTGAAGCTTCAATTGCCTTCACAAGATCCTTTTGTTATTCATTTCCCTAGGAAGAAGAAAGCCAAGCATGATGAAAAGGAGGTCATCACTTTGAAGGCCACCTATTTTGGAGTGGGTGTTCCACTCATCTGGCCTAAGTGAGCAACATCAAGGTCAAGCTATTGACCATAAAAAGCGTTGCATGGGAGGCACCCCATGTGAAATAAAGGTTTGAGTAAAGTTTTTAAGTTCTAGTTTAAGTTTATGTTTAATAAACAGTGCTAGAAAACTCCAGTTGAGGAGAAGAAGTTTGGTAGTACATCCTGTTATATACATGCGGTTGTTGGTCGATAATTTTAACTGTCAACTTTCTGTCAAAACAAGGTATTTTGCTAAGTTTTAGTACAAGAAGTAATTCTCGAAGAAACGGAAATTTTTTGATGGGTACAGAGAGTTTAACAACCAACTATACGACGGGAATAAAAATTCCGACCGTATAGTTCCAGTCGTATAGATACTTGTGCCATCGACAATTTTTCTTTCAAAAGTACTGATGGTTTAACAACCAACTATACGGTGAGAATAAAAATTCCGGCCGTATAGCTCTGGTCGTATCCATATCGATGCTTTCGTACAAATTCTTTCGCAAGTATAGACGGTTTGACGACCAACTATACGGCCGGAACAAATTGTTTCGGCCGTATAGTTTCGTCCGTATAGCTGCGCCGCTAGGTGGAAACCCTAAAAATTTTACAGCGGGCCAACTATACGGTGGGAACACAATGTTCCGGCCATATAGTTCCGCCCCTATAGTTGCATTCGACCACAAAAACACCATGGGAGGTACTTCCAACCCCAAAACTTCAATCCTTTTTCTTTCTTCTACCTCCAAACTCTCTCAAAACCTCAAGAGATCTTCATCTCTACTCAATTTCGTTCGTTTTCCTCGCACACAACTGATCTACGGTATGTTTCTCCTTCGATCCTCCAATTACTTTTTGTAAATTCATCTTCGATCTATTGTCATTATTAATCTAGGGTAAGACCTACTATGAACTAACTGCCATGATTCTTTTTCATAGATTATTATTTTGAGGGGATTCTTTAGTGTGCTATAATGAGGAATATGTTATTCCTATTATTGTGGATCAAAAAGTTTTACTTTTCCCTATTATTTTTAGATGATGAACACGAGGAGCCAAACTTGTGCTCGTGCCGCTGCTACCGCTTCTCGGGCTGTCACTCAAGAATGCATGGGGATATGGTTCAGGAATGAGCTCCAACGTGATCGCTTCGACAGGATAAAGAACAGAGAGGTGAAGGCAACCAAGTGGGATTGCCCCATTATATTGAACCAACTCAGTATTTCCAATGACCTCCATTTACTCTGCAATAGGGTTGGCTTGCAAAACTTTGTGTTCAATGATGTTCCTACCTATCGCAGGTTAACCATTGAATTCCTAAGCTCCTTGCAAAGCACCATTAAATTATGGCATGGAGAGGACCGGATTTCTTTCCAGCTCATGAACAACAACTACACTTTAACACTAGGTGAATGGTGCGCATGTTTTAATTTGCCAAACAATAATGATAATGATTTGTGTGCATCCTATACTAGATTAGACCCTTCCCCTGAACAATATTACAATAGAATGAGCTTCACTTCTAGAGTGAGCAAGGGGAAGAATATTCAACATCCTGCAATTCGCTACTTGTTCTATGTTATTGCTAACACCTTGCAGGCACGTAATGAGTTGACAAGACTCAATGAGGAGGACATCTTAGTTCTCGCAAAGGCTGCTTTCAACAATTGTAACTTGTCGGTCAACTTGGGTGCAATCCTTGTGTGCTACCTGGTGCACCAATCCTCCCAAAGCCAAGGACCAATCACAGGTCGAGGCGTCAACACCATGCTTGCCAATGCCCTAGGCATCGACCTATGTGAGTAACAACCTATGCTAGGTGAGCGACGTGTCAGTTTCTCTACTTTAAAAGCTTGTGGAATGCTCACTAGGAGAGGTGGTGTTTATTACCTACATATTGCTAGAGCTGGGCGTATATACCCCGCTCCTTTGCCTAATGGTCTTTTCTCTATCGAGGAAGGACGTTTTCTATATGACTTGCAAGTTGAGCAACACCAACCCGAGGAGATGATTCCGGGCGAGGATGAGGACCAAGAAGAGGGGCAAGAAGTTTCTTATCAAGAGGAGCAGCCATTAACCCGGTTCACTGCATACCAAGACTTCCAAGAACTTGGAGGGACTGTGGAGAGGATGCATAGCCTCTCTTTGAACCTCCAAGAATCCACTAGTAATTTATCAACTCAATTTGCAAACTGGAGTTCCGACTTTTTCCCGCCACCACAATGATTTAAAGGGCTTGTAAAAGCCTAAGCTTCATTTACCTTTATTTGGCGTTTATTTTCTTTTATTTATTTCGAGGTTATGTTTTTAACTTGAGTTTATAAGCACTCGTGTTGGTTTCCCCAACAGTTTATCTTTATTGATTTATATTTGCTTTTGAGATTTTTTAGCCGAGCTTTGCCACCAATTTTCTATTCTTTAATTCCCTCTCTTAAAAATAGATTTCTCCATTTATCTTTATTTTCCCTCTTTCTTTTCTTTCCGCCTCGAGGTTCTCATGTAATTGCAGGAAGACTGATTGACTTCGAGTTTCCAAGAAACGAATCAAAAAGGAAGAGAGAAGTGGAACCAAACATGAGAGGTATGCCTTATGACTCCCCACTTTTGAAGTTTGAGAAACCCATGCTAGTTAGTAGTAAATGTTGAGATATTATATTAGTGGAGTGAGTCTTTGTATTGTAGTAAAATTTTGTTTGCATGCGTATTTAATTGGGTACGTTTTGTTCCAGCTCTTGTAGTTAACCCAGTCTTGCCTAAAATTTGCTAAACAATTGTAATAAGAAAAAGTCTCACAATTGAAGGCTTGGGTGTTGTAGTGTTTAGTCTTGAAGGATTATTTCTAGAGACACTCAACACCGCGGAATATAATGATTGACTTGATAGCTCTCTTTAAAAAGAATTGTTCGATTGAATTAATGTTTAGCGGTTTTTCTAAGCATGCCACAGTTTGACTTGTGAATTATAAGAATGATATAGCTTTACGCGTGTCAAACTTCATGGGATGCCAACAACTCTGCTAGCCTACGAACGATATTCATGGAGGAAACTCCTAGATTTCGGTTATGAGTTGATTAAACATATGTAGCAGCAATGCTATAATAGGTAAGATTCTTGGCACTCACGGATAGTTGTGTTCATGATGGAATCACTCCTCTGGCTGTTATGAGAAATCATTGTACAAAAGGAACAAAAATCATGGTAATGCCACGAGCGTCCATCATAGCTCGATAAACTAAAACAAAATCTTTGGCATGCTCTCAATTACTTAAGAACTAAAATTCTTGAAGGATAAGGAATAGAAAAGTAGTGCTTGAAAAGTCTTGATTTATTGATGTGGGAGAATTGAGATACTCTAGTATATATGCTTTTCACGACAACTCTCGCACTTTCAATTTTACATGATTATACTATATTGTTCAAAGGCAAGCATGTGAAATGAAATAAAGTTTACTCATTTGAATCATCCATGTTAACAATAGTTTTGCTGCGCTATAAGGATGCATGAAACCCGTATGATATGCTTGCCATTACTCTATCTATGTTGAAGTTTTTCAGATTTATAAAGTGGAGGAAACATGAGACTATCAATCATGAGTAAGATCATCATCTCGTTATTTCAGTTTAAATGTTGAGTTCCTTTTTGGTTTTGGTTTTCTTGCTCGAGGAGGATCAAGTTTAAGCTTGGGGAGATTGATGGCTCTAAAATATAGCCATCTACGTCCACATTTAAACTGGATATTATTCATATTTTTGATGAAATATCTCTCTAAACTCTGCCACTAATGCTTAATGATCAAAGGGGTATGAATCCTTTCTTTCTATTTTTTCATGCATAGATAATGACATTTGATGATGGGAATCACTACATTAATGTCAAAGGTACGAGATTGCCAACAACCAGAAGAAACCAAGACTCGTGGGTCAGAGGCAGACGCTTTAATGACCAACTATATGATCGGAATAGATATCCGGCCGTATAGTTGCCATCGACACCGCTAGGTCAAACAGAACTTTTGTGAAGGGATCCCTATATAAAGAGGCCTCGGGCGATGAGACAAGAGCGATCCGAGAAACCATCAGCCACCCCTAGATCTCCATCCACAACATCGAAGAGCCGCCGGAGGAATAGACTTAGATCTAATCTCTCCACCACCATAGCCATATTCCACCACTTGTAATAGTAGATCTCTTCTTCGATTGGCGACATTGTAAGACTATTGCTATCAATCTCATGATTTCCACTATAATGTTTATGATCTTTGATCTCATTTCTATGTGTGAGTAATTCTCCTTGGGCTAAGGGCTTCGGCCTTGCCATGTAGCTTTTGTGCATGTTATTTATCATATATGGGATCATGTATTAGTTTGTATGACATGATGATTATTGTATCCTATCTTGCCTCAATCTAAGGACTTGTCAGGTACCCAAGAACTCGAGGATTGAGCCAGGTATAGGGAGTATGAGTAATGACTAATCTGCAGGTTGGGAATCCCAGTGACAGAAGGGGTAGTACAGCTGTATGTGCAGGATTTACTTGGGATCAACGGTGACGTCACTATGCATATCATTAGTTCTCTTTCTTCTATGGATGAGACTAGTAGGTTATTGCTATAAGAGGTTGTGGAGGAAATAGCAATTATGGATGCACTGCCCACATATAACTTATCTTGCTCGAACAATTACATGCATACTTTATTTTTATCTTTTATTCCCATCAGATGTTTTGCACAGCTACTGGTGAAACCAAACACCCTAGGCCCTCTCTCTCCATCATCGACAACAACAAAAAGACGCAAACTCTTGGTCTGGTAAAAACACAAAAGGAATTCTAAAACTCCCGAAGGTCCATTAAAGTAACTTCACTACGCTTCTGCTTCCCGAGGATTCGATAAACCTAGGTCTACTAGGGGAAAAGAGCTATACTAGATCTGTAATCCGGATCGAAGGTATCAATAACTGACTTACAGAATTTGAGAAAGACGGAAGAAAGTTGCCGAAGATGCTGGTCTCGACTTGTTGGCAGGTCTCCACCAAGATGCCATGCTCCTTCTGAAGTTTCTTGTATGCTTCAAGGATCAGAGAATTCTGTTGTGCAACAGCTTGGTTTTGTTCCTTGAGCTATTCAATCTCCTTCTTCAGGCGCTCAATCTTGGTGTTAGCAGATTATTGCATGGCCTTCATCGCATCCTCACGTGACTTGACATCAACAGCTAGGTCTTTCTTTATGATCTTGTTCTCATCATCCAGTTCCTGGATTTCCTTGGATTGTTCAACAATGCTTTTGGAATTAGCAACAACTTTTGCAAGTCAGAACAGTAACCAGTATGAGTAGTCGGAAGAAATAGCTACAAATAATGGATCAAGGAGATGTCGGAAGAGAACATACGCTTGTTGTTTTTGATCTGTTCCTTTAGAAAGGTTGTTTTACCCTTTTCAAGATCCAGCTCCTCTTGCAGCTTGGCAAACCTCTCATTGGCAGCCTTCCTCCGATTATTGTCATTCTGCACAAGGAACATGCTTAGCTTTCTTTAGAGCATGTAGCCGGAACTTTGCTGTTTCACCTAGATCCCCGGGGGCTACAGTATCAGATTTTAACCTATGTATGCTTTCTCTTATAGCATCTAGCTGGAATTATTCATTCTACCTAGAAACTCGGAGGCTACACTATCAAGTTCTACACTTAGTTCCTTTTGGAGCACTCAGGCCAATAACTAGTGGTTTTCTGCCAAAGATCTCGAGGGCTACAGTGGAGTATATTGTAAAGTGAAATGAAAAGATCAAAGACTCACGATGCAAATGACCCTAAGGTTGTTTGCTGTGGTGGCATATGTGTCATGGAAGGTCCTGGCATTGTTATAAATAACATATGCTTGCCGGGTGAGATCGTCAAAAATCAGTGTCGGAGGAGTCAGAGGCATAGTTGGTGCACCAGCCAAGGGCACGAATGAAGCTCTAGCCGTCTTCTGTGCTACCATAGCAGTTGATGGTGTAGAAGTTCCCAGCTTGTTCGTTGTTGCTATTACATCTGCTCCCTCTGCCAATTGCTTCCCTTCTTTGATGGCATCCATAGCTAGAGTTTCAGCCATTTGGGAGGAAGTGCTCTCTCGCATTGCCTAGCCACTAGGAACGATGTCCATGCCAGCTGAACCTGAGACATCTTGGGTAGGATTGATTTTTGTCTCCTTGACGGATGTCTCATGTGTAGTAGGGGACAAGGGTCCAATGGAGCCTGATGCTGGCTTGGCGGCAGGAATCAGGGGAGCAACAGCAGGGGAAGACTTGGTCAACATATCACGAATATTCTTTGAACCTCCGACATCTTTGGAGGTGTGCTTCAGACTAACACCAGATCTCTTCCTGAGACGTATAAAGTATAAGCACAGGAATTGAGTGGGTGCAAAATAAAAGTCGGAGAAGGAAAGTACTTACAACATGGTAGGTGCCTTGGCTCTGCCTCTAGGACATCACTGGATTTCTTGGAAACTCCACTGTTTGATTTCTTCTTCTTTCCCTCGGCAGCAGCGTCAGAGGTGGAGCTCTTCCGCTTTTGTGTTGCCAAAGCTAGCTGATCCTTGGAGGTTTCCTCATCAGACAGGACCTGTACATCCTTCACCTTCGGATCATAGACCTGGGCGGCCATGTATTCCTCGGCCAGGGTCGCTAGCTGATGAGATTGAAACATGTTAGATGATTGACACTTTCAAGACGGAGAACTTAGAGTATATACAACAACAATGAAGGAAGCATAGTTACCTCTGGGCATTTGCCACACTTGAACATGTCGTAGGTGATGACAAAGCCGCGCTTCTTGTCCTTCACCTTTACCATGTCCTTAAGACGGAACTTGATAGAATCCTTGGAGAAGTTATCCTCAGAAATCCTCATGGGATCTTTCCTATCCTTAGAATATTAATGCATAAGCTTGGTGAGGTACTGTAGAGATTGGATCCGCCTTTCGAACTAGCACGTGGCTAGGTCCAAGCCAGTCAATCCTCTGTCTATCAGCCACTCTATTTGCCTAATAACGCAGGAGGATTTTGCGTTAGAGGGAAGAATGGTGGGGGACCTCCAGGTGGTGGCCTCGGTGGCAACTCCATCAACAAACTCGGGGTATGTTTCTTGACGGTTGGCTAGAGGGATGTCTGGTCCATAGAAGTATGACCGTTGCCAGTTCTTGCAAGACTCGTGGCCAATGAAGTAGGGGAATCTCTGGTTAGGAAGGATCTTAAAGCTAATGGTTATGCAGTTCCAAAGTTCATCAATGGAATCTCCAGACTCTCTCTTCATGGTGAAGAAGTATATGAACAGATCTAACCAAGGCCTAATCCCTACGTATCCTTCGCACAAAGCTACAAAATTGCTAAGTACCAGGATGCTATTGGGAGATACATTGTGAGGGAGAACTCGGAAGTGATTCAAGACCTAGAGGAAGAAGTCGGAGACTGGGAAAATACCACGTACCAGCTGCGTTTTGAGGTAGACCTTTTCTTCATCTTGGGGAGAAGGGATGACCTCCCCGGCCGGTGTTGCCCGCCAGACCAGCCCCTCCGTTGAGGTAACGTAGCCCTCATTGACGAGCTCCTTTAGGTGCACCGCGAGAAGATCAAAGCCCCTCCACACTCCCTTGTGGGAGTCATCATCTTCCTCCACGGCTTCGAGCGCCGCTCGTTTCTTGTCGTCACTGGTGATTCCCACCACCGCGGTGATGGGAATGATCACCCCCTCCGAAGGAATAGCGACACCCTTGGATGGCTCCTTCGGTGCCTCAGGAACCGCCATCGTTGATGGGATGTTGCTGCTGCTCGCCATTGGAGTGGATTGGAAGATAGGGGAGGAAGAATCTATCGGTTATGGTTTTCTTTCGCTGGGAGCTCTAAGGGTCGTGCGGCGAGAGGAAGAAGACGATGCGGGGGAGAATGCAGGTAAAAGATTTTTCTGGGGCCGCAATAACTATTTATAACCCCTGGTGTCAAGATTCGTGCGCATGAGATCTAACAGTCACACCATTGACAACGTGTGTGCGAACATGCACGATAATTTCGACATGTCCCCCGTTTGTTGCTTAACGTTTCAGATTTCATGCGTGGGGAAATCGAAAATTATTACACTGCTGCCATATGTGAGTTTCGAGGAAGCGTAGGTTGTAGCCTATGTCATCCCTACTGATAGGGGCAGATGAGTAGTCATGTCTAATGATTCCAGGATAGATGGACATTATCTGACTATGGAAGGAAAGACTCAAGACCTGAAGATTCTCCTCCTTACATATTGAAGACGGAGAAGATTGCAGGGTTCTTTGGGAAGACTTCGAGATATTGCTTGACGAATTGCCGACATCACCTAGATGGAGCATTCAAACTTTGAAGGGAAAGATGGCTCAAGATATCAAAGTCCTCTGAGGGCTACAATTGGGATATGCTAAATGGGTATCTCCATAGCATGTCTCTAATCCGTCTAACCCGGGTGGCCCACAGTTGGTAGCAAGGCCTATGGCCTGCTGGGCGGCCCAGTTATATAGATCCAGAAGGGACACCCATGCCGGAAGAAGGAAGGTTGTGGTGCAGTTACCGACCAACCCGGAACCTTGGAGTAGAAGACACAAAGACTAGTTAGTATTAGTGTAGGACTTTGTAACCCGTCCGGCAAGGTCCTTTTCATGTAACCCTAGGTTTTGACGCCTTTATAAGCCGGACCTGTGGGAGCCTTTAGGGCACAATTCATAACACCTTGCACAGTGAACCGATCTCTGTAACTCAGTGTATTGCCATTATAGTGATTTATAGCAGGAGCAGGCTTCTGCCACCGTTGTGGGACTCGAACCTAGGTAAGTTGTGTTACCTTGTACCCGTCAACTCACCGCCTTCCCCCACCTCTCTAAGCACGCTCTATGAGGACCCCCTCCATGGCGTACTCGTCAGCAATACCACGACAGTCATCCCAACTTGGAGGAACTCAAGGAGCTATTGCCGAAGGTGGCCAGCGCCTTTGGGGAGGGCTCGGTCGTCTCCACGTCCTTGCCCTTGGAGTCCACGACTTCCTCATCTTCCACGTCCTTGCCACTTTTGGACAATGACGACCCCATGTCACTTCAGTAGTACAAAGAACATCCATATAAGAATAGCAATAACAAAACTACTCTAAACATAAAATTGCAGAGGATTACCCGTCGAATTCGTCAAGGTCGAAAAAATCCTCCTTCTTCTGTTTCTTCAGCATAGGTTTGGGAGGCATGGTACAAAGGGGCACTGTAGGAAATGGATCAGCGACACCCTCTCCAGGGGCAGGATCCTTTGGTGTCTCCGGTGTGGAGGCATCTGAATCTTGGTTGTACCCTCGCTTGCGAGTCCCATCCTTGCTGGACTCGGGGGCTCCAAGTACCTCCATAGCAGGAATAGTCTAGTCCGACTCATCTTCCTCTCCGGCCTTAGGAGCGATCCAGCTCTTAGGTTGGGGAGGCATCAAACCTCCAACTTTCCGCTCCTACAGCAAATGAAGAGAACATCATCAGGTCTCTACTAAAATTGTCCTATGAGCAAGGAAACAGACAAAACATTATCGCCGGTATAGGATTGGTGGCGTGGAACGGCTTGGTCTTCGACTCCGCAAGGAGAGTATCATCAGTGGTGAGCTTAGTCAAGGACCTAATCTTATTTTCGAGCTCCACAGACGACATGTCTTCCGCACAAACACATGTAAGATCTGACCGACCAGAACATAGGAACATCGGGTATCCCCTTACCTGCAGCGGCTGCACACGACCCGCATCCAGGTTCGAATGAGGTCTACACTGGAGACCTCCTTGCCACAGATGAGTTGAAGATCCCTCACCCACTGGTACAAGACCTCAACCTCGTCCACTTCACCTAGCATAACCACGTTCTTCTAGGATCTTTTCCTCTTCGGATCTGCCTTTGAGTCAAAGGGAGCAATGTCGAAACTCTGCTCTCCTACCTTCTGGTCTCGTATGTAGAACCATTTTACCTCCATCCTTGGGCAGAATCGACAAAGTTGAGGCTAAAGTACTAAACATTGGGGCTCATGGGTATACCGTATCCACCAATGTCGTACACTACGGACTTCGAACCCGATTTCCTCTTCATACTAAAGAGCTTCTTGAAGAGACCGAAGTGTGGCTCGATACCGAGCCAGCACTCACACAAGGTGATGAAGCAAGGGATATGGAGAATGTAATTGGGAGTTAACTGGTGAAGTTGAATCCCATAGAAACAAATCAACCCACGAACGAAATCATGGATGGGAATAAAAAGTCCATGCAAAAGGAAAGCGAGAAACATCACCTGGAACTCGGTAGGAGGATCGGGGATTACCTCTAGCCCAGGAACCAGGCAGTCAGCCTCATTCGCTGAGATAATGTTAGCTTGGCGAAGAGGCTGCAGCTCGGGAGCCCTCAGCGTGGAGCGCCGCCATGAACCATTGGTGACGTGAGTACCGGTCCCTTTATTCTTGGGGAAGGCGGCGGCACTTGATCTAGCACCAGCGGCCTTCTTCTTCCCCATCCTTCCTCTGCAGAGAGATTGCATAAACAAACTGGGAAATGATCTGAGTATGTCCAGCGCAAGGAGATGGAGCCAAGAACAATGGTGTGGAAGCAGAGAAACAATGGCAATTATGCAAGGAGGAAGATGAGGCAAAGTACTAAAATTACTGCCGCAAACTGTTACTTAAGGAGAGCAGAGATGCAATCCGATGGCTCAAAATTTCCTCCTCTCACGCGTGGCAAGCATCAACACACACACATGGCACGGGAGGCACGAACCGTCATCGCCACTTTCCCCACTTTCGCCACTTTCCCTTCGCCGCACCATACAAGGTAAGATTTGGACCTTTGGGCCCCGCCGGAAGAGTCACCAACACCTCCGGCGCTGCGTTGTCCGATTGGGCACTGGCGATGTTGGGAACTAGGTGCGGCCCCTGTTTACCACTCTTCTTTCACTTGGCATACTGTTTGAAGTAGGCGGGGAGGATGGTGTTGATATTATCGGTAACTTGTGTCTGGACTTGTGATTGGAATTGTGTCTGGACTACCGTCACAACCTCCTTCACTATATCTTGGAGCAGCTGCGTAAACTTCTCCACTTGTTCCCTTAGGTGTTTTACCTCGGCGCTCTCGGCCTTCCTACCCTTCCGCGGTGAGGTGCCATAGTATTCGGACCATGGAATACCGCCAAAGCCGGGCACACGGCCAGCCAACTTAGGTGGCGCCTAGGGCTCAAAATTCTTCACCCGGTTCAGCGCCCTGTTAAAAGTGGTGTCCCACTTGGCGACCGGCGCCGACCCCTGGGATGAGGAGCTCCTACATTCCTCGTCCTGCGCATAAGAAACGCGTGAAGCATTTGAGAAATTGGACTTCATTGATTAATTGTGAATGCAATTAATCGACTTGCATGCAAATTATTTACATATATATTGATGAAGTCCTTCACCTTCGGAGCAAAGGGGCCGGAGGGTTCCGAGGAATATTCAGAACTCCCTTTCGGCTTGCAAAACTAGGCCCTAACAAAGTTCTTTGCCTACACTTTGGCGATATTGGCAAAGGGAGATGTCTCCCCCTTTTCACGAGCTACGGCGTCCTGCTTCTCCCATTTGGGAATCATAGCTCTATAACCGTCAGAGCCGAGATGGTGGGTACCAATATTCATCTCGTACAACTCCTTGAAGTACGGACTCTTGGCCTTGCCCGCGGCAGAGTCACATCTAGCCTTGAACACCTTGAAGTGTTCTTCCATGACCAGAGGCTCCTTCTTGACGACCTGATCATAACATAGCTTGTCCTTGTAAGTCAGCCTCTTCACCCGCACCTTCCAATTCGACAAGGCCTTGGTCATCGTCTTGAGGGTGTACTTGTTTACCGGATTCCCTTTGAGATTTTCATTATTGTATGTGTTGTCCTCATCACCCGGGTATGCGTATCTTGCGTGCAGCTTCCTGGGGAGTTGATGGTGGTAATGCTCATTCTTACGGGCCTTTAGGTTCTTGGTGTTGATCAAGACAGTGTTCCGGAGGATTGGAGAGAGCTACAGTGAGTATGACGCGACAAATTCCACCGGCTCCAAAGGCACCCCTCTAGCTCTCACGCTTATGAAGATGGACCTTTTGAGGCCGACCATGATCAGCGTATGTTCCTTCCAAGGCTTCTTCGGTTGGCTCATCGATTTCTGCGCCACTCCTCTGGTATGGGATTCCTCTGAGCTCGACTGTCCCATCAAACAGATGTCTTTGCTTTCTCTAGGCTTGATTCTTGGGAAGCCACCTTCAAGACCCCTGGAACACGGTTTTCCTGGACCCGGGATCTTTCTGTAGCTAGTGATACATTGTATTATCTTTGCACCTAACGCATGCAAAGAATCCTTGGATCACCTGCCCCACGAAGTATCCGTAACCAGGATAGTCTTGCACAGTCATGATCACCGCCGCTCTCAATTGATGTAGCCGCATCCCTGATACGTCCAAAACGTATCTACTTTCCCGAACACTTTTGCTATTGTTTCTCCTCTAAACTTGTGCGATTTGGATGCAACTAACACGGACTGACGTTGTTTTCAGCAGAATTGCATTGGTGTCTACTTTTTGTGCAGAAAATCAACTTTCAGGAAAAATCCCGGAAAATATGCCAAAAATCCTATTTCACCAGAAGACTCCCAGAGCCAGAATACGAGACGGAGGGGGCTGGGCCCAGGCCACACCACCTGGCCGCGCGGGCAAGCCCAGGCCACGCCAGGTGGTGGTCTGGCCACCCCAGGCTTCCCCTCGGTCTCCCTCTTCGCCTATAAGTTGCATTCTGACCTAAAAACTCGTGGGGGTTTGACATTTTTCCAAAATGAGTTCCGCTCTGCCGCCACCACCAGATTCCACGAAATAGCACCAGAAACTCCGTTCTGGCACCCTGCCGGGACGGGGAATTGGAGGAGATCATCGCCATCATCATCACCATCGCTTCTCCATCGACCATCCATGTTTCCCCCATCTATGAGTGAGTAATCCCCCGATGTACGCTATGGGGATGGTAGGGATTGGATGAGATCATTCATGTAATGGCATCAGATTGTTAGGGCATGGTGCCTAGTATCTTCTATTAGTGCTTTATGACTTTGTTGCGACTTGTCGTGCTTAATGCTTGTCACTAGGGCCCGAGTGCCATGATTTCAGATCTGAACATGTTAGTGATTCATTATGATAGTATTGTTTATGGTCTTATCTGCAAGTTATATACACACGTTGTTGTCCGGAACCAATGGCCCCGAAGTGACAGAAATCAGGATAACCGGAGGGAATGGCTTTGATGTGAGGATCACATGTGTTCACGGAGTGTTAATGCTTTGCTCCGGTGCTCTATTAAAAGGATCACCTTAATTGCCATTAGTTCCCTTGAGGCCCCGCTGCAAACGGGCTGGCAGGACAAAAGATGTTGTGCAAGTTCTCATTGCGAGTACGTATGACTATATATGGGACACATGCCTAGGATTATCTAGTACTTGGATGCTTTATCTTATTTATCTGTAATTTCCCTATGTTCTGATTGCCATGTGAATTGTCTTGTCCATGCAACGCCTGTCTATCCATCCTTATGCCTACTGCACTCGAATCCTACTGACGGCTATTGTTACTGCTGTCTTTACTTTACTACTGCTGCTACTTTACTATTTTTTACTACAAAACTGTTGCTACTGATAAACTGTTGTGAGCAAGATTGTTTCCAGGTGTAGCTGACTTGACAACTCAGTTGTTAAGGCTTATAAATATTCTTTGGCCCCCCTTGTGTCGAATCAATAAATTGGGTTTCACTTCCCTCGAAAATACTGCGATACAACCCCCTATACTTGTGGGTCATCAAGACTATTTTCTGGCACCGTTGTCGGGGAGCATAGCTTTATTTATCAAGGTCACTTGGATTCTCTACTATTCGCTGCTATCCATCCATCATGGGTAAGTCTCGTGATGGCAAGTTTCCTATTTTACCATCCACTACAAGAAGAGGTACGGTTCTGAACACCTCTGCTGCTCTTGATTCACCATCTGTTATAAGTAAGCTCGTTACACCACCACATACACATGCTACACACACTGCTACTACTACTGAATCTGAAACTTCTGATGCTTATGATGCTGCTTCTACTGTGCTTGATAAGAGTGGTTCATTAGGTCCTTTCCTAGATGCTACAATTGCTAGAACTATAGCTGGAAATACTGAAACTCCTAATGAAGACACTACCACACCTGTTAGTTCACCTGAGTCTAGTGAGAGTTATGATATTGAAGATTGTTATGTTGATATGACCGATGAATTTATTAAAGAATGTAAAAACACCCATGATAGGAGCGCTACTAAGAGTCTCCTTGAGAGGTGTACTATTAGACCCAAATTGTCTCCTATTGCTAAGTTTGTTTCTTCTCCCATAAACATTATAGATAAAGATTATGATTTCTCTCTCGATCTATCTTACATAGCTATTGTTGAGAAAGAACCTTTTTGTGGGACTACGAATGAAAGTGCGGTAGCACATATGAATGAACTTTCTACCATGAGTGGCTTGTTTTCTGGTGATATTAAGATGCGTACTTACTTTGTTGCTAAGATTTTCCCCTTTTCACTGAAAGGAGAAGCTAAAACTTGGTTTAGTAATTTACCTCCTGGATCTATTGATAGCCATGAGTGCTTGATTAGTACTTTCCTGCAGAAATATTTTCCTCCTAGTGCTAAACATGCTATTTTGCAGGAACTTTTTGATTTTAAACAGGGAGAAAAAGAGGTATTGCCTGAATCTTGGGCAAGGTTTTGTGCTTTGATTCATGCACAAGCTGGAAGTCCATTACCTAAGAATGAGCTTCTTGATATATTTTATAATGGACTAACTGAAGAATCTAGGACATACCTAGATAGTTGTGCTGATTGTGTTTTCAGGAATAGGACTCCTAAGGAAGCTGAGGAATTAATGGCTAAAATAAGTAAGAACTATGAAGATTGGACTCCTCCTAAACAAGCTATACCTGAAGTAATTGTACCTGAACCTACTATTCTGGTGCCTATTCCAACATCAAAGAAGAGGGGAGTTATTGAATTAAATGATGAAGTAATGAAGGAAGCTAAGAAATGTCTTAAGGAGAAGGGAATTAAAGCTGCAGATGTCAAGAATTTACCTCCTATAGAAGAATTATGTAAGCCTATTCCCTACTCATCCACTATCGAGGTACACTCTCTCCAACACTTTGATGAAGGTGACATCCCTTACTCTAAACCTCCTGATCCATGCTTAGAAGAATTTGATATCTTTATTGTTAAGCAAGATAATTTTAATAAAAGGGTGCAAAATCATCTAATGGAAAACACTAGAGCTACTGTTGAGTTGAAAGATATTGTGGAAAGAACCTCTAATGATGTTAAAATGATTGTTAAACACTTCAAAATGGTTCAAACTCAAATAGATCAACTCATTAAAGTGTAAAAAGACTTGCTTATTAATGCCGCTAAAGAAAAACATGCTTATGAAATTAGAACTAGAAGTGGTGCTGCTACCCAGGATCCTCTATATCCTGAGGGGCATCCCAAAAGAATTGAGCAGGATTCTCAACAAGCTGAAAATAGTGGCTCTACTCGTAAGAACAGGAAAAAAGAAACATAAAACTGTTGTAGAACCCTCTGAACCTACTATAGATCCTAATAGTGTATCCATCTCTGATGCTAAAACTGAAAGTGGTAATGAAGAAAATGAAGTTCCTAATGAAGAAAAAGTTGAAGAAGAACCTGAAAAACACACTAAGAATACTAAATACACTAAAGAAGATTTTATTGCTAAGAAACATGGTAGTGAAAGAGAACCTTGGGTCCAAAAACCTATGCCATTCCCTGATAAGAAACACAAGTCAAAGGAGGATGAACACTATAATAAGTTTTGTGAGTGGATGAAACCTTTATTCTTGCAAATTCCTTTGACTGATGCTATTAAATTGCCTCCTTATTCAAAGTATATGAAGGATATTGTCTCGAATAAAAGAAAGATCCCTAATGAAGAAATTTCTACTTTGCTTGCTAATTATTCCTTTAATGGTAAGGTCCCTAAGAAACTTGGAGACCTAGGGATTCCAACTATTCCTTGTTCTATTAAGAACAGTTATGTTAGAACTGCTTTGTGTGATTTGGGAGCTGGAGTTAGTGTTATGCCTTTCTCTCTCTATAAGAGGCTTCAACTAGAAAAGTTAATAACAACTGATATATCTTTGCAAATGGCTGATAAATCTACCACTATTCCTGTTGGTATATGTAACTACCTCGGTGAATTACGCTCTTAGTTACAAGCCTGGATGAGCGGAAATGGTTAAAATAGTACGGTGGGGCCAAATGCCACTCACAGGTAGACCTTTCGGCCGTCCTAACCATTTCCAAAACATCGGGACAAGAACGAGCGGCGTAATCGGCAGGCGAAGGGATCAACTACATACACAAATGAGTATGTATGGAAGCCACCATACAACAGTCCTCAGAGCCATTCCATCTAAAAGAAATAGAAATAGAAATATTGCAACGCCATACGGCAAGATCCAAATATCCTAGATAGATATAATAGTTTAGGATATCTCCTCATACATCAAACATCAGAGTATCAGGCGGAAGCGGAAAACAAGATCCGAGTATGGATAAGAAGCAAATCGGCATAAGATGCCCCATAAATAAACACATCCCGCCCACAGATCTCACGGATCCCCGTTCCCGGAATCTCTACACCGAGTGATCGTTGCCAACATCGTCCGTCTCCTCCACCCAGTATCCATCTTGTGAGTGTACCTGTTCATCTGAATCAAACAATTTATCGTGTGAGACCCTAGGGGTACTCAGCAAGACTTTATGCCTCTAAAGGGGACACAACCTGGGGTGACGCGATTGCAGCAAAAGATAATACCTAACAATTCTATAGATACTCGCTATCCATCCGCCTAACCAAAGATAGACGGATGTCCGTGAATTAATAACAACAGTTATAACGGTAATATTAACAGATCCATCCTCCTCCTCGCTTACCAACGAGGAAGCGGACGAACAACCCCCCATCCGTTGGCAGTTTTATTATCCATTCCATGAGTGTTGCACTATTTACTAGTCAGGTACTTAGTCAAATTAACAGCAGTACTTTAGTTATACTTGTCTATGATCGAGAAACTGTGCTCCAAGTCGTCCATAACCGCGGACACGGCTTTCAGAAAGTTTTACCCTGCAGGGGTGCACAAATAGCAACACACACTCGATCAACCTCGGAAAAACCAAATCAAAACCAACGAGGCATTCACGACAAAGCGATCATAGGATTCAGAAATATTTCAGGGGGCCACCCCATTAAGCTACCCGCAACAAAGTTGGCCGACTCCGAGACGGACTCAAGGTTTGTGTGGCTGTAAATATTTGGGAACCCGAAAGTGTGGACTGGGCTTGTCGTCGATAGCGAAACGTGTCACGGTCCTAAAATCTGTGTGCTCCACGCACAATCTTAAATAAAGCGAGAAAGCATGGCATAAGTACAGATGGTAATAAAGCCCCAAACTACTTGTGGCCCCAAGAAATAAGAATGAATCAAGCTCGCTCGGGGGTTCATAAGCCTCCGGATGTGGATAGCGAATATTCAAGGAACAGGAATCAAGTACTCGGGTCCTACGGGACACAAGTGAGCATGAAAAACCAAATAGCAGATATTGCTCACCGGTGCCACTTTCATTAGTTATCCCATTACTACTCAGGTTAAGTTGTTTAGGTACCTCGTTATCCATCAGACACTCACATACCCTACACATGCTGTTCTACGACCCGCATGGCTCAAACAACTCCTGTAGTAATGGCTCATGGGATGGAGGAACAAGCTTCGGTGGGGTTTAAAAGTAAAGGCTATGCAGTACTTGGGATTCAGTTTAATGCAATCACGACTCCATGATGCAAGAATAAGATAGAGGCAATAGGTACTATATGTATGCAAGCATGTGGTAGTGCTTGCCTGGCAGCTCAGTTGAAGCGAGAGAAGGATCTGGGTAGTGCTCCTGGGTTTCTTGATATATCCCCTGCTCAGCGTCTATTCGAAGAAGAACCAAACAAACAAGGGCCAACATAAATAAAATGCACAAGCATATGGATAAAATGCGACAAGGAAACAATCATGCCATGATGAATGATGCACAATTTGCATGGCAATAAAGTAGCATGGCATGGGTGAGGTGTGGAATACAAGAATAAAGCCTTTTATTGAGTTTTAGTCACATTTTATCCTCAAATAAGTTGCTGTATACTTTATATTTATATGATGCATGCTGCAAAACAGAACATGGAATGCATAAACAGAAAGGTCTCGTCGAGCTGATCATTTTAGACATATTATTTGTCAAATTTGGAGTTATAAAACAAAAGTTATTAATTAATTAAGGAAAAGGGTATTTTATTGTAATTTTGATCAACTCGAAAATTAAAGTGTTCAAAATATATTTTGAAGGGCATATATGAAATCCTCACATTTTTCTGATTTCAAAACATATATCATATGTTTAATTTGGAATTATATTTTAAAAGTTATTTAAAAACAGATTTGAATTTGAATTTAAAACAAATTTGAAAAGTTTGAATTAAAACAGAAAAACAGAAATCCTTTTCGTACTCAGACAAACCTAGCCATAGACACCGACAAGTGGGTCCAGCGCTGACTCAGCAGCAACCGGCGTGGCGGGGACTGAATCGACCTTTCTTTGCAAGCGTTTGTCTAGCCACCGAGACTGACAGGTGGGACCGGCCGATCCACGGGGCCACTCACGCGCACGGCCAGCCGGGACACGACACGTGGTGGATCCGGAGGACCGCGGGCTGAGGCTGTGGAACCTGGGGGCTTAACTGCAAAGCGGCGGAGAGGCTGACGGTGGGGCTCGGTGTACCGCGGGTTTAGCCGAAAAAGAGGCAGGGGGGTTAAGTGAAAAAGGTTCGCGGCCACTATTTCTCTTCTCGCGTCACCGACGACCGATCGGTGCCCACCGCTGGCGCGCGCTGGTTCAACCTGGTCGCGCGGCGCGGCGCGGGCGAATCAGTCGGTGGCTTAGGCTTGGTGTTAGGAGGACGGCGAGGCTAGGTATGCGCTGAGGCGCAATGACGAGAGAACGCTGCTATGCCGCGCACGGAGGGCGTTCGGTGAAACTTACGGCGAAACCTGAGCGTTGGGGAAACGGAGGTGTCGGGGAGAGGAGGCTCACCATGGCTCGGCTCGGCGGGCTCGGATCGGAGCGGGAGCGCCGGATCGTGAGGACGCAGCGATCTGGAACTAGGGTTTCGCTCGAGTGTCGATGACGTCAAGAAGGTCTGGCTCCCTCCTCGTCATGCGGCACAGTGCAGGCCAAGGCTGGTCTTTCCTCGACACCCAGCACACCGCCCGCGCCTGCTTCGAGAGGTGGTGGTTGACACACGGTGGACACCGGGGTGAGGAGGAGGTAGCGGGAGGGGAAGGGAGGTCAGGGGCTGGGAGGTCTGGGTGAAGCCAGGCAAAGGAGAGGGAGGGATAAGGGCGAGGCCAGAGGGAGGTGGTGCCGTGGGGAGTGGGTTAGGGATAAAGGTGGCTTCGGCCACTTTTTCCCTACTATCCTTCACGTGCTCGGGTCGGGGCAGGCGGGCGGCGAGGTGGTGGAGACTGCCAGGTAGGCCAGGGAGGAAGGAGATGAAGGTGGGGCTGGGGTGGCAGAGAGAGAGCTAGAGAGAGAGAGGGAGCTAGGGTAGGATGGAGAGGCTCGGGTTAGGTTTTTGGTTAGGGATAGGGCTTCGGCCTAGGGTGGTTAGGTAGCTAGGTGGGGCCTGCAAGACAGGGAGAGGAGAGAGGAAGGGGTGTTGAGCAAGGGGAGGCTCGGCATGGTTAAAGAGGAGAGGTTAGATGGGGTAGATCATGGTGGTGGTAGGGTTTAGAGATAGAAATAGAGAGAGGGGTTTTAGGGTAGGGCTTAGCTAGGTTAGAGAGAGGAGAGATGAGAGCGGGGGCTTAGGGTTTAGATACTTGCATGTATCTAGCTAGATCATACAAGAATGGGTGGAAGAGGTGTAGGGTTTTAGCAAACTCAAACAAGATCAAACAAAAAGGAGTGGAAGAGAGGGATAGAGGTGATGGATGGATATGGCCTCATAAGGAGAAAACCCATTTAAACCAAGAGAGAATCAAATGGCTAAGATGGTGGTACTCTTGCATGGCCCATGCAGAATAATAAATGCCTTGGTTAAATTCTTGTGAAAACAAAAATAATAGCATGGCATTATTCTTATGCATTCCCAAGGAGTGGAATAAAGGCCAAGCAAAAGAATTTATAGACTTGGATCCACCCTATCTCCCATGAGCTAGATTAAATACCAAAAGAAAAGAAAATACAAGCTCATGGATAATGGGATGGTGGAATTATAAAGTGGTGAAAAGAAAGGGTGGTGGAGTAGAGTAAAAGATATGCCCCCAACTCAACTTGGGCATTTAAACAATATATCAAAAACCAAATACAATATCAAGAGGCAAATACAATTTACAATGCATAAGAGAGAAGAACCAAAACAAAAAGGGTTTTATATGATGCTCAAATGCAAGATGGCATGATGACATGAGCATGATATAATTATGATGCAACAATTATATATAG
The DNA here is from genome assembly GCA_023614405.1 of Avena insularis. NCBI lineage: Eukaryota > Viridiplantae > Streptophyta > Magnoliopsida > Poales > Poaceae > Avena > Avena insularis. The sequence goes on along the minus strand of CM042686.1, from coordinate 426,103,472 downwards.
GAAGTAGCCATTATATTACTAGACCAAGTAGCATTACAATTGTTAGACAATTGGGATGCTACAACTCTCCCCCACTAAACAAGAATCTCGCCCCGAGATTCCTAGGAAAAAGAAAACAACACAAGGAGAGGCGGGTGTTCGAACGAAGGTGACCCTCACGTTCCCAAGTTGATGAACAACGGAATAACTTGCTAGACTTGCTGCGAGTCTTGCGTTTTGCTTGAGAAACAACGGTTAGAAGAGTTGAAGGATTATCGTGTGACAAGAAGGATAGGATGAACATAGCTCCGGTTTTCTCAAGAAACATGATAAAAGAATATAACCACTTGTGAAAGAAAGGGAAAGATGATGTATCATGGATAAAGAAAAACACATCATTAAGATTAAAGATTTACTGATACGAGAGAGGATGAATCTTTATCTCGCCGGAAGAAAAAGAGCTAGATTGGAGAGGTTTTGAACCACTATGACAATAGCATCGTATCTTCTCTCGGATTTGAGAAATGAAGTTCGGAAACAAAATTGCCTTCAAACAATAGAGTCCCTTGATATCAACAGAAAGATTTAGTTAGACATCGTCGGATTAGATTCTTGTTGCGCCGGTAAGACCCAAAGGATCACGCAATTGAGGTGCGCGGATATAACTTCTAGAGACGTATGTGAAGCCAGATCATGGTGGAATCCCGAGAAGCAAAGAATATGGAGGATCTGGAGTTTATTGTAGATATACTTATTGCTTTCTTTAGCCTTGAGGCTAACGCAATAGATTTGCGGCTGATGGCCTCAACCATAATTGGCTTTACCACAGAAAAAGAATTGATGAAACAAAGAGAGATAGTTTCCTTTCATCTTGTTTGGGGATGTCGAGCATCGGTAGAATGACGAGGACAGAAAAGAGTTTGCGTTTGTTTCCACCAGATAATTGTAGATTTTTCTCCATCTAGAATAGACAGACCACCAACAAGAGATTATTGATTACTTTCTTCGAGAGAGCACTCCGGAAAACAAGGACGGAAGTAAAAGTATCAAGGGATAAAGGCCACTTCTAACTTCCGTGGAATGAGTGAAATCACATTAATTCACCAATTCAATGTACAAGAGCGAATGATAAGAGTAGTGGTATGGTAGCTACTCCATCCCGCACTCAAAGCATTACTCCGCACATGAATAAGAAAACCATGCAACCCAACTACCGAAACAGACTGAAGGTATTGACAATAACTCATGGAACTTCGTTAGAAAACAAGGATAGATGCAAACGATTCGCCGGATTCATAGATAGATAAAGATGATCATGTTGTCGTCATGTCGGAGGTACCAAGCCACCGGAAAGATATGAAGGAAGATTACGGAGAACAACTGCAAGATTCAACAGCTACAGAAAAGATAGCACCAACTTGAACGGAAGGAATAAAAGATCTGGAAGGTCTTCATGGCCTCCGGTGGATTGAGCATAGACGATAGAGCGAGAGGGTTTCAAGAGATTACTTGACGAGACTGAGGTGAAAGAACTCCATGTTCTTCTTGAAATGATAAAGAGAGATTTAGCAGTCTTGAGGAAATCTATGGCGGAACGACAATGATAACTCGCCAACAAGGAAAAACTCTAGGTTTGATTGAAGATGGAAGATGGAATTAACAATGGACTTGCTGATTCCAAAGTTGAAGTAATGTATTTAGCAGAAGGACGTGGCCGAGATAGGTGACTTCAAAAAGTCAGAATTCTCACTTTGAGACTTTGCACACAGGCATTGCTCACGAAGCTCGAGAGAAAGAGACACAGATGATCTTCCATGTCCTTCCATTGATATCGAATAGGCAAGCATATTATCAACATATACCACCATGGATTAACAAGATATTCCCAGAATACCAAGTTCAAAAGGCGAGAGAAACGAACAAATGCTCGAACACTTCCTGAGCTCAACGCTCTTAGAAAGGTCAATATTAAGAGCACGGGTTCGTGTTGAAGAAGATGCACTGGAAGAATAGATTATCTGGTCCTTCGGAAGAAAAAGAGATGTCACCTGGTTCACATTGTCGATTGAATCACCGGTTACAAAGATAAAGAGATCTTGGATAAAGAAACGATGATAGCTCATACCTCAAGCAAAGCTACCAGAGACGAAAAGATGCAATTCCCTCGTCTCAAAGAGAATTTTGCAGATATGGAGTTCAAAAAGATGTGCAGCATGATGGATGATGATGTAATCACCGTAGTGCCTTGAGAAACTCCGGATTGCCAAAGATGCTCGAATATGCATAGATATGATCACGGTGTACTCAAAATCACAAGAGATAACCGTCACCATTTGGAGGATAGAGTTGATAGCATTTTCCATATTCCACTCATGATAAGTGTCATATAGCTATGCCGAGAACCAAATTAGAATCACCAGCATCGGATCGACACATGTTATGCAATTAGCCCAAGAGAATTGGAGATGAAATAAAACTCCAGGATTAAGCGCCGGTGACAAAAGAATGAGTTAGCATGGACATGCTGATAAAAGGGAGATAGATAATGTTTCACACACGACTGAAAAGGAGTGTGGAAGCACAGATGTATCAAAGAAAAATTTTCCGCATTTTTCGGCATTAAAATACCAATAGATGCGCAAATCACTTATCAGGTAGAGATTAGCAACTCCACATTCTGTGAAAGCATGCTGGAAGGAAGAACACCCTTAAGAAGATGGCACCGGTTAACAAGGAGTCAGATAGATCGCGCCGGTTTTCAAAAGCCTGTCAGTATGGAATGTACCAACAGTTGATAACCAAAAGGCAGATAAAGATAACATGTTGGATGCAACAGATAGACAAGGAATTACACACACACACACACACTTTCTATGGTACTACGGAAACCCAGAACACGTGAATCCTAGTTTGAATTTTAAGAAGAGGATTGAAAACGTTACACTTCCTTACCGTAAAAAGGGTGGTGGTGGGTAAGAAGAAAAGTGGAAGCAGTCCTACTCTCGCTTTTGTTTTTCCCTAGTATACATAGCTACCAAAATATTTGCTAGAGACAACCCGACCATTTGGTCGAGACTCAAGGGCGGGATGGCTCGATACCAATTGTAACTACCTCGTGAATTACGCCTTAGTTACAAGCCTGGATGAGCGGAAATGGTTAAAATAGTACGGTGGGGCCAAATGCCACTCACAGGTAGACCTTTCGGCCGTCCTAACCATTTCCAAAACATCGGGACAAGAACGAGCGGCGTAATTGGCAGGCGAAGGGATCAACTACATACACAAATGAGTATGTATGCAAGCCACCATACAACAGTCCTCAGAGCCATTCCATCTAAAAGAAATAGAAATAGAAATATTGCAACGCCATACGGCAAGATCCAAATATCCTAGATAGATATAATAGTTTAGGATATCTCCTCATACATCAAACATCAGAGTATCAGGCGGAAGCGGAAAACAAGATCCGAGTACGGATAAGAAGCAAATCGGCATAAGATGCCCCATAAATAAACACATCCCGCCCACAGATCTCACGGATCCCCGTTCCCGGAATCTCTACACCGAGTGATCGTTGCCAACATCGTCCGTCTCCTCCACCCAGTATCCATCTTGTGAGTGTACCTGTTCATCTGAATCAAACAATTTATCGTGTGAGACCCTAGAGGTACTCAGCAAGACTTTATGCCTCTAAAGGGGACACAACCTGGGGTGACGCGATTGCAGCAAAAGATAATACCTAACAATTCTATAGATACTCGCTATCCATCCGCCTAACCAAAGATAGACGGATGTCCGTGAATTAATAACAACAGTTATAACGGTAATATTAGATCCATCCTCCTCCTCGCTACCAACGAGGAAGCTGATAACAACCCCCATCCGCTTGGCAGTTTTATTATCCATTCCATGAGTGTTGCACTATTTACTAGTCGTACTTAGTCAAATTAACAGCGATTTTAGTTATACTTGTCTATGATCGAAACCTGTGCTCCAAGTCGTCCATAACCATGACACGGCTTTCAGAAAGTTTTACCCTGCAGGGGTGCACAAATAGCAACACACACTCGATCAACCTCGGAAAAACCAAATCAAAACCAACGAGGCATTCACGACAAAGCGATCATAGGATTCAGAAATATTTCAGGGGGCCACCCCATTAAGCTACCCGCAACGAAGTTGGCCGACTCCGAGACGGACTCAAGGTTTGTGTGGACGGCTGTAAATGACTGGGAACCCGAAGTGTGACTGGCTTGTCGACACGGGCAAACGTGTCACGGTCCTAAACAGACAGGTTCTCCACGCACAATCTTAAATAAAGCAAGAAGCATGGCATAAGTACAGGATGGTAATAAAGCCCCAAACTACTTTGTGGCCCCAAGAAATAAGAATGAATCAAGCTCGCTGTGGGGGTTCATAAGCCTCCGGATGTGGATAGCGCAATATTCAAGGAACAGGAATCAAGTACTGGGTCCCACGGACACAAGTGAGCATGAAAACCAAATAGCAGATATTGCTCACGGTGCCACTTTCATTAGTTATCCCATTACTACTCAGTTAAGTTGTTTAGGTACCGTTATCCATCGACACTCACATACCCTACACATGCTGTTCTACGACCCGCATGGCTCAAACAACTCGTAGTAATGGCTCATGGGATGGAGGAACAAGCTTGATTGGGTTTAAAAGTAAAGGCTATGCAAGATTTGGGATTCAGTTTAATGCAATCACGACTCCATGATGCAAGAATAAGATAGAGGCAATAGGTACTATATGTATGCAAGCATGTGGTAGTGCTTGCTGGCAGCTCATTGAAGCGAGAGAAGGATCTGGTAGTGCTCCGGTTTCTTGATATATCCCACCGTCAAATCTATTCGAAGAAGAACCAAACAAACAAGGGCCAACATAAATAAAATGCACAAGCATATGGATAAAATGCGACAAGGAAACAATCATGCCATGATGAATGATGCACAATTTGCATGGCAATAAAGTAGCATGGCATGGGTGAGGTGTGGAATACAAGAATAAAGCCTTTTATTGAGTTTTAGTCACATTTTATCCTCAAATAAGTTGCTGTATACTTTATATTTATATGATGCATGCTGCAAAACAGAACATGGAATGCATAAACAGAAAGGTCTCGTCGAGCTGATCATTTTAGACATATTATTTGTCAAATTTGGAGTTATAAAACAAAAGTTATTAATTAATTAAGGAAAAGGGTATTTTATTGTAATTTTGATCAACTCGAAAATTAAAGTGTTCAAAATATATTTTGAAGGGCATATATGAAATCCTCACATTTTTCTGATTTCAAAACATATATCATATGTTTAATTTGGAATTATATTTTAAAAGTTATTTAAAAACAGATTTGAATTTGAATTTAAAACAAATTTGAAAAGTTTGAATTAAAACAGAAAAACAGAAATCCTTTTCGTACTCAGATAAACCTAGCCATAGACACCGACAAGTGGGTCCAGCGCTGACTCAGCAGCAACCGGCGTGGCGGGGACTGAACTGGACCTTTCTTACCGCGCGTTTGTCTAGCCACCGAGACCGACAGGTGGGACCGGCCGATCCGCGGGGCCACTCACGCGCACGGCCAGCCGGGACACGACACGTGGTGGATCCGGAGGACCGCGGGCTGAGGCTGTGGAACCTGGGGGGGCTTAACTGCAAAACGGCGGAGAGGCTGACAGTGGGGCTCGGTGTACCGCGGGTTTAGCCGAAAAAGAGGCAGGGGGTTAAGTGAAAAAGGTTCGCCATCGCTTTCTCGCCACCGACGACGATCGATCGGTGCCATGAGAGCGCGCACGCTGAGGTTCGAACCTGGTCGCGCGCGGCGCGATGCGGGCGAATCGGCGGTGGCTTAGGCTGGTGTTAGGAGGACGGGCGAGGGCTCGGTATGCACCGCGAGGCGCAATGACGAGAGAACGTTGTTACCGCCAAGACGGAGGCGCTCGTGAAACTAACGGCGAGCACAGGCGTTGGCGGGGGAAACGGAGGTGTCAGGGGAGGAGGGAGGCTCACCGCGGGCTCGACGGCGGGCTCGGATCGGAGCGGGGAGCGTCGGATCAGCGAGGACGCAGGCGATCTGGAACTAGGGTTTCGGCTCGGGTGTCGATGACGGCAAGCAGTCCGGCGTTCTGCAGAGCGCGCTGTCTTCCTCGACACCCAGAGCACCGCGCCCGCCGCCTGTTTCGAGGAGGTGGTGGTTGACACCGACGGTGGACACCGGGGTGAGGAGGAGGTAGCAGGGGGAGGGAAGGGGAGGTGCAGGGGCCAGGGGAGGTCTGGGTGAAGCCAGGCAAAGGAGAGGGAGGGATAAGGGCGAGCCCAGAGGGAGGTGGTGCCGTGGGGGAGTGGGTTAGGGATAAAGGTGGCTTCGGCCACTTTTTCCTCCCATCCTTCACGTGCTCGGGTCGGGGGCAGGTAGGCAGGACAGGGCGAGGTGGTGGAGACTGCCAGGTAGGCCAGGGAGGAAGGAGATGAAGGTGGGGCTGGGGTGGCAGAGAGAGAGCTAGAGAGAGAGAGGGAGCTAGGGTAGGATGGAGAGGCTCGGGTTAGGTTTTTGGTTAGGGATAGGGCTTCGGCCTAGGGTGGTTAGGTAGCTAGGTGGGGCCTGCAAGACAGGGAGAGGAGAGAGGAAGGGGTGTTGAGCAAGGGGAGACTCGGCATGGTTAAAGAGGAGAGGTTAGATGGGGTAGATCATGGTGGTGGTAGGGTTTAGAGATAGAAATAGAGAGAGGGGTTTTAGGGTAGGGCTTAGCTAGGTTAGAGAGAGGAGAGATGAGATAGGGGGCTTAGGGTTTAGATACTTGCATGTATCTAGCTAGATCATACAAGAATGGGTGGAAGAGGTGTAGGATTTTAGCAAACTCAAACAAGATCAAACAAAAAGGAGTGGAAGAGAGGGATAGAGGTGATGGATGGATATGGCCTCATAAGGAGAAAACCCATTTAAACCAAGAGAGAATCAAATGGCTAAGATGGTGGTACTCTTGCATGGCCCATGCAGAATAATAAATGCCTTGGTTAAATTCTTGTGAAAACAAAAATAATAGCATGGCATTATTCTTATGCATTCCCAAGGAGTGGAATAAAGGCCAAGCAAAAGAAATTATAGACTTGGATCCACCCTATCTCCCATGAGCTAGATTAAATACCAAAAGAAAAGAAAATACAAGCTCATGGATAATGGGATGGTGGAATTATAAAGTGGTGAAAAGAAAGGGTGGTGGAGTAGAGTAAAAGATATGCCCCCAACTCAACTTGGGCATTTAAACAATATATCAAAAACCAAATACAATATCAAGAGGCAAATACAATTTACAATGCATAAGAGAGAAGAACCAAAACAAAAAGGGTTTTATATGATGCTCAAATGCAAGATGGCATGATGACATGAGCATGATATAATTATGATGCAACAATTATATATAGGAAGTAGCCATTATATTACTAGACCAAGTAGCATTACAATTGTTAGACAATTGGGATGCTACAGTATATGTGAGGATGTACCTATTCAAGTGGCTCATAATTGCTTGATATTAACTGATTTTGTTGTGCTTGAAATGCCTGAAGATGATAATATGTTTATTATTCTTGGGAGACCTTTTCTTAATACTGCAGGAGCTGTTATTAATTGTAATCAAGGAAAGGTGACTTTCAATGTTAATGACAAGGAACATACTGTCTATTTCCCCAAAAAGATTGAAAGGACTTATGGTTTGAATTCAATTGAACATGTTGAGGGCATTCAAGTTGGAGAAATATATTGTCCCATACCAAGAGAAAAATTTGAAACTACTATGATTGGGACCATTTCTATCAAGGTTGAGGTAACATAATCATTAGTGGAATACAAATTTTGTCTCATATGAAATTGTTTTGGTAACAAGACTTGATCAACCTTGTTAACAAAAGGATTTCATTGAACAAAACAATGTTTTCATTATGATTATCTCCGTGTACTTCTACTCTATTCATTTTAGTTTTTTATTTCATTTAGTTTTCTTTTTTGTTGTTAGTTGCTTGCATTTTAGAGTGTCCTAGAACTTCTATAGTTCTAGTTTTGTTTTGTCCTTGCATCATTTTCCAAAAAATCTGTCTATTAGAAAATCATTCTTCTATTCCTGAAAAATGCCCAAAAATAAAGTGTCTCGAAAAATTCCAGACAATTCATATTAAATTTTTACGTGAAAAAGGGGCAGAGGAGTGCCTGGGAGGTACCAGGGGGACCCACCAGGCAGGCACACCACCTGGTGGCGCGGCCTGCCCTAGGTGGCTCCATGCCCTGGTGTGGGCCACCCCTGGCCCCCCACTAACTCTCTCACTTGCCACTTTCTTCTCTCTCCCGAGCAAGCACCAGTTCATTGCTCAAAATCACGTTCTTGCTGTGCTTGCTCTCGATTTTTTTCGATCTCCTTGCTCAGCCCATCTTTCTTGCTGAAATTTGGAGCATTTGTTCCCTCGTATGTGACTCCTCCCCTTGTCCAAGTATATTTGTGTTTAGTGGATTATATCTTGAGTATTTTGCTGCTGTAGGTGATAGGTTATGAGAGCTTGTAATCTTGTTTGATGCTTAGAGATATATTTTTGATGCATGTTTAGGCCTCTTACAAGTCCCTATGAGTAGAATCCTTCATTATATCTTCTTTCCAATCACTTGTTTAATAGGTGTTTAAATTTTAGAATAGAAGATGAGTGAGCACCACCTAAACCAACATGAACTATGGGTGCCTGAGATCATGAAGGTCCACTGGGAGGAGGAAGTTTTTCCTTCCATTTATCCTTGTTCTGAGTTCATGAGAGCTGCGGTAATTCTCCAAGATTTCCACACTTTGGTTTCTAATGCAGGGTTGGAGCACTTTTTGGAAGATGAGCATTGTCAATTTGTGAAGCTAACCATGTCTGTGGTGCAGGACTTTCAATTTAGTCACTCTTTGCCTAACCCCATGGTCCACTATAAAATTTACAATATTGTTGTCGACCTTTCTCTTGATGATTTTTGTGCAGCTATTAAGGTACCTCAATGGGGATCATGTAGAAGGATTAAGGAGCAACCTGAACCACTCATGGATTTATACGCAGAAATTTGCCAAGGGAGCAGCTTCTCGAAGGAGAATGGAAAAATCCGTAACATTCATCTTCCCTCCATTCATTACTTTGCCTACTTTGTTGCCAAGTGTGTTCTTGCTAGGAAAACTGCCAATAAATTATCTTCATATGATCTAGCATTTATCTCTGCTGCTCTTAAACAAGATAGGTCTTACAACTTAGGTGCTTTGATAGCTTTCCGTCTTGCCGCTAACCGTGAGAAAGGTGGAATTTGTGGAGGCCTAATTGCTTCTCATTTACTAGCATTGCATGGTTTAGTGCCTCATCATCTAGACCTACAGTTTCCCATAGAAAGGCTTGATCTTAATTCCATGTTACAGCATAAATTTGTTTCCTCGTGGGCTGGTTTGAATGAGTTGTCTTATGAAATTACCTTTCTCAAAGCTGGTTGGAGAAAGAATAAGTCTGAGCGTGTTTTTCTTTCGCCTTCACCTATTTTGTTTAACCTTGATAACAGGGAAGGATGGTCCCTCACTGAGGAGGAGCTTGACACGTACTTGGGAGAGCTCTCCCAACAGGAGCAGGACACTAGAAGGGAGGTCATGGATGATTTGATCCAGCCCTCGAATGAGGGAGAGTCTTCATATCAGCAGCCTATTTATGATTAGGGAGCTTCTTCTTCCCACGGGCCCAACTACGACCACTCTTATCATGATCCTCCTGCTTGGAACCCTTACCCGTATCTGGATTGAGACCCACTTAGGCCAAAAGCCTAAGCTTGGGGGGAGGTACGCCGACACCGCACTCATCTCCTTATCATGTTGCGTCGGTACTTTGTATATTCATGTTTCGTTCTCTTTTTAGTTTTCGTTCTTTCTTTGCTTTTGCTTTCTAAAACACAAAAAGACCAAAAATATTTCTGTTGTTTCTCTTTGGTTTGTTTTTTTCCTTTTTGCTTTGTTTGAACTATTCAAAATACCCAAAAAGATTTTGCTTTGCTTGTTTTTCCCCTTTGGTTCTTGTTTTAAAAATCGAAAACAACAAAAATATTTGTCGTTCTTCTTTGGCTTTGTGAGTTTGTTGCAGGGTTCATCAGTCCTCAGTGGATATTGGTTTCATATTATTATTCAAGCCACACAAGTGAAGAGCAATAATGAGGATTAATGACAACTTGAGGCATGGTAAGAGGCTGGTAATGAACTCTATTTGTTTTCATTTTTGTACATATACTCATCACTGTGGGCATGCTTAGTCCATTCGTGTAAGGTGTATGTTATCTTTGGATGCTTAGTAGTTCTTGCTTTCGTATGATTAGCAACAGCTCGCTAATAGTTTGTAGCATGTCTTATGAATGTTTGCTTGCATTGCTCTATTCATAAATTGGTACGACACCGTGGTATCCTCCTCCGAATGTTTCATTTGAATTGACTTGGCACATGCTCACACATGCACATGACTGTAATAATCAGTTAAGCCTTGATGAATTATTTTGCCTTGAGGATCTTGAATCACTTTCATGCCATGATTAGTCCTGTTTTGTTGCAAGCATGATTATGACAGCTATTGCTCTCTCGTTTGTCACTCCCTTACTATTGCTAGCCTTCACTTTCACTGAGTATTTTACTCATGTTTCCAACTCCCTTAAACCAAATATTGCCAAAGTGTCCACCATACCTACCTATTAGCATCATTTGCTATTTCCGTGCATATTCAATATGCCTTGTTTTCTTTCGAATAAAATGTTTGCTTGTTATGAGAAAGTTAGTTAGTAAAGCTCTCACGAACTTGATGGCACACCTTATTTTTTGCACTTAATAAACCTGAACCATTGTGACTGTCCATGAAAGTTATATGCTTGCAAATTATAGGTCAGATTAGCGAACCGTCTTCACGGGAACGCTTTCAACACTTGTAAATATATACCCAGTTGATACCATGTTCTTTTGTTTGCGGATGTCGTCGGTGTGAAATAAAAGGGGAGCTTGTAAGTCCATGAAGTTATGTATGTGTGTTAGAGAAACGCCTGGGCCGCTGGTCTAATCCATGCTGACATGGTGGAAACCTGCAGCGTAACCATAATGATATCTATGAAGCATTCTTCTTATAAAAAAAGATAGCTATTGAGAAAAGAAAAAAAGAGATTTATGAAAAGAGGAAAGAGAGAAAAAAGCACCATTTTCCCATGGTAAATAAGAAGATTGCTGAGATACTCATTGTCTGCTTGCTTTGTCATTTTGATATGGGGATTCTTTCGTATCATCGGGCAAGGGGTACCCCGTTGGCGGTTCTCTGTGATACGCACATATTTACGATGACAAGAACTTACTAGTAACTAAAGTTGAGTAGCATGAGGAGCGGCCCTCGTACTCAAGGGACATGGGATTTTCAGTTTATAGTCTGTCAAGCATATAACTCAGATTGGACCTCACTTTCACCTTAATCACATTAAAGATGCTTATGATAGGGGCAATGAGAGCTCAAAGCTAATGAGTACCATACTTTCAGCATTTGGAAGCTTTTCAAACTATTCAAAACCTTTTTCTTTTACTTGTTGAGTCTCCATATACTCTTTGAGCACCTTCTTGAGAGCATAGTTGTCATTCTTTGTGTTTGTCTCATTACTTGATTATTTGTGTTATGACTTTGATGCTTGTATCTTTGACATCTTTACTTCTAGTCTTCACTTGGATTTCAAAGGTGCCTTGGCATTCATAATCAAAGGCAAGCGAGATACCACTCTATCATACCTTGTTATGAGCATTGTAATGTTGCTTATGTTTATGCTTCATGCTACTTATTATTTTTGAGTTGGAATCTCTTCATAGCTTGCAATGACTATTAAGTAGACTCAGTAGCATACTCTTTATTATGAATTTTCTAAGTAGTTGATCACATCCTGAGAATATATACATCATATGAAGCAAATGTGCTCGTGAAAGTTCTTTTATCGCACTCAGTTTTCAACTGAATTGCTTGAGGACAAGCAATAAGCTAAGCTTGGGGGGAGTTGATACGTCCAAAATGTATCTACTTTCCCGAACACTTTTGCTATTGTTTCTCCTCTAAACTTGTGCGATTTGGATGCAACTAACACTGACTGACGCTGTTTTCAGCAGAATTGCATTGGTGTCTACTTTTTGTGTAGAAAATCAACTTTCAGGAAAAATTCCGGAAAATATGCCAAAAATCCTATTTCACCAGAAGACTCCGAGCCGTAATCACGGCGGAGGGCTGGGCCCAGGCCACACCACCTGGTCGCGCGGGCAAGCCCGGGCCATGCCAGGGGGTGGTCTGGCCGCCCTAGGCTGCCCCTCGGTCTCCCTCTTTGCCTATAAGTTGCCTTCTGACCTAAAAACTCAGGGGGGTCGATGTTTTTCCAGAAGGAGTTCCGCTACGCCGCCACCACCAGATTCCATGAAACAGCACCAGAAACTCCGTTCTGGCACCCTGCCGGGACGGGAAATTGGAGGAGATCATCGCCATCATCATCACCATCGCTTCTCCATCGACCATCCATGTTTCCCCCATCTATGAGTGAGTAATCCCCCGCTGTAGGCTATGGGGATGGTCGGGATTGGATGAGATCGTTCATGTAATGGCATCAGATTGTTAGGGCATGGTGCCTAGTATCTTCTATTAGTGCTTTATGACTTTGTTGCGACTTGTTGTGCTTAATGCTTGTCACTAGGGCCCGAGTGCCATGATCAGATCTAAACATGTTATTGATTCATTATGATAGTATTGTTTATGGTCTTATCTACAAGTTGTATACACACGTTGTTGTCCAGAACCAATGGCCCCGAATTGACAGAAATTGGGATAACCGGAGGGAATAGCTTTGATGTGAGGATCACATGTGTTCACGGAGTGTTAATGCTTTGCTCCGGTGCTCTATTAAAAGGAGCACCTTAATTGCTAGTAGTTCCCTTGAGGCCCCGCTGCAAACGGGCTGGCAGGACAAAAGATGTTGTGCAAGTTCTCATTGCGAGAACGTATGACTATATATGGGACACATGCCTAGGATTATCTAGTACTTGGATGCTTTATCTTATTTATCTGCAATTGCCCTATGTTCTTATTGCCATGTGAATTGTCTTGTCCATGCAACACCCGTCTATCCATCCCTATGCCTACCGCACTCGAATCCTACTGTTACGGCTATTGTTACTGCTGTCTTTACTTTACTACTACTACTTTACTATTGCTACTACAAAACTGTTGCTACTGATAAACTGCTGTGAGCAAGATTGTTTCCAAGTGCAGCTGAATTGACAACTCACTTGTTAAGGCTTATAAATATTCTTTGGCACCCCTTGTGTCGAATCAATAAATTGGGTATCACTTCCCTCGAAAATACTGCGATACACCCCCTATACTTGTGGGTCATCAATCCCACATACGGGCTCCGTCTTCCCATAGCATGGCCAACTCCTCTTTCAACAGCTTGAGATACAGATTGATGTCGATATCGGGTTGTTTTTGGCCCTTGAAATAGCATACTCATGGTTACATACTTCTTCGTCATGCAGAGCCAGGGGAGGTTGTAGATCCATACAAACACGGGCCATGTGCTATGTGTGCTGTTCTGGCTTCCGAACGGATTGAGTCTGTCGGTGCTCACGCCTAGCCTGAGGTTCCTTGACTCTTTCCCGAACCGTTGGTAATATTCGAGGTCCAACGCCTTCCACTGGCTAGCATCCGAAGGGTGCCTCAACATTTCCTTCTTTTCCTGATCTTCGTCTTCTGGCCTCTTTCTTTTCGCGTGCCAGCACATGAGTTGTGCTTCCTTTGGGTCCATGAAATACCGCTTCAGACGAGGAGCTATAGGAAAGTACCACATCACTTTTCTAGGAGCTTTCTTGGTTCCTCTCTTGTATCGAGAGGTCTTGCACACTGGACACGTGGTCTTCTCCGCGACCTCGCCCCGGTAGATGATGCAATCATTTATGTAGATGTGGTATTTCATATGCGGTAGATCGAGAGGGCACACAACTTTCTTGGCCTGAGTGATACTAGTCGGACATGTGTTCCTCCTCTTGGGAGGACGATCGTGCCAGAATTCCATGTTGTCTTCGAAGCATTCATCGGTCATTTTTGTTTCGCCTTCATCTCTAGAGCCCTGAGCGTTACACTCAGACGGGTATCCCCGTTGTTGCATCCATCAAACAATGGAGTAACTACGTCTTTCTCCATTTGCTCTAGCTTAGCTTTCTCTCTAGCAGTGGCTCTGGCGTTACTCGTCTCCCTGAGAAGCAGCTCTTGGTAATGAAGGTCTCGCAACCAGTTGGAATCATGCCCGACACCTTGATCTTCATGTTCCTGCCTGGCGCTACCTTCATTATCTTCATGTTCATGCCCAGTGCCATCTGCTTGATCTTCATGTTCATGCCTGGTGCCACCTTGGTCTTCATGATCACATGCCCCGCCGACATCTTGATCTTCGTCTTCACCATTATTGACATCCTCATCATCTTCGTCATCACATATCCACCGAGTGTAGCCATCCATGAAATCACGCCAGAGCAGGTGCGACTCCAGCATTCCGCAATCATGCTTTATCAAATACATCAGTTTGTAGTCGAGACACGGACATCTTATCTCTGTCATGTTTGTCCGTGCCATGTCGTCCCTCGCGCATCTCATCCACCTATCCACGAGGGTTGTGTTCAGTGGTCGGACCATGGTCGCGTGCACGGTATAAAAAGAGCAAAAGAATAATTAGAGCATGGACATCGAGATCGCCGGAAAAATTTGGCATTAACCTCCCCTAAAAAGAGGACATCTGCCGGGTGCCAGAAATTCGCCGGAACAGAAAGAATCGACATTCCGGTGAAACATTCGCAACCCAAAATGAAATCCCTGCACAAAACAAAGGAAACACACAACACAATCTAGTTGTGTCGCCGACAACACGCATACATGCAACAACGCCTTCACGCTTCCTCCAATGACGACTAGGAGTATGAGAGCCAGAGAAGTAAAGTGAGATCTTTTAGATCTAGAAGTGCAAGATCTTTCACTTACATATGTGTGTCAACCAATAGAGGTTTAGCAAGCTTCTATGGTGAAACAATGGATAAAATGAGGTGGAGAGGAGGAGGGGCGACCAGAACTTTCTTTGTGTGGAGGAGAAAGCAAGTGAGAAAGAAGTGAGTGTGGTGTAGGTGCATGCATGTGCCAAAAGTGAAAAAGGTGGTCGGATTACTCGAGGCGCATCCCATACAAGATGTGTCTTGTATACTTAAATCACCTGAGGCGCATCTTGTAGCGGATGCGCCTCGAGTGTCTGGCGCCTGCCACCCTCGGGCCTACCTCACTTACTAGAGGCGCATGTAACAGTGATGCGCCTCCAATATTGAAAAATACTCGAGGCGCATATCAGGTGGTGCACCTCCTATATTGGGGCACCTACCACCACTGGGCCCACCCACCTTAATCGAGGCGCACCCATTTCATATGCGTCTCGAGTAGTTGAGCAGATGCGCCTCGAGTAAGGGGGCAGCCATATCTGGTCCGTACATGCGATATAGGAGACGCATCCCTTAAGGATGCGCCTCCAGTATTAATATATATAAGACGCACCATTTAGACATGCGCCTTGTATATTTAGTGAACATGTTTTTGGGATGCGTCTCCTATAAGCATGTTTCCTATAGTCTTTTCCCTAGTAGTGATAATCGACAAACTACGGCCATCGACAACAGTCACAAAAGTTCAAAGTCCCCACTCAAGTCTACGACTCAAATAGGAACTCGGGGGCTACTCTCATAGGGAGCACTGGTCGCGCACCCTATGAAAAGAAGAAAAATTGCAGTAAAATCCTTAGACAAACTACGTCGACTACGACCGTATCATATCATCACAAGAAATCAAAGCTTTCGGTGTCCTCGCCTCTTATCAACTGCAATTGCCTTGTAAATAGACAACGTCTCCTTGGACACCTGAATCACCTCCGCGGTGACAAAAAAATTGGATGTCGCGTTTACGACGCGAAGATAAGACCTTCAGATATAATCTAAAGGCCTGACAACGCACCCGCTGCGCTCTACCAGAAACATGTTATGCCTACAGGCGCGATGAAAAGGCCTTGACGGATGCGTCGAGTGCATACATAGAACACTGGAATTCGGCTCTATAAGGCCTCCGTGGCATAAGTCGAATTACACTAGCAATTTTCTGAATTTGAGTCCAGGGGCTCGAGTTTGAGTAGATATTGTTGTTTCCCTACGTCAGTTAACCGATCTTGATCCGTCGGATGTATCAGGCACGCATATCAACTATCCCTATGACCTAAATAATAAGACCCGATAAAACTTTCGGATGGCAAAAGGGCACTTATGCACACTCAAAGACTTCATAGTTTTCCTTCGAATCTACGATTCGGATGGACACTCGGGGCTACTGACATGGGTATGCCATACGGGTACCTAGGATTAGCCTATGTGGTTTGGCCCAAGATAAGCCCACGGTGTAAATGAAGTCCATGAAGATTCAGGTGGCCCAAGCCCGTGGAGATGTGACTTCTTGGAGGGTAAGGCAAAGAATAGATAGGAAGTTTAAAGGGAAGAACCCTAATCTGTAACCGACTCGCCTTGCTATCCTGAGACTTGGCCTCCCTATATAAAGGTCAGGAGGAGGCAGCGAGAAGGACATCGCAAACCCTAGTTCATACACTATCAGATTACATCTGGGCACCCTATAACCCTCGATTCTATCGATAATCAAGAGAAGACAAGCAGGAGTAAGGTTTCCCTCCGGGGGTCCGAACCTAGGTAACTTTGTGTCCCCAATTTTCTTCCCTGTTAGCCGAACGAAGCCTCCAGCACTTCCCTCTTCCTCAAACCCAAGTCCATCAACCATGTGCACTAACTTGTTAACCCCACATCAACCGGGGAGTTGCATGCTTTGGAATTAGTTGGCATGTTGTTTTATTGTAACTATTTTAGCCCATTTTTTATTAATTAACTGGGAAAGTATTCTTCTTAATTAACAGATGGGGACAAACCTTTTCCCCTTTTAAAAGAACCATAAGAAATAAATTTCTAAACCTTACCAAAATCTACTGAGAATTGGATTGGTTGTTGATGATGCTAACATTCAGTTAATTGTCTCCAACTTTGCAAACACTCGATTTCGTTCCACCAAAACTCCTATTCCTTTCCATTTTTTTATTGTGCAATTGGTGGCGAGTGAGCCATAATGACACAACCATGGCAGAGCCTACGGAGACGAGAGACTAAGCGAGCTAGTAGCCGAGAAACGAGACCGGAGGTTACTCCCTCTATCCCAAATGCAAGTGGTGTCCTAGTTTTTCTCTCTTTCTGTTTGACCACTGTTTTGACCAGCAATACATGTGTACCATTAGAAACTTTATTTGAATATGAATTCAATGGTATATCTTTTACAATATAGAATTTATGTTTAATTGGTCAAATTGATGGTCAAACTTCAACCTCAAAACGCACATGCACCGCCTAAATATGGACACAGGGAGTATGACTTACTCCCTATGTTCACAAATAAGTATATTCTAGATTTTGTCCTAAGTCAATCTTAATAACCGTAGCAACATTTATGACATTTAATTAGCATAATTAGATTCATTTTGAAATACATTTATAATATATTGATATGATTATATATATGTTGCAGAGTTACTAAAAAAAGTACACGCCCCCACGGAGGGCGCCTGGCGTTTTGTCCCACGCCAGCACGTGGCAGCACATGGTGCATTTCGGTCTCGTGCACCCCTTCTCTTCTTGCCATGTGTTAGCTGTCAGGGCAACACTAGATTTTTTTCTCTTTTTCTTTGTAGATTCTAGTATAAAAATAAAATATCTTTCGAACCAAGAGTCCAAATCAAGACCCATCTTCACGTCTATTTTAGTTATATCAAGGTCTTCAAAATTAGATCTCATGTTGATATGTTTTGACAGACCGACCGCATTGCATGGGACAGTGTCCTGGTAATACACCACCCATATACCTTTTTTGCACTGCTTCCGTCACAGTTCACGATGTGGTGTTCTGGCAGTGCACGGTGCCTTTTCATACTAAGAGGAACTGTCTTCGATCATAGTGCACGGTGCAGTGTCCTGCCAGTCATGTTCACTGTATTGTATTGCCCTGCCATCGGTCGCAGTGCACCACACCGTGCACTACCTTTTGTACTTTATTGCACTGCTTTCGATCACAGTGCACGGTACGGTTTCTAAAAGTATACAGTCTTTCTGTTCTGTGTTGCACTGCCTTCACTCGCAGTGCACGGGCACTGCATTTTCTCTTTTTCTCTTTTTAATAGTGTATCGCCTTTGCTCGTGTCCGTGGTACACAGTTTTTCACTCGTATATAAGATAGACTAAAAAGGAAAAGAAATGCCCTAGGCAGAGCAGGCATGTGTGCCGCCATGTCGCAAGCAGAGAGCCTCCCACGCGCGCCGACGCTCTATGGAGGGAGCGCTCATGCTAGTGGCCCACATATATGTGTTGCTATATTTGTTTATAAAATCAGCCAGATGTTAAAAAGTTTGACTTAAAGCAAAAGTTAGAAGTATACTTATTTGCAGACTTAGGGAGTAGGCCATTAGGGTGATGGTTATACTGGAGACAGAAGTTTGGGCAGAATGCTTGATCCACTCATGATAACAAAGAAAGCCAAGTAAGGCCTTTCACAATAGAGTGTATCTTAGCACAATATTATAGGTGAAATAAATGGTTAAGAGACAATCTTTCCAATACATCGTTTCTTAAATGGTGTCTCTACATTTAACGATTTAGAGAACATGCATGCATGTGATTGGTCTAACTAGGTAGGGTTGGATGGTTCTTGTAGGAGTAGATAATTAGCTAGCTAGACTGCACCATATATATTCTGGAGTCTCGATCAAACTTTGCGTCCATCGATCGGTCCGTGTCTTCCGTCGCCTTAGGCCATACACTATGTACGCTTAAAGCGGTTCAAAGAAGACTTGAAACCGATTCCACACATAGCAGGACATCGAACCATGCCATCTGACACAATAAGCGAACCATGTTATTGGTTCGGCTCATACAAATAAAAAACTATTTCTTTGGCTGATAAGAAAGTTTGCTCCCACACGTAGAGGATAGGGTCGATTCAGAATTTCCTTTTTTTCTTTTCCATATGGGACCCATAGCTACAGTTTGAACCGGTTCTATACATAGTGGACATACGACTCAAACCAAACTCTGACAGCGTTTTTATTTGAATCGGAGCGACATAGTACATGGTCTTATGTCAAAGTTGTCCAATTAGTTTTCGGCAAAAATCTGGCATGTACTACATAGGACGGCATATATATGTTGCTTGTACGAGTACTACAAGCTGGTACCCCCTAATAGTATCCCAACTTGATGCTAGCTATATACGCGAGCCTACGTACGCTACATGTGTTGTACTACAGGCTAGTGTAGTACGTACGTGCTCCCTTTTTTTTCCTAAAAGAAGGCCAGAGTGCAGTGCAGGTCACGCGATCAAAATCATGGAGATCATCGTCGCCACTAAAGCATAGTGATAAGCCACCACATATGTGTCACAATCAAATCGTGGTTCTACCTTGATCCCAAAATAGAAGATAATTATTCTAGTATACACGCCACCACACCTAGTATACATATGTGCAACTCTTGAGCAAAAAATATCAGGGAAGAACCCGCAAAAAAAAAAAATCAGGGAAGAAGAATAAAGCGTGCGAGAGAGGAAAATCGGAAAAGGGGAAGAAAAGCACATTTACAGTTGACAGTGGCGTGTAAAATGAAGCGTCAGCGGAGACGTCAGGCGACTACGTGCGTCTCGAGGTGTGAACTGTGAAGAAGTGAAGCTGACAGCGCGCAGTGCCGCAGAGGGACGGGGAAAGTGGTCGCATGCGGAGCTGTCGACCGCGGACTGCATGCCGCACGCCTCAGCGCTAGTTATTTATAATTACGAGCAGTGATGAGAGAGATCGAATATATTCGATCGCGAGAGGGTGGGATTTCCGATGCCACACGATCAATTTATGCCCGCCCATATAGATCTCGGTACTAGCCGGAGGATCTTGCAGGAGTATCCTGTTTCATCCACACCATGATTTCCTTGTTTTTTTCCCTCCAAATTCTACAGATTTATTAATAATCATCAATTAACAGTATAAATAAATCTAAAAATTATAAATAGGTCAGTGGGTCACCTTTGGATAAAAAAAATAAAAAATTAGCTTAGTTACTATTTATTAATAAATAATCTATTAATAATCATCAACAAAAGTATAAATAGATCCAAAAATAAGCATTTTAATGCACATGATACTACTTCCTCCGTCCCGGTTTAAAAGGCACATATTGAAAATCATGCAATCCTAAAATCCCCCCACCTCATATATATCCAATCTCGCGAGTAGCCACGGGACCTTGGACCCCTCTCTCCCCCGATACAGTAAGGAGAGGCGTTTTTTCCCCTTCCCGTTCGATCCAGCTCGCCGGTACGGATTCGCCGGTTTCCCCTCCCTCCGCCGGCCACTCCGGCGGTGGGTGGGTGGGGAAACCACGGATCTCGTTTGTACATAGCCTAGGGTGGAGTAGGTGGCCTGCTGGCGGCGCCGTGGAGAGGGTGGTGCGGCCGTTTCGGCGTTTTGCGTGGGCGGAGATCCTCTCTGGTGGCGGTGCTCTGCGGGGCGCGGCCATGGATCTGCTCACTTCCCGGTGCTCGCAGCTCGTTAGAGGTGTGATGCGCCTGCTTCCCGCACTGGAGACCGTGGAGCGGCGACTCCGATTCTTGAAGTTTCGGAAGGTGAAGTTGGTACGAGCCAGATCGACGGCGACGATGGCGATGCAGGGTGGAGGTTCCTTGGAGCTGAGGACCGTCGACTTCCTGTCTGCCATGGGGCTCCTTCCGATCCAAGGTTGCAGAGGAGGAGCGGCAGCGGCGCCCAGCGGAACGTCCTCTTTGTCGACGGTGTCTTCGTAGTCTTGCAGGACTGGATTGTAATTTCTGTTTTTCTCAGGGACTGTTCTGTAAGAGCTCTGGTGTAATATCATCTGATCATTCCTCGCAAAAAAAAATCCCCCCACCTCCTAGGCACATTTAATTTTAGAGGAAGAGCCAAATTAGCCTCAATCAGAGAAGGTCACAGAGATTTGCTATATGTGCCCTTTAAACCCAGACGGAGGGAGTAGTATATGATACCACCTCTATAATACATAGTATCATATAGTAATATCATAGTATAATATTATTTATTATTTTATAGAATCTCAATACAAATTTGTGTACACGATTCATTTGCTATTAATTTTTTTAATCTATGTGATATGATACAGTATCATAGCATGATACCACTGCCATCTCTATCTTCATTAATTACAGTGTCACGTCATCTTTTTTATGATATGGATTGTATGATACTTGGTATGATACTTCCATTATGGGTAGCCTCAAGAGAAAATGAGTCTACAAGCTAATTAATATAGTCCTCTATAACACTTTCTAATTGTTACTATGCACATGAAGTTACCATAACATCACATATGCATGATACTACTAAATTACTTTGCACTATGACTAGTCTTGTTTGTAAGGCCTAATGCATGATTTTAAGTACATGTACCACTTTCGCATGTATTGCAACATACTTTTCGTGAATACAATTAAATTGTTTATTAGAAAAAGGATAGCGAAGAGGAGATCTAAAATTCAATACGAGAGGAAGAGGAACCAAAGAAACAGCCAGAGATAACCATGATGTTTATCATGGGTCAACAAGGGACTTTCCAGTTTACAAGCCTCTCGAACCTCTCCCCTAACCCTAGACGCCACTCTCCCCAATCTCCTTCCTTATCACCGCCAAAGGAGGCTGCTAGCCAAAGCCCTTGACAGTTCTCCATGGGTTGCGCCGCCTTCGTCTGGTGGCGACGGGTGGGCCACGGGGTTTTGGCGGCGCAGTGCTTCAGTCTTTGGCGGTGATCTCGGCCCATACGTCGGTGAATGGGGATATTTGCCTGGTGGTGTCGCCCTATAGCTACGGCTAGCGGTGTCCGGTGATGACTATAAATGCATAGGTATAATGTAGCTAGTTTCAAAAGTAGGAGTATCGAACCACAGAGACTATTTGGTAGAGGTCTTTATGCCCCTTATCAATATTTATCAAAAGACACTTGTAAGTTGTCCTTGATCTCAAGTAAGACCGTTTGAGAAGGTTGTTTAGGGTGCATAGAAATAATTAAAACTAATGTAAACGGAGAGTGACAACGCAGTGTAAAAGGTAATGAAACTTTAGTAAGGAAAAATGTTCACTTGGAATTTAGGATACACCTCTAGCATTTGTATTAATTATATAGGATGAACCTATGTCTTTTGTTATGACATGTGTGGGGACATCTCCATAATAAGATGTTCATAGATAAGCCATTTGATATTATATCCCTAATGACCACTGCAATGATCGTGAGCAAGCCACTCTGATCCCTCACAATTAAGGGTTTCCCCATGGATATTGGTACGAGCTTAGTGAATCTCTCGTTACCCCACTTGATCCATATTGAATAGCATATCAGCACATTATATCACTTAGAATTATACATACTACCATATGTCCAACGGTAGTTCCCTCTCTAGACCTGAAGGCAAATATTACATGGTCGACTTCACGTAATATCTAGAGATAAAACTAACACATAATCATACACCAAAGTTATAATTCATATTTATTTTATATGATAATATTGCTAGGGTTTCTCCATCTATCCCCAAGAACAAAGTAAACTACTCACACATGGAGGCACTAAACAACATCATCATAATTGTATGAATGGAGTACAAATATATGAATGGATTCAAGTGCAAATCCATAATAGTAATTGGAATTACAACAAGATGGAGTTGAATGACATGTGAATGGTGATGGTGATGAAGATGTAGAGGTTGATGATGGGGGATGATGCCTTTGCCTCCAATGATCCGTGCAGTAGCAAGGATAATTCCCTTCTACAAGTCCCTCCTCCAGATCCCTTCCGGAGGTGAGGTTTCTGCCTTTTCTAGTGTCTCTAAATGTCGGATCTTATATCCATCTGCGTGAGGTGGAAGTATTTGATGAGGCAAAGTTTCTGACATGTGGTACGGTCGGACGGTATGGGCAAGTATGAAGGAGATATGCCCTAGAGGCAAATAATAAAGGAGTTTAATATAATATCTCAATAAGTTCATAATAGTTTAGTATCATGCTATAACTATATCAAGCGAAAACATTGATACATGTGTTATATTAAATAGACTAGAGTCTCTAGTAGCCTCTATTTAACTAGTTCATTGGGCAGCTGATGATCAAGGTTTCCTGATCATGGTGCTTTTATACTAACTTACAATAAAGTCATATCATTGGTGAATGATGTGATGGACATTATCCAAAGTAAACATTGCAGCATGATCAAGTCACAAGTTCATGGTTGCAATAGTTAAAAGCACAGTATCCTTCTCCTTTGACTGTGAGAGAATATTAATCACTATCTCCCGAGGATGCTTAAACTGCATCAACCGTCATGACCATAACTAGGTGGATATAAAGAAGCATGTTAGGTATTCCGGAGGAATATAGTTGAGGGCTATGCATCAAGAGCAAGATTTGTTCGGTTGCGTGATAGGAAGATACTATGGGCCCAGTCAGTGAGATTACATCCATAAACGTTGCGCAACTTGTGACTAGGTCACGGGGATGGAATATTATGGAATGAGTAGAACTGTATTTGTCGGTAACGAGATTGAACAAGGTATGGGATACCGATCAAGTCTCGGACAAGTCATGTATCAAAGTAACAAAGGGAATTGGACTCGGCGTTCATGGTTCAAACGACAATAGTTTCATAGAATGCACATGGGTTATTATGGGCATCCTAGTCCCGCTAATGATCATTGATTCGAGAGGAGTCTCGATCATGTCTATGATGTTCCTGAAACTTAGGGTTAACACACTTAAGGGTACGATGATGTTTGTAGATATTTTTGTAGAATGGAATCAACAAAGTATTAAAGAGAGAACTTCAGAATTGTTCCGAAGAGAGAATGCCGAAAAAGTTCCGAAGAGGGTCCAAAGATGTTCGAAAGAAGGAAATAAACTAAAAGGTGTTTCAGATAAATGCAGATTTATAATATAGATTTGTATATGTTAATTGTGAATTAATATATTAACCAAATATTTTAAATTAATTATTATGGGGCAACTTCCTCTACTAGGTCGAATCCCCGGAGGGAACATCCTAGAGGGAAGCCACCCTAGAAAGGCAGAAAATAGCAGCGCTACAGATGGGCCCACAGGCTACGAAAGCAGAGGCCATGACAGCGGCAACTGTTAGCGCATGAGCGGTGGCGGCACGCGCACAAGTGATGGGCGTTACCAAGCCACGAGCCGGCCCACCCAGCCACAGCTGCTTGCTGGGATGCCAGGGCGTGGCTGTGCCATAGCTATCGCGCGTGCCTACGGGTCGTGGGCGCTGGGCTGGTGCGGGATCCCACCTGGATGCCACATGTAGCCCAGCCAGTGGTACCTCCTCCTCTCCTTTTTGCCTTTTACCTTTAGTCCCACTCGGGGACTTTAGGGAAAGAAGTCGTCCCTTTTCTCCTATATAAAGAGGGGCATGGGGTGAGAATAAACACACCAATAATTCTCTAAGGAAATTTCTTTAGAGAAGAAATCTCTCTTTCTCTCTTGCAATAGTGGCTCCCTGTTGGGGTTGTGCATGAAAAGGGAGTACTTCATTGTGACACGTGGAGGTGCTGCGGGGATTCTAGGTCAGAGATCTTCTTCCGTACTTCCGGCGGGGATTAGGGAACCAGAAGTCATCATCTACACCGCATGTGTGCGAAACCTCAGGGGTGCTACCGTTAGTGCCGCCGGGGTTGTCATGCAAGGACCTGGGTGACTTCCTAGGAGCTTCGCAACCTTGAGGTCGGATACGATATCGACTACCTCATCCATGTTCCTCTCGGAACGTCAAATGCTTTCGATCTACAAGGGTATGTTACTGAAACCTCCTCAGTTATAGCTTTACTCATAGATAGATCTTGGCTAGGTGTGTTCTGTCGTAGAATTTTTGTATTTCCTGCCACGGAACCCCTTCAGGGCCCACATTGTATCGATGGTTGTTAACTCTCCAGTAATCTTCCTTCACGGCCTCTCTTCACCCATGTGTGTGGAAAATCATTTATATGACTTTTATCACTTCGAAATATCATATTAATACACAATATGACAATCCTAAATGATATGTTCATCGATACTTTCATAATTTGGGATCTTATGGAAACAAGCATTAAAGGTGTGTGAGAGCACTGTAAAATACTAAAACTCTATTGCTACTTATGCAAAAACACAAGATAAATATGCTTCAAAAATGAACACGTCAACTTTTCTAAGCTTAGACTTTCACATCTCAAATGAAACAAAAAATATAATATCAGATATAGAATCGTATTGTGAGGTCTATCACACTTCCACATCTCAAATGACTTAGAGGCTTCCACGCCTTTGTACTAATAGTTCACATGAAGATTGGTAGATCATAGAATCATATATTTCAATTGATAAGCTTTTTTAGCCAAGTATGAAATATTTCATAGTAATCTTTTGAGCTTCTATCTCAACTTGTACTCATTTTAATAAATCTTTGCAAGCACTTTGTTTTTCTCTCTTTCTTTCTCATAATTTTATTTCTTGGAATATTCTTTCTCTTGAAATTAAACAAATGATTATGATATGCTATAAAAATCTCTTCTCGTGTTCTATCAATAATATTGGTGTGGAAGACCCTAAAATCATCACAAAGTATAAGTATTATAGCACTCATCATAATTCATACATCTAATACAATAATTATAAACTAAGAACACTTCATATATAAAAAGGGCCCGAAAATTAATTGGATATAAATCTTTCATTCCTCCAGGGGAGCTAATATGCAATCGTTGCAAACTTCGGTATTTTAAAACTAATATGCATGCAAAAAAGTAAACATACTAAAACTTAATGATAGATTACAAGGTGTTATAGATCTCCCCAAACTTGGAATAAATCCAGGTGGTATCAAATAATCCCTTGCGATTATTTTATATTGTGGTATTCTCTCTAAGGTGGAGATGGAGCTCTCGCATCGTGGATCTTGGCGTGGAGTGTCTTGTTTGTTGCCTCTATGATCATAACACGGACCCTACGTTGTTCATCAATCTTCTCGAACTGATCGATGTGACACTTGTACAACTCAATAGTATTCTTTTGAGTTTGAAGTGCACGAAGACTAATGTCCAAGTTTTCCTCTAATCCCTTCATTATCTTCTTGTCGATCTAAACAAGGTAACGATGTAGCAGGTCAATATCCTTAGTAGATCCCGAGGCATTTACCTCAATTCTCTTGATACGACGGTCCAAGCTATCAAGGGAGGCTTGAATCTAATTTCCTTCTAGCGAGAAATCCTTATCTCCTATGGGGTCCAGATGGACCTCATCATGATCATCATCTTGGCCCATGAGTAGATTGAACACTTTCCTCCTGTCCTTGAGCATCTCCATCAACTTGAATCCATTCTTCGGGACAAACTAGTTGCACCAAAGCTCCATTTTCTCTTTAATGGCTTTTTCCTTGGCATCATCGACGGTCAAGACCTTCTCGAAGGATCACTTGTTGTCCTCCTTTGCTTGCACGATCTCCCATGGTTGCGACATGGTCTAGAGGTTCTTGAAAGAGAAGTTGCATAGATGAGATATGTTTGACACAAGGAGAAGAGAGGAAGACTCTTTGGGAGAGTTTATGAGGGGTTATGTATTGGAAAAACTCGTAATAAGGGTCTTGGAGTTGCACAAGAAAAGAATTTCAACAAAATAGTAAATAAAAGAAGTAAATAGGAAAAACTGGGAGTCAGATGGTATGGGCCCTGACCATACCGATGCGCCCGTACACAATATCTGGAGCAAAATTTCGTTCTTCCAACATCGGTAAAACTTTCCAAAACTTCGGTACAGGCGGGTTCATTCCGTACCATCTCCCCATACTAGAGGTTACTGACTTCCAACGTCAGTAAAAAAATTTACTTGGAAAAACAAAATGGAAAAAACGAGGCAAAAGGATCCAAAAGCGTTAATGACTAGCAGTATGGGGTGGTCCTCCCATACTACCTAGTCATACTATATTTGTGAAAAATCCAAAAACAAAAACGAGGCACTGAGTACTAGGGAGTTAATGAGAACTAGTACGAGCACTTGCAGTCTCGTATCGTCTGTCCCTACTAACCTTTGAAAATCACCAATGAACTCAGAAAACCGTAGAGACTTCAAAAACAAAAGTGAAAATATCAAATAGTAACTTTAAAAATCGAAAAGTGACTGAGATTAAACTTACCAACTTACTGATTTTTCAAGGATTGAGTTTGGGGAAATTACTTCCCTTCAATGTTTTCATTATCTTCTTCTTCCCTTTGTATATGGTTGTTCGCAAGAAATTGCAAAACCCTCGACAAAGAGCGTTAGAAAAAAATTCGGGATGAATTGTACCTATAGGTATGTAGATTGACGAGACTGCTTGTGCTTTTATTTCTTCACATAAGTTTGGTGCTTCAGGTGGCACTTCCTTCCTTTGCATTAAACTCTTGTAAAAGTAAAGTCAAATGAATCATTCTAGACATAACATGAGTTCTTTCAAGGATTTCTTTTAAGCTATCATGATCAGTATGCACTCTAACTTTCGATTCAATAATATAGGATCTAAATTTGTCACAAGAGAAGACAACAAAAGGCATTCCTTTTCAGCCATGTGGTAGTTTCCTTGAGCTTCATTAAGATTACAACTAGTGTGATGAATAATATTGAGTTCATCACCATCAATCTAGCAAATAAGATCCCCGGTAGCTTCATTACTATCTTCACAAAATAAATAAAGAGGCTTTCTCCAATTGGGTGGTTTAATAATAGTAGCTTTTGCAAGTGTTGGGGATATACTTTCCGGGTATCCTCACAGTTCCTCACTGACTAGGGTGGTTCACTTCGGGTTAGAGCTTTGCTTCACGGGAAGCCCAGTCAGGGAGAAGATACAGAGTCCAGTCCAGCTACGGGAAGGTCCAGAAGACTTACCGACATAGGCCCATAGTGTTACTTGCATTTCAAGATGTACTCTATAACCGACTCTTAGTCGTAGCCGGATAGATCTCTCCTGTAAACCCTAGGCCGGATATCTATATAAGCCGTCCTAGGGAGAGCCTTTAGGGCACCTACCCTCACAATAGTCTACAACCTCAACTCGCACAGGCGAAACCCTTGTAACCCATATTCCGGCTCTGCCGTATTATTGGATTGCTAGCAGGAGTAGGATCCGTCCAAAGCCGGCGGATTCGAACCTGGGTAAACTTGTGTGCTCACGGTCCCGGAATACCATACGTCTCACACCCCTCTCTTCCACACGCCTCGAGGACCCCCTCATGGCGTACTTGTCATCAATCCGACGATAGGAAGAGCTTGTTTTAATGTGGTAAAAGCAGTGAGGCAACTTTCATCGAACTTAAAACAAGCACCTTTTTGCAAGAGGTTAGTTAATGGTCTAGGAACTTTAGAGAAATTCTTAATGAACCTTCCGTAAAATCTTGCATGGCCAAAAAAGCTTCTTATACCATGTTGGGTTTGTAGCATAGAAAACAAAAAATTCCTACGATGTGAACATGTAAGCACCAAGATCTATCTACCTAGATACAATCAACGAGTGGATATACATCCATAGATAACATACCCTTGAAGATCGACAAAGCATTATTAACGAAACTGATTTCATGGTTGATGTAGTCATACACTTGCCGATCTCAAGATCATGATGAAGTCCAGCGAGTCCACCAGGTCCAACACCAGCAAGTCCAGCACCGCAAAGTAGCGGTGCATCTGTGATCGTACACACGTCCGGTCCACCGAACAACCTAAACCTCCTCGCTCCAGCGATGCAGCGGAAGAAGCAACTCCTTTCACTACAACAGGACTGAGCTTTGGTAACACAACCATGTAACACATGAAACAATGTGCTACAAGTAAAATCACAGTAACACATCATTTGTGTTGCAAGGGCGCGCAATAACACATAGTGGGTAATATCTGAAAATATGTTACGAAAACATTCTTGTAGTAACAAATAAGTTTGTGTTGCCTCCTCTGTGTTACGGAATATGATTGTAGTAACACCTAGTCGTGTGTTACACATAATGTTACAAGTTTCTATTGGAGAAGTTTGCATGACATTTGTCAACCACAATTAACATAAGAGAAAAGCCATCATATGTCAACCTAAATTTTTACTTTTTATTCAAAGATTCATAGAGCACCACCAAACCAAATGACAGATCATTAATCCGGATGGATGAGGCAATTCAATCAGACACATAATTCAGCTGACCCACCAGACACGCTAACCCAACCAAGTAATAAAAAGTATATCCACAATTGAGATCGAATCGGTGACCAACTTTTGAAGTTCGGTACTCTATTTTATAATACTTTTCTATTATAAATTAGTTGTGTCAACTTCGCCTAAAGTCAAATACATCTATACACTAGAATACATCTAAATACATACGGATGCAGACAACACTGAGAAAACTAATTTGAGAGGGAGGGAGTACTTTCGTACTAGCTTCCATAGCGAAACAGGAAAGGAAGTACCCTTAAACTACAATTTTTTAGGAGCATAAACTACATGTGTTCATTCTAATCAGCATACTTCGGCTGTTGGACCTTGGACGAGGCCCAAATTAGGGATCTGAATATGTTTCCTACAGTAAAGAGCCAATGACCTATATGGGCTCGCCTGATGTATCGTCACATGGACAGCCCAACATCATTGTGTGTTGGCTTTCAACCCCCGCAAGGAAACTTTACTACGTGGGCCTTAGTTTGGTGCCATCCTTCTAGAACGTACAAATTGTTTTTCTTTTTTCATATATCTTGAGATATATTTGCCTCATTAGGTTTATATATTTTTTAGGAAACTAATTAGTAAATAATGGAAATTTTTATATAAATATAAATCATACTAATAAAGGTTCAGGTATTTTAAAGAAAACTTTATGTATTTTAAAAATGTTCTTACCTTTACAAAATGTTCACGGATGAATGATTTGAGCAATTTTCATAATCATAGTTTCAAACAAACTCTGATTGATACAACACGAAAAAAAGTTGGTTCCCTCCCTATTGTGCAGAAGTTCGTTGTCTATGATGGTGTCCCCGTAGCAATGCATATGTTTTTTTAGGGAAGTAGCAACGCACATGTATTGTAATACTCCCTCCGTCTTAAAATAGATGTCTCGGCTTGTTCAAAATTTGGATGAATCTAGACATTGTGTTGAATGTACATTGGGATCTGAACTAATGGCAGTCTAGGCACGCCATTCTCATCCTCCTAGACATCAATGTTTTTTTTTCTGACCACTTTTGTGTTTGATACATGTATATCCATGCGGGAGATTGGGTTATGTGGCTTGTTCATTTACAGTGATACTTATTTTGGAGAATAGACCGATTTACGATTGGTGTGATAATCATAGCTAATGAATACAGTACATTTTCCTGAGTAATCATCACTCAGGGAATTCCAATGTAAAATCAGCATTATAAGTCAATTTTCTAGTAAGATGGTTAAATTTAGGAAGCATTGTTATTCACACCGCTGCCTGCATGTGATGAATACTGAAATGAACGCTGGTATGCCTATATATTGAGTGAGATCATTTCGTTAATTAAATTAGACTATACTCTATAATGTACTCTAGATAACTTTGAAAGGTATTTCGCTGTAATACTAGGACAATAGTTGGCTGTAAAATCAGCTCTGTAACTGAATTTTCTAGTGAGATGTTTAAATTTAGGAAGCATTTTATTAACATCGCTGTCTGCTTGCGATGAATGCTGAAATGAACGTGGGTATGCCTATATAATGAGTGAGATCATTTGTTATTTAAATCAGACTATATACTCTATCCGAAGGCTAAAATGGTTTGTCAATCATTCTTTCTTCTCTAGGATCATATCTAGCACTTTTTAGCTTGGTTGCTACAATGTAACTGCTGGTCTAGTTCGCCGAGTCTCCATTAGTCTAGTAATTTATTATCTTTTTTAGCCTGCATACTGGCTTTTGTGTCAACCTTCTCACTAGCTCATCAATATCCATTAAATAAGTCTATTACAAGTGCCTAATTATGTACTTTTGTTAAAATTCTGAGCAATGCTATTTTATATTCAGGAAATTTCAGAGTTGAGACATGAGTTGTCGCATGGAAAGCTACTGCTAATGAAGGAAACATCATTTGTTTTTGCTATTGAACAACTATGTAACACCATACATTGTGTACTCTTAAAGTGGATGTCCATGCCATGTCGCATAGCGGAACTGGGCCAGTGTTGAGGCCATCAAACACATCTTCCAGACCAACATGCTCGACATGCTTAATCAGGACTAGGAGGTACGTGCTGATTGATGTGTGATATCAACGTGGTTGCCATTCTTCTGCTTGCATCTGATCTATAATTTTATTCTAAGCGTATGATTCTTGCTAGTGGACACGAGGGATGGAAGAAATTTTGCCAAAGTTGGAGCTTGCATGGACAACCTGGCAATACAAGGTAACTATTTAACAATTGAAAGACCTGGTTTGTAAAAATGAATAGTGAGCATTGAGAGCCTAGGGTGCCACGGTGCTAACACCTTTCTTATTAATGTGAAGCCATACTTCATTTAAACCCTATATCTCTCAACTCAAATCTAGATGATAGATCTAACTAGGAAATGCAAATTTACAAAATAAGGTATTATGACTTTCTTCATTTTCTTTCTGACAAAGAAAAAAATATTCTAGTCAATCTGGGCGTACCACTGCATCTTACTATAGCATTTCGGCAATCTGTTTTCAACCGTGTACACCAAAATTGATTTGCAATCATGCCTTTATGCTAGCTTCTATTCTATATTATCTTGGAACATCGTTATCATCATGTGTTTGCTTGTTACAGTTTATTTATTGCAAAGCGTTTACAACCTTGCACTTTCTTGAAACACTATTTCTTGGTCTGTTTAACCATATAGCTTGATATATTATCTCTTGTTAGTTGAAAAATATTTAAGCTCCTAAAGTAGCCTCCGCCCCATATTGATACAATGTTTGTATTTGTGCACAACTATAACATCCAATTTTATTTTGCAGATTGGAAAGAAGAGTATTGAGTTGGAGTTGAATTCTCCATAGGGGCTGGATAAAGCAACTAAATTTAGAAGATTTCACTTGCTTGTAATTGTAGTTTAGATTGATGGACTCAAAAATGTAATATTACCCATAAATATGTTTTATTTAGTCTAATTGATGCAAATGTTGTGGTGTAATATTATTCACAAAGGTGTTTTTCCTATAGTCAAATCCATACGAACAAGTTATGTTGTATGAATAATATTGGTATTGTAATACATGTGTCCTACACACATTCTGTATTAGCAATATCACATTTTTTAGTTTGTGAATGTGTCATGCTTGACTTCTCTATGCTATTTTAATCGGTGCACGCATAAATACATTCCACAATAAATTAATTGTTTAAACATATGCACTTATTTTTATTTACATAAATATATTTCCATCAATTGGATTCTTTTGGTTTTAATAAATGAAAATGAAAAACAATATATTAAATAGTGGTCAATATGTGTAATATTATGTCACTACTTGTGTTACTGAAGCTCAAAATAATTGTTACCAATTGTGTTACTATATTAAGAAAACTTCTTAAGGCGATCTTGAAATATGTTACTACCTATGTTACCACGGCTACAAAAAGGTGTTACCAACTTACCGAGTAACACATAAAATGGATGTTACTCCTACATAATTGTAACATTATTTTTGACTTATAGTAATAATAGTTATGTGTGACTACGAACACCACTTAGTAACACGGTCTAATGTAACACAACTCAAAATGCGTTACTACATGTCCCAGTAACACTTTTTGGACCTGTAGTAACACAAGCATGTGTTACCAAAGCTCTGTCTTGTTGTAGCGTTTCCAGATAAATCCACCGGGAACATGTATCTCGATAATCTGAAACCATGGGGAATAACTAGAGGGAGCAGAGAATCTTCACGAGGAGGTGGGGCAAGAGGAGAGGAGCCATGGGGATCCTTTTATACGGGAGGGGCGCAGCACCAAGGCCATGGACGGCCGGCCATGGTGGGTTCCCCCACCTCTCCCTCATTCATGTGGGTGGAGCTTCCACTAAGCCCACTAAAGGGAATATACCCAAGAGGCAATAATAAAGTGGTTATTATCTTATTCCTTGTTTATGATAAATGTTTATTTTGCATGCTATAATTATATTAATTTGGAAACGTTAATACATGTGTGTTCAATAAACAAAAGGAAAGTTCCTAGTTATGCCTATCTTATAAACTAGCTCGTTGATTAACAAGATGATCAAGGTTTCCTGATCATGGACATTGGATGTTGTTAATAACGAGGTCACAACATTAGTGGAATGATGTGATGAACATTCATCCGAAGTATAGCATTACGATCAAAGTCATTGTGTTTATATTGTTATAACATCATACGAAGTAATCCTAGTCCTTAGACCATGAGAGCATGTCAATCACTAACACTAGAAGAGTATCTTGATAACATCAAACGTCACATCGTGAAAGGATGATTATAAAGGTGGGTTCAGTGCTATGAAAGTGTTATGTAGAGGCTCATGGATCAAGAGTGTGATTTGTCCATCCTGATGATAGATATATATACTCTGGGCCCTCTCGGTGATATCACATTGAGAATAGCTTGCAAGAAAGTGATGTGATCACTAGAATGTTATATCACGGGATCGAGAAAAGAGTGCATGTCGGTAACAAGATCAAACTAGGTATTTGGATGCCGATGATCGAATCTCGTACGTGTAATATATCGCGAGACAAAGGTATTTAGTTACAACATTAAAGGTTTACACAATCACAAGAGTCATCGTTGAATATGTGAGAGTCAGTACGGATCTCCAGTTCCTGCTACTGATTATTGATCGGAGAGGGGTCTCGATCATGTCTCCATTATTCGCGAACCGTAGGGTGACACACTTAAGGGATAACGACACCATTTGGAGCAAATATGTTTCAGATAAAGATTTAAGAAAGCGCTGGAATTATTTTAATAGACACCAAAACTGTTTCGGGTGAAATTGCTGAAATTGGTTCTGCATGTAATATTGAAATGTTGCAGAGGGTTTTATGTGAATTTTTGTTAATTAAAGTAATTAACAAAATTCTGAATAAAATTAATAAAAGAGTTTTATTAAATGAGAGAGCATTAAATTTGGAGAAATTTAATGCATTTAAAGTGGAGACTTTAATAGAGAATGTGAAGGGGCATATTTATGTGGGGTTACCACCACATGAATGAGGGAGGTGTAGGGACACCCTCCATGGGCGCCGGCCATGGGAGGGGTACCCTCCCCTCCTCCTATAAAAGTCCCCCCTCTCACACCTTCGCACACACACCTCCTCGTGAAGGATCTCTCTCCCCCTCTAGTATTTTCCCCCATGGTCTCGGATTAGCGAGATACATGTTCTCGATGGCTGTATCTGGAAAGGAGTTGCTGCTTCTGCTGCTTTGCTGGAGCGAGGGACCGAGGTTGTCGTGGTACCGGACGTGTGTGCAATCACGGATGCACCGCTGCTTTGCGGTGCTGGACTTGCCAGAGCTGGATCTGATGGACGTGCTAGAGCTGGACCTGCTGGACTCCATCACGATCCTGAGATCGGCAAGTATATGACTACATCATCCATGAGTTCCATCTCGTTAACAAAGCTTTGTTGTCTTCAAGGGTATGTTCTCTATGGATGTATATCCACCTGTTGCTTGTATCTAATAGATAGATCTTGGTGTATAATAGTTCCCATCATAGGATTTTTTTTGTTTTCTATGCTACGAACCCTTCAGTGGTATCAGAGCCTGATCTATGCATAGATTCTTTGCAGGGTAGTACACGTATGTTTACATGTGGGTGATGATGATCATGTTATTGCTTCTTTCATGTATTTTGGATATTGGTGGCATAGTGGGATGAAGCGGCCTGGACCAACTTTACATGTCATCGCACATGAGACCGGTTCCATGTCTGACATGCAACTAGTTTTGCATAAGTGGCTGGCGGGTGTCTATCTCTCCTACTATAGTCAATATCTGATTTACAACAATTTGCTAAGAACTTAGTTATCATCGTTGTGGTTCCATGTTCGTAGGAAATACCGATTCAATCTTCGAAAGCCCTAAGCCACGTAAAAACTTGCAATTGATAAATTAGAGGCGTCTAGCTTAGATCGTTGCTGGGCTAGTTTCATGATATGGAAATGTTGTAAGTTGATGTATAGTTGATACCCTTACAACACACCTAATATGTAAGTTCCCTACACCTTGGCCTTACACACAAAGGAATGATAGAGATCATACCACGATGCATATGATGGTGATCAAATGCATGGACCATATCATCCCACTTTACACATATGACGTTCGCATCTTATATTGTTACTTTGGCGCTTTTAGTAGCATTATAAGATGACCCCTCATTTAAATATCAAGATAAAATATGTTCTTCCTTAGGTATGCACCGTTCTATGGATCGTGCTTCGAGACATCACGTGATGACCGAGTGTACTCGACTCTGCGCTTTCATACAACGGGTGTAAGACAGTTTTACACACGTGAGTACTAAGGTTCTTACTTGGCGAGCCAAGCATGTACATACATGGCCTCGGAACACGGACCGAAAGGTTAAGCATGAGTCATATAGTTGATGTGATGCCCATATTGATGCTCGCCTTTGAAGCTACACCGACTCGTGTGATGATCAGACTTGTAGTAGTGGATTTGGTTCATGTAACCACCAAAAAGGCACGAGGGATGTCATTTTTGAGTGGGAGTTCATTTCTAATTTGGATTAGTCGAACCAAATTTGTCATAAACTAAATTAAAGTGAATTTGCATAATTTTTTCTAGTCATTGGCATCTGTTTCCTACCTTATGCTTAGTTTTAATGGAGATAATAGAACTATATAATTTTGGATATTTACTTTACGAACTGGTATCGTATTGTTTTGAATGTCAATTTAAAGTTTAGAAGTCCTATTGCAAACTTTCAGCAAACTCTATTTACTCCATGAAGTTTAATAAGTAGTATTAAATCAAGAGTAAGAATTCCAATGTTAGTATCTAAAGTATCATGTTTGCCTCCATGATTCTTGATATTCAAAAGTTGTTTTAATATCGAGGTTATCTAGGAGCTGAAATAATTGTTTCAGAAACCATCATGTGTGAAAGATATTGTGATATCTGAAACAAAGTTTATGGTTGCAATATGACAGAGTATAATTTAACAAAATACATGTTCTCATATTCTATGAGAATTTGTGAAGGTTGGAGACGCTAGGCGTCCTAATCTACCAAAAAGGTTTTGGGAACTGATATTATACTCATGATTCATCCTATAGGCTATAGTAGCTTGATCATGAAGTTGTCATGATAAGGATGAATAGAAGATGTAAGTAAAATGTTTACTACACTAAAAGATTACTAAAGAATGGATTTTTGAAAGAATGCCAAACATTTGATGACGGTGATCCACTTCAAAGTGCAAGTCCAAAGGTATTAGTATTTGACTATACACGCTTTGTACTATGTGTCATGTGAATGACACCACTATTGATATTGATAGATTCTTTTAAAAGGGAAAGGAATTGCTGAAAGAGAATCTATAAAATATTTGGCAGAAAAGAAAAAGTTGGAGATGTCTAGCTTAGGTATATAGAAGATATACATGTTATGGTTGTATTCTTTGCTTGTTAAATAATGTGGTTCTTAGGTATTGGATACCGAATTGGTTGGTGTGAAGTGTCATACAGAACAACACAATTCATGAACTTCAATGGCCTAAGTAACTAGCAAGAGAATAAGTGATGATGTTCATCGAAAACAAATAAAGTGTTATTGTGTTTTTCATTATCGTTAAACCTACCCTTCAAGATTTGTTTTAATAATTGTTATTTTGTTCTGGTATTATGAGAACAATGGTTGTTCCAATAATTACCGTATTCCATAAAGGATGGATGAACATTTACAAGTCTAGTTGGTGAAATCACATCCATAAACATTATTGCTAAAATTTCGTAAGACAAATGATTGGAAGAACACTTATGAAGTGACATCGTTGTTTGAATTATATTGGAAAGTAAACATGAATAAACTCCATGTTGATGGATTTTTGGAGTCTTTTGATTTTTGACACCTGTGAAACTTTCCTCGAGATAATTGAAACTCCATTCATAGGCCAAAGAGGAACAGATGACTAGCTTAATGGAAATTGTGCATGTTGATGTGCATAGTCCATTATGTGTAGCCATATGAGATGGATCTTTTTGCTTCATATGCGTTCTCCAGAAATTTGAGTGAATATATCTATATATTTACTTAATAAGAAAGAAGTATGAAACATTTGAAAATTATTCAAAGACTTTCAAGATTAAGTGGAAAATCATGGTAACAAGAAAATAAAGGTTTTATGATTTGATCATAAAGGAAGATATTTGAGTTACAGGTTTAGCAAAACACCTAAAGATTTCAGGAATTGTTCCATGAATTTGCATTTCCCGATAAACCACTGGAGTATGATATATGTTCGAGAGATCAAATCAAACCTTGTTTGACATGGTAAGATCAAAGGTGTCATTTATAAAACTGCCACTATGTTTTAAGGATTAAAGCTTTAGAGACTACCGCTTTTACACCGAAAAGAGCACCATCGTGATCCGTTGAAATGACACCATATGAGTTATGGTTTGGGATTAAACCCGAGTTGTCTTTTCTTAAAATTTTGGTATGCTATGCATAAGTAAAATGTTTACAACCAAAGTCGGATAAGCACGTCTTTGTAGGTTATCCCAAAGAATTTATTGGGTATTCCTCCATAACACCAAAGACACAAGTGTTTGTCGCTTAGAACGTGAAGTTTCTTAAAGAAGGAATTTTTCACAAAAGTTAAGTGGGAGGACAATAGAAATTTGATTAGGTTAATGAACCTAAGCAACATATGCTAAGTAGCACAGCGCCGGAAAGTGTCCTGGAGGCGGTGATGTCTACGCACTTCTATTCTTGTAGACATTTGTTGGGCCTCCAAGTGAGAGGTTTGTAGAACAACAGCAAGTTTCCCTTATGTGGATCACCCAAGGTTTATCAAACTCAGGGAGGAAGTGGTCAAAGGTATCCCTCTCAAGCAACCCTACAATCAAGATACAAGAAGTCTCTTGTGTCCCCAACACACCCAATACACTTGTCAGGTATATAGGTGCCTAGTTCGATGAAGAGATAGTAAAATAGAAGTGGTATGGATATAAGATAACGGTGCTATAAAATAGCTTGATGGCGTGGAAGAGACTAAAGGCAAACTGAAATAAAGATGGCAGCAAGCAAACATGTAACGGATTTAGTTGAAAATGGTGTTTCAATGCTTAGAAACAAGGCCTAGGGATCATACTTTCACTAGTGATCACTCTCATATAATTATCTTCTCTTTATGATACTACTCTGAACTACTCTCTGGTTGGACACTCTAATCCATGGTAGGCCTATAACACCACACCTCAAAGTTCGCTTTTCCCATCTAGATAACCCCACACTGTCACCTTGAGCACTAGATGGTTCCAACAAACACCACAGTTTCATAGAGACATCCAACTCCAAATATAACTCATAACAAGTATTTGTAATATCTATCCTAAGTGCCACCATGGTGTACACGCTGTCACTTTCACACACATGGGGAGAACAGAGATCTATTAAAGCATTTGAGTAGCAAAGTAGATCTACTTGATTACAAAGCTCATGATCACAATATGATCATGCATAGAGAGAGAGAGATGAACACATAGCTACCGGTGGAACCCTTAGCCTCGAGAAAGAACTACTCCCTCATCATCATGGGAATCAGCAACGACGATGGAGATGGTGGTGGAGATCGATGGAGATGGTTTCGAGGGCACTTCCCCGTCCCGGCAGGGTGCCGGAACAGAGACTTTTTGCCCCCCAAATCTCCCCTTCGGTGGCGACAGCGCTGCGGAACATTTCATGGCTGGAGGCTCGATTTTCTAGGGTTTCTGGATCGGGAGGCTTCTTATAGGCGATGAGGCGAGGTTAGTGGCCGGCCAGGGGGCCATACCTGAAGGAAATATGCCCTGAGAGGCAATAATAAAGTTGTTATTATGTATTCCTTGTATATGATAGATGTTTATTTTACATGCTATAATTGTATTGATAGGAAACATCAATACATGTGTGTTTAATAAACAAAAAGGGTTCCTAGTCATGCCTCTCTTATAGACTAGCTTGTTGATTAACAGGATGATCAAGGTTTCCTGATCATGGACATTGGATGTTGTTAATAACAAGGTCACACCATTGGTGGAATGATGTGATGAACATTCATCCGAAGTATAGCATTACGATCAAGTCATTGTGTTTATATTGCTATAACATCATACGAAGTAATCTTTATCCTTAGACCATGAGATCATGTTAATTGCTAACACCGGAAGAGTATCTTGATACCATCAAACGTCACACCGTAACAGGGTGACTATAAAGATGGGTTCAGTGCTACAAAGGTGTTATGTTGAGGCTCATGGATCAAGAGTGGAATTTGTCAATCCAGATGACGGATAGATATACTCTAGGCCCTCCCGGTGATATCACATTAGGATAGCTTGCAAGCAAGTGATGTGATCACTAGAATGTTACATCACGGGAACGAGAAAAGAGTGCATGTCGGTAACGAGATCAAACTAGGTATGGAGATACCGATGATAGAATCTCGGACATGTAATATATCGAGAGACAAAGGTATTTAGTTACAAGCATTAAAGGTTCTCACGATCACAGGAGTCATCGTTGAATGTGTAGGAGTTAGTACGGATCTCCAGGTCCCGCTGCTGATTATTGATCGGAGAAGGGTCTCGATCATGTCTGCATTATTCACGAACCGTAGGGTGGCACACTTAAGAGTTACCGGACACCATTTGGGAGCACATATGTTTCAGACGAAAGAATTGCAAAGCGCAGGAATTGTTTCAATAGAAACCGGAAATTGTTTCGGGTGAAATTGCAGAAGGTGGTTCTGCATGTGATATTGAAATATTGCAAGGGGCTATATGTGAATGTTTGTTAATTAAAGTAATTAACAAAATTCTGAATAAATTTAATAAAAGAGTTTTATTAAATGAGAGAGCATTAAATTTGGAGAAACTTAATGCATTTAAAGTGGAGACTTTAAAAGGGAATGTGAAGAGGCATTTTAATGTGGAGGAGTTACCACCACATGAATGGGGGAGGTGAGGGGTCACCCCCCCATGCGCCAGCCATGGAGAGAGGGGGTACCCCCTCCTCCTATAAAAGGCCACCCATTCCCTCCTTCATCCTCACACCTCCTTGTGAAGGATCTCTCTCCCCCTCTAGAATTATTCCCCCATGGTCTCGGATTAGCGAGATACATGTTCCCAGCGGCATTTCGTCTAGAAGGAGTTGCTGCTTCCGCTGGATCGCTGGAGCGAGGAGGTGGAGGTTGTCTGGTGGCTTGAACGTGTGTGCGAGTGCGAATGCGCTGCTGAGTTGCGGCGCTCGGACTTCCTCACGATCTTGAGATCGGCAAGTGTACGACTACATCAACCACGAGTTCCTACTCGTTAACAAAGCTCGTTGTCTTCGAGAGTAAGTTCTCTGTGGATGTATGTCCACCCGTTTGCTTTGTACCTAGTAGATAGATCTTGGCGTGTAGTTCACACCGTAGGAAATTTTTTGTTTTCTATGCCGCGGACCCAACAGTGGTATTAGAGCCTGATCTATGCGTAGGTGCTTTGCACGGGTAGTACACATATGTTTATATGTGGGCGATGATGATCATGTTATTGCATCTTCTATGTACTTTGGATATTGGTGGCATAGTGGGATGAAGCGCCTGCACCAACCTTACATGTCATCGTACATGAGACCGTTCCACGAGCATGCAACTTGTTTTGCATAAGTGGTGGCGGTGTCCTGCTCTCCTACTATAGTCAATATCTGATTTACAACGAGTTGCTAATAACTTGGTTATCCTTGTTGTGGTTCATGTTCGTAGGTTAGACAGGTTCTATCTCCGAAAGCCCTAAGCCACGTAAAACTTGCAATTGATAAATTAGAGGCGTCTAGTTTAGATCGTTGCTGGGCTAGTGTTTTGATATGGTATTGTTGTAAGTAGATGTATGATAGATACTCTTACAACTCACTTAACGTGTAAGTTCCATAGACCTTGGCCTTACACACAAAGGAATGATAGAGTTCATACCATGATGCAAATGATAGAGATCAAATGCATGGACCATATCACCTCACTTCACACATTAGATGTTAGCATCTTATATGCTAGTTTGGCGTTTGGTAGCATTATAAGATGATCCTCATTTAGATATCAAGATAAAATGTGTTCTTCCTTAAGTATGCACCATTTTGTGGATCGTGTTTTGAGGCATCACGTGATGATCGGGTGTTTTCAACTCTACGCTTTCATACAACGGGTGTAAGACAGTTTTACACACGCAAGTACTAAGGTTCTTACTTGATGAGCCTAGCATGTATGACATGGCCTCGAACACGGACCGAAGGTTAAGCATGAGTCATATAGTTGATATGATGCCCATATAGATGCTCGCCTTTGAAGCTACACCGACTCACGTGATGATCGGACTTGGTGTAGTGGATTTGGTTCATGTAATCACCAAAAGGACACGAGGGATGTCGTTTTTGAGTGGGAGTTCATTAGTAATTTGGATTAGTTGAACTCAATCTATCATAAAATTAGTCTAAATATACTTTACAAATTCTGTTGTAGATGGCACCACCTGCTTTTAATTTCAATGTGTTCATGGAGAAAGAGAAACTTGCTGCGAATGGTAGCAACTTCACCAACTGGGCTATGAATTTGAGGATTCTCCTCACTGCTGCACAAAAGCAATATGTGCTAGATGCGCCGCTAGGCCCCCACCAGCTCTGATGCCTGACGAGGAAAAGAACATCTATATAACTCGTCAGGAGGACCACAACTTAGTTCATTGCGGCATACTGTATGGGCTAGAGCCAGAACTTCGAAAGCGTTTCGAAAATGGCAATGCCTTTGATACCATGGGAGAATTTAAAATGATTTTCGATACCCATGCTACTATAGAGAGTTATAATGCTACAGAAAAGTTCTTTAGCTGCATGATGGAGGAAAACAGCTCCGTTAGTGAGCACGTACTCAAAATGTCTGGGTACGCCGATAAGCTTGTGTCCTTGGGAATAACGATTCCCATTGACTTAGGCATACATCGTGTTCTCTAATCT
Organism: Avena insularis; assembly: GCA_023614405.1. Classification (NCBI taxonomy): domain Eukaryota; kingdom Viridiplantae; phylum Streptophyta; class Magnoliopsida; order Poales; family Poaceae; genus Avena; species Avena insularis. The sequence goes on along the minus strand of CM042686.1, from coordinate 426,060,979 downwards.
CTGCCACCTAGCTACAAGAGCTTCGTGATGAACTATAATATGCAGGGCATGAAGAAGTCTCTTCCGAGCTTACGATGCTTAAGACTGCAGAAGTGGAGATTAGGAAAGAACATCAAGTGTTGATGATCAATAGTACCACCGGTTTCAAGAAGGACAAGAAAGACAAGCACAAGGGAAAGAAGGGTGGCAAGTCTGTTGCCACGCCTGAAAAGAAACCCCGAGCTGGCCCTAAGTCTGACACCGCTGCCCCAAGTATTTGGCGGACAAGAAGTCCGGCAAGGCAAACAAAGGTATATGTGATATACATGTTATTGATGTGTACTTGACTAGTACTCGCAGTAGCATCTGGGTTTTTGATACGGGATCGGTTGCTAATATATGTAACTCGGTTCAGGGGCTGCGGAACAAGCGACAACTAGCAAGGGATGAGGTCACGATGCGGGTCGGCAATGGATCAAGAGTTGATGTGATCGCCGTCGGAACGTTGCCTCTCCATATGCCATCGGGATTAGTTATAAACCTAAATAATTGTTATTTGGTGCCTGCACTAAGCATGAACATTGTATCCGGATCGTGTTTGATGCAAAGTGGTTATTCATTTAAGTCTGAAAACAATGGTTGTTCGATTTATATGAATAATATCTTTTATGGTCATGCACCTATGTTGAATGGTTTGTTTCTGATGGATCTCGATAGTAGTATTACGCATATTCATAATGTTGATGCTAAAAGGATTAAACTTGATAATGATATATCTACATATATGTGGCAATCTAGGTCATATTGGCGTTAAACGCATGAAGAAACTCCATTCTGATGGACTTTTGGAATCACTTGATTTTGAATCATTTGATACATGTGAGCCATGCCTTATGGGTAAGATGACTAGAACACCGTTTTCCGGTTCAATGGAACGGGCGACAGATCTATTGGAAATCATACATACTAATGTGTGTGGACCAATGAGTGTGTCGGCGCGAGGTGGATATCGTTATTTTGTTACTTTCACGGATGATTTAAGTAGATATGGGTATATCTATTTGATGAAACACAAGTCTAAAACTTTTGAAAAGTTCAAAGAATTTTAGAATGAAGTGGAAAATCATCATAACAGAAAGATCAAATTTCTGCGGTCCGACCATGGATGAGAGTATCTTAGTTACGAGTTTAGCACACATATGAAAGACTGTGGAATAGTTTCACAACTCACGCCTTCCGGAACACCACAACGTAATGGTGTGTCGGAACGTCGTAATCGTACCTTATTGGATATGGTTCGATCTATGATGTCTCTGACTGACTTACCTCTGTCATTTTGGGGTTATGCACTGGAAACAGCTGCATTCAATTTAAATCGGGCACCATCTAAATCCGTTGAAACGACACCGTATGAATTATGGTTTGGAAACAAACCTAAGCTGTCATTTCTTAAGGTTTGGGGATGCGATGTTTATGTGAAGACTCTTCAACCGGATAAACTCGAACCCAAAGCGGAAAAATGCGTCTTCATAGGATACCCTAAGGAAACGATTGGGTATACCTTCTATCACAGATCCGAGGGCAAGGTCTTTGTTGCCAAGAATGGATCCTTTCTTGAGAAGGAGTTTCTCGCGAAAGGTGTGAGTAGTCGGAAGGTAGAACTCGAAGAGGTTATTGAACCTTCTCTTCATGAAATGGCAAGTAGCGCAGCTCCAGAAGTTGTTTCGGAGTTGACTTCACCTAATGAAGAGAGAGCTAATGATATTGATCATAAAACTCCGAAAGAGGACACTACCAAACCTCGCAGGTCAAGGTGACACGTCAGCTCCCTGAACTGTACGGCAATCCTGTTGTGAATTTCATGGTTGATGAAATGGATGACCCTGCGACGTATGAAGAAGCGATGATGAGCCCGGATTCCAACAAATGGCTAGAAGCCATGAAATCCGAGATGGAATCCATGTACGAAAACCAGGTTTGGACCTTGGTGGACTTACCTCACGACCGAAAGGCCGTTGAGAATAAATGGATTTTCAAAAGGAAAACGGATGCTGATGGTAATGTGACCATCTATAAGGCTCGACTTGTCACAAAGGGGTTTCGACAAATTCAAGGAGTTGACTACGATGAGACATTCTCTCCCGTAGCGATGCTTAAGTCGGTTAGGATTATGTTAGCAATTGCTGCATATTTCGATTATGAAATATGGCAGATGGATGTCAAAACTGCGTTCCTCAATGGTAAGATTGAAGAAGAGTTGTATATGATACAACCTAAGGGTTTTGTCGATCCTAAGGATGCTAATAAGGTGTGCAAACTTCAGCGATCCATCTATGGACTGAAGCAAGCATCACGAAGTTGGAATCTCTGCTTTGATGAGGTGATCAAAGAGTTTGGATTTGTCCAAACTTATGGAGAGGCTTGTATTTACAAGAAAGTGAGTGGGAGCAATGTGGCATTTCTGATATTATATGTGGATGACATATTATTGATTGGAAATGATTTAGATCTTTTAAACAGTGTTAAAAGTTATCTAAACAGCAAATTTTCGATGAAGGACCTTGGTGAAGCTTCATATATATTAGGCATTAAAATCTATAGAGATAGATCATGACGCCTAATTGGGCTATCACAGAGTACATACCTTGATAAGATATTAAAGAAGTTTAATATGGACGGAAGTAAGAAGGTGTTCTTACCTATGTTGCAAGGCAAGACATTGAGTAAGACTCAAAGTCCGGCTACGGCGGAAGAAAGAGAGATAATGGATAAGATCCCCTATGCCTCAGCCATAGGCTCTATAATGTATGCCATGCTATGTACAAGACCGGATGTGGCACATGCTATTAGTTTGACTAGTAGGTACCAATCTGATCTAGGTTCGGAACACTAGATAGCGGTCAAGAATATCCTTAAGTACTTGAGAAGAACTAATGATATGTTTCTTATATACGGAGGTGAAGAAGAGCTAGTTGCTAAGTGTTATGTCGATGCTAGTTTTGACACTGATCCGGATGACTCTAAGTCCCGGATACGTATTTCTCTTGAACGGAGCAGCAGTTAGTTGGAGGAGCTCCAAACAACCTGTGGTGGCTGGATCAACAACGGAGGCGGAATATGTTGTCGCTTGAGCGGTAGCGAGAAGCAGTTTGGATGAAGGAGTTCATAACGAACTGGGTGTGGTTCCGTCGTTGGACCCGATGGTGATCTATTGTGACAACAATGGAGCCATAGCCAACGCAAAGGAACCAAGGTCTCACAAGAATTCCAAGCATATTAAGCGCCGGTTTCACTCCATCCGCGAACATGTCAAGGATGGAGATATAAAGATTTGTAAAGTGCACACGGACCTGAATGTAGCAGATCCATTGACTAAAGTACTCCCTAGGGCAAAACATGATCAACACCAGAACTCCAGGGGTGTTAGATTTATCACTATGTGAACTAGATTATTGTCTCTAGTGCAAGTGGGAGACTGAAGGAAATATGCCCTGAGAGGCAATAATAAAGTTGTTATTATGTATTCCTTGTATATGATAGATGTTTATTTTACATGCTATAATTGTATTGATAGGAAACATCAATACATGTGTGTTTAATAAACAAAAAGGGTTCCTAGTCATGCCTCTCTTATAGACTAGCTTGTTGATTAACAGTATGATTAAGGTTTCCTGATCATGGACATTGGATGTTGTTAATAACAAGGTCACACCATTGGTGGAATGATGTGATGAACATTCATCCGAAGTATAGCATTACGATCAAGTCATTGTGTTTATATTGCTATAACATCATACGAAGTAATCTTTATCCTTAGACCATGAGATCATGTTAATTGCTAACACTGGAAGAGTATCTTGATAGCATCAAAACGTCACACCATAACAGGGTGACTATAAAGATGGGTTCAGTGCTACAAAGGTGTTACGTTGAGGCTCATGGATCAACAGTGGAATTTGTCAATCCAGATGACGGATAGATCTACTCTGGGCCCTCTCGGTGATATCACATTAGGATAGCTTGCAAGCAAGTGATGTGATCACTAGAATGTTATATCACGGGAACGAGAAAAGAGTGCATGTCGGTAACGAGATCAAACTAGGTATGGAGATACCGATGATCGAATCTCGGACATGTAATATATCGAGAGACAAAGGGATTTAGTTACAAGCGTTAAAGGTTCTCACGATCACAGGAGTCATCGTTGAATGTGTAGGAGTCAGTACGGATCTCCAGGTCCCGCTGCTGATTATTGATCGGAGAAGGGTCTCGATCATGTCTGCATTATTCACGAACCGTAGGGTGGCACACTTAAGAGTTACCGGACACCATTTTGGAGCACATATGTTTCGCATTTAAAGAATTGCAAAGCGCAGGAATTGTTTCAATAGAAACCGGAAATTGTTTCGGGTGAAATTGCAGAAGGTGGTTCTGCATGTGATATTGAAATATTGCAAGGGGCTATATGTGAATGTTTGTTAATTAAATTAATTAACAAAATTCTGAATAAATTTAATAAAAGAGTTTTATTAAATGAGAGAGCATTAAATTTGGAGAAACTTAATGCATTTAAAGTGGAGACTTTAAAAGGGAATGTGAAGAGGCATTTTAATGTGGAGGAGTTACCACATGAATGGGGAGGTGAGGGTCACCCCATGCGCCGGCCATGGAGAGAGGGGGCACCCCCTCCTCCTATAAAAGGCCACACATTCCCTCCTTCATCCTCACACCTCCTTGTGAAGGATCTCTCTCCCCCTCTAGAATTATTCCCCCATGGTCTCGGATTAGCGAGATACATGTTCCCGGTGGCATTTCGTTTGGAAGGAGTTGCTGCTTCCACTAGATCGCTGGAGCGAGGAGGTGGAGGTTGTCTAGTGGCTTGAACGTGTGTGCGAGTGCGGATGCGCTGCTGAGTTGCGGCGCTCGGACTTCCTCACGATCTTGAGATCGGCAAGTGTATGACTACATCAACCACGAGTTCCTACTCGTTAACAAAGCTCGTTGTCTTCGAGGGTAAGTTCTCTGTGGATGTATGTCCACCCGTTTGCTTTGTACCTAGTAGATAGATCTTGGCATGTAGTTCACACCGTAGGAAATTTTTTGTTTTCTATGCTGCGGACCCAACAATACCATGCTTTGGTGCGGCCTAGGGATGCCCGCGCCAAGGGGTGGTGTGGCCGCCCTTCGTCTCTCCTTCGGAGTCCATGTGTCTTCCGGTAAAATATCAACTTTGGCTTTTGTCCGGTCCAATTCCGAGAATATTCATTTTCTGGCTTTTCTGGAACAAAAAACAGAAGAAAATAGGCAACTAGCACTGTGGCATCTTGTTAATAGGTTAGTTCCATAAAATGTGTAAAAGAACTCCAAAGTGTGGACAAAACATAAGAAAGTATATATAAAACAAGCATGGAACATCAAAAATTATAGATACGTTTGCAACGTATCAACATCCCCAAGCTTAACTCCTACTCGTCCTCGAGTAGGTAAGTGATAAAAAGAAAAAATAATTTTTGAGGTTACATGCACCATCATAAACTTGATTAAAGTATTTGTAAAACATTGATAGCTGGGATCGGAGTACTTCAACATAGCATGAAAAGATAAAGTTCTAACAATATGACATAGCAACTATGTTGTAACATGAAAAGGCACAAAAAAAGATTCATGAATAACAATGCTTTGCAAGATGTTTGTTTGTTTCACATACAAAAAACATAGCATAGTGGCATTCAGCTTGTCCCTCATAATGTAGCAAATCATAATTGCATAGGACACCTTCAAAGTTTCTAAGGGTGACTAGATACAAATAGTTTAAGAACAAGCAATATCAAAGTTATGCATCAATCAACAAGTCTTGGGACAATGCACATTAAACTAAGAATGGCCACTATGCTCTCTCAATAGGTGCATAAAGATAGAAGATGGAGACTCAACATAAAGTGAAAGAAAGGCCTTCATAGAAGGAAGCGGGGATTCAAGTTTCATAAAGAGCTTCCAAAAATTATGGTACTTATTAGCTTTAAGCTCTCATTGCCCCTATCATAAGCATCTTGAAGTGATTAAGGTTAAAGTGAACAAACTATGGAGTATATGCTTGACAAAGTATAAGTTGGAAATCTCATGTCCCTTGAATACGAGGGCCGCTCCTCATGCTACTCAAGTTTAGTTACAGGTAAGTGAAGGGTTCGCAGCATAGAGGTGACCCATGGAGGTGACCCCTCACCTCCCCCATTCATGTGGTGGTAACTCCCTCCACATTAAAATTCCCCTTCACATTCTCTTTTAAAGTCTCCACTTTAAATGCATTAAATTTCTCCAAATTTAATGCTCTCTCATTTAATAAAACTCTTTTATTCAGAATTTTGTTAATTACTTTAATTAACAAACATTCACATAAAACCCCTACAACATTTCAATATTACATGCACAACCAATTTCTGCAATTTCACCCAAAACAGTTTCAGTGTCTATTGAAATAATTCCAGCGCTTTGCAATTCATTCGTCTAAAACACATTTGCTCCAATGGTGTTGGTGTCCCTTAAGTGTGTCACCCTACAGTTCATGAATAATGTAGACATGATCGAGACCCCTCTCAGATCAATAATCAGAAGCGGGACCTGGAGATCCATACTGACTCCTACACATTCTACGATGACTTCTGTGATCGTGAGAACCTTTAACATTAGTAACTAAATCCCTTTGTCTCATGATATATTACATGTCCGAGATTTGATCATCGGTATCTCCATACCTAGTTTGATCTTGTTACCGACATGTACTCTTTTCTTGTTCCCGTGATATAACATTCTAGTGATATTATCACTTGCTTACAAGCTAACCAATGTGATATCATCGAGAGGGCCCAGAGAATATCTATCCGTCATCAGGATGGACAAATCCCACTCTTGATCCATGAGCTTCTACATAACACTTTCGTAGCACTGAACCCACCTTTATAATCACCCTTTCACGGTGTGACGTTTGATGTTATCAAGATACTCTTCCAGTATTAGAGATTAACATGATCTCATGGTCTAAGGACTAGGATTACTTTGTTAGATGTTATAGCAATATAAACACAATGACTTTGATCGTAATGCTATACTTCCGATGAATGTTCATCACATCCTTCCACTAATGTTGTGACCTCGTTATTAACAACATCCAATGTCCATGGTCAGGAAACCTTGATCATTGATGACCCACAAGTATAGGGGGTGTATCGCAGTATTTTCGAGGGAAGTAAAACCCAATTTATTGATTCGACACAAGGGGAGCCAAAGAACATTTATAAGCCTTAACAACTGAGTTGTCAATTCAGCTGCACCTAGAAACAATATTGCTCACAACAGTTTATCAGTAGCAACAGTTTTGTAGTAGCAATAGCAAAGTAATAGTAGTAGTAAAAGTAAAGAAGGTAGTAACAATTGCAGTAAACAGTAGGATTAAAGCGCAGTAGGCATAGGGATGGATGGACGGGCGTTGCATGGACAAGACAATTCATATAGCAATCAGAACATAGGGCAATTGCAGATAAATAAGATAAAGCATCCAAGTACTAAATAATCATAGGCATGTGTTCCATATATAGTCATACATGCTCGCAATGAGAACTTGCACAACATATTTTGTCCTACCAGCCCGTTTGCAGCGGGGCCTCAAGGGAACTACTGGCAATTAAGGTGCTCCTTTTAATAGAGCACCGGAGCAAAGCATTAACACTCCATGATCACATGTGATCCTCACATCAAAGCCATTCCCGCCGGTTATTCCGATTTCTATCACTTCGGGGCCTTTGGTTCCGGACAACAACGTGTGTATACAACTTGCAGGTAAGACCATAAACAATACTATCATAATGAATCAATAACATGTTCAGATCTGAAATCATGGCACTCGGTCCCTAGTGACAAGCATTAAGCATAACAAGTCGCAACAAATTCAAAAAGCACTAATAGAAGATACTAGGCACCATGCCCTAACAATCCGATGCCATTACAATGAACGATCTCATCCAATCCCTACCATCCCCATAGCCTACAGTGGGGGATTACTCACTCATAGATGGGGGAAACATGGATGGTCGATGGAGAAGTGATGGTGATGATGATGACGATGATCTCCTCCAATTCCGCGTCCCAGCAGGGTGCCAGAACGGAGTTTCTGGTTCTGAATCGCGGAATCTGGTGGTGGCGGCAGAGCGGAACTCTTTCTGGAAAAATGTCGAACCCTCTTGAGTTTTTAGGTCATAAGGCAACTTATAGGCAAAGAGGGAGGCCAGGGGCAGCCGAGGCGGCCACACCACCCCAGTGTGGCTGGGCCCACACGTCGCCAGTGTGGGCCCCTTTGGCCCTACTCGCCTCTCTTCTGCCCGTGAGTCTTACGGTGAAATAGGATTTTTGGCATATTTTCTAGGATTTTTCACGATAGTTGATTTTCTACACAAATACTAGACACCAAGGTAATTCTGCTGAAAAGTCGATCCCGTGTTAGTTGTATCCAAATCACACAAGTTTAGAGGAAAAACAATAGCAAAAGTGTTCGGGAAATTAGATACGTTTTGGACGTATCAACTCCCCCCAAGCTTAGCTTATTGCTTGTCCTCAAGCAATTCAGTTGAAAACTGAGTGCGATAAAAGAAACTTTCACGAACACATTTGCTTCATATGATGTATATATTCTTAGCATATGATCAACTACTCAGGCAATTCATAATAAAGAGTATGCAACTAAGTTCACTTAATAGGCATTGCAAGCTATGAGGAGATTCCAACTCAAAAATAATAAGTAGCATGAAACATAAACATAAGCAACATTACAATGCTCATAACAAGGTATGATAGAGTGGTATATCGCTTGCCTTTGATTGTGAATGCCAAGGCACCTCTGAAGTTCAGGTGAAGACTAGAAGTAAAGATATCAAAGATACAAGCATCAAAGTCATAACACAATTAATCCAGTATTGAGACAAGCACATTATACTAAGAATGACAACTATGCTCTCAAGAAAGTGCTCATAGAATAGGTGGTGACTCAACAAGGAAATGAAAAAGGTTTTGAATAGTTTGAAAGGCTCCCAAATGCTTAAAGTATGGTACTCAGTAACTTTGAGCTCTCATTGCACCTATCATGAGCATCTTTAATATGGTTAAGGTGAAAGTGAGGTCCAATCTGAGTTATATGCTTGACATACTATAAACTGGAAATCTCATGTCCCTTGAGTACGAGGGCCACTCCTCATGCTACTCAACTTTAGTCACCGGTAAGTTCTTGTCATCGTAAGTACATGTGTATCATAGAGAACTGCCAACGGGGTACCCCTTGCCCGATGATACGGAAGAATCCCATATCAAAATGACAAGGCAAGCAGACAACGAGCATCTCAGCAATCTTCTTATTTACCATGGGAATATGGTGCTTTTTTCTCTCTTTCCTCTTTTCATATATCTATCTTTTTTTTCTCTTTTTTTTCTCAATGTCTGACTCTTTTTTTATAAGAAGAATGCTTCATAGACAGCTCATTATGGTTACGCTACAGGTTTCCACCATGACAGCATGGATTAGACCAGCGGCCCAGGCGTTTCTCTAACACACATACATAACTCCATGGGCTTATGAGCTCCCCTTTTATTTCACACTGACGACATCCACAAACAAAAGAGCATGATATCAAATGGGTATATATTTACAGGTGTTGAAAGCGTTCCCTGTGATGGCACAGTTCTGCTAATCCCCAACCTATAATTTGCAAGCATATAACTTTCATGGACAGTCACAATGGTTCAGGTTTATTAAGTGCAGGAAATAAAGTGTGCCATCAAGTTCGTGAGAGCTTTACTAACCAACTTTCTCATAACAAGCAAACATTTTATTCGGAAGAAAATAAGGCATATTGAATATGCACGGAACAGCAAATGACGCTAATAGGTAGTTATGGTGGACACTCTTGGCAACAATATTGGTTTTTGGGGGATTGAAAACACGAGTAGAGCTCATACTCAGTGTAAGTGAAGGCTAGCAATAGCAAGGGAGCGACAAACGAGAGAGCAATAACTGTCATAATCATGCTTGCAACAAAACAGGACTAATCATGTCATGAAAGTGATTCAAGACCCTCAAGGCAAAATAATTCATCGATGCTTAACTGATTATTTCAGTCATATGCATGCGTGAGCATGTGCCAAGTCAATTCAAGTGAAACACTCAGAGGAGGATACCACAGTGTCATACCAAGTTATGAATAGAGTAATGCAAGCAAACATTCATAAGACATGCTACAAACTATTAGCAAGCTAGAACTAATCATATGAAAGCAAGAACTACTAAGCATCCATAAATAACATACACCCTACATGAACAGACTAAGCATGCCCACAATAATGAGTATATGTACAAAAATGAAAACAAATAGAGTTCGTTACCAGCCTCTTACCACACGTCAAGTTGTCATTAATCCTCATGATTGCCCTTCACTTGTGTGGCTTGAATAATAACATGAAACCAAATTCTACGGAGGACTGCTGAACCCTGCAACAAACTCACAAAACCAAAGAAGAACAACAAATATTTTTGGTGTTTTCGATTTTTTTTGTTAAAACAAGAACCAAAAACGAAGAACAAGCAAAGCAAAATCTTTTTGGGTTTTCCAAATAGTTCAAACAAAGCAAAAAGGGAAAAGCAAACCAAGGCAAAAAGAAGAAGAAGCAAACAAAGAGAAACAACAAAAATATTTTTGGTATTTTTGTGTTCTAGAAAGCAAAAGCAAAGAAAGAACGAAAACTAAAAAGAGAACGAAACATGAATATACAAAGTTCCGACGCAAAATGATATGGAGATAAGTGCGATGTCGGTGTACCTCCCCCCAAGCTTAGGCTTTTGGCCTAAGTGGGTGTCAATCCCAAGCTAGCCAAGATGGAGCGCCTCCGTAGTATGGTGAGGAGGTAACCTCGTCCTGGTGCGAGCTTGAGGATGCCCCACCGTAGTGCACAGAGTAATCGTAGGAGGGCACATCCTCCTGGTGCTGCCCGTGGAAACCCAGCAAGCGGAGCTGCTCGTCCACCTCTTCCTTGGAGCGCAACCACGGCCTCCTGTGAACACTGAACAAAGTAGATTGTAGCAAAGGAATCTCCCTTTCATCCCCGTCGGTAAACAACATCCTGTATACTAAACTGTCCATATCAGAGTTAGCAGTGACGAAGTGATGTGTTTTCATGGCAGCAAGGTCAAGCCTTTGTGGTGACAATATAGTATCATTGGGATCCATCGAAAGCTCTAATGCACTAACCATACGTGAAGCGATGATGCCCCCATAAATAGGCCCCCTAACAGCTAGGTGGCGAGCAATAAGAGAGACAAGATTCTACCGAGTATCATTGTTAAGCGCAGCAGCAAGGAAGGCTAACTGATAGTTGGAGATATTACTCGTATTCTCCCTACCAAGAATGCTAGTAGCAAGATAATAGGCAAAGTATCTAAGAGCTAGGAGTTGGATGTTTCTTATCTTCCCACGCTGATCTACGCGGTCATCGTCATTGGTCACACCTCGATAGAGCTCCAGCAAATCAGCGGGTCGCCCTTGAATCTTCTTCACGGTCCCTGTCATGCCTACACCTATAATGATACAAAATCTTTCCAATGGCATGGTAAAGGGCAGATTATAAATTCTGAAATAAACAGTTGACTGATAGGGGGTGTTAGTGAAAACGAAACTCTCAACAAAAGTTTTCGTGAGCATAGCGTATTTCTCACACTCATCTTGCATGTATGAGGTCAAACCAACCCTCTGAATCAGTAGCAAGAAATCATAGAGAATCCCTTCAGCTTGTAAGAAGGTATAACAAGGAAAAGTAGATGGGTGAGCATCCCCATCATCTCCTTCATTACCAAAGCGAGGTGCAATGAGATCTTTGTTGTATGAAGGCCTAAACTGAGAGGCTGATCTTGAGGGCCTTGACCTCCTAGGTGTGTCCCTCTCAAATATTTCTCCAAAGGTTTGGTTGTTGATCTTTGATATTCTGAAATTTAAGCATCTATTAAACAAGTGATTGCAAAGTGAATATATAATGAAGGGCACTACTCATAGGGACTTGTAAGAGGCCTAAACATGCATCAAAACTATATATCTAAGCATTGAACAAGCATAAAATCTCTCATAACCTGTCACCTACAGCAGCAAAATACTCAATATATAAACCACTAAACACAAATCTACCTGGACAAGCAGAGGAGTCACATATCGGAGAGCAAATGCTCCAAATTTCAGCAGCAAAGATGGGCTAAGCAAGGAGATCGAAAAATCGAGGGCAAGAACAGCAAGAACACGATTTCAAGCAATGAACTGGTGTTTTCTCAAGAGAGAGAAGAAAGTGGGAAGTGAGAGATTGAGTGGAGGGCCAGGGGTGGCCCACACCATGGCCAGGCGCGCCCCTGGGCTGGCCGTGCCACCAGGTGGTGTGCCTGCCTGGTGGGCCCCCTAGTACCTTCCAGACACTTCTCCGCCCCTTTTTTCACGTAAAAATTTAATACGAATTTTCTGGAATTTTTTGAGACACTTTATTTTTGAGTAATTTTCAGGTATAGATGAATGATTTTCTGACAGAAAAAGCTTTTTGGAATGATGTAATTACAAAACAAGGCTAAAACTTTAGAAGTTCTAAGACACTCTAACATGCAAGCAACTAACAATAGAAAAGTAAACTAAACGAAAGCAAAAACTAAAATGGATAGAATAGAAGTAAGTGGAGATAATCATGGTGAAAACATTGTTTTGTTCAATGAAATCCTTTTGTTAACAAGGTTGATCAGGTCTTGTTACCAAAACAATTTTATATGAATCAAAACTTTGTATTCCACTAATGATTATGTTACCTCAACCTTGATAGCAATGGTCCCAACCATAATATTTTCAAATTTTTCTCTTGGTATGGGACAATATATTTCTCCAACTTGAATGCCCTCAACATGTTCAATTGAATTTAAACCATAAGTACTATCAATATTCTTGGGGAAATAGACATTATGCTCCTTGTCATTAACATTAAAGGTCACCTTTCCTTGATTACAATTAATAACAGCTCCTGCATTATTAAGGAAAGGTCTCCCAAGAATAATAGACATATTATCATCTTCACGCATTTCAAGCACAACAAAATCAGTTAATATCAAGCAATTATGAGCCACTTGAACAGGTACATCCTCACATATACCAACAGGAATAGTAGTAGATTTATCAGCCATTTACAAAGATATATCAGTTGGTATTTGTTTTTCCAGTTGAAGTCTCTTGTAGAGAGAAAAAGGCATAACACTAACTCCTGCTCCCAAATCACACAAAGCAATTCTAACATAACTATTTTTAATAGGGCAAGGTATAGTTGGAATCCCTGGGTCTCCAAGTTTCTTTGGAACCTTACAATTAAAGGAATAATTAGCAAGCAAAGTAGAAATTTCTTCATTAGGGATCTTCCATTTATTCGAGACAATATCCTTCATATACTTTGAATAAGGAGGCAATTTAATAGCACCAGTCAAAGGATTTTGCAATAATAAAGGTTTCATCCACTCACAAAACTTATTATAGTGTTCATCTTCCTTTGACTTTTGCTTCTTATCAGGGAAAGGCGTAGGTTTTTGGACCCAAGGCTCTCTTTCACTACCATGTTTCTTAGCAACAAAATCTTCTTTAGTGTATTTAGTATTCTTAGTGTGCTTTTCAGGTTCTTCTTCAACCTTTTCTTTATCAGGAACATCATTTTCTTCATTACCACTTTTAGTTTAATCATCAGAGACAGATATACTTTTAGGATCTTTAGCAGGTTCAGAGGGTTCTACAATAGTTTTATGTTTCTTTTTTCTTTTCTTACGAGTAGTACCACTATTTTCATCTTGTTGAGAATCCTGCTCGATTCTTTTAGGATGCCCCTCAGGATATAGAGGATCCTGGGTAGCAGCACCACTTCTAGTTCTAATTTCATAAGCATGTTTTTCTTTAGTAGCATTAACTAGCAAGTCTTTTTGCACTTTAATAAGTTGATCTATTTGAGTTTGAACCATTTGAAAATGTTTAACAAGCATTTTAACATCATTAGAGGTTCTTTCCATAATATCCTTCAACTCAACAATAGCTCTAGAGTTTTCCATTAGATGATTTTGCACCTTTTTATTAAAATTATCTTGCTTAAAAATAAAAATATCGAATTCTTCTAAGCATTGATCAGGAGGTTTAGAGTAAGGGATATCACCTTCATCAAAGTGTTGGAGAGAGTGTACCTAAATAGTGGGTGAATGGGGAATTGGCTTACATAATTCTTCTATAGGAGGTAAATTCTTGACATCTGCAGCTTTAATTCCTTTCTCCTTAAGACATTTCTTAGCTTCCTTCATCACTTCATCATTTAGTTCAATAACTCCCCTCTTCTTAGATGTTGGTATTGGCACAGGAATAGTTGGTTCAGGTATAGTTGTCTCAGGTATAGCTGGTTCAGGAGGAGTCCAATCTTCATAATTCTTGTTTATTTTAGCCATTAATTCCTCAGCTTCCTTGGGAGTCCTATTCCTGAAAACACAATCAGCACAGCTATCTAGGTATGTCCTAGATTCTTTAGTTAGTCCATTATAAAATATATCAAGAAGTTCATTCTTAGGTAATGGACATCCAACCTGTGCATGAATCAAAGCACAAAATCTTGCCCATGATTCAGGCAATATCTCCTTTTCTCCCTGTTTAAAATCAAAAAGTTCCTGCAAAATAGCATGTCTAGCACTAGGAGGAAAATATTTCTGCAGGAAAGTACTAATCAAGCAATCAGGGCTATCAATAGATCTAGGAGGTAAATTACTAAACCAAGTTTTAGCTTCTCCTTTTAGTGAAAAGGGGAAAATTTTAGCATCTTAATATCATCCGAAAACAGGACACTCATGGTAGAAAGCTCAGTCATATGTGCTACCGCACTTTCATTCTTAGTCCCACAAAAAGGTTCTTTCTTAACAATAGATATGTAAGATAGATCAAGAGAGAAATCATAATCTTTATCTTTAATGTTTATGGGAGATGAAGCAAACTTAGCATTAGGAGACAATATGGGTTTAATAGTACGCCTCTCAAGGAGACTCTTAATAGCACTCCTATCATGTGTATTTTGACATTCTTTAATAAATTCATCGGTCATCTCAATATAACTGTCTTCAATATCATAGCTCTCTCTAGACTCAGGTGAACAAACAGGTGTAGTAGTGTCTTCATTAGGAGTTTCAGTATTTCCAGCTATAGTTCTAGCAATCGTAGCATCTAGGAAAGGACCTAATGAACCACTCTTACCAAGCACAGTAGAAGCAACATCATAAGTATCAGAAGTTTCAGATTTAGTAGTAGTAGCAGTGTGTGTAGCATGTGTATGTGGTGGTGTAAGGAGCTTACTCATAATAGATGGTGAATCAAGAGCAACAGAGGTGTTCAGAACTGTACCTCTCCTTGTAGTGGATGGTAAAATAGGAACCTTGCCATCACGAGACTTACCCATGATGGATGGATGGTAGCGAACAATAGTGATTCCAAGTGAACTTGATAAATAAAGCTATGCTCCCTGGCAACGGCGCCAGAAAATAGTCTTGATGACCCACAAGTATAGGGGGTGTATCGCAGTATTTTCGAGGGAAGTGAAACCCAATTTATTGATTCGACACAAGGAGAGCCAAAGAATATTTATAAGCCTTAACAACTGAGTTGTAAATTCAGCTGCACCTGGAAACAATCTTGCTCACAGAAGTTTATCAGTAGCAATAGTTTTGTAGTAGCAATAGCAAAGTAATAGCAGTAGTAAAAGTAAAGACAGTAGTAACAATTGTAGTAAACAGTAGGATTAAAGTGCGGTAGGCATAGGGATGGATGGATGGGCGTTGCATGGACAAGATAATTCATATAGCAATCAGAACATAGGGCAATTGCAGATAAATAAGATAAAGCATCCAAGTATTAAATAATCATAGGCATGTGTTCCATATATAGTCATACGTGCTCGCAATGAGAACTTGCACAACATCTTTTGTCCTGCCAGCCTATTTGCAGCGGGGCCTCAAGGGAACTACTGGCAATTAAGGTGCTCCTTTTAATAGAGCGCCGGAGCAAAGCATTAACACTCTGTGAACACATGTGATCCTCACATCAAAGCCATTCCCGTCGGTTATCCCGATTTCTATCACTTCAGGGCCTTTGGTTCCGGACAACAACATGTGTATACAACTTGCAGGTAAGACCATAAACAATACTATCATAATGAATCAATAACATGTTCAGATCTGCAATCATGGCACTCGGGCCCTAGTGACAATTATTAAGCATAAAAAGTCGCAACAAAGTCAAAAAGCACTAATAGAAGATACTAGGCACCATGCCCTAACAATCTGATGCCATTACAATGAACGATCTCATCCAATCTCTACCATCCCCATAGCCTACAGCGGGGGATTACTCACTGATAGATGGGGGAAACATGGATGGTCAATGGAGAAGCGATGGTGATGATGATGGCGATGATCTCCTCCAATTCCCTGTCCCGGCAGGGTGCCAGAACAGAGTTTTTGGTTCTGAATCGCGGAATCTAGTGGTGGCGGCGGAGCGGAACTCTTTCTGGAAAACGTCAAACCCCCCTGAGTTTTTAGGTCAGAAGGCAACTTACAGGCGAAGAGGGAGGCCGAGGGGGCAGCCGAGGCGGCCACACCACCCCCAGGCGCGGCCTGGCTTGGCCCGCGTGGCCAGGTGGTGTGGGCCCCTCGTGGCCCTACTCCATCTCGTCTTCTGGCTCCGTGAGTCTTCTGGTGAAATAGGATTTTTGGCATATTTTCCGGGATTTTTCCTGATAGTTGATTTTCTTCACAAAAAACTAGACACCAAGGTAATTCTGCTGAAAACAGCGTCAGTCCGTGTTAGTTGTATCCAAATCACACAAGTTTAGAGGAAAAACAATAGCAAAAGTTTCCGGGAAAGTAGATACGTTTTGGACGTATCAATCATCTTGTTAATCAACGAGCTAGTTTATAAGAGAGGCATAACTAGGAACTTTCTTTTTGTTTATCAAACACACATGTATTAACATTTCCAAATTAATACAATTATAGCACGTAAAATAAACGTCTATCATATAGTTGGAATATGTATAATAACAACTTTATTATTGCCTCTCAGGGCATATTCCCTTCAGTCTCCCACTTGCACTAGAGACAATAATCTATTTACATGGTGATAAATATAACACCCATGGAGTTCTGGTGTTGATCATGTTTTGCTCTAGGGAGAGTTTTAGTCAACGGATTTGCTATATTGAGATCCGTATGTACTTTGCAAATCTTTATATCTCCATCCTTGACATGCTCACGGATGGAGTGAAACGGAGCTTAATATGTTTGGAATTCTTGTGAGACCTTGGTTCCTTTGCGTTGGCTATGGCTCCATTGTTGTCACAATAGATCACCATTGGATCCAACGCACTAGGAACCACACCCAGTTCGGTAATGAACTCCTTCATCCAAACTGCTTCCTGTGCTGCTTCTGAAGCAGCAATATATTCTGCCTCCGTTGTTGACCTTGTTACCACGGGTTGTTTGGAGCTCCTCCAACTAACTGCTGCTCCGTTCATGAGAAATACGTATCTGGATTGAGACTTAGAGTCATCCGGATCAGTGTCAAAGCTAGCGTCGACATAACAATTAGCGACCAGCTCTTCTTCACCTCTGTATACAAGAAACATTTCCTTAGTTCTTCTCAAGTACTTAAGGATATTCTTGACCTCTATACAGTGTTCCAAACCTGGATCAGATTGGTACCTACTAGTCAAACTAATAGCATGTGCCACATCCGGTCTTGTACATAGCATGGCGTACATTATAGAGCCTATGGCTGAAGCATAGGGGATCTTATCCATTATCTCTCTTTCTTCCGCCGTAGCCGGACTTTGAGTCTTACTCAATGTCTTGCCTTGCAACATAGGTAAGAACCCCTTCTTACTTTCATCCATTTTAAACTTCTTTAAAATCTTATCAAGGTATGTACTTTGCGATAACCCTATTAGGTGTCTCGATCTATCTCTATAGATCTTTATGCCTAATATATATGACGCTTCACCAAGGTCTTTCATAGAAAATTTGCTATTTAGATAACTTTTAACACTTTTTAAAAGATCTATATCATTTCCAATCAATAATATGTCATCCACATATAATATCAGAAATGCCACATTGCTCCCACTCACTTTCTTGTAAATACAAGCCTCTCCATAAGTTTGGACAAAGCCAAATTCTTTGATCACCTCGTCAAAGCGGAGATTCCAACTCCGTGATGCTTGCTTCAGTCCATAGATGGATCGCTGAAGCTTGCACACCTTGTTAGCATCCTTTGGATCGACAAAACCCTTTGGTTGTATCATATACAACTCTTCTTCAATGTAACCATTGAGGAACATAGTTTTGACATCCATCTGCCATATTTCATAATCGAAATATGCAGCAATTGCGAACATAATCCTAACTGATTTTAGCATTGCTATGGGAGAGAATGTCTCATCGTAGTCAACTCCTTGAATTTGACGAAATCCTTTTGCAACAAATCGAGCTTTATAGACGGTTACATTACCATTAGCATCAGTTTTTCTTTTAAAAATCCATTTATTCTCAAGGCCCTTTCGGTCATGAGGTAAGTCCACCAAGGTCCAAACCTAGTTTTCGTACATGGATTCCATCTTGGATTTCATGGCTTCTAGCCATTTGTTGGAATCTGGGCTCATCATCGCTTCTTCATATGTCGCAGGGTCATCCATTTTATCAACCATGAAATTCACAACAGGATTCCCGTACAATTCAGGAGCTGCACATGTCCTGCTAGACCTGCGAGGTTTGGTAGTGTTCTCTTTCGGAGTTTCATGATCATTATCATTAGTTCCTTATTTATTTGGTGAAGTCAACTCCAGAACGACTTCCGGTGATGCGCTACTCGCCATTTCATGAAGAGAAGGTTCAATGACCTCTTCGAGTTCTACCTTTTCGACTACTCACACCTTTCGCGAGAAACTCTTTCTCTAGAAAGGATCCATTCTTGGCAACGAAAACCTTGCTCTCGGATCTGTGATAGAAGGAATACCCAATTGTTTCTTTAGGGTATCCTATGAAGACGCATTTCTCTGCTTTGGGTTTGAGTTTATCCGGTTGAAGTTTCTTCACATAAACATCGCATCCCCAAACTTTAAGAAATGATAGCTTAGATTTGTGTCCAAACCATAATTCATACAGTGTCGTTTCAACGGATTTATACGGTGCCCTATTTAAAGTGAACAGCGGTTTCTAGTGCATAACCCCAAAAGGACAGTGGCAAGTCAGTCAGAGACATCATAGATCGAACCATATCCAATAAAGTACGATTACGACGTTCCGACACACCATTATGTTGTGGTGTTCCGGCAGGCGTGAGTTGTGAAACTATTCCACACTCTTTCATGTGTGTGCTAAACTCGTAACTTAGATACTCACCTCCACGGTCGGACCGCAGAAATTTAATCTTTCTATTACAATGATTTTCCACCTCTTTCTGAAATTCTTTAAACTTTTCAAAGGTTTCAGATTTGTGTTTCATCAAATAGATATACCCATATCTACTCAAATCATCCATGAAAGTAACAAAATAACAATATCCACCTCACGTCGACACACTCATTGGACCGCATACATCAGTATGTATGATTTCCAATAAATCTGTCGCCCGTTCCATTGAACCGGAAAACTGCGTTCTAGTCATCTTGCCCATAAGGCATGGCTCACATGTATCAAATGATTCAAAATCAAGTGATTCCAAAATTCCATCGGAATGGAGTTTCTTCATGCGTTTAACGCTAATATGACCTGGACGGCAGTGCCACATAATGCAGATATATCATCATTAAGTTTAATCCTTTTAGCATCAACATTATGGATGTGCATATGAGTACTATCAAGATTCAGCAGAAATAAACCATTCATCACGGGTGCATGACCATAAAAGATATTATCCATATAAATCGAACAACCATTGTTTTCGGATTTAAACGAATAACCACATCGCATCAAACAAGATCCAGATATAATGTTCATGCTCAGTGCAGGCACCAAATAACAATTATTGAGGTTTATAACTAATCCCGATGGTAGGTGGAGAGGTAGCGTTTCGACGGCAATCACATCAACTCTTGATCCATTGCCGACACGCATCTTGACCTCACCCCTTGCTAACGGTCGCTTGTTCCGTAGCCCCTGATTCGAGTTACATATGTTAGCCACCGATCTGGTATCAAATACCCAGGTGCTACTGCGAGTACTAGTCAAGTACACATCAATAACATGTATATCATATATACCTTTGTTTGCCTTGCCGGCTTTCTTGTCCGCCAAAAACTTGGGGCAGTTGCGCTTCCAATGGCCAGTCCCCTTATAATAGTAGCACTCGGTATCAGACTTAGGGCCAGCCCGGGATTGCTTTTTAGGCGCAACAACAGATTTGTCGCCCTTCTTTCCCTTCTATTTACCCTTCTTGTCTTTCTTGAAACCGGTGGTTCTATTGACCATCAACACTTGATGTTCTTTCCTAATCTCCACTTATATAGTTTTAAGCATTGATAGAAGCTCGGGGAGAGTCTTCTTCATGCCCTACATGTTATAGTTCATCACGAAGCTCTTGTATCTAGGTGGCAGAGATTGGAGAACATGATGTATGCCTAAGTCAATGGGAATTGTTATTCCCAAGGACACAAGCTTATCGGCGTACCCAGACATTTTGAGTACATGCTATCTTACGGAGTTGTTCTCTTCCATCATGCAACTAAAGAACTTTTCTGAAGCATTATAACTCTCTACGGCAGCATGGGTATCGAAAATCATTTTCAATTCACCCATGGTATCAAAGGAATTGCCATTTTCGAAACGCTTTCGAAGTTCTGGCTCTAGCCCATACAGTATGCCGCAATGAACTAAGTTGTGGTCCTCTTGACGAGTCACATAGACATTCTTTTCCTTGTTAGGGGCATCAGGAGCTAGTGGGGGGCCTAGCGGCGCTTCTAGCACATATTGCTTTTGTGCAGAGAGGAGAATCCTCTAATTCATAGCCTAATTGATGAAGTTGCTACCATTCGTAGCAAGTTTCTCTTTCTCCATGAACACATTGAAATTAAAAGCAGGTGGTGCCATCTACAACAGAATTTGTAAAGTTTATTTAGACTAAGTTTATGATAGATTGAGTTCAACTAAAATCCCACTCAAAAACAACATCACTCGTGTCTTTTTGGTGATTACATGAACCAAATCCACTACACCAAGTCCGATCATCACGTGAGTCGGTGTAGCTTCAAAGGCGAGCATCTATATGGGCATCATATCAACTATATGACTCATGCTTAACCTTTCGGTCCGTGTTCCGAGGCCATGTCTGTACATGCTAAGCTCACCAAGTAAGAACCTTAGTACTCGCGTGTGTAAAACTACCTTACACCCGAAATATGATCGTGGATTCAAGTACACCCGATCATCACGTGATGTCTTAAAACGGTGAAACATAAACGGTGCATACTAAAGGAAGAACACATTTTTATCTTGATATTTAAATGAGGGATCATCTTATAACGCTACTAAAACGCCAAACTAGCAATATAAGATGCGAACATCATATGTGTAAAGTGAAATGATATGGTTCTTGCATTTGATCACTATCATATGCATCGTGGTATGATCTCTATCATTCCTTTGTGTGTAAGGCCAAGGTCTATGGAACTTACACGTTAAGTATGTTGTAAGAGTATCAACTATACATCAACTTACAACATTACCATATCATGACACAAGCCCAGCAACGATCTAAACTAGACGCCTCTAATTTATCAATTGCATGTTTTACGTGGCTTAGGGATTTCGGAGATAGAACCGTTCTTACCTACGAACATGGAACCACAACAATAATAACCAAATTATTAGCAACTCGTTGTAAATCAGATATTGACTATAGTAGAAGAGACAGACACCCGCCAGCCACTTATGCAAAACTAGTTGCATGTCAGTCGTGGAACCGGTCTCATGTGCGATGACATGTAAGGTTGGTCCGGGCCGCTTCATCCCACTATGCCACCAATATCCAAAGTAAATGAAAGATGCAATAACATTATCATCATCACCCACATATAAACATATGTGTACTACCCGTGCAAAGCACCTACGTATAGATCAGGCTCTGATACCACTGAAGGGTTCGTAGCATAGAAAACAAAAAAATCCTACGATGAGAACTATACGCCAAGATCTATCTACTAGATACAAGCAACGGGTGGATATACATCCATGGAGAACTTACCCTCGAAGACAACAAAGTTTTGTTAACGAGTAGGAACTCGTGGATGATGTAGTCGTACGCTTGCTGATCTCAAGATCGTGTGGAAGTCCTAGCGCCGCAAACCAGCAGTGCATCTGCACTCGCACACACGTTCAGGCCACCGAACAAACTCTGCCTCCTCGCTTCTGTTGATGCAGCAAGCAACTCCTTCCGCATTTAAATGCCACCAGGAACATGTATCTCGCTAATTCGAGACCATGGGGGAATAATTCTAGAGGGGGAGAGAGATCCTTCATGAGGAGGTGTGAGGAAGAAGGGTGAGAGGGGTGGCCTTTTATAGGAGGAGCGGGGTACCCCCTCCATGGCCGGCGCCCCATGGAGGTGACCCCTCACCTCCCCCATTCATGTGGTGGTAACTCCCTCCACATTAAAATGCCCCTTCACATTCTCTTTTAAAGTCTCCACTTTAAATGCATTAAATTTCTCCAAATTTAATGCTCTCTCATTTAATAAAACTCTTTTATTCAGAATTTTGTTAATTACTTTAATTAACAAACATTCACATAAAACCCCCTGCAACATTTCAATATTACATGCAGAACCAATTTCTGCAATTTCACCCGAAACAGTTTCGGTGTCTATTGAAATAATTCTAGCGCTTTGCAATTCATTCGTCTGAAACACATTTGATCCAAATGGTGTTGGTGTCCCTTAAGTGTGTCACCCTACGGTTCGTGAATAATGTAGACATGATCGAGACCCCTCTCAGATTAATAATCAGAAGCGGGACCTGGAGATCCATACTGACTCCTACACATTCTACGATGACTTCTGTGATCGTGAGAACCTTTAACATTAGTAACTAAATCCCTTTGTCTCATGATATATTACATGTCCGAGATTTGATCATCGGTATCTCCATACCTAGTTTGATCTCGTTACTGACATGTACTCTTTTCTTGTTCCCGTGATATAACATTCTAGTGATCTTATCACTTGCTTGCAAGCTAACCAATGTGATATCACCGAGAGGGCCCAGAGAATATCTATCCATCAACAGGATGGAAAAATCCCACTCTTGATCCATGAGCTTCTACATAACACTTTCGTAGCACTGAACCCACCTTTATAATCACCCTTTCACGGTGTGACGTTTGATGTTATCAAGATACTCTTCCAGTATTAGTGATTAACATGATCTCATGGTCTAAGGACTAGGATTACTTTGTTAGATGTTATAGCAATATAAACACAATGACTTTGATCGTAATGCTATACTTGCGGATGAATGTTCATCACACCATTCCACTAATGTTGTGACCTCGTTATTAACAACATCCAATGTCCATGATCAGGAAACCTTGATCATCTTGTTAATCAACGAGCTAGTTTATAAGAGAGGCATAACTAGGAACTTTCCTTTTGTTTATCAAACACACATGTATTAACGTTCCCAAATTAATACAATTATAGCATGTAAAATAAACATTTATCATATACTTGGAATATGTATAATAACAACTTTATTATTGCCTCTCAAGGCATATTCCCTTCAGTAAGTTCTTGTCATAGTAAGTACATGTGTATCATAGAGAACCGCCAATGGGGTACCCTTGCCCGATGATACGGAAGAATCCCCATATCAAAATGACAAGGCAAGCAGACAACAAGCATCTTAGCAATCTTCTTATTTACCATGGGAAAATGGTGTTTTCTCTCTCTTTCCTCTTTTCCCATCTCTTTTTTTTTCTTTTTCTCTTTTTCTCAGTCTCTATCTCTTTTTTATAAGAAGAATGCTTCATAGATTGCTCATTATGGTTATGCTGCAGGTTTCCACCATGATTAGGCATGGATTAGACCAGCGGCCCATGCGTTTCTCTAACACATATACATAACTCCAAGGACTTACAAGCTCCACTTTCATTTCACACCGACGACATCCATAGACAAAAGAGCATGATATCAACTAGGTATAATGTACAAGTGCAATGTTGAAAGTGTTCCCCATGACAGCATGGTTCTGCTAATCCCCAACATATAAGTGCAAGCATATACAACATAGACGACACAATGGTTGAAGTTTATTAAGGGCAAGAAAAATAAAGTGTGCATTCAAGTTCATGAGAGCTTTAATCACTAGTTTTCTCATAACAAGTTTAATTCGGAAGGTAGATAAAAACATGAATATACTTGGAATAGCAAATGTTAATAGGTAGGTATGGTGGACTCTTTGGAATAACTTGGTTTTATTTGGAGTTGGATGCATGAGTGGAACTCATACTTGGTTATGGAGGCTAGCAAAAGACTGGGAGCGACCAACTAAGGGAGCAATAATAGCCATAATCATGCAAAGCGATAAAACATCATTAATTAAAGCATAAAGTGATATTACATGTCGAAAACTAAAGGATCATAAAGGCTATGGTGACTTGGGATAGTCTTAACATGGTGTGAGCATGCGCCAAGTCAACCCAAATAAAGCATCAAAGGAGAATAACACAATACTATGCTTTAATATGCTAAAACAACGCATGATTCTTTCAAGGCACATTAAGCAATCTCAATTGTTTATAACATGTCATGCTACAGAAAAAATCACTAAGCATAAAGCCAAAACAATATCAAGCATGACATGACAAAGCATAGGCCACAGTCAAAAACAAGCTCCTTTTACCACTTAAGCATGAACTTTTCCTACTCTTTTCCAATCCAAACCAATCTTTTTTGGAAACTAATGTATGAATCAGGGGGTCCAACCAATTTATTAAAGCAAACTAAGCAAACCAAGCAAATGAAAACCAAAACGAAAAAACGAAGATGCTCCAAGAACAACACAACTGTGCATGAAACAATAAAAATGAAGTGTTTGGAAGAAACTTGATATTTTTATTGATGAAGAAGGGGATGCCTTGGGCATCCCCAAGATTTGATGCTTGTACTTCTTGGATATTTCTTGGGGTGACACGGGTGGCAGCCCCAAGCTTGAGCTTTTGTCCATACTTCATCTTATCACATTATCCTTCCCTACACTTATAATTTTCCTTTATACAAAACTTCACACAATCTTCATTAGCAACATTAGTGCACTCAAGATAATAAGTCTTTTGGTTTAGTTCCAACATAAATAAAACTTCCATTAAAACAAAAGCTACTGTAGCACTTCCTTTTATAAGTTCAAGAATTTTGGCAAGAACTCAAAGAGAAAGAGATTTAAGAGGCAAATGCAAATAATGGCAGAAATCTGTCAAAACAGACCAGCAGGTAAAAACCATTTTTTTCTTTTTTTGAGAAGAAAACATGATGTCCTTTATTTATTCTCACTTAACAGATTACATTCATCGATTATACATCTAGTGAGAAAATCTGGGACCGATTCTAGCCAGATGCTGCTACAAGTTACACTATTCGATTACATAACACATAAATGTGCAGCATGATTAGCTTCTCTTGGAGAATAGTTGATAGAGAACGTGTCCAGCTGTTTGCTGAGAGTCTCGATCTGCTGAATGACTCCCATAATCTCAGAATGTTGGTTGTCTCTCATTTTCGATAGATTGACAAAATTAAAGCAATCAGTATCCAACGTTATGTGTTTCATGCGTAGGGTAACAGCTAGTTCCACCCCATCTTTGCATGCGCTAGCTTCAGCAGCCAATGCATTAGGCAGTGCATTATACCTGACACATCTTGCAGCAACGAACTGACCATTTGAATTGCGAGCCACAATACCTATCGCGCCCGAGGCCAAAACAGGGTCAAAAGAAGCATCTGCATTAATCTTGATCGTTGTACCTGTCGGCGGCCTCCAACATACAGGTGTTAATGATAGCTGAGGTATTGGCCTGCTTTGAGAGCATGTTTCTTGTACCACTTCACTCACCCATACAGCTGTACGATGTGGGGAAAAATGAGTTTCTCCTCTCGTGGCTCTACATCTACTTGTCCATATGGAGTAGGCTCCTGCTGCAATGACAGCTGCTTCATAAGAGCTACATAGCTTTCCATCCAAAATATCAGAGGCCCAAGTAATATGATGCAAGTGAGGGAGTTTTACACTTGTAGCTTCCTTTAGAGTTGACCAGATTGCATTGACACTCGGTCAAGAAAATAGAGCATGATAGATGGTTTCATCCCTATGTCCACAGAAGGCGCAGTTTCCGGTCTGCTCAATATGGCGCCGTTTTAGTATGCCCCTAGTTGGAATGAAACCATGTAGGCACCGCCACTAGAAATGCCTGACCTTTGGTGTCATTTTGAGTTGCCAGCATTTACGCCACATTGGATGATCACGTCCTCTTGATGTAGTGGCATGATCGGGAACCTCATCAAGAGATGTTAGACGATGGTAAGCTGATCGAACAGAATATATACCATTTTTCTCAAAGGCCCAAGCAATAACATCCTCCTCCTATTGGCTAAATTGAATGCAAATAATAGCATCCGCGTCTGGTGGCAAGAAAGTGTTCCTAATCAGATCCTCCTTCCAAGTTTTGCCCTCTGGTTTTATCAATTCTGCAACTTTATTCAAATGGGTTTCTTGTGGTCTCCAAATCGGGCGCAAGGAAAAGTTTGATGGTATCCAATTATCCGTCCATATGTTAATAGATGTTCCTGATCCAAGTCTCTTTATCAATCCCAACTCTAGTGCTCTTTGTCCACTCATTATAGCACGCCAAGTGTTAGATGAATGTTTCCCCTTAGTTGCATGCATGAAATCCGTGTGTGGAAAGTACTTACCTTTCAGTACCCTAGAACATAATGTATTGGGTTTTGTTAATAATCTCCATCCCTGTTTGCCCAGGAGAGCCAAATTAAACTTTTGTAACCCATTCCTCCATTTAGTTTTGATCTAGTCATCTCCGTCCAGTTGAGCCCGTGCATTTTCCTCTTGTCTAGATCCCCTCCCCAGAAATAAGTAGCCATTGCGGATCTAATTTTATTGCATGTTTGAGGGCTCAATTTGAAGCAACTCATGGAATATATTGGAATAGCTTGAGCGATAGATTTGAGAAGAATTTCCCGGGCTGCATTACTTAATTTTTGCTCACACCAACCTGATACAAGAGACCAGACCCACTCAGGAATACGTTCAAAAGCCTCTTTCGTGGAGCGTCCTACAGCCGTCGGAAGGACAAGGTAATTTTCTCCCAAATCTTCCGTCTTTATTTGTAAGCTGTCATGTACCTGATGCTTCACATTGTTGGTGCAATTTGTACTAAAAAAGATAGCAGATTTTTCCTTATTCACCAATTGGCCAGAGCCAACATTGTAGGCCTCAAGGATGGATTGGATACAATCTGCACCTCTTTTGGATGCTTTTGAGAAGATAATACAGTCATCAGCAAAGAGGATATGAGACACCCATGGTGCATGAATACCGACACGAATTCCTCTCGATAGATATTGTGGTACTGTATTTTTTAATAAAGTGGAGAGTCCATCAGCAGATAAGAGAAATAAATATGGGGAGATTGGACAACCTTGTCAGATGCCTCTTGTCGGTTTGAAGAAGTCAGAATAGTGACCATTTACTCTAACTGAAAAGGATACCGTGCAGACACATTGAATTATATGATCCGTCCACTTGCTGCTGAAGCCCATAGTGCGCATTATTTCTTCAAGGTATTTCCACTCCACTCGATCATAGGCTTTTGTCATATCAAGCTTGATGGCACAGGCTCCAATCTTTCCTTTCTTCTTCTTAAGATAATGAATGCATTCATATGATGTGAGTATATTATCAGAGATGAGACGTCCATGGATGAACGCGCTTTGTTCTTCAGCAATAATATCATCCAATATGATTTTCAATCGATTTTCTAGCACCTTTGAACAAATCTTATAAATAACATTGCATAAAGCAATGGGTCGATACTGAGCTAGAGTCTGAGGGTGTTTTATTTTGGGAATGAGAAATAATACCGTCTTGTTTCTCTCCTCATTCATGACTCCGCCATTCAGAAAGTCTAGGACTGCTGTAGTGACTGAGTCTCTGAGCATGTCCCAATGCATTTGGAAAAAGGCAGCTGTGAATCTATCAACACCAGGGCTTTTGTTTGGATGTATCATAAATAGGGATTTAGACACTTCATCCGCGAGGAAAGGAGCATCTAAGAAATCATTCATTTCCTTTGTAATCTTCCTTGCCACAAAATGAGTGATGACAGAGGGATCAAGGTATTCTTGGGCTATGAATAATCGACTGTAAAATTGTTCGGAAAGAGATTCCAAGTCCTTTTGAGATGTGGCAAGTGATCCATCTTCACGAGTTAGCGGTCCAATTTTGTTTTGATGTCCACGTTGTTTTGCCACAGCATGGGAAAATGTTGTATTACGGTCACCATCTCGTAGCCAGTGAATACGGGAACGTTGTCTCATCATTGTTTCTTCACGACCAAGAATTTTATTCATTTCCCGCATCACATGTCTCTCTCTATTCGTCGGTCCCGTATAGAGAGAACTTCCTCGAATTGTCTCCAACTCTTTACGTAGGTTCTTCAGGTTCTCTCGGACTGATCCAAACTTTTGAAAACTCCAACTTTGAAGTTTTTCTTGTACATCCCGAAGCGCTAAAGATAATTGATTTAGGTCTGGTCTGCCCATTTGTCTCCATGCTGTAGATACTACGTGCTCATAGTCTTCATGGGATCACCACATATTCTCATACCGAAAGGGCCATGATCTTGTCTTCTCATGCTGCTGTTGGGAGGCTTTCTTTATTTCCACAAGAAGACCACAATGATCAGAGATTGTGTTCTGAAGATGCTGGACCCAAGTTCCTTCAAATTAATTTGCAAAGTCTTCATCTTCTAGGGCTCTATCTAGTCTGACTTTTACATTTCGGTTGCCTTCCTGTCGATTATCCCATGTGTATGGCAATCCTACATAACCCAGGTCAATGAATTTGCAATAATCAACAGCATCCCTGAAGCCATCCATTTGCCAATTATCTCGCTCTCCCATGCCAAAATATTCTGCCTGCAACAAAATTTTGTTGAATTCGCCAACGCATAACCATGGGGTTCTATATTTCCTTCTGAGATATCTCATAAGCTGCCAGCTTTCCTTTCTATACTCACGGCGAGGGTCACCATAGAAGTCGGTGAACCTGAATTCTTTTGTTCCTGGCTCATCTGGAGATATGAAGACATCAATATGTGATTTATCTAGAGATTTTAGATTGATATTGATGTCCCTTGTCCACATCATAGCCAAACCTCCACTTCTCCCCTGAGATTTAACACAAATACCATGGGGAAATCCTAATCTCCATCGCAAGCGCTCGCAGTTGCGGTCATTCATCTTAGTTTCCATCAGGAACACTATATCAGGACGGTGACACTGAAGAATATTGCGCAGTTCAGGCACGGTCTCATCCTTTCCACATCCACGACAAACCGACTTACAGAGATTTTTCATGAATTTTTATAGCGAAGCACAAAAATCTGTTTCGGGACAGCAACTTTCCCAAGTATTACTTCTCTCTCATTAGAGGTTACTCTTGGCACAAAAACCACACAAAAATGATAAGGATAGGTTATTACTGAAGCAATAACTTCCAAGACTCAACTAAAACTTTTGGGTTATCTCCCAATAAGTACTTTTCTTTAACGCCTTTAAGTTAGGCATGATAGTTTGAGAAGATGCTCACATAAGAAATATGAATTGAAGTAAAAGAGACCATCAAGAAGCAAATTCAAAGCACATTTAAGTCTAACCCACTTCCTATGAAAAATAATCTTATAAAGAAACAAGTCATGAAAGCACAAAGCAACAAGCACAGGAAAGCAAAACAAGTGCAACTTCAAAAATTTCAACATAAAGAGGGGAAACTTAATATTGTTGAGATACATAAAACCATGTTTCCCTCTCTCATAATAACTTTCAGTAGCATCATGCATAAAATTAACAATATAACTATCACATAAAACATTCTTGTCATGAGCCACATGCATAAAACAATTATTACTCTCCCTATAAGAATAGTCATTCTTATTAATCATAGTGGGAGCAAATTCAACAAAATAGCTATCATTATTATTCTCATCACCATAATCATCAAATATAGGAGGCATATTGTAATCATAATTAATTTTCTCCTCAATAGTAGGTGGAATGAAAATATCATATTCATCATTGTAATCATCATATATTGGAGGTTTGGTATCATCATAAGCAATAGAATAGCTATCTTCCAAAGCTGAGGAAATAAAAAGATCATTTTCATAAAAACTAGCTTCCCCAAGCTTAGACTTTTCCATAGCATTAGCAATAATGGTGTCCAAAGAATTCATACTAACAACATTGTTATTAGCTTGCAAATAAAGTTCCATAGGTTTTTAAATTTTCTCTTCAAACACTTCATGTCCTAACTCAAGATAAATACTATAAAGCTCTCTAATTTTTTGTTGTTTTCCATTAAGCCTAACTAGTAAAAACAAGAAACAAAAAAGACAAAATTGCAGAATCTAAAGGTAATAACTTCGAGCACTCACACCGGAGGATGTGAGTACATTTTACCTTACCTCCCCGGCAACAGCGCCAAGAAATAGCTTGATGTCTACGCACTTCTATTCTTGTAGACAGTTGTTGGGCCTCCAAGTGCAGAGGTTTGTAGAACAGTAGCAAGTTTCCCTTAATTGGATCACCCAAGGTTTATTGAACTCAGGGAGGAAGTGTGCAAAGGTATCCCTCTCAAGCAACCCTGCAATCAAGATACAAGAAGTCTCTTGTGTCCCCAACACACCCAATACACTTGTCAGGTGAATAGGTGCACTAGTTCGGCGAAGAGATAGTAAAATACAAGTGCATGGATATAAGACAACAGTGCTAAAAAATAGCTTGATGGTGTGGAAGAGACTAAAGGCAAACTGAAATAAAGATGGCAGCAAGCAAACATGTAACAGATCTAGTTGCAAACGGTGTTTCAATGCTTAGAAACAAGGCCTAGGGATCATACTTTCACTAGTGAACACTCTCATATAAATATATTCTCTTTATGATACTACTCTGAACTACTCTCCGGTTGGACACTCTAATCCATGGTAGGGCTATAACAGCACACCTCAAAGTTCACTTTTCCCATCTAGATAACCCCACACTATCACCTTGAGCGCTAGATGGTTCCAACAAACACCATAATTTCATAGAGACATCCAATTCCAAATATAACTCATAACAAGTATTTGTAATCTCTAGCCTAAGTGCCACCATGGTGTACAGGCTGTCACTTTCACACACATGGGGAGAACAAAGATCTATTAAAGCACTTGAGTAGCAAAGTAGATCTACTTGATTACAAAGCTCATGATCAGAAATATGATCATGCATAGAGAGAGATGAACACATGGCTACTGGTAGAACCCTTAGCCTCGAGAAAGAACTACTCCCTCATCATCATGGGAATCAGCAACGACGATGGATATGGTGGTGGAGATCGATGGAGATGGCGTCGGGGGCACTTCCCCATCTCGGCAGGGTGCCCGAACAGAGACTTTCTGTCCCTCGAATATCCCTTTCGGTGGCGGCGGCGCTGCAGAGCTTTTCGTGGCTGGAGGCTCGATTTTCTAGGGTTTCTGGATCGGGAGGCTTCTTATAGGCGAAGAGGCGAGGTTGGTGGCCGGCCAGGGGGCCCACACCATTCCCTAGCGCGGCCTAGGGATGCCCGCGCCAAGAGGTGGTGTGGCCGCCCTGTGGCCCCCCTTCGTCTCTCCTTCAGACTCCATGTGTCTTCCGATAAAATATCGACTTTGGCTTTTGTCTGGTCCAATTCCGAGAATATTCATTTTCTGGCTTTTCTGGAACCAAAAACAGAAGAAAACAGGCAACTGGCACTGTGGCATCTTGTTAATAGGTTAGTTCTAGAAAATGTGTAAAAGTACTCCGAAGTGTGGAGAAAACATAAAAAAGTAGATATAAAACAAGCATGGAATATCACAAATTGTAGATAGGTTTGCAACGTATTAGGCGGCTAAAATGCTTATGGCTCCCGTGATTACAAAGGTTGTGATCTCAAAGATTATAGTTCATATTGAACCGTGTGGGTCGGTAAGAATCAAATAGTTAGATTTGATAAATAAGTCGTTATTATTTTGACAATGATGAACCGACTGCATGCAAAGAAGCGATGATGGGCCCTGACTCCATAAAATGACTAGAAGTCATAGAATCCGTGATAGTATCCATACATGAGAAATCAAGTTTTGAACTTGGAAGACCCTCCAAAAAGGCGTGAAGCCTATCGGTCGTGTTTGGATCTATAAAGAAATAGACATGGATGTTTAATATCTATGAAATAGTCGACATGTCGGAAAGAAGTTTACGGCAATGTTCAAGGAGTTGACAATGACAAGATTTGATCTTTCATAGCAATATTTAGTCTTGACGGATTAATGTAGCAACCACTACATATAATTTGGTGTATGGTAGTTGAACAAACAAAACAATGTTCTTATAATAGAATGGTTACCTAGGACATGCACAAGACACGGTCCGAGGGGGTTTTGTTAATACAAAGGGTGCTAAAAGGGCATGCAAACTTCAATAGTTGAAGTGAGCATAGCGGAGTTGGAATCTTCACCATGATGAATATGTTAAAGGAGTTTAAATTCATCGGAGACGATGAAGATGCTTGCATTTGCAAGAAATTAAGTGGGAGCGCTAAGACAAATTTCCAATACATTATGCAGAGTACATATTGTTGATTGGAAATGATGTATCTTTTATTCACACAAGTTAAGAATTTCATTAAAATAGGATTTCAATGAAAGACTTGGGCAAAACCAGAATATTTGGCATCAATGTCTATATGGATAGATTGAGGCGCTAACATGGTTGTGCCAGATGTACATATATGAGATATTGAAAGGGTTCAATATGGAAACAACAAGAAAGGTTCTTGCTGCATGGAAAGGATTGTATCAAGATTCAAGTGTTTCAACACTTGGTGAGTAAAATCACATGAAGATTTTGATCGATTATACCATGATATGTATATATCCAGATATGTCATATTCTCTAAATGTTATGAGCACATACCATAATGATTCATAAGATGATCATTGGACAATAGTAAAGATATTCTTATGAGCTTTGGAAGAACTAAGAATATATCATGTATAAGTGACAAATAGTTAAAGGTAATTCATTGTAAAGTGTTACATTGATACTAGTTTTGTCACAAGATACAAATTAAAATTTATCTCAATTTAGACTATGGGTGGCACAATGTAATGGAAAGGATGTTCCATGATGGATTTGGATGAGTTCCAAAGTTGAGACATTGTGACGGATACTACAACAAAAGGCTAAGTATATGACTGCTATAGTAGCAGCAAAGGAGGGAATTTGTGTTAAGTAGTTTGTTATCAAACTACGTGTGGTTAAAGCTGGGCTAATACTATGAAGGTATATTGTATGACAATAATATCAACATATTTTTACACGAACGAACTAAAGATCTCACCAAATGACCAAATTTATACAATACCATCTCATTTGAGAATGAGTGATGCGTAGAGACGCAAAGACATGCAAATACACATAGACCTGAAACTATCAGATCCGGAGATTATGTTAACCACTAGCAATCGTGTATATGCAACACCAGAAAGCCATAGGTGTTAAATACGCAAAGTTTTTCAAACTAGATTATTGACTCTAGTGCAAGTGGGAGACTGAAGGGAATATGCCCGAGAGGCAATAATAAAGTGGTTATTATCTTATTCCTTGTTTATGATAAATGTTTATTTTGCATGATATAATTGTATTAATTTGGAAACGTTAATACATGTGTGTTTAATAAACAAAAGGAAAGTTCCTAGTTATGCCTCTCTTATAAACTAGCTCGTTGATTAACAAGATGATCAAGGCTTCCTAATCATGGACATTGGATGTTGTTAATAACAAGGTCACAACATTAGTGGAATGATGTGATGAACATTCATCCGAAGTATAGCATTGCGATCAAAGTTATTGTGTTTGTATATTCTATAACATCATACGAAGTAATCCTAGTCCTTAGACCATGAGATCATGTCAATCACTAACACTAGAAGAGTATCTTGATAACATCAAACGTCACACCATGAAAGGGTGATTATAAAGGTGGGTTCAATGCTACGAAAGTGTTATGTAGATGCTCATGGATCAAGAGTGGGATTTTTCCATCCTGATGACGGATAGATATACTCTGGGCCCTCTCGGTGATATCACATTGAGAATAGCTTGCAAGCAAGTGATAAGATCACTAGAATGTTATATCGAGAAAAGAGTGTATGTCGGTAACAAGATCAAACTAGGTATTTGGATGCTGATGATTGAATCTTGGACATGTAATATATTTTGATACAAAGGGATTTAGTTACGACGTTAAAGGTTCACATGATCACAAGAGTCATCGTTGAATATGTGGGAGTCAGTACGGATCTCCAGGTCCCGCTGCTGATTATTGATCGAAGAGGGGTCTCGATCATGTCTGCATTATTCGCGAACCGTAGGGTGACACACTTAAGGGATACTGACACCATTTGGAGCAAATACGTTTCAGATAAAGATTTAAGAAAGTGCTGGAATTATTTCAATAGATACCAAAACTATTTCGGGTGAAATTGCTGAAATTGGTTCTGCATGTAATATTGAAATGTTGCAGGGGTTTTTATGTGAATGTTTGTTAATTAAAGTAATTAACAAAATTCTGAATAAAATTAATAAAAGAGTTTTATTAAATGAGAGAGCATTAAATTTGGAGAAATTTAATGCATTTAAAGTGGAAACTTTAATAGAGAATGTGAAGGGCATATTTTATGTGGAGGGGGTTACCACCACATGAATGAGGGAGGTGAAGGGACACCCTCCATGGGCGCCAGCCATGGGAGGGGTACCCTCCCCTCCTCCTATAAAAGGCCCCCCTCTCACAACTTCACACACACACCTCCTCGTGAAGGATCTCTCTCCCCCTCTAGTATTTTCCCCCATGGTCTCGGATTAGCGAGATACATGTTCCCGGTGGCTTTATCTGGAAAGGAGTTGTTGCTTCTGCTGCTTTGGTGGAGCGAGGGATGGAGGTTGTCTGGGTACCGGACGTGTGTACAATCACGGATGCATTGTTTCTTTGCGGTGTTGGACTTGCTGGAGCTGGATCTAATGGACGTGCTGAAGCTGGACCTATTGGACCTGCTGGACTTCATCATGATCTTAAGATCGGCAAGTGTACGACTACATCATCCACGATTTCCATATCGTTAACAAAGCTTTGTTGTCTTCGAGGGTATGTTCTCTATGGATGTATATCCACCCGTTGCTTGTATCTAATAGATAGATCGTGGCGTATAATAGTTCCCATCGTAGGAAAAAACTTATTTTCTATGCTGCGAACCTTTCACCCACTCACATCAATTTCAACTCCACTCACTTTGCATTTAATGTCCACCAAATTAAATGCATTTTCTCTTTAAATAAAACACTTTTATTTATTTTATTCAGAATTTTGTTAATTACTTTAATTAACAAACATTCACATAAAACTCCCTGCAACATTTCAATATCACATGCAGAACCAATTTCAGCAATTTCACCCGAAACAATTCTGGTTTCCATCGAAATGATTCCAGTGCTTTCATAATATTTATCTGAATCATATTTGCTCCTAAATGGTGTTGGTATCCCTTAAGTGTCTCACCCTATGGTTCGTAAATAATGCAGACATGATCGAGACCCCTCTCCGATCAATAATCAACAGCGGGACCTGGACATCCGTACTGACTCCAACACATTCAATGATGACTCTAGTGATGTGGCATCTAAAACTTGCATAGGGCCGATTTGAGGGTGTTACAAGTGATCATGTGAACCTTTAACGTTGTAGCTAAATCCCTTTGTCTCGTGATATATTACATGTCCGAGATTCGATCATCTGTATCTCCATACCTAGTTTAATCTTGTTACCGACATGCACTCTTTTTTTGTTTCCGTGATATAACATTCTAGTGATCACATCACTTGCTTGCAAGCTATCTCAATGTGATATAACCGAGAGGGCCCAGAGTATATCTATCCGTCATCGGGATGGAGAAATCCCATTCTTAATCCATGAGCCTCAACATAACACCTTTGGAGTATCTGAACCCACCTTTGTAGTCACCCTATTATGGTGTGACGTTTGATGTTATCAAGTTACTCTTCTAGTTTTAGCGATTGACATGATCTCATGGTCTAAGGACTCGGATTACTTAGTATGATGTTATAGCAATATAAACATAATAACTTTGATCGTAATGCTATACTTCGGATGAATGTTCATCACATCATTCACCAATGTTGTGACCTCGTTATTAACAACATCCAATGTCCATGATCAGGAAACCTTGATCATCTTGTTAATCAACAAGCTAGTTTATAAGAGAGGCATAACTAGGAACCCTTTATTTGTTTATTAAACACACATGTATTAACGTTTCCAATTAATACAGTTATAGCATGCAAAATAAACATTTATCATAAATAAGGAATAAGATAATAACCACTTTATTATTGCCTCTCAGGCATATTCCCTTCAGTGGAGGTGGTAGCCTCTCTATTGCTTCTATTTTTTCTTTATCAACCTTTATACCCTTACTTGAGATTTTATGACCAAGAACTATAACTTTCTGAACCATGAAGTGACATTTCTCTCAATTCAAGACAAGGTTAGCGTCTTCACATCGCTGTAAAACTTTATGAAGGCAATGGTTAAACGAAGTTCCATAGACAGAAAAATCTTCCATGAATACTTCCATAATATTTTCATCATAATCAGTGAATATAGCAGTCATACATCTGTGGAAAATAGCCGAAGCATTACACAAACCAAAAGGCATATGATGATAAGCATATAAACTAAAGGGCAAGAAAAAGTTTTTTCAATTGATCTTCTAAATGAACAACTATTTGAGAAAAGCAGAGTATCCATCTGGATAACAAAAGTAGAAATGCTTAACAAGCCTCTCTAATGTTTGATCTATAAATGGCAAGGGATAATGATCCTTCCTAGTTTCTTTATTTAGGTTTCTAAAATCAATGCACATCCGAAGCCCAACAATAGTTCCAGTATGGACCAACTCATTGTGTTCATTGGGTACAATAGTAAATCCACCTTTTCTCTGGAACACAACAAACAAGACTTACCCATTCTATTTCTGCCACATGATAAACTATTCCTACATCCAAGAGGTGAATTATTTCTTTTCTTACCACTTCCTTCATTTGTGGTTTGAGTCTTCTTTCAAAATCTACAACCGGTTGAGCTCCTTCCTCCATAAATATTCGATGTGTGGCTATATAGGGACTAATCCCTTTCAAGTCATCCATGGAATATTCAAAAGATTTATGATGCATTTTCAGTACAATCATCAAATTCTCTTCTCCCTTTTCTGTAATATCAGTACTTATAATGACAGGATATTTTTTAGTGTCATCCAAAAATCTATATTTCAATACTTTAGGAAGAAGTTTGAGTTCTTGGGGTGGAAGTTCCTCATATCCCTATCTTTCTAGTGTTGGAAATATGCCCTAGAGGCAATCATGTATGATGTAATTTCCAATGTATTCATAAAGTTATTTATGTTTTCCTAGTATGAACATCTGATATGTATCATTGTAAATGTGATTCGGTTGTGGAACTTTATATTCATGTTGTTCATACTAGATGTCCTTGGTCGTTGAGGTTGTGATGGACACACAACTTAGACTAATGTGAAAGTCGGTTGATGACTAGGTTCCACTTGTCATGGACATGGTGATGCTATTCAACTTACACGGAATCGGCTAAAGATTTTAGCTAGTCATACTAACCCATACTAAGACCCAACAAACAAGCCGTCATTTGTATGTCTTAATCAATGTAATCCTTAGACCCGAGGTTGTCGCACAATCCGAGTTGTGGGCAAGTGACTTAGGTTCTGTCAAATGCTATTCCATAACCTGGCAGTTATAAAGGCAGAGTTCGGGTCGGCTGAGAATCAAGCTGTGTGATATAGATAACCAAGATGGGATTTTGCCCCTCCGACTAGATATATATTCCTTGGGCCCTCTCGTGTGATATGATTTGGAAGCATGGCCATGCACAACTCGGTTAAGTGTTAACCAAGGCGATTGACTAAGAGTTAGTCGGATGAATCACATATCACGGATCGAGAAGAGAGCTGAGCTATTTAAGGGATGAAGATAATTCTCCTATAGCTCGACAAGGTATATCGTGAGGAAAAAGGGACTATGACCTAAGTCACATTGTAAGGTATGTCATCATGACTCTTTGGTACTTGGGAGTCAGCATGTTCTGCTAGGAGCCGCTACCGGTTGATCAATTGCGAGTCAGACTCCGATAGTGTCCAAGTCGCCATGAGCCTGTGGGTTCACACACTTAAGAGCAGGAGAAGGTATGTTGGTTGGGTTAGACCTGAACCAGATACATACTAGGTCAATGAGTTAGACAAGGTCTTAAGACGAGGTCTTGAGATAAGGTCTTGAGACAAGATCTTCGGACAAGATCTTCAGACAAGGTCTTGAGACTAGGTCTTGACTCGCGATGACCTGTATAGGGCCTTAGTGTTTGGGCCACATGTGTTGTGGAGTCCACTTACAATCCCTATATATAGTGGGGCGAAGGTTGCCCAAAGGGCATAGTTATACACTTCCATGTGTTGGAAACCCTAGCCCCCATTCATTCATCCTCGTACATGTCGATACCAGCAGAGGTGATATTCGTTCAACACTTTAACGATCATGGAACTGGATCAGATTATGGGACTTCACTGCATCAACCGACATGCTACATTAGTAATCCGCACCGCGCTTCAAGTGGTAATCCCCGTGGCCTTTTACCTTGGCTAGATCTTGGGAGTACCGCATAGGGAAAAGTTTTGTTTATCTCTGTGTGGCTGATGTCTACGCACGCTTCTATTCTTGTAGAAAGTGTTGGGCCTCCAAGTGCAGAGGTTTGTAGAACAGCAGCAAGTTTCACTTAAGTGGATCACCCAAGGTTTATCAAACTCAGGAAGGAAGTGGTCAAAGGTATCCCTCTCAAGCAACCCTGCAATCAAAATACAAGAAGTATCTTGTGTCCCCAACACACCCAATACACTTGTCAGGTGTATAGGCGCACTAGTTCGGCGAAGAGATAGTGAAATACAAGTAATATGGATGATTATAAGTGGTAATTGCAATCTGAAATAAGAGTGGAAGCAAGCAAACATGTAACATGACTAATTGTAAACGGTGTTTTAATGCTTAGAAACAAGGCCTAGGGATCATACTTTCACTAATGGACACTCTCATATGAATATCTTCTCTTCATTATGCTACCCTGAACTACTCTCCGGTTGGACGATGTAGGGCTATAACAGCACACCTTAAAGTTCGCATTCCCCATCTAGATAACCCCTAACTATCACCTTGAGTGCTAGATGGTTCCAACAAACACCACAATCTCATAGAGATATCCAACTCAAATTATACTCATGATAAGTATTTCTGTAATCTTAGCCAAAGTGCCACATGGTGTGCATACTGTCAACTTCACATACGTGGGGATAAGCAGAGATTAATTAAAGCACTTGAGTAGCAGAATAGATCTATAGATTACAAAGCTCATGATCTCAATAAGATCACGCATAGAGAGAGATGAACACATAGCTCATGATCTCAATAAGATCCCTTGCTCGCGGTGCCCTCATCTTCCTCTTCTACCGACTCTATCCAGACCGAGTTTTCGGCTTTTTGATGCTCGTCTGTGTGAAGCTTTTCTAGCTCTGACGAAGAAAGCGCTGACTCGATCACGAAGAGAATGTAACGTTGCTTATCGCGCAAGGGCCCCTACAAGAGCGTCTTACCAGCATGTGGAAGTCATGAGCGGGGAGATTGTCTTCGTAGTCGATCATGCTGACTGCACAGGTGGAATGAACACGGAAGTTAGCATGAGCGTCGGCTATGTTGGTGGATTGAAAACGGAAGGTAGCAGGACCGGTGTCGATGACGAAGACTTCTATACGACAGAAGATGTTTTTCTTTGTAAGCATCATTTGTATGGCAATGACAAGCAGTAGTTTACAATCTAACGGTTAGCGTGTTAGACATAGATAATTAAGGTTTATCTTTTAGTCTGTTAGACTATTAGCCATAGCTAATTTACCTTTTAGACTGTTATAGTCTTTTTAATATACTATGTACTAATGTTTATAATAAATAAGCAACTTTTCTGATCTTTACTTCACGTCGGTATACCTTTCTGTTCGTGTGTGTGAAAGTCTATTTTTTTTGCTGTGTAAGACTCTATGATATTTTAGGAGCAAACATCTTCTCATACGATCATGGAACTGGTCTTTCCTAACTTCTGTTGCGCCAGATAAAAGTTTGCCTAGAGGAACATCGAGTTAAAGACGTGTGATTTCTATTATGTTAGATCTTTTATGTTGCAATTTATGGAGTACGCATCAGATGTATAGCTAGTTGTCGAGATCATCGCTAATATCTTCGCTCTTCTGATATCGGGAGACTTATCAACGTATGCATTGTTGTGCGTCCAAATATGGTTCTGTATAGATATGCTTGCGAACGAAGTTGTCTTACGGGCAGATGTGTCGAACAACTGGTGAGGAAGATTCGGAAGAACTGAAGTAGAGAATCCGATCGTGATAACCCACGTCGTGCACGTAGGAGTTTTCAGCTTGCGTAATTGTTGTTTGTATGTATATCCAGTGTATGATTAAACATGTGCCTCCAAATGTTTTTCGTATTGAACCATCAACGTCTATCCTAACTGACTTGGTCTGGACTACGGAATAACCTCGCTTAGGACGTATTTGGTTCCATCTTTTCTCTTGCACGTAGAAGTACCGCGATGATATCATCGGACGTTCTGCATGCCGTCCGCGCCTCGGGGGCGCAAAGAGAGGTCTAGTATGAATGAATTCAAGTGCAAATCCACAATAGTAATTAGAATTACAACAAGATGAAGTTGAATGAGATGGTAATGATGATAGTGATGAAGATGCAATGGTTAATGATGGGGAATGATACCTTGGCCTCCAATGATCAGTGCAACAATGAGGATGATGCCCTTCTATAAGTCCCTCCTCTAGATCCCTTCTGAAGGTGATATTTCTACGTTTTCTGGTATCTCTGAATGTTGGATCTTAGTTTCGTCTTCGTGAGGTGAAAGTGTTTCATGAGGCGAAGTTGTCGGCAGGTGGTATGGGCAGACCCACACCGTATCGATGGTCGTTAACATTCCAGTAATCTCCCTTCATGTCCTATCTTCACATAGGTACGTGGAACATCATTTATATGACTTTTATCACTTCGTAATATCAAATTAATACATAATATCACAACACTAGATCATATGTTCATCGACACTTTCATAACTTGGGATCCTGCGGAAACAAGCATAAAAGGTGCGCGCGAGTGCTATAAAATACTAAAATCCTATTGCTACTTATGCAAAAAACACAAAGTAAATATGCTTAAAAAAATGCACTTATCATCTGGGATGGTGGTTATAGGCAGCACCGCAGTGGGGTGGTTCGTCCTGGCTACGACCATGATGGTGTCAATGTTTGATGAGTTAGGCGTTGCCATGGTCGTGGCATGGCCG
This sequence comes from Avena insularis, assembly GCA_023614405.1. Lineage (NCBI taxonomy): Eukaryota > Viridiplantae > Streptophyta > Magnoliopsida > Poales > Poaceae > Avena > Avena insularis. The sequence continues at coordinate 426,019,042 of CM042686.1, read as the reverse complement.
GGTGTCACGGTACAGCCACTCCGACAATAGAGCGGCGGACGACGTGATTCTCTCTAGATAGATCGACGATGGGTTGGTGTGTCGGCGACCTCCCTCTCACACGACTCGACCCGTGACTATGGCATGTGGGTTAAAGGCAAGGCGAGGAGATTGGCAATGAGAGCCGAACTCTGATACAGTCGGTTGCGATGAGGACAACATTCTCGGATGTTGTTACCTTGGTGAAGGCATCATTGCTGCAAACCCCATATCATGCCTAACATTCGAGAGGAAACCCTAGATCAGGGTTTTCCCGGATTGGACGATGACGACACTTTCAGTGTCGTTCACCCTCGATCTTGAGGGCATAGTTCTGGAGCTCGAAGTGCCTGGAAGGGGTTAGCTGTGGAGCAGTGTTTCATCTACCGCGTTGATAGCGGCAGGTCTCGATGGGGATGTGCAGCGAGGTCTTGGTGACAAACGCATAGTGATGGACAAGCTCGGGGCGGTGGCATTGTCTGGCGCCGTGGCGGCATAGATCACATGTCTGGCAAGGTCAATGCTTTTATCCCTGTCTCAAATATGGGTTGGCAAACATGGCGGCGGCGACTCGTGGAGTGTGTGCGCTTCTGCGTGTTGAGGGTATGCCGAATCGGTTTGTGTTCCTGGCTCACTGTTGGGCGGTTGGGTGAGGGCTTCAATTTCACGATAAAACGCGTAGATGTGAGGTCACGGTAGTGATCCTTACCTGTCCACCCTCTTCATCAAGTTTGTATGTGTTGCGGCAACATTTTTACTGATGTGGCTTCATATTGATATCTGTATTTTCTTTGTAAGGCTATGTTGAATAATAAATAAAGAAAGTTGTGTGCCTCATTTTTATGCAGAGGCCGAGTATCACCTATATTTCGAAAAAATAATGTTTTTCACATGTTAGGGTGGATGGTCAGCCTGTTTTTTTTTTGAAAAAAGAGTATATATTAATGTCAAGGAGATGGCAATTACACCCGGTCTCTGTAATAATGCATGCCCTAGTGGTCTTACGAATGCACACAACCTAGAAAAAACAAGAATAATTAAAAAAAGAAAAATCCCGCTACAGAGAACGATTTCTTAAAGCAAGGGATGCTACGAATTTTTCATTCGAGGGATAAATGCCTACGAGTTTGATAAAGTATGCGCATGTGGTCATCATTAATTCTTCGCCAAATATTTAGAAATAAACAACATAGAAAATGGAGCTCGACACAGCGACTAATTTTTAACCTTTGGCATCTCTGACATGCATAGAAGACTGCTCAAGCGCACCTAATTCTTGTTTAACCACAATTTATCTCTCGTCTAACGTAGTTTTTATTTAATTTATGAACAGAGTTGAATCGTTTGAAAAAAAAACCCCAGAAAGATACTCCCTCTATCCGAAAGGAAGTGGGGCACGCACATTCCAATGTCCAACTTTCATTGTGTTTTTTTCGAATGAACTTTCATTGGTTTAACTACCAAACATATTTGTTTCATTCTATAAAAATTATATCACAGATTTCATATTCAAACAAAGTTTTGAATGATATAGTTGTATAACAAATATCTCATGCATTTTTTTAGTTAATTATTTGGACAAAGAAAAATCACAGAAAAACGAGATTTGGGACCGAGGCGGTATGAGTTTAGAAAGAAAGAAAGAAGAACCAGAAAAAGGGCTTGAGGTAGAGAAAATACCATTTTAGAATTAACTACTCATGTGGCAGGGACGGGCCACAAAACACCTAGGGTGTGTTTGATTGAGCCCGACTTAGCCCCGCCAAAATATTGGCATGCCCTACCCTTTTGCGGAGGTTTTGTGCACCATCGTTCTGCATGCGCCACGTGAGCACACCGGTTTGGTCGGGCAAGCCAAAATTGGTTTCAGTCCAAACGGTAGCCTAGGATCGTAGGCATGCCCAATATATTGGTAATTCTAGCTTTGGTAGCTATCCAAACGGATCCCACTCCATTTTTATAGCCATTTTAAAACTTATAAGAGAAGTCTTTTGCCCCTTTGCTATTTTATTAAGAAAGTGCCCCTGGTCAAAATTCCACCCCGCACTCTAAATTTTACCTAGATCCCGTAACAGGTGTGGAATGCCTCGACCACTCCGGGCCTGACGGCTATTATTTCTGGCAGTTTTGTAGGATTTCTAAACTGGCCCCATATATCAACACTAGTCTTTTCTGCGCATTTTATCCTTACTCATGCGCACCCGCGAACAACTTCACAGTCGGTCATCCATTCTCAAATTGTTTTAGGTCAAACACGCTTAATCTGAAGTTTCTTTGAAGATAAGTTCCGAAAAAAAAAGTTGCAACTTGTTAGTATGAGTATCTTATCAATCCTATTAATCAATGCGGCAGGATCTCACATGGTGTGGCCTATTTTGTATGGTTAGCTCACCTATTTCAGAGAATGTATCTAAAAATAGAACATACATATAAATTAAGCTAAAATTATCTCATGTACTAGTTTTTCGTAAATACTCCCTCCATCCACAAATAAGTGTACTTCTAGCTTTTCTTCTAAGTCAAGCTTTTCAAAACTTGACCAATCTTTTAGACAAATATACCAACATGTATTGCATCAAATCATTATATTATGAAAGTATATTTAAAAACAGATCTAGTGGTGCTAAGTTAGTATTATAAATGTTGCTACTTTTCCCTATATTAAATTTGACTCAAGATAAACTCTAGAAGTACACTTATTTGCCGACAGAGTGAGTACTTCCATTTAAAAATTCTTACGAAAACTATAAAATGATCCTTATGGTTTTAGTTTGGTAGAGGGGGAACATGGAAGCAAATATGCTATAGTTTCAGTTTCACAAAAAATACGCCATAGCACCCGGTCTTACCTCCTAATTTTTTTTGCTAAGTTCTAAGTTTGATTTTTATAACCTACTCTAGTTACAAAGTGGCGTGGCAATCTCAAAAAAAAAAAAAAGTGGTGTGGCTAGGCTACGAAAACCGACTGCGTCGAATACCGGAAGGAGCAATTTAGAAAGAAGAAAAAGGAGTGCGTGGCCTCAGTGGCCTGCGTTGGGTTCGACCGTACGAGGTGCAGACACATCACACATGGCGATGGAGTAAACCCAGCACAGGGCACAGCAGCAGTATATACTGCCAACCTTGATTTTTTAATAATCCTGTTGCTAGCAGGACTAAGACGATACCGGGGCCAATTAGCAGAGGGAGACTGAGCGGGTGGGGGCGCGGTGAGGGTCTCCGCCAATCAGGGTTCGACAGCATCCTGCCCCCCCAAACCACACCCCCAATTACAATCCATCCTCTTCTCCATCTTCCCTCTTTAAAGCCGCATCCCTTCTCTCACCTCGCCGCCGCGCCTAGCCTCCGATTTCACTCCGGACAATTTCTGTCTAGGCAATCTGCAGCTAGATCGGGCCGGGGGATTCGAGGGACGAAATCGAAGCAAGATGGGTCGCGGCAAGGTGCAGCTGAAGCGGATAGAGAACAAGATAAACCGGCAGGTGACCTTCTCGAAGCGCCGCAACGGGCTGCTCAAGAAGGCGCACGAGATCTCCGTCCTCTGCGATGCCGAGGTCGCCGTCATCGTCTTCTCCCCGAAAGGGAAGCTCTACGAGTACGCCACCGACTCCAGGTATGTATTAATTCCTTCCTTTATGTTCGATCCATTTCCGTTTCTGTACCATGCTGCTGCTGCTGCTGCCGCATCATATAGATACCTTCCTCTCGCATCGTCGTCAGTTTTCTTGCCGTTTCCGGGCTCGAGGCCATGGCGCCGGAAAAGCCTCATGTCGGTTTTACCATTTCTGGCACCGATCCGTCCCCCATGTGCTCTCAGCAGTTTGGTGTGTCCGTACCGCATGTGGCCGCTTGCTTCTTTCCATATCTATTCGGAGCTTGTGTGCTACAGCTGATCATTTTATGCTGCAGCTGCTTGCTTATTTCGGGAAAGGATTTGATTTCTTCCCCCCACTGGCCTAGCTCGTGTTCTCCGATTTCCTTTCTCGTGCTCCCTGCTTTTGCCTTTTCCTCTTGCCTCAGACTCACTGATCCTTTCCTTTTCCGGGGATCCACGACCGACTTTCTTTTCTTTAATTCACATTCACCCTATAGCTACCACACCATGTGTCATGACACTAGATTAGATTAGATTAGATTAGTAGTTCAGATGATGTTTCTTGCCTTCTTCAGGACTCGATTGTACTGCAACGACTCTCTATTTTTATTTGCATTCTGGTCTTTTCCACTGATTTAATGTCCTTGTAGGCGAAATCACATGCGTGTTTTCCTACTTCTCCAAAAAAAATTAAAACGCTACTAGCAATAATTAACAATCACAGCTCCCGAGGAGCAAGCTAGCTGGCAGTGTGGCATGCATGTAAACCGATTGAGCTCGGTTAATTAATTAATTAATTGCTTATTCTCATCTTCTTCTGCCTTCCTAAACATGCGGCGACTGCCCATTTCTGCATGCTACACCTATCACTACGTAGCGTACGTCTTGCTTAAGGATTCATCTCAACACGGAGATGGATCTGGCTCTAGCTAGCTTCACCCCCTATTCTTTTTTTCTTCTTTTTTTTGGTGCTTCTTCTCTCCCTCCCTCCTCCCCTCTTTGGGGCTAGTACTCATGTTCCCCCTAGCTAGGTCAATCTTGTCTAGCTCAGTTTTATTTGGTAAAAAAAATGACCAGCTCGGTATCTTGATAGAGTAGTAGATCTTTACTTGTGTCCATTAATGGAACGATTGGCATGCCGTGTTCCATTCAATAAAGGTGTACGGTGTACTGCCTAGCTACCTCGCTCGCTAATGATGGATTGATCTTGCCGTAAGACACTCTATAATTTGGCATCACCCAACGTAATGCGTCTCTCCATTCTATGTACAACAGTTTTGCCTTGTACTCTAACTTGTACGCTCAACAGCAGTATGTACATGTCTGCACCTACTTATATTGCCCCCGGGCCGGTTCTGTCGTTAATTAATCTCAAGTGCTTTCCCCCGGATCTATACATATATGTCCATTCTATCTCATCTCTTTCTTTCTACTTCGAGATATATCGACGTCGGCCACAGGTTTCTTTTTTACCTGATGGTCTATAGGGCTTGTTAAGTACGTGCTACATATACAACAAAGGTCTCTCTCTCACTGAAAAACGGAGAGAGACATGCTTCAGGCTCACTTCACTCTATGGTTCAGATAAATAGGCTGCATCAACATTTGGGCATCTCTCTAGCTATCTAACCCATATGCAAATTATATTTTGAAAACATATTAAATGCCATGTCTATATGTGATTTCCATCTCTGATAAACAGTTAGGTTTATAGTGGGTTTACTTAATTTGTTTGTGGCACATACTCATGTTGGATTGTGTTGTCCGTACGTACAACCATACAAATTAAGAGCTTGATTCTTTGTTGCATACTTTATGTGTGTGAACTTACCAAGGGGTCCAGAACTAGCCCAGCTCTATAAGGCCCCCCACATATTTTCAGTTCAACAACACCACCCAGTTTCTGGCTTTCTGCTAGCCTTCCATTCAACTCGTTGCTGATAGTTTCTTTTTGCTACAGACCCATGCATGTTCTGGAATGGCTCGAGTCATTATTTCTAAACCTTGATATCACATGTGTGCTATATGTGTTTCTTGTATCATGGAATCATGCTTACATACTGCGTCATTTCTTTCTTCAAGATACACCATATACGCTGCTGGAGATATATGATTTTTATGTGTACTCTTATGAACGAGGCATGCTGCTTCCAAAGGTATCAAGATTGATATTGATACACTTTGAACAGTAAATGAGCACTCTCAGTCCCAAGTCCCAACTGTGCTTTCAGACCAAGAGTTTGCTGCGAACTTCTAAATTTTGATTGCTTGGATCATGGTATAACAGCATTTTTAGTCGCAAACAAATGCACATATTGTATTTTCTGGAAGTATACCCCTTGCATACTGGCCTACTGCATCTTAGTGATCACCTTTCCGAAATAGAAGGATGCCCAGCTTTAATTTGTGGTAATTATTTCATGCAATGGATGGGGATTTGATGCATAAAGAATTACGAGAAGGTGGTAAATGATATGGTGTGATTTTTTCTTGCAGCATGGACAAAATTCTTGAACGTTACGAGCGCTACTCCTATGCTGAAAAGGCTTTAATTTCAGCTGAATCTGAAAGTGAGGTATGAATCGTTGGCTGTGATAGTTCTGTTATTCTTTCCCTATTATGGCGGTTAGTGTTGCTGTTTTCATTTATTTTGAATCGGGAAGGTTGTTCCTTTTAGATTGCACGAAGAATTTCAACATATCTTAATTCCTCTTCACATAAATGCACATCTGAATCTTTTTTGTTGCATTTTACAAGCAGAGGAATTAATTATAAATAACCAAACTGCTGGAGATTAAATGTAGGATAAGCTTGCATTTTATGTTATTGACTTCAAACTGCATTTCTTTTGGTATTATTTGCATATAGCGTAATAGTGCTCATGTGAAAAATCTAATGGTGCTTGGTTAGGCACACAGCCTAGATTTGGCTTCTTTTTTGTTCTCATTTGCAATGAGATTTGGTGGTATGCGATCCCATACATGAGTTATAATTTGAAACTTTTGCAGATTGGTAGATCATGTATGAAGGTTAATATTTCCTCGAACTAATGGATCCTATAAAACTTATTTATTCACCATCAAGAGTGGAAGGTACCACGTTAGACACCCCTAAAAGTAATGATTCTTCTAAGTAGTGCCCTTTGAAGAAATAAACCCTTTCAAGAGATAAATTAAAATTACTAAGCGTGGAAGCTACCATGCTTGACACCCATAAATTTTTCTCTCGAATTTGTGTCTTACTAAGACAACCTGCTTAAAATTACCAACTTCACTGTAGGCTGTTTTAGTTGGGTAAGATATAGCATAAAAACGTTCTGGCATGCTCATAAGCATTTGCCATCCGTTCAGCCTTTGAATAGAATGTGAAGTGGTTTGCCGTGGGATTATGTTCAGGACACCAGTTCAAACGTGTTAGATTCGCGACAAGCAAATAACGAAGAACGAAAAAAAAATCGCAGCAAGGGGACATAAATTTAACGTGGAAAAACCTCTTCAAGAAAGAGAGGAAAAAACCACGCGCGCCAGCCAGCGAAACTTTACTATAAAGGGGAGTGTTTACACAACGTCGGGGATTTTCACAGATACGACATATCCCAGCCGACGGCTAACAAGAGGTATATATAACGGTGGAAACCTAGATCTTCAACGATCTGCTTTAGCCCAAGCCTCCTGTGACGGGTCTCGCTCCACTCTGTCAGAAGTTAGTCTTCTTAATGAACTTGGATCATACTTTAACAAAAAATGGTCCTCAAGTATAATTCTACTTGTAAATGTTGATTAAAGAGGAAAGTTAGTTTTTACATATTTGTTTGCAAACATTCAGCAAACTAAAAGATTTTTTAGGAATCATAAAAAAAAACTCTAGTACTACAAGAGGGTTTGCTAAACACGGTACTGAAAACCGATCACCTAACCTTTACATTGCTAGTAAGTTTTGCAGCCAAGGTAAATGAGGAATGGAAAAGAGCAAAGAGATGGGCAAATATTCGTTATTACCAATGTCTCGGGTGATCCAAGGATGACTCGCAAGGGTTCTTCGATCTTGCTTTGTATTAGCGATATGGAAATTTTCTACACTCTCTGCAGCAAGGATCATAACAGTAATAATATACGACATATATGTGCAGGAGTTTTAGTAAATTAATGGTATATATTTGGTAGATGATCCATCACTAAGATCACACATCACTATCAATATTCCAAACTGTAAATTCTACTATATAAAATAATTAAAATTACTGTCCAAATATACATTACTAAATAATTCATCAAAATTATCGGAAACATTTGATTTTTGGATGCCCACATACACATAACAAAAATAGAAAAATTCTGAGAACGTGACTAGCTAATTCATGCTTTTAAGCAAGGTATTGCTCAACCAATTTATTTAAAATAGCAAAAACATTGTGATGCCTTTTTATTTTACAGAAAATAATGTTAATTTTCAGGTAAATATCAGTTATTACCTTAGATTAAATGAATGGACAATATTTCTAAGATAGGTTACCTTAAGTAAAAATAATCTTATAGAAAATGTTTTTGTTTAACTGATATGGTGTGTTGTTTTTAAATTGGCTGCCAAATTCCTATATAATTTCTGAGGAGTGGAAGTTATTTTTTGGCCATCTCCTAATTCTGGAAGGAAAGGGGCAAATTACACTAAACATGTAATTCTTCCTGGCTATGAGTATTGGCAGAAGTTCTCAAATCAATTTTGTTATACCAAAGAGCAAAGACATACACAAAAAAAGCGAAGCCAGGGTCCTTGTATTTATTCTCCCACTTGTAATATTCATGTCTCTGCTCCATCCAGATCTTTCAAGTCCGTCAAGTATTTTTTTTCTGTTAGTACCACGCTCCCCATGCGAGATACCAATTTGCTTTTCTTAACCTAATATGTGTTCCTGCACATTGAACCAAACAATAGTTTTATGAAATGATTAAAAACCTAGAAGTCATGTGGTAGACGACCCTTCTTAATATTGCATATTTGGAAACAGTTTTAAGTTACTCATGCAATTCAACAATTGAAACCTTTTTAGTTTTGTGTATCTTATGGTATTTTCTGCTTTCCTTACATGCTTGCTGTTCTAGTATCATTTCTGATTTGACAAGTCATGTTGATAAAATGCAAGTGTACTTGTCATAAACAGTTTCCTGCTCTTTTTTGGTTTCCTTTACCACCTACGCACACAGTATATGTATGTTGACAGAGGTAGTTATCTGCAGTGGTAATACATTTGCTTATTTCGCACAAAGGAACATCCCTTTACCAGCTTCCTTTTGACAGAAAATAATTTTCCTGTACAGGGAAATTGGTGCCACGAATACAGGAAACTGAAGGCGAAAATTGAGACTATACAAAAATGTCACAAGTAATAATGAGTATTCCATAGAGTTCTGCATTCTGAATAGTTTTGGAACTAGCAAATGATTATACAGTATGCGCTGCTTAAGATTATTTTAAACAACTTGATCATTTAACCTGTAGGCACCTCATGGGAGAGGATCTGGACTCTCTAAACCTCAAAGAGCTCCAACAACTGGAGCAGCAGCTGGAGAGTTCACTGAAGCACATCAGATCGAGAAAGGTTGCTATTTCCTCAACTTCGGCAGCCTATCTGAAATTTCTTCGTTAACTGGAAGACTGATTGCTGTTGAATAATTACCATGCCTTTGGGGAGTGTTAATTTCTTGAGTATAATTTTCAATTTGGTAAAGTTTCCGGCTACAAGCATGGATGTAGACACAGTAACTTTTGACATGGTAATGTGTCTCAGACATGTACCAAAGTTTCTCTTCCCAAACTGGCTAACTTGAACATTACCTGTATTTGCAGAGCCACCTTATGATGGAGTCCATTTCTGAGCTACAGAAGAAGGTAACAACCCAATCATGTTATCTACTCCCTCTGTCTCAAAATAGATGCTGAAAATTTATCTAAATTTAGATGTATCTATACACTAAATATTGTCTAGATTCATCTAAATTTTAACAAATCTGTGACATCTATTTTGAGATGGATCTTATATTCTTATGTTTGCATTCTGATCTAGTTCCAGATGTTACTCATTTCATACTTTTGTTGCTTATGCTGCAGGAGAGGTCACTGCAGGAGGAGAACAAGGCTCTACAGAAGGAAGTAATTATTCTGCCAAACACTACATAATTACTTTACCACTCTTTTCGTTGCTGATCTGATCCTTTTAATTTGGTGCAGTTGGTGGAGAGGCAGAAGGCAGCCAGGCAGCAGCAGCAGCAGCAAGTGCAGTGGGACCACCAGACTCAAACACAACAAGCCCACCAAAACCAACCTCAAGCCCAGACGAGCTCATCATCTTCTTCCTTCATGATGAGGGATCATCATGCACATGCTCAACAAAACATCTGGTACTTTTCTTCATCTATAATCAGTTTATTAGCTAGTACTATGCAGTATGCATACATGTAATAACATGGTTCATCTTGTGTATACACTAGTTACCCACCGGTGACAATGGGCGGGGATGCGGTGGCTGTGGCACCAGGGCAGCAGGGGCAGCTTCGCATCGGAGGCCTGCCGCCATGGATGCTGAGCCACCTGAACGCTTGATGAATAAAGAGGGTCAATAGCCAAAGCAGCTGCAACTGCATTAATCATAGAGTCTAGCAATTATGCTGCTATGGTTATGTTTGCTTGCCCCCTACCCTTATATATATATATATATGATTTTCAAGAAAAGAGGATCGATCAGGAATGATGGTGTACTTACGTACGTAGTTGTATAATTTTGTTGCATGTTTAGCACTCGTACCGATTGATGCAACATGCATGCTTAGCAACCAACCAATTACCTTACCATGGATGCCTAGCTTTGATTAACTATGGGAAGCTAGGTTGCATGATGATTTGTATATATAATATTTTTATTTATCGGAAATCAAATGGGTGAATGAATAAGCCCAGGTACAACCGGAAGGAGGTGCTATGAGCCATCTCTTTGTCTCAGGTATAACCACATGTAATATCCACTAACATGGAGGAGCTAGAGATATAGCTATCTTTTCATGAAGATGTGGTTCTACCTAGGCATGAGATTCTAGAGGTACAACCAAAACACTGAGAGACGTCAAACATACCTTTGTGTCATTTTTATTGTTGTCCCTAAATGATATGAGAAGGTAGAAAATAACATGTCGCGCTGCCTTCACAAATGAGGCTTTTAATTGGGTTCTTTTGCCGGGATGGCTTTCAGACAGTAGAATGAATTGACGATTGTTATTCTTCATATGCATACTCTAAATGTGATGAGTATAAGGTTTTAATGAATGACTCAACAATGCTTTCGGCTTCGGGAGACTTGAAATTTGATGATTTTAGATGTTTATTAAGCGATAGGCACATTATTAGTCATGACAACACACGTAGCTCTATCTGGAAATGTAGAGGAAACAACAAAAAGGATTATTTATATCTTGGGATGATCGTAGAATTTCAGTTGGATTTAGTTGTATTCAAGAAACTATGGAGAAGAATTTTCCTAGCAGTTTTTTCAGGAAGATTGATATAGGTGGAAGATACATGTCATTTGTTGTCATCTAAGACTAAAGGTAAATCAGGTGGTATCCGTTCTGATAAATACCAAGTTCTGGCAATAGTGAATGGAATATTTCATCTGAAGATTCATGTGTTGGACTTGAGCAACAAGCTAGAGTTAAATTTGGCTATTGTATATATTTTCTGAAACAACTAGCCCCTATTGGTTTTCGTTAAAGACATTTCTAGTGTTTATACAACCCATAGAGAACATCAAAACGAAAGAAACAAGAAAAACAAAGCATCTCTCCAAACCACTTATTATAGTTCCAGGTAAACCTTATTCTTCGCTAGTACCGAACCAACACTTAGAACCGGTTTGTCTCCATAGGCGCGAGCCGGTTTACCATTCTAGCTCAAAGCCTTAGTGTCAAAGAACCCGCCACCCTGAGCCGGTTTTTCTTTCCGGCACAAAGAACCAAACCCTCAGACGGTCGAAAAGAACAACGGTCTCCACAATGTTTGTCTAGAGATAGATATTTTTACTGACCGGCTCTAAAATATTTCTAGCCTGCAACGAATGCGATTCACGACCGTCTCCATTATTTGTCCACCCTGAGACGGTTTATTTTCTTCACCGTCTCTATTGTTTTTCGGTCCGAGACGGTGTATATTCATGTCCATCTCCATTGATTTTCCACTCTAATTCGGCTATTTCTATTGACCGTCCCAAACCGATTTCTCTTGTGAGATCGGTTAGTCTGTTCCACGGTCTCTATAAATTGGGATGGTTCAGTAAAGCAGTATTCTCACGGAGATGGCATTTTAAAGCGGCCTCCCCTACTAATTCAGTGTCGCCTCTACAAATGTCTTGGTATGATGCATACCCATCTGTGCAACATTGATTGATCTAATGTCATAAAATGGGTCCAAACATCTATCTTTGAGGCACCATGACATTTTTTTATTTGAGAGGCATCATGACATTTGTGCTTAAACATAGTATTGGAAGAAACCCCCACCCAACATTTACCTCTTATGCTTCTTAATGTTCCCCATCTTTTGAGGCTTTTTGTGTGCTTTATTTGCAGAATCTTGTGTTTTTTAAGAAAATATTGCATCTTGATAAATCGAACACATGCCCATTGTTTTCTATTCATATCTTGTTTGATTCTATTCCAATAGGTCACTTGTATTCCATCTATCCGTACATGTCACATTGAATCTCCACATAATTTCACCAAAAATCTATGCAAAAAGATCAAAATCTAGAACTTCAGGTGGTTTCGGTGGGCAACTCGGCGTCGATGGGCTGCCGATGGACTGACTCGGCATGCTATAGGTTTGAATCAGTCAAAGCCAAACTGCTATTTGAATAGTAGTTCAGCGGGGCACTGACTCAATCGGCTCTACGCCGGAACGGTTAGGCGTGCAGCCTGGCCCCGCCTCTTTGGCAAAAATCAGGCCTTTACTGTCCAAGGACGTGGGGATCAGTTGGAATCTTCTCCACTCTTCCCTCGTGTCCTCTCCTCCATTACCACCGCCTTGAGGTGCTCCACCTCCTACCTAGCCTTCTCCACCCACCCAAACCTCCCCAAACTCCACAAATCAATAGATCAGGTGATTGGAAGCTCTCTACTGAAGGAAATCTCAAGTTCTAGACCATATTGGTAGATCTTAGATTTTCCAAGTTTTTCCCTTGAGTCCCATCTTCTTCCCAAGCTTGGACAAGAGGAATCATGACTTCTTCGGTAATTTTTCCCCTTCTCTAGCTCTCGATTCCCTCTAGTCTGACTCCATTGTTGTGGGTATTCCTAAACTATGGTTTGATAAAGGGCTAGTTCCTATGCCAATGGAGACCACACATATCAGTTCATGGTCTCTACTATACTCAATAGTTATGTTTGCACAAGTTTTGGGTCATTTTTCACAAAATGACGATACGTTGCATCAATTTTGGCAACACTGAGCTGTTTCGGTGCGCCGGCCGTGGTGTCAGATTGATTCGGTGGCGACTACGGCCCACCGGGTCTAGCTCCGAACGGTTCGATGCGTGAATTGGCTCGCCGGTTTGCTCGTTGAAATGCTCTATCTTCGAATTTTCGAAGTTTGTACTTGTCCAAACACAACTTGGTTGGGTTTCTTTTTTCCTATGACATGTAAACTTATCTATTGCTATCCTTCTATATGTTGTTTCCCTATAGGTTCTGAGTATAGTGAGTCCAAGCATGAGCATGAGCTTGTGCAGGTTGATGCCAATAAGAGAAAGTTAGCATCTAAGAGACCTAAGAATTGGCGTACTGGTTGATGGGGATATGTCGAAGGGGGTATGCCCAGCAGGACGTTCCGATTAAATAAGGGCTCACGAAAAGGCCCGAAAGACGGCGACTGGACTACGAAGGAAGGAAAGGCCCAGTGACTGGCGACTGGAAGCCCAGGAGCGTAACAGAAGCCCAGTCGGACTAGGTCAAAGCCTCTGGATCCTTATCTTGTTCGGTGATAACTTGTAAACCCTAGCGAGGTGCCTCATATATAAACCTCCCTAGGGTATCCTAGAGACTTACGTTCCATCATACACCCCCTCAAGCGACTCGCTGCCTAGCCGCCGAGCTCGCCACCCTTGTAACTCGCTCTCCAATAATCTAATCTAGCAGGAGTAGGTCTTTACCCTCCGGGGGACCGAACTTGGGTAAACCCATGTGCATCCGCCCCCATCTCGCACCGCAGATGGCCGCCAACTCTTCCTCACGAAACACTCAATCGCTGCCAATGGTAGCGACTGCCGTGACCATTTCCACGATAGTGGTGCCCACCGTGGGGCATAGCGGGACTGGCCCGAGTTCTGCGGCGAGACCCTACTCGCTGATCGATCGGCCGCTTGCCACTGGTCACATGATCGCCATCGGCGGGATCTTACAGATCCTGCCTAGCAGCTACATCCCGGCGTCACGCCCGGTCACTCACGGCGCGGTGATGCCGGTCGGCTCCATCAACCTCTTCGTCGGCTTCACCGGCGCGATCGACCCAGCTGCGACGGTGATCATCGGCGGATCGCCGCCACACCGCGATCTGCTTTCGGAGGAGCAGGTCCGCTCCATCAGGAGCCTCGCCACCGAGTACGACTCGGCCGCCAGCGACGCGGTCGAGGCTAACGCCGCCACCAACGACGACGCCCTAAACGACGACGCCGACTCCGTGACCCCTGCATCGGTCGACGGATCCATCACCGCCGCGTCACGGGAGGACTCCATCACGCGAGTCTCCAACCCCGAGGACTTCGAGGACCCTTCCATCCTGGGGATCTTTGACTCCGTTTCCGGCTCGGAGTCCCCCGAGGATTTTCGCGCCAGATCCAATCGCTGCAACGCAATGTACATGGCGGGCAGCACGGCCGCCCCACCAGATCCGTTCGGCACGCCAATCCTGCCGACTGCGACGGCCATGGAGGTGGAGCAAGCCCGCCTGCGGCTCGTGGAGGCGCAACGCAATGAACTCGCCGATCGCGAGAAGTACCGCCTCGAACGAGAGACGACGCGGGAGTTGTCGCTCTATCACCAGCGCGGCATCACGATCCGCCTGAACTCCAACGTCCAGGGGACGAAAGCGACCCCGCGCGCACCACCGAGCGTGAATACTGCGAGAACACGCCACCAGGCGGAAGTAACCCCGCGAGACCACCGCCCGGCGCACCGGCGACCGGGGCCCCTCCACCACCCATGGGCCGCGCACCCCCGCCGGACCAACCGCGGATCATCATCTCACCTCAAGCCCGTGACGCCAATGGGCTACCATTATACTCCACCCCGATGGACAATGTTGTCGCGGCCGACGCCGCGATTGCCAACCTCGACGTCCAAGGCGACGGCCAGCTCTACTGATCGATGCGCTAAGGCCCTACTCGCCACTACGAGCAACAAGCCGCGGGAGTCGACCCGCGGGGGCGGATGTACTCCCGCTCATCAGCAAGCAGGGCGGCATCAAGCGGCCACCCCACCATGGCCAACGCATTAGTTTGTCCACCACCCCAGCCCCTGGCGAATCAACCACGGGCCGCCAATCCTGCGCTGTCAACCAACGAGCCGCGACCGGTGAACAACACGGTCGCCGCCAACGGGCAGCCCCTCGATGCCCGAACGAACGTCATCAACAACCAGGCGTGGCGGTCGCGCCAGCCCAACGACCTGCGGCACACCCTCACCAACCGCGGCAACCCGGAACCAAGAGGCTCGCTCAGTCGAGTCGGGCCACAATGCTTCGGACCCATGATTCACGGGAAAAAATACCCCGCCAACTTCAAGGCCCCCAAGGAGATCGAAAAGTACGACCCGACATACGACCCCGCTATCTGGCTGGACACATACCTCATGGCAATGGGAATTGCAGGCCACACCGACCTGCTCGCCGCTCGCTACCTCCCCCTGATGATGGAGGGTGTGACCCGGTAGTGGATCAATACGCTCCCCGCCGACAGCATCGACTCCTAGGAAGAAATGCGGGATGCCTTCGTCAGGCACTTCGAGGGCTCCTACACCCGTGCCACCACCATAGAGGACCTGGAGCGATGCATCCAGGGACAACGCGAGTCGACTCGCCGCTGGATCTAAATATGGCAAGAACTATGGATAAACGCCTCCGTCATCCACCTAGACACGACGATACACCGCTTCAAGAACACATGCCGGTACGAACCCCTGGTCGCCAAGATCAAGAGGGTCTACCGGACGCTCGACAATATCCCCGACCTCCTCGAGATCGCCAAGCGCTACGCAGAGGAGGACCCCAACCAAGACTCCGGCGATGAGTCGGGAGGAAGACGCCGCACTAGCATCCACGACAGCGGGCGCCTACGCGACATGCGCTATAGCAACACCCGCATCACCGGCAAACGCCGCACGGATGGGCGAGTCGACTTCGTCGCCAACGCCGGCTACGGCGAGCGCAACTCCAAGAACTACCGCCGCGATGGAGGAAACTACCGCGCCAATAACTCGACAAGGCCGAAATTCGATCCCGCCGCCCTGCTCAATCAGCCCTGCATCTACCACAGCAGGGAGGGAAAACCCGCCACCCACACTACCGCCGATTGCCACTCTCTTAAAGAGATTGAGAAGGCGAGACGAGCAAGGGAGGACCCCAACAACAACCCACCTCGGGACAACGGGAACGGCGGCGGCTTCGGCACCGCCGTCGGCTCGCTACATACCTTCACCGGACTTGGCACCAAGCGCGAGAAGAAGGTGCTCGCCCGCGCGGTCGCCGTCAATGCGGTGACACAAGTCGACATCCCTCGCTTCCTAAACTGGTCCGAGCAGGGGATCACCTGGAGTCACCAGGACCATGCGCCAAGGATCGAATACCCAGGGCAAGTCGCCCTGGTAGTCAGGCCCAAGGTGGCCGACTATTGGCTGCCCAAGACGCTAATGGATGGTGGGAGCTCCATCAACATCTTGTACCTCGACACGTTCAAGAGGCTCCAGCTCCCAGAAGCAGCCATTGAGCCAATACTGACGACCTTCCACAGCATCGTCCCCGGTCAGAAGGCGTACCCGATCGGGAAAGTGACGCTGCCAGTCACCTTCGGCACTCCAGCAAACTACCGCACGAAGAGGATCGTGTTCGAGCTGGTGAACTTCCATAGACCCTACCACTGCGTCCTGGGCCGCCAGACATTCGCAAATTTTATGGCGACCCCACACTACGCCTACAACATGATAAAGCTACCCGGGCCAAGCGGCATCATCACCGTCCACGGCGACCCCGACATGGCCGTGGAATGCGAGGACAAGGGCGCCGAGCTCGCCGACGCCGTCATCGCCGCGGAGACCGGCCACGCGGAGGAGCTCGCGAAATACGCGGGCAACATCAACAAGGATGACCCCACCATCCTGAAGAAACCAACTGCCGTGAACTCCACGTTCGAGGAAACCACGCACACCCGCACCGTCGAGCTCGTCCCAGGCGACTCCAGCCAGACGGTTACCATTAGGGCGCACATGATCCCCGCATAGGAAAGCGCGCTCATCGGGTTCCTCCGTGAGAACCACGACATCTTCGCATGGAAGCTATCTGACATGCCAGGTGTCCCGAGGGAACTCGCTGAGCACAAACTCAACGCCGACCCTAAAGTGCGACCAGTAAAGCAGTCGCTACGGCCCTTCAACGAAGAGCACCGTCGAGCAATCGCCGAAGAAGTTCAGCGCCTGCTAGCCGCAGGCTTCATCCGGTCAATCAAGTACTCCAAGTGGCTAGCAAACCCAGTCCTGGTTCTAAAAAAGAACAACACATGGAGAATGTGCATTGACTACACCAACCTCAACAGCGCCTGCCCGAAGGAGGAGTTCGTCCTACCGTGCATCGATCAGATCATCGACTCGACCGCGGGATCGGAGTCGCTGTGCTTTCTCGACGCTTACTCTGGTTATAACCAGATCAATATGGTGGTCGAGGACGAGGAGAAGACGACGTTCATTATGCCATTCGGCGCATTCTGCTACACGGCCATGACGTTCGGCCTCAAGAACGCAGGCGCCACATACCAGAGGTGCATGCAGGAGTGTCTAGCGAGCCAAATTGGCCGCAACATTCACGTCTACATCGACGACGTGGTGGTAAAATCCACCCTCCAGGACGACCTGCTCGCTGACCTAGCCGAAACCTTCGCAAACTTGCGGAGGTACAACATCAAGCTGAACCCCAGAAAATGCACCTTCGGCGTCCCTACAGGACAACTGCTGGGTTATGTAGTCTCCAAGCGAGGCATCGAAGCCAACCCCACCAAGATCGACACCATCGCGCGACTCGGGAAACCCGAGTGCCTGCGCGACGTCCAGAAGTTGGCAGGGCGAGTCGCGGCCCTCAGTTGCTTCATCCCCCGACTAGGCGAGAAGGCAATGGCCCTCTACCGCCTGATGCGCAAGAACCCCACGTTCCAATGGGACGCGGAGGCCGACGATGCACTCAAAGCGCTCAAAGAAGTGCTACTCGCGGCACCACTACTCGCCGTGCCACTCGACAAAGAGCCAATGCTCGTTTACGTCGTGGCCTCTACTCGAGTCGTCAGCGCCGTGATGGTCGTTGAACAACCAGAAGAGGGCAAGGGGCGCCCCATACAGCGCCCCGTCTACTACATCAGCAAAGTCCTAACGGACTCACGATAGCGCTACCCGCAATACTAAAAACTGGCGTACGCGATATTCCGAGCACAGCGGCGACTCCCACACTACTTCCAGGAGCACCCAAGCACGGTGGTCTCCTCCGCGCCCCTGTAGGACATCATACGCAATCGCGAGGCGACCGGGCGAGTCGCCAAGTGGGCAGTCAAAATCGGCGTCCACACATCAAATACAAGCCCCGCAAAGCAATCAAGTCACAAGCCCTGGCTGATTTCCTTGCGGACTGGGAAGAAGCACAACAGCCAGAGAAGCTCCCGTACCTCCATTACTGGTCGCTCCATTTTTACGGCTCCAAGAATGCCGACGGCGCAGGGGCTGGGGTCATCCTGACCTCTCCCAAAGGAGACAAGCTCCGCTACGTGCTCCACCTCAACTTCAAGCCCTGCACCAACAACATGGCAGAATATGAGGCCCTCCTTCACGGCATGAGAGCCGCTAAGGAGATGAACATCAACCGCCTACGATGCTATGGCGACTCCGATCTATTCGCTGGCCAAGTCGTCGGGACGTGCGATGCCGTCTCCCCAACAATGATCGCGTACCGCCAAGCTGTCGATCAGTTGGGAGGACACTTCGATGGCTACTCCGTCGAGTGGACCGACAGGCGCAAAAACGAGGAGGCAGACGCCCTCTCCCGCATCGGATCAACATAACAAGCGCCACCAGTAGGCGTCTTCCTCGACATCATCCACAAACCATTGGTCAGCCCACCAAAAGAGATCGACGTCGGGATCCCACTACAGCCAGAACCGTCCTTATGAAGAAGCAGCGCCACCCCCCTTGACGCGAACAAAAGGCTGCCATGGGTTCGTCGGGTACGTCATCAGCGACTTCGACAACGACGACCGGAAGGGCTGCTCCGACTTCATGTCGCGATGCTCCGGCTCGGGGTCGCCAGGCGCCAACACCGTCTCCTGGTACAGCAGCAGATCCCCATCGCCAAGACACGATCGGCGTAAGGGGCGGCCTTCGCGGTCAGCTTCAGCACCTCTGACATCTCCACCGTGCCGGTCACCGATGGATAGCCACTCATCACATCGTCAAGGTCGAAATCGTTGGGGAAATGGGCGAGACCCAAGCTCAACGCTGTGGTGGCCCCGCGTCTGAACGCTGAGCGCATCATCCACTCCACAACGGCGGGTACCTCTTCCAGATAGTGCCACACCTCCGTAAGCCCCCCAGGAATAACTTCGATGGGGGACATGCCCTGAAGAGCCGCTTGGACGCACAACGCCGAGGCCGTGACCGCATTCACCACGACAGTCACGCATTGCGAGGCATTGTAAGTTTGCATCACCGGGTTGCTTTGGCCTACCACAGCTGCAAAGTCAGGTGTTAGCGAAACTATGAAACCCCCAAAGCGGGGAGTCGACAAATGGGTCAGGCGAAGACAGGGACTCACCAAGGAGTTTGCGGCAGTTCTCCTTGACGTGCTTCTCCAAGGCGGATTGCTTGTTGTGCAGTCCCACGATGATGGAATCCGTGGCTTTGCGTTCTTCTTCAGGCGTAGCGTCGGCAGCCTTCGCTCGCTCCTCCGAAGAAATTGAGGCCGCCTTCGCCTCCTCCAAGTCCTTGACCAGGGAGGCTATTCGCCCATTCGCCACGTCCAGCTCGCCGACCGGAACATACCCCTCACGGGCCTTAGAGATCTCAGCCGGGAAACCATCTGCAAGAAGCCATCAGCGTACTGTACACGACTAGCTCACACCCTAAAAAGGAGAATATAGACAAACAGATACTCACCAACAGTTTCCTGAAGCCGCTGGTTCACCTCTTGTGCTTCGCGCAAGTCACGCTCCAAGCACTCCCTCGCGGCCTGTCGATCGGTCGACTCCCTTTGCAATCCCTGCAAACAAACAACTCGCCTCAGCATTTGACAAAACTACACCCAGTTCCCAGCCGCTGAAATTCAACGACCAGGAACTCGGGGACTAGAGAAGGAAAAAGAAAATCAATTCCTAGCCGCCAAAATTCAGCGACTAGGAATTTGGGGACTGGAGAAGGAAAAAGAGGTTCAGTTACCAGATGCTGAAATTCAGCGACCAGGAACTCGGGGACTGGACATACCTGAATAGCAGCGCCGAGCATCTTGTGAAATTCTCCAGCGTCAGTCGACGGGATCGTGAAGGGAGTGCACCAGCGACGGGACCCAATGTCCGCATCCACGATTTCTAGACTCTGCGGAGACTGCATGTCCACCACACCTGGAAACCCCCTCGCCATGAAATCACGGGGAGCGGAACGCGTCTGGCGCTGGTTGTTTGGACCGGCGCTTCCGGCACGGATGCAGCCAAGGCTGGTTCCGATCGTGTCGCCGCCACCTCTTCGGCGACTAGCGCATCAGCCGACTCCGTGGCGCTGCCCTTGGTCGTAGCGTCGTCGGCGCCCCCCTTCTGCTTCTTCGCGTCTTCGGCGGTCGCCACATCTCCGGTGGCCTTTCTCTTCTTGGGGAGGTCGCCCTCTCCCATGGGGGTGGCTGGTGGAATCTTAGCCACCGAAGGACGGCCAATCTTCTTGGCCCCCGACCTGCACGAGTCCCCACAATCAATATAATGACAACGCAGAAGAGCAAGGCGAATCGGGATGAAGGAGCAGTACTTACTTAGCGACTGGGAAGACGCGAAGCCCTGTGCTGATGTGAGCAGGCTTGTCCAACTCGGGACCCAACTTACGGGTGAGCCCCCTCTCGAAGACGTCTGAAGCCCACGAAACCACGGGCTTCCTCGACGATGAAGCTGCAGTCGCCGGGATCTCCGGCTCCGACGCGGCCGCCCTCGACGGCTGTGGCGACTTGGACGCCATCGCCTCAGCCGCTTCTTGACTTGGAACCCCCGAGGTCGTCCGTGCAATTGCTGCCAGGGGAACCTCTACCACTACCTCCTTGTCCTCGCCCTCCAACCCCTTCGTCAGGACTGCATCCTTTGGGGCCTTGTGCGAGACTTTGGGAGAACCTTCATCATCAGAATCGTCATCCGACTCGAACACCACCACCGAATTGGATGACGACGTGGGCCTTCTCGATGGCGACTTGGGCCTGCGTGCGGGCTTCGACGGCGTGGTAGTACGCCGGGACGTGTGCTCCTACACTACCTCGTCGCCTCCGTCATGCTCGTCCAGGCCGCGGCTCGCCTTGACTTCGTGTTGTTTCTACATGCGGGTTTTGCGAGCCACGAGCACTGGGGGAGGAACCTCTTCCTCCTCCCCGTCGCTGTCGGAAGGGTCCCCTTTGGAGTCTTCCTCCAGTTCCTAGGGAACCTCTTTGTCGAGCGGAGGGAGCCATCCCTCCAACACCTGAAAAAGCTGAGAACCACTACAAGTAAAACCCCAAACGAGGAGACTGAAAACTGAAACACAGACGTAGCGATTGGAAAGAGAACTTACTGTGGGGGATTCGTTCTTCACAGGAGTGTACGGGGCGACCCCGACCGGCACACTGGTGAACTCTGCATCGGTGATCTTCTTCAGAGCGGCCTTGTAGTCCCCGGCCTCCCATGATTCCTTGCTGGTTCGGGATGGGTCATGTTTCCCGCTATACTCATACATCTAGTGCGGCCGAGCCGCCAGCGGAACCAGGCGCCACCCGAGCCAGCAGTTGTAGAGGTTGATCGGAATCAAGCCCTGGACCTTCAGCTTCTAGATCTGATCCATCATCTCCGCGACGGCCATCCGCTGGTCTTCGGGAAGCTTCTTCGGCGCCAGCCGACGAGGCTCGCTCCTCTCGGCGACGAACTCGGGAAGAGCCACCTCGCCAGTGGGAGTGGCTTCTTTGATGTAGGACCAGCTCTTCTTCCACTCGCTGGCGGCCTTCTTCGGTAGGAGGAGCTTGACGAAGTTGGCCTTCGGCTTCAGTTGAAATGTGACTCCACTTGCGGCCAGCATCAAGCCGCTGGACGCCTCGCGCCCGATCCGGCCGTGGAAGAGCTCCAGCCATAGCGGGAAATACGGCCTGCAGCCGAAGTAACATTCACAGAAGGCGACGAAGATCACCAGATGCTCGATGCTATGCGAACCAAGATCCGATGGCTTGATCGCGTAATACGCGCAGAAGCGGCAGAAAAAGAGTGAGGTGGGGAATCCCAGACCCCTTTCAACATGACTGGGAAAGCAGATGAACTCGCCGGGTCGCGGCTTCGGCTCGGTCTCGGAGGAGGGGGGAACTCGCCAATTCCCCTTGCGAAGCACTCCGGCGTCCTCGAAAGATCTAAGCTGGGCCGTGGTACATTTGGATTTCCCCCATGAGCCTTTGGGAGGCGCCATCGGGTAGGATGTGGAATCACACGATGCGGGAAGGACAAGTCGGAAGGACGTAGGCAGGAAAATTGGAGGTAGGAAGAACGAATGAGGAGGAATGAAGAATGCGAAGAAGGTCTGCGGAGCTGAACCATCACCTTCCTTATATGAGAAACGCCACCTGCCAAAATCGGGGTAGCCGTTACTCATGGTAATTGCGCCGAAGTTACCGTTGGAAATTCCAACGGATAGTTTGACCAGATTTGACGGTCCAACTCCCTTATTTCACCCGCCACCCACCGAGTCTTTCCATTTGCCAAGACGACGACTGGGCGGCAGCAACATTCATTGAGACGACGAGTGGAAACATGCGGAAATTCTCCTTGGTTCTAATGGAGTCCATCGCCGACTCGACTGGACGCCCAAATTGGGCTCGCTTACTCCGAATGCCAAAAGGACACCTGCGCCTACATCAACGATGGCCTCGCGAACTACTAATGGGGATATGTCGAAGGGGGTATGCCCAACAAGACGTTTCGATTGGGCCGAAGGGCCTATGAGTGTGTCTGAAAGACGGCGACTGGACTACGAAGGAAGGAAAGGCCCAGCTGATCGCATCGAAGCCCAGAGCGTATGTAAGCCCTCGGACTAGGTCAAAGCCTCTGGATCCTTATCTTGTTCGGTGATAACTTATAAACCCTAGCGAGGTGCCTCATATATAAACCTCCCTAGGGTATCCTAGAGACTTACGTTCCATCATACACCCCCTCAAGCGACTCGCTTCCTAGCCGCCGAGCTCGCCACCCTTGTAACTCACTCTCCAATAATCTAATCTAGCAGGAGTAGGTCTTTACCCTCCCGGGGGCCGAACCTGGGTAAACCTATGTGCATCCGCCCCCATCTCGCACCGCAGATGGCCGCCAACTCTTCCTCACGAAACACTCAATTGCTGCCAATGGTAGCGACTGCCTTGGCCATTTCCATGACACTAGTGATCGCACAACATCTAAGCAAGCCCTACAATAAAGCTCCTCTATATCACCAGGAGGCAGCAGGGGCGCTACCAAGAAAAGGATGTTGGCTCCTCATAAGAAGAGCAAGTCGCTTGGCCCTCAAGAAGAAGAAGAATTGCCCGTGGACAATGTGTCTCAGACCCTGCTAGGCAATGGAGGATGTTGAGGAGGCAGAACTCATTTCGTTTCCATGAGATGGCCTATCAAGTCAAAGACAAAAAGTTTTGGACTAACACTCAGAGGTGCTTTTGGGATGACTTCTACAACCAGCTTGAGTGTATGAAGAGTGGCTAGCTCGTGCTTCCGAAGGTTCTCAATCTTGATCACTACAGACTGTATGTCAACAGGGATTTCAGTCACATTGACTAGCTTTGAAGAGATCTGATTTTTTTATCTTGTTACCATCCACGCGATGCTTATTCCTCACCTCATCCATTAGTTCCACTACACTATCTACTTCCACATTGATCCATCTCGCCCCATCACGTGGATGACATGGACCAAGGTATATTCTACAACGATTGATCAGTTTTGTGAAACCTTTGGCTATGGTGGAGGAATGGGAAATGGTTTTTGCATTCATTCTGGGAAGGTAATATTGATGATCACATTGGTAATTGTTACCCTAAAGACCCAAGTCATCCTCCTCCAAGAATTTATGCCATGTACTACTACAATACTTTGGCCAAGCTATTTTGTGAGAATCTTGTTAGCAAGGTGGGTGATGAAGCATGCTACCATGCTTATCACCACAATATTATGTACTATTGTCACCCTGAGAGGCTGATGAAGATCAATGGTTGTGACTTCATATATGTTTAGTTGAAGAGGTACATGGAATAGAGCATTACACCCAACTACGGTCATTATGTTCAAGGCTTGATCAATGTGTGCATGCCTGCAAACCAAGCACACCGTGGCCAGATCTTCATATGGACAAGATCACCCTCACACTTCATGGAATGTACCTAGATGTTCCTAGAATGATGCCACCTCATCAGGGAAGGACCAATGCTATGCATGATCCTCATTGTGGTGCATCTAGCTCTCGTTGTACCACTGCTACTCGCAACAAGTTCTTCACCAGCCTGTGGGATATGTGCCCTAGCACCTATGTTGCCCACCAAGGTCTTGAGTTTGGCCAGGAGACTAGGAGGATGCACCATGCTTTCCTTGCTAAGATGAATCTCCATGTTCCTGAAGTTGGGAATGATCTCAAACCTGTACCTTATGTGAACCATGTTATTCCTCCCACTAATGATGATATGTTCCAAGGATTCTATTATTCTCACCAACCGATGGTTGGCTCCTCTAGATCCAACCAACCCATGTTTGCTCCGGTTAATGATATTGAGGAAGAAGAGGATGATGATGATGAAGATGGTGGTGGTGATTATGACAAAGGGGCTGATGTTGCTCATGCTCATGACCAGGAGTTCTTTACTTCAGCTCTAGCACCGTCTACCCTCTTGTTCCTTTTTTGTGTTTTGATGCCAAAGGGGAAGAAGAGTGTAGAGTCTATCTAGGGTACATGGATATTTTTCGTGGTTCCGGGTTTCACCCGTATGCACAATCCTTGCTACTTCATTTGGTTCTTATTGTCTTGTGCTACTATTTTCTATTTCATCTGAACCACTTGAACATTTTTGTTGTGTGGGTGATGGACAACTTTGTATTATTTATGCTTGTGATATTTGGATATGTACTTATGCTATGTTATGTCCTTTATGTTTAGATTTCCATGCTTTAACTTTTCTATGCCATGCTTGCTTCCTAAAAATATTTGGGAGCTTCTCGTATTCCTAATATTGCACTTTGCATTCAACCTCAAGTTCAACAAAGTGCATACATCATGGGGAGCTTGTTTAATATCTTCTATGGAAGCATTTTTGTAATCTCATCATAATATTCTTTCTTTACTCTAGCTCGGTTTGTCATTGTTAACTAAAAAGGGGGAGATTCTAAGGGCATTTTGTCCATAATCATAATTTTGGTTAACATTGACACCGGAGCTAAAGTGTGGAATAATGTTATATACAAGTGGTTACACGGGTTTTACTTCATGTCGTGGTATTGCCGATGAGTACACCATGGAGGGGCCCTCATAGATTGTGGAGAGAGAGGTGGGGTAAGGTGGTGAGTTGGCGGGTACGAGGTTATAGAGATTACCCAGGTTCAGATCCCATGATGGTGGTGGAATTTTGCTCCTGCTTGCAATCACTATACTGGGAATATGCCGGGTTACCGAGATTGTATGGTTTGCTATGCAAGGTTGTATCATGCCCTAAAGTCTCCCACAGTTCAAGCTTATAAAGGCGATAAAACCTAGGATTACAGGGTAAAGTCCATAACGGACAGGTTACAGAGTCCTACACTAACACTAACTAGTCTTCGTGTCTTGTACTCCAAGGCTCCGCCTTCGTCTATGTTGGTACCATAGCCTTCCCATTATTCTGATATGAGCCCCCCTTCTGGATTCCTCTAACTAGGCCTCCTAGTAGGCCAGAGGCCATGCTACCAACTATGGTCCACCTGGATTATCCGGAATAGAGCTATGCTATGGTGATATCCATTATGCATATCCCCAAAAGTAGCCATTAGAGGACTTTAAGATCTACATTGTATTATTGTTAGTTCGTGAATGCTCCATTTAGGTGATGTTGTCAATCTTGGCAGGAAATATCTTGAAGTCCTCCCGAAAAAGTATTGCAAGCTTCTTCTCCATGTTTAGTAAATACGTCGGAGAAATGCCGAGTCTTCAATCATATCTTCATAATCAGATAATGTCCGACTATCTCAAAGAATCTTTAGACACGACCTCTTATCTACATTTGTCAGGAGGATGACATAGGGTATAGACTAGCGTTACCTCGAAACTCACAGATGCCTAGGTAGATCATCATTGCAATTTTCCCATGCAAGAAATCCTAAGCATTGACGATGGACGTGGAAAAATTACCACGCACATTCCTCAACATGTCACCCACACTTACTTCATTGATTTTAACTTCCACGAATCTTGATGCCTGGTGTTATAAATTACCATGATAGTTAATATTTTCTCATTCATCTACCTCCTTCCCCACTTCATATTCTTCCTCGTGCCAACCATCCTTTCATGCTCCGAAGAAAAAAACCTAAGTCTCAAATCTCCACCTCGCAGTTCTTCCTCTCCAATGGCCATCAATAGCAGTCCATCAAAGGCGGCGTCACCCGACACATCTGCTGAGCCCACTTAGGTGGTGGTGTCGCCACCAGAAGTGGTGGTTCCATTGGTCACTGCTGCAATGGAGGGGCCCACCAGCAGTGAACAAAAAGTGGAGGCGCATGACTGATAGCCTGCAAGAGCACAAGTTTACCAGAGCATGTTTTCGTGGAAGTATTAATTCCAGTATATCGATCCCAATAAGGAGCTTAGGGAAGTGTATTTATGAGGTGTTTCTGTCGCATCCAAGGTGTCACGTTGTCTTGAATGAATTGACTGCAAGTGTAGAGGGTGGATGTGGATGAGTGAATAATGTGGAAATTTGGAATAAAGAAATATGCTAGAAGTAAATAACATAAAAAGTAAAGAGCGAGAATAGTGTTCGGAATTCCTATAGATAAGAAGTTAGGCGCGAAGAGAAACAGTTCATGGTAATAGTGAATGTGCCAAATGAATGAAATGAGATAAGTGATTGTGATACTTCTTATTCATATGTGAGTAGGCAAGCAACTTGTATATTGACTAGGAGTCCTCTTGGTACATTCTTCCCAATCCCAATGATCCATATGTCTCTTACCACAACAATGGTTAGCACATTAATTAAGGTCTTTTTGACTAGATCAAGGCTTTAGGCTTGATGGTTTCTTATTATCCTCGAGTAGTACTAGCTCCTCTTTGATATCAGTTGTGTCACTCGGGGGGTCGCCGATTCTCTAGTAAATAAGTTCATACCTATGAGATCTCAGGATCATGTTATCCGGGCCCTTAAATTGGACAACAAGCATTAGGAAAATATAGATATTCATTCTCACAATATAATAATCATGGAAACAATCACAAATGGATAGAAGTAAAGGAGGCACAACACATCTTACCAATCCCCTACATCTCCCACGCCTATGGGGATTTATTTATACATGAGAGAAAGATAGATAAATGACATGATAATATTGCAAATGGAAATCATCTCAACTTTATTGTAGCAAGCCACAATACCGGTTGAGGATTAAATCAAATAAAACCCAAGGTATATCAAAGTCTCAAACCCTAAGCTTACAAGTGTGAATCTCTCTCACAGTACAAGTGGGGATGATGGTGGAGTGGATGATTGAGAGGTTAGGGATCGTTGAACAATGAGATGGTGTTCTTCTCCTTCTTCAGATGTGAGCTTCTCTCTTCTAGGACTGTTTGCGACGACTGTGTTCGTCTTATCCTCCCCTTCCTTTATGAAAGTTTCTTGTATTGATATAACGAAGGCAAAGGAAGGTGGTACAAGAGAGCCGTACGGGCGTCCTCCGACCGTACTAGTGGTCGTTACACCCCCTAGACGCCTCTAATGAGAGGGGCTTCAATTAGGTATTTGCTCAATCAGATGTAGTTAGTCCATAAATGTTTTCAAATCTTCCAAAAGTGTTCAATACCTGAAAACCAACATAAGAAACCAATGTTTCGCTAATTTGTGATGTTAACATTAGTAGAAAGTTCAAAACCAACGAAAGCCGGTGAAACCAATGGAAAATCATTGATAAAAAGTGTCAATATGGATCTATCAACTTCTCCTAGCTTAGTTGTTACTCACCCTCGAGTGAAAAAACTATAATGATTAATAGCAAGAAATAAAATCAAGCGGGAAACTCACAAGTTCAAGGTTGTACAATATTCCATCGTCACAAATCCTGAAACCTTAAACATGAGCATAATATATATGAACAATTGCACATAAGTTCGCTTCCTAACCGCATATAACTCATTAGCTAATAATTCTTAAACTCAAAAGAGGGTGTCAACAATTTGATTCGGCTTGCAAATCAATTATTTTCCGCACCCCTCTTTTATGAGAGTAATTTTTTAAGCAAATATGATTTAATCATATTAGGGGTGCACTAGTAGATGTCAAAATAAGGATGAACTTAGAGTTTTCCATTAACACCCACTTCGAAATTCATGGCTTTCCAACACCCCATATTTTCCTTGTTTTACTAGAACTTTAATTTTTTTAGTGGTGAGGTGATGCGAAAACTTTCATTAGGATCAAATAATTTCAGCTCATATATTGATGATAGTCTCTTTTTTCTCAAGTACTTGGGCTCATGGAATTAAATTTTGCACATCGCAGCAATGCTACAAATGTCTAGCCAACTCGTAAATTAAATCTGAGATGAACTCAAGATCGTTCATAGGCCATAGGAATTGTTAGTTCCATAAAGTTTGAGTAATCACATAAATCTTTTCAAGTAAGGTAACTCTTTTTAACTAAGCAAGGAAAGTTTGGCATCTCCCTCAATCACCACAGAATATCCATTCCTTCAATCAATTATTTTTCAAAAGGTGTTATCAAGTCAAACCATTAAGATGCGGAGTTGAGTGCTATTAAGATTAAACCCTTAAGACAAAAAATATGGCACTAAATTCGTCAAGAAGACATGTTTTCTTGTTCTAAAAATGTTGGAATTTAATCCAACACGGTTGTTTTTATAACCAAAAATAATTGTCATAAGTTGAAGCTAAAGTAGTGACATTAGCCGTGAGATTAAGTCCTAAAAGATAACAAGCTAAGCGTGGAGTGGAACTCAAGTGCAATCGAACAAACATAGTACGTTCATGAATAAACTTATAGAAGGAGGGAAAATAGGAATGTGGTACCTCCTCGTGTTTGCTCATTTCTCACTTGGGTCTATTCCTTGCATTCTTCTCCATAGCTAAGTCACTTGAAGTGAATAACCTTCAAGAGATCAAAAAGAGAGAGCCGAGAGAATTTTGCACAAAACAAGATAAAAGCTAATCTAATTTTTTGTGTTCTCTTTTATAATGCAAACTGGAAGAAAACATGCAACTAGAGGAAAAACAAATAAATCAAAAGAAGAAATAAAATATATGAATGCAAAAGGTGGGGAGGAGTTCAACCTTCCCAAGCTTAGGCTCTTGGCCTATCTTGAATCAATTATCGCCGCCATTGTTGGGCGGCGGCTACTGGTATGGGTGGTACCAATAGCGATTCGGGAATTTGACCATGAAGGTGGTGAAGTATTGAATGAGAGTGACGATGTTGGAGTTCACATCATGCAACATGATTTCCACATTGTCGATGCGATGCACCACTTGGTCAAAGTCACTTCTTGGGGCATAGGCGAATCCCGGTTGAGGTGGAGGCATACCTTGCTGCTGATGGTACTGGGGAAAGGGTTGTTGATGATGATGTTGCTGACTATAATCATCCCAGCCCATGGTGTTCTAGTTTTTCTCATCCTCCTCTTGCTACTGCTAGATGCCTCCTGCATTCTCCCAGTTGGGATTCCCTCCCGAAGGTACGATCCTCCCCGAGGAAATCATTGCTTGATGGAACTCCTCCTCATTGAGGACCCAACTCTATTTTCCTGGCAAACCAAAAGCATGTACAAATGGAAGAAAAACTTGGTGGATGTCACTGTTAGGCTCAAAATAAAATTTATAAGCACAGAGGGAGCGTTGGATCTTATAAACTCCCATGAATTTAGTGCTTGTCATATGATTATCATCCAAGAGCTTACTGTCAGCCACATGTCTCTCACGGGGCATGACAAACTTGCTTGTGTAGGCAATATGAGTAATCAAGCCTCCACAACGTATGTCACCAGAGTGAGCCAAGCTTTGGCAGCAGAAGTGTTAGATGAGCAAAGCACCCAAGTTTACCCTATGATCCATCTCGGGATGAAGACCCATATAAATTACACTTATCTCGGGGCTTGCCATTACCCTGGTTTCCCCCTCCAAAAAATATAATTCGCCAAGAAGGTTGTGAAATAGCGGATGGTGGGATTATGGATGGTGGCACTCTTCTTCCGCAAATAATCAGTGTTCCCGTGGACAAAAATCTGCTCCCAAGCATGCATTGCCTCAAAGAGGACTTCTCAGTGGTATCAAGGTCTCCATCATGGGAGAACCCGAAGCAATCACAAAATTGGTAGAAAGAGAGGATGTGATGTTGCCCATTGAGCATGAAACTTACAGTACAATTACGCTCTTGGAGCTCAAGGTCATCGTAGAAGGACAGGAACGCCTGCGTGGCATGCTCGAAGGTCTCGGTGGAGAGCAGTGAAAAGGGAACCGTGCCGGCGTTCTCAGCCATCATATTGAAGTCCTTCCTTAGGCCCTGGTGGGGAGAATATCATTTTGTGGCCCGAAAGTTGAGGTGCCCAGGCAACTCGGTACCCAAGTTTCCTGTAATCAGCCGCAATGACTACAGTTGGCATGCCAAATACTCAAAGGGTATTTTTCGACACGAATTCAACTTTACGTTTCAATACAAAATATCAGGCTAATGGCCATCAAGTTGGGCCTCCTGTCAGTTTTTGCTGTTATGTCGCTCCCGTCGTGACTGCCATATAGGCTTGTAGCGTTGGCGTCTGCATCCATTACGCGTCTTCTTCTTCCCTGGAGAGGCAATTTGTGGTGGAGTCGCGGCCATGGCGTGGAGCTGGGACATGGATGAACCTTCTCGGCCCTGCTCTCCTCCCTGTAGGCTTGCAGCGTTGGCATCTGCATCCATTACGCGTCTTCTTCTTCCCCGGAGCAGCAATCTATGGTCGTGGCCATGCCGCCATGGCGTGGAGCTCGTACATGGATGAACCTGCCCAGCCCCGCTCTCCTCCCCATCCTGAGTCGGAGCTCGGTGATACGTCCAAAACGTATCTACTTTCCCGAACACTTTTGCTATTGTTTCTTCTCTATACTTGTGTGATTTGGATGCAACTAATGCGGACTGACGCTGTTTTCAGCAGAATTGCCTTGGTGTCTACTTTTTGTGTAGAAAATCAACTATCAGGAAAAATCCCGGAAAATATGCCAAAAATCCTATTTCACCCGAAGACTCCAGGAGCCACATCTGAGGCGGAGAAGAGCCGGTGGACACACCACCTGGTGGTGCGGCTAGGCCGCGCCGAAGGTGGTGTGGGCCCCCCAGGCACCCCCTCGGCCTCTCTCTTCGCCTATAAGGAGCCTTCTGACCTAAAAACTTCGGGGGGTTCGATGTTTTTCCAGAAGGAGTTCTGCTCCGCCGCCACCACCAGATTCCACGAAACAGCACCAGAAACTCCGTTCTGGCACCCTGCCGGGACGGGGAATTAGAGGAGATCATCGCCGTCATCATCACCATCGCTTCTCCATCGACCATCCATGTTTCCCCCATCTATGAGTGAGTAATCCCCCGCTGTAGGCTATGGGGATGGTAGGGATTGGATGAGATCGTGCATGTAATGGCATCAGATTGTTAGGGCATGGTGCCTAGTATATTTTATTAGTGCTTTATGACTTTGTTGCGACTTGTTGTGCTTAATGCTTGTCACTAGGGCCCGAGTGCCATGATTTCAGATCTGAACATGTTATTGATTCATTATGATAGTATTGTTTTTGGTCTTATCTGCAAGTTGTATACACGTTGTTGTCTGGAACCTATGGCCCCAGTGGCGAAATCAGGATAACAGGAAGGAATGGCTTTGATGTGAGGATCACATGTGTTCACGAGTGTTAATGCTTTGCTCGGTGCTCTATTAAAAGGAGCACCTTAATTGCCGATAGTTCCTAGAGGCCCGCGCAAAGCGGGCTGGCGGACAAAAGATGTTGTGCAAGTTCTCATTGCGAGCACGTATGACTATATATGGAACACATGCCTAGGTTTATCTAGTACTTGGATGCTTTATCTTATTTATCTGCAATTGCCCTATGTTCTGATTGCTATGTGAATTGTCTTGTCCATGCAACGCCCGTCCATCCATCCCTATGCCTACCGCACTTGAATCCCACTATTTACTACTTTTGTTACTACTATCTTTGCTTTACTACTGCTGTTACTTTACTATTCCTACTACAAAACTGTTGCTACTGATAAACTGCTGTGAGCAAGATTGTTTCAGTGCGACTGAATTGACAACTCAGTTGTTAAGGCTGATAAATATTCTTTGGATCCCCTTGTGAATCAATAAATTGGGTTTCACTTCCTCGAAAATCTTGCGATACACCCCTATACTTGTGGGTCATCAAGACTATTTTCCGGCGCCGTTCTTGGAGCATAGCTTTATTTATCAAGTTCACTTGGATTCTCTATTGTTATTGATATCCATCCATCATGGGTAAGTCGTGATGGCAAGGTTCCTATTTTACCATCCACTACAAGAAGAATGCGGTTCTAAACCCCTCTGCTGCTCTTGATTCACCGTCTGTTATGAGTAAGTTCCTTACACCACCACATACACATGCTTCACACTGCTACTACTACGGAATCTGAAACTTGATGCTTATGATGCTTCTCTTGCTTGATAAGAGTGGTTCATTAGGTCCTTTCCTAGATGCTACGATTGGTAGAACTATAGTTGGAAATACCGAAACTCCTAATGAAGACACTACCACACCTGTTAGCTCACCTGAGTCTAGTGAGAGTTATGATATTGAAGATGGTTATGTTGAGATGACCGATGAGTTTATTAAAGAATGTAAAAACACCCATGATAGGAGCGCTGCTAAGAGTCTCCTTGAGAGGCGTACTATTAGACCCAAATTGTCTCCTGATGCTAAGTTTGTTGCTTCTCCCATAAACATTATAGATGAAGATTATGATTTCTCTCTCGATCTATCTTACATAGCTATTGTCGAGAAATAACCTTTTTGTGGGACTAAGAATGAAAGTGCGATAGCACATATGAATGAACTTTCTACCATGAGTGGCTTGTTTTCTGATGATATTAAGATGCGTACTTACTTTGTTGCTAAGATTTTTCCCTTTTCACTGAAAGGAGAAGCTAAAACTTGGTTTAGTAATTTACCTCCTGGATCTATTGATAGTCCTGAGTGCTTGATTAGTACTTTCCTGCAGAAATATTTTCCTCCTAGTGCTAGACATGCTATTTTGCGGGAACTTTATGATTTTATACAGGGAGAAAAAGAGGTATTGCCCGAATCTTGGGCAAGGTTTTGTGCTTTGATTCATGCACAGGCTAGAAGTCCATTACCTAAGAATGAGCTTCTTGATATATTTTATAATGGACTAACCGAAGAATCTAGGACATACCTAGATAGTTGTGCTGATTGTGTTTTTAGGAATAGGACTCCTAAGGAAGCCGAGGAATTAATGGCTAAAATAAGTAAGAATTATGAAGATTGGACTCCTCCTAAACAAGCTATACCTGAAGTAATGGTACCTAAACCATCTATTCCTATGCCTATTCCAACATCAAAGAAGAGGGGAGTTATTGAATTAAATGATGAAGTGATGAAGGAAGCTAAGAAATGTCTTAAGGAGAAGGGAATTAAAGCTACAGATGTCAAGAATTTACCTCCTATAGAAGAATTATGTAAGCCTATTCCCTACTCATCCACTATTGAGGTACAATCTCTCCAACACTTTGATGAAGGTGATATCCCTTACTCTAAACCTCCTGATCATTGCTTAGAAGAATTTGATATCTTTATTGTTAAGCAAGATAACTTTAATAAAAGGGTGCAAAATCATCTAATGGAAAACACTAGAGCTATTGTTGAGTTGAAAGATATTGTGGAAAGAACCTCTAATGATGTTAAAATGATTGTTAAACACTTTCAAATGGTTCAAACTCAAATAGATCAACTCGTTAAAGTTCAAAACGACTTGCTAGTTAATGCTGCTAAAGAAAAACATGCTTATGAAATTAGAACTAGAAGTGGTGCTGCTACCTAGGATCCTCTATATCCTGAGGGGCATCCCAAAAGAATTGAGCAGGATTCTCAACAAGCTGAAAATAGTGGTTCTACTCGTAAGAAAAGGAAAAAGAAATATAAAACTGTTGTAGAACCCTCTGAACCTGCTATAGATCCTAATAGTATATCTATCTCTGATGCTAAAATTGAAAGTGGTAATGAATAAAATGTTGTTCCTAATGAAGAAAAAGTTGAAGAAGAACCTGAAAACCACACTAAGAATACTAAATACACCAAAGAATATTTTATTGCTAAGAAACATGGTAGTGAAAGAGAACCTTGGGTCCAAAAACCTATGCCTTTCCCTGATAAGAAACACAAGTCAAAGGAAGATGAACACTATAATAAGTTTTGTGAGTGGATGAAGCCTTTATTCTTGCAAATTCCTTTGACTGAAGCTATTAAATTGCCTACTTACTCAAAGTATATGAAGGACAATGTCTCGAATAAAAGGAAGATCCCTAATGAAGAAATTTCTACTTTGCTTGCTAATTATTACTTCAATGGTAAGGTTCCTAAGAAACTTGGAGACCCAGGGATTCCAACTATCCCTTACTCTATTAAGAACAGCTATGATAGAACTCCTTTGGGTGATTTGGGAGCTGGAGTTAGTGTTATGCCTTTCTCTCTCTATAAGAGTCTTCAACTTGAAAAATTAATACCAACTGATATATCTTTGCAAATGGCTGATAAATCTACCACTATTCCTGTGGGTATATGTGAGGATATACCTGCAGGTGGCTCACAATTGCTTGATATTAACTGATTTTGTTGTGCTTGAAATGCCTGAAGATGATAATATGTCTATTATTTTTGGGAGACCCTTTCTTAATACTGCAGGAGCTGTTATTAATTGTAATCAAGGAAAGGTGACCTTCAATGTTAATGACAAGGAACATATTGTCTATTTCCCCAAGAAGATTGAAAGGACTTATGGTTTGAATTCAATTGAACATGTTGAAGGCATTCAAGTTGGATAAATATATTGTCCCATACCAAGAGAAAAATTTGAAACTATTATGATTGGGACCATTGCTATCAAGGTTGAGGTAACATAATCATTAGTGGAATACAAAGTTTTGTATCATATGCAATTGTTTTGGTAGCAAGACTTGATCAACCTTGTTAACAAAAGGATTCCATTGAACAAAATAATGTTGTCATTATGATTATCTCTGTTTATTTCTATCCTTTACTTTTTAGTTTTTGCTTTCGTTTAGTTTTCTTTTTGTTGTTAGTTGCTTGCATGTTAGAACTTCTGTATTTCTAGACTTGTTTTGTCCTTGCATCATGTTTCCAAAAGAAAAAAAATCTGTCTATCAGAAAAATCAATTTTCTATTTCTGAAAAATGCCCAAAAATAAAGTGTCTCGAAAAATTCCAGAAAATTCATATTAAATTTTATGTCGAAAAAGGGGCAGAGGAGTACCTGGGAGGTACCAGGGGGGCCCACCAGGCAGGCACACCACATGGTGGCGCGACCAGCAATGGGTGGCGCCATGCCCTGGTGTGGGCCACCCCTGGCCGCCCACTAACTCTCTCACCTGCCACTTTCTTCTCTCTCTCGAGTAAGCTCCAGTTCATATCTCAAAATCACGTTCTTGCTATGCTTGCTCTCGATTTTTTCGATCTCCTTGCTCAGCCCATATTTCTTGCTGAAATTTGGAGCAATTGTTCCCTGGTATGTGACTCCTCCCCTTGTCCAAGTAGATTTGTGTTTAGTGGATTATATGTTGAGTATTTTGCAGCTGTAGGTGACTGGTTATGAGGGCTTGTAAGCTTGTTTGATGCTTAGAGATATAGTTTTGATGCATGTTTAGGACTCTTGCAAGTCCCTATGAGTAGAATCCTTCATTATATTTACTTTGCAATCACTTGTTTAATAGGTGTTTAAATTTCAGAATACCAAGCATGAACAACCATACTTTTGGAGAGATATTTGAGAGTGATGCACCTAGGAGGTCAAGGCCCTCAAGAACAACCTCTCAGGCTAGGCCATCATACAATGAAGATCTCATTGCAACTCTTATTGGTAGTGAAAGGGATGATGGGGATGCTCACCATCCTCTTTTCCTTGTTTTACCTTCTTACAAGATGCAGGTATTCTTGATGATTTCTTGCTACTGATTGAGAGGGTTGGTTTAACCTCATATATGCAAGACGAGAGTGCGCAATACGCTATGCTCACCAAAACTTTTGTAGAGAGCTTCACGTTTACTAACACACCCTATCAGTCTACTGTCTCTTTTAAAATCTATGATCTGCCCTTCACCATGCCTTTGGAGAGATTTTGTAGTATTGTAGGTGTGCGCATGACAGGGACCGTGAAGAAAATTCAAGGGCGACCCGCTGATTTGTTGGAGCTTTACCGAGGGGTGACCAATGATGATGACCGCGTGGCGCAACGCGGAAAGATAAGAAATATCCAACTCCCTGCTCTTAGATACTTTGCATATTATCTTTCTACTAGTGTACTGGGTAGGGAGAACACAAGTAATATCTCCAACTATCATTTAGCATTCCTTGCTGCTGCGCTTAACAATGATACTCGGTACAATCTTGGCTCGCCGCCTAGCTGCTAGGGGGCCTATCTATGGGGGCATCATTGCCTCGCGTATAGTCAATGCATTAGGTCTTTCCGTGGATCCCTATGATGCTATGCTGGCACCACAGAGGCTTGACCTTGTTGCCTTGAAAACTCATCACTTTGTCACTGCTACCTCTGATTTGAACAATCTAGTATATAGGATGCTTTTCACTAACGGGGATGAAAGGGAGATCCTTTTGCCACAGCCTGCTTTGTTTAGTGTTCACAGGAGACCGTGGTCGCCCTCTAAGGAGGAGGTGGACGAGTAGCTTCGCTTGCTGGGTTTCCATGAGCAGCACTAGGAGGATGTGCCCTCCTATGATTACTCCACGCATTACGGAGGGACGTACTCGATTTCGCACCAGGATGAGGGGACCTCTTCGTCGTACCCGGGTGACACTTCATCCTGGCCAGCTTGGGATTGATACCCACTTAGGCCAAAAGCCTAAGCTTGGGGGAGGTACGCCGACACCGCACTCATCTCCATATCATGTTGCGTCGGTACTTTGTATATTCATGTTTTTGTTCTCTTTTTAGTTTTCGTTCTTCTTTGCTTTTGCTTTCTAAAAACACAAAAAGACCAAAAATATTTCTGTTGTTCCTCTTTGGTTTGCTTCTTCTTTTTGCCTTGGTTTGCTTTTCCCTTTTTGCTTTGTTTGAACTATTCAAAAAACCCAAAAAGATTTTGCTTTGCTTGTTTTTCTCTTTTGGTTCTTGTTTAAAAATCAAAAACACCAAAAATATTTGTCGTTCTTCTTTGGTTTTTGCGAGTTTGCTACAGGGTTCGGCAGTCCTTAGTGGATATTGGTTTGATATTATTATTCAAGCCACACAAGTGAAGAGCAATAATGAGGATCAATGACAACTTGAGGCGTGGTAAGAGGCTGGTAACGAACTCTATTTGTTTTCATTTTTGTACATATACTCATCACTGTGGGTTTGCTTAGTCCGTTCGAGTAGGGTGTATGTTATCTTTGGATGCTTAGTAGTTCTTGCTTTCTTATGATTAGCTCCAGCTCGCTAATAGTTTGTAGCATGTCTTATGAATGTTTGCTTGCATTGCTCTATTCATAAATTGGTATGACACCGTGGTATCCTCCTCTGAATGTTTCATTTGAATTGACTTGGAACATGCTCACGCATGCACATGACTGTAATAATCAGTTGAGCCTCGATGAATTATTTTGACTTGAGGATCTTGAATCACTTTCATGCCATGAGTAGTCCTGTTTTGTTGCAAGCATGATAATGACAGCTATTGCTCTCTCGTTTGTCACTCCCTTACTATTGCTAGCCTTCACTTCCACTGAGTGTTTTATTCATGTTTCCAACTCCCTAAACCAAATATTTCCAAAGTGTCCACCATACCTACCTATTAGCATCATTTGCTACTCCCGTGCATATTCAATATGCCTTATTTTCTTCCGAATAAAATGTTTGCTTGTTATGGGAAAATTAGTTAGTAAAGCTCTCACGAACTTGATGGCACACTTTATTTCCTGCACTTAATAAACCTGAACCATTGTGAACTCTCCATGAAAGTTATATGCTTGCAAATTATAGGCTGGGGATTAGCAGAACCGTGCTGTCATGGGGAATGCTTTCAACACTTGTAAATATATACCCAGTTGATACCTTGCTCTTTTGTTTGCGGATGTCGTCGGTGTGAAATAAAAGGGGAGCTTGTAAGTCCATGGAGTTATGTATGTGTGTTAGAGAAACGCCTGGGCCGCTGGTCTAATCCATGCTGACATGGTGGAAACCTGCAGCGTAACCATAATGATATCTATGAAGCATTCTTCTTATAAAAAAGAGAGAGAGATAGCTATTGAGAAAAAGAAAAAAAGAGTTTTATGAAAAGAGGAAAGAGATAAAAAAGCACCATTTTCCCATGGTAAATAAGAAGATTGCTGAGATACTCATTGTCTGCTTGCCTTGTCATTTTGATATGGGGATTCTTCCATATCATCGGGCAAGGGGTACCCCGTTGGCGGTTCTCAATGATACGCACATACTTACGATGACAAGAACTCACCGGTAACTAAAGTTGAGTAGCATGAGGAGCGGCCCTCGTACTCAAGGGACTTGGGATTTTCAGTTTATAGTCTGTCAAGCATATAACTTAGATTGAACCTCACTTTCACCTTAACCACATTAAAGATGCTTATGATAGGGGCAATGAGAGCTCAAAGCTAACGAGTACCATACTTTCAGCATTTGGAAGCCTTTCAAATTATTCAAAACCTTTTTCTTTACTTGTTGAGTCTCCACATATTCTTTGAGCACCTTCTTGAGAGCATAGTTGTCATTCTTTGTGTTTGTTCCATTACTTGATTATTTGTGTTATGACTTTGATGCTTGTATCCTTGATATCTTCACTTCTAGTCATCACTTAAACTTCAGAGGTGCCTTGATATTCATAATCAAAGGGCAAGCGAGATACCATTCTATCATACCTTTTTATGAGCATTGTAATGTTGCTTATGTTTGTGCTTCATGTTACTTATTATTCTTGAGTTGGAATCTCTTCATAGCTTGCAATGACTATTAAGTAGACTCAGTTGCATACTCTTTATTATGAACTGTCTAAGTAGTTGATCACATTGCTGAGAATATTTACATCATATGAAGCAAATGTGTTCGTGAGAGTTCTTTTATCGCACTCAGTTTTCAACTGAATTGCTTGAGGACAAGCAATAAGCTAAGCTTGGGGGGAGTTGATACGTCCAAAACGTATCTACTTTCCCGAACACTTTTGCTATTGTTTCTCCTCTATACTTGTGTGATTTGGATGCAACTAATGCGGACTGACGCTGTTTTCGGCAGAATTGCCTTGGTGTCTACTTTTTGTGCAGAAAATCAACTATCACGAAAAATCCCGGAAAATATGCCAAAAATCCAATTTCACCCGAAGACTCCAGGAGCCATAATACGAGACGGAGAAGAGCCAGGGGGTGGCCACATCACCTGGTGGCGCGGGCCAGGCCAGGCCATGCCAGGGGGTGGTGTGGGCCCCCCGGGCACCCCCTCGGCCTCTCTCTTCACCTATAAGGAGCCTTCTAACCTAAAAACTTCAGGGGGTTCGACGTTTTTCTAGAAGGAGTTCCGCTCCGCCGCCACCACCAGATTCCATGACACAGCACCAGAAACTCTGTTCTGGCACCCTACCGGGACAAGGAACTGGAGGAGATCATCGTCGTCATCATCACCATCGCTTCTCCATCGACCATCCATGTTTCCCCCATCTATGAGTCAGTAATCCCCCGCTGTAGGCTATGGGAATGGTAGGGATTGGATGAGATCGTTCATGTAATGGCATCAGATTGTTAGAGCATGGTGCCTAGTATCTTTTATTCGTGCTTTATGACTTTGTTGCGACTTGTTGTGCTTAATGCTTGTCACTAGGGCCCAAGTGCCATGATTTCAGATCTGAACATGTTATTGATTCATTATGATAGTATTGTTTTTGGTCATATCTGCAAGTTGTATACACACGTTGTTGTCCGGAACCTATGGCCCCTAAGTGACAGAAATCAGGATAACCGGAAGGGAATGGCTTTGATGTGAGGATCACATGTGTTCACGGAGTGTTAAGGCTTTGCTCCGGTGCTCTATTAAAAGGAGCACCTTAATTGCCAGTAGTTCCCTAGAGGCCCCGCTGCAAACGGGCTGGCAGGACAAAAGATGTTGTGCAAGTTCTCATTGCGAGCACGTATGACTATATATGGAACACATGCCTAGGATTATCTAGTACTTGGATGCTTTATCTTATTTATATGCAATTGCCCTATGTTCTGATTGCTATGTGAATTGTCTTGTCCATGCAACGCTCGTCCATCCATCCCTATGCCTACCTTTTCGAATCCTTTGTTTCTTGCTTTTGTTACTCTTGTCTTTGCTTTACTACTCTGTTACTTTACTATTCCTACTACAAAACCGTTACTCTTGATAAACTTTGTGAGCAAGATTGTTTCCAGGTGCAGCTGAATTGACAACTCAGTTGTTAAGGCTGATAAATATTCTTTGGCTCCCCTTGTGTCGAATCAATAAATTGGGTTTCACTTCCCTCGAAAATACTGCGATACACCCCCTATACTTGTGGGTCATCACTCGACCTCACCATGGCCGCACCCATGGCACGACACGGGGACAAGAATTGGTTCCCGGTGAGATCTGTCACCGTGTCGACCATGCTCGGTCCTGTTTTCCTCCTCCAGAATCCGAGCTCGTCGTCGCCGTGGTCGCACCCATGCTAGCCACGGCGCCTTCCTCTTTGAACCCCAAAGCCACATCGACCCAGTTCGGCACAATGCCAACAAGGTGAAAATGCATCAAGTTTTCTTCTTGTGATTGTAAAAAAACATGTATGTACCGTGTCCGTATCATACTCTAACAATGTACACATATGTTGCTTACTAGATTTTCATTTGAAATTAGTAGCTCCGTGATGACGAAACATAGATAACCTAAATGGAATGATGATGAAGACCATGTTCTGTACTTTGCATTGCATCAACAAGTGTTCGCTGACGAAGCATGTTACCAAGAGAGTGGAGTTCATCATCCATTGCCAAAAATATGTGAACAATTCAATGAGCAATTCAATGCAAATACGCGTAGAAAAGCTAGGTCCATGTCATCGATCATCAATAGGTGGCACATTCTAGTGATGCGTTTAGATGCATACACCAGTATCTTTTACTTGAAGTGGTTGTTATCCTGAGCAAAATGCCTAGTATGCACATTACCTCTGTCTGTTTTATGCAGCAATTCTGCTGTTATGGGCGTGGAAAGAAAAGCTGGGCTTCACTGAATATTATGCAGTTAGGCCTAACTTAGTCTTACACAAATAAGCACAACTTAGTCTTTACA
Source organism: Avena insularis (assembly GCA_023614405.1). Classification (NCBI taxonomy): domain Eukaryota; kingdom Viridiplantae; phylum Streptophyta; class Magnoliopsida; order Poales; family Poaceae; genus Avena; species Avena insularis. The sequence goes on along the minus strand of CM042686.1, from coordinate 425,977,126 downwards.
CAAATAAGTGTAACTAAAGATAAAGATAAAGACAAATGGTTCATCGGATCTGCCAGTATGAGCACTAGGTCCCTGGAGCTGGTGGTATTGTCAGAACGAACCAGAATGCTGTGTTTGCCATCTGTCATTCTCCATTAAATCGTATAACCCCACTGATGAGCCAATTGTAGGCCCCCTCCCCCCGACGTGGATTCGGCTCTAGGTCGGATCTGGAGTGTCAACATGATAGGCGCGTGAGTGTGCAGGAAACACACAGTCTGCTATCAACACTGGAAGTGCTGGAACCTCAGCAACAACACCAGCATGTTCTTCCTGGACTCCGGCAGCAGCCTCGACAAGTATTTCATCAGCTTCACCAAGAGGGTATTTAATCGGCTTCACCAGCAACAGCAAAATTAGCAAGTATTTCGTCAGCTTCACCAGCAGCAACATCACCAAGTATTTCGTCATCTTCACCAGGAGTAGCAGCAGCTAGTTCTTCGTCAGCTCCACCACTAGCAGCAGCATCAGGAGCCATGGCTGCCTGAGCAATTACAGGTTCAACATCTCCAGGGGCTTTGACAAAGAAAGGGTAGTTGATCCCAAGAAACACATATTGTCCCTTTAGGTTGTCGACTCTGCTCTAGACCTACTCTACTAGGTCTTTGGATGGGCATGCGGACCTCAAGAAAACGTGACACCGCAGCGATGGATATGAAGAAAGTTGTGTTCCCGTATGTTCTATTGTATCACCAACGCTGTTTAGTGCTCCCCTGATATGAATCCACATGAGTTCAACATCCTGTTTCGTGTCGCCTACGAGAGGTGCCAGGAACCAGCGCCGTGATCCAAGTTCAGCATCTGCTACTGCATCTTCGATCACCAGAGCTGGAATGACTCGCGGGGCTACATGGGTACCTACCTGTTACTTACAGTCAGTGATCAGAATTTTGAATGGGATTTTACATGCTATATGACACCATGACTCACCCCAGATGAACATCTCCCAAACACGCACGTCGCTGCTAGGTTCAGTGACCGCATAAATGAGTTGCGGTTTGTTGGAATGGTAGCTGGAGGTGAAGACGGTGTCGACATACTTCTCTGGCCGCAGGAAGTCGTCGCGCAAGACTGTCCATTCCTTGTCTTCTGGGCATCTAATGAATGCGATTGCCTTGTCGAACACCGCTAAGAGGTCGTACTCCCAGGTCTTCCACACCTCCCGCGGTCTATGTGGGAGCTGTACTTTCAGGAGCTCAAGTTCTGCCATGTTGAACCTGTAAGCGAATTCGGAAATGGGCGGCGGCCACCCGTTGTTGAATTCAGTAATGCCGACACCCTCCAAAGATGGCAATGTAAATCTCAATGATCTATAGCCATTTTTTAGAGTCCAAGTACTCCCATCCTGGGATAAAAGGACCAGCCACTCGCTGTTGCCACCCACCCAGTTCTGGTCATCTCCCATTTCCATCTCTTCTTCTTCCTTGATATTCACCACTACTGATTCCGACCACTTATCCAGCAGCATCATTTTTGCATGAATATTCTGCAGAATTTGTTGTCAGTTGGTAGAATCACCTAGTATGGATTCTATTGCAAATACAATTTGACAAATGGGCCTTCAGATTAAAGTACCCAAAATATCGCCTAAATATGAGTGTCTCCTCAGATATCGCCTAAATTGTGCCTATGTCACTACGAAAATACCCAAAATATGGAGTAGGAGCAGAGCTCCCCCTGAACAAACTCATGACGATGATCATAAACAGCTAGGGGAATAATAGCCTTAAATCGTCTAATCTGTTTATTTTTTTAGGAAACAGAATATCACCTATCAGACATTCCATTGCAAATAGAAATTGGCAACTTGTCTATCACCTAAATTAAGACTGTGTCACTACAAAGATACCAGAATATCAGGAACGAGCAGAGATTCCGCTGTACAGAATAGTCTTAAATAGTTCAATTTGTTCAAACCGCGCGTGCACACAACATGTTTGATGAAAGGAACATAGGATTCCGATGAGATTTCAGCACATATGAATCAACGATATGACTGGACCAATAAGCAAGATACTGGAACTTACATGGCCATCGCGGTCGTTTGGCTATTTGTTGGTATCAAGGTAAAGAAGGCCTGGCATGCCGAACGGTTGTTCGTTCATGTCCCGCATCGTGAAGCGGCAGCCAGGGATGCAGCGAGCGAGGCGACCGACAGAGATGTTGTCCAACCCCATGGCTATCCTGTGCACGTTCATGACGCTGAGGTTAGGCCATCCCCAATACTCGTGGTGGCGGTCGCCCTGGCCATCCGTATCGTTGTCGCATGCATTTCGCTTCAGTCTACTGCTACCCCAAGCTCTACCCATAGCGACAAATGGAGTCTGGAATCCGGTAGACTAATGGAGGGGTTGTGATAAGGAGGCGGATGGATTCGAGAGGGGATGGAATCAGGGAGGGGGGTAGTTGTTCGAGTAGGGAGTGACCCAGTAAGGAACCACCACCGCTGCCGGTTCTCGTCTGCGTGGAATACAAGGAAGGGGGGCGTAATTTTTGAGGGCGCGCACCGGAACCGTCTAGAGGAAGTGAAAAATAAATCGTAAGAGAGAAAATTGTGGGGCCCACCTGTCAGTGAGTGACAGTCGGCATGCACAAACGTGATTACGTTTGACTTGGGTTGTGCATGGAAGACCTCGATTCCACTACATGCAAGTGGCACAGAACAAATTTTAGGCAGCGCTAGCGTCGGCGTGTAAAACCGCCGTTTTTCTCCACCTACAACCTACTACGAACGGTCGTGCACCATTCTAGATATCTGTAAGGGCGGTTCTAATCTTGAAGTAAGCAGTTTCACTTCTCCGTCTCATTTCCTCCTCCACGGCCTCGTCGTCTTTCTCCTCCATGGCCTCATCCATTTCCTCCGCCACGACATCACCCTCTTCCTCCATATCCTTTCTATCGTGGTGGTGTCACGGCAGATGCCATGGATAGGCTAAAGGTGGGGACTAATAGCACTAGGGGAATCCAGGGAGGGATAGTGAGGTGATTCCCCACACAGAAGGTTTGTATTCGATTCACTTCACAAATTACAAGTGCTCCTAGAGCTGTATTGGCGAGAGGAGGAAGAAGGAACTCTCTTACTCTCACCCACAGTTAACCTGTACAAGACCCTTAGAACCCTAAAACCAATCAGAATCGAGGAACCCCTTCTACAGAGGCCCTAGCCCTCCTTATATAGGGGTGGCTAGGTCTCCACTTAGGGCATACGTGGAGGCATATTCCAGGGAATATGCCTTCTCCCAAAATAGCAAACCGACCGGGGTGCTTTTTCCCCCGCATCACCCATGCAGAGCCTACGTGAGCCTCTGCGGCGCCTGCATCAGCCGACACGGGCGTCGTCACCTTTGTCGGCCACGCCTCGGTGGTCCTGCCCTCTTTCGCTTCGCTCATGCAGTGCGTACCAGAGCTTCTTTTGACCAGCGAGATTCCTTCCTTCTCCTAGAAGCTAGATATGACCTGGATCATAGTTGATCCGGCCACACCCGTTCCTTCATACAAGTTAAATACGCCACTCCGACTTATGGCTTAAGTCGGTTGAGACCTAGTTAGGTGGACGCCCCCTGGTCTGGGTTACCCCGTGATCCGGCCTGCCTTGAGGTGACCCGGCCAGCATCCGCTTTACCCTTGCCGAACCTCGGCTAACTCGGCCTTTATATCCCAGCGTGACCCTACCCGGGGTATCCCCCCAACATTAGTCCCCGAAGCTGGTGCGGTCTTAGATGCCTTGGCTGCTAAGGCCACATCAGGTTCAATTCTATCGATCTTTGGATGTTATTTCTCCGAGTTTCCTCCTTATCTCGGATTTTTTGGATTTAATTTCCCTTGGCGCGTTCCAAGTTTTCACTTGCTGGCCGGGTTACCACTTCAACTCGGACCTCATTGTTTTACTTTCCCTTGGCACATTCCAAGTTTTCACTTGCTGGCCGGGTTACCACAGTCTCATCCGTGTCTTCTTTCCTTCTCTCGTACGCTAACCCACGTGGAGGCTAATCATTAGATTGCCTCATTTTAAGGGCCAGCCACAGTAACTGCTACAATAATTGTCAGTTATCACTATGCCGCATGTCACGTCTGGCCTGCCTCCTCGTTAACCGCATCAGTGCGTCACGTCATGGGATCAGCTACTCCCTGTGGCCTTCCGTGTGGCTCGTTGCTGATTGGTCGACGCGGGCAATGCACGGCCACACCGTGTGGCGTGCCCGTTTGACAAGATCCCACTTCCCCCTTGAGGGAGTGGTTAAATAGGGGAGGGACGCACCCCTTAGGTCTTTTCCCCCTCCTGCGCCCCTCTGCCTCTAGCTCTTCTTCTTCGTCGTCTTCCCCGCGACAGCACCGCCGCCACTGCTTCTCAGTAGCAGCGCCGCTGCCGTACTGCTTCCCACACCTCTGCATCACCGTCGCCGCCGCGCACCTCCTCCGCCAAGGGTCGTTGTCAATCTAGGCCGCTGCCCCCCACCGCTGCTAGTGACAGTGAGGGCAACGAACTAGAGATGACCGAAGAGGAACTCGTCGTCGCCGAGCAAGAGATGGAAGAAGACAGCACCACGGCGGACCGTGGTGCGTGGGCCGGGTCCTGGGTCTGCCAAGATGACCTGGACTGGCTCTATCGCACCAGACGCATTCCCGCTAGCATCATCGCGCGTCTCGCCTCCGCCGAACTCGCCCCCTCACCCAATCTAGGTAAGTATGTTGTGTTCCTGTCGCACTTCCAACGGGGGTTCGGTTTGCCGGTCAGCGATTTTTTCCAAGATTAGCTGAATACCTATGAACTTCAGCCGCATCACCTTCCTGCCAACGCAATTACTTCTCTTTCTGCTTTTGCCTCCACGATCGAAGGCTATGCCAGACTATGGCCCACGAAGGAGCTATGGATCCGTTTTTTCAGCCTTCGTCGCAATGTCATTCCGAACATAGATCTAGAGCCGGAGGACAAGAGGCTCACTCAATTCGGAGTTGCGTCCATCTCACCCCGGAGGTTCTCTGTCTTTCCCCGGGTTACCGGGCTGGATTCCTGCAAAGGATGGGCCCGGACCTTCTTCTATGTTCGGAATGAAGGCACTGAAGATTTGATCCGGCTTCGCCCCTATGCTCCGGGTCCTCCTAACCCGGAGTTATGGGACGTTGTCCCCAAGAAGCCCACTGCCTTGGCCAACCAGGTCAATAAGAGGTTCAAGGAGCTGAAGGAGCTCGGGTTGCGCAACGAGGACGCCATGATCACATTCGTTCGCAACCGGATCTCCCCTCTCCAGAAGCGCACTCACAAGGTGTGCCACATGAGCTAGGGTCGCGACCCCAACCGGACCTCGTCCTTCGAGCTTAGCAACACAGAGATCTACCGCTGGGTCAAGGCACTCTTCACCACCCACAAGGACTTCTCTTCTGAGTGGACATGGGGAATTGAGCATTACTGCCGGGATAGGCTTCCTCCCTTGGTAAGCTTCGTGCCACCCACTTTCTCTGAATTAGATCTTATGTCGGTTGCTGTTGTATTTTAGTTCCGTTATCTTTTTTCTCCTTTAGCAATTCCTTCAGCAGACGATTGAGGATGGCACCGACCCCACCCTCAAATGCGCGCCTGACCGGGAGAGCTCGGACGAGGAAGAACCAGACCAGGAGATGTTCCTCCCAATGTCCGACGCGACCCACCGGTAAACTCTCTTCTATTAGAGATTGGCCCGGATATGAGGATGACTCGGATATTGAGGTGATGGAAGCTGTTGACGCTGTCCCCCTTTCTTATGCTTTTCCGGCATCAGCTAACCCCGGTGGGCAGATCCACGAGGGCCCTCCCCTTGCTACGGGTGAACCTGTTCCGGTAGCTCCGAAGAAGAAGCGTGGAGCTGCATCAAGTTCCTCCTCCGGACCTTATCAGCCCTCCAAAAGGCGAAAGAAGTCCGGAGACAAAACTGCTTCCAAGCCAGCAGGCAATGCCCCAACACGAAGGGATCGGAAACCCAAGGAGCCCCTGACCTCGGATGCGTAAGCCTCTTTTCCCTTTGCAACTTATTCTTCCTAGCATTGTTTTAGTTTCTCTTCTGACATTATTTGATTCGGTAGTGCCGCGGAGGACGTCCCCCAGAGTGGATCTAGCATCTCTTCACCGCTCCGACCTAGCCCTTCTCCCCTTCGTGACAACGAGCCACGCCCGCTGAGCCCTATTCCAGAGGGTTCTGCAGCTGCTCCGGGTTCTAGCCCATCTCGTCAAGAGGGGGGCAACCTCGGAGCGGGGGAGACAGACCCAACCGAGGCAGCGACATCCACCACTTCGGCTCCACCGCAACCAACAACTACCGAGACTACCTCCGCACCAGCACCAGCTCCAGCACCAGCACCAGCAGCCACTCCGGCACCAGCACCAACTACAAGAGCACCAGCGCCAAGCTCCTCCACCTCGTCCGAGTCTTCTCAGTCTCGGCGAGGAAGTACCCAGGCAGCTCCTAAGGGAAAATCTGCCGCAGCCACTTCCTCCTCTCAGCAAGCCAAAGGCAAGAAAGCCCCTGATGCCACCAGGGCAGCGTCCGCCGGGTCTGGACAGCGTACCCTTGCGTCCATGCTTTCCCAGAAGCCTCCAGCACCGAAGGACGCCCCTGCCGAGCCAGCTAATGTGCAACAACTTGTTCTGCACACCAGTCCGGCCCTTGCTCAAGTTGAGAGGATGGAAGAACATGCGAAGGGCTTGGTGGCGCCCCATATGCTCAGCGGTGAGCGATATCATCCGACCTTGATCGAGTTTATGAACAACTGGAACAAGGCGGAGTTCGTCTACAACGACGATCTCCCGGAGAAGTTCGGTCCCGCCGAGTTCTCTGCTCAAATGAACACGGCCGCCAAGGCAATTAACCTTGCGGGTCAGATGATGGAGGTACATTACTTCACCTTTTCCTTAGCATGCACTAGAGATATAACCATTAGTCCCCGAGCCTCCGAGGGAGTAACTTGTTACTCGGCCGGATGCTCCTTAGAAAACTAACGTAGCTCCTTGACAACTTCAAATATGCACACACCTAGAGCCGGTTTAAGTTCCACTTGGCCCGGATCTTGTACACTTCGAATATGCACACACCTAGAGCCGGGTTAAGTTCCACTTGGCCCGGACTTGTACACTTCGAATATGCACACACCTAGAGCCGGGTTAAGTTCCGCTTGGCCCGGACTTGTACACTTCGAATATGCACACACCTAGAGCCGAGTTAAGTTCCGCTTGGCCCGAATCTTGTACACTTCGAATATGCACACACCTAGAGCCGGGTTAAGTTCCACTTGGCCCGGATCTTGTACACTTCGAATATGCACACACCTAGAGCCGGGTTAAGTTCCACTTGGCCTGGATCTTGTACACTTCGAATATGCACACACCTAGAGCCGGGTTAAGTTTTGCTTGGCCCGGATCTTGTACGCTTCGAATATGCACACACCTAGAGCTGGGTTAAGTTCCGCTTGGCCCGGATCTTGTACACTTCGAATATGCACACACCTAGAGCCGGGTTAAGTTCCGCTTGGCCTGGATCTTGTACACTTCGAATATGCACAAGGCTTAAGCTAAATTTTTGTACTCTTTTCAGGTGACCTCCAACCGCCGGAGCGCTGAGTTCCAGCGTCTCCTAGATACTCACAAGATGCTGCTCGCAAAGCACAATGCACATCTCACTGAGCATGAGAAAAGGGGTAAGTTCTCTTCTTCAAATTTTTCTGTTTACCTTCATCTCTTTCTGCCGAACTAATCTGTCATTCGGTTTTCGCATCTGGGGTGGAGGCTGAGAACAAGCTTATGAGGAAGAATTTGGATCAGATTAAGGGTAAGCTACTTTTATCCGACCCTGCTTTGCATTCCATCTCCTTTTCTTCCTGGCTCGGCAAACATTCATACCTCGGCCTTGCCGGGTTAACAAACTATTTCAGTATCGCTGGAAGATAGTGTGCCCGTGCCTGACATGATGCTGCATTTTCTCGAACAAGCAGGGCAGCATCAGGCCAAGCTCAAGAAGAAAGACGATGAGCTTGCCCTCCTCTGAACCAAGAATGACGAGATTGCCAAGTTAAAGGCAGAAATGAAAAAGATGAAAGCGCAACACCAAACCGAGCTTGAAAAGGCTAGCCAGGACTACACCAAAGAGCACGAGCGCCTCAATCTCCAAATTGCTAAGGACCGAGAACTTCTGCAGGAGGCCGACGTCAAGCTTGAGTCGGCGAACGCTGAACTGGTGCAGCTCCGCCAAAGACGTGATAATTGTATCAATGAATTGACCCGGATCCACAGCCATATTTTACGTAAGTTCCTTTTCCTTATCCGGCATATTTCTCCGGGTTACCTCACATGTCTTTTCATTACTTGCTTCTCTTGTCCTGTTTTTAGGCAAATTTCCAGAGGGTACTCCGATTGCGAGCACCGCCGTTGCCAATTTCCGTCGAGATAAGGGTACTCCCGTCGCTCCTGACGGTGAAGACATTCCCTATGACATGGAGGACCTGTTGGTCAGCCTGTCATCTCACGTGGAAATCATCAAGAACTACGTCAAGGATCTCCTTGACGTTTCAGTCCGAGTCTTCAACACGTTCTGGCCTGGCGATGACACTCTGGAGAGAATCGCAATTCTTGCTGAAAAGCTGACGGTTCTTCACCACATACTCACGTGGTATGAGAAGATCGATCTCAGCCTCCTGACGCGCCTGGGCACCGGGTCCAAGTGGACCAATGACCCGGAGTGGGTAGCTCGGCGCCAGGCTTGCGCCCATAGCCTTATTCAATATGCTCCCATTCATGAATGGTGAGGTCGAGCTTCACTGGAAGCGGCAGCAGAAAGGGGTTGAAAACGTTGAAGATGGTTCGGACGAGGATGGAGAGGACGATGCCTCGGATATCGAAGAAGGCGAAGATGACGCCGAACTTCCTCCTCCTGCTGCTCTTTAAGTAAAACACTTGAAAACTTATCAGATCCCCGGTATGCCGGGTGGAATTGTATCCAGTACACATGTGATATTTTGCTACTAAGTTTTTATGCCGGATTAACTTGGGCATAGTCCCCGAGTTTCATTTTCTTGTTCGTCCAATCTTATGGATCGGTTCGTGTCTACCTTGATTCGGTTTTATGACTTACGAATCCGAGCTTCAAAAATTGTTTTAACAATACTTAGAAACTTTAGGCTTAGCTCAAAATGATTCAGCATAATAATTTGAAAGTAAATACAATATTAGTCCAAAAAACACACGTTGGCTCGATTAAGTTCTTTTCCTTAGTTGTTTTTCATGTGCTACGCAATTCCAAACTTGTTCTCTTGCTTGCCATGAATCCAATTCTTGTTGGACAACAGCAAGTCGAAGAGTTGGGTTTTTGGTGCTCACACACTACTAATCCGAGTTAAGTAGAACAACTTACTCCAGCTGACGTATAAATAATGAAAAACCACAAATATTATTAAGGCAGTCCCCGAGTTACTGCTCGAGGTGCCAACATTTCATTGATAGGCTCATTGCCGGCATACATACCGACATATGAGAAGACTCGGATACACACACTTCTCAGCTAAGTGTAGAAAGTACGAAGTAGAGCTACATTCCATGGACGCTTAGATTCCTCGCCGGACCTATCCGCCTTGTTCTTTTCCTGTGGCTTTGCATCGATAAGATAATAAGAATCATTGTGCAATGCTTTGCTCACAATGAACGGCCCTTCCCATGGGAGGGATAATTTATGCATGCCAGCAGTACGTTGTACCAACCGGAGCACCAGATCGCCTTCCCGGAAGACTCGGGGGCTTACTTTCCGGCTATGATAGCGTTGGAGATTTTGCTGATATATGGCGGATCTGGACAATGCCAATTCTCTCGCTTCTTCCAGCAGATCAACATCATTTTGCCGGGCTTCTTGCACTTCGGCTTCTGTGTATTGGGTGACCCTAGGCGAATCATGCTCTATGTCGGCTGGTAATACAGCTTTTGCCCCATATACCAGAAAAAATGGCGTATAGCCTATTGATCGATTCGGAGTTGTTCTTAAACTCCACAATACCGCTGGTAGTTCTTCTATCCAGCACCCCGCTGATCTTTGCAGTGGCTCAATGAGCCGGGGTTTTATCTAGGATAATACCAATCCGTTGGATCTGTCCACTTATCCGTTCGATGCGGGGTGGGCTACCGAGGCAACGTCCAGCTGGATCTTCTTATCCCGGCAGAATCGTGCAAATGCTCCTTCAGCAAAGTTTGTGCCATTATTAGTTATGATACTGTGAGGATAACCGTATCTCAAGATAATGTCTTTGAGAAATGTTACGGCCGTAGCTCCATCACATTTTCTTATAGGCTTCACTTCAATTCATTTTGTAAACTTACCCACCATGACCAAAATGTGAGTCATATTTCCCCTTGCTGGTTTAAATGGGCCAACCATATCCAAGCACCATACGGCAAATGGCCATGTAATTGGTATGGTCTTGAGTTCCGACATTGGCATATGTGTCTTGGTAGCATACCTCTGACAACCATTGCATTTTCTCACCAGATCTTCTGCTTGTTCTAAGGCATTTGGCCAGTAGAATCCATGCCGGAACGCTTTTTCCACCAAGGCTCGAGACGAGGCATGATGCCTGCACTCCCCTTGATGTATATCTCGGAGGATGTCAAGCCCTTCTTCCGGGTCAATGCATCGGTGGAGGACATTGGTCACACTCCATTTGTATAGCTCGGAATTGATGATTGTGTATGCATTTGCTCTCCTCTGTGTTTGCCTGGATAACACCTCCTCAGTGGGTAACGTTCCATCTTTCAGGAATTGAAATATAGGCAGTGCCCAAGCTGGTATCGCTCGCACAGGGAACACATCCTCATCAATTTCCATCTGATCCACCGGCATAACTTCAACCGGGTCACGCTGAGCAGTCCCCGGGTTCTGTGAGAGGCGATCCCGGGTTTCTTGTCTGATCCCGGGTTTCGCGCACTACCTCCCGTGTCAATGTCCATGGGCACAACTCCGGATTCTGTATCTTCCGGGACATAGATTGAGTCGGTTCCTGGGGACGGCCTGATGGACGGTTTTATGAGGTGTTCCAATGCTACACTCGGTGGAATTGCTTGTCGTGTTGATCCGAGCTTCGACAGCATGTCAGCAGCCTCATTTTCCACCCGAGGTACATGGTGAAATTCACATCCCTCAAAGTAACCAGATATCTTCTGCACATGAAATCTGTACAGAGCCATGTTTGGATCAAGGGCGTCCCACAATCCTGACACTTGTTGTATTACCAAATCCAAGTCGCCAAAGCATATTATCCGACGTATTCCAATCTCTTTTGCCACTTTGAGCCCATGCACAAGTGCTTCATACTCACCGACATTGTTTGATGCCGCGAAATGGATCTGCAGCATGTATTTCAGCTGGTCCTTCTTTGGTGAGGTAAGTACAACTCCGGCGCCTAGCCCGGTTTTTGTTTTTGACCCATCAAAGTGCATCCTCCAGTAGTTCGGATCTGGTGGCGGTGGTTCGTATTGTACCTCGGCCCAGTCCACAAAGAATTCCACCACAGCCTGAGACTTGATTGTTTCTCTTGTCATATTGTGGCGCATAAGGAGCTAGTTCAATTGCCCATTTTGAATTCCGCCACTTGCATCTTTATTACTCATTATCTCAGATATGGGAGCTTCACATATTACTTTGATGGGATGCTCCTCAAAGTAATGCTTTAACTTCTTCGCTGCCATATAGACACCATATGCCACCTTTTGATAGTGTGGGTAGTACTGCTTTGAGGCAGATAATACCTCGCTCAAGTAATACACTGGCCTTTGCACCGACTTACCCTCTTCGTCGCGCTCTACCACAATCACTGCACTTACAACTCGGTTGGTTGAGGCTATGTAGAGCAACATTGGCTCCTTTGATAGTGGAGAGGCTAACACGGGTGCGGTGGCTAACATCTTCTTTAGGTGGGCAAAGGCTTCATCGGCCTGTGGCGTCCAAACGAACTTATCCGACTTTTTCATGAGTTGGTAGAGAGGCAATGCCTTTTCTCCCAACCGACATATAAACCGACTTAACGATGCGGGCAACGGTGAACTTCGGACATCGTTAAGACACTTCGCAGTTCCATTCGCTCAATGGCTCGGATTTTAGTTGGATTAACCCGATACCTCGGTGGAGGCGAAATCGAGTAATTTTCCAGCCGGGAGACCGAAGGTACATTTTTCCGGGTTAAGCTTCATTCGGAACCTTCTTAAGTTTGCGAATGTCTGCCTGATGTCGTCAATTAGCGTTTTGCTTTCCTTGGTCTTGATAACCACATCATCCACATACACTTGTACATTTTGACCTATTTGGTCGTGCAAACATTTTTGCATACATCTTTGGTACGTTGCCCCTACATTACGTAAAACAAACGGCATGGTGCTATAGCAATAATCCCCATACGGGGTGATAAATGCAGTCTTTATTTGATCATCCGGATTCAGAGGTATCTGGTGGAAACCAGAATATGCATCAATGAATGACAACAGTTCACATCCAGCAGTTGAGTCTATGACCTGATCTATCCTTGGCAGTGGAAATGGATCTTTTGGACACGCCTTGTTCAGGTTCGTGTAATCGATACACATACGCCAAACCACTGCCACATTAGGATCATCCTTCTTCTTCTCCACCAGCACCGGATTAGAGAGCCAATCCGGATAGAGCACTTCCATGATAAATCCTGCTGCTAGTAACCGAGCTATTTCATCTCCAATGACCTTTCTCCTATCCTCGGCGAAGCGGCGGAGAGGTTGCTTCACCGGCCTTGCTCCGGGTCTCACATTCAAAGAGTGCTCGGCCAACTCCCTCGGAACACCTTGCAAGTCCTGTGTGGACCAAGCAAAAATATCCCGATTCTCACGGAGGAAGTTGACGAGATCGCTTTCCTATTTATCATTCAACCCGACACTAATTGTTAGTATCCTTTGCGGCTTGGAACGAAACGCTACCATGCGGGTTACTCAACGCCGACATATACTGCTGGGCGGACTGAGCTAATGCCGCCACCTCCTGGATTTTTCTTTTCTCTTGCGCGATCACAAGTGACTCGGCTAGGTTAGACCCGGCTGAGGCACACTCAATGGAGCGTCGGAAATCTCCAGCAATGGTAATCACTCCGTTTGGCCCGGGCAACTTCATCTTCAAATAACTGATGTGGCAGCTTGCCATGAACTTGTTCAATGCTGGTCTTCCAAGTAACGCGTGATACGCACTTTCCAGGTTCACCACCTCAAACTCCAGATTCTCAGTTTGGCAATTATCTCTTATGCTGAACAACACGTCAACCCGGACTTTGCCTATGGGTTCACAAGAAATGCCTGGTACAATACCATGGAAAGTTGTCCTTGTAGCTTGGAGCATGTTCTTCGAGATACCCAACTTGCGCATTGTATCCGCATACATGATGTTAATGCTACTGCCATTGTCAATCAGTACTTTGGAGAATCTCACATTGATGTTTGGCCCAATGAATGTCGGATCCAGCACTAACGCATATGAACCAGGACTCGGCATAAGCTTGGGATGATCTTTGATGTTCCATGTGATTTCCTGGTCCGACCAAGGCATATACCTCATCACCGCTGGCATTAGCGCATTGACCTCCATATGTCGGCGCTGCAAGCTCTTCCTATCTATTTCCTCAGTGGTAAACACACAGTAACTCTGATGATGCTCCCTGTACTCATTCCTCCCCTCATTTCCGGGGTACCTCTGATCCAGCTGATGCTGGTTTTCTACTTGATGCACTGCATCCCTTCTCTCATGGTTATCATACCTCGGCGGAGGGGGAGGCAACATTAGCTGTTGCATGTTCGCTCCGGAGAGCAATTGCTGCCGGGGTAACTCCTGCCGAGGTTGATCATTTCGGGGTGCCTGAGCATTCCCTGAACCACCTTGTTCTATCTTACGCATCCACTCACATTGCCTCGTTGTATGACCCGCTGGGTTACTCGGATTTGGCGTGTGAAATTTACATGGCTGATCCAACATCGACCCATAAGTGTACCTCGGATGGTCCTTTTTTTCTTGCCACTGTTTTTTCTGCTTTGGCGTCCAAGTTTTCTTGCCATCATTCCTTGGCGTCCATTGCTGCCCTCCAGTTTTCTGACGTTGATTGCTCCCTGTTCCGGGCTGATCTTGATTCACAGCTGCAACTTGTTGCGAACTGTACCGGTGATCCGGTCTGTCATCTCTTCTTTTACCTCTGTAGTGATTCCTCCGGGATGATCCAGCTCCATCTCTCTGGTAGTACTCATCATTCGACTCGTTTGACACGAGCCTTGGTTGGGTCGGATCACCCAAAGCATACAAATCAGCAATCCGGATCATCTCTGCCAAGGTAGTTGGCATTTTCCTTTGCAACTTTTGCCACAGCTCGCTTGCATATCTGCATCCTTGCGCAAACCACGCTATGGCCTGTGACTCTATCATGCCCTCACATGAGTTTCTCACGGTACACCACCGGATCAAAAATTCTTGGTCCGTCTCATTTGGTCTCTGCTTACACATAGCTAGGGTCTATGGCCTGTTTGGCCTCTGATACATACTTGAGAAATTGCTGATAAACATTTCCTCAAAATCGATCCAGCAGTTAATACTTCCGGGTGGTAAATTGTTCAACCATACCCTTGCTGGCCCCTCCAACATCTAGGGTACGTATCTCACAGCCCATCGCAATTTTCCCGTAGCAATTTTCACAGCTGTAGCATAGTTTATCAACCAATCCTCCGGCTTAGTGCTGCCGTCATACGTCTTCGTGCCTCTGGGTAACTGGAAGTTAGGTACCGGTGGCTCTTTCATGATCCGGGGTCCAAAACACGTAGGACCCGGAGGACCTTGACTTTCAATCTGCTCCGACCTATACAGCCGATCCAGTTTCAACCTGGCATCGTCCGACATCAGATCCCTTCTTCCCAATCTCGACCCTATCACATGATAGTCCGGCCTTGGGTATCCTGCATTCACCATTTCCGAATCTCCATCATTATACCGGTCTCGCTCTCATGGCGCATCTCTCTATTGCATACCTCGGCCGGCACTTTGCTCTTGCCTTGGTATATTCCGCTGTTGTAGTTATCCTGCCGAGTTGTGCTGTCTGGCATTGCCGTTAACAGCGTTTCCTTGACCAGCGTTGCCTTTGTCACGGTTACCTCGGCCAGCTTCACCTCGGCTTACACTCCGTCGATCGTCATTTCTTTGTACCTCTTTTGCCTTTCCTGCCCTTGTCAGGTCATACGGAACAATCTGCTTGTTTCTCCTGGCCGAGGTTACTACCTCTTCTCTCCTAGGACCACCATGAGGAGATGATGCGGCTCCAGCGGATTTCTCCGGGTTACCCACCGCCAAATGAACGATCTTGGAGGCCCCAGCTCTCTCCGGGTTTCCCCTGAGCAGTTCCTCATTTTGCCTGTTCGCGATCCGAACCAACCCGTTAACCCTGTCTTGCTGTCTCTGGCGGGCTTCACCCGTTAGACCTTCTAACTCGGATGCAGCTGCCTCTGCTGCTCTGAGGTTTTTTGCCGGGGTACTATACTTCGGCAACCCCACGGACAAACAGTTCTCTGACTCCTCAATCCGAGTATCACCCTCTTTGTTCATTTCACCCATGAGATTTCTCCCCTTCACTTTTACAGCATCTACTTTATTTGCCTTTGCATACTCACGTAGCGTCATGTTCAACGACTGCTGAGCCGCAGCAATCTTTTTCGCTCCCTCTAGGATTTTCTGCCTAGTTTCCTCTAGCTCGGCCTATGCCTAAGCCGGATCTACCACCGTTGCTACCGGATTTGCCAAACTATCCATAGCTTCTCTCAGTACATTCTCAGGCCTCTCTAGTGGAGGTCCTCTACCTTTCCTTGGTGCCTTAGGTGTTACCTCCGGATCTGGTGCCGGATCCTTGCTTGCGCCTGCACCTGGCGCAGTCATCATCACCTCAGCACGGTCCGGGGAGCAAGTGATACGCGCCCTGTGAACCACGCTAAGGGGTGGCTCCCCTGCCTCGACGACGTGCCACGGATGAATGCATGATACGTCCACCGCAACGTAGACCTTGTGCACACCGAGCTTGACGAAGAGGCCATTGCGCGGAAGTGGGCGCGTGCCGAAGCAGCCAGCGTTGTCGCTGACGAAGTCCAGCGCTCCAAAGCGCTGAACGAGCCCGGAGACGATGCGTTCGCCGGTGCCGATGAGGTTTCCTGTCCGGATCTTCACCCCTGCTAGCGCTGCTAGCCCCACGGTGGGCGCCAACTGTCGTGGTGGTGTCACGGCAGATGCCATGGATAGGCTAAAGGTGGGGACTAATAGCACTAGGGGAATCCAGGGAGGGATAGTGAGGTGATTCCCCACACAGAAGGTTTGTATTCGATTCACTTCACAAATTACAAGTGCTCTTAGAGATGTATTGGCGAGAGGAGGAAGAAGGAACTCTCTTACTCTCACCCACCGTTAACCTGTACAAGACCCTTAGAACCATAAAACCAATCAGAATCGAGGAACCCCTTCTACAGAGGCCCTAGCCCTCCTTATATAGTTGTGGCTAGGTCTCCACTTAGGGCATCCGTGGAGGCATATTCCAGGGAATATGCCTTCTCCCAAAATTGCAAACCGACCGGGGTGCTTTTTCCCCCGCGTCACCCATGCAGAGGCTACGTGAGCCTCTGCGGTGCATGCGTCAGCCGACACGGGCGTCGTCACCTTTGTCGGCCACGCCTCGGTGGTCCTGCCCTCTTTCTCTTCGCTCATGCAGTGCGTACCAGGGCTTCTTTCGACCAGTGAGATTCCTTCCTTCTCCTAGAAGCTAGATATGACCCGGATCATAGTTGATCCGGCCACACCCGTTCCTGCATACAAGTTAAATACGCCACTCCGACTTATGGCTTATGTCCGTTGAGACCTAGTTAGGTGAACGCCCCCTGGTCCGAGTTACCCCGTGATCCGGCCTGCCTTGAGGTGACCCGGCCAGCATCCGCTTTAGCCTTGCCGAACCTCGGCTAACTCGGCCTTTATACCCCGGCGTGACCCTACCCGGGGGTATCCCCCAACAGTTTCCCTCTTGCATGTAGTCATGGACTTGTTGGATGTCCGAAACGACAGCAGGCAAGGGACTACGTACTTCGACAGAGAAGTACATGGCAGGAAGAAGATCGATATTGTCTACACCATCGACCCTCGGACAGTGAGGAACACCCTGAATAATTACATGAGTTGGCTGTGGTTCAAAGAAAACAGGTTCGTAGGTCTCGACCTCGAGTACAGTCGCGATCACCGTAGGATCACCATGGTGCAACTCTCCATGAAGGGGCACGTCCTCGTATACCAGCCTTTTTGCGAGATGGGGGTTGACGGGAATAGGTAGACTTTGCTATCTTTTGGTTCCTAAACCGTCTATTTGCAAAAGTTATTGCTATATTATTTGTCTGAATCCATTTTCATGCAGGTGGGGTGAAATGATTAGGTCGCTATTTCACAACTTTCTCATGAACCACCAGATAACATTTACTAGTGTTGACATCACGAATGACACTAGGCTACTTGAAAGCCCGTCTGTCAACATTAAAATCCCAAAGGAGTGCATAGTGGACATCTAGAAAATTTACTGGATCCTAGGGACGAAGGCAGCAGGACCGGGATGGCCGATCTTGCCTCCGAACTCATCGATCCGTGGTAAGCTGACATGAAGGGAAAATTGCCGAGATGTTGGTGGAGGCGTTTAGGGCACGATTACTGGGAGAATAAGCCGCTTTCTGAACCTAATCTAAAGTACTCTATAATTGATGGGTATGTTAGCCACGAGCTGTACCGCCAGATTGTAAATTTTTGTTCCCAGCATCGCACGATTGAACCACCACCAAGGCAAGTTGTTTGCCCCAGATGTCGGAGTGTAGATTAATTTACAAGCCAGGGCAAGCGACCGAAGGCATCCTGGGATCGATTGCCTTCTCCAAAAGGATGGGATGTAGACTTTTAGTGCATGATTGTTGTGTTTGTATGGGGCTTGTTATGCTTATGAAAATATGTTATTTTAGAAGTACACTATGTGAGCAATTATGAACTACTAGGTATTACCTTTGTCCAACTAAAATCTAGGTTTGGTTATGATAGTATCCTTCCCTATAATCTGGGTTTGGTTATGACTTATGACTGTATCCCACCTTATGCATGTCATCCTAGATTCTGCCGCATGCAAAGGGAACAAACAGAATTTGTAAGTATGAATGTTGAGCATACAAAACGGGGAAATGTAATTCATACAGGTTAACTACCTAATAGCACAGGGATCTGATACATTGCAAATGTATCTATAAATTTTGATGTTCCATGCTTGGTTTTATCCACTTTCTTGTGTTTTGTCCACACTTTGGAGTACTTTTCATATGATTTCTTGGACTAACCTATTAACAAGAGCCACGATTTGCCAGCTTTTTTTCTGCTGTTTTTGGTTCCAGGAAAGTCAGAAAATGAATATTCTCGGAATTGGACGGGACAAAAGCCAAAGTGCCTATTTTTCCGGAAGTCATTAGATGCCAGAGTACGAGACGGAGAGGAGGAAGGGGGCCACCACACCACCTGGCCGCACGGCCAGGCTTGGCCCGCGCCGGTGGTCCAGCGCCCGCACCTCGGCCTCTCCTTCCGCCTATAAGATGCCCTCAGGATGAAAACCCTAAGTGCCCGATCAAAAATCCACAAAAGAGTCTGTAGCCGCCGTCATCTCCATCCCTAGACCGGGAGGGATCTGAAGCTCTTCTCGGCACCCTGCCAGAGAGGGGAATTCACCCTGGAGGCCTTCTTCATCACCATGCAAGCCTCCGGTGTGATGCGTGAGTAGTTCATCCTTGGACTACGGATCCATGTAGTAGCTAGATGGCTGGTTCTCCTCCTTTGTGCTTTCATGTTTAGATCTTGTGAGCTCCGTTCATGATCAAGATAATCTATTTGTAATCATACATGTTGTGTTTGCGGGGATCCGATGGATATTGGGATGCTATTTCAGATTGATTATTGATTCTATCATGTCTTTGTTATTTGTGATCTTGCATGCTTTCCATTGTTAGTAGCTATCTTGGCCAAGTAGATGCTAGCAACTCCAAGAGTTAGTATTTATGCTCGATAGTGGGTTCATGCCTCTGGTAATCTAGGGAAGTGACAGAAATCTCTAAGGTACTAGATGTGCTGTTGCTACTAGGGAAAAAACAACAATCTTTTGTTCATAGAACAATCGTATTGTTTACTTTACACACAGTTCGTAAAGCAATAATCTGTTGCATGCAACTTAATACTGGAGGGGGTTCGGATGATAACCTGAAGGTGGATTATTAGTCATAGATGCAGTTGGATGGCGGTCTATGTATAATGTTGTAATGCCTAATCAAGTCTCAAAGGAGTCAAGATGATTAGTATATGCATGTATTGCTTTCTCAATGTTTGTCAATTGCCCCGCTGTAATTTGTTCACCCAGCATGTTATCTATCTTAAGGAGAGCCACCTCTAGTGAACTATGGATCCCGGTCCTTTTCTTTACATACAATCTATAAACTGTTTACTGCTTTGTGTTTACTTTCTGCAAACTATTACTTCTTTCCATTCGATACGTTTAATCCTTTGTTTTTAGCAAAACACGGTGAGATTGACAACCTCATCGCAAGTTGGGGACAAAGTTCTGTGGTTGTGTTGTGCAGGTCTCCACATTGCTACTAGCACCGGTAAGCATACCTTGCTCAGCTAGCAACACCTTTGGGGTGTTTCCTTGCTCCTACTGTTTCGATTAAACCTTAGTTTCATAATTGAGGGAAACTTACTGCTGTGCTCATCATACCTTCCTCTTGGGGTTCCCAATGAGCTCTACATCAACACCGCTCCAGCATTTTTCTGGCGCCGTACACTGAGCCATCAGGATCATACAAGCTTAGTTCTTACACATAGAATGCTTAAAAAATACATGCGAGATAAAACATAGGCGAGATAAAACTAGGAACGGAATGCAAAACTAGTAGTGGTAAACAACACACTCACCAACCTGCCAGATCCCGTTGAGCATCTCGTAGCACAGATACGCGTCCCTGGCTGTGTACTTGATTGCATCGTAATTCAGGCGCCTCCACTCCCATCGCTCATGCAGGTGCTTGGGGAACTCGGCCTTCATGCCGGCGTACTCACGATCGATGATGTCGGTAGCGAGTCTAGCCATGCCGACTTTCCCCGTATCGTCATCCGGGTACCTCCACAAACGTTGGAGATCGACGTGATTGACAACATGAACGAGGAGATCCCACTCTAGCTTCAGAGTGTCGTTCTTGATGTTGATGCTGGCGAAGTAGATCTCCCTCCTGCGTAGGAACTCGTGAAGCTCCGGGCTTACAGATTTGGCCCTGCATACATGGTATAGGAGGCAGTGGTTGCGCATGGACAACTTCAAAAACGCCGCCCTCTTCCTATCTCCGGTATACTCAAGGTCAAGGCCGATGATCTTGTACCTGTCCATTGGCTCCTATAGCCACCGCCCGTACATTGCGATGACCTTGGCGACCTCCGCTGACGCATTTGTGTGGATGACTGTCAACTTGGTGGTGCCATGGGCAGTGACGGTGTACTCGTCGGTGAAGTCGCTCCCGTCACCAAACACGCCGTACTCTGTGTCCATGGCATCAGCTACTGCAGCGGCGGTGGCCTGGGGTCGGTAGTAGTGGTTGGGACTACGTGTGGTGGCAGAGTGATCTGTTGCGGTGGTATGGCCCGACGGAGGCGGTGCCTGTGGCAGCGTCGATGGTTCTTGCGGTGGCTGCGGCGGAAGGAGTTGGGGATTTTCGCACAGTGCCATGCTGTGGAGACGGAAGGCGATGCTTAAATTGCGTTTACCAATATTCTGGTCATACCCAAGCGGAAGCAAGTTTGACCAGGCGAGCACCGTTGGTATCCAATCCTAGCGATTAAATTCGGCGGCTGTGCCAGGTAGGTGATGGGACGGGTGTGCTACGTGGCTTTGGCGTGGCAGAGACCGGTCAGGGAGAGCACCGTCCCATTGCCGATCCGCAGCGGGTGCGTGGTGCTGACACGATGTAACGAGACAGGACAGAAGGAAGTGTACAGCTATTTGTGATTATTATTCCTAGCAAGTTTAAGAAGTGTAAGCATAGACAAGGACCTAGCATCCCTGCACCCCGGGGCAGCCGCCTAGCCGCTCAGGCCTGCCGATTGCGCAAATCTTTCAATTTCCTTTCTTTAATTTGGTGATTTTGTCCAGAATTTTCCAAATTGAAGCTCGTTTGCCCATGCTTCTATAAGTTTCTGGGTAGGCCACTGGTTTAAGCATGCGCGATCAAGCTACTTTGCAACACACATGTCGATGGAAAAGCATGAGGTTTCAACGCATCACATAGTTTAAGGGTCTATAAACAGTAAGCGAATTAAACATTATTAGTGGCCGGGCCATCACAGTGACGGGTTGGTCGGTTAGAAGTTGCTGATTCCTAAGTAAGGGGACACCAGGCCGGTCTTGACATACTCCCTCAGGAATTTTCCATAAGCAGCGTTCTTAGCCTTGGTCGCCGACTTCTGTTTAGTAGCCGGGCTTTTACCGATGCCAACCTCATGCGAAATCAAGTTGACGATCCTCGGGTTAACTCCTTTCTTACAGAAAGGGCACCTGAGCTCCCCAAGTCGAGTGCGGAAAGGGATTCTCCCGCTCTTGAGCTTCTTCATGACATGGCGGCTGTTGTTGTCCATGTTCTCCTTGTCAGAGTCCATCTCACTTGAATCTACATGTAATGTATGATATGCAAACCGAAATGAGAAAAATAATAAATATATATTCCTCCCACCATTCCGAGTTACTTTCAATACAATAACATATTTACTACCTCCATCCCAAGGCTTAAGGCATATAATTTTTTGAAAAAGTCAAACTATGTAAAGTTTGACCAAGTTTTTAGACAAAAATATTATTATTTACAATATGAAATATATACCTTTGGATACATCATGAAACATATTTTTATGTGGTATCTATATAATATCATAATTCTTGATAGTTTTTTCAAAAAGTTTGGTCAAACTTTCTGTAGCTTGACTTTTCAAAAAAATTATATGCCTTAAGCCTTGGAACGGAGGGAGTATACAGGTTCATCAGTTCATTACGACTGTCTCCCCAGCTCGCTCCTAAATTAATGTGGTTTGTGTTCTAGATAACATATTAATAAATAAATAATGTGGATTCATTCAGAACAGACTAGATCCCTCCATGTACCGGTTCGTACATTGCATCTAATCATTAGGACTAGATTTTTTTTACGAAACCAGGATAGATTAAGCTCGAGCAGAAAATATGAAACATGTAGAAATAGATGTACCTCCGGGTACACGAGCTTAGCATGTTCATCGAACTCCACGCCCTCATCGGGGCCTCCGAAGTCGTCAACACCAGCGAGCACATGGTCCCCCAAGGGGTTGAACTAGACGTCCTCCTCGCCTTGTGCTGCATGATGCTCCTCCAGATCTGCCGCATGAAGCACCACCCCGGCGGCGATGCCTGCACACTCACCCCCACGCACTGGTTTCATGGAGAAGGTTCATGGCTTTACGTTGAGGATTGTGGGGTTTTGCTAGATAGGGAAGAGAGAGGAGTGGATGAGTGCGAATGGAGGACCGATAGGCTGGGTTTTTAATGCGGGGATGTTTATGCCTCCTCGACGGCCCCGATAGGCAGCTCTTCTGGCTGCGGCTGTAGCGTGGAAGGTTCGTGCGGTGGGGGCCTATCAAAAGTGAGAGTGCAGGCATGCTGCATAGTAAAAATGGTATAGCCCGTGGGCCGTGGATGACCAGTTGACGTGTAGTAGACTTGTAGCATTTGCCGACTAGATTAAATGTGACATGACCACTCGACGACTTTATTCATGGACGACATCGTGTTCCTTCTTGTAGAAGTCTCGCTAAGAGAGACGTCCGTGTTGTCTCGTGCTATACTGTAAAGGGCTCGACGTGTGCAACGATCCTCATTGGATCACACATGATCAACGGTTGATGCGCACAATCCGCGTGACAACTGTGACAACCAATCAGGGCGTAGCAGACAGAGTGAGCACATGTTTGGGCTTCTACGAAAGAGAGAGAGGGGGGACAAAACTGAGTAGTATCAAAAAACCAAGGGAAAAACTGAGTAGTATAAAAATGGAAAGTGAGTTTCTTATACAATGAAATACATGATGGCATACATCAAATTATGCCAAGATAGATCAACTAGAGTTCATTGGATGTGTGTTCTTCTCATAAACCATGTATGGGTCTACCAGAGTCATTGCATGTGTGTTATTGTCACAAACCACATATGGGTCCACCAGTGTCATTGAAATGTGTGTTATTTTCACAAACCAAACATGGATCCAGCAGAGTCATTGCATGTGTGTTATTGTCACAAACCACAACTAGATTCAGTGAATGTCTGTTCTTTCACAAACCACACAAAGTCATTGCATGCATGTTCTTTCACAAACCACACAAAGTCATTGCATGTTCTTTCACAAAGTCTGATCCAGCAGAGTCATTGTATGGGTCTACTAGAGTCATTGCATGCATGTTCTTTTCATAAACCACAGCTAGAGTCATTGCATGTCTATTCTTTTCACAAACCACATATGGATCCCACCAGAGTCATTGCATGTGTGTTCTAACACAAACCACATATGGATCCACCAGAGTCATTGCATGTGTGTTCTTATCAATAAACCAACATCAGAGTCATTGCATGTGTGTTCTTTTCATGAAACCCATGGATCCACCAATGTCATTGCATGTGTGTTCATTTCACAAACCGCATATGGATCCACCAGAGTCATTGCATGTGTGTTCTTTTCACAAACCACATATGGATCCACCAGAGTCATTGCATGTGTGTTATTTTCATAAACTAGCACTAGAGTCATTGCATATATGTTCTTTTCCACAAACAAAATGGATACACCAAAGTCATTGCATACGTGTTCTTTCATGAACCACATATGGATCCACCAATGTCATTGCATGTATGTTCTTTTCATAAACCAGCACTAGAGTCATTGCATGTGTGTTCTTTTCACAAACCACATATGGATCCACCAGAGTCATTGCATGCGTGTTCTTTCATGAACCACATATGGATCCACCAATGTCATTGCATGTGTGTTCTTTCCATAAACCAACACTAGAGTCATTGCATGCGTCTTCTTTTCACAAACCACATATGGATCCACCAGAGTCACTAAATGTGTGTTCTTTTCCACAAACCACACATGGATCCACCAGAGTCATTGCATGTGTGTTCATTTCATGAAAAACACACATGGATCCACTAGATTCATTGCATGTGTGTTCTTTTCACAAACCACATATGGATCCACCAGAGTCATTGCATGTGTGTTTTTATCACTAAACCAACACCAGAGTCATTGCATGTGTGTTCTTATCACTAAACCAACACCAGAGTCATTGCATTTGTGTTCTTTTCATGAACCACATATGGATCCACCAGAGTCACTGCATGTGTGTTCTATTCACGAACCACATATGGATCCACCAGAGTCATTGCATGTGTGTTCTTTTCCACAAAACACATGGATCCACCAATGTCATTGCATGTGTGTTCTTTTCACAAACCCACACCAAAGTCATTTCATGCGTGTTCTTATCACTAAACCAACACTAGAATCATTGCATGTGTGTTCTTTTCATGAACCACATATGGATCCACTAGAGTCACTTCATGTGTGTTCTATTCATTAACCACATATGGATCCACCAGATTCACTGCATGTGTGTTCTTTTCCACAGACCACATGGATCCACCAATGTCATTGCATGTGTGTTCTTTTCACAAACCACATATGGATCCACCAGAGTTATTGCATGTGTGTTATTTTCATGAAACCCATGGATCCACCAATGTCATTGCATGTGTGTTCATTTCACAAACCAGATATGGATCCACCAGAGTCACTTCATGTGTGTTCTTTTCATGAAACTAGCACTAGAGTCATGGCATGTGTGTTCATTTCACAAACCACATATGGATCCACCAGAGTCATTGCATGTTTGTTCTTTTCATGAAACTAGGACTAGAGTCATTGCATGTCTGTTCATTTCACAAACCACATATGGATCCACCAGAGTCATTGCATTGTGTTCTTTTCAGAAACCACATATGGATCCAGCAGAGTCATTGCATGTGTGTTCTTTTCATAAACTAGCACTAGAGTCATTGCATGTGTGTTCTTTTCACAAACCACATATGGATCCACCAGAGTCATTGCATGTGTGTTCTTTTCCACAAACCACATGGATCCACCAATGTCATTGCATGTGTGTTCTTTAAATAAACCAGCACTAGAGTCATTGCATGTGTGTTCTATTCATGAACCACATATGGATCCACCAGAGTCTTTGCATGTGTGTTCATTTCATGAAAACGCATGGATCCACTAGAGTCATTGGATGTGTGTTCTTTTCACAAACCACATATGGATCCACCAGAGTCATTGCATGTGTGTTCTTATTAGTAAACAAGCACTAGAGTCATTGCATGTGTGTTCTACTCACGAACCACATATGGATCCACTAGAGTCATTGCATATGTGTTCTTTCATGAACCACATATGGATCCACTAGAGTCATTGCATGTGTGTTCATTCATAAACCAACACTAGAGTCATTGCATGTGTGTTCTTTTCCACAAACCACATGGATCCACTAGAGTCATTGCATGTGTGTTCTTTTCCATGAAACCACACATGGATACACTAGAGTCATTGCATGTGTGTTCATTTCATGGAAAACACACATGGATCCACTAGATTCATTGCATCTGTGTTCTTTTTACAAACCACATATGGATCCACCAGAGTCATTGCATATGTGTTCTTATCACTAAACCAACACAAGTGTCATTGCATGTGTGTTCTTTTCATGAACCACATATGGATCCACCAGAGTCAATGCATGTGTGTTCTATTCATGAACCACATATGGATCGACTAGAGTCATTTCATGTGTGTTCTTTTCCACAAACCACATCGATCCACCAATGTCATTGCACGTGTGTTCTTTTCACAAACCAACACCAGAGTCATTATATGTGTGTTCATTTCATAAACCACATATGGATCCACCAGAGTCATTGCATGTGTGTTCTTTTCACAAACCACATATGGATCCACCAGAGTCATTGCATGTATGTTCTTTTCATAAACTAGCACTAGAGTCATTGCATGTGTGTTCTTTTCACAAACCACATATGGATCCACCAGAGCCATTGCATGTGTGTTCTTTTCCACAAACTACATGGATCCACCAATGTCATTGCATGTTGTTCTTTTCATAAACTAGAACTAGAGTCATTGCATGTGTGTTCTATTCATGAACCACATATGGATCCACCAGAGTCATTTCATGTGTGTTCTTTTCCACAAACCACATCGATCCACCAATGTCATTGCACGTGTGTTCTTTTCACAAACCAACACCAGAGTCATTATATGTGTGTTCATTTCACAAACGACATATGGATCCACCAGAGTCATTACATGTGTGTTCTTTTCACAAACCACATATGGATCCACCAGAGTCATTGCATGTGTGTTATTTTCATAAACTAGCACTAGAGTCATTGCATGTGTGTTCTTTTCACAAACCACATATGGATCCACCAGAGTCATTGCATGTGTGTTCTTTTCCACAAACCACATGGATCCACCAATGTCATTGCATGTGTGTTCTTTTCATAAACTAGCACTAGAGTCATTGCATGTGTGTTCTATTCATGAACCACATATTGATCCACCAGAGTCAATGCATGTGTGTTCATTTCATCTAAATCACATGGATCCACTAGAGTCATTGCATGTGTGTTCTTTTCACAAACCACATATGGATCCACCAGAGTAATTGCATGTGTATTGTTATCACTAAACCAACACCAGAGTCATTGCATGTGTGTTCTTTTCATGAAACCCATGGATCCACCAATGTCATTGCATGTGTGTTCATTTCACAAACCACATATGGATCCACCAGAGTCATTGCGTGTGTGTTCTTTTCATGAAACTAGCACTAGAGTCATTACATGTGTGTTCATTTCACAAACCACATATGGATCCACCAGAGTCATTGCATGTGTGTTCTTTTCATGAAACTAGCACTAGAGTCATTGCATGTGTGTTCATTTCATAAAAACACACATGGATCCACTAGAGTCATTGCATGTGTGTTCTTTTCACAAACCACATATGGATCCACCAGAGTCATTGCATGTGTGTTCTTTTCATAACCAACACTAGAGTCATTGCATGTGTGTTCTTTTCACAAACCACATATGTATCCACTAGAGTCATTGCATGTGTGTTCTTTTCCACAAACCACATGGATCCACCAATGTCATTGCTTGTGTGTTCTTTTCATAAACCATCACTAGAGTCATTGCATGTGTGTTCTATTCATGAACCACATATGGATCTGCCAGAGTCATTGCATGTGTGTTCATTTCATGAAAAACACATGGATCCACTAAAGTTATTGCATGTGTGTTCTTTTCACAAACCACATATGGATCTACTAGTGTTGTTGCATGTATGTTCTTATCACTAAACCAACACTAGAGTCATTGCATGTGTGTTCTTTTAATGAAACCCATGAATCCACAAATGTCATTGCATGTGTGTTCATTTCACAAACCACATATGGATCCACCAGAGTCATTGCATGTGTGTTCTTTTCATGAAACTAGCACTAGAGTCATTGCATGTGTGTTCTTTTCATGAAACTAGCACTAGAGTCATTGCATGTGTGTTCTTTTCACAAACCACATATGGATCCACCAGAGTCATTGCATGTGTCACTACAAGAAAAGTTTCCTTCCGCAACGAATTGGCCTGACGGTCATCGTAGAAGGCACGTCTTCCGCGACGAAATTCTCGGCTCGACCGTGGCTGATGGAAAACATTTTTTTTCCGGTTTCGCGGCCCTCTACTACGACGGATCTGCTAAAAACATGGAGGAAGCTCAGCTAGCGCGTGGCAGAAGCAAGATTTTTGTTTCCTCGCGTGATGTTTACTCGCCGAAGTCTTTTGAGGCATGTGGGTACCGTACGTCAATGTCTCTAGCGGACCATAGTTTTCGGTCACGCCTCCCTGATTTGAACTCGATAACGTTGCTCGAGGCATCTGCCGTTTAGTCAGGCTGCTAGGTCCCATATGTTAGCCTCTCATTAGAAGGATCATGTGTATGATGGAATTTTTTCCTTCACACGCGCTACCCTGTTCCGAAGTTGATAGCGCTACTCGATTTATCTACCATCTAATCAACCTCCTAGGACCCACATGTCATCCTCTCATTAGAAGAAACGTGTGTATGATGGAATTTTTTCCTTCGCTGGCGCTACCCCGTTCCAAGTTGATAGCGCTGCTCGACGCATCTACCGTTTAAGCAACCTCCCGAGCCCCACATGTCATCCTTTCATTAGAAGAAACGTGTGTATGATGGATTTTTTCCTTGGCTCGCGCTACCCTGTTCCGAACTTGATAGCGTTGTTTGATGCATCTACCATTTAATCACGATGTTGGGGCCCACATGTCATCCTCTCATTAGAAGAAACGTGTGTATGATGGATTTTTTACCCTCTATCACGCCTTCGTGTTCCGAACATGATAGCATTGCTCGCTCCATCAGCCATTTAATCAAACTACTGGACCCCACATGTCATCCTCTCATTAGAAGAAACATGTGTATGATAGAATTTTTTCCCTCGGTCGCGCCTCCGTGTTCCGAACTTGATAGTGTTGCTCGCTACATCCACTGTTTAATCATGATGCACGGCCCCACCCCCACATGTCATACACTCATTAGAATAAACGCGTGTATGATGGAATTTTTGCTCTCGGTCGCGCCTCCGTGTTTCGAACTTGATAGTGTTGCTCGATGCATTAGCCATTTTTCCAGGCTACCGAGTCCCCCATGTGAGCCTCTCATTAGAAGAAAGGTGTGCATGCTAGACTTTTTTCTCGCTCGCGCTTCCCTGTTTCGAACTTGGCAACATCGTTCGAGGCTGAACCTGTATAAGGCCGTGCTACTGGGTCCCACATGTCGGTCTCTCTGTATATCAAACCTGCGTATGATGGAATTTTTTTTCGGCCACGTCCGCTGTTTTGACCTTGGCAACGTTGCTCGATGTGGCAGCCGTGTATGGTCTTGCTGCTGAGGCCCCCATGTCACCCTCTCTAGTATGTTCTGGTCGGTGAGTCCCTGATGCCAGCCTCTCTGTACAAGTATTTAACTTTTTTTCAAACCTGACCATTAAACTCGAGGGATGCTGCAGGCCGGTGGGTCCGTGATGTCAGCCTCTCCGTAATGCGATATTAAAAAGTAAATCATTTCTCAAAAAAAGTAAACCCAAGATATATATAAATTTGTACACACAGTGGATTCAAACTAAAGACCTTCAAATCAAATCAAATAGACATAAACTAAGTGTTCTGCCACAATACCAAAGATACTAATAGAAATTGAATCATTAAACATTTATTAGTACTACAACTTATGTATTAGTCTTCTAAAACATATTGTTGTGTTCACATGTTATCTCTCTTAAAATAAAAGAGCAATGCTACTGGAACCTCGATTTATAAAAAGCCACATAATGGATTAGTTTCGTAAAAACATGGGTAGGCAGAGTTTTTTTTAGAGGTGGGGGGCACTACCAAAAAGGCCAAATTAAAAAGTTTTTGGGCTATGGTCACTGGGCTCCTATCTCAAATTTCATTGGGATGTGTCTCGCTAGGTTCAAACACAGACCTCTTCGAGGGAGGAAAAAAGCAATAATTCCTTTGACAGATATTCATGTAAAAAAATCTAATGAACACACACCACATGCGCCAAAATAGGGTTGGTATCCAATGACTTCACTTGGTGAAATCACATTGTATGTCTGTCCAAAATGCATCTAATAGTTTCGATGACACAAAGGAAAAATCTCTAGAGAAAGCAGCCAGCATCAACAACAGAACTTTTGACAAATTCAATACCATTTGAAAGATTAAGGAGTATAGAATAATAAGGCATAAAAAATCGACAGATTCCTAGTTCATATTCAGCAGCACTTGACCAATTCAAAAGCATTTCAAAGTGACTGATTCACCAATACAAACACTGAAATTCAATATCACTACCGAGAGAGACATTTCTTGTTTCAGCTCTAAAAACCATGCCACGCGATCAGTTTGCCCTTTTCTCCAAACACACTCGATCACTGGAACACAATCATTGTCATAATATTTGCTCATATAGGGAACCTTCATATCGATACATATATACCATACCAGTACATACTAGTCATAACTCCAATCCAGCAAAAGGTTATCACAGTTTTACCACCCATATATGATCAATGGAGATAAGACAACCACATAATTAATTACAATAGCATGCGGCCAAAGAGCTAGACAGCTAGGAAGTTCATGAACAACATGCCGCATTCAGGGCAGCGAGATACATCGACCTTGACCATTCTTCCAATAGTAAGTTTGGCTGCTTTCTGGAACTTGATCCACCTAGAAGTAGCTGCCAAGCGCCCATCAGTCGAGTTAATGGCGCAGCGTCCCTCGATAAGCAATCATTCGCTCTGCATCGTGAAGACTATTGTACCCTTTCGTCTAGCCTAGAGTTGCTTTGTAGCACTCTTAGGCAATTTCTGAGTCAAAGCAAGAGATAGACGCATAATTACTAAGAGCGATGCACTGAATCATGTGAAACTTGAGAAGACATTCAAAACATTTTATCTGCCGCCATATACTCACAAACATAATCCGGTGTGACCTTGTGATGACACATGTGTAGGATATGGTCTGACAAGGTGCTGCCCGGGGTGATGAAGGAGCTTGTGCTGGTGCCTGTGCTGGGGCTGGGGCTGGTGCAGGAGATGGTACCACTAATTGTAGAGGGGCTGGTGCAGGATCCAGAAGACCCATAACCGGTGTGGCCTTGCTGACTTGATGCTAGATTCGCCGAGGGGTAGCTAAGCTGACTGCAGGGATGGTAGAGGCATATGAGAAGTGTACAAGAAAAATGGTCTCTTATACAACAGTTACTCACAAGACAGTGATTAGAGCATATGATGAGTGTACAAGCAAATTAAGTTACTACCTCCATTCTTTCTACTTAGGTCAACAGGTGCGGGAGCAGGAACTAGGGCCAGTTGTTGGGGATATACTTTCCGGGTATCCTCACAGTTCCTCACTGACCAGGGTGGCCCACTTCGGGTTAGAGCTTTGCTTCACGGGCGGCCCAGTTAGGGAGAAAATACGGAGTCCCATCCGGCTACGGGAAGGCCCAAAAGACTCACCGACATAGGCCCATAGAGTTACTTGTAGTTCAAGATGTACTCTGGAACCGACTCTTAGTCATAGCCGGGTAGATCTCTCCTGTAAACCCTAGTCCGGATATCTATATAAGCCGTCCTAGGGAGAGCCTTTAGGGCACCCTCAATAGTCTACAATCTCAACTCGCACAGGCAAAACCCTTGTAACCCATATTCCGGCTCTGCCGTGTTACTGGATTGCTAGCAGGAGTAGGATCCGTCCAAAGCCATGGATTGAACCTGGTAAACTTGTGTGCTCACCGTCGGAACACCGTACATCTCACACCCTCTCTTACACGCCTTGAGGACCCCTCATGGCGTACTTATCCTCAATCCGGCGACGGTTGGCGCCTGATGGGGCAAGTGAGCTTCGGATCTGCGTTCCGAGCGGAATCTGCAAGAATCGGAATCGGCGAAACTATCGCCGTTGGTCGCATCCTCTACGCCAGCGATGTCCCTCTCATCGTTCTTGACGAGACTTGGATTCCGGCTAGGGAGGCCGTGACTGCCTATACAATCATGTCTTTTGGCGAGATCGATGTTTACATTGGTTTCGCTGAACTTGCCCCACCCACCCGGTGGTGATGATAGAGGCAGAAGAATCTTCTAAGTCCCCTTTATCCGCGGAGGCGGCAGAGTTTCGGATCTCAGAAAACCCTAATCCCACCTAGCCCACACCAGTTGCGGAGATAGTGGAGAAATCCGAGCCTGAGGAAGACCTAGCGGTCAAAATCGAATCTGGAGTGGATCTCCTTGGAGAAGCCGGATCCTAGATCGACCCACCCGCGGAAGTCGAAATCCAGGAGGAGCTCATCAACGACACTGATTCCGGCTCTGATGACGTCGGGACAGACAGACCCTTCCTAAGGTACACACTGCGACATATGATAATGCAAGATGCAAGCTCAAATGCAATTCTCGAGACCATCAAAAGTTTCGACATGGCTGACCGCGAGAGCCGCAGGTACCTCAGGAAGCACGCGTCGCACTTTGTTGGATATGTGGGATCCGGATCCGGCTCTGCCGATGCTGGAGAGAACACTGACTCTGTGCTAGAGGCAATTGGAACAAACGCCAACGTACCCGCATCCTCGGATGAATCGATGACATCAGCGGATTTCCGAAAGTTCTCCGCGAAATACGAAGAGGAGTACAACTCCAAAGCTGTAGAAGAAGGAGAAGCCATGGATGAAGGATCCGGGGAACACTCTCCCAAAGTGCAAGTTGACATGGAAGTCGGAGATAATCCCGAGGTCCAGATGTCCAAAAGTACCGATCCAAGCTTGACTCCGGGAAACAGACCCAAAGCCGTCTTTGCCACCGGCGCTGCCAAGAAGGCAAAGAAGAGGAACAAGAAGAACAAGACCCTGACAAAAGACCCTCTAACAGAGGAGGTGATTGCCGAGGAATACAAAGAAGACTCGGATGGAGCACTTATCCCAGACGAGCCAAAAAAAGAAGAAT
The DNA here is from genome assembly GCA_023614405.1 of Avena insularis. Classification (NCBI taxonomy): domain Eukaryota; kingdom Viridiplantae; phylum Streptophyta; class Magnoliopsida; order Poales; family Poaceae; genus Avena; species Avena insularis. Next base: position 425,944,261 of record CM042686.1, on the reverse strand, counting down.
CGGTGGATGGACACGTGATCACTGAAGGTGCACGTAAACTCATCGATGCTGCATTAACCACACCTATTCCTACAGCTGCAGAACTTACTGCTGAAGAACTGGACGAGAGGGCGCAGGCCCTAGAAGCGCGTCGTCAAGTACTCCTCGATGAAGCCAAAAACATTGAGGAGGAAAAGAAACGCATGGCATCTGCGGGGAAGTACAACTCCATGCAATACCAGAAGACCAGGAAGCGTCACACCAGTGACAACCAATTCCCGCAGATCCACGCCATCCTTTTCGGAGATGATATGGGGAAGCCTCGAAAAGATAGTAAAGGAGATTGGGTATATCCAACCCCAGTACAGAATATCGTGGCAGCCCGAGAAATTCTATCGGCTAATCCAGGACCGGAGGAAATCCAGTTGGGAATCAAACTACTCAACAAGGGACTGGAGCAGCAAAAGGTCGCCATGTCCGGAAGTCAAAAACTGGTCTCGGATTCCGACCAATGTCGCACAGATCCGGCATGGGCTGACGTAAGACCCCAGCGCATTCCGGAGTAGTATCATCGCCTCGAGCACTGGGAAGACAATTATTTGAGAACCGGATCGTCAGGACAGCATCGCAGAACTACGCGTGACTGGAGCAACGTCGCCCCAGCGGTCGAAAAAGAGGCCATTGCTGCACTATATCCGAGAAACCCTCCCCGACGAGAGTCGAACGATCGAAGGGGAGAAGATAAAGAGAAACGCCGGGAGGAGGATCGCCAAAAAATGCCACCTCCTAGACATGCAAGTCGTCCGGCTGAGCCTCACCACGGTGGGAACGACAGAAACCATGCCAGGACAAGCCGACAGGAGGCTCGTCATAGTGAATACCCTCCCCGGAACTGGAATAATGAAGCTCCGGACGAAGGCCGGCAATCAGCCGGAAACAATCCAGCTGCCCCACCCTCTCCATCAAGCAGTCATCACAATGTCTCTCAACGGGGACAAGGAGGACGACATGGCGGAGGAGGTAGTGGCAGAAGCCGAAGTCCGGCTCCAAGGCACTGCAGCCACAACCGACATTCGGGACGATCTCTACCCCCGAACGACGCAAGGCCCAGGATCAACTCCAACATAGAGGCGTGGCGCTACGAAAACGATGATATCTACGTGGGCCCAAAGTGCTTCGGACTACGCATCAGAGCTACAAGATTCCCGGAAGGATTTGCTATCTCAAGACATATCCAAGCCTACGACAGCATTGCTCGGCCAGATACCTGGCTACAGGATTTTTTTCCAATCTTGCTGCATCGCCAAAGGCGGAAATAGCCTGGTCACAACCCGATATCTCCCACTTATGTTGCAGAAGACGGCACGATCATGGCTTAATGAACTTCTGGAGAACACTATCCATAACTAGTATGACATGCAAAGTGCGTTCTTTCGGAATTTCGAAGGCACATATCGGAGGCCCTATACGATCAGAGACCTACAGCATTGCACCCAAAAAGCCGGAGAAACTTGCCGGGATTACCTCGGATGATGGATCGACACCAAGAACTCCTGTGAAGGAGTAAACGATCAAACTGCGATTGAAGCTTTCATCGCAGGTCTCCCAATTGGCTTACTGCAGCATCGCTTGAAGTGTGACAAGGTCACTGATTTGGGAGAGATGATAGAAACAACGAGCAAGTATGCAGATGCCGACGACGATGCAGAGGGATTACCCAATGCCCTAGTTGTGCCACAGTCGGCAAAACAACCAAAGCAACAGGCTCAGAAGCGCAAAAATACCTCGGAAGAAAAACCCAACGCGGAAACGGCAGTGGTCACTGCTACTTTCGGGTCTAGAGGACGAGGAGGACGCGGCAGAGGCCGCGGGCGTGGGCATGGAACTTCAAGAGTCCAAGGTAGAGGAGACCAACAACCAGGCAAAACCTACTCTTGGGCCGACATTGCCAATAACCCATGTGTGCATCACCTAGACCAACAACTAGGCAAAACCTACTCTTGGGCTCGTCCCACACCAACGCCAAATGTCGTTTCAATGACGACATCAATAGAGATGACACCGCGGGCTACAAAGCTAAGCAGAAGAAGGGAAAGAAGAACCCCGAAAAAGAAAAAGAGACCAAGGAAGATTCCGACATGGAGGAAGCTGACGCTTCAAATCCCAAGCCGGAGGGGAAGAAAAAATTTCCCACCAAAAAGGACATTTATGTCACTTTCCTCGGATCTCAACCAGCAAAGGTCAAGAAAGAAGTTATGCATGAGCTCAATGCAACAGTTCCGGCTGTCCCCCAATACTTGGACTGGTCAGAAGTGGCAATCACATTTGACCGCGCTGATCATCCGCCTAAGTTGCATAGGCGAGGAAAATACGCCTTAATCGTCAATCCACTTATTGACGGTTATGGTTTCTCCAAGACCCTCATGGACAGTGGTAGCAGTATCAGTATTCTCTATGTCGAAACGCTACGCCGGATGAAGATCTCGGAAACCCAGCTGAACCATAGCTCTGTGATCTTTCACGGAGTTGTCCCAGGAAGACAAGCCAATTCCCTAGGAGAGATCACTTTGGATGTTACCTTTGGAACTCCAAAGAACTATCGGACGGAGGCACTTTCCTTCAAAGTGGTCCCGTTCAAGAGTGCATACCACGCTATATTTGGACGTCTGGCTTACTGGGATTTTATGGCGCGTCCGTGTTACATTTACAATATGATGAAAATTCCAGGTCCCAACAGCGTGATCACCATCAAGGGAGACCTGAAGAAAGCGCGAGAGTGCGAGGATGGAAATGCCGCCTTTGCCGAAGCTATGCTGCACGCCCAGGAGTAATAGGAGATCAAGAAGAGCATAGATCCGTCCGAGATGCCCGCAACGAAGAAGGAGGTGACAAATCCAAATCCGGAGTTCAAGGCATCAGAAGATACGAAGAAGACGCTGTTGAAGGATGATGACCCCTCCAAGGTGACCAAGATAGGCGTAGGCCTAGGTAGCGCATAGGAAAGCGCACTCGTCAAGTTCCTCCAAGCAAATCAAGATATCTTTGCATGGCAGCCATCTGACATGACCGGAGTACCTAGAGAACTTGCCGAGCACTCTCTAAATGTAAACCCGAATGCTAAACCCGTCAAACAGTCCTTACGATGGTTCGGTGATGAAAAGCATAAGGAAATAGCTAAGGAACTAGCACGGCTCGAGTTAGCCAGATTCATAGAAGAGGTCATCCACACTAAGTGGTCGGCCAATCCTGTAATGGTCCCTAAAAAGGACACCACTAATTTAAGGAGGTGTGTTGATTATACTGCCTTGAACAAGGCTTGCCCAAAAGATCCGTTCGCTCTGCCTAGAATTGATCAAGTTATCGATTCTACGGCAGGCTCGGAACTCCTCTGTTTTCTCGACGCCTATTCCGGTTATCACCAAATCCGGATGAAGGAATCTGACAAAGTCAAAACTTCATTCATAACCCCTTTCGGAACCTTATGTTTTGTTACAATGCCCTTTGGGCTAAAGAATGCAGGAGCTAGGTACCAGTGCACGATGCAGCGTTGCCTCCATGACCAACTCGAACGCACTGTACATGCATACGTGGATGATATTGCGGTGATGTCCAAAAAGAAGGAAACGCTGATTTCTGACTTGGAGGAAACATTTGCCAATCTACGAAAATACAACATCATGCTTAACCCGAAGAAATGCTTCTTTGGAATACCAGCCGGAAAATTGTTAGGTTTCATCGTGTCTCAACGAGGAATAGAGGTGAACCGGGACAAAATCAAGGCTATACTCAATATTTCCAGGCCAACTCGCCTGAAGGACGTACAAAGACTAACTGGTTGCATTGCTGCAGTCAGCCGGTTTATAAGCCAGCTAGGAGAAAGAGCCGCACCATTATATAAACTCCTGAAAAAGACCAAGGATTTTGTCTGGACTGATGAGGCTGAAGTTGCACTTCAAGACCTGAAGAAATTACTCTCATCTGCTCCTATCCGGGAGCGCCGGAACCTCAGGAACCGATGTTGCTTTATCTTGCTGTGACAAATAAGGTCGTTAGTATCGTCATGGTGGTGGAGAGACCGGAGGAAAATCAGGAGCACTTGGTGCAGCGTCTGACTTACTTTGTCAGTGAGGTCCTGACAGAATCAAAACAGCGGTATCCGCACTATCAAAAGTTGGCTTACGGTGTTTTTCTAGCATCTCGTAAGTTACGACACTATTTTCAGGAGCATCCAATTACCATGGTGAGCACAGCTCCCATGAGAGATATAATCAACAACAGTGACGCCACAGGACGCGTCGTCAAATGGGGCATAGAGCTTTCAGCTTTTGATATTGAGTATAAACCTCGGACAACAATCAAATCCCAGATCCTTGCTAACTTTGTCGCTGATTGGACAGAGACAAAGGAGAACATGATCCTCCCTGAGTCGGAATGTTGGACCCTCTATTTTGATGGGTCTAAGGCTCGAGGGGGCTCAGGGGCTGGCGTGGTGCTCAAATCACCCCAAGGAGATAAACTTCTATACGTGTTGCAGATCCACTTCACAACGACAAATAATATTGCCGAGTATGAAGCACTGCTGCATGGAATCTGGATTGCTAAAGATATTGGCATCCGACGTTTGATGTGTTACAGAGATTCAGATCTTGTTGCTCAACAAGTGTCGGATATTTGTAAATAAAAACATGGCAGCGTATAAAGCTGTCGTGGATGATCTATCTAAATCGTTCGAAGGGTTTGAGGTTCAACACATCCCTCGAGCAGAAAACGAGGAAGCAGATGCACTATCTCGGATAGGCTCTGCATGGAAAGAGGTCCCGGATGGCGCTTTTTTAGAGCACCTCAAAGTTCCCTCAATAAAGGGAGTAGATGAGGAATATATGACCAAATCCGACTCACCTCTAATAGCAGTTCTAGCTGTAATTCCTAGCTGGACTCAACCCTACCAAGATTATCTGGTAGATGGCAAATTACCCGAAGACGAGGTTCTGAGCCGGCAGATTATCCGACAAGCGAAAGCCTATACTATTGTTAAGGGTGAGCTCTATAAACGGAGTGTTTCTGGGGGTTTTTCAGCGCTACGTATCTCCGGAAGAAGGAGTGGAAATCTTAAGGGAAATCCATGAAGGCGAGTGTGGTCACCATGCTACAGCCAAATCTTTAGTGGCAAAAGCTTTTAGACACGGATTTTTCTGTCTTACAGCTCAGGCAGATGCCAAACGGTTAGTCAAGACATGCAAAGGCTGCCAAAAGTACGCCAAACAAGCTCATGTTCCGGCTGATCAGCTGCGAACAATACCTATAACATGGCCTTTTTAGCGTGCAGGGGCTTGATATGGTAGGACCATTTAAACGAGCTCCAAGTGGATTTACTCATCTCTTAGTGATGGTGGATAAATTCACCAAATGGATTGGGGCTAAACCTATCACTAGTTGTGATGGAGCAACATCCAAAATATTTATCGAGGATATTATAATCCGGTATGGTTATCCGCATAGCATTATCACGGACAACGGGAGTAACTTTTCTATGGGAGAATTGGCTGAATTCTGCAACAAGCAAAATATCCGGCTTGACATTGCGTCAGTCGCACATCCACACGCTAACGGACAAGTCGAAAGAGCAAATGGTTTAATCCTACAAGGCCTAAAACCGAGACTCGAAGCACCACTACGACGTGCTGTGGGGGCTTGGGCAGAGGAATTGCCCTCTGTAATATGGAGTTTACGAACGACTCCAAACAGGTCAACCGGATACACACCTTTCTTCTTGGTCTATGGCGCAGAAGCAGTTCTTCCTAGTGATTTGATTCACACTTCTCCTAGAGTGGCCGCGTATATTGAAGAGGATGCCAAGATTTCTCGACAAAATGATCTCGACTTAGTCGAAGAAGTTCGCGTCGTTGCTGAAATGAGATCAACAGCCTATCAGCAGAAGTTACACAAGTATCATAGCCAGAGAGTCAGAAACAGATCATTCAATAAAGGTGATTTGGTTCTCCGGCTTGTGTAGCAAATAAAGCACAAACTTTCCCTAGTATGGGAAGGGCCCTTTTTAGTTAGTCGAGTACTACACAATGGTTCGTATTACTTAACTGACATGAGGCCAGTCAAAGAAAGACTTACTACTAAGAAGAGAAAGAGAGCTAGAGGCAGTGCAAATCCGGATGAGTTAGACAGACCGTGGAATATTGCACAACTACGTCCCTTTTATTCTTAGTCTATTCTTCTTTGTAATCATATATATGTACATGTTGTGTGAGAAATAAAAGTTTTGGTTGCCTCAAGTTTTTCTGAGAAGTTCTTACCATCTTATTTCCAAATGATCATGTCATAGTCGAAAATCCCAGAATGCTTGAAAGTACTTTATGCTCATGTTCGTTCTGGTTTAGATTTCCGATTCTAAAATTTCTACCTTTGGGTATAACTCTAAAGTTTCTAGTCTTTACTTTGGTTATTTGTCTGATTGCCGGATGCGGGTATTTTCCGAGTAGTGAATTGTTGGTACTGGAAGCCGGCTTTGTTTCCGAGTTTAAACTGGTTTAGCAATTAAGCTCTATTGCTCGTCAAAAGTTTCCGGCAGAAGGTTTAGCCAGCTCACGAAAGGGACTAGGAGGAAAGCCAGACAAACGATAAGTATAGATGAAAAATACAAGTGCTTATGTAAACATTTCAGGCACACAAAAATTTAAAGCCAAAAGTGCTGAATAGATAGATCAAAAGCTTAGCACTAGCAAAATTATAGTACTGCATATTTACAGGCCCATCATGTTTTTCAGAATAACACAAATATTTCTGGTAATCTATGATGCAGGAGAGAAAGGAGCTGCCGGCTCGCTAGATATGTCGCCTTGATATCGTTCTGAGATGTCCACATCCGATATGGTGTGGTCATCGTCGGAAAGTTCTGCTGACTCTTCGGGAGGCGGAGGCGGTGTGTCCACGCGGGAGAAGAAGGGAGTTTCATAGCTGGTCAAATCAGCCACGTGACACCCATATCCGACGCAGGAGTCCATGATGGCCTTGATGTCCTGCTCCTGGTCGTCTTCATCTACTTTGCAATATCCTCTGGTCACTTACCATATTTCCATGTTTCCATGATGGCTCATGACCATGGTGAGAGCATTCTGCGCCGCAGTCCGCGCGTAGGACATGTTCCAATCCTGGACAAGTTGCGGCATCTCCTTTGCCTTGTCCCGCACCTGAAAATCTGACATGCTGTGCATGTCCAGAATCTTGAGAGCTTCGCTAATGTCCTCAAGGGATTGGCGGAAGTCATGAAGCAGGTCACCGACTTGGGTAAGCCGGTGGGTGCGGGGCTCGGCGAAGGAAGAGTGCGTCAAGTTCAGAGGACCTATACACAAAACAAGTTAAGAAAATACGACATTGAAAGAAGTCGAAGAAAGTGGAAAAGTCAGACAGATGGAACGTACCGAAAATGACGTCGTCAATTTTGGTCTTCTCTTCCCGAAGAATCTGGAGTTCAGCCCGGAGCGCCTCGGAAAGGTCCCTCTCTCTACACAACTCGTTATTGAGGTCCGAGATTTTCTGATCTTGAGAAGCAATCTTGCGATCACGCTCATCAGTATCCATGGAGGAGGACTCGAGAACTTGAGCTACGCTCTTCTCATGATCCGCTTTGAGCTTATCTAGCTCTTGGCGAAGTTCCTTGTTCTCCACCACTAAAGTCTTGAGGTTCTCGGCCTCTTCATTCATGGCACAAGATTGTTTCACCAGTGCTGTAAGTCAAAAAGAACAACAATTCAACGAAAAAATTCGACATTGAAAACACAAAGACAAGGTTTGAGTCTCGGAATGTTTACCTTCGGCTTCATCCTTGGCAACTTTAAGTTCAACATTTTTTAGTCGGAGAGCTCTGATCTCTCTCCGCTTATCACAGATATTCTTCAACAAATCCTGGTTATAGGAATATACTTTCTGTAAGTCAGAATACCCAAAGTCAAATAGCTACTAAAGACTCGGGCTAATATTTTTGCTAATATCATCACGAGCCTTGGGGGCTACACTAGTTCGTTCTTTGGCATCCTAAGGAAGCATACACCCGGATTATTTATCCTACTTCATTCTTGGGGGCTAGAGGTCATGATATGAAATAAAGGAAAAATAGGAGTTAGAATTCCGACTTACATATTGTTCACGTGTAAGTTTAACCAAACTCGCATTCACTTCTACAGCAACCTTCTCAGCGAGAGTCAGAGGGGTCACTGGAGCAGTTGGAAGCTCACTGGACCTGATCCTCTCGTTGCAAAGACACACTTGTTCAAGAAGATCAGAGTGCTTGATGTCCTATGCTTCTTGCGCTTCTTCTTTAGAAGATAAGTTTCTTTTCTCCAAGCTTTGCCTGGCCAACCGCTGGATCTCTTCATTAGATTTCTGGGACAGGCCAAAGTTGGCAAGTCCTGGATTGCTGATAAGGTTGTCGGCAAAGGTCGCTGCCGAGGGATCATTACCCAAGGAGGGTTCACCCTTATCTAAACCTGACTCACCCATGGTGACATTAGTTTGCGATTCAAGGATCGCAGGCTCTGTTGAAGGAGCCGGATCTTCTGCGACGACCGGAGAAGGAATGATCACTGGTGTTGCGGAAGGTTGAGGGGCAGGAGTCAAAGGAGCCACGGTAGGAGAAGCTATGGTAAGCTTCGTCTGTCGCAAGGGCTTCGAAGAAGTTCCCTTCCCCTTGCTCTTGATGAGTTGTTTAGCTCTGAGAATGTGATAAAGTCGGAAACATTACATCTCGGAAAAGAATTTGAGTAAAGTGCAAAGGCGGAAGTTGTGATTGAAAGTTACCTCTTCACGACGGGCACCTCCTTTGTGCCAACAGCCACTGTCGGAGCTTTGCGCTTCTTGAGCGCAAGGTCTGGCAATGGGACCACCTCTATCTCCTGAGAAAACTCTAGAGGATAGCCTTCGAGCGGAGCAAATTCCGACTCGAGGAGGTCAGCAAGCTGAAAAGAAGAAAACATATCAGTATTGCAATGTAACTCAAAGATTGAAACACATAAAAAGGTGTACTGTTAGAAGCTTACCGACACTACGGGGTTTTCCGCCGTATGCATATCTAGAGAAACCTCCGGGATCCTCCTCTCGATCCGCTCCCTTATCAGCCACTTGATCTGGCTTATGTAGCCCTGCGTGGTGTAGGCTCTGGGGCTGATGCGGAGGGAGTCTTTCTTGGACGATGTTATGCAGTGCATCAGTCGGTCTCCGTGGTACTGAAGGGGCTGGATCCGGCGTGATACCCAACATTGGACCAAGTCGGATCCCTTTAGTCCTTTGTGTTTGATTAGATATTCGACCCGCCTCTTGGCGAGGATCAGATCGTCACTGAGAGCCGGAGTAGCCTCATCCCAAGACGGTTGGGCCGTGGCAGCTCCGTCGACAAAAGCCGGCAAAGCAGTAGCTTTGCTGGGAGCTGGAATATTCCTTTGATAAAAGAATGTGGCTGACCACTGTTTGACCGAGTCACTAGCTAGGATTTTGGGATATGCGCGCTCGCGTCTAAGTGAAAAACTAATGGTACCGGTTATATAAGGAACACCGGCAGTGATAGAATTTCTCCGAACATGAAAGTAATACCGGAATAAGGTCAAACTCGGCCTAATGCCGAGAAAGCCCTCACATAAAGAAGCGTAAGTGCTCATCTCTAGGAGAGAGTTGGGAGGAAGATGGTGGAGTTGAACACCGTAATGGTCAATCACCTCGGAGAAGAACTCCGAGGGAGGAAACGACAAACCTCTGTCGAGGTGGGTGCCAAAGTGGACCCGCTCGCCGACGCGTGGGTTGGGAACGATTTCCTTGAAGCCGCTCCGCCAGTCGCCGGCACGGAGAAGCCCTTCTGTCTCCATGTTCTGGAGCTTCTCGTCGTCGAGTACGCAGGGGATCTAGACCCCACGGAAGCTTTCCTTCTCCGCCGCTGCTTCCGTCGCCGCCACTACCGCCAAGCCGGAAGAGGAGGAAGAAGGCATTTCTCCGGTGGGTAGAAGACCTAGGATGGGCGGCGCTGGGAGTTTTTGGGGGAAAGCAGAGGAGCTCTATGCACGCGGGGGAGATTTGGAGGAGAGGAAAAGTCAAGGGAACATGTGAGGAAAGGAGGAAATCCTAACCCCTTATATCCACCTAACCACGCCAAGATTCGTGCAAATGCTACAGTGTAACCGCCACGCGTCGTGGAAGGAACTGGGAAGGACCCACGTGATGATTACGTTGCCTCGATCTCTGCGTACGCATTGAAACGGCGCCTCGGTTCCGCAAACTGCGGACCCACCAACGGTCGTGCTGACAGGATGTCTGTCAGATGACGTGACTTGACCATGACTTGTGTCAGGTGGCGCTAGAGATCAAGTTCCGGCTTAGTTTGAAATCAAGCAGGAAAATCTGAGTAACCTATTGATAGGTCCAACTTATTTTTAAGACCCGGATCGTATTTTTTGTTGTGAAGTTTCAGGAACCCTTCAAGATTCTGCAAGCCAAAGATCAAGCTAGACGATGATAAATCCGACTTTGGATCTTGGAGGCCTCCGAGGGCTGCTATTGGGGATATACTTTCTGGGTATCCTCACAGTTCCTCACTAACCAGGGTGGCCCACATTGGGTTAGAGCTTTGCTTCACAGGCGGCCTAGTCAGGGAGAAAAGATGGAGTCCCATCCGGCTACGGGAAGGCCCAGAAGACTTACCGACTTAGGCCCATAGTGTTACTTGTAGTTCAAGATGTACTCTGCAACCGACTCTTAGTAGCCGGATAGATCTCTCCTGTAAACCCTAGGCCGGATATCTATATAAGCCGTTCTAGGGAGAGCCTTTAGGGCACCCTCAATAGTCTACAATCTCTACTCGCACAAGCGAAACCCTTGTAACCCATATTCAGGCTTTGCCGTATTACTGGATTGCTAGCAGGAGTAGGATCCATCCGAAGCCGGCAGATTCGAACCTGGGTAAACTTGTGTGCTCACCATCCCGGAACACCGTACGTCTCACCCCCTCATGGCATACTGGTCCTCAATCCGATGACACTAGTGCCGTTGGGGGTGCCAGCAGCTTGGTGCTGGTTACCTTCTGAGGGGTAGGTAAGGGGACTGCAGGAGTGGTCAGAGAGGCATATGAGATGTGGACAAGCAAAATGGTTTCTTATACAACAATAACTCCTAGACAAAGATGAGAGTATACAAGCGAATTAAGTTACTACCTCTATTCTTTCTCCTACTGAGGTCAACAGGTGCCATTGCAGGAACTGGGGCCGGTGCTGGTGTCGGTGCCAGCAGCTTGATGCTGGCACCCTTCTGGGTGGTATATAAGGGGAAGCGGACTGCAGAAGTGGTCAGGGTCATATGATGAGTAAAGACAATGGTGCAGAACAGTTAGTCGCAATAAAATCATTAGAGGTTGTGATGAGTACAGAATCAAATTAATTAGTACTACCTCTGTTCTTGGTCCTTCGGTCAACAGGTGTACGATGCCGTGCAAGTATCTGCCCAGGCTTGCTAAAATGGAATGTTGCCTCGTCCCCCTGCTTTAGATTCTCACGGACATACTTGGACCAGCCTCGGCCACCCAAACAGGTGGTGCCCATTGTCTAGGAGACATCCACATCATATAGTTGCCGCATGCATTTAGGCCCCTCGCTATACATAGTTAGAAACTTGTTGTTTTGAACATCTTGTTTATAATGGGGCGAGCGACACAGGGAACAATCTTCATGAGAAAATTGATAGAGAAGTAAGGCGACAGCAAAAAAAAGTGAGATACAAGATCTTACATCAAGTCAGTCTAAACCACTTGGAATCCATACCTGATACCATGGGTACCCTTTGTGAAGGGTGGCCATGCACCATTTTTCATCCCTCTGCCTTTGGAATGGCATACAGGGGCCCCCTTTCAATCCACAAGCTTGACAAGAGGAGGGTAGCAGAAAGGGCTGAGCAGCTGGTGCATGGTACTGATTGAAATTAAGTGGAAAGGTTAAATTATGTAAAGAGCAAGTAAATCTAATAATATAAGACAAAACCATTGTCTGTAAAGAAAATAGATTTTATTTTTGTGAACTTCTAATGAGCATAAACATATAATACTAGCTGATACAAATAACATGGAAAATCATAACATGTGAAATTGTGGATTTCCAAATTATACCCACTTCTTAGAGAGGTCACTACCCACCTGGGTACTACGTTGGCGCTTCCTCGTTGTGTAGAGGATGTCCTCTTTTGGTGCGGGCATTAGAAATCTATTAGCCTCTACAGCAGCCTTAGCCTCCGCAGCAGCACCTTCAATCTGCATAAATAGCAACAGAGCTCAACGGTTCAATACTATGTAAAGTTTGGTCAAACTTTCTGTCGCTTGACTTTTCAAAAAATACAGTATATGCCTAAGCCTTGGTACGGAGGGAGTACAGTACATAGTAGTCATATCTTGTATGTATGAACGATCCAGATCCAGATCTGGATTCACATAAACATAGTGCCAGAATTAATAAAATCACACATATGTTTCTGAATATCTGATAAGCATGCATCACACCAAGCAGGTAATACTTAAATCTGTATGCACCATGGTAATAAGGGTATTAAGAACAAATACCTTTATCTTTAAGCTGGGCCCTCCCAGCTGGTCGGTGTCCTTGCGCTTGTTTTTTGGTGAGTAGTGGTACTCGCCGGATCCTGCGGCATGTGGGGGTACCATCCTGTTTTCCGCACCTGGAGCACTGCACGTTCGCAGGTATGTACCACCATGCTACAGTAAATGAAGAAGATATGGTGTCACAGAGGCTTCCACAAAAACAAGATGCAGACATAGACAACTTTTAGCACAGAGATACATCCAGGTTGCAGTCAACCACTTTCAGCATTGGAAAGAATGGAAGAATGCAATGAATATACTGCTACATTACCTTTTAAGGCAACTTTTAAGGGAACTGATGGGACCATCCCTGTCCATAGTGGCCGTGCGTGCCACTGACCCATAGTTCTCCATACATAATCTGACGCAAAATCCATTGCACATTACAAGTAGCAACTAAAGGTTACAGAAGTGAAGAACACCGAAATTGAACCCGACCAAATGCCCCAATCAGAACAGTGGTGAACATGCCCTGATCCGGAATCCATACGAAATCAGTACCACCTCCCCCACCCCCACCCCATCCCCACCACCACCCCCACCCCACCAAATGACCCAATCGATTAGAGAAGAGGAAAAATATCCTGATTAGGTGATTCCGAGGTGAGCAATAAGCAAGAACTGCACAATCAAAGCATACCGAATACTACTACACCTAGTACTAATAGTACCCCCAATGGCCCAATCGGAAGAAAATTAAGCAAAGCCGGATTTTGAGGTGAGTAAATACACCCACCTATTTCAACAAGAAGTCCCCAATCGGAGGTTGCACCAGTTCCAATAGTTGCTTGCTGGATGTGAGCTAGCTAGTGATGGTTTCTTGTGTTGTCGTCGGTAGAAAGGCATGGGCAGGGGAGTAGTAGTACTAGTAGTAGTAGGGCTGGGCAGTACACTTTTTTCTATAATAAGTATTTTTAAGTGGCAGTGGCGGGAACATTTTGCCGGGAGAGAATCCCGAATTTTTGATCCCAGCTATCACGTGGTGGCCTATAGCTGTTTCAAGCGTGACCCACGTCAGGGGTGAGTGATATCTACGCACTTCTATTCTTGTAGACAGTTGTTGGGCCTCCAAGTGCAGAGGTTTGTAGAACAGCAGCAAGTTTTCCCTTAAGTGGATCACCCAAGGTTTATCGAACTCAGGGAGGAAGTGGTCAAAGGTATCCCCTCTCAAGCAACCCTGCAATCAAGATACAAGAAGTCTCTTGTGTCCCCAACACACCCAATACACTTGTCAGGTGTATAGGTGCACTAGTTCGGCGAAGAGATAGTGAAACACAAGTGGGATGGATAATTGTAAGTGGTAATGGTGATAGAGAATAGCTTGGTGGCGTGGAAAAGACTAAAGTAAAACTGAAATAAAGATGGAAGAAAGCAAACATGTAACAGATCTAGTAGCAAACAGTGTTTCAGTTCTTAGAAACAAGGCCTAGGGATCATACTTTCACTAGTGAACACTCTCATATAATATATTATATTCATGATACTACGCTGAACTACTCTCCGGTTGGACACTCTAATCGTTGGTAGGGCTATAACAGCACACCTCAAAGTAAGCCTTTCCCATCTAGAAAACCCCAAACTGTCACCTTGAGCACTAGATGAGTCCAACAAACACCACAATTTCATAGAAACATCCAACTCCAAATATAACTCATAACAAGTATTTGTAATCTCTAGCCTAAGTGCCACCATGGTGTGCATGCTGTCACTTTCACACACATGGGGAGAGCAGAGATCTATTAAGCACTTGAGTAGCAAGGTAGATCTATAGATTACAAGCTCATGATCTTAATAAGATCATGCATAGAGAGAGATATGAACACATAGCTACCGGTAGAACCCTTAGCCTCGAGAGAGAACTACTCCCTCCTCATCATGGGAATCAGCAATGGTGATGGAGATGGTGGTGGAGATCGATGGAGATGGCTCCGGGGGCACTTCCCCGTCCCAGCAGGGTGCCGGAACAGAGACTTTCTGTCCCCCGAATCTCCCCTTCGGTGGCGGCGGCGCTGCGGAACTTTTCGTGAATTTCTGATTGACGATTTAGGGTTTACGCATCGGGAGGCTTCTTATAGGACAGAGGGCAAGGTCGGTGGGCGGCCAGGGGGGCCACACCATGCCCTGGCGCGACCTAGGTGGACTCGCGCCTAGGGGTGGTGTGGCCACCCTGTGGCCCCCCTCCGGCTCTCCTTCTGGCTCCGTGAGTCCTCCGGGAAAATAGTAACTTTGGCTTTTGTCCCGTCCAATTCCAAGAATATTCATTTTCTGACTTTCCGGGAACCAAAAACAGCAGAAAACACGCAACTGGTACTGTGGCTCTTGTTAATAGGTTAGTCCAAGAAATCATATGAAAAGTACTCCAAAGTTGGAACAAAACATAAGAAAGTAGATAAAACCAAGCATGGAACATCAAAAATTATAGATACATTTGCAATGTATCAACATCCCCAAGCTTAACTCCTGCTCGTCCTCGAGTAGGTAAGTGATAAAAAAGAAAGAGTAATTTTTGAGGTGACATGCACCATCAAAGACTTGATCAAAGTATTTGTAAAACATTCAAAGATGGGATCATAGTACTTCAATCATAACATGAAAGACAAAGTTATAGCAATAAGACAAAGAAACTATGATGCAACATAAAAAGGCACAAACAAAAGATTCATGAATAAAAATGCTTTGCAAGACGTTTGTTTGTTTCACATAAAGAAAACATAGCATAATAGTATTCAGCTTGTCCCTCATAGAGTAGCAAATATAAATGCATAGGACACCTTCAAAGTTCATAAGAGTGACTAGATACAAATAGTTTAAAACAAGCAATATCAAGTTATGCATCAATCAACTAGTCTTGGGACAATGCACATAGAACTAAGAATGGCCACTATGCTCTCAAAGAAGGTGCATAAAGATAGAAGGTGGAGACTCAATATAATGGTGGAAGAAAGGCCTTTTGTAAAAGGAAGTAGGGATTCAAGTCTCATAAAGAGCTTCCAAAAATTATGGTACTTATAGCTTTCAGATCTCATTGCCCCTATCATAAGCATCTTGAAGTGATTAAGGTTAAAGTGAACAAACTATGGTGTACATGCTTGACGAAGTATAAGTCAGAAATCTCATGTCCCTCGTATACGAGGGCCGCTCCTCATGCTACTCAAGTTTAGTCACTGGTAAGTTCTTGTCGTCGTAAGTATATGTGTATCATTGAGAACCGCCAACAGGGTACCCCTTGCCCGATGATAGGTAGAATCCCCATATCAAAATGACAAGGCAAGCAGACAACGAGCACCTCAGCATTCTTCTTATTTACCATGGGAATATGGTGCTTTTTTCTCTCTTTCCTCTTTTCATAGTATCTCTTTTTTTTATCTTTTTTCTCAATATAGGACTCCTTTTTTTTATAAGAAGAATGCTTCATAGACATCTCATTATGGTTACGGTGCAGGTTTCCACCATGTTAGCATAGATTAGACCAGCGGCCCAGGCGTTTCTCTAACACATATACATAACTCCATGGACTTACAAGCTCCCCTTTCATTTCACACCGACGACATCCATATACAAAAGAGCATGATATCAACTAGGTACAAGTACCAAGTGCAATGTTGAAAGCGTTCCCCATGAAAGCATGGTTCTGCTAATTCCCAACAAAATAAGTGCAAGCATATACAACATAGACGACACAATGGTTCAAGTTTATTAAGGGCAAGTAAAGTAAAGTGTGCCATCAAGTTCGTGAGAGCTTTAATCACTAGTTTTCTCATAACAAGTTTAATTCGGAAGGTAAACAAAAACATGAATATACTTGGAATAGCATAAGCTAGTAGGTAGGTATGGTGGACTCTTTGGAATAACTTGGTTTAGGGAGTTGGATGCATGAGTGGAACTCATACTTGGTTGTGGAGGCTAGCAAAAGACTGGGAGCGACAAACTAAGAGAGCAATAATGGCCATAATCATGCAGAGCGACAAATCATCATTGATCAAAGCATAAAGTGATACTACAAGTTGAAAACTGAAGGATCATAAAGTCTATGGTGACTTGAGATAGTCATAACATGGTGTGAGTATGCGCCAAGTCAACCCAAATAAAGCATCAAAGGAGAATACCACTATACTATGCTTTAATATGCTAAAACAACGCATGATTCATCCAAGGAACATTAAGCAATCTCAATTGTTTATAACAAGTCATGCTACAGCAAATAATACTAAGCATAAAGCCAAAACAATATCAAGCATGACATGACAAAGCATAGGCCACAGTCAAAAACGAGCTCTTTTTACCACATAAGCATGAACTTTTCTACTCTTTTCCAAACCAAACCAAACCATTTGAAAACCAATGTATGAAAGAGGGGGTCCAACCAATTTATTCAGAAAACTAAGCAAACCAAAGCAAATGAAAACCAAAAACAAAAACGAAAAAGAAGACGCTCCAAGAACAACACAACTGTGCATGAAATAATAAAAATGAAGTGTTTGGAAGAAACCTGGGATTTTTATTGATGAAGAAGGGGATGCCTTGGTCATCCCCATGCTTTGACGCTTGTACTTCTTGGATATTTGTTGGCGTGACACGCGTGGCATCCCCAAGCTTGAGCTTTAGTCCATTCTTCATCTCATTACTAATTCCTTCCATACACCTGAAATTTTTCCTTCATACAAAACTTCACACAATCTTTATTAGCAACATTAGTGCACTTAAGATAAATAAGTCTTAAGGTTCAGTTAAAACACCAAATAAACTTCCATTAGAACACTAGCTACTGTAGCACTTCCCTCAAAAAGCTCAATTCCCCGAAAGAACTCAAGAAGGAACCAACAAGAAGCAAATGCAGAAAATGGCAGAAATCTGTCAAAACAGACTAGCAGGTAAAGACGAATTTTTTCGAAGACCTTATGTTGCTCAAATCATAAAGTTTTGAACTAACGAAAGTTATATAACAAGATGGTGCAGAAGCACAAAAAATTACAGCTCAATCCTACATACAGAGCTCTCTCACGAATGTTTACGGTGAAGCACAAAAATCTGTTTCAGGACAGCAACTTTCCCAATCATTACTTCACTCTCATTAGAGGTTATTCTTGGCACAAAAAGCAAATAAAAAGGATAAGAAGAGGTTATTATTGAAGTAATAACTTCCAAGACTCATCCAAAACTCTTGGGTTATCTCCCAACAAGTACTTTTGTTTAACGCCTTTAAGTTAGACATGATAGTTTGAGAAGATGCTCACATAAGAAATATGAATATGAAGTAAAAGAGAGCATCAAGAAGCAAATTCAAAACACATTTAAGTCTAACCCACTTCCTATGCATAGGAATCTTGTAAAGAAACAAGCCATGAAAGCACAAAGCAACAAGCATAGGAAAGCAAAACAAGTGCAACTTCAAGACTTTCAACATAAAGAGGGGAAACCTAATATTATTGAGATGCATAAAACCATGTTTCCCTCTCTCATAATAACTTTTAGTAGCATCATGAATAAAATTAACAATATAACTATCACATAAAACATTCTTATCATGAGCCACATGCATATAATAATCATTACTCTCCACATAAGCATAGTCATTCTTATTAATTGTAGTGGGAGCAAATTCAACAAAATAGCTATCATTATTATTCTCATCACCATAATCATCAAATATAGGAGCATATTGTAATCATAACTAATTTCCTCCTCAATAGTAGGTGGACTAAAAATATCATATTCATCATTGCAATCATCATATATTGGAGGCATAGTATCATCAAAGTAAATTTTCTCCTCCGTGCTTGGGGGACTAAAAAGATCATGCTCATCAAAACCAGCTTCCCCAAGCTTAGACTTTTCCATAGCATTAGCAATAATGGTGTTCAAAGAATTCATACTAATAACACTGCTATTAGCATGCAAATAAAGTTCTATAGGTTTTTTAATTTTCTCTTCAAACACTTCATGTCCTAACTCAATATAAATACTATAAAGCTCTCTAATTTTGTTGTTGTTTTCCATTAAGCCTAACTAGTGAAAACAAGAAACAAAAAGACAAAATTGCAGAATCTAAAGGAAATAACTTCGAGCACTCACACCAGAAAATAGGCGTTTGCCGTGGGAGGTTCTTCTTATTTAATCCTCCGGTGTGAATACCTTTTACCTTACCTCCCCGGCAACGGTGCCAGAAAATAGCTTGATGTCTACGCACTTCTATTCTACAGATTTCTGATTGACGATTTAGGGTTTACGCATCGGGAGGCTTCTTATAGGCCAGAGGGCAAGGTCGGTGGGCGGCTAGGGGGCCCACACCATGCCCTGGCGCGGCCTAGGTGGACCCGCGCCTAGGGGTGGTGTGGCCACCCTGTGGCCCCCCTCCGGCTCTCCTTCTGGCTCCGTGAGTCTTCCGGGAAAATAGTAACTTTGGCTTTTGTCCCGTCCAATTCCGAGAATATTCATTTTCTGACTTTCCTGGAACCAAAAACAGTAGAAAACAGGCAACTAGCACTGTGGCTCTTTTTAATAGGTTAGTCCAAGAAATCATATGAAAAGTACTCCAAAGTTGGAACAAAACATAAGAAAGTAGATAAAACCAAGCATGGAACATCGAAAACTATAGATACATTTGCAATGTATCAGTGAGTTAAAGCAGGTCCCACATCAAGTGGGTGAGATAATTGACCGAGCCAACCTCCTCCTTCCCTTGGTACCAGTACTAGTTCTCCCGGATTCCTCTCCAAGGACAGAGAAAATCGCCCCTCTTCAAATCAAATTGGTCCCAGCTTATTATCCTTCTGCTGATTCTCTCACGGGCAAAGGACAAGACGCAATGAGTTGCAGCATTGGGCACCAGCGCTGGGGCCTCAAAAACAGTTTAGGAACCGATAAAATGATAAGCTCGTATTTCATACTAGAAACACACACAAACACACATATACTCCGTATATACTAATATACAGAATAGTTTCCAATTATAGTTCTGCTAACAAAGGCCTAGAAATCATAATGACGTAGCTCCATATTACAGAACTACGACAGTAGCGAACCAATCATGGGATAGCTCTACACCCCAAGAGTTTTGCAGCTGGGCTAGTGGTCATGAACGGCACCAAAAGTACACTCTGATGATCAGCATCCCTGCATCAAATCCATCCAGACGCAGTGTACCCGATCCACAGCCTCAGGTACAGGCTCATCAATGAACAGGTCATCATCATTACCATCGAAGTCCTCTTCGGTCGTCTGCTTCTGCGATTAGTAGATTAACAGATATGTTTATAGACAAACATCAAAGACACACAACCTGAACATTTGTCGTTCCACAGATATACCTTGTCATCTAGCATAGCGGTAGTACCAGAAATGAAACCTGTTTCATGCTTTGCTTTTTCTCCTCCCCTTTCCCAAGTTGATCTAGATGCTCGAGCTGCCTCATCGATTGATCTAGTTGATCAACATCTGCTTCCCCTACTTGATCTTGATGATAAAGATGTGCTTCCCCAGTTCATATGGAGGATCATATGGTTCACCATGAAATA
This sequence comes from Avena insularis, assembly GCA_023614405.1. NCBI lineage: Eukaryota > Viridiplantae > Streptophyta > Magnoliopsida > Poales > Poaceae > Avena > Avena insularis. Next base: position 425,924,134 of record CM042686.1, on the reverse strand, counting down.
CCCATCTAATGTATGTGCTAAGCATCCCAAATGTAAAAATATGGTCTTCCACTATACTTTGAGGCAGCACCCTACGATTCGCACACAACCGGCAGGGGAAATGTACTTTTGAGTTGTCACAATGAGCTCTAACAAATCCCATAAATCGTAGAACATCAAGGATATGTTTAGCGCTGCCTAATGGAGCAATCTCTATCCAAAATCTTCCCATCTATTTAATTATGACCTACAAGGTTGGTTATTATTAAAAGAAAACCACGAAACATATAGATGAAGTACAAAAACTATATATGCCTATGCGTTTCACCAAACATATTGACAGCAAAAATCGCCGAAGGTATTTAGGAACACAGATCCAACACAAAATAAACTATGAGCATGCAGATTGAGGACAAATTAAACTACGTAAGAGTATTTGAAAGGGCAATAAAAATGCCAACCAGATCGAGCTAGAGATAGAAGGACTACCGTGGGATCGACATGCCCACCGGTGGGTGTCAAGGAGACCGATGGGTAGGGAAATCTTCTTCGCGCACGTTAGTGATGAGGAGCGGCCGTAAGCGCGTTTGTTTTGTGGGGAACGGGGTGAGGCCTAGGCGGCGGAGGGTGGAAGTTAATACACAGGGCAAAGGGGTGAGGAGGGATAACTTTGGAAATTCTGACCAACCCTGCTTTGGGCACCACCATATACATGGCCCACCTGCCAGTCACCATATATCAAAATTGATCCCAAACTTGTCAAAATACAAGTTTATATTTTACCATGGAAACTAATGCACATAGCATTGCACTTTGTGAACGAATAGCTTTATGTCAGAAAGTTATTTAATTTTAGCATCTTTAGCTAGGAAGCTTGGAAACTCATGAAAGTAGGGCATTATCCATCAAATCTGGAATCTCCTTTGTAAACAATTGCTTGAAATGCCAAGATGCACTGATCTACCAAATATGGCCAGGTTTGTAAGCTTGGTTGGCGAAGATGCTTCAATGTATGGAGTAGTACAAAAGATGAAAAAGGTACAGAAAATATGGCTGTGACCTTGCTACTCTTGTTTGAAAGCCTTGAATTAATGTTCGTTAATTTCGGTAGATGTCTATAAACTCATTAAATGCTGGAAAGCATACAAGCCAGTGGGTCTATCTGACGGAGACAACATCCCAAGTGGGAGTAGCATACCTTAGAAGCTTCAACTTCAATATTTCGGCAGAGCGCCGAAATATCCCGCCCACCCATTCAAACATCCCGCCCATTCAAACATCCAGCCCCAAAAATTATTTTATTGCCCAAATTTAGCCTGGAAGCTTGAAAGGGCGTTATACATTGTGTGAAAAAGGGGGCGGTGGCATTTTGACCTTCATCTTTGTAGTTGCTTCACAACAAAACAAATTGTTGATACTTGGAAATTCGAAAACAAACTTCAAATTTGGAAGCAGACATATTGGTTGATTTGCAAAGATGCACCGATCTACCAAATACGGACACGCATCATAAACTATTTCCACGAACTTGGTCACCTTTTTTTGGACGATGATCATCTTCTTGAAAGCCTTAAATTGTTCCAAAATTTCAGCAAATGCCTAGAAACTCGTTTAAATGCTAGGAAGCAACTCTCGCTGGCGTGTGGGCCTAGACGGTGACACCACGTCTAAGAGGCCCCATGCCGGAGTAGCGTATGCTAGACGCTTCGACCCCAAAATTTGGTACGACGCCCAAACATCACACCCATCCATTAAAATATCCCGCGCATCCATTCAAACATGCATCACGTCTTTCTAGAATGCAAAATTCCTCTTCTATCCCTGCTTCGGAAACAAGAATCTGAGGGAGCACTGCAATAACATAGGGATATAGGTGGTAAATTTGCATTCTCCCAAGTGCATCACCCCATCCACATTTCCCAGCCCTTCTTCAATATTTACCTGCCCGCCCACTGCCACCTACACCGACTTTTTGGACCCACTATGCAAGTGAACCACATGTCAGTGAGCTAGAATGACGGGAAGTAGAGATTCCCATCGCTTGTTGTTCAAAATTCGAACATTTTTCGCTAAACCGAGATAAAATCGTTAAAATCATCCAACCTGGCTTATACTATCATTCCACTATGTCAGAGTAAAAGCTAAAAAACAAAGCCAAACACACATTCATAGCTTTATAAGCCAAAAATCAAATGCCAGAATTCGATCCCAACCAAACAACGCCTAAATATCAAGGAACTCTTCATGTTTCTCCCTTGTTTTAGTACCCTGGTACCTTCAATTTTATTTAACAAAAAATATGACCAAGCAGGATATCATCGACTTGTAGATCAATTTTTGAGATACTTTAATTAAATTGCGGTAACACCATTCCGTTCCACGAATATATTTAACCATAAACTTTGAAAATATTATTGAGAATTCACGGAATCCTAAACCATAAAATCTAAACCCCTAAACCCTGACCAAGCAGGTATCGTGCAACTATAGATCAAAAATTGAGATACTTCCGTTAAATCAAGTAACGCCATTCTATTAGGCGAATATAAGCAAAAATCCTAAGTATTACCAAAAATTCTCTGAACCCAAAACCGGAAAAAACCCATAAAACTAAACTGTAAAACCCTAAACCCTCAACCCATAAACCCTAATCAAGCAGGTATCATGCACTTATATATCAAAATTTGAGATACTTTCATTAAATTGCGGTAATGCCATTCTATTCCACGAATATAAGCATAAAGCTTGAACATTATTTAAAATTCCTGAAACCCTGAAATCTAAACACTAAACCCTAAATCCTTACCAAACACATAGCATGCACTTATCGATCAAAATTGATATATTTTCATTAAACTGGTAAATCCATTATATTCGATGAGTATAAGCATAAATCTTGAGCATTATCGAAAATACACTAAACTCTAAACAACCCCTAAAAAACCTAAACCTAAAACCCCAAACCCTCAACCCATAAACCCTAATAGATCAGGTATCATGCACTTATAGATCAAATTTATAGATACTTTCAATGAGTTAGGTAACGCCATATATATTCTATTCGACGAATATAAGAATAAAGCTCGAGTATTATTGAAAATTCAATAAAACCGCTAAACCCTATTCAGTCCATAAAACCTAAACCGAAAAACCCTAAAACCCTAAACCCTCGACCCATATAAACCCTAACCAAGCAGGTATCATGGACTTATAGGTCGAAATCTGAGATTCGATATTTTATTAAATTGCGGTAACGCCATTCTATTCCACGAATATAACAATAAAGTCTGAACATTATGGAAAATTTCAGAAAACCGAAACCCGTAAAACCCAAATCCTAAACCCCTAAACCCTATAACCCTAAACCCTCACCAAGCACGTAGCATGCACATATAGATCAAAATTTAAGACAATTTCGTTAAATTGGGTAACGCCATTCTATTTTACGAATATAAGCATAAATCCTGAGTAATATCAAAATTTCCCTAAACCCTAAACAACCCCTAAAACTTAAACCCTAAAGCCCTAAACCCTCATCCATAAACCCTAACCAAGCATGTGTCATGCACACATTGATCAAAATTTGAGATACTTTCATTAAATCAGCTAACACCCATTCTGTTCTACGAGTATAAGCATAAATATTGAGCATTATTGAAAATTCGCTAAACCCTAAAACCTAAACAACCCATAAACTAAACCGTAAAAACCTATAACCCTAAACCCTCGACCCATAAACCCTAACCAAAGCAGGTATTGTGCACTTATACATCAAAATTTGAGATACTTTCAATAAATGTAATGCCATTCTGTTCAACGAATATAAGCATAAAGCAACTTGAACATTATCGAAAATTCCTAAAACCCAAAACCCCAAACCCCTAAAACTCTAAACCCAAAGCCCTTACCAAGCACGATCATGTACTTATAGATCAATATTTGATATACTTTCGTTTAATTTGCTAACGCCATTTTATTCGACGAAAATAAGCATAAATCTTGAGCATTATCGAAAATTCCCTAAACCCTAAACCCTAAACAACCCCTAAAACCTAATCCCTCAGCCCATAAACACTAACCAAGTAGGTATCATGCACTTTATAGATCAAAATTTGAGATACTTTCATTAAATTAGGTAACGTCATTCTTTTCGACGAATATAACAATAAAGCTTGAGCATTATTCTAAATTCGCTAAACTCTAAACCCTATACTGTTGGAGATATGCCCTAGAGGCAATAATAAATATAGTTATTATTATATCTTTGTGTTTATGATAAATGTTTATATTCATGCTATAATAGTATTAACAAGGAAACATTAATACTTGTGTGAATTGTAAACTTAATTTGAAGTCCCTAGTATAGCCTCTATACTTCACTAGCTTGTTGGTTGATTGATGATTGTGGTTTCCCTATCATGAACATTGAGATGTTATCAACAACAAGATCATATCGTTAGGAGAATGATATGGTGGACATACTCCTATAGATAAGCGTAGCATAAAGATCAAGTCATTTCAATAGTTCAATTGCTATATGCTTTCTGATACATAGTAACCTAATTCCTTCGACCATGAGATCATGCATATCACCTTTACTGGATGGATGCTTTGATGTCATCAAACACCACACCGTAACAGGGTGGCTATAAAGGTGGCATTGAGTGTTCGGAAAGTATTGGTTGAAACACATGGATCAAGAGTGGGATTTGTCCATCCACATGACGGATAGATATTCTCTGGGCCCTCTCGGTGAAATGTCATCCAATTAGCTTGCAAGCATGTGACTTGGTCACAAGGGATCACATATCAGGAACGAGAAAAGAGTACTTATCGATGCGAGGATGAACTAGGTATGCAGAGATCCGACGATCATAACCTCGGATAAGTAACATATCGTGAGACAAAGGGAAATTGGTATCGTATGTAAGTGGTTCATTCGATCGCAAAGTAATCGTAGAAATATGTAGAGCCATATGAATTTCCAGATTCCTCTATTGGTTATTGTTCGAGAAGTGTCTCGATCATGTCCGCATAATTCACGAACCGTGGGAGACACAATTAAGGATTATACTTTGTTTGAGTAGTTATGGTATTATGAGAAAGAGACCGAATGTTGTTGGTCTCGGATGGGATCCGGGATATCACGAGGAGATCCGGAATGGTCGGAGAATAATATTCATATAAGGAAAGTCCTGTTTGAAGTAGCGGAATGATTCCGGTGTTTTCATCGGGAACATTCTAGAAGGTCCCGGAATGTCCGGCACTCCGGAGGGGGAAGGGTACATGAATGTGTCATTACATATTGGAATGATTGCATCATGTACTAGGTGTTCTTGCTGTCCAAAATAAAGGGTTTATTTAAATCCTAAATTGAAAAGTCAATCGGTTTGAAAGTCAAACGGCAATTTTGGGAAGTGGGAAAGAGGAGGAGGTGGAGACCGACTTTGGGGAGGAGTCCCCTTGGCGCCTCCCAAGGCCGACTTGGGGAGGGACTCCTCCCCTTGGCCGCCGGCCCTCCCACCTATAAAGGGAGGGGCAGGGCCTCCCCTCCTAACACACACAAGTTCCTATCCTCTAAACTAAACCCTAGACCTAAACCCCGGTTTAGAGCTATTTCGGTTTAGAGCCTTCTAATTGGTTTAGAGCCTTCTAATTGGTGTGTCTAATTACTAGACCACTAATAGCCTCTCTCATAAGCTCCACCATACTACTTGGCTTAAGGCGAAGCCTGCGGGATTTCCCTCTACTTCCGGTACCACGCCGTTGTCTTTGCGGAATCGCGAGAGTGCTACAACCTCCATTTTCTTTGGAACAAGGAGAGGAAGGTCTTCGTCGAAAGTACCGAGCGTGTGACCGATCTGGAGCGCTGCTGGAACGATGCTGGAAGGATCGTCTCTGATCTTGAGATCGGAAAGAGTACGACTACATCACCCACGAGAATCTGCTCTCGTTAAACACTTTGGAATCTTCGAGGTGAGTTATTCCATCGACTCGTTGCTGCAATCTAGTAGATAGATCTTGGCTTGTTTGTTTGTATGCGATAGAAAATTTTTGTTTTCCATGCTCTGAACCCCTACAATGGTATCGAGCCGTGTCTATATGTAGATCTGTTGCCGCGAGTAGAACACAATGGTCATTGTGGGCATTGATGCTTTATTGTAGATTGCTTTTTGTGTACTTTGCATCTTGCGGTATGTTGGGATAAAGCGGCCGGGCTAACCTTACATGACATCGTTCATGAGACTTGCTCCACTTGACATGCAACTTGTATTGCATAAGTGGCTTTGGTGCCTGTTTCTCCTAGCATAGTAAAGATCCAATTTACAACGGGTGATCAACAATGCTAGTATCAATGTTGTGGTTCTTGTTCGTAAGTTAGAACGACACTTATTGAAAGCCCCAAACCACGTAAAATATGCAAAGAAAGTAGAAGCGTCTAACTTTGTTTTGCAGGGGTGTCTTGATGATGTGATATGGCCATGATTGTGATTATATTTGATGTATGCAATGTTCCTTATTGTAAGTTGGCAACGGCGAGAATATATGGTTGTCTTTAATTTCTGTTAAGACCTGCGTGTCTATTCAAAATAGTTGTAATAGTTGAAGCTGGTGGACAACCATGAAGAAGCGTCATTGACCTTGATGCTATGCGGTGATGATGGAGATCATGTTCGTGCTTGAAGATGGAGATCGGAAGCACAAAGAAGAAAGGCCATATCATATCACATATTATGAATTGCATGTGATGTTAATCCTTTATGCATCTTGTATTGCTTAGTAGGCACGGTAGCATTATAAGATGATCCCTCATGCACATAAATTTCAAGTTCTAAAGTGTTCACCCTTAGTATGCACCGTTGCCAAAGCTTTGCTTGAAGCACCACGTGATGATCGGTGTCTTTGATTCATGGTGAATACAACGTAAGCAAGCCAGATTTGCTTATGCGGTAGCTAAGGTTTGATCTTGTGAGCCTAGCATGTACGGACATGGCCTCGGGAACACGGATGCGAAAGGTAAAGCATGAATCATATAGTAGATATGATGAACATGATGATTGTTCGCCATTGAAACTATATCAACTCTCGTGATGATCGGTGTTGATGTAGTAGATTTGGTTCGTGTGATCACTAAAACAATGTGAGGGATGTTGTTTTGAGTGGGAGTTCACCTAGTTTAATTTCATTAATTAATTTGAACTCAATTTGTCATAAACTTAGTCTAAACTATTGCAAATATGTTGTAGATCAATGGCAGCCCTACCATCAATTTTAATGTGTTCCTAGAGAAAGAAAAGTTGAAAAACAATGGAAGCAACTTCGCGGATTGGTTCCGCAATTTGAGGATCGTCCTCAATGCTGGTAATTTGACCTATGTGCTGGATGCACCGCTGGGTGACCCACCTGCAGCTGATGCTACCGATGAAGTAAAGAATGTTTACCTCGCTCGGAAGAATCAGTACTCCATAGTTCAGTGTGCTATCTTGTATGGTTTAGAATCGAGCTTGAGAAAAGGTTTGAAGAGTCGAGACCCATATGATATTGTCGAGGATCTCAAATTAATTTTGAGACTCATGCGGCAATTGAAAGTTATGAAGCTTCGAAAAGTTCTTTAACTGCAAGATGGAAGAGGGTAGCTCGTCGGTGAGCATGTGCTTAAGATGTGCAGACGCAAATAAACTTCAAAGTTTGGGTATAGTGATTCCTAATACTTTGGGGGTTTACCGCATCCTCCAATCACTACCACCAAGTTACAAGAACTTTGTGATGAACTACAACATGCAGAACATGAACAAAGAGTTGCCAGAACTATTTGCTATGTTAAAATCTGCAGAAGTGGAGATCAAGAAAGAGCACCAAGTGTTGATGGTCAATAAGACCACCAAATTCAAGAAAGGCAAGTCTAAGCAGAAGGGACACTTCAAGAAGGGTGGTAAGAAAGTTACCATACCGACGAAGAAGACCAAGGCTGGACCTAAGCCTGAAACTGAGTGCTTTTACTGCAAGGGAGAAGGTCACTGGAAGCGGAATTGCCCAAAGTACTTGGCGGATTTGAAGAACGGCAACATCAAGAAGAAAGGTATATCTGATATACATGTTATTGATGTGTATCTCACTAGTATTCGTAGTAGTGCACAGGTATTTGATACTGGTTCGGTTGCTCATATTTGTAACTCGAAGCAGAGCTGCGAATAAACGGAAGCTAGTGAAGAACGAGGTGACGATGCGCGTGGGAAACGGATCAAAGGTTGATGTGATCGCGGTCGGCACGCTACCTCTTCATCTACCATCGGGATTAGTTTTATACTTAAATAATTGTTATTTGGTGCCTGCGTTAAGCATGAACATTATATCGGGATCTTTTTTATTGCGAGACAGTTACTTGTTTAAATCCGAGAATAATGGTTGTTCGATTTATATGAGTAATATGTTTTATGCACATGCACCTTTGATAGATGGTCTATTCTTATTGAATCTCGATAGTAGAAATACACATATTAATAACATTGAAGCTAAACGATTGAAATCAAGCGATAACTCGACCTATATGTGGCACTGTCGTCTTGGTCACATTGGAGTGAAGCGTATGAAGAAACTCCATTCCGATGGACTTCTTGAATCACTTGATTTTGAATCACTTGAAAGATGCGAAGCATGTCTGATGGGTAAAATGACTAAGACTCCATTTTCTGGTATGATGGGCGAGCTACGGACTTATTGGAAATCATACATACCGATGTGTGTGGTCAATGAGTGTAGCATCGTGATGGTTATCGTTATGTTCTTACCTTCACGGATGATTTGAGTAGATATGGGTATATCTATTTCATGAAACATAAGTCCGAAACTTTCGAGAAGTTTAAGGAGTTTCAAAGTGAGGTAGAGAATCAACGTAACAAGAAGATTAAATTTCTACGTTACGATCGTGGAGGAGAATATCTAAATTCTGAGTTTGGCGAGCATTTGAAGAAATGTGGAATACTTTCATGATTGACACCGGGAACACCACAGCGTAATGGTGTGTCTCACGTCGTAATCGAACTCTCTTAGATATGGTTCGTTCTATGATGTCATTTACAGATTTACCGCTATCATTTTGGGGTTATGCATTAGAAACAGCCGCATTCACTTTAAATAGGGCACAGTCTAAATCCGTTGAAACGACACCGTATGAATTATGGTTTGGGAAGAAACCTAAATTGTCGTTCCTGAAAGTTTGGGGATCTGAAGCCTATGTAAAGAAGTTACAGCGGACAAGCTTGAACCCAAAGCGGAAAAATGCGTCTTCATAGGATACCCGAAGGAAACTATTGGGTATACCTTCTATCATAGATCCGAAGGCAAAATCTTCGTTGCTAAGAATGGATCCTTTCTAGAGAAGGAATTTCTCTCGAAAGAAGTGACTGGAAGGAAAGTAGAACTCGACGAGGTTGTCGAACCTTCTCTCGAAATTGCGAGTAGCGCGCGCGGAAGAAGTTCTGTGGTGCACCAATTAGAGAGGAAGCTAATGATGATGATCATGAAACTTGATCGAAGTTGCTCTGAGCCTCGCAGGTCAAAGAACTCGTACCACTCCAGTTGGTATGATTCCGTTATGAATGTCATGTTGGTGGACAACACCGATGACCCGAGACATATGAGGAAGCGATGATGAGCCAGATTCCAATAAATGGCAAGAAGCCATGAAATCCGAGATTGGATCCATGTACGAAAACCAAGTATGGACTTTGGTGGACTTACGGATGGCGGAAGCTGTCGAGAACAAATGGATTTTCAAGAAGAAAACAGATGTTGATGGTAATGTTACTGTCTATAAAGCTCGACTTGTCGCAAAAGGGTTTCGACAAATTCAAGGAGTTGACTACGATGAGACTTTCTCACCAGTAGCGAAGCTAAAATCTGTGAGGATTATGTTAGCAATCGCTGCATATTATGATTATGAGATATGGCAGATGGATGTCAAAACAGCATTCCTCAATGGAGACATTGATGAAGAGTTGTATATGATGCAACCCAAAGGTTTTGTCGATCCTAAAGATGCTAACAAGGTATGCAAGCTTCAACGGTCCATCTATGGATTGAAGCAAGCATCCCGAAGTTGGAATCAACGTTTTGATAAGGTAATCAAAAGTTTTGGTTTTATACAAACTTATGGAGAAGCTTGTATTTACAGGAAAGTGAGTGGGAGCTCTGTAGCGTTCTTAATACTGTATGTGGATGACATATTGTTGATTGGGAATGATGTAGACCTTCTTAATAGTGTCAAGGAATATTTGAATAATAGTATTTCAATGAAGGATCTTGGCGAAGCAGCTTACATATTAGGCATAAAGATTTATAGAGATAGATCGAAACGCCAAATATCATTGTCACAAAGTACATATTTGGAAAAAGTTCTAAAGAGGTTTGGAATGGAAGATAGCAAGAAAGGGTTCTTGCCCATGTTGCTAATCGACCTTGAGTAAAACTCAAAGTCCGACATCGGCGAAGATAGAGAAAGGATGAGTAAGACTCCTATGCATCAGACATAGGATCTCTAATGTATGCCATGCTATGTAGTAGACCAGTCATTGCATATTCTGTTAGTTTATCTAGCAGATATCAAAGTGATCCAGGAGTGGATCATTGGACAGCGGTCAAAAACATCCTTAAGTACTTGAGAAGAACTAAGGATATGGTTCTTTCTTATGGAGGTGATGAACAGCTCGTTGTTAATGGTTACACCGATGCTAGTTGGAACACCGATCCGGATGATTCTAAATCACAATCTGGATCGTATTTATTTTGAATGGTGCAGCGTTAATGGAGGAGTGCAAAGCAAAGCGTGGCGAGATCTTCAACTGAATCGGAATACATGGTTGCTTGGAGGCTTCACAAGAAGCGATATGGATGAAAGAGTTCATTCTGAGCTGGTGTGGTTCCTAGTGCGCTGGACCCAATGTCTATCTCTTGTGATAACATGGGCGCCATAGCCAATGCGCAAGAACCAAGGTCACACAAGAAGTGAAGCATATCAAGCTGCTTTCACGCTATTCGAGAACATATCCAGGATGGGGATATAAAGATTTGCAAAGTACACACAGATCTGAATGTGGCGGATCCGTTGACTAAACCTCTCCCGAGGGCAAAACATGACCAACACCAAACTGCCATGGGTGTTCGTATATTACCATGTAATCTAGATTAGATGACTCTAGTGCAAGTGGGAGACTGTTGGAGATATGCCCTAGAGGCAATAATAAATATAGTTATTATTATATCTTTGTGTTTATGATAAATGTTTATATTCATGCTATAATAGTATTAACAAGGAAACATTAATACTTGTGTGAATTGTAAACTTAATTTGAAGTCCCTAGTATAGCCTCTATACTTCACTAGCTTGTTGGTTGATTGATGATTGTGGTTTCCCTATCATGAACATTGAGATGTTATCAACAACAAGATCATATCGTTAGGAGAATGATATGGTGGACATACTCCTATAGATAAGCGTAGCATAAAGATCAAGTCATTTCAATAGTTCAATTGCTATATGCTTTCTGATACATAGTAACCTAATTCCTTCGACCATGAGATCATGCATATCACCTTTACTGGATGGATGCTTTGATGTCATCAAACACCACACCGTAACAGGGTGGCTATAAAGGTGGCATTGAGTGTTCGGAAAGTATTGGTTGAAACACATGGATCAAGAGTGGAATTTGTCCATCCACATGACGGATAGATATTCTCTGGGCCCTCTCGGTGAAATGTCATCCAATTAGCTTGCAAGCATGTGACTTGGTCACAAGGGATCACATATCACGGGAACGAGAAAAGAGTACTTATCAGTAACGAGGATGAACTAGGTATGCAGAGATACCGACGATCATAACCTCGGATAAGTAACATATCGTGAGACAAAGGGAAATTGGTATCGTATGTAAGTGGTTCATTCGATCGCAAAGTAATCGTAGAAATATGTGGGAGCCATATGAATTTCCAGATTCCTCTATTGGTTATTGTTCGGAGAAGTGTCTCGATCATGTCCGCATAATTCACGAACCGTAGGGAGACACACTTAAGGATTCGACGTTGTTTGAGTAGTTATGGTATTATGAGAAAGAGACCGAATGTTGTTCGGAGTCTCGGATGGGATCCGGGATATCACGAGGAGATCCGGAATGGTCCGGAGAATAAGATTCATATAAGGAAAGTCCCGTTTCGGAGTAGCGGAATGATTCCGGTGTTTTCATCGGGAACATTCTAGAAGGTCCCGGAATGTCCGGCACTCCGGAGGGGGAAGGGTACATGAATGTGTCATTACATATTGGAATGATTGCATCATGTACTAGGTGTTCTTGCTGTCCAAAATAAAGGGTTTATTTAAATCCTAAATTGAAAAAGTCAAACGGCCAGTTTGAAAGTCAAACGGCAATTTTGGGAAGTGGGAAAAGAGGAGGAGGTGGAGACCGACTTTGGGGAGGAGTCCCCTTGGCCGGCGCGCCTCCCAAGGCCGACTTGGGGAGGGACTCCTCCCCTTGGCCGCCGGCCCTCCCACCTATAAAGGGAGGGGCAGGGCTGCCCCTCCTAACACACACAAGTTCCTATCCTCTAAACTAAACCCTAGACCTAAACCCCGGTTTAGAGCTATTTCGGTTTAGAGCCTTCTAATTGGTTTAGAGCCTTCTAATTGGTGTGTCTAATTACTAGACCACTAATAGCCTCTCTCATAAGCTCCACCATACTCGCACCGGCTTAAGGCGAAGCCTCAGATTTCCCTCTACTTAGGTACCACGCCGTTGTCTTCGGAATCGCGAGGAGAGTGCTACAACCTCCATTTTCTTTGGAACAAGGGAGAGGAAGGTCTTCGTCGAGTGCAACGTGTGACCGATCATTGGGAGCGCTGCTGGCGATAGCTGGAAGGATCGTCTACGCGATCTTGAGATCGGAAAGAGTACGACTACATCACCCACGAGAATCTGCTCTCGTTAAACACTTTGGAATCTTCGAGGGTGAGTTATTCCATCGACTCGTTGCTGCAATCTAGTAGATAGATCTTGGCTTGTTTGTTTGTATGCGATAGAAATTTTTTGTTTTCCATGCTACGAACCCCTACATATACAATGATAAAACCTAAACTATAAAACCCTAACCAAGCAGGTATCATGCATTTATAGATCAACATTTGTGATACTTTCATTAAAGCAGGTAACGCCATTCTATTCGACGAATATAAACATAAATCTTTGAGCATTATTGAAAAATCACTAATCCCTAAACCCTAAACAACCCATAAAACCTAAACAGTGAAACCCTAAATCATCAACCCATAAACCCTAAACCAGCAGGTACCGTGCACTTATAGATCAAAATTTGAGATACTTTCATTAAATTGTGGTAACGCCATTCTATTACATGCATATAAGCATAAAGCTTGAACATTATTGAAAATCAAAAACCCTTAACCGTAAACCCTAATAACCTCCTAACCCTAGAACCCCAAACCCTTACCAAGGAGGTATAATGCAATTATAGATCAAATTTTGAAATACTTTTATTAAATTGCGATAACGCCATTCTATTCCATGAATATAACCATATATATAAAGATTGAACATTATTATTGAAAATTCCCTAAACATTAAAACCTAAATAATCATAAACCCTAAAACCTTGAACAACCCTAAACCCTAAACCACTAAACCCTAAAAGCCTAAACCCTAAAAGCCTAAACTCGAAAATCCTAAACCATAAACCATGAACCCTTAAACCCTCAACCCAAAATAAAACCCCGAACCCTAAACTTAACCCTAGGCTATATATACTTTGAGTGAAAACCAGGGCAGTGGGATTTAAAGCCATGTTTTGTAGTAGCTTCATGAGTAAAGCCATTGTTGTGCATTAGAAAATTGAAATAACTTCCAATTCGGAAGCTTCCTTTGTAAATAATATTTGAAATGTCAATACACACCATAACAAATATGGATAGGTTATTATAAACTATAGAAAAGATATGGCCATGACCTTGGTCATCTGGTTTGAAAGCCATGCATATTCTTACATGGTTCTCCATATATATTGTGATACAATTTTTTCTCAAAAATTATCAAATTTCAAGATTATATTTTTCCATGGAAACTAGCTAGTGCACATAGTGAGACACAAAGAGAGAAAATAATGGATGCATTTCTTTTTATATTTTGTATCTTTGTATTTTTTTAAAATGGCCGAAATTAGGTGTCATTACCATTCATATCAAAAAGTTCAATTTTCCGAAACTCTTGGTGGTTCTCCAATATTTGACTACTTGATATATTTGGATTATTTTAAAAAGTTAAGAGCAAGGTATATCACACACTTTCTAGTTCAAAATTACACATATTTACTTCAGATTGTCAAAAAGTCATTTATTGCATACATTTAGCTAGAAAGTTTGGAAATTCATGAAAGTTGGGCATTGTCCATCAAATCTAGAATCTTCTTTTGAAATGCCAAGACGCGTCTATCTACCAGATATGGACACGCTATTATAAACTATAACAAAGATATGGCCGTGACCTTGGTCATCTTGTATGAAAGCCTTCAAAATATATTGTTTATCAATTTCGGCAAATGTGTGGAAACTCGTTTATATGTTGGTAAGCATACTGTCGCTGGCGTGTGGGTCTAGACGGGGCCAACATGTGAGAGCGGCCGCGTCGGAGTAGCGTACATCAGAAGCTTCAACCACAAAATTTCTGGATGGAGCCGAAACATCCCGCGCACATCTATTCAAATATCCCGCGCATCTATTCAAATATCCCGCCCCTCTTTTTGCAAATGCAAAATTCCTCTTCTATCCCTGCTCCGAAAACAAGGACCATGGGAGTACTGCAATAATAGAGGGGTATAGGTCATAAATGTGTGTCATACCACCTATATCCCCCATCGTCTCTTCCCCGCCCACACCCCTCCAACCTTGACATTCCTCTAGTTGTTTCACTGTCGGCCCTCTCTTCCACACCGGAGCACTTCCACTGCAGGTGCTGTTCACCGGAACTATTTCAGCGACTCCCTCGCAGCACCGGATCTCCTTCGCCAACACCGTCGTCTACCCTACCGGGGCCGCTTCACTAAATCATTCGTTGCTGACCCCGAAATGCCGAGCCGCCGCCCCCTTCGCCCACTTGCCCGTCCCACCCGTCCTCGCCACGCAGCGGTAATTTGTCTTGCCCGTTTGCTATATTTTTGTTACTCGTAAGCTACAAAATCTTTAGGATGTTGCTCAATATCCTGGATGATATTGCCATTTTGTTTGCACCCTTCATATTGTGGGTCCTATCCACCTCATTAGCTTCTTGCTTTTATTCCCTTTCTTTATTATCACGCTATCGGTTTAATCCTCCAACACGAACTCAGAGATTCTATTCTTTTTGAGCGCTCATGTAGGTCATGCAAACAACTCATAGAGGATCCAACACTGACAATCAGACGCCTAGCAAGGCTGAATCGTGAGGTTTCCTTGTGTTACTTAGGCAAGTTTCTTGTCATGTTAATTAGTTGTCATTCTACCTAAGAACTTGCCATGCCATTTGCATTTATGTTCAATTGTGAATATATGTGCAAATGCTTAATTCATAAAATGTCCATCTAGTTTGGATGATATATCTGGTCATTTTTAATGCTATATGTTGGCGTTTTCACCCGCTTTCATCCTTCCAAACCAGCTATCTAGTTTGAAACATACATCTGGTAATTTTTAATGCTATGTTTTTGGTGTTTTTCAAGAGTTTTCATCCTTCCAAACCAACCAACTTGGTTTCAAATGTCATGCAGAGAAATGACAATGGAGTACAAGGACCAGAGTTCCAACTGCTATGCTCAGATTCTTCTAGCAGATTGACCAGGAGTTGCACCCGCTCGAGAAGGAGCTACTATCAGCCTGAACGTGCTATTGTAAGTTCATACTTACTTTAAATGATCTCTACTTTATATAATACTACTTGTTTCCCTTGTTGTTTGTTTTAACCTGTTTCACCATATTTTAGCAGACTGTAGTTAAAACCCAACAGGGGTCCTTGGAAGGCAGGACTGAAAGTTGTGATCCCTCATCCCATTGCATTGCCGAAGCAAATAACTTACTTAACAGTCCACCTAGAACAACTCCTGCATGTGATAAATATATAAATGTTGTATTGCATGTAGAACGAAAGGGTGTAGTTGCTCTTAGATCTGTAGCTGAAATGTTGAAGAAGAGGACAGATGATACATTGAAGCGAATCGCCATGTACCGATCTCTTATTGATGGTACTAACACATTGTAATCTGTTGGAATTATGATCTTGTTGTATAACCTATTATAACAAACTTTTATTGTTGTGTAATAAGTAATTTTAATTTCTATGTGTTTATTAATTGATGTCTTGATATTCACCTATTCTGCAAAAAGTAGGCGCTAGCAAAAAAAAGTCCGAAACAGTAACAAGCCGTAGCAGTAGCATGCCGAACGTTGAAACAACGTGCGCATGGACAGCCAAAAAACGACCAGAATAGTAAAAGGCCAGAACAGTAAAATGCCAGAATAGTAAAAGGCGTAACGGTGAAAGACCGAGCAGGTAAAAGGCGAACAAGAAAAGGCCGAATAGTAAAAGGCGAACGGTAAAAGGTCAGAAAGCAAAAGTCCAGAATAGTGAAAAGGCCGGAATAGTGAACGGTCAGAACCATAAAAGGTATCAACAACAAAAGGCCAGTACGATGGCAGGCCAATACAGTAACAGGCCAAACAGTGCCGGCCTAAATAGGCAAAAGCCCAAACACTAAAGGGGCTAAACAGTAATGAGTCAAAATTCCTAAAAGGCTGAAACAGTAACATGATCGAACAGTAAAAGGCTAAGTTGGTAACAGTCCTAAACAGTGCAGGGCCAGATTTGTGCAGGCCTCAAGTGGCAGGACAGTGTTGGACCAACATGGGCCTTCTGTAGACCGAAATAGAATCAGGCCTGAAAGTTTGCAGGCCGCATCTCTGGGCCCATTTCAAACAGTGCAGGACAAAACAGTAACGAGCCATCTTCTTGTTGGGCTCCCCTGATGGGCCGGCCCAGTTAGTATTTAGCAGCCCTTGGCTGGGCCTGTCTTCTGGCACGATTTCTATGACCGTTAATGGCGGCTGCCACATGGCAGTTTGCATGATGTCAGCCGCCAGCGTGGCTGGCGAACAGATCTATGATGGAACAAGTTTTCGTGGCTGAAGGGTGCGATCCGCCATGGGCAAAAAAATCGTGGTTAATTCATTTGTGACGGGGCTTTTACCACAAAGGCCATCCGTTGCGCCAGATTCTTTGGCCGTGAAAAATGGGCCTTCAACCACGAAAATCGTCCGTTATAGAAGGCGCGTCTTCTGCGACAAAATTCTTGGCTCGACCGTGGCTGATGGAAAACTTTTTTTCTGATTTCATGGCCCTCTACTACGACAGATCTACTAAAAACATTGAGGAAGCTCGGCTGGCGCGTGGCAGAAGCAAGATTTTCATTTCCTCGCACGATGTTGACTCGCCGAAGTCTTTTGAGGCATGTGGGTCCCAGACATCAGTGTCTCTAGTGGACCATACTTTTCGATCGCGCCTCCCTGATTTGAACTCGACAATGTTGCTCGAGGCGTCTGCCGTTTAGTCAGGCAGCTAGGTCCCACATGTCAGCCTCTCATTAGAAGGGTCGTGTGTATGATGGAATTTTTTTCCTTCGCACGCCCTACCCTATTCCGAAGTTGATAGCGCTGCTCGATGCATCTACCGTCTAATCAACATCCTGGGACCCACATGCCATCCTCTCATTAGAAGAAACGTGTGTATGATGGAATTTTTTCCTTCGTTGGTGCTACCCCGTTCCGAGTTGATAGCGCTGCTCGACACATCTACCGTTTAACCAACCTCATGAGCCCCACATGTCATCCTCTCATTAGAAGAAACGTGTGTATGAAGGATTTTTTTCCTTGGCTCACGCTACCTTGTTCTGAACTTGATAGTGTTGTTCGATGCATCTACCGTTCAATCATGATGATGGGCCCCACATGTCATCCTCTCATTAGAAGAAACGTGTATATGATGGATTTTTACCCCCTGTCGCGCCTTCGTGTTCCGAACTTGATAGTGTTGCTCGCTGCATCAACCGTTTAATCAAACTCCTGGACCCCACATGTCATCCTCTCATTAGAAGAAACGTGTGTATGATAGAATTTTTTCCCTCGGTCGTGCCTCCGTGTTCCGAACTTGATAGCGTTGCTCGCTGCTTCTATCGTTTAATCATGATGTAGGGCCTCACCCCCACATGTCATACACTCATTAGAAGAAACATGTGTATGATGGAATTTTTGCTCTCGGTCGTGCCTCCGTATCTCGAACTTGATAGCGTTGCTCGATGCATCAGCTGTTTTTCCAGGCTGCTGAGTCCCCCATGCGAGGCTCTCATTAGAAGAAAGGTGTGCATGCTGGACTTTTTTCACGCTCGTGCCTCCCTGTTTCGAACTTGGCAACGTCGCTCGGGGTAGAACCTGTATAAGGCCGTGCTACTGGGTCCCACATGCCGGTCTATATATATCAAACCTGTGTATGATGGACTATTTTTTCGGCCACGTCCGCTGTTTTGACCTTGGCAACGTTGCTCGATGTGGTAGCCGTGTATGGTCTTGCGGCTGAGGCCCCCGTGTCACCCCTTCTGGTATGTTCTAGCCAGTGGGTCCCTGATGCCAGCCTCTCTGTACAAGTTTTTTATTTTTTTCCAAACCCGACCATTAAACTCGAGGGATGCTGCAGGCTGGTGGGTTCGCGATGTCAGCCTCTCCGTAATACGATATTAAAAAGTAAACCCTTTCTCAAAAAAAAAGTAAACCCAAGATATATATAAATATGTACACATAGTGGATTCGAACTAAAGACCTTCAAATCAAATCAAACAGACATAAACTAAGTGTTTCGCCACAATACCAAAGATACTAATAGAAATTGAATCATTAAACATGTATTAGTACTACAACTTATGTATTAGTCTTTTAAAAAATATTGTCGTGTTTCCATGTTATCTCTCTTAATATAAAAGAGCAGTGTTACTGGAACCTCGATTTATAAAAAGCCACATAATGGATTAGTTTCTTAAAAATATGGGTAGGCAGAGTTTTTTTAGAGGTGGGGGCACTGCCAAAAAGGCCAAATTAAAAAGTTTTTGGGCTATGGTCAATGGGCTCCTATCTCAAATTTCACTAGGCTGTGTCTCGCCAGATTCAAACATAGACCTCTTCGAGGGAGGAAAAAAGCGATAATTCTTTTGACATATATTCATGTAAAAATATCTAATGAACACACACCACATGCGCCAAAACAGGGCTGGTATCCAATGACTTCACTTGGTGAAATCACGTTGTATATCTTACCCTCTCATCTCTGTCCAAAATGCATCCAATGGTTCCGATGACACAAAGGCAAAAGCTCTAGAGCAAGCATCCAGCAGCAACGACAGAACTTTTGACAAATTCAATACCATTTGAAAGATTAAGGAGTACAGAATAATAAGACATAAAAAAATCGACAGGTTCCTAGTTGATATTCAGCAGCACTTGACCAATTCAGAAGCATTTCAAAGTGTCTGATTCAGCAATACAAACACTGAAATTTCATATCAGTACAGAGAGAGACAGTTCTTGTTTCATCCCCAAAAATTATGCCAAGCGATCAGTTTGCCCTTTTCTCCAAACACACTCAATCACTGGAACACAATCATTGTCATAATATTTTCTCTTATAGGGAACCATCATATAGATACAGATATACCATACCAGTACGTACTAGTCATAGCTCCAATCCAGCAAAAGGTTATCACAGTTTTACCACCCATATATGATCAGTGGAGATAAGACAACCACATAATTAATTACAATAGCATGCGGTCAAAGAGATAGATAGCTAGGAAGTTCATGAACAGCATGACGCATTCAGGACAGTGAGATACATCGACCTTGACCGTTCTTCCAATAGTAAGTTTGGGTGCTCTCCGGAACTTGATCCACCTAGAAGTAGCTGCCAAGCGCCCATCAGTCGAGTTAATGGCGTAGCTTCCCTCGATAAGCAATCCTTCGCTCTACATCGTGAAGACTATTGTGCCCTTTCGTCTGGCCTGGAGTTGCTTTGTGACACTCTTAGGCAATTTCTGAGTCAAAGCAAGAGATAGACGCATAATTACTAAGAGCGATGCACTGAATCATGTGAAACTTGAGAATACATTCAGAACAGTTTATCTACCGCCATATACTCACAAACATAATCCGGTGCGACCTTGTGATGACACATGTGTAGGATATGGTCTGACAAGGTGTTGCCTAGGGTGATGAAGGAGCTTGTGCTAGTGCCTGTGCTGTGGCTGGTGCTGGTGCAGGAGATGGTGCCACTAATTGTAGAGGGGCTGGTGCAGCAGCCAGAAGGCCCAGAACCGGTGCTGGCGTCCGCAGCTTGATGCTAGATTCCTTCTGATGGGTAGCTAAGCTGACTGCAGGGATGATAGAGGCAGATGAGAAGTGTACAAGCAAAATGGTCTTTTATACAACAGTTACTCATAAGAAAGTGATCAGAGGATATGATGAGTATACAAGCAAATTAAGTTACTATCTCCATTCTTTCTACTTAGGTCAACAGGTGCCGGAGTAGGAACTAGGGGCAGTGTCGTTGGGGGTGCCAGCAGCTTGGTGCTGGTTACCTGCTGAGGGGTAGGTAAGGGGACTGCAGGAGTGGTCAGAGAGGCATATGAGATGTGGACAAGCAAAATGGTTTCTTATACAATAGTAACTCCTAGATAGAGATGAGAGTATACAATCGAATTAAGTTACTACCTCTATTCTTTCTCCTACTGAGGTCAACATGTGTCGTTGCAGGAACTGGGGCTGGTGCTGGTGCCGGTGCCAGCAACTTGATGCTGGCACCCTTCTGGGTGGTACATAAGGGGAAGCGGACTGCAGAAGTGGTCAGGGTCATATGATGAGTAAAGACAATGGTGCAGAACAGTTAGTCGCAAGAAAATCATTAGAGGTTGTGATGAGTAGAGAATCAAATTAATTAGTACTACCTCTATTCTTGGTCCTTTGGTCAACAGGTGTACGATGACATGCAAGTATCTGCCCAGGCTTGCTAAAATCGAATGTTACCTTGTCCCCCTGCTTCAGACCATTCTCACGGACATACTTGGACCAACCTCGGCCACCCAAATAGGTGGTGGTCATCGTTTGGGAGACATCCACATCATATAGTTGCCGCATGCCTTTAGGGCCCTCACTATATAGAGTTAGAAGCTTGTCGTTGCCGAACATCTTGTTTATAATGGGGTGAGCAACACAAGGGATAACCTTCATGAGAAAATTGATAGAGAAGTAAGGCAACAACAAAAAAGTGAGATACAAGATCTTACATCAAGTTGGTTTAAACCAATTGGAATCCATACCTGATACCTTGGGTACCCTTTGCGAAGGGTGGCCATGCACCATTTTTCATCCCTCTGCCTTTGGAATGGCATACAGGGGCCCCCTTTCAATCCACAAGCTTGACAAGAGGAGGGTAGCAGAAAGGGCTGAGCAGCTGGTGCGTGGTACTGATTGAAATTAAGTGGAAAGGTTAAATTATGTAAAGGGAAAGTAAATCTAATAACATAAGAGAAAACCATTGCCTGTAAAGCAAACAGATTTTATTTTTGTGAACTTCTAATGAGCATAAACATATAGTACTAGCTGATAAAAATAACATGGAAAATCATAACATGTGAAATTGTGGATTTCCAAATTATACCCACTTCTTAGAGAGGTCACTTCCCACCTAGGTACTGTGTTGGCGCTTCCTCGTTGTGTAGAGGATGTCCTCTTTTGGTGCGGGCATCAGAAATCTACTAGCCTCTATAGCAGCCTCAGTCTCCGCAGCAGCAACTTCAA
Organism: Avena insularis; assembly: GCA_023614405.1. Taxonomy (NCBI): domain Eukaryota; kingdom Viridiplantae; phylum Streptophyta; class Magnoliopsida; order Poales; family Poaceae; genus Avena; species Avena insularis. The sequence continues at coordinate 425,902,230 of CM042686.1, read as the reverse complement.
TCTGCATAAATAGCAATAGAGCTCAACAATTCAATACTATGTAAAGTTTGGTCAAACTTGTCGCTTGACTTTTCAAAAAATAGAGTATATGCCTACGCCTTGGGACGGAGGGAGTACAGTACATAGTAGTCATATACTGACTGTATGAGACAGTCTGATAGATCCAGATCTGGATTCACATAAACAAAGTGCCATAATTAATAAAATCACACATATGTTTCTGAACATCTGATAAGCATGCATCACACCAAGCGGGTAATACTTAAATCTGTCTGCACCATGGTAATAAGGGTATTAAGAACAAATACCTTTCTCTTAAAGCGGGGCCCTCCCAGCTGGTCGGTGGCCTTGCACTTGTTTTTTGGTGAGTAGTGGTACTCGCCGGATCCTGCGGCATGTGGGGGTACCATCCTGTTTGCCGCACCTCGAGAACCGCACGTTCGCAAGTATGTACCACCGTGCTACAGTAAATGAATAAGAGATGGTGTCACAGAGGCTTCCACAAAAACATGATGCAGACAAAGACAACTTTTAGCACAGGGATACATCCAGTTGCAGCTAACCACTTTTAGCATTGGAAAGAATGGAAGAACGCAACGAATATACTGCTACATTACCTTTTTTAGGCAACTTTTAAGGGAACTGACGGGACCATCCCTGTCCGTATTGGCCGTGCACGCCACTGACCCATAGTTCTCCATACAGAATCTGACGCAAAATCCATTGCACATTACGAGTAGCAACTAAAGGTTACAGAAGTGAAGAACACCGAAATCGAACCCAACCAAATGCCCCAATCAGAACAGCGGTGACCATGCCCTGATCCGGAATCCATACAAAATCAGTACCACCTCCCCCCACCCCCACCCCCACCCCCATCCCCACCACCACCCCACCCAAATGACCCAATCGATTAGAGAAGAGGAAAATATCCTGATTAGGTGATTCCGAGGTGAACAATAAGTAAGAACTGCACAATCAAAGCATACCGAATACTACTACTCCTAGTACTAATAGTACCCCAATGGCCCAATCGGAAGCAAATTAAGCAAAGCCGGATTTTGAGGTGAGCAAATACACCCACCTATTTCAACAAGAACTCCCCAATCGGAGGTTGCACCAGTTCCAACAGTTGCTTGCTGGATGTGAGCTAGCTAGTGATGGTTTCTTGTCTTGTCGTCGGTAGAAAGGCATGGGCAGGGGAGTAGTAGTACTAGTAGTAGTAGGGCTAGGGAGTACACTTTTTTCTACAGTAAGTATTTTTAAGTGGCAATGGCGGGAACATTTTGCCGGGAGAGAATCCCGAATTTTTGATCCCAGCTATCACGTGGTGGCCTACAGTTGTTTCAAGTGGGACCCACGTCAGGGGTGAGTTAAAGTAGGTCCCACATCAAGTGGGTGAGATAATTGACCGAGCCAACCTCCTCCTTCCCTTGGTACCAGTACTAGTTCTCCTGGGTTCCTCTCCAAGGATAGAGAAAATCGCCCCTCCTCGAATCAAATTGATCCCAGCTTATTACCCTTCTGTTGATTCGTCTCACAGAGAAGTGGACAAGACGGTGGTAGTTGCAACATAGGGCACCAGCACTGGGGCCACAAAAATAGTTTAGGAACACACACACACATATACTCCGTATATACTAATATACGAAATAGTTTCCAATTACAGTTCTGCTAACAAAGGCCAAGAAATCATAATAAGGTAGCTCCATATTATAGAACTACGACAGTAGCGAACTAATCACGGGATAGCTCTACAGCCCAAGAGTTTTGCAGCTGGGCTAGTGGTCATGAACAACACCAAAAGTACACCCCTGATGATCAGCAGCCCTTCATCAAATCCATCCAGACGAAGTGTACCCGATCCATAGCCTTAGGTACGGGCCCATCAATGAACATGTCATTGTCATTACCATCAAAGTCCTCTTCGGTCGTCTGCTTCTGCGATTAGTAGATTAACAGATACGTTTATAGACGAACATCAAAGACACACAACCTGAACATTTGTTGTTCCACAGATATACCTTGTCATCTGGCATAGCGGTAGTACCAGAAATGAAACCTGTTTCATGCAGCTTGCGCTTTTTCTCTCCTCCCCCTTCTCCAAGTTGATCTAGATGCTCAGGAGATGCCTCTGTCAGTTGATCTAGTTGATCAACATCTGCTTCCCCTACTTGATCTTGATGATAAAGATGTGCTTCCCCCGATTCATATGGAGGATCATATGGTTCACCATGAAATACCCATCTAATGTATGTGCTAAGCATCCCAAATGTAAAAATATGGTCTTCCACTATACTTTGAGGCAGGACCCTACGATTCGCACACAACCGGCAGAGTCAATGTACTTTTGAGTTGTCACAATGATCTCTAACAAATCCCATAAATCATAGAACATAAAGGATACATTAAGCACTGCCTAATGGAGCAATCTCTATCCAAAATCTGTCCATCTGTTTAATTATGGCATACAAGGTTGGTTATTATTAAAAGAAAAGCACGAAACATATAGATGAAGTACAAAAACTATATATGCCTATGCATTTCAGCAAACATATTGACAGCAAAAATCGCCGAAGGCATTTAGGAACACAGATCCAGCGCAGAATAAACTATGAGCATGCAGACTAAGGACAAATTAAACTATGTAGGAGTATTTGAAAGTGCAATAAAAATGCCAACCAGATCGAGCTAGAGATAGAAGGACTACCGTGGGATCGACGTGCCCACCGGTGCGTGTCAAGAAGACCGACGGGTAGGGAAAGTTTCTTCGTGCATGTTGGTGATGAGGAGCGGCCGTAAGTGCGTCTGTTTTGTGGGGAAGTTAATACACAGCGCGAAGGGGTGCGGAGGGATAACTTTGGAAATTCTGACCTACCCTGCTTTGGGCACCACCATATACGTGGCCCACCTGCCAATCACCATAGATCAAAATTGATCCAAAACTTGTCAAAATACAAGTTTATGTTTTACCATGGAAACTAATGCACATAGCATTGCACTTTGTGAACGAATGGCTTTATGTCAAAAAGTTATTTAATTTCAGCATCTTCAGCTAGGAAGCTTGGAAACTCATGAAAGTAGGGCATTATCCATCAAATCTGGAATCTCCTTTGTAAACAATTACTTGGAATGCCAAGATGCACCGATCTACCAAATATGGCCATGTTTGTAAGCTTGGTTGGCGAAGATACTTCAATGTACAGAGTAGTACAAAAGATGAAAAAGGTACAGAAACTATGGCTGTGACCTTGCTCCTTTTGTTTGAAAGACTAGTATTAATGTTCGTTAATTTCGGTAGATGTCTATAAAGTCATTAAATGCTGGAAAGCATACAGGCATGTGGGTCTATCTAACGGGAACAACATCCCAAGTGGGAGTAGCGTACCTTAGAAGCTTCAACTTCAAAATTTCGGCAGAGCGTCGAAATATCCCGCCCACCCATTCAAACATCCCGCCCATCCATTCAGACATCCAGCCCCAAAAATTATTTTACTGCACAAATTTAGCCTGGAGGCTTGAAAGGGTGTTATACATTATGTGAAAAAGGGGGAAGTGGCATTTTGAGCCATCATGTTTGTAGTTTCTTCACAACAAAACAAATTGTTGTTACTTGGAAATTCGAAAACAAACTTCAAATTTCAAAGCAGACATATTGGTTGATTTGCAAAGATGCACCGATCTACCAAATACGGACACGTCATCATAAACTATTTCCATGACCTTGGTTACCTTTTTTGGACGATGGTCATATTCTTGAAAGCCTTAAATTGTTCTTAAATTTCAGCAAATGCCTAGAAACTCGTTTAAATGCTCGGAAGCAACTCTCGCTGGCGTGTGGGCCTAGACGGTGACAACACGTCTGAGAGGCCCCACGCCGGAGTAGCGTATGCTAGAAGCTTCGACCTCAAAATTTGGTACGGTGCCCAAACATCGCACCCATCCATTAAAATATCCCGCGCATTCATTCAAACATGTTTCACCTCTTTCTAGAATGCAAAATTCCTCTTCTATCACTGCTTCGGAAACAAGAATCCGAGGGAGCAGTGCAATAACAGAGGGATATAGGTGGTAAATTTGCATTCTCCCAAGTGCATCACCACATCCACGTTTCCCAGCCCTTCTTCAATATTTACCTGCCCGCCCACTCCAACCTACACCGACTTTTTGGACCCACTATGCAAGTGACCCACATGTTAGTGAGCCAGAATTACGGGAAGTAGAGATTCCCATCGATGCTTGTTCAAAATTCGAACATTTTTCGCTAATCCGAGATAAAATCGTTAAAATCATCCAACCTGGCTTATACTATCATTCCACTATGTCAGAGTAAAAGCTAAAAAAACAAAGCCAAAAACACGTTCGTAGCTTTATAAGCCAAAAATCAAAAGCCAGAATTCGAGCCCAACCAAACAGCGCCTAAATCTCAAGGAACTCTTTTTGTTTCTCCCTTGTTTTAGTACCCGGGTACCTTCAATTTTATTTAACAAAAAATATGACCAAGCAGGATATCATCGACTTGTAGATCAATTTTTGAGATACTTTCATTAAATTGCGGTAACACCATTCTAATCCACGAATATATATAAAGTTTGAAAATATTATTGAGGATTCACGGAATCCTAAACCATAAAATCTAAACCCCTAAACCCTGACCAAGCAGGTATCACGCAACTATAGATCAAAAATTGAGATACTTTCGTTAAATCGGGTAACGCCATTCTATTAGACGAATATAAGCATAAATTCTGAGCATTACCAAAAATTCTCTAAACCCAAAACAGGAAACAACCCATAAAACTAAACTATAAACCCCTAAACCCTCGGGCCATAAACCCTAATCAAGCAGGTATGGTGCACTTATATATCAAAATTTGAGATACTTTCATTAAATTGCGGTAACGCCATTCTATTCCACGAATATGAGCATAAAGCTTGAACATTATTTAAAATTACCAAAACCCTAAAATCTAAACACTAAACCCGAAATCCTTACCAAACACGTAGCATGCACTTATCGATCAAAACTTGGTATATTTTCATTAAACTGGTATCTCCATTTTATTCGATGAATATAAGCATAAACCTTGAGCATTATCAAAAATACCCTAAACCCTAAAGAACCCCTAATAAAACCTAAACCTAAACCTAAAACCCAAACCCTCAACCCATAAACCCTAACAGATCAGGTATCATGCACTTAGAGATCAAATTTGGAGATACTTTCAATGAGTTAGGTAATGCCATATATATTATATTCGACGAATATAAGCATAAAGCTTGAGTATTATTGAAAATTCGATAAACCCCCTAAACCCTATTCAGTCCATAAAACCTAAACCGTAAAACCCTAAAACCCTAAACCCTCGACCCATATAAACCCTAACCAAGCAGGTATCATGGACTTATAGATCAAAATTTGAGATTCAATCTTTCATTAAATTGCGGTAATGCCATTCTATTCCACGAATATAACAATAAAGTTTGAACATTATTGGAAATGCCCTAAACCCTAAAACCCTAAACCCTCAACACCACACGTAGCATGAACTTATCGATAAAAAATTGATATATTTTCATTAAACTGGTAACTCCATTCTATTCGATGAATATAAGCATAAATCTTGAGCATTATCTAAAATACCCTAAACAACCCCTTATAAAACCTAAACCTAAAACCCCAAACCCTCAACCCATAAACCCTAACCAATCAGGTATCATGCACTTATAGATCAAATTTTGAGATACTTTCATTGGTTTAGGTAACGCCATATTCTATTCAACGAATATAAGCATAAATCTTGAGTATTATTGAAAATTCAATAAACCCCCTAAACCCTATTCAGTCCATAAAACCTAAACCATAAAACCATAAAACCCTAAACCCTCGACCCATATAAACCCTAACCAAGCAAGTATCGTGGACTTATAGATCAAAATATGAGATTTGATCTTTCATTAAATTGCGGTAATGCCATTCTATTACATGAAAATAACAATAAAGTTTGAACATTATCGAAAATGCCCTAAACCCTTAACCCCGCGTAAACGACATTGGCAAATGACGTATCACATGTACTTGGAGATCAAAATTTCAGATAAACTTTCCTCAAATTGTGCTAACGCTATTCAATTCCATGAATATAAGCATATATAAAGCAGCTTGAACATTATCGAAAATTCCCAAAAAACCTAAACCCTAAACACCTAAACCCCAAAAACCATAAAAACCCTAAACCCTCAACCCCTTACCAAGCAGGTATGATGCACTCCTAGATCAAAATCCGACATACTTTCATTAAATTGCGATAACACGAGTCTATTCCACGAATATATATAAGCATATATATATAAGCTTGAACATTATTATTGAAAATTCATAAACCCTAAAACCTAGAAAACCCTAAACCCTAAAACCCTAAACCCTAAATACCAACCTTAAACTCCTAAGACCTAAACCCTAAAATCCTAAATCATATACCATAAAACCTAAATCCCTAAACCTTCAACACAAAAAACACGAACCCTAAACCCCATGCTATATATATCTTGTGTGGAAACTAGGGCAATGGGATTTTAAGCCATACTTATTTGTAGTTTCTTCATGACAAAAGCCATTGTCGTCGCTTAGAAAATTGAAAATAACTTCAAATTCAGAAGCTTCCTTTGTAAATAATATTTTAAATGCCAATAATACGGACCAATCTACCAAATACAAACATGTTGTTATAAACTATAGCAAAGGTGTGGCCATGACCTTGGTCACCTGGTTTGAAAGCCATGCAAATTCATATAGGGTATGCCATATATCATATGACAAAATTAAAGCCATTATTATCGATTGGAGCTTTTAAAATAACTCCAAATATGGAAGCTCTTTTTCAAAACAATGTTGAAATACCAATATGCACCAATCTAGCAAACATGGTTACATTATCATAAAGTATGGTAACACATATGGCCTTGACATTGGTCATCTAGTTTTTGAAAGCCATGAATGTTCAAACATGGTATCATATTGTGAAACGAGTTTTTCAAGAGTTATCAAATTTTATATATTTTGATGGAAACTAGCCAATGCATACAGTGAGAGACCAATGGAGAAACGAATGGTTGTATAACGTTTTATATTTTGTTTCTTTATTTTTTTAAAAAACTGGCCCAAATTTTGTGTCATTACTATTCATATCAAAAAAATTGAATCTTGCAAAACTCTTGGTGGTTCTCCAATATTTGACTAGTTCGGTACCTTTAAACTATTCTTAAAAAGCCAAGACCAAGCTATAGAACACACTTTGTAGTTCGTAAATATACTTACTTTCAATTGTCAAAAAGTTATTTAATTTTAGCATCTTCAGCTAGGAAGTTTGGAAACTCATGAAAGTAGGGCATTATCCATCAAATCTGGAATCTCCATTGTAAACAATTGCTTGAAATGCCAACATGCACCGATCGACCAAATATGGCCAGGTTTGTAAGCTTGGTTGGCGAAGATGCTTCAATGTACGGAGTAGTACAAAAGATGAAAAAGGTACAGAAACTATGGATGTGACCTTGCTCCTCTTGTTTGAAAGCCTTGAATTAATATTCATTAATTTCGGTAGATCTCTATAAACTCATTAAATGCTAGAAAGCATACAGGCCCGTGGGTCTATCTAACGAGGACAACATCCCAAGCGGGAGTAGCGTACCTTATAAGCTTCAACTTCAAAAATTTGGCAGAGCGCCAAAATATCCCGCCCACCCATTCAAACATCCCGCCCATCCATTCAAACAACCAGCCCAAGAAAATCTAGCCCCAATTTTTTTATTGCACAAATTTATCCTGGAAGCTTGAAAGGGCGTTATACATTGTATGAAAAGGGGGCAGTGGCGTTTTGAGCCTTCATCTTTGTAGTTGCTTCACAACAAAACACATTGTTGTTACTGGAAAAGTCAAAAACAAACTTCAAATTTGGAAGCAGACATATTGGTTGATTTGCAAAGATGCACCGATCTACCAAATATGGACACGTCATCATAAACTATTTCCATGACCTGGGTCACCTTTTTTTTGGACGATGGCCATCTTCTCGAAAGCCTTAAATTGTTTGATAATTTTAGCAAATGCCTAGAAACTTGTTTAAATGCTGGGAAGTAACTCTCGCTGGCGTGTGGGCCTAGACGGTGAAAGCATGTCTGAGAGGCCCCACGCCGGAGTAGCGTACGCTAGAAGCTTCGACCTCAAAATTTGGTACGGAACCCAAACATCGCACCCATCCATTAAAATATCCCGCACATCCATTCAAACATGCTACACCTCTTTCTAGAATGCAAAATTCCTCTTCTATCCCTGCACCGGAAACAAGAATCTGAGGGAGCACTGCAATAACAGAGGGATATAGGTGGTAAATTTGCGTTCTCCCAAGTGAATCACCACATCCACGTTTCCCAGCCCTTCTTCAATATTTACCTGCCCTCCCACTCCGACCTACACCGACTTTTTGGACCCACTATGCAAGTGACCCACATGTCAGTGAGCCAGAATTACGGGAAGTAGAGATTCCCATCGCTTGTTGTTCAAAATTCAAACATTTTTCGCTAAACCGAGATAAAATCGTTAAAATCATCCAACCTGGCTTATACTATCATTCCACTATGTCAGAGTAAAAGCTAAAAAAACAAAGCCAAAAACACCACTATGCACTTAGAGATCAAATTTTTGAGATACTTTAATTAAATTGCGGTAACACCATTCCGTTCCACGAATATATATAACCATAAACTTTGAAAATATTATTGAGAATTCACGGAATCCTAAACCATAAAATCTAAACCCCTAAACCCTGACCAAGCAGGTATCGTGCAACTATAGATCAAAAATTGAGATACTTTCGTTAAATCAGGTAACGCCATTCTATTAAACGAATATAAGCATAAATCCTGAGCATTACCATGCTCTGAACCATAAACCGCAAACAACCCATAAAACTAAACTGTAAAACCCTAAACCCTCGACCCATAAACCCTAATCAAGCAAGTATCATGCACTTATATACCAAAATTTGAGATACTTTCATTAAATTGCGGTAATGCCATTCTATTCCATGAATATAATCTTAAAGCTTGAACATTATTTAAAATTCCTGAAACCATAAACACTAAACCCTAAATCCTTACCAAACACGTAGCATGCAGTTATCGATAAAAATTGATATATTTTCATTAAACTGGTAACTCCATTCTATTCAATGAATATAAGCATAAATCTTGAGCATTATTGAAAATACCCTAAACCCTAAACAACCCCTAATAAAACCTAAACCTAAAACCCTCAACCCATAAACCCTAACAGATCAGGTATCATGCACTTATAGATCAAATTTGGAGATACTTTCAATGAGTTAGGTAATGCCATATGTATTCTATTCGACGAATATAAGCATAAAGCTTGAGTATTATTGAAAATTCGATAAAACCCCTAAACCCTATTCAGTCCATAAAACCTAAATCGTAAAACCCTAAAACCCTAATCCCTCGACCCATATAAACCCTAACCAAGCAGGTATCGTGGACTTATAGATCAAAATCTGAGAGCTGATATTTCATTAAATTGCGGAAACGCCATTCTATTCCATGAATATACCAATAAAGTCTGAACATTATTGAAAATTTCTGAAAACCAAAACCCGTAAAACCCAAATCCTAAACCCCTAAACCCTAAACCCTACCGAAGCACGTAGCACGCACATATAGATCAAAATTTAAGATAATTTCGTTAAATTGGGTAACACCATTCTATTTGACGAATATAAGCATAAATCCTGAGTAATATCAAAATTTCCCTAAACCCTAAACAACCCCTAAAACATAAACCCTAAACCCTAAAGCCCTAAACCCTCAGCCATAAACCCTAACCAAGCATGTGTCATGCACACATTGATCAAAATTTGAGATACTTTCATTAAATCAGCTAACACCCATTCTGTTCTACCAGTATAAGCATAAATCTTGAGCATTATTGAAAATTTAATACATCCTAAACCCTAAACAACCCATAAACTAAACCGTAAAAACCTATAACCCTAAACCCTCGACCCATAAACCCTAACCAAAGCATGTATTGTGCACTTATACATCAAAATTTGAGATACTTTCAATAACTTGATGTAATGCTATTCTATTCAATGAATATAAGCATAAAGCAACATGGACATTATCGAAAATTCCTAAAACCCCAAACCCCTAAAACCCTAAACCCTAAACCCTTACCAAGCATGTAGCATGCACTTATAGATCAAAATTTGATATACTTTCATTTAATTTGCTAACGTCATTTTATTCTCTGACTATAAGCATAAATCTTGAGCATTATCAAAAATTCCCTAAACCCTAAACAACCCCTAAAACCTAAACCCCAAACCCTTAACCCATAAACACTAACCAAGCAGGTATCATGCACTTTATAGATCAAAATTTGAGATACTTTTATTAAATTAGGTAACGTCATTCTACTCGACGAATATAATAATAAAGCTTGAGCATTATTCTAAATTCGCTAAACTCTAAACCCTATACAACGATAAAACCTAAACTGTAAAACCCTAACCAAGCAGGTATCATGCACTTATAGATCAACATTTGTGATACTTTCATTAAAGCAGGTAACGCCATTCTATTCGATGAATATAAGCATAAATCTTTGAGCATTATTGAAAAATCACTAATACCTAAACCCTAAACAACCCATAAAACCTAAACCGTGAAACCATAAACCATCGACCCATAAACCCTAAACCAGCAGGTACCGCGCACTTATAGATCAAAATTTGAGATACTTTCATTAAATTGTGGTAACGCCATTCTATTACATGAATATAAGCATAAAGCTTGAACATTATTGAAAATCAAAAACCCTTAACCGTAAACCCTAATAACCTCCTAACCCTAGAACTCTAACTTCCTAACCCTAGAACCCCAAACCCTTACCAAGGAGGTATAATGCACTTATAGATCAAATTTTGAAATACTTTTATTAAATTGCGAGAACGCCATTCTATTCCATGATTATAACCATATATATAAAGCTTGAACATTATTATTGAAAATTCCCTAAACCTTAAAACCTAAACAATCATAAACCCTAAAACCTTGAACAACCCTAAACCCTAAAAGCCTAAACCCTAAAATCCTAAACCATAAACCATGAACCATTAAACCCTCAACCCAAAATAAAACCCCGAACCCTAAACTTAAACCTAGGATATATATACTTTGAGTGAAAACCAGTGCAGTTGGATTTAAAGCCATGTTTTGTAGTAGCTTCATGACTAAAGCCATTGTTGTGCATTAGAAAATTGAAATAACTTCCAATTTAGAAGCTTCCTTTGTAAATAATATTTTAAATGCTAATACACACCATAACAAATATGGATAGGTTATTATAAACTATAGAAAAGATATGGCCATGACCTTGGTCATCTGGTTTGAAAGCCATGCATATTCTTACATGGTACTCCATATATATTGTGATACAATTTTTTCTCAGAAATTATCAAATTTCAAGATTATATTTTTCCATGGAAACTAGCTAGTGCACATAGTGAGACAAGAAGAGAGAAAATAATGGATGCATTTCTTTTTATATTTTGTTTCTTTTTTGAAATGGACAAAATTAGGTGTCATTACCATTCATATCAAAAAGTTGAATTTTCCGAAACTCTCAGTGGTTCTCCAATATTTGACTTCTTGATATCTTTGAATTATTTTAAAAATTCAAGAGCAAGGTATATCACACACTTTCTAGTTCGAAATTAGACATATTTACTTCAGATTGTCAAAAAGTCATTTTATTGCATATATTTAGCTAGAAAGTTTGGAAATTCATGAAAGTTGGGCATTGTCCATCAAATCTAGAATCTTATTTTGAAATGCCAAGATGTAGCTATCTACCCGATATGGACATGCTATTATAAACTATAACAGAGATATGTCTGGAAACACGTTTATATATTGTTCATCAATTTCAGCAAATGTGTGGAAACACGTCTATATGTTGGTAAGCATACTGTCGCTGACATGTCGGTCTAGACGGGGATAACACGTGAGAGCGGTCGCGTCGGAGTAGCATACGTCGGAAGCTTCAACCTCAAATTTTTTGCATGGCGCTGAAACATCCCGTGCACATCTATTCAAATATCCCGCGCATCTATTCAAATATCCCGCCCCACTTTTTGCAAATGCAAAATTCCTCTTCTATCCCTGCTCTAGAAACAAGGACCGTGGGAGTACTGCAATAATAGAGGGGTATAGGTCGTAAATGTGCGTCATCCCACCTATATCCACCCATCGTCTCTTCCCCACCCACACCCCTCCAACCTCAACATTCCTCTAGTTGCTTCACCGCCGGACCTCTCTTCCATATCGGAGCTCTTCCACTTTAGGCGCTCTTCACCGAAACTATTTCACCGACTCTCTCGCAGCACCGGATCTACTTCACCAATACCGTCGTCTATCCTACCAAGGCCACTTCACTGAATCATTCGTTGTTGACCCCGAAATGTCGAGGTGCCGCTCCTGCTGCCCACTTGCCCGTCCCACCCGTCCTCGCCGTGCAGCAGTAATTTCTCTTGCCCGTTTGCTATATTTTTGTTACTCGTAAGCTACAAAATCTTTAGGATGTTGCTCAATATCCTGGATGATATTGCCATTTTGTTTGCACCCTTCATATTGTGGGTCCTATCCACCTCATTAGCTTCTTGCTTTTATTCCCTTTCTTTATTCTCACGCTATCGATTTAATCCTCCAACACTAACTCATAGATTTTATTCTTTCCGAGCGCTCGCACGGGTCATGCAAACAGTTCATAGAGGATCCAACACTAATAATCAGACGCCTAGCAAGGCTAAATCGTGAGGTTTCCTTGTGTTACTTAGGCCAGTTTCTTGTCATGTTAATTAGTTGTCATTCTACCTAAGAACTTGCCATGCCATTTGCATTTATGTTCAATTGTGAATATATGTGCGAATGCTTAATTCGTAAAATTTCCATCTAGTTTGGATGATATATATGGTCATTTTTAATGCTATATGATGGTGTTTTCATCTGCTTTCATCCTTCCAAACCAGCTATCTAGTTTGAAACATACATCTGGTAATTTTTAATGCTATGTTTTGGTGTTTTCAAGAGTTTTCATCCTTCCAAACCAAACAACTTGGTTTCAAATGTCATGCAGATGAATGACAATGGAGTACAAGGACCAGAGTTCCAGCTGCTCTGCACAGATTCTTCTGGCAGATTGACCAGGAGTTGCACTCGCTCGATAAGGAGCTACTGTCAGCCTGAACGTGCTACTGTAAGTTCATACTTACTTTAAATGATCTCTACTTTATATAATACTATTTGTTTCCCTTGTTGTTTGTTTTAACCTGTTTCACCATATTTTAGCAGACTATAGTTAAAACCCAGCAGGAGTCCTTAGAAGGCAGGACTGAAAGTTGTGATCCCTCGTCCCATTCATACTTCCATTGCATTGTCGAAGAAAACAACTTACTTAATAGTCCACCTAGAACAACTCCTGCATGTGATAAATATGTACATGCTGTATTGTATGCAGAACGAAAGGGTGTAGTTGCTCTTAGATCTATAGCTGAAATGTTGAAGAAGAGGACAGATGATACATTGAAGCGAATCACCATGTACCGATCTCTTATTGATGGTACTGACATGTTGTAATCTGTTGGAATTACGATCTTGTTGTATAACTTGTTGTAAAAAACTTTTATTGTTGTGTAATAAGTAATTTTAATTTCTGTGTGTCTATTAATTGATGTCTTGATATTCACCTATTCTACGAAAAGTAGGCGCTAGCAAAAAAGTCCGAAACAGTAACAAGACTGAGTAGTAGCATGCTGAACATTGAAACAACATGCGCATGGACGGCCCAAAACGACCAGAATAGTAAAAGGCCAGAATAGTAAAAGGCCAGAACAGTAAAGACCAGAACAGTGAAAGACCAGAATAGTAAAAGGCCAGAATAATAAAAGGCCAGAACAGTAAAATGTCGTAGCAGCAAAAGGCTAGAATAGTAAAAGGCCAGAACCATAAAAGGCCAGAACAGTAAAAGGCTAGAATAGTGAAAAGGCCGGAACAGTGAAAGGTCGGAACCATAAAAGGTATCAATAGCAAAATGCCAGTATGGTGGCAGGCCAGTACAGTAATAGGCTAAACAGTGTCGGCCTGAACAGGAAAAATCCCAAACACTAAAGTGCCTAAACAGTAACGGGTGAAAATTCCTAAAAGTATGAAACAGTAACATGACTGAACAGTAAAAGGCTAAATTGGTAACAGGCCTAGACAGTGCAGGGCCGGATTTGTGCAGGCCTCAAGTGGCAGCACAGTGTTGGACCAACATGGGCCTTCTGTAGGCCAAAACAGAATCAGACCTGAAAGTTCGAAGGTCGCATCTCTTGGCCCATTTCAAACAATGCAGAACAAAACAGTAACGGGTCATCTTCTTGTTGGGCTCCCCTAATGGGTTGGCCCAGTTAGTATTAGCAGGCCTTGGCTGGGCCTGGCTTCTGCCATGGTTTCTATGACCGTTAACGACGGTAACCGACCGCTAATGGCGTCTGCCACGTGGCAGTTTGCATGACGCCAGTCGTCAGCATGGCTGGCAAACAGATCTACGACGGAACAACTTTTCGTGGCTGGAGGGTGAGATCCGCCACGGGAGAAAAAATAGTGGTTAATTCATTTGTGACGGGGCTTTTACCACGAAGGCCGTTTGTCGTGCAAGAATCTTTGGCCAAGAAAAACAGGCATTCAACCACGAAAATCATCCGTTGTAAAAGCCAACTTTTCTTGTAGTGTGTGTGTTCTTTTCATGAATCACATATGGATCCACCAGAGTCATTGCATGTGTGTTCTTATAACTAAACCAGCACTAGAGTCATTGCATGTGTGTTCTTTTCAAAAACCACATATGGATCCACTAGAGTCATTGCATATGTGTACTTTCATGAACCACATATGGATCCACCAATGTCATTGCATGTGTGTTCTTTTCATAAACCAGCACTAGAGTCATTGCATGTGTGTTCTTTTCATAAACCAGCACTAGAGTCATTGCATGTGTGTTCTTTCCACACACCACATATGGATCCACCAGAGTCATTGCATGTGTGTTCTTTTCATGGAACCACATATGGATCCACCAGAGTCATTGCATGTGTGTTCATTTCATGAAAAACACACATGGATCCACTAGTGTCAATGCATGTGTGTTCTTTTCACAAACCACAAATGGATCCACCAGAGTTATTGCATGTGTGTTCTTATCCCTAAACCAACACCAGAGTCATTGCATGTGTGTTCTTTTCGTGAACCACATATGGATTCACCAGAGTCACTGCATGTGTGTTCTATCCATGAACCACATATGGATCCACCAGAGTCATTTCATGTGTGTTCTTTTCCACAAACCACATGGATCCATCAATGTCATTGCACGTGTGTTCTTTTCACAAACCAACACCAGAGTCATTGCATGTGTGTTCTTATCACTAAAACAACACCAAAGTCATTGCATGTGTTTTCTTTTCCACAAACCACATATGGATCCACCAGAGTCACTGCATGTGTGTTCTCTTCATGAACCACATATGGATCCACCAGAGTCATTGCATGTGTGTTCTTTTCCATAGACCACATGGATCCACCAATGTCATTGCATGTGTGTTATTTTCACAAACTACATATGGATCCACCAGAGCCATTGCATGTGTGTTCTTTTCATGAAACCCATGGATCCCCCAATGTCATTGCATGTGTTTTAATTTCACAAACCACATATGGATCCACCAGAGTTACTGCATGTGTGTTCTTTTCATGAAACTAGCACTAGAGTCATTGCACGTGTGTTCATTTCACAAACCACATATGGATCCACCAGAGTCATTGCATGTGTTTTTTTCATGAAACTAGCACTAGAGTCATTGCATGTGTATTCACTTAGCAAACCACATATGGATCCACCAGAGTCATTGCATGTGTGTTCTTTTCACAAACGACATATGGATCCACCAGAGTCATCATTGCATGTATGTTCTTTTCATAAACCAGCACTAGAGTCGTTGCATGCGTGTTCTTTTCACAAACCACATATGGATACACTAGAGTCATTGCATGTGTGTTCTTTTCCACAAACCACATGGATCCACCAATGTCATTGTGTGTGTGTTCTTTTCATAAACAAGCACTAGAGTCATTGCATGTGTGTTCTATTCATGAACCAGATATGGATCCACCAGAGTCATTGCATGTGTGTTCATTTCATGAAAACACATGGATCCACTAGATTCATTGCATGTGTGTTCTTTTCACAAACTACAAATGGATCCACCAGAGTCATTGCATGTGTGTTCTTATCACTAAACCAACACTAGCGTCATTGCATATGTGTTCTTTTCACAAACCACATATGGATCCACAAGAGTCATTACATATGTGTTCTTTCATGAACCACATATGCATCCACTAGAGTCATTGCATGTGTTTTTTTTCAAAAACCAGCACTAGAGTCATTACATGTGTGTTCTTTTCCACAAACCACATGGATCCACCAGAGTCATTGCATGTGTGTTCTTTTCATGAAACCACATATGGATCCCCCAGAGTCATTGCATGTGTGTTCATTTCATGAAAAAGACACATGGATCCACTAGAGTCATTGCATGTGTGTTCTTTTCACAAACCACATATGGATCCACTAGAGTCTTTGCATGTGTGTTCTTATCACTAAACCAACACCAGAATCATTGCATGTGTGTTCTTTTGATGAACCACATATGGATCCACCAGAGTCACTACATGTGTGTTCTATTCACGAACCACATATGGATCGACCAAACTCATTTCATGTGTGTTATTTTCCACAAACCACATGGATCCACCAGAGTCATTGCATGTGTGTTCTTTTCACAAACCAACACCAGATTCATTGCATGTTTGTTCATTTCACAAACCACATGTGGATCCACCAGAGTCATTGCATGTGTGTTCTTTTCACAAACCACATATGGATCCACCAGATTCATTGCATGTATGTTCTTTTCATAAACCAGCAATAGAGTCATTACATGTGTGTTCTTTTCACAAACCACATATGGATCCACCAGAGTCATTGCATGTGTGTTCTTATCCCTCAACCAACACTAGAGTCATTGCATGTATGTTCTTTTCATGAAACCCATGGATCCACCAATGTCATTGCATGTGTGTTCATTTCACAAACCACATATGGATCCACCAGAGTCATTGCATGTATGTTCTTTTCATGAAACTAGCACTAGAGTCATTGCATGTGTGCTCATTTCACAACCCACATATGGATCCGCCAGAGTTATTGCATGTGTGTTCTTTTCATGAAACTAGCACTAGATTCTATGCATGTGTGTTCATTTCACAAACCACATATGGATCCACCAGAGTCATTGCATGCGTGTTCTTTTCATAAATCAGCACTAGAGTCATTGCATGTGTGTTCTTTTGACAAACCACATATGGATCCACAAGAGTCATTGCATGTGTGTTGTTTTCCACAAACTACATGGATCCACCAATGTCATTGCTTGTGTGTTCTTTTCATAAACCAACACTAGAGTCATTGCATGTGTGTTCTATTCATGAACAACATATGGATCCACCAGAGTCATTGCATGTGTGTTCTTTTCACAAACCACATATGGATCCACCAGATTCATTGCATGTATGTTCTTTTCATAAACCAACAATAGAGTCATTACATGTGTGTTCTTTTCACAAACCACATATGGATCCACCAGAGTGATTGCATGTGTGTTCTTTTCCACGAACCACATGGATCCACCAATGTCATTGCATGTGTGTTCATTTCATAAACCAGCACTAGATTCATTGCATGTGTGTTCTATTCATGAACCACATATGGATCCACAGGAGTCATTGCATGTGTGTTCATTTCAAGAAAAACACATGGATCCACTAGAGTCATTCCATGCGTGTTCTTTTCACAAACCACATATGGATCCACCAGAGTCATTGCATGTGTGTTCTTATCACTAAACCAACACCAGAGTCATTGTATGTGTGTTCTTTTCATGAAACCCATGGATCCACCAATGTCATTGCATGTGTGTTCATTTCACAAACCACATATGGATCCACCAGTGTCATTGCATGTGTGTTCTTTTCATGAAACTAGCACTAGAGTCATTGCATGTGTGTTCTTTTCACAAACCACATATGGATCCACCAGAGTCATTGCATGTGTGTTCTTTTCATGAAACTAGCACTAGATTCATTGCATGTGTGTTCATTTGACAAACCACATATGGATCCACCAGAGTCATTGCATGTGTGTTCTTTTCACAAATCACATATGGATCCACCAGAGTCATTGAATATGTGTTCTTATCCCTAAACCAACACCAGAGTCATTGCATGTATGTTCTTTTCATGAAACCCATGGATCCACCAATGTCATTGCATGTGTTTTCATTTCACAAACCACATATGGATCCACCAGAGTCATTGCGTGTGTGTTGTTTTCATGAAAATAGCACTAGAGTCATTGCCTGTGTGTTCATTTCACAAACCACATATGGATCCACTAGAGTCATTGCATGTGTGTTCTTTTCATGAAATTAGCACTAGATTCATTGCATGTGTGTTCAGTTCACAAACCACATATGGATCCACCAGAGTCATTGCATGTGTGTTCTTTTCATAAACCAGCACTTGATTCATTGCATGTGTGTTCTATTCATGAACCACATATGGATCCACAGGAGTCATTGCATGTGTGTTCATTTCAAGAAAAACACATGGATCCACTAGAGTCATTCCATGCGTGTTCTTTTCACAAACCACATATGGATCCACCAGAGTCATTGCATGTGTGTTCTTTTCATGAAACCCATGGATCCACCAATGTCATTGCATGTGTGTTCATTTCACAAACCACATATGGATCCACCAGTGTCATTGCATGTGTGTTCTTTTCATGAAACTAGCACTAGAGTCATTGCATGTGTGTTCTTTTCACAAACCACATATGGATCCACCAGAGTCATTGCATGTGTGTTCTTTTCATGAAACTAGCACTAGATTCATTGCATGTGTGTTCATTTCACAAACCACATATGGATCCACCAGAGTCATTGGATGTGTGTTCTTTTCACAAATCACATATGGATCCACCAGAGTCATTTAATATGTGTTCTTATCCCTAAACCAACACCAGAGTCATTGCATGTATGTTCTTTTCATGAAACCCATGGATCCACCAATGTAATTGCATGTGTGTTCATTTCACAAACCACATATGGATCCACCAGAGTCATTGCGTGTGTGTTCTTTTCATGAAACTAGCACTAGAGTCATTGCATGTGTGTTCATTTCACAAACCACATATGGATCCACTAGAGTCATTGCATGTGTGTTCTTTTCATGAAATTAGCACTAGATCCATTGCATGTGTGTTCATTTCACAAACCACATATGGATCCTCCAGAGTCATTGCATGTGTGTTCTTTTCACAAACCACATATGGATCCACCAGAGTCATTGCATGTGTGTTGTTTTCCACAAACTACATGGATACACCAATGTCATTGCATGTGTGTTCTTTTCATAAACCAGAAATAGAGTCATTGCATGTGTGTTCTATTCATGAACCACATATGGATCCACTAGAGTCATTGCATGTGTGTTCTTTTCACAAACCACATATGGATCCACCAGAGTCATTTCATGTGTGTTTTTATCACTAAACCAACACTAGAGTCATTGCATCTGTGTTCTTTTCATGAAACCCATGGATCCACAAATGTCATTGCATGTGTGTTCATTTCACAAACCACATATGGATCCACCAGTGTCATTGCATGTGTGTTCTTTTCACTAAACTAGCACTAGAGTCATTGCATGTGTGTTATTTGCATAAACCACATATGGATCCACCAGAGTCATTGCATGTGTGTTCTTATCACTAAACCAGCACTAGAGTCATTGCATGTGTGTTCTTTTCACAAACCACATATGGATCCACTAGAGTCATTTCATATGTGTTCTTTCATGAACCACATATGGATCCACTAGAGTCATTGCATGTGTGTTATTTTCATAAACCAGCACTAGAGTCATTGCATGTTTGTTCTTTTCCACAAACCACATGGATCCACCAGAGTCATTGCATGTGTGTTCTTTTCATGAAACTAGCACTAGAGTCATTTCATGTGTGTTCTTTTCACAAACCACATATGGATCCACTAGAGTCATTGCATGTGTGTTCTTTTCATGAAACTAGCACTAGATTCATTGCATGTGTGTTCATTTCACAAACCACATATGGATCCACCAGAGTCATTGCATGTGTGTTCTTTTCACAAATCACTTATGGATCTACCAGAGTCATTGAATATGTGTTCTTATCCCTAAACCAACACCAGAGTCATTGCATGTATGTTCTTTTCATGAAACCCATGGATCCACCAATGTCATTGCATGTGTGTTCATTTCACAAACCACATATGGATCCACCAGAGTCATTGCGTGTGTGTTTTTATCACTAAACCAACACCAGATTCATTGCATCTGTGTTCTTTTCATGAAACCCATGGATCCACAAATGCCATTGCATGTGTGTTCATTTCACAAACCACATATGGATCCACCAGTGTCATTGCATGTGTGTTCTTTTCATGAAACTAGCACTAGAGGCATTGCATGTGTGTTATTTTCACAAACCACATATGGATCCACCAGAGTCGTTCCATGTGTGTTCTTTTCATGAACCACATATGGATCCACCAGAGTCATTGCATGTGTGTTCTTATCACTAAACCAGCACTAGAGTCATTGCATGTGTGTTCTTTTTACAAACCACATATGGATCCACTAGAGTCATTGCATATGTGTTCTTTCATGAACCACATATGGATCCACTAGAGTCATTGCATGTGTGTTCTTTTCATAAACCAGCACTAGAGTCATTGCATGTGTGTTATTTTCCACAAACCACATGGATCCACCAGAGTCATTGCATGTTTGTTCTTTTCATGAAACTAGCACTAGATTCATTGCACGTGTGTTCATTTCACAAACCACATATGGATCCACAAGAGTCATTGCATGTGTGTTCTTTTCATGAAACTAGCACTAGATTCATTGCACGTGTGTTCATTTCACAAACCACATATGGATCCACAAGAGTCATTGCATGTGTGTTCTTTTCATGAAACTAGCACTAGATTCATTGCACGTGTGTTCATTTCACAAACCACATATGGATCCACTAGAGTCATTGCATGTGTGTTCTTTTCATGAAATTAGCACTAGATTCATTGCATGTGTGTTCAGTTCACAAACCACATATGGATCCACCAGAGTCATTGCATGTGTGTTCTTTTCATAAACCAGCACTAGAGTCATTGCATGTGTGTTCTTTTCACAAACCACATATGGATCCACAGGAGTCATTGCATGTGTGTTCATTTCAAGAAAAACACATGGATCCACTAGAGTCATTGCATATGTGTTCTTTTCATAAACTAGCAGTAGAGTCATTGCATGTGTGTTCTTTTCCACAAACCACATGGATCCAGCAGAGTAATTGCATGTGTGTTCTTTTCATGAAACACGCATGGATCCACTAGAGTCATTGCATGTGTGTTCTTTTCACAAACCACATATGGATCCACCAGAGTCATTTCATGTGTGTTTTTATCACTAAACCAACACCAGAGTCATTGCATCTGTGTTCTTTTCATGAAACCCATGGATCCACAAATGTCATTGCATGTGTGTTCATTTCACAAACCACATATGGATCCACCAGTGTCATTGCATGTGTGTTCTTTTCATGAAACTAGCACTAGAGTCATTGCATGTGTGTTATTTTCACAAACCACATATGGATCCACCAGAGTCATTCCATGTGTGTTCTTTTCATGAACCACATATGGATCCACCAGAGTCATTGCATGGGTGTTCTTATCACTAAACCAGCACTAGAGTCATTGCATGTGTGTTCTTTTCACAAACCACATATGGATCCACTAGAGTCATTGCATATGTGTTCTTTCATGAACCACATATGGATCCACTAGAGTCATTGCATGTGTGTTCTTTTCATAAACCAGCACTAGAATCATTGCATGTGTGTTCTTTTCCATAAACCACATGGATCCACCAGAGTTATTGCATGTGCGTTCTTTTCATGAAACCACATATGGATCCACCAGAGTCATTGCATGTGTATTCATTTCATGAAAAACACACATGGATCCACTAGAGTCATTGCATGTGTGTTATTTTCACAAACCACATATGGATCCACCAGAGTCATTGCATGTGTGTTCTTATCACTAAACCAACACCAGAGTCATTGCATGTGTGTTCTTTTCATGAACCACATATGGATCCACTAGAGTCACTGCATGTGTGTTCTATTCATGAACCACATATGGATCCACTAGAGTCATTTCATGTGTGTTGTTTTCCACAAACCACATGGATCCACTAATGTCACTGCACGTGTGTTCTTTTCATAGAGCAACACCAGAGTCATTGCATGTGTGTTCTTATCACTAAACCAACACCAGAGTCATTGCATGTGTGTTCTTTTCCACAAACCACATATGGATCCACCAGAGTCACTGCATGTGTGTTCTATTCATGAACCACATATGGATCCACCAGCATCATTGCATGTGTGTTCTTTTCCACAAACCACATGGATCCACCAATGTCATTGCATGCGTGTTCTTTTCACAAACCAACACCAGAGTCATTGCATGTGTGTTCTTATCACTAAACCAACACACCAGAGTAATTGAATGTGTGTTCTTTTCATGAACCACATATGGATCCACTAGAGTCACTGCATGTGTGTTCTATTCATGAACCACATATGGATACACCACAGTCATTGCATGTGTGTTCTTTTCACAAACCACATATGGATCCACTAGAGTCATTGCATGTGTGTCCTTTTCCACAAACCACATGGATCCACCAATGTCATTGCATGTGTGTTCTTTTCACAAACCACATATGGATCCACCAGAGTCATTGCATGTGTGTTATTTTCATGAAACCCATGGATCCACTAATGTCATTGCATGTGTGTTCATTTCACAAACCACATATGGATCCACTAGAGTCACTGCATGTGTGTTCTTTTTATGAAACTAGCACTAGAGTCATTGCATGTGTGTTCATTTCACAAACCACATATGGATCCACCAGAGTCATTGCACGTGTGTTATTTTCATGAAACTAGCACTAGAGTCATTGCATCTGTGTTCATTTCACAAACCACATATGGATCCACCAGAGTCATTGCATGTGTGTTCTTTTCACAAACCACATATGGATCCACCAGAGTCATTGCATGTATGTTGTTTTCATAAACCAGCACTATAGTCATTGCATGTGTGTTCTTTTCACAAACCACATATGGATCCACCAGAGTCATTGCATGTGTGTTCTTTTCCACAAACCACATGGATCCACCAATGTCATTGCATGTGTATTCTTTTCATAAACCAGCACTAGAGTCATTGCATGTGTGTTCTATTCATGAACCACATATGGATCCACCAGAGTCATTGAATGTGTGTTCATTTCATGAAAAATACATGGATCTACTAGAGTCATTGCATGTGTGTTCTTTTCACAAACCACATGTGGACCCACCAGAGTCATTTCATGTTTGTTCTTATCACTAAACCAAAACCAGAGTCATTGCATGTGTGTTCTTTTCATGAAACCCATGGATCCAACAATGTCATTGCATGTGTGTTCATTTCACAAACCACATATGGACCCATCAGAGTCATTGCACGTGTTTTCTTTTCATGAAACTAGCACTAGAGTTATTGCATGTGTGTTCATTTCACAAACCACCTATGGATCCAAAAGAGTCATTGCATGTGTGTTCTTTTCATGAAACTAGCACTAGAGTCATTGCATGTTGATGGCACAAAATATATCGAGCTCGTTGGGGAACCCCAAGAGGAAGGTATGATGAGCACAGTAGAAGGTTTTCCCTCAGTTATGAAACCAAGGTTATCGAACCAGTAGGAGCAAGGAAACACCTCCAAGGTGTTGTTTTCAACTTGGAATCCTACACAACACAGCCACATATCTTTGCCCCTAACTTAAGTGAGGTTGTCAATCTCACTGATTTTGCTGAAAACAAAGGATTAAACATATTGTGTGGAAGATAGTAATTGCTTGTAGAAAGTAAACAAAAAATAGTAAATAGATTGTAGATTGATGGTAAAAGAATGGACCGGGTTCCATAGTTCACTAGAGGTGATTGTCCTTAAGATAGATGACATGTTGGGTGAACAAATTACAGCGGGGTAATTGACAGACACCGAGAATGCATACATGCATATACTAATCATCTTGACTCCTACGAGATTTGATTAGGCATTACAACATTATACATAGACCGTAATCCAACTACATCTATGACTATTAATCCACCTTCAGGTTATCATCCGACCCCCCTCCAGTATTAAGTTGCAAGCAACAGATAATTGCATTAAGCAAAGTGTGTTAAGTAAACAAAAGGATTGTTCTATGAACAAAGGATTGCTGTTTTCTCCCTAGTAGCAACAACACATCTAGTACCTTAGAGATTTCTGTCACTTCCCTAGATTCCTAGAGCCATGAACCCACTATCGAGCATAAATACTCCCTCTTGGAGTTGCTAGCATCTACTTGGCCAAGATAGCTACTAACAATGGAAAGCATGCAAGATCACAAATAACATAGACATGATATAATCAATAATCAATCTGAAATAGCATCTCAATATCCATCGGATCCCCACAAACACAACATGTAAGATTACAAATAGATGATCTTGATCATGAACGGAGCTCACAAGATGTAACATGGTAGCACAAAGGAGGAGAACCAACCATCTAGCTACTACATGGACCCGTAGTCCAAGGATGAACTACTCACACATCACACCGGAGGAAGTCATGGTGATGAAGAAGGCCTCCAGGGTGATCTCTCCCCTCCAGCAGGGTGCTGGAAAGAGCTTCAGATCCCTCCCGATCTAGGGATGGAGATGGCAGCAGCTACAAACTCTTTCATGGAATTTTGATCGGGTGACTATGGTTTTCGTCCCTGGAGGCTTTTATAGGCGGAAGGGCAAGGTTGGTGGAGTACCAGGGGGTCCACACCAAGTGGCGGCGCGCCACCCTAGGGTGTGGTCGCCCTAGTGCCCCTCTTCGTCTCCCATCCGGGCCTCGTATTGCTTCGGGTAAAATATTGACTTTGGCTTTTGTCCGGTCCAATTCCGAGAATGTTTCCTTACTAGCTTTTTTGAAACCAAAAACAGCAGAAAACAGGCAACTGGCACTGTGGCATCTTGTTAATAGGTTAGTTCCAGAAAATGTGTAAAAATACTCCAAAGTGTGGACAAAACATAAGAAAGTAGATATAAAATAAGCATGGAACATCAAAAATTATAGATACGTTTACAACATATCAACATCCCCAAGCTTAACTCCTGCTTGTCCTCGAGTAGGTAAGTGATAAAAAAGAATAATTTTTGAGGTGACATGCACCATCATAATCTTGATCAAGGTATTTGTAAAACATTGAGAGCTGGGATCATAGTACTTTAACATAGCATGAAAGATATAATTCTACCAATAAGACATAGCAACTATGTTATACCATAAAAAGGTACAAACAAAAGATTCATGAATAACAATGCTTTGAAAGACGTTTGTTTGTTTCACATATAGAAAACATAATGAGAATGGTATTCAGCTTGTCCCTCATAGTGTAGCAAAACATAAATGCATAGGACACCTTCAAAGTTCATAAGGGTGACTAGATACAAATAGTTCAAGAACAAGCAATATCAAAGTTATGAATCAATCAACAAGTTTTGGGACAATGCACATTAAACTAAGAATGTCCACTATGCTCTCTCAATAGGTGCATAAAGATAGAAGATGGAGACTTAATATAAAAGTAAAAGAAAGGCCCTTCATAGAAGGAAGCAGAGATTCAAGTCTCATGAAGAGCTTCCAAAAATTATGGTACTTATTAGCTTTCAGCTCTCATTTCCCCTATCATTAGCATCTTTAGGTGATTAAGGTTAAAGTGAACAAATATGAGGATATGCTTGACAAGTTATAAGATGAAAATCTCATGCCCCTTACTTACGAGTACCGTTCCTCATGCTACTCAAGTTTAGGCACAGGTAAGTTCTTGTCATTGTAAGTACATGTGTATCGTAGAGAACCGCCAACGGGGTACCCCTTGCCCGATGATACGGAAGATTCCCCATATCAAAATGACAAGGCAAGTAGACAATGAGCATCTCAGCAGTCCTTTTATTTCCTATTTGCATAGGCACCTCTTTTTTTTCTCTTTTTTTCTTTCCTTTTTTTCTTTCCTATTTGCATAGTTTTTTTATAGAGGATGCTTCATAGAAATCTCACTATGGTTACGCTGCAGGTTTCCACCATGATTAGGTATGGCTTAGACCGGCCGCCCAGGAATTTTTCTAACACATATACGAACTCCATGAGCCTTACAAGCTCCCCTTTCATTTCACACCGCCGGGATCCATAAGCAAAAGAACATGATATCAACTAAATAAAGTACAATGTTGAAAGCGTTCCCCATGATAACATGGTTCTGCTAATTCACAACTTACAAAACGCAAGCATATACGCAACATAGATGGGCACAATGGTTCAAGTTTATTAAGTGCAAGAAAAGTAAAGTGTGCCATCAAGTTCGTTAGAGCTTTAATCACTAATTTTCACATAACAAGTTTAATTCAGAAGGTAGATAAAACATGAATATACTTGGAATAGCAAATGCTAATAGGTAGGTATGGTGGACTCCTTGGAATAACTTGGTTTTATTTGGATTTGGATGCATGAGTGGAACTCATACTTGGTATGGAGGCTAGCAAAAGACTGGGAGCGACCAACTAAGAGAGCAATAATGGCCATAATCATGCAAAGCGACAAAACATTATTAATTAAAGCATAAAGTGATATTACAAGTCAAAAACTAAATGATCATAGAGGCTATGGCGACTTGGTATAGTCTTAACATGGTGTGAGCATGCACCAAGTCAACCCAAATAAAGCATCAAAGGAAGAATACCACAATATTATGCTTTTATATGCTAAAACAATGCATGATCCTTTCAAGGCACATTAAGCAATCTCAATTGTTTGTAACAAGTCATGCTACAGCAATAATCACTAAGCATAGAGTCAAAACAATATCAAGCATGACATGACAAAGCCTAGGCCACAGTCAAAAACAAGCTCGTTTTATACCACTTATAAGCATGAACTTTCCTACTCTTTTCCAATCCAAATCAACCTATTTGAAACTATGTATGAATGCACGGGTTCAACCAACTTTATTTAAGCAAACTAAGAAAACGAAAACTAAGAACAAAAACAAAGTCGCTCCAAGAACAACACAATTGTGCATGAAACAATAAAAATGAAGTGTTTGGAAGAAACCTGAAATTTTTATTGATGAAGAAGGGGATGCCTTGGGCATCCCCAAGCTTTGATGCTTGTACTTCTTGAATATTTCTTGGGGTGACACGGGTGGCATCACCAAGCTTGAGCTTTTTTCCATACTTCATCTTATCACATTGTTCTTCCCTACACTTTAAAATTTCCTTCATACAAAACTTCACACAATCTTCATTAGCAACATTAGTGTACTCAAAATAATAAGTCTTTAGGTTCAGTTTCAACATAAGTAAAACTTCCATTAAAACACAAGCTACTGTAGCAAATTCTTTTAAAAGTTCAAATGATCAAAGAGAACTCAAAGAGAAAGAGATTAAGAGGCAAATGCAAATGATGGCAGAAATCTATCAAAACAGACCAGCAGGTAAAAACCGATTTTTTCGAAGACCTTCTGTTGCTCAAATCGAAAAGTGTTAAACTAAAGAGGTTTTATAACAACCTGGGGCAGAAGCACAAAACATTACAGCTCAATCCGACATATAGAGATTTTTCACGAATTTTTACCGCGAAGCACAAAAATCCGTTTTGGGACAGCAACTTTCCCAAGCATTATTTCTCTCTTATTAGAGGTTATTCTTGGCACAAAAACCACACAAAAAGGATAAGGAGAGGTTATTACAGAGGAAATAACTTCCAAGACTCAACAAAAGAAAAACTTACTGAATAAAAATTTGGGTTATCTCACAATAAGTGCTTTTCTTTAACGCCTTTGAGCTAGGCATAAGAATTTCGATGATGCTCACATAAGAAATATGAACTGAAGTAAAAGAGAGCATGAAGAAGCAAATTCAAAACACATTTAAGTCTAACCCGCTTCCTATGCATAGGAATCTTATACGAAATAAATTCACAAAGAACAAAGTGACATGCATAGGAAGATAAAACGAGAGTAACTTCAAAACTTTTAGCAAATAGAGAGGTGTTTCAGTACCATGAAAACTTTTACAACCATATTTTCCTCTCTCATAATAATTTTCAGTAGCCTCATGAATAAACTCAACAATATAACTATCACATAAAGCATGATTTTCATGATCTACAAACACATAATTTTTATCAAGCTCAAAAATAGTGGGATTAAAACCTTCAGACCTACTTTTAACAATTTTATAACAAGATGACTGATCAATCTCATTTTCAATAGTAGTACAATTAATATTATCAACCAATATAGGACCATCATATAGAGCTTTATTATAAATTTTTTCAAAAGAAACCATAGGAACATAACATTCATCCTCGTTTGGTAAGCATGGAGGACAATCAAATAATGTAATGGGTAAAGAGTTACTCTCATTAGAAGGTAGGAATGGGTAGATCCATTCTTACTCTTCTTGATCATCACTCTCCTCTTCTTTTTCATCCAATGAGCTTCTAGTTTCAGCAATTTATTCTTCCATAGGCTCATGTAAGGCATTAGTCTCTTCTGTTGGTGGAGAGCATCTATTAAGATATTCAAAAATATATCCATTATCTACCTTGTAATTATCAAAGAAAAATTTAAGTATATCATAAACCTCATATTTATAAGGTGCATCATCAGTATTTTCAAGCAAATAAGCAAGTTCGAATGCACCCTTCCAAGCAATAAATTCTTCAATTTGTTCCACATCATAAAAGTCATAATTTCCCTTAACATAAGAAGATATGGTAACATCATCATTATACTCACATTGAAAAGGGAGGTGTTTATACCTCCTACAGCAACAAGATTTATCAAAGCAATAAGTAACATTATAAGTAGAGCAAATGTTTCTAGCAATGGTACACAATTTATCAATTTGTTCCCATAAGAGTTTCCCTTTTTGTGACAAGCGGTGTTCCTCATAATATTTTTGTTGTTCCATGAAACCATCTTGCCAATAAGATCTAGTTTCAAAGAAACCCACCATTGATAGAAATCATGATAAATCAAGAAAATAACAGATCAACAGAAATAACAACTATAGTAGGAACTAAATTTTTTTGTTTTTTTGATAGAAAAAAAAAGCAAACAAAGCAAAAATAAACTAAGCAAAACAAAAAAAAACAAAGTAAAGAGATTGGTTATGAGGGACTCCCCTTGTGAAGATGTCCTTGACTCCCCAGCAATGGCGTTAGAAAAAGTGCTTGATGGCTCAAAATATATCGAGCTCGTTGGGGAACCCCAAGAGGAAGGTATGATGAGCACAGTAGCAAGTTCTCCCTCAGTTATGAAACCAAGGTTATCGAACCAGTAGGAGCAAGGAAACACCTCCAAGGTGTTGTTTCCAACTTGGAATCCTGCACAACACAACCACAGAACTTTGCCCCCAACTTACAGTGAGGTTGTCAATATCACCGGTTTTGCTGAAAACAAAGGATTAAATGTATTGTGTGGAAGATAGTAATTACTTGCAGAAAGTCAATAGAAAATAGTAAATAGATTGTAGATTGATGGTAAAAGAATGGCCCGGGGTCCATAGTTCACTAGAGGTGATTCTCCTTAAGATAGATGACATGTTGGGTGAACAAATTACAACGGGGCAATTGATAAACACCGAGAAAGCATACATGCATATACTAATCATCTTGACTCCTACGAGATTTGATTGAGTATTACAACATTATACATAGATCGTAATCCAACTGCATGTATGACTAATAATCCACCTTCAAGTTATCATCCAACACCCCTCTAGTATTAAGTTGCAAGCAACAGATAATTGCATTAAGAAAAAGTGTGTAAAGTAAACAATATGATTGTTCTATGAACAAAGGATTGTTGTTTTCTCCCTAGTAGCAACGGCACATCTAGTACCTTAGAGATTTCTATCACTTCCCCAGATTCCTAGAGGCATGAACCCACTATCGAGCATAAATACTCCCACTTGGAGTTGCTATCATCTACTTGGCAAAGATAGCTACTAACAACGGAAAGCATGCAAGATCACAAATAACATAGACATGATAGAATCAATAATCAATCTGAAATAGCATCTCAATATCCATCGGATCCCCGCAAACACAACATGTAAGATTACAAATAGATGATCTTAATAATGAATGGAGCTCACAAGATCTAAACATGGTAGCACAAAGGAGGAGAACCAACCATCTAGCTACTACATGGAACCGTAGTCCAGGGATGAACTACTCACGCATCACACCGGAGGCAGTCATGGTGATGAAGAAGGCCTCCAGGGTGATCTCTCCCCTTCAGCAGGGTGCCGCGAAGAGCTTTATATCCCTCCTAATCTACGGATGGAGATGGCGGCGGCTACAGACTCTTTCGTGGAATTTTGATCGGGTGCCTAGGGTTTTCATCCTAGGAGGCTTTTATAGGCAGAAGGGCAATGTCGGTGGAGTACCAGGGGCCCACACTAGGTGACGACGCGCCTAGGGCTGGTCGCACCACCCTAGGGTGTGGCCGCGCTGGTGCCCCTCGTCGGCTCCCCTCCGGACTCCGTATTGCTTCGGGTAAAATATTGACTTTGGATTTTGTCCGGTCCAATTCCGAGAATATTTCCTTACTAGATTTTCTGAAACCAAATACAACAGAAAATAGGCAACTGGCACTATGGCATCTTGTTAATAGGTTAGTTCTAGAAAATGTGTAAAAATACTCCAAAGTGTGGACAAAACATAAGAAAGTAGATACAAAACAAGCATGTTACATAAAAAATTATAGATACGTTTCTAATGTATCACATGTGTGTTCATTTCACAAACCACATATGGATCCACCAGAGTCATTGCATGTGTGTTCTTTTCACAAAGCACGTATGGATCCACCAGAGTCATTGCATGTGTCTTCTTTTCACAAACCACATACGGATCCTCCAGAGTCATTGCATGTGTGTTCTTATCACTAAACCAACACCAGGGTCATTGCATGTGTGTTCTTTTCATGAAACCCATGGATCCACAAATGACATTGCATGTGTGTTCATTTCACAAACCACATATGGATGCACCAGAGTCATTGCATGTGTGTTCTTTTCATGAAACTAGCACTAGAGTCATTGCATGTGTTTTCTTTTCACAAACCACATATGGATCCACCAGAGTCATTGCATGTGTGTTCTTTTCATGAACCACATATGGATCCACTAGAGTCATTGCATATGTGTTCTTATCCACAAACCACATGGATCCACCAATGTCATTGCATGTGTGCTCGTTTCACAAACCACATATGGATCCACCAGAGTCATTGCATGTGTGTTCATTTCACAAACCACATATGGATCCACCAGAATCACTGCATGTGTGTTCTATTCATGAACCACATATGGATCCACCAGCATCATTGCATGTGTGTTCTATTCCACAAACCACATGGATCCACCAATGTCATTGCATGTGTGTTCTTTTCACAAACCAACACTAGAGTCATTGCATGTGTGTTCTTATCACTAAACCAACACCAGAGTCATTGCATGTGTGTTCTTTTCAAGAACCACATATGGATCCATCAGAGTCACTGCATGTTTGTTCTATTCATGAACCACAAATGGATCCACTAGAGTCACTGCATGTGTGTTCTTTTCACAAACCACATATGGATCCAGTAGAGTCATTGCATGTGTGTTCTTTTCCATAAACCACATGGATCCACCAATGTCATTGCATGTGTGTTCATTTCACAAACCACATATGGATCCACCAGAGTCATTGCATGTGTGTTCTTTTCATGAAACCCATGGATCCACCAATGTCATTGCATGTGTGTTCATTTCACAAACCACATATGGATCCACTAGAGTCACTGCATATGTGTTCTTTTCATGAAACTAGCACTAGAGTCATTGCATGTCTGTTCATTTCACAAACCACATATGGATCCACCAGAGTCATTGCACGTGTGTTCTTTTCATGAAACTAGCACTAGAGTCATTTCATGTGTGTTCATTTCACAAACCACATATGGATCCACCAGAGTCATTAAATGTGTGTTGTTTTCACAAACCACATATGGATCCACCAGAGTCATTGGATGTATGTTCTTTTCATAAACCAGCACTAGAGTCATTGCATGTGTGTTATTTTCACAAACCACATATGGATCCACCAGAGTCATTGCATGTGTGTTCTTTTCCACAAACCACATGGATCCACCAATGACATTGCATGTGTATTCTTTTCATAAACCAGCAGTAGAGTCATTGCATGTGTGTTCTATTCATGAACCACATATGGATCCACTAGTCATTGCATGTGTGTTCATTTCATGAAAAACACATGGATCCACTAGATTCATTGCATGTGTGTTCTTTTCACAAACCACATATGGATCGACTAGAGTCATTGCATGTGTGTTCTTATCACTAAACCAACACTAGAGTCATAGCATGTGTGTTCTTTTCATGAAACCCATGGATCCACCAATGGCATTGCATGTTTGTTCATTTCACAAAATGTATATGGATCCACCAGAGTCATTGCATGTGTGGTCTTTTCATGAAACTAGCACTAGAGTCATTTCATGTGTGTTCATTTTGCAAACCACATATGGATCCACCAGAGTCATTGCATGTGTGTTCATTTCACAAACCACATATGGATCCACCAGAGTCATCGCATGTGTTTTTTTTCACAAACCACATATGTATCCACCAGAGTCATTGCATGTGTGTTCTTTTCACAAACCACATATGGATCCACCAGAGTCATTGCATGTGTGTTCTTTTCACAAACCACATATGGATCCACCAGAGTCATTGCATGTGTGTTCTTTTCACAAACCACATATGGATCCACCAGAGTCATTGCATGTGTGTTCTTTTCATGAAACTAGCACTAGAGTCATTTCATGTGTGTTCTTTTCACAAACCACATATGGATCCACCAGAGTCAGTGCATGTGTGTTCTTTTCATGAACCACATATGGATCCACTAGAGTCATTGCATGTGTGTTCTTATCAATAAACCAGCACCAGAGTCATTGCATGTGTGTTCTTTTCACAAATCACATATGGATCCACTAGAGTCATTGCATATGTGTTCTTTCATGAACCACATATGGATCCACTAGAGTCATTGCATGTGTGTTCTTTTCATAAACTAGCACTAGAGTCATTGCATGTGTGTTCTTTTCATGAAACCACATATGGATCCACCAGAGTCATTGCATGTGTGTTCATTTCATAAACCAACACTAGAGTCATTGCGTGTGTGTTCTTTTCATAAACCACATATGGAACCACCAGAGTCATTGCATGTGTGTTCTTTTCACAAACCATATATGGATCCACCAGAGTCATTGCATGTGTTTTCTTTTCCACAAACCACATGGATCCTCCAATGTCATTGCATGTGTGTTCTTTTCACAAACCACATATGGATCCACCAGAGTCATTGCATGTGTGTTCTTTTCATAAAACACATGGATCCACCAATGTCTTTGCATGCATATGGATCCACCAGAGTCACTGCATGTGTGTTCTTTTCATGAACCATATAAGATCGCGTCTTCTAGAAGACCCTCATGAACCACATAAGGTCGGGGATGTTGTCGAGCATCCGGTAGACCCTCTTGATTTTAGCGACCAGGGGTTCGTATCGGACGCGTTCTTGAAGCAATGTATCGCCGTGTCTGGGTGGATGCCAGAGGCATTGATCCATAGTTCTTGCCATCTTTGGATCCAACGGTGAGTCGACTCGCGTTGTCCCTGGATGCATCGCTCCAGGTCCTCTATGGTGGTGGCGCAGGTGTAGGAGCCCTCGAAGTGCCTGACGAAGGCGTCCCGCATTTCTTCCCAGGAATCGATGCTGTCGGCGGGGAGCGTGTTGATCCATTGTCGGGTCGCACCCTCCATCATCAGGGGGAGGTAGCGAGCGGCGAGCAGGTCGGTGTGGCCTGCGATTCCCATTGCCATGAGGTATGTGTCTAGCCAGACAGCGGTATCGTACGTCGGGTCGTACTTCTCGATCTCCTTGGGGGCCTTGAAGTTGGCGGGGTATTTTTCCCCGCGAATCATGGGCCCGAAACATTGCGGCCTGACTCGACTGAGCGAGCCTCTTGGTTCCGGGTCACCGTGGTTGGTGAGGGTGTGTCTCAGGTCGTTGGGCTGGCACGACTGCCACGCCTGGTTGTTGATGATGTTTGTTCAGGCGTCAAGGGGCTGCCCGTTGGCGGCGACCGTGTTATTTGCCGGTCGCGGCTCGTTGGTTGACAGCGCGGGATTGGCGGCCCATGGTTGGTTCGCCAGGGGCTGGGGTGGTGGGCAAATTAATGCGTTGGCCACAGTGGGGTGGCCGCTTGATGCTGCCCTGCTTGCTGATGAGCGGGAGTACATCTGCCCCCACGGGTCGACTCCCGCGGCTTGTTGCTTGACGGCCCTGACGAGTAGGGCCTTGGCGTACTGGATCTGTAGCGCGCCGTCGCCATGGACGTCGAGGTTGGTGATCGCGGCGTCGGTCGTGACGATGTTGTCCATCGGGGTGGAGTATAGTGGTAGCCCGTTGGCGTCGCGGGCTTGAGGCGAGATGATGATCCGCGGTTGGTCCGGCGGGGGCGCGCGGCCCATGGGTGGTGGAGGGCTCGGTTGCGGTGCACCGTGGTGGTCTCGCTGAGGTTGCTTCCACTGGCGCGCGTTCTCACGAGATTCGCGGCCGGGCGCTATGGGTCGCTTTCGTCGTTGAACTTCAGGACGCGGCCCTGGACGTTGGAGTTCAGGCGGGTCCTGATGCGGTGCTGGTGATAGAGCGACAGCTCCCGCGCCGTCTCTGGTTCGAGGCGGTATTTCTCGCGCTCGGCGAGTTCATTGCGTTGCGCCTCCGCGAGCCACATGCGGGCTTGCTCCACCTCCATGGCCGTCGCAGTCGGCGGGATCGGCGTGGCGAACGGATCTGGCGGGGCGGCCGTGCTGCCCGCCATGTAGATCATGTTGAAGCTTTTGGATCTGGCGCGAAAATCCTCGGGGGACTCCGAGCCCGAATCGGAGTCGAAGATCCCCAGGATGGAGGAGTCTTCGAAGTCCTCGGGGTTGGAGATTCGTGTGATGGAGTCCTCCCGTGCTATGGCGGTGATGGATCCGTCGACCGAGGCAGGGGTTTGGAGTCGGCATCGTCGTTCAGGGCGTCATCGTTGGTGGCGGCGTTAGTCTCTACCGCGTCGCTGGCGGCCGAGTCGTACTCGGTGACGAGGCTCCTGATGGAGCGGACCTGCTCTTCTGAAAGCAGATCGCGGCGTGGCGGCGATCCGCCGACGATCACCGTTGCAGCTGGGTCGACCGCGCCGTGAAGCCGACGAAGAGGTTGATGGAGCCGACCGGCATCACCGCACCGTGAGTGAGCAGGCGTGATGCCGGGATGTAGCTGCTGGGTAGGATCTGTAAGATCCCGCCGATGGCGATCATGCGACCGGTGGCGGGCGGCCGATCGATCGGCGAGTAGGGTCTCGCCGCAGAACTCAGGACAGTCCCGCTATGCCCCACGATGGGCGCCACTGTCCTGGAAATTGCCACGGCAGTCGCTGCCACTGGTAGCGATTGAGTGTTTCGTGAGGAAGAGTTGGCGGCCATCTGCGGTGCGAAATGGGGGCGGATGCACATGGGTTTGCCCAGGTTCGCCCCCCAGAGGGTAAAGACCTACTCCTGCTAGATTAGGTTATTGGAGAGCGAGTTACAGGGGTGGCGAGCTCGGCGGCTATGCAGCGATTCGCTTGAGGGGGTGTATGATGGAACGTGTCTCTCTAGGATACCCTAGGGAGGTTTATATATGAAGCACCTCGCTAGGGTTTACAAGCTACCACCGAACAAGATAAGGATTCGAAGGTTTTGACCTAATCCGACCGGGCTTCTGTTATACTCCTGGGCCTCCAGTCGCCAGTCATCGGGCCTCTCCAGTCGTTGTAGTCCAGTCGCCATCCTCCAGGTGCACTCACAGGCCCTTTGGCCCAATCGGAACGTCCTGCTGGGCATACCCCCTTTGGCATATCCCTATCAGCACCAGAATCTTGTCCAGCATCATCACTCCACTCGTTTTGTTTCTCTTCCCGCAGCAAAATCACTGAGTCAGCTGTCTGGTTTCTTACCTTGCACTTCCTGTAAAAAAATAGTACATGGATTACTACGTTATATCTACAGACTATAAACATTTTTTTGTGAATGTACCATCTCATACCTAGGTTTGGGAGCATTAAGGGGACAGCCCGCTACTCTATGGCCTATAAGATGGCAGGTCTTGCATCTGTTTTTGCACTTCTTGGTAGCACGGAAAGCTAAACCCTTCTTCTCGAGAAAATTCTTAAACCTATTCACCCGAGGTCTTCCTCTGCCCCTTTTTGTAACTATTTGGCAAAGCTCAAAAGTCAGCTGAACTTGAGGCCACTGGAATGGGTCTCTACATGGCTCGACGGATCCAACGTACGCAGCTCTGAACTTTTCCATAGAGTAGTAGTCTGACAAATAATGATCCAAATGTGGTAGAGTTCTTTTATTCACCAAGAAGGCCAAGGCGTGGTCGCAAGGTTTCCCGGTATGCTACCACTCTAAGTAGGTGCATTCTCGCAGCTGGATGTTCACAACATCCCTTTTGCCACTCTTGGACATATTGACCACCTCACAGCTGCTGCTGGTCGACGTGAGAACCTTAAGATGAGCAAGTCCTTGGCTTCTCTTGTGCAGTTATTGTACAACTGGCGGTAGCATATGTCCTCTAAGTCTCTTACCGATCTCTCTCCTTATATTTAACAGCTTCATGATCATACCACGTATGTTGTCCATCAAGATATGAACAGGATGCACTTTTATGTCCTTCACTCAGTTATTCAGGCATTCTGCAAGGTTGTTGTTTATGTAATCAACTTTGATGTCAGGGTTGAATTGATCCTCTTCCATAGCTGCGAATGATGGATGGCTAAGTACTCTAGAAGTTTAGGGGCTTCTGCAAAAATCTGGCTCATGAAATATTTGCTGCTACTAGGTTTGTAAGCTCTAGCAGCAGGAAACATGTAACGAAATACACTGCCTGCATAGTGTGAGTACAAGTTGAGCATCATATGGGCATGGCATTCTCTACCTTCAGCTTGCAGGAACAACTCCTTCACTGCATTCGCCAGCCCTTTGCATGCATATGTGGATATAGCCAATGGATCCATGTGGCCTATTGATCTCCCGAGCTACCTCATAAACTAGACCCAGTTTTCCTCCATTTCTGTTTCAAACAGCCCGAATGCCACTGGGAAAATCCAGTTGTGACCATCAAGTGCTGTGGAAGATGGCAGGCAGCCTTTCCATTTGCCAGTTAGGACAGTGCTGTCTACACTCAGATATGGCCTACAATCGTCCTTGAATCCCTGGATGCAAGGTTTAAGCGCCATGAAAAATCTTTTGAAATATATTTTACCACGTACTGATTCGGTGTCAATCTCCACAACACTCCCAGGACACCTAGCTTGTACCTCCGCCTTGAAGTTGTACAACATCCTGAAGCTATTAGTCCAATCCCCATGCAAGACCCCCAGAGCTTTCTCTTTACCTTTCCAAACCGCGTAATACGGTAGGACAATGTTGTATTTAGAACCGAGGCTAGTCTGAATATTCTTCGCGATCTCCTTAGGGTTATCCTTTAGTATGGACATAGCTTTATAGCCACCCACTCCGTATCAGCCATTGAGGATTTCAGTTTGCTGCCTGTCGGACACATGTGTGGAGGGCCCATTTTGTTCACCTGCAACACATATTCATTTAAAAGATAAGCAGAGTCGAGTAGTTGCTAGAAAGATATCGCACAACAATTGTAGTTATAGAGTGAAAAGAGAGAAAGTTCTAATGGTTTGCTGCATTCATTGCCCCAGTACCCTAATTGTCTTCGAGGCAGGTAAGGCTCTTGCTGTGATCCTCCATGGACAATGTAACTCGACCTGTCCATTCATCCACGTTAACTTGCAAATGGCCTCATACCTCTGGCAGTGTTGTTCAGACGATAAACGTCGAACTCCCGCTTGATACAAAAATGCCGGAATGACATCCTGAACTCATGCATGCTCCTGAACTCGGTGCCGACCGGAATTATAGGATACTCGTGGTCATGTTTCATTTCTTCTACTTCAACACCCAAATCATCGACTGGAATACCAGCCTCATTGTTAAGTTCCTCGTCTATTTCATCATCACCAGATTCTTGATCCTCTACAGTGCCTTCTTCATCTGATTCAGAATCTTGGCCATCGTCTCTAATGCCTAGTACTGCACACATCATATTGACTCCCATGGGTGGGGCTGCACCATCATCTCCACCCGGATGGACCAGAACATTGCCCCAATCTACCTCACCGGCAACTCTGTTTCTCCAAGACACTCGGTTGGTTCTGCTGCAACCACATGGGGTGGTCTTATGTTTCCACCCATCCCTGGTACTTCAGTAGACAAACAACAGTCAGAATCAATTTCATCTTGACTGTACAAAACCCTCTTGCTCTTCTTGTGTACATCCTCCTTCCTGATGTAATCTTTCCTGATGGTATTAGTAGAGCTTGACATCTGCGTTCCGTTCCCCATCGAACTAGGATTTTTGCTGCCGCTCTTGCGTGTGATCTCCTTCCTGCTTCCCCTCACGGGTGTTGGCTCCAGCGTGCTGGCATTATTGCCTGGCCTCTGCGACGTGTTCTTCGAATTAGCCCTTTTGCTGCTACTATTGGGCGTGTTCTCCTTCGTGCTAGCATTATTTCCTGACCTCAGCAACGTGTTCCGCTCCAAATTAGCCCTTTTGCTGCTACTATTGGGAGTGTTCTCCTTCGTGCTGGCATTATTGCCTGACCTCAACGGCGTGTTCCGCTCCAAATTAGCATTTTTTCTACTCCCACTGGGTGTGGTAGCCTTCGTGCTGGCCATCTTCGCCTTTTTGCTACCACTCATGGGAGTGTTCACCGTGCTAGCCCTCTTAGCATTTTTGCTTCTACCATTCGGTGTGGCATTTTGACTGGATCTCAGGGGTGTACTCTGTGGTGTGGTGCCTTTTTTCGTGCGAATCTTGGGCGTCCTCTTCTCTGGCGTGGTCTCCTTGGTGATGTTCTTCCTCGGGGTGCCCTTTCTGGGGATGCTCTTTCTGCTCCTCTTTATGACGCTCCTCTGTAAGACTCTCCTCTGTTCGAAGCTACCCTCAGTCGCACCAGCCCCAGTGATGCCATGGATCAGGTCACGCATGCCTTCTACAAGTCCATCATCTCTATTGTCGAAATCCAATTCCTCTCCAACCATTTGCACTATCAAGTGGAAGTACACTTCACCTCTATAATGTTTCCTTGTAAACGATACGACTAAATCCCTGGTATCTTTCACTTCTATAGCTGTTTTGCTCCTGTTACCAAAATATAACAAACGTGCTACCTAGGAGGACCCCCATAGCACCTTCACATGTAATGATGCCATCATGTCAGATAACTCTACCACTTCAGTATCGTATCTGCCAAGGATTACATCAAACTCCTCATAGAATTTTTCTGTGCCATCATCTAATTTTGCAGTATACTCCTCGACACCGATATGAACGATTACTTTGCCATCATCAGGTTCTACATGATAGAAACCTCCGAGAGGTTCGAGAGGTGGAGCGGCATCATCAGACCCAACCACAATGCCACTGTCGCCATCACCAGCGTCATCGTTAGCTGGAGCAACATCGGTGGAAGTACAAGGACTAGGAGCAAGGTGAGGGCCCTTAGCAGCAGGAGCAACAATACCTGGTGGACAGGCAGGGCCACGGCTAGCGGCAGCCACAATAGGAGCAGCTGCTACCATGCCACATCGACGATCAGAAGTAGATCCCACAACAACAGTGTTTCGAGTGCTAGCAGAGCCCAGACCATGAGCTAGCTCTAGACCAGCAGCTTGTTGCACCTGAGCACGGGTTTGAGGACGACACAAGGCAGCAGTCTTGGCAACAACAGCGGGCAGCCTCCAGAAGTCTTAGTTTGCTCAACAGCGGCATGGATTGGGTCAGCAACAGCCGGATCAGCAACACCACGGGGACGACCAGTACCAGCAGATTCTAGAGCAGAGTTTTGCACAACTTTAGCACGGTTTGGAGGAGGAGGAGTAGACAAGGCAGCGGTCTTGGCAACAACAGCGGGGCAGCCTCTAGAAGCCTTAGTTTGCTCAACAATGACATGGATTGGGTCAGCAATAGCCAGAGCAACAACACCACCTAGACGACCAGTACCAGTAGATTCTAGAGGAGAGTTTCGCACAACTTGAGAACGGTTTCAAGGAGGAGCAGCAGACAAGGCGGTGATCTTAGCAACAACAACGACGCAGCCTCTAGAAGCCTTAGTTTGCCCAACAGCGGCATAGATTGGGTCAGTAGCAGCCGGAGTAGCAACACCATGGGACGACCAATACCAGCAGCTTCTAGAACAGAGTTTGGCACAACTTGAGCTTGGTTACGAGGAGGAGCAACAGACAAGGCAGCGGTCTTGGCAACAACAGTGGGGCAGCCTCCGGAAGCCTTAGTTTGCCCAACAACAGCATGGATTGGGTCAGTAGTAGCCAGAGCAGCAACACCACAGGGACGACCAGTACCAGCAGATTCCAGAGCAGAGTTTTGCACAACGGCAATACGGGGACTCCTTCAAGAATGTTGCCTGATAGAAGCATGGCACGGACGAGGAACCACAATTTTCTCAACAGTAGTAGGGGTTCAAGTTAGACCACCATGTCTAATAATAGCTGGGCGACTCCTAGTAGCAGGAGCTTCCACATCCAGTATTTTACAAATCAGCACAACCACGTGAAGCCCAACAGACTATTTCATCAACCCAATTAGCTGACTATCACATGCTATAGGAACCGTGGAGCCTCGTTCATCCATGAAGCTAAAACGTGTAGTCTGCTCCGGCCCCATTTCAGCATGTTCACGCACAGCAGCAACCATACAGGGATAGTGCATAACTGCACATGCGCTACTTCAATCTTCAGACTGCGAGTTTGATTCCACATGCTCTTCCCATCTGCTAATTTAGTGTGGTAGCCGTAGAGAGTGAGCACAACCGTGTATTTGGGTTCAGCAGAGATCCTACTAGACAGAAAATTGGGGACAGAAGATAAGAATTGTTTGTCAGCATTGTGCTAGCAAACAATTCTAGGTTCGATCTATCTCTGTAATGCCAATAGCCAGCTAGCGGTTATAGATAGTGCGAATAGTAAAGAGAAGAGTAGCTCACCCGCAATTAGCCAGAAGTACTTCTTCCTCGACAATAGGATTTGCCATCCTTCATGCTGCTCAGCTCGTCGGTGGTAGAGGCGGGCTAGAGCGTCGCAATGGCTGGCACGACATTTGCCATTGGAGATCGGGATCAGCAAGTAGGCTCCACAACCCGGCGCCGGAAGTCAAATGCTCAAAGGGATCATTCTGGTTGGAGGGGGTTTCGACGCTGCCGGTGCTAGGTTTCATCCGAAAGGAGGGAGTGGATTTGTGAATTTGGTCAACGCGCCAAGACCCTTTAGTCCCTCGTTTTGCCTACGTGGTTGCCGCGTTGGCGCTCGCGTCACGGACATATTACTGACATGAGGGTCCCGGCCGTCTACTTCACGGGGCAGTTTCACGAATGTTTGGATTTGGTAGGGGTGAGATGAGTTTGCCTCGAAATGGCCTCTCTTGGTACTTGGTGGCCCAACTTTTCGAAACGCGGCAATTTCAGGGAAGTTAGGTACCGCGATGCGCTCGCCCAGGAACTTTGGTACCGCAAACGAACAAGCCCCCTGGTGGGCGCGGAAATCACGGCACACCCACTTGGTGGGTAGAACCTTGCGTTTGCTCACCCTCTTATAGTCCTTGTCCAGTGCTACCTTCAAGGAGTCCCCCTTCATACGTCTCTTCTTTACTCCTAGCGGCTTGGCGATGCCCGAGGTCCCTGACATTCCCGAGGCCTTGCCAATGTGGAAAATCTTCCTAATATTCATTGTACTAAAAAATTTCAAAGGAAAACTATGGTCATCCAATTTCTATCATACAAACAAACAATTAAAGGTAGTAATTACAAATCCTAAGGTGATGAATCAAAAATAATCTCAAATTATGATGAAGTCATCTAGATAGCCAGTGTGAGGAATTCAACCATGGATTTCAAAAAATAAAGCGTGGATGTGAAGATTCCCCCACTCAAACAAAAGAAATCGGTGAAGAATCAAGAATTCTAGGGGATTAGGATTTGAGTTTGAGAGAGAAAGAGAGATAAAAATGAGAGAGGAATAAGAAGGAGGCTAGCTGGAAGCCAGCCGCCATCATCTTTACTAGGCGACGTAGTCAGTATGGGCACACGGTGAGGGCGCGTCCTGCCTGTACTGATGGTTGTGGTCGTTGGATCAACTTCTAGGGTTTCAAGATCAAACTTGGTGATTCAATATGGGTGGACCCAGCCGTACCAGTGGTCGTTAACTCGTCAGTACCTTTGGAGCAAACCTGGCCATTTTCTTCGATGTTCGGTACGGGCGGCGATATGGGGACCTGCGGTCATACCGATGTTCGTTATGGGCGCTGCCTCTAAG
Source organism: Avena insularis (assembly GCA_023614405.1). Classification (NCBI taxonomy): domain Eukaryota; kingdom Viridiplantae; phylum Streptophyta; class Magnoliopsida; order Poales; family Poaceae; genus Avena; species Avena insularis. The sequence goes on along the minus strand of CM042686.1, from coordinate 425,859,212 downwards.
AGAAAATTTCTTGTTTCTTTGCTCCATCGATACGGGCGGATGGTATGTGGACCTCCGGTCGTATCGGTGCTCGTTATGAGCCATGTGCCCCTTTTTCTTCTTTAATTCTCAAAACTTTCTTCCCAACTCAACCCTTAACTTCACGATAGCTTATTTCCTCTACATTTTTATGACTATAAGATATTTACTAGAACTAATAAGAAAAAATGTTGAACTATATTATTAAAAATGGGTTGACTCCCATTAAGCATTTTATTCAGGAGGGTTAGTCTTAGCTAACCAGCTTCCGAGTTTTTAGCACATACCTCAGGCTGCCTTCGTTGGGGGTACTTGCCACTTGAACACGCTTCGGCAGTGGTATATATTTCCCACATTTCTCTTGTTTCTTAGGAAAACAATGAACAATTTGATCATCACAAATATTGAAAACAATTTCCCCGCTAGAGTAGTCCACGTTAGCTCCTGCAGTGCAAAGAAAAGGTCTTCCAGGGATGATTGAAAGTTTGTCATCTTTAGGTACATCAAGTAAAATAAAATTAGTGGGTATAACATGTTGATCAATTCTAAGTAAAACATTTTCGATCATACCGACATGTTGTTTAGTGGTCTTATCAGCCATTTGCAAGGTGATTGAAGTAGGAGAGTAATCTCCTAGGTTTAATTTTTTAAATAATGAATAAGGCATGACACTAACACCTACACCTAAATCACAAAGAGCATTGAGGATATTAGTTTTTCCAATTGCGCAAGAGATAGTTGGTATACCTGGGTCCCCAAGCCTAGCAGGCAGCTTGTCATTACTGACACAGTCTTAGTTACCTTTTGAAGGGGTTCGCACATGAAAACAATAATTTTTCCTACGCTAAGAACCCTAATGCCAGGACCTATCTATTAGTAATGAAGTAATGGGAGGGGCTTTTTGCAAACTTACCCTTGAAGACCAAAAAGTGTTGTCACTGCTCGGGAGAGCATGGTTGATGTAGACAAACTGAAGTCGACCTCGAGGTCGTGTTGAAATCCCGGCAGCTCCTACGACTCCAACGACTTCTAGTGCCCCAAGTGTTGCACCTCGCATGGAGCTACACACGTCCGGTGACTAACGATGACTACCTCTCCTCCGATCCAGCAGCATTTGTGGAAGTAGAGCTTCTGGATCCGAATCACACGATGCGACGGTGCTCCGTGGTGAAGAAGACTCCTTCTCTCGCGATCCGGACTTGGCACTCCGGTCACATGAGAGAGAGAGAATCAACTAGAGGTCTCCCCAAAATAGAGGGAACCTTTTATTGATTATTGTGTATTTAATTTGTCAAAATACCTCTCTTTATATAGGGGAAAACCCCCACATAGGAAATTGCCTTAGCCATGTGGGACTAAACAAAGGAGAGGGGGAGGGGGAGGCCTGGCCGTCACCGACAAGTGGGCCCCACGTGGGTGCCTTGGCCCAGCCAACCACCCCTCCTCCTTCCTCCCTTTGGTCTTTCCCTCATGGGCCCTTTTCCCTCCGGATTTTGGCCCAATTAGGTATTTGACCTTTTTAATTCCTTTTTCTTTTATTAAATAAATATAAATGAATGATTAAATCAATATTCAACATTCACTTACATATTATTGAATCCCTGTTGATGTGGAACTCCTTCCATCTCATTCCGAACATCCTCTGGACTTATCGAAACCCTTTCGGTTTTCTCTCTCTTTTCTTCGGTGATTCTGCCGATACCAAAACACTCTCTGAGCATCATCAAGCCCTTAAGCATGATACCCCATGGTTCGGGAACACTCTAGACATGGTCGGGACCCTCCCATACCAATGATCATCAGAGGGACCTAGATGGTCATGTTGATCCCTGTGCATTCCATGAAATCTTTCGTTGCTGAACCATGAATGTCGTGTCATATTCGTTTTGTCTCTCGATACTTACATTGTCCGAGATCTGATTAATAACATCACTATGTCATGTTCAATATCGTTATTAACAAATGCTACTTGACTTGTTCCGACAAGTGGTATCCCTGTGATATAATCACACGTTGCTCAGCTATTGGATACAACTTCTCCGAGTGGTTCCTCGAGTATCTTTTCCATCATACGAATGGACAAATACTGCTCTTGATGCATATTGCCTCAACTGTTCCTCTGAATACCTGAACACACCTTTGTGATCACCGAGTAACCATATGACATTTCATGCTATCTAAGTATCCTCGGGTAACAGTGATTCATATGGTCTCACGGTCTAAGAGATAGGACACTAGGTCTTTCCTAACCATCATAACTTGAACTTCGTGACATGATCGGGTCACGATTCTTAGGTTGGGTATATCTCATCATCTCATTCTCGCAATGAGGTGACTCCATTGTCAACTGGCATAAATGCCACATGATCATGAAACCTTGATCATCTGTTGACCAATGAACCAGTGACTAGAGCTTCACCGAGAACTCCTGGTTGTTTATATATCACACGTGTATTGACGTTTCATTTCAATACAGTTATAGCATGATCTAAAACTTAATCATAAACATTATGAAATATGATAATAATCCATATTATTATTTGTCTTTAGGACATATTTCCAACAGTCTCCCACTTGCACTAGAGTACGAATAAACTAGCTGCATTTGTTCCTAATCATCGATACCATATATCCCAGCACCTTTGATCATGCTTGCTCATGAAAGAGGTTGAGTCTTGGGTATGGAATTTTACAACCCCAAATCTTTTGCAACTTACTAATGTCACCTTGATTTACATTTATACTTTATCATCTCATGATAACATCTTTGTGTATGCATCATAGTTATGGCAACAGAATGAGGTCAGTTTCCAGGAGCCGATAGTGACGTTAGATCAGCCACAACGAGCTTTCTCATGGGCACTGTGCCCTGGGACAAACCTTCTGCCTAAAGACGAACTAGTCCTGCAATAAGAATATACATTACATTGGATGGTTCCCTTATCTTTTATTATAAATGTAATCATCGAAACACTAGTGCACCCCGTGCAACTTTCGATGTTTTATCACCTCGCTTCCTACTTGACTTCAGTCAATATTATCAATGCAGGAATTTTCAATCTTCCAAGGTTAACACATTCCCTTATAACATAATCCTTTATATTTTAAGATGTGTCATCCTTCATAGATTTGAAAACACGTCTACAGTTCTCATTAATACACTATGGACAAACTTAGCTCAATGTTCTATGGTTCATACTTAATCACTTTTCAAACGTTCCTTCACGGATTATATATCATGTTATGTTGTCATTATGGTTTTTCAAGATAGAACCTATGTCTCAACATAGTGGATGACGACCATCCTTTTCTTTCTTTCAACCATTGATGTTTAACTTAATGCTATTCCTAATTCGAGTGACTAAGGACCAGTCCTTAATCAATTCCTATTCCGAAACTATTTTTCAGAATCTCTTTTAGGAATACTCCCTCCGTACCAAAATATGAGGCGCCTAAGGATTAGTCAAACGTCAAATCTTATTAACATTGACCTAATATTTAGAAAAATATATCTACATCTACAATATTAAATGGACAGATTAACAAAATATACTGCATGGTGAATCTATTAATACTAATCTAGTATTGTAAATATTCATATTTATGTGTATAATCTTGGTCAAACTTAGAAAACGTTGACTTTTTACTAATCCTTAGGCGCTTTATATTTTGGGACAGAGGGAGTACAACATAATATCGTAATATATTTACTATCATCTTCTAATCTGTTGGGGGGATACCCCCGGGTAGGGTCACTCCGGGGTATAATGGCCGAGTTAGCTGAGGTTCGGCAAGGTCAAAGCGGATGCTGGCCGGGTCACCTCAAGGCAGGCCAGATCACGGAGTAACCCGGACCAGGGGGGTCGCCTAACATTGTCTCATCCGACTTAAGGAGTAAGTCGGAAGTGCTTATCTAACTTATATGCAGGAACAGGTGTGGCCGGATCTACTATGATCCGGGTCCTCGCTTAGCTTCTGGGAGAAGGAAGGAATCTCTCTGGTCAAAAAGAAGGTCTGGTACGCACTGCATGAGCGGAGAAAGCAAGGGCAGGACCACCGGGTCATGGCCGACAAGGGTGACGACGCCCATGTCGGCTGACGCGGGCGCCGCAGAGGCTTACGTCGCTAAAGCATGTGTGACGCGGGGGAAAAGCACCCCAGTCGGGTTACCACTTTGGGAGGGGGCATATTCTTAAGAATATGCCTCCACGTATGCCCTAGGCAGGGACCGAACTTCCTCTATATAAGAGGGGCTAGGTTTCTGGTAGAGGAGGTTGGTTGAGCTCGAGTTGGTTTGGTGATTCCATAGTCACTGGTTGAGTTCTTTGAGGCCATAGTGCTAGTTGATCTAGGGTTCTAGGGAAAAATAGTAGGCAAGAGTAAGAGAGCTCCTTCTTCCTCCTCTCGCCAATACAGCTCAAGGAGCACTTGTAATCTTGGAGATACAGCAATACAAACTTCTGTGTGGAGAATCACTCCACTATCCCTCCCTGGATTCCCCTAGCGTGTATTAGTCCCCACCTTTAGCCTATCCATGGCATCTGCCGTGACACCACCACGACAGTTGGCGCCCACCGTGGGGCTAGCAGCGCTAGCAGGGGTGAAGATCCGGACGGGAAACCTCATCGGCACCGGCGAACGCATCGTCTCCGGGCTCGTTCAGCGCTTTGGAGCGCTGGATTTCGTCAGCGACAATGCTGGCTGCTTCGGCACGTGCCCACTTCCGTGCAACGGCCTCTTCGTCAAGCTCGGTGCGCACAAGGTCTACATTGCGGTGGACGTATCAGGCGTTCATCCGCGCCGCGTCATCGACGCGGGGGAATCACCCCTCACTGTGGCTCACAGGGCGCGTATCGCTCGCTCCCCGGACCATGCGGAGGTGATGATGATTGCGCCGAATGCGGTAGCAAGCAAGATCCGCACGGACCCGGAGGAAACACCTAAGGCACCGAGGAAAGGTAGAGGACCTCTACTAGAGAGGCCTGAGAACGTACTGAGAGAAGCTATGGATAGCTTGGCTAACCCGATAGCAGTAGTGGTAGATCCGGCTGAGGCATAGGCCGAGCTAGAGGAAACTAGGCAAAAGATACTAGAGAGCGCAAAGAAAATAGCCGCGGCTCAGCAGTCGCTGAACATGACGCTGCGTGAGTATGCAAAGGCAAACAAAGTTGATACGGTAAAAGTAAAAGGGAGAAATCTCATAAGTGAGATGAACAGAGAAGGTGATGATGGAGCAGAAGGGTCGGAAAACTATCAGTCTGTGGGGTTGCCAAAGTATAGTACCCCGGCGAAGAACCTCAGAGCAGCAGATGCAGCTGCGTCCGAGTTAGAGGGTCTGACGGGTGAGGCCCGACAGAGACAGCAAGATAGGGTTAACGAGCTGGTTCGGATCGCGAACAGACAGAATGAAGAGCTACTGAGGGCTAACCCGAAGAGAGCTGGAGCTTCCAAAATCGTCCATTCGGTGATGGGTAACCCGGAGAAATCTGCTGGAGCTGCATCATCGCCTCATGGTGGTCCAAGGAGAGAAGAGGTAGTAACCTCGGCCAAACGAAACAAACAGATCGTCCCGTACGACCCGACGCGTGCGGGAAAAGAAAAAGAAATGCGGAAAATGATGATCGACGGAGTGTGAGCCGAGGTGAAGCTGGCCGAGGTAATCACGACCAAGGCAATGCCGGTCAAGGGAACGCTGCCAACGGCAATGCCGGACAGCAAAACTCCGCAGGAGCAGGACAACCGCAGCAGCGGAATATACCAAGGCAAGAGCAAAGCGCCGTCCGAGGTATGCAACAGAAAGGTGCGCAACGAGAGCAAAACCGATACAATGACGGTGACTCGGAAATGGTGAACACGGGTTACCCTAGACCAGACTATCATGTGATAGGGTCAAGATTGGGAAGCAGGGATTTAATGTCGGATGACGCCAGGTTAAAACTAGATCGCCTGTATAGGTCGGAACAGATCGAATGTCAAGGTCCCACGGGTCCAGCGTGCTTTGGACCCCGGATCATGAAGGAGCCGCCGATACCCAACTTCCAGTTGCCCAGAGGCACGAAGACGTATGACGGCAGTACCAAGCCGGAGGATTGGCTGATAAACTATGCTACAGCTGTGAAAATTGCCACTGGCAACTTGAGATGGGCTGTACGTTACGTACCCCAGATGTTGGAAGGCCCGGCTAGAGTATGGCTGAATAATTTACCACCCGGAAGCATCAACTGCTGGATAGATTTTGAAGAAATGTTTATCAGCAACTTCTCAAGTACATATCAGAGGCCGAATAGACCGCAGACCCTAGCAATGTGCAAGAAAAGACCTAACGAGACGGATCATGAATTCTTGACCCGGTGGTGTACCGTGAGAAACTCGTGTGAGGGTGTCATAGAGTCACAGGCCATAGCGTGGTTTGCGCAAGGCTGCAGATATGGCAGCGAGATGTGGATGAAGTTGCAAAGGAAAATGCCAATTACGCTGGCAGAGATGATCTGGATTGCTGATTCGTATGCTTTGGGCGATCCGACTCAACCTAGGCTCGCGTCAAATGAGTCAAACGAGGAATACTATCAGAGGGATGGAGCTGGGTCATCATGGAGGAACGATTACAGAGGAAAAAGGAGAGATGATAGACCGGATCATCGCTACGGTTCGCAACAAGTTGCAGCTATGAATCAAGATCAATCCAAAGCAGGGAGCAACCAACGCCAGAGAACGGGAGGGCAATGGACTCCAAGAAATGATGGCAAGAAAACATGGACTCCAGAGCAAAAGAAAGCGATTGGCGGAAAAGAAAGACCGTCGAGGTATACCTATGAGTCGATGTTGGACCAGCCGTGTAAGTTTCACCGCCAAATCCGAATAGCCCGCGGGTCACAACGAGGCAATGTGAGTGGATGCGTAAGATAGAACAAGGTGGTTCGGGGAATGCTCAGGCACTCCGGAATGATCAACCTCGGCAGGAGTTACCTCGGCAGCAATTGCTCTCCGGGCAACACGCGACTAATGTTGCCTCCCCTCCGAGGTATGACAACAATGAGAGAAGGGATGCAAAGGCATCGTGGAAAATCAGCAACAACCGGATCAGAGGTACCCCGGAAACGAGGGAAGGAATGAGTACAGGGAACATCACCAGAGTTATTGTGTGTTCACGACTGAGGAAACAGATAGAAAGAGCTTGCAGCACCGACATATGGAGGTCAATGCGGTCATGCCAGCAGTGACGAGGTACATGCCTTGGTCGGATCAGGAAATCACCTAGAACATCAAAGATCATCCTAAACTTATGCCGAGTCCAGGTTCATATGCGCTAGTGCTAGATCTGACATTCATTGGACCGAACATCAATGTGAGGTTCTCCAAGGTACTAATTGATAATGGCAGTAGCATTAACATAATGTATGCGGATACGATGCGCAAGTTGGGCATCTCGGAGAACATGCTCCAGGCTACGAGAACAACTTTCCATGGCATTGTACCAGGCATTTCTTATGATACCATAGGCAAAGTCCGGGTCGACGTGCTATTCGGCACAAGGGATAACTGCCGAACTGAAAATCTGGAGTTTGAGGTGGTGAACTTGGAAAGTGCATATCACGCGTTGCTCGGAAGACCAGCATTGAACAAGTTCATGGCAAGCTGCCACATCAGTTATCTGAAGATGAAGTTGCCCAGGCCAAATGGAGTGATTACCATTGCTGGAGATTTCCGGCATTTCATTGAGTGTGCTTCAGCCGGGTCTAACCTAGCCGAGTCACTCGTGATTGCGCAAGAGAAAAGAAAAATCCAAGAGGTGGCGGCATTAGCTCAGTCCGCGCAGCAATATATGCCGGCGTTAAGTAACCCGCATGGCAGCGTTTCATTTCAAGCCGCAAAGGACACCAAGAAGGTTCCAGTTGATAACATGTTCCCGGAGCGCACCGTAACAATTGGTGTCGGGTTAACAGACAAATAGGAAAGCGAGCTCGTCAACTTCCTCCGTGAGAATCGGGATATTTTTGCTTGGTCTACACAGGACTTGCAAGGTGTTCCGAGGGAGTTGGCCGAGAACTCTTTGAACGTAAGACCCGGAGCAAGGCCGGTGAAGCAACCTCTCCGCCGTTTCGCCGAGGATAGGAGAAAAGTCATTGGAGACGAGATAGCTCGATTGCTAGCAGCAGGATTTATCATGGAGGTACTATATCCGGATTGGCTCTCTAATCCGGTGCTGGTAGAAAAGAAGAAGGACGATCCGAACGTGGCAGTGGTTTGGCGTATGTGTATCGATTACACGAACCTGAACAAGGCGTGTCCAAAAGATCCATTTCCACTGCCGAGGATAGATCAGGTCATAGACTCGACAGCGGGATGTGAACTGTTGTCATTCATTGATGCATATTCTAGCTTCCACCAGATACCTCTGAACCCGGATGATCAAATAAAGACTACGTTTATTACCCCGTACGGGGCTTACTGCTATCGCACTATGCCGTTCGGTTTACGTAATGCAGGTGCAACGTACCAAAGATGTATGCAAAAATGTTTGCACGACCAAATAGGTCAAAACGTACAAGTATACGTGGATGATGTGGTTATCAAGACCAAGGAAAGCATAACGCTCCTTGACGACATAAGGCAAACATTCGCGAACTTGAGAAGGTTCCGGATGAAGCTTAACCCGGAAAAATGTACCTTCGGTGTCCCGGCTAGAAAATTACTCGGATTTCTCGTCTCTAGCCGAGGTATCGAAGTTAATCCAACTAAGATCCGAGCCATCGAACGAATGGAGCTGCCGAAGTGTCTTAACGACGTCCAGAAGTTCACTGGATGCCTGGCATCGTTGAGTCGGTTTGTGTGTCGATTGGGAGAAAAGGCACTGCCTCTCTACCAACTCATGAAAAAGTCGGATAAATTCTTTTGGATGCCGCAAGCCGATGAAGCCTTTGCTCACTTAAAAAGGATGTTGGCCACGGCACCAGTGTTAGCCTCTCCACTATCAAAGGAGCCAATGTTGCTCTACATAGCCGCAACCAACCGAGTTGTAAGTGTAGTGATTGTTGTGGAGCGCGATGAAGAGGGTAAGTCGGTGCAGAGGCCAGTATATTACTTGAGAGAGGTATTGTCTGCCTCAGAACAGAACTACCCGCACTTTCAAAAGGTGGCGTATGGTGTCTATATGGCGGCGAAGAAGTTAAAGCATTACTTTGAGGAGCACCCCATCAAAGTAATATGTGAAGCTCCCATATCCGAGATAATGGGTAACAAGGATGCGAGTGGTAGAATTGCAAAATGGGCAATTGAGCTAGCCCCTTATGCGCCCCAATATGACAAAAGAGAAGCGATCAAGTCTTAGGCTATGGCGGACTTTTTTGTAGATTGGGCCGAGGTACAATACGAACCACCGCCACCAGATCCGAACTACTGGAGGATGCACTTCGACGGGTCAAAAACCAAAACCGGATTAGGCGCCGGGGTTGTGCTTACCTCGCAAAAGAAGGACCAGCTAAAGTACGTATTGCAGATCCATTTCGCAGCATCGAACAATGTCGCTGAATATGAGGCTCTTGTGCATGGGCTCAAAGTGGCAAAGGAGATTGGCATACGTCGGATAATATGCTTTGGCGACTCGGATTTGGTGGTGCAGCAAGTGTCCGGAGTGTGGGACGCCCTGGATCCAAACATGGCACTATACAAATTTCACGTGCAGAAAATATCTGGTTACTTCGAGGGGTGTGAATTTCACCATGTACCCCGAGTGGAAAACGAGGCTGCCGACATGTTGTCGAAGCTCGGATCGACCAGACAGGCAATTCCACCGGGTGTAGCATTGGAACACCTCAGAAAACCATCTATCAGGATGTCCCTAGGAACCGACTCGATCTATGTCCCGGAAAATACGGAATCCGGAGCTGAGCCCATGGACATTGACACGGGAGGTAGTACGCGAGACCCGGGGACTGCATCAGCAAACCCGGGGACTGCCTCGGCAAACCCGGGGACTACCTCGCTAGACCCGGGGACTGCTCAGCGTGATCCGGCTGAAGTTATGCCGGTGGATCAGATGGAAATTGATGAGGAGATGTTCCCTCCACGAGCGATACCAGCTTGGGCACTGCCTATATTCCAATTCCTGAAAGACGGAACGTTACCCGCTGAGGAGGTGTTAGCCAGGCAAACTCAGAGGAGAGCAAAAGCATACACAATCATCAATTCCGAGTTGTACAAACGGAGTGTAACCAATGTCCTCCAACGATGCGTTGACCCGGAAGAAGGGCTTGACATCCTCCGAGATATACACCAAGGAGAATGCGGGCATCATGCCTCATCCCGAGCCTTGGTGGCAAAGGCATTCCGGCATGGATTCTACTGGCCAAGTGCCTTAGGACAAGCAGAAGATCTGGTGAGAAAATGCAATGGTTGTCAAAGGTACGCCACCAAGACACATATGCCTATGTCGGAACTCAAGACCATACCAATTATGTGGCCATTTGCTGTATGGTGCTTGGATATGGTTGGCCCGTTCAAACCAGCAAGAGGAAACATGACACACATTTTGGTCATGGTGGACAAGTTTACAAAATGGATTGAAGTGAAACCTATAAGAAAATGTGATGGAGCTACAGCCGTGACATTTCTCAAAGACATCATCTTGAGATACGGTTATCCACACAGTATTATAACTGATAATGGAACAAATTTTGCGGAAGGAGCATTTGCGCGCTTCTGCCGAGATAAAAAGATCCGGCTGGACGTAGCCTCGGTAGCCCACCCCGCATCGAACGGGCAAGTGGAAAGATCCAACGAATTAGTATTATCCAGGATAAAACCCCGGCTCATTGAGCCGCTGCAAAGATCAGCGGGGTGCTGGATAGAAGAACTACCAGTGGTACTGTGGAGTTTAAGAATAACTCCGAATCGATCAACAGGCTATATGCCATTTTTTCTGGTATATGGGGCAGAAGCTGTATTACCAGCCGACACAGAGCATGATTCGCCTAGGGTCACCCAATACACAGAAGTCGAAGTGCAAGAAGCCCGGCAAAATGATGTTGATCTGCTAGAAGAAGCGAGAGAACTGGCACTGTCCAGATTCGCCATATATCAGCAAAATCTCTGATGCTATCATAGCCGGAAAGTGTGCCCCCGAGTCTTTCGGGAAGGCGATCTGGTGCTCCGGTTGGTATAACGTACTACTGGCATGCATAAATTATCCCTCCCATGGGAAGGGCCATTCATTGTGAGCAAAGAATTGCACAATGATTCTTACTAGCTAATAGATGCAAAGCCACAGCAAAAGAACAAGGTGGACAGGTCCGGAGAGGAATCTAAGCGACCGTGGAATGTAGCACTACTTCGTCCCTTCTACACTTAGCTAAGAAGTGTATGTATCCGAGTCGTCTCATATGTCAGTATGTATGTCGGCAATGAGCTTATCATTGAAATAGCGGCGCCTCGAGCAGTAACTCGTGGACTGCCTTAATAACGTTTGTTGTTACTTCTTATGTGGTAGCTGGAATAAGTTGTTCTACTTAACCCGGATTAGTAATGTGTGAGCACCAAAAACCCAACTCTTCGACTTGCTGTTGTCCAACAAGAATTGGCTTCATGGCAAGCAAGAGAACAAGTTTGGAATTGCGTAGCACATGAAAAACGACTAAGGAAACGAGTTTATTCGAGCTAACGTTTATTTTTCGGACTAACCCTGTATTAATTTTCAAGTTATTATGCTGAATTATTTTGAGCTAAGCCTAAAAGTTTCTAAGTATTGTTAAAACAATTTTTGAAGCTCGGGTTCGTAAGTCGTAAAACCGAATCAAGGTAGACACGGACCGAGCCAGAGAATTGGACGAACAAGAAAATGAAACTCGGGGACTGCGCCCAAGTTAATTCGACATAGAAATGTAGTAGCAAAATATCACATATCCAGCATACAATTGCACCCGGCATACCGGGGATCTGATAAATTTTCAAGTTTTTTGGAACTAAGGAGCAGCAGGAGGAGGAAGTTCGGTGTCGTCGTCGCTGTCTTCAATATCTAAAGCATCATCTTCTCCGCCCTCATCCGACCCATCTTCAACGTTCTCATTGTGCTCGTCCCCAGCGGATTCCAGGAAGCTCGGTCCTTCAAACCAGTCATGAATAGGAGAATATTCGACGAGGCTGTAGGCGCAAGCCTGGCGCCGAGCTACCCACTCCGGATCATCGGTCCATCTGGATCCGGTGCACCGGCGTGTACGGAGGCTGAGGTCGATTTTCTCGTACCATGTGAGAATATGGTGAAGGATGGTATCGGCTGCGGCACGCCCAGCGGACTCTGTCCAGAGGTCAAGCTGGGTCTCAATCTCCATTAACTTCTCGACGAGAATCGCGATGGTCTCTGGGCTACTCTCTCCGGGCTAGAACGTTTGAAAATGCAAACTGCAACGTCGAGGATATCCTTGCCATAATTCTTGATGGTTTCCACGTGAGCTGACAAGCTGACCAATAGGTCCTCCATGTCTAAGGGAATGATCTCACCGTCAGGAACGACGGGAGTACCCCTCTCTTGGCGAAATTTGGCAACAACAACGCTTGCAATAGAAGTACCCTCTGGAAAGTGGTCTGGAAACAAGGCAAAGGAAGAAGGGAAAGAAAAGACATATGAGGTAACCCGGAGAATTATGTCGGATAAGGGAAAGGAACTTACGAGAAATATGGCTATGGATCCGGGTTAACTCCTTGATGCAGTCATCGCGTCTTTTGTAAAGTTGCTCAAGCTCAGCGTTTGCTGACCCAAGCTGGAGGTCGGATTCTCTGAGTAGGTCCTAGTCCTTGGAGATCTGGAGAGTAAGGCGCTCATGCTCTTCTATGAAGTTCTGGCCAACCTTTTGGAGCTCGGTTTGGTGCTGGGCCTTCATCTTCTCCATCTCCGCCTTGAGCTTGGCAATCTCGTCATCCTTAGTCCAGAGGAGAGCGAGCTCATCATCCTTTTTCTTCAGCTCGGCTTGATGCTGCCCTGCTTGTTCGAGAAAATGCAGCATCATATCAGGCACGAGCACACTATCCTCAAGCGATGCTGAAATAGTATGTTGACCTGGCAGAGCCGAGGAGTGAATGTTTGCCGAGCCAAGGAGAAGAAGAAATGGAAAACACTACGAGGTCGAACAAAAGAGGACATACCCCGGATTTCCTCCAAGTTCTTCTGCATGATCTTGTTCTCAGCCTCCACCCTAGCTGCAGAAACCGAATGAGGAGATTAGTTCGGCGGAAGAAAGTGAAGAAAAACGGAGAGGTGCCGAGGGAGAAAATTACCCCTCTTTTCATGTTCTGCACTAAGTGCAACATGTTTTGCGCATAGCATCTTGTGGGTATCCAGCAGGCATTGGAATTCAGCGCTCCGGCGATTGGTGGTCACCTGAAAAAAGTACAGAAGTGTAAAATTAGCTTGGTACATATTCGAAGTGTACAAGATCCAGGCCAAGTGGAACTTAACCCGGCTCTAGGTGTGTGCATATTCGAAGTGTACAAGATCCGGGCCAAGTGGAACTTAACGCAACTCTAGGTGTGTGCATATTCGAAGTATACAAGATCCGGGCCAAGTGGAACTTAACCCGGCTCTAGGTGTGTGCATATTCGAAGTATATAAGATCCGGGCCAAGTGGAACTTAACCCGCTCTAGGTGTGTGCATGTTTGAAGTGTACAAGATCCGGGCCAAGTGGAACTTAACCCGGCTCTAGGTGTGTGCAGATTCGAAGTTTACATGCAGCTATGTTAGTTTTCTAATGAGCATCCGGACGAGTAACAAGCTACTCCACCGGAGGCTCGGGGACTAATGGTTATTATCTACAGCATGTAAAGGAGAAACGACATACCTCCATCATTCACCCCGCGAGGTTAATTGCCTTAGCGGCGGTATTCATCTGGGCAGAAAATTCTGTGGGGCCGAACTTTTCCGGGAGATCGTCGTTGTGGACGAACTCCGCCTTGTTCCAGTTCATGACGAACTCGATAAGGCTCGGAGGGTACCGCTCGCCGGTGGGCATATGGGGTGCCACCAAGCCCTTCGCGTGAGCTTCTTTCCTCTCAACTAGGGCAAGAGCTGGGCTGGTATGCAGAACCATCTGTTGCGCATCAGTTGGCTCGGCAGGAACATCCTTCGCTGCTGGAGTTTTCTTGGGAAGCATTGATGCTAGGGTTCGCTGCCCAGCCTCGACAGATGCAGACTTGGTGGCATCCGGAGCCTTTTTGCCCTTAGCTTGCTAGGAAGAAGTAACTATGGTGGATTTCCCCTTAGAGGCTGCTAGAGTAGTTCCTCGCCGAGGCTGAGATGACTCGGACGAGGCGGAAGAACTTGGCACTGGAGCTCTTGTAGCTGGATTTGGAGCTGTGGTTGGTTTTCTTGGTGCCGGAACAGATCTTTGGAGCCGTTCGACATCTTTGAACTGCTGCTGGTGCTGGTGTTGAGATAGACTCGGTGGTTGCTGGTTGCGGCGATGCCGAAGTGGTGGACGTCGTCGCCTCGGCTGGACCGACCCCTCCCGCTCCAAGGTCGCGTTCCTCTCGATGAGGTACTGTGGAACCCAGAGCAGCCGCAGAACCCTCCGGAATAGGGCTCAGCGGGCGTGACTCGTCGTCACGAGGAGGAGAAGGGCCGGACCAAAGGGGTGAAGAGATGCTTGATCCGCTCTAAGGGACCTCCACCGGAGGCCTGAAAAAGAGAATAATGTCAGAAGAGAAATTACCGCGATGCAAGGAAAAGTGAGTTACGCAACGAAAAATGACTTACGCATCCGAGGTTTCGGCCTCCTTAGGTTTCCGAGCCCTCCGTGCCGGGGCTTTGCCTGCCCGCTTGGAGGCAGTCTTGTCTCCGGCCTTCTTTTGCCTTTTTGTGGGCTGAGAAGGTTCGGAGGAAGAACTTGATGCGGCTCCGCGCTTCTTCTTCGACGCCACTGGAACCGGCTCACCCGTAGCAAGTGGAGGATCCTCGTGGATATGCCCACCGGGGTTAGCTGATGCCGGAAAGGCAAAAGAAAGAGGGACAGCCTCAATAGGTTCAATCACGTCGACATCCGACTCATCCTCATCATCGGGCCAATCTCTAAGAGAAGAGAATTTACCGCTGGGTCGTTTGGTAGCGTCGGTCATAGGGAGGAACATCTCCTAGTCCGGCTCCTCCTCATCCGGTATTTTCTCGGTCCGGCGCCCACTTAAGGGTCGGATCCGTACCATCCTCGAGAGTTTGCTGAAGGAACAGCTGAGAAAAAGCATGAAGAACAGAGTCAAAAATACAACAAAAACCGACACATATTTGATCCGAAATAAGTTTGCCCCGCGAAGCTTACCGCGGGAGGGAGCCTGTCACGACAGTAGTGCTCAATTCCCCACGTCCATTCGGCGGAGAAATCCTTGTGGGTGGTGAAAAGAGCCTTAACCCGGCGAAAGATCTCCGTGTTGCTCAACTCGAAGGAGGAGGTTCGGTTGGGGTCGCGGCTGAAACTCATGTGGCACAACTTGTGGGTGCGCTTCAGGAGGGGAGAGATTCGGTTGCGCACGAACGTGATCATAGCATCCTCGTTGCGCAATCCGAGTCTCTTCAGCTCCGCGAACCTCTTGTTAACTTGGTTGGCCAGAGTTGTAGGCTTCTTGGGGACCTCCTCCCGAGTGCAATGTCGTAGACCCGGGCGTAGGGCAGCAACCGAATCAAATCTTCAGTGCCCTCATTCCGGACATAGAAGAAGGTCCGGGCCCATCCTTTGCAGGAGTCAAGACCGGTAACCCGGGGGAAAACGGAAAGTCTCCGGGGTGAGATGGAGGCAGCTCCGAATTGGGTGAGCTGCTTATCCTCCGACTCTACTTGGATGTTGGGGATGACATTGCGACGAAGTCCGAAAACCGGATCCACAGCTCCGTCGTGGACCATAGTCCGGTGTAGCCTTCGATCGTAGAGGCAAAGGCGGAGAGAGAGGTGATAGCGTTGGCTGGGAGATGGTGCGGCTGCAAGTGGTAGGTCCTAACCCAATCCCGGAAGAAATCGCTCTTCGGTAGACCAAATCCCCGTTGGAAGTGGGACAGGAACACAACAAACTCACCCGGATTGGGTGAGGGGGCCAGTTCGGTGGAGGGGAGACGAGCAGCGACGCCGACAGGAATGTGTCTGGTCCGGTAGAGCTAGTCAAGGTCATCTTGACAGACCCATGATCCAGCCCACGCACCGCGGTCCGCCACGGCGGCCTCCTCCTCCATCTCCTTCTCGGCGATGACGAGCTCCTCCTCCGTCATCTCGTATTCACTATCCTCGCTGGAGCTAGCGGCGGCGGAGATCTGAGGCCTGGATTGGCGTGGACCCGTGGCGAAGAAGCTGCGCACTGGTGGCTGCGATGCAGAGGCACGGGGAAGGTGCAGCGGCGACGCTGCTGCTAGAAGCACTGGCAGCGGCGCAGTCGCTAGGAAGACGAAGGAGAAAGGCAATGGGCAGAGGGGCGCAGAAGTGGGAAAATGCTAAGGGGTGCGCCCCTCCGCTACTTACCGCTCCCTGAGATGGGTGAGTGGGATCGCGCTGCGCCAACAAGCCACACGGTGTGGCCGTGTATCACCTGCATCAGCCAATCGGAGAAAAGCCACACAGGGGGCCACAGAGCAGAAGCAATCCCATGATGTGACGCACTGATGCGATAAACGAGGAGGCAGGCATGACGTGACCCACGCACAGTGATAACTGACAGTTACTACGGCGGTTACTGTGCAGGCCCTTAAAATGAGATAACATGATGATTAGCCTCCGCGTGGGTTGGCATATGAGAGAAGGAAGCAGGGCCCGGATCAAACCATGATAACCATGGGATCCGAGCCAAAATAGTAACCCGGTCGGCAAGTGAAAACTTGGAACGTGTGAAGGGAACGTAAATCCATATAATCCGAGATAAAGAGCTAACCCGGGATTAAACGTCCAAGGCTCGAACATAAATGAACCTGATGTGGCCTTAGCGGCCAAGGCAGCTAGGACCGCACCAGCTTCGGGGACTAATGTTAGGGGGATACCCCCGGGTAGGGTCACTCCGGGGTATAAGGGCCGAGTTAGCCGAGGTTCGGCAAGGTCAAAGCGGATGCTGGCCGGGTCACCTCAAGGCAGGCCGGATCACGGAGTAACCTGGACCAGGGGGATCGCCTAACATTATCTCATCCGACTTAAGGAGTAAGTCGGAAGTGCTTATCTAACTTATATGCAGGAACAGGTGTGGCCGGATCTACTATGATCCGGGTCCTCGCTTAGCTTCTAGGAGAAGGAAGCAATCTCTCTGGTCAAAAAGAAGGTCCGGTACGCACTGCATGAGCGGAGAAAGCAAGGGCAGGACCACCAGGTCATGGCCGACAAGGGTGACGACACCCATGTCGGCTGACGCGGGCGCCGTAGAGGCTGATGTCGCTAAAGCATGTGTGATGCGGGGGAAAAGCACCCCAGTCGGGTTACCACTTTGGGAGGGGGCATATTCTTAAGAATATGCCTCCACGTATGCCCTAGGCAGGGACCAAACTTCCTCTATATAAGAGGGGCTAGGTTTCTGGTAGAGGAGGTTGGTTGAGCTCGAGTTGGTTTGGTGATTCCATAGTCACTGGTTGAGTTCTTTGAGGCCATAGTGCTAGTTGATCTAGGGTTTTAGGGAAAAATAGTAGGCAAGAGTAAGAGAGCTCCTTCTTCCTCCTCTCGCCAATACAGCTCAAGGAGCACTTGTAATCGTGGAGATATAGCAATACAAACTTCTATGTGGAGAATCACTCCACTATCCCTCCCTGGATTCCCCTAGCGTGTATTAGTCCCCACTTTTAGCCTATCCATGGCATCTGCCGTGACACCACCACGACATAATCCCTATAAATCATTATTTATCGGTACTTGCGCTTTCATTCTTAATGTGTCGTACACACTTAAGAATCAATCTTTAAGTTCCCACTCAAAATATGTTCCCAACATATTTAAGTTCAAGACTTATATTACTCCCACTCAAAAAATGTCATTCACATATTTGAGTCCAAGACTTATATCGCTCCCACTCAAAAATATGTCATTTTCAGGAAGACTTTTACAGCTCCCACTCAATTTCATGCAAATTGCATATCCTATCAATATTTTTTAATACCTTCAAAATCCTCTGATCAATTATCAAATTGAGAGTTTTATTACGAGATGCTAGTACCTTACTAGTATTAAACCCACTAGAATTTTCAGCACTTCTGAATCAAATTGTTTCGAATTTGTCCAATACATTGTTCATGACAAATAGTGACTTTGTTATTAACCTTTTCCATCATGACTTTTCAGTCTTTTGGAAAATTCAAGTAACCAATTACTTGGTAAGATTCAACAATTAATTACTTTCTAATATTAAGTGAATATTTCCTCTAGGATTTCTCATAATTTTAGTTTAATATTATTTTCCTTCATAGTTCGTAGGTACGCCATATTTCGGTAACATGACAAGTGTCTCACAAATGTATCCATACAAGATGTGGGGTACATTTTTGAATCCTACTTCATGTAGTGAAAAGACTAGTGGGGAAAACACAATGATCATTATCATTGATTCGATCCTTTATGAAGAGAACGGTTCAGGAATGCTTTCCGTTGCGCTTCTCAACACTCTGATGTTGGGTTTTGAATCCTCATCGTGTTTTTCACTATCTTCCATAAGCTTTACAGTCAAGAACATGAACTTTCTCGAGAATACACCAAAATTTAAGCAACACTATTTTGCCTTTATTTTGGTCCTAGCCATGGATATCGTATTCAAAGTTTCCAATGAATACTCTACAAGTACTTATTCTCTATTGTTTTGGTGATATTGAATAACTCCAAAACTTTCACGGTGATCCATACAAGATATGGCGCCAATCTCACAAATTCAGATGGTTCACTATATAAACTAATTGAGTGCTAACTATTTCTAACTAATGGTCTTTACACTTACACTACAACAATTTATTCGGCGCCATCTATTCACCCACTTGATAATTAATATCACATTGCGATGTTTTGCATTTCATCAAATCAAATGCATTGCATTTCATAATTCCTTATGCCAATCTTATAATGTCGAATTTCATTACTATTGATAAAATCATAGTAATTAGATTCTCGTTTATCTTTAATACCCTTGGATGATGAAATATTTTGATCATATCAAATAGTTTCATGCTCATGTTTTCCTTTGGTAAACTCTTTTACTAAATTTAAACAATCACAAAATGATAATCACCACTTCATTGAAATATGATACATCGAATATGTATTCTCTTTCAACAATTCATCAAACACTTTGCATTCATGCAACACACGGTGTTTAAGTTATTTTGCCGAACTTGGGAATGACTCATATGCGAAAAGAAATCAAATGTCTTTCACATATTACCAACATAACATAGAATTTAAACAATGGTTTCATTCAAAATGAATATATCATTAAGTTGGGTAGTTTCAAGCCATTTTCAATATTTTAAAAATGTTCGTGCATTATCAATTACTTTCATAACTAGGATAATTCACACATAATCAAACAACATATGAAAATAGAAATCATTCATAGAAGCAGAACAATTGTTTGTTACAAACTCATATGAATAAATGTCTCATGAAGTGTGAGACACACTAAAGAAGTTCACAATCCATCGATTACAATAATCATCCAAAAATGATAAACTAAGTGACAGATGTCGAGGGAGAGTGTTGTTGGCCATCATCATCATGCTCGCCATCAACATGCAACGTCACCTCCTCTCCAGCAAGTAGCTCTCATGTAAGAGGACATGTTTTCACCAAAACAGAATAAGTATCAAATACTTTAACACTGCAACAAGTGTTTGGAAGATTATAACATTTATAAAAATGTATATCAAATATATACCTTCATTATCGATGACCTCTCTAGTGATTGATTCAACCGTTATGTTCCTAAAATGTAATATGAACTCTTGGAAACCCAATGTTTTTGTATCACCACTCATAATGCTACTTTGGACATGTCCTTCGTAGCTGGGAGGCAGCGATCGAAGAAGTACGTCTATCGCAAATGACTCGGTCATCCAGTGGTCCACGAAGTAAACCAGTCTCATGTGTGCATCAACCATGCGCCCCAAGTGACTCTTCAGACAACTGTGTTCCTCCATCTTTATGGAAAGGAACTCTCCAAGCAGCTCGTGCTTCCACATGCGCACATGGCTTATGAACTCTATGCTCAATTGATCCACCATTGAATATGGATCAAGATCACCCATGAGCGTATATAGTTCATCCACCATTTTGTAACGCATTATTATCTGAATGAAGGTGGACATCTCTTGATGATAATAGTGTTCTGCCAGCTCTTGTGGGGTCTCATAGTCACCTGACTCAGTCAAATCCATCATGCGTCATATGTAATCTACCGCATTTTCTTAGTAAGGAGATCATTTAGATGCACAAGCCAACTAGGGAAGTTTGATCCATCAAGTCTAAGTTTTTCACCAACTACCCACTAATCAACGTCAAAGTAAGCTTCATGGTGAGCCATATCTACATTTATAATTGCAAAAAGGAATTTAGAATAAGTTTATAATTATATGAGTTAAAACAATAACTCCACTAAAAACTCCTATCCCCAGAAGGGTATTAGCGATTACACGATCCCTATTCACTACACCGCCCCCGATCGTCATGGCCGGCGATATAGTTGCAAAGGTGGACGCCGAAACGTTGATCACATCATTCATGCGACTCATGCTCGACCTTTCGACCATCCGTGTTCTGAGGCCATGTCTACACATGCTAGGATCGCCAACTCAACCTTAGTGTATTCGCTGTGCAACATGGCTTACACCCACTGTATGTGAACACAGATATGTCTAACACCCGATTGTCACGACCTGCCTCATATCGAGAACTTTCTTGGTAGTGCACACTAAGTTACATGGTCATACCTTACAAGTACTTGAGTTTGGAATATACGGTCCAGTCTAGTAGAAGCCCACGACGTTACCAGGGCCTAATCAAAGATTCGGGTGACCAAAGGAGACTCTGACTGCTTGTGGCACACGGTGAGCTCAAGATAGAAAGTTCAAAGGGAAAATGCTAACTTGTAACTGACTCGACTTGATATCCCGATACCTAGCCTATCTATATAAAGGCTAGGAGGGGGCAGCGAGGAGGACGATCACAACCCTAGTTACCACACCATTGCCAGATTGCATCTGTGCACCCTTGTAACTTTCGAATCCCTCGATAATTCCAAGAGCAGACAAGCAGGAGTAGGGTCCTCTACGAGGCCTGAACCTGGGTAAACCTTGCATCCATGTGTTCTTGTTTGCTAGCCGATCCATGCCTCCAGCGCTCCCCACTTCCTCGAACCTAAGTCCATCTGTGATGGGAATTGATGAGTTAACCCCTCGTCAATTGGTGTCGTCTATGGGAATCAGGAGTGCTGATGTTGCGGCTTCCTTAGCCCCATCAACTGCTATCTACAACTCTACAACAGCGGAGATTCGCCTCCTCTTCGGTGCCTTGGACTTCACTATGCACACGCCAACCACTTGCCTGGATTTCGAGTCTATGGGCGATGGGATCGGCATGGCGATCGGAAGCTTACGCTTCCAAGTTGGTCAACTGGGCACACTTCGCCTCCCTGACTATCCGAAGGTTCCCGCAATTGCTCCAGCATCGTGGTTTCTACAACCGATCGGCACCCTGAGCAAACTCAACTCCCGATAGCAGTCGGGAATACGGACAGCGACAGCAGTCGCGAATCCGATCTAGGCAATCTGGCCACAAAGGATGGAGCCTACGGCTCCAGATCTGAAAGTTGCGGAAGCAACAGCTTTCCCCAAACACTACATGTGCGATGTCGTCAACACAGGCGAGAACAACAGCACTCGGGATAACACCGGTACCGGCGGTGGTATATTAGTCGCGAACGGTGATCCCCCAACGGAGCACCCACCAACAATGAGACGGAAGGCCATCCGCATCTCACTACGAATGAACATACCCAAGAGTGCGTGCTGATTAAGCTCAATGACGCCGAGTGGGATTGCTGTCTAGAAGCCCTGCAGGGCAATCCCCTTCCACCAAACTCATCGCAAGACATGCTGATGGGTTACCACTGGCTTCTCAAGGAAGAATTCAAGTGCCAGCAACAAGTAACCGCCCAGCTAGATGCGCGCAGGAGGGCCGCGAACGAGTCGAGCCTTCGCCGAGCTCAGCTCTCTTCCATGGGAGGATCCTCCTCTAAGGGCAACGATCATATAGCCGCCAAGAGATGTTCTCGACTGGCTCACCTCACTGATAAGGAGCGAGAAGAAGCCGCGCGAGTCCTCGATTTCTCATCCATTATGGTGGATACGCGGGGCAATGTGCTCCTGAAGACACCACAGGAAGCGGTGACAGCGGCCACCATGTACCTCCTCAACAACCAGCCACTGGCTAGGGACCCGCGGGCCGCCATGCACCGATCTACGATCACGGGCCTGGGGCTAGTCGAAGCTTCCCTCATCAAGGATCCAGTGCTGGAGCCAGAGAAAAACAAGGCTCTGGCCAAACGCTACTCTTCACCCTCCTCCAGCGATGATAGCCATGACTTGTTGCGACGACGCCGCTCATAGCGGCATGACTATGACTGGGAAGCGCATGATGACATCACGCAGCGCAAGGTCGACAAGATGCGCGCGAGGCATACCCATTCGACTGACTCAAAAGATGACGGGATAGAGCTCTGCGGCGCCAGCTACTTCAGCAGAGCCATTAGGCAGAAGCGAATGCCAAAGGGGTTCAAACTCCTATTAGAGAACCTGAAATTCGATGGCCTACAGGACCCGAAGATCTGGCTGGAGGATCACATTTCCTCCGTCAGGCTGCATGCACGGAAGAACCACGAGCACGGCAATGCAATGCCTCCAGCTTCAACTTCAAGGTGCCACCCATGCGTGGCTCAACAACCTCCCGCGCGGATCAATTCGTAGCTGGGAAGATCTAGTCTATAGCTTCGTGTAAAATTTCAAGGGCACTTACAAAAGACCCGCATCAATCGAAGAATTAAGAGGCTGCTACCAGAAGACTGGCGAGTCGTTGCGCTCGTACATCCAGAGGTGGTCCATCATCAAAAACTCTGCATAGGAAATCTCTGAGGATCGCGCAATCAATGCGTTCAATGGCAGCGTGCATCGCAGAGAGCTCAGGGAAGAGCTAGGCCGCTCAAAGCCCAAGACAATCGACCACTGATGTCTGCAAGAGCAAAAATCGATTGTAGCTAGTTTCGAAGTATAAATATCGATCCCATAGGGAGCCCAAAGGTAAATGTTTATGGGTGAAGTCTATATCACACCCGAAGTTTATGGGTGAATTGACTGCAAGTGTTGAAATAGGATTGGGGTTTTGTTTAAATGAGATGTGTTTAAATAGAACTAAAATGTAAAACTTCAGAAATATAAGGCATAAAAGTAAAGAACGACTTGGTTGTTTGTTGTTTCCTGCAGATGGCAAAAGAAGGCGCGAGGAGATTCAGTTCATGGTGATAGTGACTGTGCCAGGTGGACGAATGATAAATGTAACAATTATAATCTTATATATATATGTGTAGGCGAGAAACCCATAATTAGCCTGAACTCCTCATGGTAGATTTCATTCCAACTTCAATAATCCTACTAGCCTGTTACCAAAACCATGGTCAGACACTAGACGACTAAGACCCTTCAGGTTGCTTAGCGATTAAGCTCCTTGGATCGGACTAATGCAATAAGCACAGTGGTTCCTCATTATCCTCGAGTCTACTAGTTTTCCATTGATATCCCCGTGTCACTCGAGGGTCGCTGGTCCACTAGCAAACAAGATCTTATCTATGTAGAACAAAGCATCATGTTGTCTGGGCCCTTAAATTGGACAACAAGCATTAGGCATCCCACAGATAGTCAAGCACACATAATATAATAATTAGAATCAATCACAAACTAATGGAAAATATATGAAGGCACATCACATCTCACCAATCCCCTACATCTCCCACGCCCAAGGGAATTACTCACACATGAGAGAAGAACGGGTCATCAATATAATCAAATAAAGGGAATTCATCTTTGTATTACCATGGGGATCCACAATAAGAATAGAAAAATATCCAACACAATTCAAGATGGCAAAAAACAATCTCAAACCCTAGTCTTGCAAGGTGGAGATCCCTCTCTCTCTCTCAAGTACAAGTAGTGGCTATGGGGGTGTATTGGCTAGGAGGTCGAAGATCGTGGAGCGAGATGAAGAACGTCTTCCCCTTCTTCTCCGGGTCTCTTCTTTCTCCCTTCTGGATGGTATGGCGGTTGTTGTGTTGTGTTTTTGTCCTCCGTCCCTTCATGGAAGTTGACCCTTTTGACAAGATAGAGCCGGCGTCAACTATACGGCAGGAACTATATGGCCGGAAAAATATTCCCGCTGTATAGTTACTTGTTCAAGCTTCTGTGAGGTCCCCTCGCGTGCTTCCAAAGTGAGACTTGCTTGTTTTATCCAGAATATTGTGTTTCTCTTGTTAAAACCTTCTGTTGACGTTCAAAACCTGAAACACACATTAAAAACCAAGTTTTCTTTGCTACCAAAGTATTAGCGTTAGGTAAAACCAGAAAACGGTCAAATCTGGGAGAAAACCATCAATAAAAGCCATCAAAAATGTGTCGAATCTCACAACTATCAACTCCCCCAAGCTTATATGTTTTTCACCCTCGAGTGACAAGGACATAAGGAATAATAGCGGCGATTCGAGACCAAAAATAAAGGAACTCACAAGTTTGAATTGGTATCAAATTCTTTTCTTCACAATCCTTGCAATCTTAAATATGATCATACAACTATTCACAAGATTGCACTGAGTCCACTTCCTAACCATGTATATCTTGTTAGAAAATAAATCATATGCCCAAGCAAGTGTCGAAAGTTTAGCTAGGAAAGTGAGACAAATTCTTTTGGTGCCTCTCTTTGTTGAGAGATGAAATGTTTTTGTTCTTGTTTGTTTAACCAATTAAGAGCACTCAAGTTGGCATCAAAACATTTAATTTAAGAACAACTCATCTACTCCCTATCAAAATTTCAAGACTATCAAAGCACCTCTTTCTTTTCTTTTGCCTTTCAAAAACTTTAGGTCTTTCATAGAGAAATCATGCCACTATTTTTATCATGTTTAATTGGGCTGTGTTGTGCACTCGTGACCATGCCAATAAATAATTGTTGAGCAATAATGGGCCAGAGGAGTACTACAGCTTCACTTGGAACGTGAAACCATGAGGAGACTAAAAAATTTACCCATCATAGCATTGCTGCTACAGACGTTTACATAACTCAATAACCAAAATCAAGTGGTTTCCCACATTTGGATCGTTCGTTTGCCAGTGGAGTTAATAGTTCCCCATGGAGCACGACAGAGTTGTAATGACACGTGTAAAGCAATACCTTATGGTAATTATTAAAAAAGTAGTGGCATAATTTCTACTACTTCGAAGCATCCATTTTATCAAACAATTTCAACCAAGGGTACAATGAAGTCTATTTATATTAAGCTCAAATGGGATGGAGTAGTTCTAAAATTAAATTTTTTGGGCTAAACATGGACTCAAGCAATCTTTCATATGCTTTTTCTTGTTGTAAAAATGTAGGAAGTATTTTTAACCAAGTTCATTGCTCATTGTTTCAAAGCTAAAAAGGTGACACTGGCTAAGGAATAGAATTTATAGGATAACAAGCTAAGAGGGGAGTGACTCTCGTGCAGGCGAGTAAATAATTGTAGGATCAATTTAAGGTTGCAGAAAGGATGGTGAAAGGAATGTGATACCTCTTCTTACTTGCTTCATTCTTCTATTTGAATTGAACCCCCTCTATGTTTCCCTATTGCCAAGTCACCTGAAACTAAGCAATCTACGAGAGAAACAAAGAAACGAACTTGCAAATGAAGTTTACAACTAATTTTTTGTATTTTTAGTTTAGACATGCAGAGCTAAAAATAAACATGCAAATTTTGAAGAAATAAAATAAATCAAAAGAACAAATAAAAACATGAATGCAAAGTTTGGAGGTTTTCAAACCTCCCCCAAGCTTAGGCTATTGCCAGGCTCAGTTGTTGCCATCATTTGGTGGCTGGTGCGGAAACTTCTTGTAGTAGTTGGGGAAGTGGGTCATGAAGTGACTGAAGTTGTGAGTCAAAGTATTCACATCTTCATTCACTTCCTGAAGAGTGTGGTCGATCTCCCCAACGCACTGGTTGAGTTGTTGGAACTCCTGATAGGGGACGTAGATGTACACCTGATGTGTCTGGTTGGGCCACGTGTCCCAAGCTCCCCCTTGCTGCTGCTGTTGTCCCTTCCAAGCAAGGTTGTGTCCCTTCTCTTCCTCCTACTCCTGTTCCGCCTCATCCTGCTGCCCTCCTTCTTCATCTTCCTCTTCATCGGGCTGGTGCTCGGCCATGATCTCCATCACTTGGTCCTTGGTGAGGATCCAACTGTTCTTCTCCACAATCGAGAAGGCTTGGGGCGGGGCAACTGAACCTGCTCACCCTGTGCATCACCAAGATAATTAAATTTATATGCTCGGAGCCTCCGGTTAGCATGGTAAACACCAAGGAAACCACAAGCAGTCAAATACTTGACGTCCATGAGTTTGGAGCCGTCAACAGGTTCCATAACAGGTAGTACAATATTTAATGCATAGGAAAGGTGGGTTACCAATCCACCAATGCGAATATCACCTTTGGTCTTGTTGCTTTGGTGGCGAAAGTGCTGGATGAGTAGAGCTGCGAGACTGGGGCTTTGCGGTGAAGTGGGGAAGAGAGCCTTGGTGATCATTGCCATGTTCGCATTGGCCATGGATCCTGTGTCATCTCTTCCCAGTAGTGTGTTGGCGAGGAACAGAGCATAGTAGCGGATGGTTGGGTTCTGAATGGTGGACATCTTCTTCTGATAAAAGATCATGGCACTATTAATAGAAATTACATCCCAAGTCTCTCCACTTGTGACGCTATAGAGGTTAGTAACAGTGGGATCCCTAGTATGAGGGAAGCTGAAAGCATTGCGAAATTGTTCGAAACGTATGTCATAGTGTTGCTGGTTCATGGTGAAGCTTATCATGCACATATTACCTTTCTCCATGTGTTCGTCGTCAAAGGAGGCAAGGAACTCATGGGTAAGTTCGGCGTAGGTATCGTGGCTTGCAAAGCCAAGTACCGCCAACCCCGCACTGCTGCACATGAGGTCGAAATCCTCCTTCAACCCTGTCGCGGTGAGGAAGTTGTGGTCGGCCCAACGTGTGGGCAGCACCCTCCTCGATGAGACAATGTTCAACTTGGAGTTGCGCGGGGCTCGGGACCCTGAGCTCGAGCCCTCACCCTGTTGGCGCTTGCTCGAACGAAAGAGGTTACCGATTTTGTTCATGGACGGCAGAAGCGACATTAACCTCATGTTCGCAAGTACCTTGCGTGCAATATGAATTCCTCTATCATGTCTAGAAGCTTCAGACACGACTTTCCATAGAATCATCCTAGGGAAGGGCGTATACCCCCTGGGCAAGATCAGCCTCGATGTCATCTTGGGAATGCCGGCAAATTTTCAACTAGAGCGCATCGAATTCGAAGTTGTCGACTGGCCCTCGCAATACCACTGCATCCTCGGACGTGTCGTGTTCGCGAGGTTCATGGCGGTACCGCACTATGCCTACTTGCAGATGAATATGCCGGGCCCAAACGGAAGTATGACAGTCAACGGAAGTTTTGAGTGGTCCGACAACTGCGACAGGGACTTCAACAGAATCTCCCAGTCTTTCGGCATGCAAGAGGAACTGTCAATGTTGAAGGAGTCGATAGACAATAGTCTACCTCCTCTGAGCAAGCCAAGCTCACCCGACCAATCCTTCGACACATCGGTCCGGTCCACACCAAGTTGGTCCAGGTCCACCCAACGGACCCGACCAAGATGACCCTCATCTCTAACAACTTGAGTCCCGCATAGGAACTCGCGCTCGTCGAATTCCTCCATGAGTGCCTTCGCCTGGTGTCCAGCGCACATGCTAGTAGTTCCCAGGGAATTCGCCGAGAACTCACTCAACGTGAATCCTGAAGCAAGGCCAGTCAAACAAACAATATGGCGACTATCTGAACCAAGGGCAAAAGCAGTCGATATGGAAGTCAATAGACTCCTCGACGCTAATTTCATACGCGAGATCAAGGAAAGCACTTGGGTAGAAAATCCCGTGCTTGTTCCTAAAAATGACACGGATATCCTGCGGATGTGCGTGGACTTCACCTCCTTGAACAAGCACTGCCCAAAGGACCACTTCTCGTTGCCACGGATCGATCAAATAATCGACTCCACCACGGGATGCGAGCGCCTCTGCTTCCTCGACGCCTACTCAGGCTATCACTAGATTCGAATGAAGGAGGACCAGGAGAAAATGGCATTCATCACGCCCTTTGGTGTCTTCTGCTACACAACGATGCCCTTCGGGGTGAAAAACACAGGAGCCACCTAGAAGCGGTGTATGCAGGCCTGCCTCAAGAACCAGCTTGGTCATAACATCCAAGTCTACATCGACGACATCATCATCAAAACAAAGGAGGAAGCCTCGTTACTCAATGATATCCGCGAGACCTTCGATAACCTCGAACGCTACCGGATCAAGCTGAATCCAGACAAATGCACCTTCGGAATGCCATCTGGGCAATTGCTCGGGTACCTCATCTCCGCGAGAGGGATCGAGCCCAACCTGAAGAAATTAAAAGCCATACTGGATATGTAGAAGCCAAAGAACGTAAAAGGCGTCGAGCAGCTGGCTAGGCGAATCACGGTGCTCAGTCGATTCATCAGTCGGATGGGCAAAAAGGCACTACCTTTCTACCAACTTCTCTGCAAGGCTGACAAATTTGAGTGGATAGACGAAGCACAAGAAGCATTCTAAGACCTCAAGCGTCTACTGTCCACCTCGTCGGTGTTGGTAACACCTTGCGAAAAGGAGCCACTGTTACTATACATCTCCACCACCAACCAGGTAGTTAGCACTATGCTCGTAGTGGAGCGAGCCGAACAAAATAAAGTCCATGGGGTGCAACGCCCAGTCTACTACCTCAATGAGGTTCTCACACCAACAAAACAGCGGTACCCGCATTATCAGAAGCTTGCGTATGGCGTCTTCATGACAGCCAGGAGACTACGCCACTACTTCCAGGAGCACCCAATTATTATGGTGAACGACGCCCCGCTAGGGCTCATACTCAACAACCCCGACGCCACTGGACGAGTCACGCTCTGGGGGATAGAACTGTCTCCACGAGACATCACATACGAGAAGCGAGACGCGATCAAGTCGCAAGTTCTCCCAGACTTCCTCATACACTGGATGGAAAACTAGCTCCCCGACAAGCCAGACATGTCCTATCTATGGACAATGCACTTCGATGGGTCCAGGCGCAAGGAGGGAGCCGGCACGGGCATCATGCTGACGTTGTTGCAAGGTGATAAGATGAGGTATGTTCTGCGAATGCAGTTCACTGCCTCCAACAATGAAGCTGAGTACGAAGCTTTACTCCATGGGATGCAGATGGAAAAAGCTCGTGGCGCAAAGCGACTCGTCATCTACGGCGACTCCAAACTGGTGGTCAACCAAACAATGAACGAGTATGATGCTTTGAGCAACAACATGATCGCCTACCACGACCTTTATGACACACTTGAGGGGGACTTCAACGGCTATGAGCTACGACACGTTGGCCACGAGAGCAACGAAGAAGCAGACATACTCGCCAACATCGGCTCCACTTGTGCCCCATTGCCACCCGGAGTATTTCTAGAGCGCATCTACGAGCGCTCCATCAAGCCTAAGGCTCCAGAGCATAAAACCATCACGTCAAAGGACTCGGGGGCTACGCCACCCAATGAGCCAATGACACTCAACGACATGGATCCAGATACAGGACTCAAAGGCTCCATGGAGGTCATGATGATAGAGCCATCCTAGACGCAACCATACATCACGTACTTGCTCAGCAAAAGGTTGTCAGATGACCCGACAGATGCGTGCCACATAGCACGACGATCCAAGGCTTTCGCCCTTATCAACGGCGAGTTGTACAAACGCAGCATCACATGAGTCCTTCAGTGTTGCGTCTCCAACGGAGATGGAAGAGCCATCCTCCTCGAGATGCATGAAGGCACTTGCAGCCACCGCGTCGGTAGTCGCGCCCTCGTCACCAAAGCTCTATGAGCTGGATTCTACTGGCCTATGACAATGCGTGACACCAAGGACATTGTCCAACATTGCAACGCCTGCCAGTGATTCACGGTCAAGCCGCACACACCTGGCGCAGAGCTCAGGCCAATACCTATGGCCTGTCCCTTCGCACAATGGGGACTCGACATGGTCGGCAAGCTCCAAAAATCTTCACCTGGAGGATATGTCTACCTCCTCGTCGCAGTCAACAAGTTCACCAAGTGGATTGAGGCCATGCCGGTGACAAACCAATCAGGAGCCAGCGCTGTTAAATTCTTCGAGTCCATCGTATTCCGGTTTGGAGTGCCACGTAGCATCATCACAGACAACAGAACAAACTTCACCACGAACGTATTCCAGGGCTTCTGCGAAAAATTGGGAATCAACATCAGCTACGCCTCAGTGGTGCACCCGTAGACCAATAGTCAGGTCGAAAAGGCCAATGGCCTCGTCTACGGCGGGATCAAGAAAAGGCTTCTCCGGCCACTCAAAAGAGCTGCCGGGTGCTGGCCTGAGGAACTGCAATCAGTACTATGGAGCCTGCGCACAACTCCAAATAGCGCTACAGGCTATACTCCGTTCTTCATGGTACACAACGCCGAGATGGTACTACCCGCAGAGGTATGCTATAAATCCCCACGGGTAGTAGCATACAACGAGACAGAATCAACCCTCGCACTCGAAGACTCCGTCGACCTCCTCGATGAAGCACGCGAGATTGTGGCGAAGAGATCCACGATCTACCAGCAGAACCTCCGCAATTACCACAGTAGAAGGCTACACCCCAGATCCTTTGTCGAAGGAGACATGGTCCTACGACTGAAGCAACAAGGGCACGTCAAGCTCGAGTCCCCTTGGGAAGGACCTTATGTGATTACCAAAGTAATCCTAGGTGGCGCCTACTTCCTTAAAGATCTAGAAAGCGGAGTCACATACTCCAATCCCTGGAACGTCGCGCAGCTGCATCGTTTCTACCCTTAGATGTTTTTACTTTACAAATAAGGCTATTCAGCCAGGCTAATTAGCCATACATTGTACCTCATGATATTATGCAAATAAATAAAGCTAAGTGCCCCCAACTTTGTGTTTTCTATTTTACTTGCAATTATATCACTCGGGGGATGCGCCACCCTCTGCACCTCATTACAACGCAGTATCCTGAGTAGCTGACGCACTATCAATCGAACCCTTGGTAAAATCAACCCAGCTGCAACGCACCTGACAGGTTGACAAGGTGCTGAGATGAATATACGTCAGGCTAACGAAAAGGAATTGTAGATTACAACATACTCGAAAAACCTACAAGCTAGCAAGATCTTTACATACTAATGGGTATAAAAAACGCCCGGCATAATTATATGAACTTTACAACACCTATGCATTCATGTGCAGGTCCATACTACACTACTGCCGCAAAAGGAGAACGTGTGTGTGCTCTTCGAAGAAATCGACGATATCTTCGGTTGGCTAATCAACCGCCCGGTAATGTGGCACCATGTTCCATGTCATCCCTTCTGATGGGGGCGATGGTCCAGCGGCAAGAGCTGTGAAATCCATATCTGGCTGGTGTAGGCGAACAAGCTCCAACACAGCCTTGGCACCTGTGACCAACTGCTGGTGCACGCACTCACGGACCGTGCTGATATCCTGAAACTTCGTCAGCAACGCCAGCAAGCTTAAAGGCACAGCATCCAGGGGGAACATCGCTTGAAAAATATGCTTAAGACACGACTGCGACTTCTTCAAACACTACAGCACCCGCGATGCACAGTCCTGCACCGTCACCAACACGACTACACGGTCGTAATCCACCTAGAAATATCCACTAGCTTCCAGCTGCTCCTGGGTCAAGTCATTTAGTCGAATGGCAACTCGATCCCTCTCATCCTATGGGTGACAAGCGCTAACAACTACAAGAAGCAGTGCAAATCATAAAGACAAAGTGCCGCCGCGAATGGCTAAAGAAAGGATAAGAAGCTAGAGAACTAACACTTAAATTGCTCATTAAATTGAGCCACCTCTCCCAGAAGGTACTTCTCACGCACGCCGCCTTTTTCAGCTTTCGACTTCCACACGTCTATGTTACCGCGGATCATGGGCATCTCTCGCTCCAAATGCTTTATGCGGTCACGTAGTCACGAGAGCAGCGACAGCTCCTCCAACTTTGAACATGATCGTGCCACAGTTTCATCGGTGGGAGGGAAGTTGGGCGGACCACTCGAAGGACCCTATTACAGCCAGAGAAAGAGGAAAATAAGACCAACCATTCATCAATAAAAAGAAGAGCGCGTCCAAGTTCAGTGAGTCTCAAAAGGGGCACCCCCACAAAAAGCACAGTTCAACAAATGAAAGCTAGACTATTACAAAAGATAGCTAAGCAGCATTCTACGACTATGCTTTGGCACTCGGGGGCTTCCTCGAATCCATAGCAGTCTCTGACGCCACAGTCTTCCCAGCTACAGCCTCGGACGCTGTAGCCTTTGCTGTCTTCAACCGCCGTAGCTCCACCGAATACTTGGCGAGTGCCTCCATGAGCCGAGGCCCATATTTACTGCAACTGGTGGTGAAAGGAGCAAACACTACCTGTTGGCCATCCGCGGTGACCGGCATTGCCGAGGAGACTTCGCTAGGGTCCAGTTCCACACCATGAGCTTGTGCCATCGCGAGTCCCATGGTTGCTCCACCCCCTGCTGTGCATTCTTGAAGTCCATAGGCACGCCATCCACGAAGGACTCCACCAAGCCATCGAGATCCTCGATCAGCTTGGCCTTGGGGACCATTTCCTCGTGAAGACGCCCAAGCATGCCCTTGGCCTTCTCAAACGATTTCTTGACAGAGATGCTGCGATTCTCGACTGCGGCCACGGTGTCGGCCAAAGAATCCGAGCGTGTCAAAGCCTGGGCGTCGAAGTCCACGCCAGCGGCATCTGCAGAATATACACATGAGCACAGCAACATACAGGCAAAGTACATGGCAAATACGAATGAGGCAGTATCGTACCTAAGAGCGCTTTCGTGACAGAGAAGAGATGTTCTACAAACACCTTTTCCCTCTCAGCAGCAGAGGAAGGCAAATCTTCCTCGCGTTTTTTGACTCTTCAAGAGCCTCGAGTGCCTCGTCGCGTTTCTTCTCCACCGCGACAAGTCCCTTCTGGAGGGAATCGACGTGACGAAGAAGATTGTTATGTTCACCTGCAAAGGATAAAATGGCAAAACTTGAGCCCACCAACTTTTGCACAAGAAAAATGAAGGAAAAAATAAGTTCACCTTCAAAAGCGCGATGACGGGTTTCTAGCGAAGCATGCTGGCGACCCAAGGAAATGATCCGTTCAGCGAGGCGAGCAGATTCCTTCTAGATAGGCTACAAGAAAGAAAAGGTGTGAGCATCAACTAAAATTCGACTGCCAACGACAAGAAAAACTTACATGTTCCTCCAGGGACTCCAAAATTTCCTTCTGAGTTGACATTTGGTGCCCCCTGATACATTGCAAATGTATCTATAATTTTTGATGTTCCATGCTTGGTTTTATCTACTTTCTTGTGTTTTGTTCCAACTTTGGAGTACTTTTCATATGATTTCTTGGACTAACCTATTAACTTGCCTGTTTTCTGCTGTTTTTGGTTCCAGGAAGTCAGAAAATGAATATTCTCGGAATTGGACGGGACAAAAGCCAAAGTTACTATTTTCCCGAAAGACTCACGGAGCCAGAAGGAGAGTCGGAGAGGGGCCACAGGGTGGCCGCACCCCCCCCCCCTTGGCACGGGCCAGCCTAGGCCATGCCAGGGCATGGTGTGGGCCCCCTGGCCAGCCACCAACCTTGCCTCCTTCGCCTATAAGAGCCTCCCGATACCAAAACCCTAGATGATCAATCAGAAATCCACAAAAAGTTCCACAGCGCCGCCACCACCAAAGAGGAGATTCGGGGGACAGAAAGTCTCTGTTCCGGCACCCTGCCGGGATGGGGAAGTGCCCCCGAAGCCATCTCCATCGATCTCCACCACCATCTCCATCACCATTGCTAATTCCCATGATGAGGAGGGAGTAGTTCTCTCTCGAGGCTAAGGGTTCTACCGGTAGCTATGTGTTCATCTCTCTTTGTATGCATGATCATATTGTGGTCATGAGCTTTGTAATCAAGTAGAACTACCTTGCTACTCAAGTGCTTTAATAGATCTCTGCTCTCCCCATGTGTGTGAAAGTGACAGCGTGCTCACCATGGTGGCACTTAGGCTAGAGATTACAAATACTTGTTATGAGTTATATTTGGAGTTGGATGTCTTTATGAAATTGTGGTGTTTGTTGGAACCATCTAGTACTCAAGGTGACAGTGTGGGGTTTTCTAGATGGGAAAGGCTTACTTTGAGGTGTTCTGTTATAGCCCTACCATCGATTAGAGTGTCCAACCGGAGAGTAGTTAAGAGTAGTATCATGAAGATAATATATTTATATGAGAGTGTTCACTAGTGAAAGTATGATCCCTAGGCCTTGTTTCTAAGCACTAAAACACCGTTTTCTACTAGATCTATTACATGTTTGCTTACTTCCATCTTTATTTCAGTTTGCCTTTAGTCTCTTCCACACCATCAAGCTATTTTCTGTCACTGTTACCACTTATAATTATCCATACCACTTGTATTTCACTATCTCTTCGCCGAACTAGTGCACCTATACACCTGACAAGTGTATTGGGTGTGTTGGGGACACAAGGAACTTATTGTATCTTGATTGCAGGATTGCTTGAGAGGGAATACCTTTGACCACTTCCTCCCTGAGTTCGATAAACCTTGGGTAATCCACTTAAGGGAAAACTTGCTGTTGTTCTACAAACCTCTGCACTTGGAGGCCCAACAACTGTCTACAAGAATAGAAGTGCGTAGACATCAAGCTATTTTCTGGCGCTGTTGCCGGGGAGGTAAGGTAAAAGGTATTCACGCCGGAGGATTAAAGAAGAAGAACCTCCCACGGCAAACGCCTATTTTTGGCGCTGTCGGGAGGTAAGGTAAAAGGTACTCACATCCTCCGGTGTGAGTGCTCGAAGTTATTTCCTTTAGGTTCTGCAATTTTGTCTTTTTGTTTCTTGTTTTCACTAGTTAGGCTTAATGGAAAACAACAACAAAATTAGAAGATTTATAGTATTTATCTTGAGTTAGGACATGAAGTGTTTGAAGAGAAAATTAAAAAACCTATGGAACTTTATTTGCATGCTAATAGCAATGTTGTTAGTATGAATTCTTTGGACACCATTATTGCTAATGCTATGGAAAAGTCTAAGCTTGGGGAATCTAGTTTTTATGAAAATGATCTTTTTAGTTCCCCAACTTTGGAAGATAGCTATTCTATTGCTTATGATGATACCAAACCTCCAATATATGATGATTACAATGATGAATATGATATTTTCAATCCACCTACTATTGAGGAGGAAATTAATTATGATTACAATATGCCACCTATATTTGATGATTATGGTGATGAGAATAATAATGATAACTATTTTGTTGAATTTTCTCCAACTACAATTAATAAGAATGACTATGTTTATGTGGGGAGTATTAATTCTTTTATGCATGTGGATCATGATAAGAATGTTTCTTGTGATTGTTATATTGTTAATTTTATTCATGATGCTACTGAAAGTTATTATGAGAGAGGGAAACATGGTTTTATGCATCTCAATAATATTAAGTTTCCCCTCTTTATGTTGAAAGCCTTGAAGTTGCACTTGTTTTGCTTTCCTATGCTTGTTGCTTTGTGCTTTCATGACTTGTTTCTTTACAAGATTCCTATGCATAGGAAGTGGGTTAGACTTAAATGTGCTTTGAATTTTCTTCTTGATGCTCTCTTTTACTCCAATTCATATTTCCTATGTGAGCATCTTATCAAACTATCAAGCCTAACTTAAAGGCGTTAAAGAAAAGTACTTATTGGGAGATAACCCAAAAGTTTTAGAAAAGTCTTGGAAGTTATTACCTCTGTAATAACCGCTCCTTATCATTTTTATTTGCTTTTTGTGTGCCAAGAGTAACCTCTAATGAGAGAGAAGTAATGATTCGGAAAATTGCTGTCCTGAAACAGATTTCTGTGCTTCACTGTAAAAATTCGTGTAAAATATATGAACATCGTTTTGAGGCGTGAATTTTTGTGCTACTGCCCCAGGTTGTTATCTAACTTTCGTTAGTTCAACACTTTTTGATTTTAGCAACATAAGGTCTTAGAAAAAACTCTTCTTTACCTGCTGGTCTGTTTTGACAGATTTCTGCCATTTTCTGCATTTGCTTCTTGTTGGTTCCTTTTTGAGTTCCTTTGGGGAATTGAGATTTTTGAGGGAAGTGCTACAGTAACTAGTGTTCTAATGGAAGTTTATTTGGTGTTAGAACTGAACCTAAAGACCTATTATCTTGAGTGCACTAATGTTGCTAATAAAGATTGTGTGAAGTTTTGTATGAAGGAAAAATTTCAGGTGTATGGAAGGAATGGGTAATGAGATGAAGGATGGACTAAATCTCAAGCTTGGGGATGCCACGCATGTCACCCCAAGAAATATCCAAGAAGTACAAGTGTCAAAGCTTGGGGATGCCCAAGGCATCCCCTTCATCAATAAAAATCTCAGGTTTCTTCCAAACGCTTTATTTTTATTGTTTCATGCACAGTTGTGTTGTTCTTGGAGCGTCTTATTTTTCGTTTTTGTTTTGGTTTTTCGTTTGCTTTGGTTTGCTTAGTTTTCTGAATAAATTGATTGGACCCCCTCTTTCATACATTGGTTTGCAAATAGTTTGGTTTGGATTGGAAAAGAGTAGGAAGGTTCATGCTTATGTGGTAAAAAGAGCTCGTTTTTTACTGTGGCCTATGCTTTGTCATGCCATGCTTGATATTGTTTTGGCTTTATGCTTAGTATTCTTTGCTGTAGCATGACTTGTTATAAACAATTGAGATTTCTTAATGTGCCTTGGATGAATCATGCGTTGTTTTAGCATATTAAAGCATAGTATAGTGGTATTCTCCTTTGATGCTTTATTTGGGTTGACTTGGCGCATGCTCACACCATGTTATGACTATCTCAAGTCACCATAGCCTTTATGATCCTTTAGTGTTCAACTTGTAGTATCACTTTATGCTTTGATCAATGATTTTTTTGTTGCTCTGCATGATTATGGCCATTATTGCTCTCTTACTTTGTCGCTCCCAGTCTTTTGCTAGCCTCCACAACCAAGTATGAGTTCCACTCATGCATCCAACTCCTTAAACAAAGTTATTCCAAAGAGTCCACCATACCTACCTACTAGCTTATGCTATTCCAAGTATATTCATGCTTTTATTTACCTTCCAAATTAAACTTGTTATGAGAAAACTAGTGATTAAAGCTCTCATGAACTTGATGGCACACTTTACTTTTCTTGCCCTTATTAAACTTGAACCATTGTGTCGTCTATGTTGTATATGCTTGCACTTATTTGTTGGGAATTAGCAGAACCATGCTTTCATGGGGAACGTTTTCAACATTGCACTTGGTACTTGTACCTAGTTGATATCATTCTCTTTTGTATATGGATGTCGTCGGTGTGAAATGAAAGGGGAGCTTGTAAGTCCATGGAGTTATGTATATGTGTTAGAGAAACGCCTGGGCCGCTGGTCTAATCCATGCTGACATGGTGGAAACCTGCAGCATAACCATAATGAGATGTCTATGAAGCATTCTTCTTATAAAAAAAGAGTCCTATATTGAGAAAAAAGAGAAAAAGAAAAAAGAGATATTATGAAAAGAGAAAAGAGAGAAAAAAGCACCATATTCCCATGGTAAATAAGAAGAATGCTGAGATGCTCGTTGTCTGCTTTCCTTGTCATTTTGATATGGGGATTCTTCCGTATCATCGGGCAAGGGGTATCCCGTTGGCAGTTCTCTATGATACACATGTACTTACGATGACAAGAACTTACCGGTGACTAAACTTGAGTAGCATGAGGAGCGGCCCTTGTATACAAGGGACATGAGGTTTCTAACTTATACTTCATCAAGCATGTACACCATAGTTTGTTCACTTTAACCTTAATCACTTCAAGATGCTTATGATAGGGGCAATGAGAGCTGAAAGCTATAAGTACCATAATTTTTGGAAGCTCTTTATGAGACTTGAATCCCTACTTCCTTTTATAAAAAGGCCTTTACTCCACCCTTATATTGAGTCTCCACCTTTTATCTTTATGCACTTACTTTGAGAGCATAGTGGCCATCCTTAGTTCTATGTGCATTGTCCCAAGACTAGTTGATTGATGCATAACTTGATACTGCTTGTTTTAAACTTTTGTATCTAGTCACTCTTATGAACTTTGAAGGTGTCCTATGCATTTATATTTGCTACTCTATGAGGGACAAGTTGAATGCTATTATGCTATGTTTTCTTTATGTGAAACAAACAAACGTCCTGCAAAGCATTGTTATTCATGAATCTTTTGTTTGTGTCTATTCATGTTGCAACATAGTTGCTTTTCCTTATTGTTAGAACTTTGTCTTTCATATTATGATTGAAGTACTATGATCCTAGCTTTGAATGTTTTACAAATACTTTGATCAAGTCTTTGATGGTGCATGTCACCTCAAAAATTATTCTTTCTTTTTATCACTACCTACTCGAGGACGAGCAGGAGTTAAGCTTGGGGATGTTGATACATTGCAAATGTATCTATAATTTTTGATGTTCCATGCTTGGTTTTATCTACTTTCTTGTGTTTTGTTCCAACTTTGGAGTACTTTTCATATGATTTCTTGGACTAACCTATTAGCTTGCTTGTTTTCTGCTGTTTTTGGTTCCAGGAAGTTAGAAAATGAATATTCTCGGAATTGGACGGGACAAAAGCCAAAGTTACTATTTTCACAGAACACTCAGGAGCCAGAAGGAGAGTCGGAGAGGGGCCACAGGGTGGCTGCACCCCCCCCCCCTTGGCGCGGGCCAGCCTAGGCCGCGCCAGGGAATGGTGTGGGCCCCCTAGCCGGCCACCGACCTTGCCTCCTTCGCCTATAAGAGCCTCCCGATACCAAAACCCTAGATGATCAATCAGAAATCCACGAAAAGTTCCACAGCGCCGCTGCCACCGAAGAGGAGATTCGGGGGACAGAAAGTCTCTGTTCCGGCACCCTGTCGGGACGGAGAAGTGCCCCCGGAGCCATCTCCATCGATCTCCACCACCATCTCCATCACCATTGCTGATTCCCATGATGAGGAGGGAGTAGTTCTCCCTCGAGGCTAAGGGTTCTACCGGTAGCTATGTGTTCATCTCTCTTTCTATGCATGATCATATTGTGGTCATGAGCTTTGTAATCAAGTAGATCTACCTTTGTACTCAAGTGCTTTAATAGATCTCTGCTCTCCCCATGTGTGTGAAAGTGACAGCGTGCTCACCATGGTGGCACTTAGGCTAGAGATTACAAATACTTGTTATGAGTTATATTTGGAGTTGGATGTCTTTATGAAATTGTGGTGTTTGTTGGAACCATCTAGTACTCAAGGTGACAGTGTGGGGTTTTCTAGATGGGAAAGACTTACTTTGAGGTGTGATGTTATAGCCCTACCATCGATTAGAGTGTCCAACCGGAGAGTAGTTAAGAGTAGTATCATGAAGATAATATATTTATATGAGAGTGTTCACTAGTGAAAGTATGATCCCTAGGCCTTGTTTCTAAGCACTGAAACACCATTTGCTACTAGATCTTTTACATGTTTGCTTACTTCCATCTTTATTTCAGTTTGCCTTTAGTCTCTTCCACACCATCAAGCTTACTTCCATCCTTGCTTTAGGACCGCTTGCAAGTCCCACCGGATTCGAGGGCTTCACGCTCCTCCTCCACGGGGACAGTGGAGCCCGACTCGTTGATACGTCCATTTTGCATCACTATTCTATGTCTTAATTCACTATTATTCATTGATATATTTCGTATTGAGAGGTGATACTTATGTTATTTCATCTTTTTTGCATGGTTGATGACTTTTGGAGCATGGACCGTTGCAGTCAGGATTCTGATGGAAAAGGTGTTGTTTGGAGGCAAAATTCACGAAGATCAGAAAATCCGGGAAAATATACGGAAAATCCTATTTTTCCAGAAGACTAAGGATGCCAGAAGACAGAGTGGAGATGGGCCACAGGGGGCCCACACCACCCCATGGCACGGACAGACCTAGGCCGCGCCAGGAGGTGGTGTGGCCACCCTGGCCCACTCCAGCCTCTCCCCTCTGGCGTATATCATCCTCCCAAAACCCTAAGACTCGTGGACCGACCACAGAAAGATTCCGCCGCCTCTGCGGGGCGGAAAACACCGAGAGAGAAAGATCTCTCCGGCAGACAGATTTCTGCCAGGGGAATTCCTTCCCGGAGAGGGGAGATCATCGCCATCAACACCACCATCAAGCTGGACTTCATCGGATCATCATCATCATCATCATCACCATCATCACCATCAGCACCCTCATCACCATCTCCATATTGCTGTAACAATTGCGTTGAATCTTGCATTAGTTCATAGGGGAAACTTTCCTGGTGTTGATTACTCTTTGTAGTTGATGCTATTGAGTGAACCATTGAATTATTGTTTACGTTCAGATTGTTATACATCATTATTCCATCTATGATCATGATCCATATGATGTCTTGTGAGTAGTTCGTTTTGTTCTTGAGGACATGGGAGAAGTCATGTTGTTAGTAGTGGAGTTGTGTTGAGAAAGATTCAATAGATTGTTATTTAAGTTGTGGTGTACTTCTTCTAGTGGTGTCATGTGAACGTCGACTACATGACACTTCACCTATATGGGACTAGGGGAATTCATTGTGTATTTGGCTACTAATCGTAGGGGTTGCGAGGATGTAAACCTGAACCCCTGTTAGGAAACCATTGCACAAGGGACGTAAGGGTCTTAGAGTTTAAAGCTGTGGTTAGGTTTCTACCTTAATTACTTTCTTGTACTTACGGATGTTTTCAAGGGGTATAATCACAAGTATGTATTAGTCTTGGATGGGGCGGTACATTAGCACAGGTTCACCCACACAACACTTAGCAAGCTAGAGAAGATTGATCAACTATATGAAGCGAAAGCACTTGACAGTCTTCCCATGTGTCCTCGAGAACGATTGATCATTTTAAGTAATACAACCGGCTTGTCCTTTGCTGCATAAAGGATTGGGCCACTTGCTGCATTTATTCCTACTGTCTTTTGTTTACTCGTACTTTGTTTACTTGCTTTATCGAAAACCCCTAAAATTCTGTTTGCTAAGTATTTGCAGAGAATTCCTTATCCATACCACTAGCCAGCACCTTCTGCTCCTTGTTGGGTTCGACACTCTTACTTATCGAAAATACTACGATACACCCCCTATACTTGTGGGTCATTAAGACTATTTTCTGGCGCCATTGCCGGGGAGTGAAGCGCTATTGGAGAGTGGAACTGGTAAAGGAAACTTCTACTGTGAGTATTGTTTACTTCTGTTAGTTGCTTTATTTTTGTTATGGATAATTCGCTGAGTTTCTTATTTGGTAATGCTACTACCACTGCTAAGGTAGTAGAT
Organism: Avena insularis; assembly: GCA_023614405.1. Lineage (NCBI taxonomy): Eukaryota > Viridiplantae > Streptophyta > Magnoliopsida > Poales > Poaceae > Avena > Avena insularis. The sequence continues at coordinate 425,817,444 of CM042686.1, read as the reverse complement.
AAGCCACCACCTGCTGAGAATGATGTTTTCAAAATACCTACAAGAATTATTGATCGTGTTATGGATAACTACTATGTTGGGGATGGAACTGTCCATCCCGGTGATCATTTGCTTTTTATACACGAATTATGCGGGTTGTTCAAGTGTGGAGGTATTACTACAGATCAAGTTAAGAAGAAGTTATTCTCATTATCACTGAAAGGAAGAGATGAGGAATGGTATAAGATGCTGAAGAATGGTCAAGCTCTGGAATGGGAGGAAATAGTGCCTCCCTTTTATTCAAAGTTTTATCCTCCTAGTGAGATTCGTAAAGATCAGAATCAAATATACAACTTTTGGCCTCTCAATGGAGATAGTACATCTCAAGCTTGGGGAGATTGAAGTTACTAATGCTCAAATGTCCCATTCATGAGCTCCCTAACAATATTATTATCAATAACTTTTATGCAAGGCTTCCTCTTCATGATAAGGATTTATTGGATGCTTCTTGTGCTGGATCATTCACTCGTATGGAAGAAGAAGCTAGATGGGATCTTCTGGACCGTATTCAAGACAATGCTGAAGCTTGGGAGAATGACAAAGGTAGAAAGTCAGGTATAAATTATGATTATGAATGCATTGAATCTTTTATGGGAACTGATGACTTTCAAAATATTAAAAATGCTTATGGTCTAGACTCTCAAGCTATTGCTTCTTATTTTAAGGCTTTTGCTTCCTACATTGAAGTGCCTAAAAAGAAGTGGAATAAGTATCATGAACCTTATAAAGATGTTGCTAAGAGTGTTCCTGCAAGAAATACTGAAGTTTATACTGCTAATCATGTCTTACCTGAACCTTATATTGAGAAAATGCCTTTCCCGGTTAAGGTAAAGGAACACTCTATGATAGCTAGTATGGTTGATGAAAGTATGAATGAAGCTGTTGAGCCTGATAAACAAAAGGTTGATGAACCTATTATAGCAAATGTAAAAGACTTTGTCACTAAATATGAAAAAGAGGGACACACTATCCTTTGTAAGGATACCTCTAATTTTGTTTCACATAGTAGTGTTATGAGAGCTAGTATTCCTGTGTTTTCTGTCAGAATAAGTGATCATTGCTATGATGGTCCTTGTGATAGCTATGTTGTTAAGTTTATGCATGATACTGAAAGTTACTATGATAGAGGGAAAAGTGTTCTTATGCATCTCAATAATATCAAGTTTCCTCATTTTATGTTGAAAGTTTTTATGTTGCACTTCTTTTGCCTTCTTATGCAAAGTTGCCTTTGGTTTCAACAACTTGTTTGTTTACAAAATCCCCTTGCATAGGAAGTGGGTTAGACTTAAATGTGTGTGTGTGTGTGTTTGCTTCTCTATGCTCTCTTTCACTTCAATTCATATTCCTATGAGAGCTTCTTCAAAATTATCATGCCCATCTTAATGGCTATAAAGAAAGAGCTTTTTGGGAGACAACCCAATTTGTTTTTCCTTTCAGTTTGTTTTTGTTTCTTTGAGTCTTGGAAGTTATTAATTTGGTAATAACCGCTTCTTATACGTTTTGCTTGGTTTTTGTGTCAAGATCAACCTCTAATGAGAGAGAAGTAAGATTTGGGGAAGTTGCTGTCCCGAAACAGATTTTTGTGCTTCACCGTAAAAATCCGTGAGTGATCTCTGTATGTTGGATTGAGCTATAATTTTTTGTGCTTGTGCCCCAGGTTGTTATTTAACTTTCGTTAGTTTTGAACTTTTTGATTTGAGCAACATAAGATTTTATAAAAAAATGATCTTTACCTGCTGGTCTGTTTTGACAGATTTTGCCACTTTTGCATTTGCTTCTTTATTCGATTTCCTTTTTGAATTATTTTTGGGTTTTCAGAAGGAGTTGCTACAGTAGGTTATGTTTTGATGGTTTTCAGTTGAAGTTGGACTCAAAAGGTTTTATCACTTCACTTATACTAATGTTGCTAATGAGAACTGTGTGAAGTTTTGTGTGAAAGAAATTTCCAGGAAGTGGAGACAATGGTGTAATAAGGAAGAGAAGGGTTTTATGACTCAAGTAATAAGTGTATGAAGATGAAGATATTGATGTTATTCAAGTGGTGACTCCGGAAGAATCTACTAGATACCAAATTCAGAGACCTTCAGAGTCCGTGTTCAAATAGGTAACGGTTCTGGTAAGAAAAGTTCCGCGAAAATACTATCCAACTATATTTTTGCAGTTTTTAGTCAATAAGGGAAGCTACGAAGCAAAAAAGGGACGGAAACGGAGCCAGGGTTGCTTACACCACCCTGTGGCGCGGGCCCTCCCCTGGCCGCGCCACCAGGTGGTGAGTCCACCCCGGACTCCGCCTCCGACTCGTTTTCTCCCAGTACCTTCCTTTTGATATGAAACTTCGTAATATATAACCCCCCGGATCCCTCGAGGTTTGTATATTGTGTTTTTGCTATGTTTTTGTTTCGATCTGTTTCTGCCAGGACATATTCTTTGAAAGCTTAGAAGCATAATGGTGTCCGCCAAGGATAAAGGGAAGGAACCTATGGAGGAAGACCTCCAAGACCCCGGGAAGGAGAAGGAGATCAAGAGTGAAGGTGAAGAGGAGCAAGTCCAACACCCGCATACCGGCACTACCATTGTGAGCATTGGAGTGGTGGCAAATCCAGCCATTGGAGGGAAGCCTCTTCATCACCGTTCAGATCCCTGCCATGCAGGAAAAGAAGACTTCAAGGAGGAAGAGTGGGGAAAGAATAGCAAGAGCTGGAATTCTCAACACGACATGATCATGAGCCGCATTGAGCAAAACTCTCAGCTGATTCGTAATCTCATCTTCGAGATTGAGGACTTGGGGAAACTGATCAGAGAGCTCATTGAGAAGATACCACCACCACCAAAGGAGTAATTCGTCATCAGGTTTGGCATCCCCTTGGTTTGTTCCAAGCTTGGGGGAGTGTCGCGGTATCATATAACTATCTTCTATCTTTTTACATTATTAGTAGAGTCATATCATGAATAGAGGAGTTATTATGTAGGATGGTTTGCGTTATGGAAGTGTCCCCTCTCTCGTTAGATATGTATCCCTTGGTGTGAGTTTCCGTTATGGAATATTAATGAGAAGTTCTATCATTCACTCTTTTGCATAGCTTATATTAGTTTTCAATTCGTGGTTATATGATTGATCTTGTTGTTAGTATTGGTATCACTTTGGGATCATTGAGTTAATTTAGTTGGTTTTGGCAAACCTAGCTCGGTCAGTAGCACACTATTTTTGAAGAGTTGAATGAAAAAGATAGAAGTACTCTAGAGAAAAATAATTTCATCATCTTTCTTTCTTGATTTGCTCATAAGTTTAGTATTCTCTAGTTAAGATCTTTTGTGCTTCCAAGGAAGATTGCATGTTTGTTTTTATCACTTGTATGTTTGGTTGTTTCCTTCAACTCTTATACTTGCCACCCAGCGTTGCTAGCCAAAAACCTATACTGAGAGGGTACCTTTCTCGTGCATCCACTCATTTAAACCAAAACCTTTTCCATTTGTGTCCATCATACCTACCTAGTAGCATTATTGCTATTCCAAGTAAATTCTTGTTTTATCTACCTCCCAAATTAAACTGGTTATGCGAAAATTAGTGATTAAAGCTCTCACGAACTTGATGGCACACTTTACTTTCTTGCACTTAATAAACTTGAAACATTGTGCTCACCTATGTTGCGTATATGCTTGCGCTTTGTAAGTTGTGAATTAGCAGAACCATGCTGTCATGGGGAACACTTTCAACATTGCACTGGTACTTTGTACCAAGTTGATATCATGTTCTTTTGTCTATGGATGTCGTCAGTGTGAAATTAAAGGGGAGCTTGTAAGTCCATGGAGTTATGCATGTGTGTTAGAGAAACGCCTGGGCCACTGGTCTAATCCATGCTGACATGGTGGAAACCTGCAGCGTAACCATAACGAGTATCTATGAAGCATTCTTCTTATAAAAAAAGAGATAGAGATTGAGAAAAAAGAGAAACAGAAAAAAGAGATTTATGAAAAGAGGAAAGAGAGAAAAAAGCACCATATTCCCATGGTAAATAAGAAGATTGCTGAGATACTTGTTGTCTGCTTGCCTTGTCATTTTGATATGGGGATTCTTCCGTATCATCGGGCAAGGGGTACCCCATTGGCGGTTCTCAATGATACACATATGCTTACGATGACAAGAACTTACCGGCGACTAAACTTGAGTAGCATGAGGAGCGGCCCTCGTATTCAAGGGACATGAGATTCTCAACTTACAACTTGTCAATGCATATCCTCATATTTTATCACTTTAACCTTAACCACCAAAAGATGCCTATGATAGGGGCAATGAGAGCTGAAAGCTAGTAAGTATCATAATTTTTGGGAGCTCTTTATGAGACTTGCAATCCCTGCTTCCCTCTTTGAAGGGCCTTTCTTTTAGTTTATAGTTGAGTCAGTAAACCTACTTCCTCTCTATCTCAGCAAGTATTTTGAGTTGTTGTGTTTCATTCATTCATATGATGATTTATTCAATCATGTCTTATGTTCCTTGTTTTGCACATTGCTCTTATCTTGATGTTTACTACTTTGAAAGCTATCATTGAAAACCAGCTATTTGTGAACTCCGGCAAATTATCAACTATTCTTCGACCAAGAGCTAAGTTTGCCATTACCAATTATGATTCACTTTATGTATCTTTATTGTGTTTCCTTTACTCATTACAAGTTGAGTTATATAATAGTGAGTTGTCTTCTATTATGATCTATGTATTTGGTGAATGTGATGCTTCTTGTCCGTATTCTTTTATCGACTCTTCACTCCATAAACCTAAGGCCATGTTTATTGAGCTCAGTTTCGCTTGGGGACAAGCGAAGTCTAAGCTTGGGGGAGTTGATACGTCCATTTTGCATCACTATTCTATGTCTTAATTCACTATTATTCATTGATATATTTCGTATTGAGAGGTGATACTTATGTTATTTCATCTGTTTTTGCATGGTTGATGACTTTTCGAGGATGGACCGTTGCAGTCAGGATTCTGATGGAAAAGGTGTTGTTTGGAGGCAAAATTCACGAAGATCAGAAAATCCGGGAAAATATACGGAAAATCCTATTTTTCCAGAAGACTAAGGATGCCAGAAGACGGAGTGGAGATGGGCCACAGGGGGCCCACACCACCCTATGGCGCGGGTAGCCCTAGGCCACGCCAGGAGGTGGTGTGGCCACCCTGGCCCACTCCAGCCTCTCCCCTCTGGCGTATATCATCCTCCCGAAACCCTAAGACTCGGGGAGCGACCATAGAAAGATTCTGCCGCCTCTGCGGGGCGGAAAACACCGAGAGAGAAAGATCTCTCTAGCAGACAGATTTCTGCCGAGGGAATTCCTTCTCGGAGAGGGGAGATCGTCGCCATCAACACCACCATCAAGCTGGACTTCATCGGGATCATCATCATCACCACCATAATCACCATCAGCACCCTCATCACCATCTCCATATTGCTGTAACAATTGCGTTGAATCTTGCATTAGTTCATAGGGAAACTTTCCCGGTGTTGATTACTCTGTGTAGTTGATGTTATTGAGTGAACCATTGAATTATTGTTTATGTTCATATTGTTATACATCATTATTCCATCTCTGATCATGATCCATATGATGTCTTGTGACCCTAGACTGCATCGGCTGCACTCGACGGCGCATCCAAGTGCGAATGAGGTCTGCGCCTCCTATTTCCTTTCCTATGCGGCGCTCAAGGGCGCAGACACGCTGGTACAAGATCTCTATTTCCTTGGCTTCGTCGGGCATCACAGCATTCTTCCACAACCTCCTCCTCTTGCAAGCTGCCATTGGATCAAAGGGCGTGAGTCCGTAGTGTTCTTTGTCAACCTTCTGGTCGTGAATGTAGAACCACTTCTCCCTCCATCCTTGGCCAGACGCATTGAAGTTGATGGCAAAATACGTGACATTGGAGTTGACATGGATCCCGCAGCCTCCTATATCATAGACTACCGATCCAGAGCCCAACTGGTGTTTGAGTTTGACGAGTTTTTTAAAGAGGCCAAAGAGTGGCTCGATTCCGAGCCAGCACTCGTAGAGAGTAATGAAACAAGCAATATGGAGGATGGAGTTCGGGGTCAGCTGGTGCAGCTGGAGCCCGTAGAAACAATCCAACCCCCTCACAAACTTGTGAAGGGGGAGAGAAAGACCACGAATGATAAACGCAAGGAACATCACCCGAAATCCGGCGGGGGGACTGGGGATTACCTCGTCGCCGGGAATTCGGTAGTCATTTTCCTCAGTGGAGAGAGCACCATCTTGGCGCTGAGTAAAGAGCTCTATGCTCTTGATGGTGGTTGGCCACCAAGACCCATTCATGACGCGCGTGCCTAGGCCCTTCTTCTTCCCGGTGGCAGCAGCACTGGTACTAGTGGTGGCGGCGGCCTTCTTCTTGGTCACGGTGGTGGCGGGCGCAGATCCAGTGGAGGAGGTTCCCTTCTTCTTTCCCATCTGGCCCTTGCAGTGGGAGCGCAGAAAGTAACTAGGAAAAGTGTGAAGAGCGTCCAGCGCCGCAAGAGGATGCAAGCAACAGAGCAGCGAAGATTAGCAATGGAGGCAATGCGCGAGGGAGAAGATGAGTTTGTGGGGAAAATTACCGCACACCAAGATCTCTACTTAACCTCATCAAAAATGCCATCCAACGGCCAGGAAGAAATCAACTAGACGCGTGGCACAAATCAATGTTGATGCGTGGCAGAGTAAACCACGAACCGTCGCTCCACTCCTCCCATTACGCACGAGAATCGAGGAGGCACAGTTAAAACAAAGGTTATGTACGCCTGATCAAGTCCAAGTTAGAAAATGGGACCCACTTTTTGTCACGTCCCGACAAAACCGCTCACGCGGGCAACTGAGATCATCTCATCATCAGCGCTGATGACACTAACTCCAGCAAGAGCACTTTTTGACTACTCTAGCCCTTACTCGAGTCTTCGACTCAACCAAGCACTCGGGAGTTACTCCTAATAGGAGCGTTGGCCGTGCACCCGATGAACTATACAAACCTCCAAGTATTATGACAAACGTCTATTCTCTCGAAACCCTTGACTCGAATCAACAATTCGACTATGGATTCAGGGTTACTCCCATAGGGAGCGTTGAAAGAACTTTCGACTGAAACAAGCAAAAGACGACAGCTGTCGCAAAATATTTCTAGTCCCCACTCGAGCCTACAACTCAAATAGGCACTTCGGGGCTACTCCCATAGGGAGCGCTAGCCGTGCACCCTATGCTTTTTCTTATACATACGTTGTGTGTTGACTGCATCCACACTCGAAAGCTTTGGTAACTCCGCCTCATGTTTTCCCTACAAAGAGATTACGTCTCCTAGGCTACCCAATCATCTCCGCGATGACAAAATTCGGATATCACGCTTGCAGCGTGTAACACCCTCGAATCGGCCCTATGCAAGTTTTAGCGATTCCCGCCAAACCCGCATAGAAACGATTCAAAGATGCCCACCAGGCACTTGCGTGCGGGTGGAAAATGAAGTAATATCATTACACATTAGTCCATGATGGAACCCACAGAACATATATATACAACAACGACTCCATGAGTCAAGAATACAAATATACAATACAAAGATCCAAATCACCTTGAAAACGATACAACATCCGAGTACGAATAAGAAGCAAATTGGGCTAAGAGCCCTAAAGAATAACCAATGGCGTCCATAACCCTGCCTAGGCCAAGCCGGAAGGGTAACCCTGCTAACAACGTCGATCTCATACCTGCTAAAACAAAAGGGGGTGCCGACAAAGGGCGAAGGAAAAAGGGAGCGGTCAGTACTGAGGCCAGTACACGGCGAGTCTAGAATTTGGCGGCTCTCGCCTACATAGGTATGGTGGACTGAAGCGGCATCGAAGCATGCACTAAACAACCTATAGAGAATTGATACAAATGTCGGCTATTAGATAGGGATAAGAAAGACCTATTTGGGACCACCTGATACTAACACCAATCATACCCTTCCTGGTATTTCCCCCTCGAGACCAAACGAGGAAGTCAAACCGAGGAACTCACACAGTTGGAAGCTTTATTCATTCCATTATAGTTGCAGCACTTACTTGTCAGATATAGATATAGTGAGTCATCCCAAATCCAGCAGTTGTGGTCACTTTTATTTACTCATTCCGTTGTAGTGAAACTGATTACTAGACATGTCAAAGTCAAATTTATAACACTACTTTAGTTATAGTTGTCTATGATCGAGATAATGTGCTCCAAGTCGTCCATAACCGCGGACACGGCTTTCAGAAAGATTTACCCTGCAGGGGTGCACAAATAGCAACACACGCACGATCAACCTCAGAAAAACCAAATAAAAATCCAACGAGGCTTTCACGACAAAGCAATCACAGGATTCATAAATTATTTCAGGGGGCACCCCACTAAGCTACCCGCAACAAAGTTGGCCGGCTCCGAGATGGACCCAGGGTTTGTGTCAATGGCTGTAAACGACTGGGAACTCGAAAGTGTGACTGGGCTTGTCGATACCGCGAAAACATTCCATGTTCCAAAATAGTACATGTGCTCCACGCACAATCGTAAATAAAGCAGTAAAGCATGGCATAAGTACAGGATAGTAATAAAGCCTCAAACTAGTTTGTGGCCCCAAGAAATAAGAAATGAATCAAGCTCTAGCTAAGGGGATTCATGGTCCCACATGCGGATAGTGTGATAGTCAAGGAACAGGTATCAAGTACTCGGGGCCTATGGGACACAAGTGAGCAGTTAAAAACCAAATATTATCTATTGCCACCGGTGCCTCTACATTAGTTATATCTATTCCCAGCATTTTATCTAACAAGTAATATTGAAAGCCATGATTATCTCCACCATTAAACATGTGCCAACCTGCCAACAACGGTGGAATGACAACGACATGAAGCAGCACCTGAGCAAGCAACTACGACTCGCAAGGCCGACTATATATCAAACAACAGGCAATAGGATGTGTCCAAGGCAATATAAAGGCTACAAGGAATATAAATGGTGCACGGAAACTAAAAGCATCGCAACACGGATAGCAATAGATCAACAGGAGGAAGTAAAGACTATAAATGCAAAATAGGTAGAAAGGGGGATATTTCTCACCTGGAAAACATTGCCAAAGGTTCATTATCCGAAGAACTTGTCGATACTCCATCCACTCAACAGCCTAATCCGTGAAGAAGCAAAGCACTAAAAGAAGTATCGGATGCACTATTTAATACTACGGCAGAAGAATCGGCATGTTCATGATATGATGCATGACATGGCACAGATGCGGTGCAATTAGGCAATATTAAGCGAAATCGGCATACCGACAATTAATTAGATGATTCATGTTGTTTAGATACCCTGCAATTTAAATGTTGATTAAACAAAGCAAAACATGACATCTGTTCGCTACACAAATTTAATTGGAAGCAATATAAGACTAGAATAGTCCGCATATAGTCTCCATATTTAATTATGAGGTGAATCGACAAAGTGTCCCCAACCCACATGATGTGATGCAAGCATGAATAATTTAAATGCCATAATATATATGTCATTTATAAAAATAGGGGGTCTCGGATAGGGGCACACATCGAATCGATGACCTTGGGGTCGATGGGGTTCGGTCTTCGGGGTCTCGGTGTCTGCAGGTCTGCATCCGTGTGTGGGCCTTTGGGAGATCTTGTCGATGCCACAATGATCTTGTCAACGACACTGATGCCCTCACATCCAGAGGCTTGACACACAATACCATTCTCGCATCGCCGTATAAAGATCGTCATCTTCCGCTCTTCACAACGCATCAATACCACACCATCTCCAACATAGTTATCAGCATCTGGACGTACCATAGTTAATCAAAAGGATCCCTGGCATCTAACACATCACACTACCACAAAACAGGGCTAGGAACTCACTACCACGGAGGTCGGCATCTGGTGGAAGAGGTTTCCTGCAAGCGAACAGAGGGCCACGATAGAGGGTCGGGGACAGAGACGGTTGCGGGTCGAAGATGGTGGAGTGGAGAGGGGAAGGGCTCGACGATGGCGAGGCACTCCGGAGGTCGGTGGTGGCTCGAGCTGGATGAGGAACGCGCGACCGGAGGCGGCGCCGGACGGGACCCAGCGGCAGTGGCCGACGCGGTCCAGGCCAGTCAAAGTAGAGCGCGGCGGCTGGCGCCGAGCGAGGCTGTGGAGCTTGCGGGAGACACCAGGGAGGAAGAAGGGCAAGAAGGTCGCGTCGGCGCGGGAGGAGGACGGTGGCCCGATGAGCTTGCCACGGGGAGGGGCCCTTCGGCAGCGCGCGTCCGTGAAGCACCAGGAGGTGGCGCGGGATTCTCTCGTGAGCAAGGAGGTGTGCGCGAGTGGGGCAGGTAGCAGCGGTGGCTCGCGGGCGAGGGCTTCGCACGGTAGATGGGTCGCGGCGGTGGCGGTCGATGGGGAACAGGGTCGGGAGCGAGCGAGGAAGGGGCTCGGCAGGGAGCGCATCACGCGGTAGGTGGGCAAGACGAGAGAGGTGGGGTGGGGATCGCGAGGTGATGGGGTGGGGCCGGACGTTGTGGTGATTGTCGGTCAGGGAGGGGCCAGGCGCGGGTGGGACTGGTTCGTGTACGTGACAAAGGGAGAGGGTGAATCGCTCTTCTATGTGCTTCACGCGCGAGTGCGTGTGCGTGCTGTTGGCGGCGGCGGCGAGTGGGATGAGGGTTGGATGGCTTTCGGTTAGGGTTTTGTCTCAAGGTTAGGTTAGCTAGGGTTTGACTAGTTTGGGCTGGGTAGTAGGCAGTTTGTCCTGGTTGGGCCTCTGGCCTGACCGGCTGGACTGCCTCCCCGGGGTTTTATAAAAACTGTTTTATTATATATATTTGTTCTTTTTTATTTTAAAGACCTTTGTAAATTATTTTTAGACAAAATAAAAATATCCGGAACAGACCGGGGTTTTAATTTGAATGGAGATGGGGCATTTAGAAAACAAAGGTAGGCTTTTAGAAAATAGTTTTAGGCAAACCATGCATGATGACATGAGCATGCGGTCATGATGATGCGGCAAGTAAACAACACGCGATTTTCTAGTAGTGATTTTACCGGGGTGCTACACAGCGTGAAGATAAGACCTGAAGAAGGCCTGGCAACACACCTGATGTGCTCTACCAGACACAATCCGTGCCTACAGGCACGATGAAATAAGCCTTGATGGACGCGTCGAGTGCTCACAGTTATACACTGGGATTCGACTCTATAAGACCTCTATGGCCTGAGTCAAATTACGCCAGCACTTTACCAAATTCAAGTATAGGGACTCGAGTTTGAGTAGATTGCGTTGTTTTGCCCTAAGGAAGTTAACTGATCCCGATACATCGGATGAATCAGGCGTGTATATCGACAATCCCTATGAAACAAACTAGAGCACTCGAAAAGACACGCTCGACTGTGCACTCGAAGGCTTCATAAGTCTCTACTCGAATCTGCGATTCAACCGGACACTCGGGGGCTACTGACATGGGCATACCTTACAGGTACTCGAGTTTGGCATATACCATCCAGTCTAGCAGAAGCCCACGACGTTACCAGGGTCCAATCAAAGATTCGGGTGACCAAAGGAGACTCCGACTGCTTGCAGCACACGACAAGCTCAAGATAGAAAGGTCAAAGGGAAAACCCTAACTTGTAACCGACTCGACCTGCTATCCTGAGATCTAGCCTATCTATATAAAGGCTAGGAGGGGTGGCAAGGAGGACGATCACAACCCTAGTTTCCACACCATCGCCGGATTGCATCTGCACACCCTTGTCACTTTCGACTCCCTCGATAATTCCAAGAGCAAACAAGCAGGAGTAGGGTCCTCTACAAGGCTTGAACCTGGGTAAACCTTGTGTCCCTGTGTGCTTGTTTGCTAGCCGATCGATGCCTCCAGCGCTCCCCACTTCCTCGAACCTAAGTCCATCTATGATGGGAATTGATGAGTTAACCCCTCGTCACTAAGGGAGAACACTTATATTGGTATTTTGATTAGGGATCATCTTATTAGGCTATCGTAGAGTATGTAATACTAGCACACAATAAGATGCATAAACAATAAACATTGAATGTAAGTGTGATACGATATGGTCCTTCACACTATGATCTCCATCCTGCACCTCCAGATTCCGACGCCAGGGTCCTAGCGTCGTGGGCACCGGGGTTCCGGCGCCGTAGGCACCAGGGTACCAGTGCCTCCGGTGTGGTAGTCCATCATCTCCATGACCATCTACTACTACTTAGCAACATAAAGTAAACTACTTTACCTTTGCCACAACCATATCACATCACAATGCCCCCTGCAAAACAAAGTTAGATGCCTCTACTTTATCTTTGCATGTTTTACGTGGCTGATAGGGCTTTCGTACAAGAACCGTTCTTACCTACGAACTTCCACCATAACGCTGATCAAGTAGTTGTCTATACTACACCCCTTTCGAGGCCCTCCTTTGCAAATAGTATACCAACTAATGCGAGAGAGACAAACACCCCCCAAATCCACTTTATACGGTACAAGCCATATGTCAAGCGTGGACCAGTCTCATGAATGAATGCGAAAAGTCGGTTGGGGCCGCTTCATTAAGCATTACTGCGGTATACACAAGTACACGTGGGAGGGAAACAACTAAAAGATCAATGCTCATATGCTACAACTCGTGTGTTCTACCCGTACTAGCAATAATACGCATAGATCTACCTCTGATACCACTAAAGGGGTTCGCGCATGAAAACAATAAATTTTTCCTACGCCAAGAACCCTAATGCCAGGACCTATCTATTAGTAATGCAGTAACGGGAGGGGCTTTTCGCGAACTTACCCTTGAAGATCGAAAAGCGTTGTCAATGCTCAGGAGAGCGTGGTTGATGTAGATGAACCGAAGCCGACCTTGAGGTCATGTTGATGTCACAATAGCTCTTGCGGCTCCAACAACTTCTAGTGCCCCAAGTGTTGCACCTCGCAGGGAGTTACACACGTCCGGTGCCTAATGATGACTCCCGCTCCTCCGATCCAGCATCAGTTGTGGAAGTAGAGCTTATGGATCCAAATCCCGTAGTGTGACGGTGCAACGCGGTAAAGAATACTCCTACTCATGCGATCCAAAGTTGGGACCACGGTCACGGGAGAGAGAGAGAGAGAGAGAGAGAGAGAGAGAGAAATAGAGAGAGAATAACCTAGAGGTCTCCCCAAAAGAGAGGGAACCTTTTATTGATTATAGTGTATTTAATTTCTGAAAATACCTCTCTTTATATAGGGGACCCCCCCCCCCATAGGCAATTGCCTTACCATGTGGGACTAAACAAAGGAGAGTGGGAGGGGGAGGCTTGGCCGCCGCTGGCCAGGGCCCAAGTAGGCCCCACGTGGGTGCCTTGGTCGAGCTGGACACTCCCTCCTCCTTCTTCCCTTTGGTATTTCCCTCATAGGCCCTTTTCCCTCCGGATTTTGGCCCAATTAGGTATTTGACCTTTTTAATTCCTTTTCATTTTATTGAATAAATATAAATGAATGGTTTAATCAATATTCAACATTCACTTACATATTATTCAATCCCTATTGATGTGGAACTCCTTTCATCTCATTCCGGACATCCTCCAGACTTACCGAAACCCTTCCGGTTTTCTCTCTCTTTTCTTCGGTGATTCTGTCGATACCAAAACACTCTCTGAGCATCATCAAGCCCTTAAGAGTAATACCCCACGGTTCAGGAACACTCCATACATGGTCGGGACCCTCCTGTACCAATGATCACCAGAGGAACTGGATGGCCATGTTGATCCCTGTGCATTCCATGAAATATTTCGTTGTTGAACCATGAACGTCATGTCATATTCCTTTTATCTCTCGATACTTGCATTGTCCAAGATCTGATCAATGACATCACTATGTCATGTTCAATCTCGTTATCAACAAATGCTACCTGACTCATTCTGACAAGTGATGTCCATGTGATCAAGTCACACGCTGCTCAGCTATTGGATACAACTTCTCCGAGTGAGCCCTAAGGTATCTTTTCCATCACGCAGACGGACAAATCCCACTATTGATGCATATTGCCTCAACTATTTCTCCGAATACCTGAGCACACCTTTATGATCACTAAGTCACCAGATGACGTTTGATGCTATCTAAGTATCCTCGGGTAACAGTGATTGATATGGTCTCACGGTCTAAGAAATAGGACACTAGGTCTTTTCTAATCATCATAACTTGAACTTCGTGACATGATCGGGTCACGATGCTTAGGTTGGGTATATCTGATCATATCATTCTCACAATGAGGTGACTCCATTGCCAACTGACATAAATGCCACATGATCAGGAAACCTTGATCATCTATTGACCAATGAACCAGTGACTAGAGCTTCACCGAGAACTCCTGGTTGTTTATATATCACATGTTTATTGATGTTTCCTTTCAATACAGTTATAGCATGATATAAAACTTAATCATAAACTTTATTAAATATGATAATAATCCATATTATTATTTGTCTCTAGGGCATATTTCCAACACCTTTTTCTTTCTATTAAGAATATCTTGCATGAATTTCTTATAAGTAGGAATTTGAATTGCATCAGCCAAAGGAAGTACAAAATTAAGATTACCTCGAGCTTCAAGAAAAGAGTCATAAATGGCCTTATTCGGTTCATACTGAACACGGTTAGTATGAACACGATTAGGGTAAGGAACTTTCTTCCTTGTTGGTCTTACCTTCTCTTTTACCTCTGGTTCAACATATATTTTAGTCTTCTTTTTCGTTGTAGGCATTTTCTTGGGGTGATAACTTGCTCTTCTTGTTCCTTTCTGAGCTCGGTTTCTTCTCTTGGATCAACCGTCTTAGTGTCTGAATCATATTGTTTATCTTTATCTCCTGCCTCTTCCTCTTCTTCATCTTTGTTAGAAGCTTCTTGTTTTTTATTTTGAGATTCATAATCAATATTATCTTGTGGATCGACAAGGTCCTCTTCTTCTTGACTCATTTCTTGAGTTTAATCTTGCTTTCTAGGCATGTTCTTCTTGATACCAAGGTGTCCCTTGAGGTTTCTGTGTCTCTGTACCACATCTAGTGACAATGTTAGTAGAAACAATTTTTCAATTATAATTATTTTGACTCAAGATTAAAGCTTGAGTTTCAGCTATTTCATCGCATTGAGTTTTAACAATTCTTAAATATTTATCCAGGTACCTGGTGGCATGTCCTAGATCGTCAAAAACTTTGGTTAACTCTTTTGTATTTTTCTCTTGGATCATTAAGCATTTATAATATTTCTCACGGAAATGGCTCTATTGATGTTTAAACTTTTGCATTACAAGATTCATCTCATCTTCTACAACAAAAGTTTGGAGAACATCCACTTTATTTTATTTTAACAAGCTCCATTGCTATTCCTTTTTCTTCCATGGACTATTCAACTTTGGGCATAAGTTCCTGGGGTATATGAAACATACCTTTTCAAGGTTTAACATCCTCAACTAGACTGTATTGTTCATACTTGAAGGATCTTACCTCGAAAAGTTTTATGCACTCGAGCAGCGTCAGGTTACTAATAGCTCCTCATGCAGTTAAATCAATCATACATTTTGAATCACCATTAAGTCCATTATAAAATTATTGAATAATTAAATGCTCCTTAAAGCCATGATTTGGGACTTTCATTATCACCCATAAAATCTATTCCATGTTTGATAAAAAGTTTTCTTCAACTCTTTGAAAGAAATTTGTAATGTTGCGTTTGATCTGCATGATTTTAGTAAAGGAGCGATATTTATGCATAAACTCTCGGATGCAATCTTCCCAGCTTTTTATAGTGTGATTGGGCAAGGATTGTAACCAAGTAAAAGCTTTATCTTTTAAAGACCAGAGAAAAAGTTTAAGAAGGACAAACTCCTTTGGTAGCCTAGCAGGTTTAAGAGTAGCGCAAAGGTCGTGAACCTTTCTCAAATGATCACTTGGATCTTCATCTTCTCTTCCTGCAAAAGCAATTTCTATCATCATATAGATTAGCTCAGGATGTATTTCAAATTCCTGGCTTTCAAGATCAGGATAGAGAATAGGCGTTTTTCTTAGGTGCCTAGATGGATTCCCATATTCTCCCAATGATTGCTCAGGCTCTTAAGCCTTCTAGGTGATGGTAAAATCTACCATCATAGGAACCAAACTGTTCACGTCTATAGAACGTGAGTTATGAAATCTTTCAATAAATTCTAGGCATCTTTTAGTTGGAATACGGTCAATATATGGAGGTAAATAAGTTTTACCTGAACGCATAGTACCTCTATATTCAACAGAGATCATGGATGGTGTCTACACTTATGAATGTCAAGAAACAAACACTTAGCGCTTAGCTCTCCGACAACGGTGCTAGAAAATAGATTGATAGCCTGGAAGAGCACATGTTCGCCAGAGCATGTTTTTGTGGAAGTATTGATTCCAATTTTTATATCGATACCAATAAGGAGCTTAGGGAAGTGTCTTTATGAAGTGTTTCTGTCGCATCCAAGGTGTCATGTTGTCTTGAGTGAATTGACTGCAAGTGTAGAGGGTGGATGTGGATGAGTGAATAATGTGGAAATTTTGAGTAAAGAAAGATGCTAGAAGTAGATAACATAAAAAGTAAATAGGGAGAATAGTGTTCAGGATTCTTGTAGATGAGAATTTAGACGCGGAGAGAAACAGTTCATGGTAATAGTGAATGTGCCAAATGAATGAAATGAGATAAGTGATTGTGATACCTCTTATTCATATTTGAGTAGGAAAGCAACCCGTATACTGACTACGAGTCCTCTTGGTAGATTCCTCCCAATCCCAATGATCCATCCGTCTGTTACCATATCAATGGTCAGCACATTAATTAAGATCTTTTGACCAGATTAAGGCTTTAGGATTGATGGTTTCTTGTTATCCTCGAGTAGTACTAGATCCTCTTTTATATCAACCATTTCACTCGGGGGGTCGCCGATTTGCTAGTAAACAAGTTCATACCTACGAGATCTCAGGATCATGTTATCCGAGCCCTTAAATTTGACAACAAGCATTAGGCAAACATAGATATTCATTCTCACAATATAATAATCATGACAACAATCACAAATGTATGTAATTAAAGGAGTCACAACAAATCTTACCAATACCCTACATCTCCCACACCTATGGGGATTTACTCATACATTAGAGAAAGATAGATCATAAACATGATAATATTGCGAATGGAAACCAGCTCAACTTTACCATAGAAAGCCACAATACCTGTTGAGGATTAAATCAAATACAACCCAAGGTAGATCAAAGTCTCCAACCCTAATCTTACAAGTGTGAATCTCTCTCCCTCAGTAGAAGTGGGGATGATGGTGGAGTGGATGATTAAGAGGTTAGGGATCATCAAATGATGAGATGGTGTTCTTCTCCTTCTTCAGATCAGATCTGCTCTCTTCTAGGACTATTTGCAGTGGCTGTGTTCATGTTTCACTCCCCCTTCCTTCATGAAAGTTGTTGTATTGATATAACAAAGGCAAATGAAGGTGGTATGGGCGGGTCATACCGGCAGCCTCCGACCGTACCAGTGGTCACTACGGCCCCTGGACGCCTCTAATGAGAGGGGCTTCAATTGGGGATTTTCTCAATCAGATGTAATTAGCCCATAAATGCTTTCAGATCTTCCAAAAGTGTTAAATACCTGAAAACCAACATAAGAAACCAAGGTTTCGTTAATTTGCGATGTTAATATTATAGAAAGGTAAAAACCAACGAAGCCTGGTGAAAACCAATGCAAAATCATTGATAAAAATGTCAATATTTGGAGCTATCAGCTTCCCCAATCTTAGTTGTTACTCGCCCTCATGTGACAAAGCTATAACGAATAAGAGCGAGAAATAAAATCAAGCGGAAAAACTCACAACTTCAAGGTTGTACCATATTCCATCGTCACAAATCATGAAATCTTAACATGAGTATAATATATCTGAATAATTGCACCAAGTTTGCTTCCTAACCACATATAACTCGCTAGATAATAATTCTTAAATTCAAAAGAGACTGTCAAAAAATTGGTTAGGCTTGCGAATCAATTCTTTTCCGTGCCCCTCTTTTATGAGAGTAAAATCTTTTTAAGCAAGGATGATTTGGTCATATTAGGGTGCACTAGTAGATGTCAAAAGAATGATGAACTTAGAGCTTTTCATTAACACCCACTCTGACTTCCTCCTACAAGTTATAGATCACTTCCAAGTTCTCTCTCATGATGGCCACTAGCACCTCCGACTTGACATCCTCGTCCTCCTCCCGCGTGACCTCCGCCACCTCCTCCTCCCGTGTGACCTCCGCCTCCTCCTCATCCCAATTTTCCTCCTAGTCGAAGTCGTTGTTGGTGGTGCCGACCTCCAACAGGTCATCGGTGGCCACCTCTGGGTAGAAATCCCCCGGAGTTGCTTGATAGCTCCAAATTTCAACACTTTTTATCGATGATTTTCCCTTGGTTTTTTCCGGGTTTCGCTGGATTTCACCCTTTAACTAATGTTAACATCAGAAATTAGCGAAACCTTGGTTTCTTGTGTTGGTTTTTAGGTAATTAACACTTTTGGAAGATATGAGAGAATTTATGGGCTAATTACATTTGAAGAAGAAAATCCCCAATTGAAGCCCCTCTCATTAGAGGCGTCCAAGGGCCATAACGATCACTGGTACGATCGGGAGGCGCCCATATCGTCCACTCGTAAGACACTCCTTGGCCTCCGATATATCAACACAAGCAACTTTTGTGAAGAAGGGGAACAAAAAACAGAACACAACCACTACAAACAACTCCAGAAGAGGGGAGATCAGATCTGAAGAAGGAGAAGAGTATCGTCTCATTCTTCGATGATCCCTAGCCTCTCAATCATCCACTCCGCCATCATCCCCACTTGTACTAAGAGAGATTGGTACTTGTAAGATTAGGGTTTGATACTTTGATCTACTTTGGTTTGCATTTGTTTTGATCCTCAAACGGTATTGTGGCTTGCTACGGTAAAGTTGAGACGATTCCTATTTGCAATATTATTATGCCTTTGATCTATCTTCCTCTCATGTCTGAGTAAATCCCCATAGGCGTGGGAGATATAGAGGATTGTTAAGATGTGTTGTGCTTCCTTTGTTTCCATCCATTTGTGATTATTATATTGTGAGAATGAATATCTATGTTTGTCTAATGCTTGTTGTCCAATGAATAACATGATCCAGAGATCTCATAAGTATGAACTTGTTTACTAGAGAATCGGCGACCCCCGAGTGACACAACCGATATCAATGAGGAGCTAGTACTACTCGAGGATAACAAGGAACCATCAAGATTAAAGCCTTGATTCGGTCGAAAGAACTTAATTAATGTGTTGACCATTATTGTGGTAACAGGCAGATGGATCATTGGGACTGGGAAGAATTTACCAAGAGGACTCCTAGTCAGTATACGGGTTGCTTGCCTACTCACATATGAATAAGAAGTATCACAATCACTTATTCTATTTCATTCACCTAGCACATTCACTACTACCATGAACCGTTTATCTCCGTGCCTAACTTCTCATCTGCAGGAACCCCGAACAATTTTCTTGCTTTTACTTTTATGTTATTTACTTCTCGCATTTTCCTTTACTCAAATTTCCTCTATTATTCACTCACACCCTTCCACTTTCAACACTTGTAGTTAATTCACTCAAGACAACCTGACACCTTGAGTGCGACAGAAACACCGCATAAAGAAACTTACCTAGGCTCCTTATTTGGGATTAATACTTTAGCGAAAACATGCTCTGAGGAACTTGTGCTCTTGCATGTCATCAGTGCTCCGCGTGCCGCGTGTCGTGTTCCCATCAGAGGAAATCCACCTAGAAAGGGGCCTCATGGTGGTACGAGGGGTCGACACGATGCTGTGGAGGGAGCTGGCGGCGGTGGTGCTGACTCGGCATCCCGCGCTGGCCCTTCCAGTGGGACAGGTGGTACTAGAATCTTGTTTCGATTGAGGTGCCACATGTGCGGGAGGTGGACGTCGCGGTGGCCGTAGGGCGTCCCTGTCCGCCACGACCAGCACGCATCCCGGACGGAGACGTAGTGGCGGTCGCGACGTGACTCAGTGCAAGGGGTCGTGCATCTCTGCCGCACCTACGCAGACGGCGTGACGTAGCCGTGCGCTTGGGGCGGTGACGAAATCGTCCTATGCACAACCCATAGTGGAAGAGGCGGCGACTCGCATAGGCGACAGCTGCCGGTCGAAGAACCAGCCTTGTGGTCGTTCCGGCTGGGCTTCTTCCCCAGCCACATTTTGTGGGGGAGGCAAGGTGCAGAGGAGGCGGAGAGTGTGAACTGTAGGTGGTGATGCCGCCCGCGTCCTTTATGAAGGTCACCACTGGTTAACCTATGGAGGCGGGGAATGTGGTGGGTATGCTCTTAGGGAGAAGGACCCAGGGACTGCTATTCTCCGCTCAACGCGTGGTTTATAACGCACGCCTGAGTGTTCCGCCATATGGACTGCTCCGAATGCGGTCCAGTAAGAAGTAGTATTGTTCTTTTTCTTTTTGATAGTAATAAAAATGTTGAAATTTTTACAAGTTCAAATCTGAAAATTGTTTTATAAAAATTGTTCAAATTCAAAAACTGTTGAATTCAAAAATTATTTAGATTTAAAATTTGTTCAAAATATTAAAATGCTCAGCTTTAAAAAAATATTAAAAATAGCCGAAAACCATAAAAACTGAATCAGGAAAAAGACACCGGAAGAAACCTAAAAATGAAAAAGTTATACAGACGTGCGTTATACACGCCTAATGAGCCTGGGCTAGCCCGCGGAAACACAGACGTGCGTTATACACGCATGCATTGAGCGGAGAATAGCAAAAAAAAAAATTAGAGGATTAAGCGGAGAATAGCAATTGCCGGAGGACCCGGCCAGAGTGTTTTCTCCAAGTGGGCTGGCTGAGCGATAGAAAACATATAGAAAGGAGGAACTGTCTGCTCAGTTTGGTTTCTGTGGGAAGAAGGCCCAGTTGAATTATCCTGTAGTACTTTCTACTTACTCAGCCCAGCCATGACAGAAATAAAACGGGCCCAGGTTGCATAAGAGCGACACCGAGACTCGTGGATCGCCTCGTTACTCTACTCTGTTTCTTCGAGACCTTTCTGCTCTACTTTTCTCCTTTTTTTTTTGGAAATACTTTTCTTAGTTTCTGATCATTCGAGAGCAGATTCTAACATGCAATGTGAAGCATGCAATGTGAAGCATGTGTTGGAGATATACTTTCCGGATATCCTCACAGTTCTCACTAACCAGGGTGACCCACTTCGGGTTAGAGCTTTGCTTTACGGGCGGCCCAGTCAGGGAGACGAGACGGAGTCCAATCCGGCTATGGGAAGGCCCAGAAGATTTACCGACATAGGTCAATAGTTACTTGTAGTTCAGATGTACTCTGTAACCGACTCTTAGTCGTAGCCGGATAGATCTCTCATACAAACCCTATGCCGGATATCTATATAAGCCGTCCTATGAAGAGTCTTTAGGGCACCCCTTACAATCACAATCTCAACTCGCACAGGCGAACCTTTGTAACCCATATTCCGGCTCTGCCGTATTACTGGATTGCTAGCAGGAGTAGGATCCGTCCAAAGCCGGTGGATTCGAACCTGGGTAAACTTGTGTGCTCATCGTCCCGGAACACCGTACGTCTCACACCCCTCTCTTCCGCACGCCTCGAGGACCCCCTCATGGCGTACTTGTCATCAATCCGACGATAGTTGGTGCCCACCATGGGGCTAGTGAGCTTCGGATCTGCATTCCGAGCGAAATTTACAAGAATCGGAATCGGCGAGACTATCGTCGTCGGTCGCATCCGCTACGCCAACGACGTCCCTCTCATCGTTCTCGAAGAGACCTGGATTCCGGCTAGGGAGGCTATGACTGCCTACACCATCATGTCTTTTGGCGAGGTCGATGTTTACATCAGTTTTGCTGAACCTGCCCCACCCACCCCAGCAGTGATGATAGAGGCAGAAGAAACTTCTGGGTCCCCTTTGTTCGCGGAGGCGGCAGAGTTCCGGATCTTAGAAAACCCTAATCCCACCCAGCCTGCACCAGTTGCGAAGATAGTGGAGAAATCCGAGCCTGAAGCAGACCTGGCGGTTCAAGTTGAATCTGGAGTGGATCTCTCTAGAGAGGCCGAATCCTAGATCGACCCACCCGCTGAAGTCGAAATCTAGGAGGAGCATAGCAACGACACTGGTTCCGCTCTGATGACGTCGAGACAGACAGGCCTTTCCTGAGATACACGCTAAGATGCATGATGATGCAAGATGCAAGCATAGACGATATTCTTGAGACCATCAGGTGTTTCGAGGAAGCCGATCGCGAGAGCTGCAACTATCTTAGGAGGCACGCGTCGCACTTCGTCGGATACGTGGGATCCGGATCCGGCTCTGCCGATGCAGGAGACAACACCGAATCTATGCTGGAGGCGATCAGAACAAATGCCGACGTACCCGCATCCTCGGATGAGTCGATGACGTCAGCAGATTTCCGAAAGTTCTTTGCGGAATATGAAGAGGAGTATAACTCCAAAGCTACAAAGGAAGAAGAAGCCATGGATGAAGGATCCGGGGAAAACTCTCCCAAAACGCAGGATGATATGGAAATCAGAGATAATCCCGAGGTCCAGATGTCCACAAGTACCGATAAGAGCTTGACTCCGGGAAATGGACCCAAAGCCGTCTTTGCTACCGGCGCTGCCAAGAAGGCAAAGAAGAAGAACAAGAAGAACAAAACCCTGGCAAAAGACCCTCCGACAGAGGAGGTGATTGCCGAGTACGAGGAGGACTCGGATGGATCACTTATCCCAGATGAGCCCAAAGAAGAGTCGATGGACGGACACGTGATCACTGAAGGTGCGCGTAAACTCATCGATGTTGCATTAACCACACCTATTCCTACAGCTACAGAACTTACTGCTGAAGAGCTGGACGAGAGGGCCCAGGCACTAGAAGCGCATCGCCAAGTACTCCTCGATGAAGCCAAAAACATTGAGGAGGAAAAGAAACGCATGGCAACTGCGGAGAAGTACAACTCCAGGCAACATCAGAAGACAAGGAAACATCATACACATGACGACCAATTCCTGCAGATTCACAAAGTCCTTTTCGGAGGAGAACTGGGGATGCCTCGACGCAACAGCAATGGGGATTGGGTGTATCCAACGCCAGTACAGAACACCGTTGCGGCCCAGGAAATCCTATCGGCTAATCTAGGCCCGGAGCAGATCCAGTTGGGAATCAAACTACTCAACAAAGGACTGGAGCAGCAAAAGGTCGCCCTGTCCGGAAGTCAAAAACTGGTCTCCAATTCTGACCAATGTCGCACAGACCCGACATGGGCTGACGTAAGACCCCAACGTGTTCCGGAACAGCAACATCGTTCCGACCATCGGGAAGACAACTACTCAAGAACCGGATCTTTAGGTCAGCACCACAAAGCTGCACGTGACTGGTGTAACGTTAACCCAGTTGCAGAGCAATAGGCAATCACTGCACTGAATCCAAGGAATCCTCCCCGGCGAGATTCAAAAGATCGCAGGGAAGAAGATAAAGACAAACGTCGGGAGGAGGACCGACAAAGAATGCCACCTCCTAGACACGCAAGCCGTCTGGCTGACGGGCGAGGAAACAACAAACACCGTGCCGAGACAAGCTAGCAGGGGGCTCGTCACAATGAAGACCCTCCCCAAAACTAGAATAATGACGCTCTGGACGGAGGCCGGCGATCAGCCGGAAATAACCCAGCTGCTCCACCCTCTCCACCAAGTAGCCATCACAACGGCTTCCAAGGAGGGCGTCGTGGTGGAGGAGGTGGTGGTAGAAGCAGAAGTCCGGCTCCAAGGCACCGCAGCCATAGCCGTCAGTTAGGGCGATCTCTATCCCCAAATGACGCAAGGCACAGGATCAACTCCAATATAGAGGCGCGACGCTATGAAAATGATGACATATACGTGGGCTCGAAGTGCTTCGGACCATGCATAAGAGCTACAAGATTCCTAGAAGGATTTGCTATCTCAAGACACATCCAAGCCTACGACAGCATAGCTCAGCCAGATACTTGGCTACAAGATTTCTTCCAAGCTTGCTGCATCGCCAAAGGCGGAAACAGCCTGGTCGCAACCCGATATCTCCCACTTATGTTGCGGAAGACGGCACGATCATGGCTCAATGAACTTCCGGAGAACACCATCCACAACTGATATGACATGCAAAGTGCGTTCTTTCGGAATTTCGAAGGCACATACCGGAGGCCTTGTACGGTCGGAGACCTACAGCATTGCACCCAGAAAGCCGGAGAAACTTGCCGGGATTATCTTGGACGATGGATCGACACCAAGAACTCCTATGAAGGAGTAAATGACCAAACTGACATTGAAGCTTTCATTGCAGGTCTCCCAATTGGTTTACTACGTCATCGCTTGAAGTGTGACAAAGTCACTGATTTAGGAGAGATGATAGAAACAACGAGCAAGTATGCAGATGCTGACGACGACGCAGAGGGATTACTTAACGCCCTGGCTGTGCCACAGTCGGCAAAACAACCAAAGCAACAAGCTCAGAAGCACAAGAATACCTCGGAAGAAAAACCCAACACGGAAACGGCAGTGGTTACTGCTACTTTCGGGTCTGGAGGACGAGGAGGACGTGGCGGTGGCCGCGGACGCGGTCGTGGGACGTCAAGAGTCCAAGGTAGAGGAGACCAGCAACCCGGAAAAACCTACTCTTGGGCCGACATTGCCAATAACCCATGTGTGCATCACTTGGACGCCAACGGGGCCTCGTCCCACACAAACGCCGAGCGTCGTTTCAATGACTACATTAAAAGAGATGATACCGCTGGCTACAAAGCTAAGCGGAAGAAGGGAAAGAAGAATCCCGAAAAGGATAAAGATACCAAGGAAGATTCCGACATGGAGGAAGCTGACGCTTCAAATCCCAAGCCGGAAGGGAAGAAAAATTTTCTGACCAAGAAAGACACTTATGTCACCTTCCTTGGATCTCAACCAGCAAAGGTCAAAAAAGCAGTTCTACATGAGCTCAGTGCAATAGTTCCGGCTGTCCCTCAATTCTTAGACTGGTCGGCAGTGGCAATCACCTTTGACCGTGCTGATCATCCGCCTAAGTTGCACAGGCGAGGAAAATACGCCTTAATCGTCAATCCACTTATTGACGGTTATGGTTTCTCCAAGACTCTCATGGACGGTGGCAGCAGTATTAATATTCTGTATGTCGAAACGCTGCGCCGGATGAAGATCTCGGAGACCCAGCTGAACCACAACTCTATGATCTTTCACGGGGTTGTCCCAGGAAGACAAGAAAATTCCCTAGGAGAAATCACTTTGGATGTTACCTTTGGAAATCCAAAGAACTATCGGACGGAGGCACTTTCCTTCGAAGTGGTCCCATTCAAGAGCGCGTACCACGCTATATTCGGACATCCAGCTTACTGGGCTTTTATGGCTCGTCCATGTTACACTTACAATATGATGAAAATTCCAGGTCCCAACAGCGTGATCACCATCAAGGGAGACCCGAAGAAAGCGCGAGAGTGCGAGGATGGAAATGTCGCCTTTGCTGAAGTCATGCTGCACGCCCAGGAGTACCAGGAGATCAAGAAGAGCATAGATCCGTCTGAGATGCCCATAACAAAGAAGGAGGTGACAAAGCCGAATCCGGAGTTCAAGGCATTAGAAGAGATGAAGAATACACCGTTGAAGGATGATGACCCCTCCAAGGTGACCCAGATAGGCGTAGGCCTAGATAGCGCATAGGAAAGCGTGCTCATCAAGTTCCTCAAAGCAAATCAAGATATCTTTGCATGGCAGCCATCTGACATGACCGGAGTACCTAGGGAACTTGCCGAGCACTCTTTAAATGTAAACCCGAACACTAAACCCGTCAAACAGTCCTTACAATGTTTCGGCGATGAAAAGCGTAAGGCAATAGCTAAGGAACTAGCACGGCTCGAGTTAGCCGGATTCATAGAAGAGGTCATCCACACTGAGTGGTCGGCCAATCCTGTAATGGTCCCTAAAAAGGACACCACTGATTTAAGGATGTGTGTTGATTATACTGCATTGAACAAGGCTTGTCCCAAAGATCCATTCGCTCTGCCTAGGATTGATCAAGTTATCGATTCTACGGTAGGCTCGGAACTCCTCTGTTTTCTCGACGCATATTCTGGTTATCACCAAATCCGGATGAAGGAATCTGACAAAGTCAAAACTTCATTTATAACCCCCTTCAGAACCTTCTATTTTGTTACGATGCCCTTTGGGCTGAAGAACGCAGGAGCTATGTACCAGCGCACAATGCAGTGTTGCCTCCACGATCAAATCGTACTAAATGTGCATGCATATGTGGATGATATTGCGGTGATGTCCAAAAAGAAGGAAACGTTGATTTCCGACTTGGAGGAAACATTCGCCAATCAACAAAAATACAACATAATGCTTAATCCGAAGAAATGCTTCTTTGGAATCCCAACTAGAAAATTGTTAGGTTTCATCGTGTCTCAAAGAGGCATAGAGGTGAACCGAGACAAAATCAAGGCTATACTCAATATTTCCAGGCAAACTCGCCTAAAGGACGTACAAAGACTAACTGGTTGCATCGCTGCAGTTAGTCAGTTCGTAAGCTGGCTCGGTGAAAGAGCCACACCATTATACAAACTCCTGAAAAAGACCAAGGATTTTGTGTGGATCGACGAAGCTAAAGCTGCACTACAAGACCTGAAAACAGTACTCTCATCTGCTCCTATCCTTGCTGCACCAGAACCACAGGAACCGATGTTGCTCTATCTTGCTACGACAAACAAAGTCATCAGTATCGTTATGGTAGTGGAGAGACCGGAGGAAAATCAGGAACACTTGGTGCAGCGTCCAACTTACTTTGTCAGCGAGGTCTTGACAGAATCGAAACAGCGGTATCCGCACTATCAAAAGCTAGCTTATGGTGTGTTCTTAGCATCTCGTAAGCTACGACATTATTTTCAGGAACATCCAATTACCGTGGTGAGCACAACTCCCATGAGAGATATAATCAATAATAGTGACGCCACAAGACGCGTCGCCAAATGGGGCATAGAGCTTTCCGCTTTTGATATTGAGTACAAACCTCGGACAACAATCAAATCCCAAATTCTTGCCGACTTTGTTGCTAATTGGACAGAGACGAAGGAGAATATGACCCTCCCTGAGTCGGAATATTGGACCCTATATTTTGATGGGTCTAAGGCTCGCGGGGGCTCGGGGGCTGGCGTGGTACTCAAATCACCCCAAGGAGACAAACTTCTATACGTGTTGCAGATCCACTTCACAGCGACAAATAATATTGCCGAGTATGAAGCACTGCTGCATGGAATCCGGATTGCTAAGGATATTGGCATCCGACATTTGATGTGTTATGGAGATTCGGATCTTGTTGCTCAACAAGTGTCGGATATTTGTAACGCAAATAAACACATGGCGGCATATAAAGCTGTCGTGGATGATCTATCTAAATCGTTCGAAGGGTTTGAGGTTCAACACATCCCTCGAGCAGAAAATGAGGAAGCATATGCATTATCTCGGATAGGCTTTGCATGAAAAGAGGTCCTGGATGGCGCTCTTTTAGAGCACCTCAAAGTTCCCTCAATAAAGGGAGTGGATCAGGAATATTTGACCAAATCTGACTCACCTTTGATAGCAGTTCTGGCTGTAATTCCCAGCTGGACTCAACCCTACCTTGACTATTTGGTAGATGGCAAATTACCCGAAGACGAAGTTTTGAGCCGGCAGATCATCCGGAGAGCAAAAGCCTATACTATAGTTAGTGGTGAGCTCTATAAGTGGAGTGTGTCTGGGGTTTTTCAGCGCTGCATATCTCCGGAAGAAGGAGTGGAAATCCTAAGAGAAATCCATGAAGGCGAGTGTGGTCACCATGCGGCAGCCAAATCTTTAGTGGCAAAAGCTTTCCCACACGGTTTTTTCTGGCTTACAGCCAAGGCAGACGCTGAATGGCTGGTCAAGACGTGCAAAGGCTGCCAAAAGTATGCCAAACAAGCTCATGTTCCAGCTGCGAACAATACCTATAACATGGCCTTTCGCGGTCTGGGGGCTTGACATGGTAGGACCGTTTATGTTGGGTCCGCAGCATAGAAAACAAAAAATTTCCTACGGTGTGAACTACACGCCAAGATCTATCTACTAGGTACAAAGCAACGGGTGGACATACATCCAACAAGAACTTACCCTGGAAGACAACAAGTTTTGTTAACGAGTAGGAACTCGTGGTTGATGTAGTCGTACACTTGCCGATCTCAAGATCGTGAGGAAGTACGAGCGCCGCAACTCAGCAGCGCATTCATACTCGCACACACGTTCAAGCCACCGGACAACCTCCACTTCCACGCTCCAGCGATCCAGCGGAAGCAGCAACTCCTTCTAGACGAAATGCCATCGGGAACATGTATCTCGCTAATCTGAGACCATGGGGGAATAATTCTAGAGGGGGAGAGAGATCCTTCACAAGGAGGTGTGAGGATGAAGGATGGAATGGGTGGCCTTTTATAGGAGGAGGGGGGGTGCCCCTCCTCTCCATGGCCGGCGCATGGGGGGTGACCCCTCACCTCCCCCATTCATATGGTGGTAACCCCTCCACATTAAAATGCCTCTTCACATTCCCTTTTAAAGTCTCCACTTTAAATGCATTAAAATTCTCCAAGTTTAATGCTCTCTCATTTAATAAAACTCTTTTATTAAATTTATTCAGAATTTTGTTAATTACTTTAATTAACAAACATTCACATATAGCCCCTTGCAATATTTCAATATCACATGCAGAACCACTTTCTGCAATTTCACCCGAAACAATTTTCGGTTTCTATTAAAACAATTCCTGTGTTTTGCAATTCTTTCGTCTGAAACATATGTGCTCCAAAATCGTGTCCGGTAACTCTTAAGTGTGTCACCATACGGTTCGCGAATAATGCAGACATGATCGAGACCCTTCTCCGATCAATAATCAGCAGCGGGACCTGGAGATCCGTACTGACTCCTACACATTCAACGATGACTTCTGTGATCGTGAGAACCTTTAACGCTTGTAACTAAATCCCTTTGTCTCACGATATATTACATGTCCGAGCTTCGATCATCGGTATCTCCATACCTAGTTTGATCTCGTTATCGACATGTAGTCTTTTCTCGTTCCCGTGATATAACATTCTAGTGATCACATCACTTGCTTGCAAGCTATCTCAATGTGATATCACCGAGCGGGCCCAGAGTATATCTATCCGTCATCGGGATTGACAAATTCCACTCTTGATCCATGAGCCTCAACATAACACCTTCGTAGTACTGAACCCATCTTTATAGTCACCCTGTTACGGTGTGACGTTTGATGTTATCAAGATACTCTTCCGGTGTTAGCAATTAACATGATCGCATGGTCTAAGGATAAAGATTACTTCGTATCATGTTATAGCAATATAAACATAATGACTTGATCGTAATGCTATATTTTGGATGAATGTTCATCACATCATTCCACCAATGGTGTGACCTTGCTATTAACAACATCCAATGTCCATGATAAGGAAACCTTGATCATCTTGTTAATCAACAAGCTAGTCTATAAGAGAGGCATAACTAGGAACCCTTTTTGTTTATTAAACACACATGTATTGATGTTTCCGATCAATACAATTCTAGCATGTAAAATAAACATCTATCATATATAAGGAATACATAATAACAACTTTATTATTGCCTCTCAGGGCATATTTCCTTCAGTCTCCCACTTGCACTAGAGACAATAATCTAGTTCACATAGTGATAAATCTAACACCCATGGAGTTTTGGTGTTGATCATGTTTTTCCCTAGGGAGAGCTTTAGTCAACGGATCTGCTACATTTAGGTCTGTGTGTACTTTACAAATCTTTATATCTCCATCCTTGACATGCTCGCGGATGGAGTGAAACCGACGCTTAATATGCTTGGAATTCTTGTGAGACCTCGGTTCCTTTGTGTTGGCTATGGCTCCATTGTTGTCACAATAGATCACCATTGGGTCCAATGCACTAGGAACCACACCTAGTTCCGTAATGAACGCTTTCATCGAAACCGCTTCCTGGCTATACGAGCGACAACATATTCCGCCTCCGTCGTTGATCCAGCCACCACAGGTTGTTTGGAACTCCTCCAACTAACTATTGCTCCGTTCAAGAGAAATACGTATCCGGATTGAGACTTAGAGTCATCCGGATCAGTGTCAAAGCTAGCATCAACATAACACTTAGCGACTAGCTCTTCTTCACCTCTGTATATAAGAAACATATCCCTAGTTCTGCTCAAGTACTTGAGGATGTTCTTTACCGCTATCCAGTGTTCCGAACCTGGATCAGATTGGTACCTACTAGTCAAACTAATAGCATGTGCCACATCCGGTCTTGCACATAGCATGGCATACATAATAGAGCCTATGGCCGAGGCATAAGGGATCTTATCCATCATCTCTCTTTCTTTCGCCGTAGCCGGACTTTGAGTCTTACTCAATGTCTTGCCTTGCAACATAGGTAAGAACCCCTTCTTACTTTCGTCCATATTAAACTTCTTTAATATCTTATCAAGGTATGTACTCTGTGATAGCCCAATTAAGCGCCTTGATCTATCTCTATAGATTTTAATGCCTAATATATATGACGCTTCACCAAGGTCTTTCATAAAAATTTTGCTGTTTAGATAACTTTTAACACTGTTTAAAAGATCTATATCATTTCCAATCAATAATATCCATCCACATATAATATCAGAAATGCCACATTGCTCCCACTGACTTTCTTGTAAATACAAGCCTCTCCATAAGTTTGGACAAATCCAAACTCTTTGATCACCTCATCAAAGCGGAGATTCCAACTCCGGGATGCTTGCTTCAGTCCATAGATGGATCGCTGAAGTTTGCATACCTTATTAGCATCCTTAGGATTGACAAAACCCTTAGGTTGTATCATATACATCTCTTCTTCAATATTACCATTGAGGAATGCAGTTTTGACATCCATCTGCCATATTTCATAATCGAAATATGCAGCAATTGCTAACATAATCCTAACTGACTTAAGCATCGCTACGGGAGAGAATGTCTCATCGTAGTCAACTCCTTGAATTTGTCGAAACCCCTTTGCGACAAGTCGAGCCTTATAGATGGTCACATTACCATCAGCATCAGTTTTTCTTTTGAAAATCCATTTATTCTCAATGGCCTTTCGATCGTGAGGTAAGTCCACCAAGGTCCAAACATGGTTCTCGTACATGGATTCCATCTCGGATTTCATGGCTTCTAGCCATTTGTTGGAATCCGGGCTCATCATCGCTTCTTCATACGTCACAGGGTCATCCATTTCATCAACCATGAAATTCACAATAGGATTGCCGTACAGTTCAGGACCTGCACGTGTCCTGCTTGACCTGCGAGGTTCGGTAGTGTCCTATTTGGAGTTTCATGATCAATATCATTAGCTCTCTCTTCATAGGTGAAGTCAACTCTGAAACAACTTCCAATGTTGTGCTACTCGCCATTTCATGAAGAGAAGGTTCAATAACCTCTTCGAGTTCTACCTTCCGACTACTCACACCTTTCGCGAGAAACTCCTTCTCAAGAAAGGATCCATTCTTGGCAACAAAAACCTTGCCCTCGGATCTGTGATAGAAGGTATACCCAATTTTTTCCTTAGGGTATCCTATGAAGACGCATTTTTCCTCTTTGGGTTCGAGTTTATCCGGTTGAAGTTTCTTCACATAAACATCGCATCCCCAAACTTTAATAAATGACAGCTTAGGTTTGTTTCCAAACCATAATTCATACGGTGTCGTTTCAATGGATTTAGATGGTGCCCGATTTAAAGTGAATGCATTTGTTTCGGTGCATAACCCCAAAATGACATGACAAGTCGATCGGAGACATAATAGATCGAACCATATCCAATAAGGTACGATTCTGACGTTCAAACACACCATTATGTTGTGGTGTTCCGGTGGCGTGAGTTGTGAAACTATTCCACACTCTTTCATGTGTGCTAAACTCGTAACAGATACTCTCCTCAATGGTCGATCAGAAATTTGATCTTTCTATTACGATGATTTTCCACTTCATTTTGAAATTCCTTGAACTTTTCAAAAGTTTCAGACTTGTGTTTCATCAAATAGATATACCCGTATCTACTCAAATCATCCGTGAAAGTAACAAAATAACGATATCCATTTCATGACACACTCATTGGTCCACACATCAAGATGTATGATTTCCAATAGATCTGTCAGCCTGCTCCATTGAACCGGAAAATGGCGTTCTAGTCATCTTGCCCATAAGGCATGGCTCACATGTATCAAATGATTCAAAATCAAGTGATTCCAAAAGTCCATCAGAATGGAGTTTCTTCATGTGTTTAACGCCAATATGGCCTAGACGGCAGTGCCACATATATGCAGATATATCATCATCAAGTTTAATCCTTTTAGCATTAACATTATGAATGTGCATAATATTACTATCGAGATCCATCAGAAATAAACCATTCAACATAGGTGCATGACCATAAAAGATATTATCCATATAAATTGAACAACCATTGTTTTTAGATTTAAACGAATAACCACTTTGCATCAAACATGATCCGGATACAATGTTCATGCTAAGTGCAGGCACCAAATAACAATTATTCAGGTTTATAACTAATCCCGATGGCATATGGAGAGGCAGCATTCCGACGACGATCACATCAACTCTTGATCCATTGCCGACCCGCATTGTGACCTCATCCCTTGCTAGTTGTCGCTTGTTTCGCAGCCCCTGAATCGAGTTACATATATTAGCAACCGATCCCGTATCAAATACCCAGGTGCTATTGCGAGTACTAGTCAAGTACACATCAATAACATGTATATCACATATACCTTTGTTTTCCTTGCCGGACTTCTTGTCCGCTAAATACTTGGGGCAGTTGCGCTTCCAATGGCCAGTCCCCTTGCAATAGTAGCACTCGGTATCGGACTTAGGGCCAGCTCGGGGTTTCTTTTTAGGCGCGGCAACAGATTTGCGACCCTTCTTTCCCTTGTTCTTGCCTTTCTTGTCCTTCTTGAAACCGGTGGTCCTATTGATCATCAACACTTGATGTTCTTTCCTAATCTCCACTTCTGCAGTCTTAAGCATTGATAGAAGCTCGGGAAGAGTCTTCTTCATGCCCTGCATACTATAGTTCATCATGAAGCTCTTGTATCTAGGTGGCAGAGATTGGAGAACATGATGTATGCCCAAGTCAATGGGAATCGTTATTCCCAAGGACACAAGCTTATCAGCGTACCCAGACATTTTGAGTACATGCTCACTAACGGAGCTATTCTCCTCCATCATGCAGCTAAAGAACTTTCCAGTAGCATTATAACTCTCTACAACAGCATGGGTATCGAAAATCATTTTCAATTCTCCCATGGTATCAAAGGCATTGCCATTTTCAAAACGCTTTCGAAGTTCTGGCTCTAGCCCATACAGTATGCCGCAATGAACTAAGTTGTGGTCCTCCTGACGAGTCACATAGATATTCTTTTCCTCGTCAGGGGCATCACGAGCTGGTGGGGGGCCTAGCGACGCATCTAGCACATATTGCTTTTGTGCAGTAGTGAGGAGAATCCTCAAATTCATAGCCCAGTTGGTGAAGTTGCTACCATTCGTAGCAAGTTTCTCTTTCTCCATGAACACATTGAAATTAAAAGCAAGTGGTGCCATCTACAACATAATTTGTAAAGTTTATTTAGACTAAGTTTATGATAGATTGAGTTCAACTAATCCAAATAACTAATGAACTCCCACTCAAAAACGACATCCCTCGTGCCTTTTTGGTGATTACATGAACCAAATCCACTACACCAAGTCCGATCATCACGTGAGTCGGTGTAGCTTCAAAGGCGAGCATCTATATGGGCATCATATCAACCATATGACTCATGCTTAACCTTTCGGTCCGTGTTACGAGGCCATGTCTGTACATGCTACGCTCGCCAAGTAAGAACCTTAGTACTCGTGTGTGTAAAACTGTCTTACACCCGTTGTATGAAAGCGTAGAGTCGGGTACACCCGATCATCACGTGATGTCTCAAAATACGATCCATAGAACAGTGCATACTCAAGGAAGAACACATTTTATCTTGATATCTAAATGAGGGATCATCTTACAATGCTACAAAAGCGCCAAACTAGCAGTATAAGATGCTAACATCTAATGTGTAAAGTGAGATGATATGGTCCATGCATTTGATCTCTATCATTTGCATCGTGGTATGATCTCTATCATTCCTTTGTGTGTAAGGCCAAGGTCTATGGAACTTACACGTTGAATGTGTTGTAAGAGTATCTATGATACATCTACTTACAACAATACCATATCAATACACTAGCCCAACAACGATCTAAACTAGACGCCTCTAATTTATCAATTGCAAGTTTTACGTGGCTTAGGGCTTTCGGAGATAGAACCGTTCTCACCTGCGAACATGAACCACAACGAGGATAACCAAGTTATTAGCAACTCGTTGTAAATCAGATATTGACTATAGTAGGAGAGACAGACACCCGCCAGCCACTTATGCAAAACAAGTTGCATGTCAGTCGGGGAATCGGTCTCATGTACGATGACATGTAAGATTGGTCCAGACCGCTTCATCCCACTATGCCACCAATATCCAAAATACATAGAAGATGCAATAACATGATCATCATCGCCCACATATAAACATCTGTGTACTACCCGTGCAAAGCACCTACGCATAGATCAGGCTCGATACCCTTGTTGGGTCATGACATAGAAAACAAAAATTTTCCTACGGTGTGAACTACACGCCAAGATCTATCTACTAGGTACAAAGCAACGGGTGGACATACATCCAACGAGAACTTACCCTCGAAGACAACAAGTTTTGTTAACGAGTAGGAACTCGTGGTTGATGTAGTCGTACACTTGCCGATCTCAAGATCGTGAGGAAGTCCGAGCGCCGCAACTCAATGACACATGCATACTGCACACACGTTCAAGCGGCCGGACAACCTCCACCTCCTCGCTCCAGAGATCCAGTGAAGCGACAACTCCTTCCGCATTTAAATGCCACCGGGAACATGTACCTCGCTAATCTGAGACCATGGGGGAATAATTCTAGAGGGGGAGAGAGATCCTTCACAAGGAGGTGTGAGGATGAAGGAGGGAATGGGTGGCCTTTTATAGGAGGAGGGGGGTGCCCCTCCTCTCCATGGTCATGCATGGGGTGACCCCTCACCTCCCCCATTCATGTGGTGGTAACCCCTCCACATTAAAATGCCTCTTCACATTCCCTTTTAAAGTCTCCACTTTAAATGCATTAAAAATTCTCCAAGTTTAATGCTCTCTCATTTAATAAAACTCTTTTATTAAATTTATTCAGAATTTTGTTAATTACTTTAATTAACAAACATTCACATATATCCCCTTGCAATATTTCAATATCACATGCAGAACCACCTTCTGCAATTTCACCCGAAACAATTTCTGGTTTCTATTGAAACAATTCCTGCGCTTTGCAATTCTTCCGTCTGAAACTTATGTGCTCCAAAATGGTGTCCGGTAACTCTTAAGTGTGTCACCCTACGGTTCACGAATAATGCAGACATGATCGAGACCCTTCTCTGATCAATAATCAGCGTGGACACGGAGATCCATCGACTCCTACACATTCAACGATGACTTCTGTGATCGTGAGAACCTTTAACGCTTGTAACTAAATCCCTTTGTCTCGCGATATATTACATGTCCGAGATTCGATCATCGGTATCTCCATACCTAGTTTGATCTCGTTACCGACATGTACTCTTTTCTCGTTCCTGTGATATAACATTATAGTGATCACATCACTTGCTTGCAAGCTATCTCAATGTGATATCACTGAGAGGGCCCAGAGTATATCTATCCGTCATCGGGATTGACAAATTCCACTCTTGATCCATGAGCCTCAACATAACACCTTCGTAGTACTGAACCCATCTTTATAGTCACCCTGTTACGGTGTGACATTTGATGTTATCAAGATACTCTTCTGGTGTTAGCAATTAACATGATCGCATGGTCTAAGGATAAAGATTACTTCGTATGATGTTATAGCAATATAAACATAATGACTTGATTGTAATGCTATATTTTGGATGAATGTTCATCACATCATTCCACCAATGGTGTGACCTTGTTATTAACAACATCCAATGTCCATGATAAGGAAACCTTGATCATCTTGTTAATCAACAAGCTAGTCTATAAGAGAGGCATAACTAGGAACCCTTTTTGTTTATTAAACACACATGTATTGATGTTTCCAATCAATACAATTCTAGCATGTAAAATAAACATCTATCATATATAAGGAATACATAATAAGAACTTTATTATTACCTCTCAGGGCATATTTCCTTCAGTTTAGACGGGCTCCAAGTGGATTTACTCATGATGGTGGATAAATTCACAAAATGGATTGAGGCTAAACCCGTCACTAGTTGTGATGGAGCAACAGCCAAAAGATTTGTCGAGGATGTTATAATCCGGTATGGTTATCCGCATAGTATTATCACGGACAACGGGAATAATTTCTCTATGGGAGACCTTGCCGAATTCTGCAACAAACAAAATATCTGGCTTGACATTGTGTCAGTCGCACATCCGCAGGCTAATGGACAAGTCGAAAGAGCGAATGGTTTAATCCTACAAGGCCTAAAACCGAGACTCGAAGCACCACTACGACGTGCAGCGGGGGCTTGGGCAGAGGAATTACCTTCTGTAATATGGAGTTTACGAACAACTCCGAACAGGTCAACCGGATACACACCTTTCTTCTTGGTCTATGGCGCAGAAGTAGTTCTTCCTAGTGATTTGATTCACACTTCTCCTAGGGTGGCCGCGTATATCGAAGAGGATGCCGAGATTTCTCGACAAAATGATCTCGACTTAGTCGAAGAAGTTCGCGTCGTTGCTGAAATAAGATCAATAGCCTATCGGCAGAAGTTACGCAAGTATCATAGCCAGAGAGTTAGAAACAGATCTTTCAATAAGGGTAATTTGGTTCTCTGGCTTGTGCAACAAAGAAAGCACAAACTTTCCCCAGTATGGGAAGGGCCATTTTTAGTTAGTCGAGTATTGCACAATGGTTCATACTACCTAACTGATATGAGGCTAGTCAAAGAAAGACCTGCTACTAAGAAGAGAAAGAGAGCTGGAGGAAGTACAAATCCGGATGAGTTAGACAGACCATGGAATATTGCTCAGCTACGTCCCTTTTATTCTTAGTTTATCCTTCTTTGTAATCATATATATGTACATGTTCTGAGAGAAATAAAAGTTTTGGTTGCCTCAAAGTTTTTCTGAGAAGTTTTTACCATCTTATTTCCGAATGATCATGTTACAGTCGAAAATCCTAGAATACTTGTAAGTACTTTATGCTCATGATTGTTCTGGTTTAGATTTCCGATTCTAAATATGCTACCCTCGGGTATAACTCTAAAGTTTCTAGTCTATACTTTGGTTATTTGTCTGATTGGCGGATGCGGGTATTTTTCGAGTAGTGAATTGTTGGTACTGGAAGCCGGCTTTGTTTCCGTGTTTAAACTGGTTTAGCAATTGAGCTCCGTTGCTCGGCAAAGTTTCTGAGCTGAAAGTTTAGCCGGCTCACGAAAGGGACGAGGCGGAAAGCCAGATAAACGATAAGTATAGACAAAAAAGTATAAGTGCTTATGTAAACATTTCAGGCACACAAACATTTATGCCAAAAGTGCTGAATAGATTAAAACTTAGCACTAGCAAAAAGTATCATACTACATATTTACAGACCCATAATGTTTTTAGAATAACACATTTGTTTATGATAATATATGATGCAGGAGAAGAGGTAGGAGCTGCCGGCTCGCTGGATGCATCGGCCTCGGCTTGATAATGATCCGAGATGTTCAAATCCGATATGGTTTGTTCATCATCGGAAACTTCGGCTGCTTCTTCCGGAGGCGGAGGCGGCGTGTCCACGCGGTTAAAGAAGGGAGTGTCATAGATGGTCAAGTCAGCTACGTGGCACCCATATCCGGCGCAGGAGTCCATGATGGCTTTGATATCTTGCTTCTGGCCGTCTTCATCCACAGTAGAGTACCCTCTGGTCACTTGCCAGATTTCCATGCTTCCATGGTGTCTCATGACCATGGTGAGAGCGTTCTGCGCAGCGGATCGCGCGTAGGACATGTTCCAGTCCTGGACAAGCTACGACATCTCCTTTGCCTTGTCCCGCACCTAAAAGTCAGGCATGCTATGCATCTCCGGAACCCTAAGAGCTTCGCTAATATCCTCGATGGATTGGCGGAAGTCATGAAGCAAATCACCGACTTGGGTAAGCCGGTGGGTGCTAGGCTCGGCAGAGGTGGAGTCCGTCAAGTTCAGAGGACCTTTGCATATAACGCAAAATGGTTAAATAAATCCGACATCGAAAGAGTCAAAGAATGTAAACAAGTCAGAAAGATGGAAACATACCAAAGATGACGTCGTCAACTTTGGTTTTCTCTTCACGAAGACTCCAGAGTTCAGCCCGGAGCGCCTTGGAAAGGTCCTTCTCTCTGAAAAGCTCGTCATTGAGATTCAAGATTTTCTGCTCGTGGAATGTAATCTTGCGATCACGCTCCACGGTGGCCATGGAGGAGGATTCGACAACTTGAGCAATACTCTTCTCATGGTCTGCCTTAAGTTGGTCTAGCTCTCGGCTGAGATCCTTGTTTTCCACCACCAGGGTCTTCAGATTCTCGGCCTCTTCGATCATAGCACATGACTGCTTTATCAGTGCTGTAAGTCAAAAAGAACAACAGTTCAGCAAAAAAATTCGACTATGAAAATGCAAGACAAGGTTTGAGTCTCGGAATGTTTACCTTCGGCCTCATCCTTGGAAACTTTAAGCTCAGCATTTTTAAGTCGGAGAGCTTTGATCTCTCTCCGCTTATTACAGACATTCTTCAACAAATCCTGGTTATATGAATTAACTTTCTGTAAGTGAGAATACCCAGAGTTAGAGGTCTATTAAAGACTCGGGCTAATATTGTAGCTAATATCAGCACGAGCCTTGGGGGCTATACTAGTTCATTATTTGGCATCCTAATGAAGCATAAACCCGGATTGTTTATCCAACTTCATGCTTGGGGGCTAGAGGATATGATATAAAGTACAATAAAGAAAAGCGTGAGTTGGAATTCCGACTTACATAATGTTCATGTGTGATCTTGCTCAAGCACATGTTCACCTTAGTGGTAACCTTCTCGGCGAGGGTGAGTGGAATAACCGGAGGTGGTGGAAGCACACCAGCTCTTAGTCCCTCGTTGCAAAGGCGGACTTGTTCGAGAAGATTGGAGTACTTGATGTCCTCCGCTTCTTGTGCTTCTTCTTTGGCAGAGAGATTACGGCTTTCCAGGCATTGCCGGGCCAGCCACTGGATTTCCTCCGCAGATTTCCGAGACAAGCCAAATTTGGCAAGTCCCGGATTGTTTAGGAGATTTTCAGTGAAGGTCTCTGCTGAGGGATCATTACCTGAAGAGGGTTCACCCTTATCAAAACCTG
Source organism: Avena insularis (assembly GCA_023614405.1). Lineage (NCBI taxonomy): Eukaryota > Viridiplantae > Streptophyta > Magnoliopsida > Poales > Poaceae > Avena > Avena insularis. The sequence goes on along the minus strand of CM042686.1, from coordinate 425,777,724 downwards.
AGCCACTGTAACACCCTCGAATCGGCCCTATGCAGGTTTTAGTGATTCCTGCCAAACCCGCATAGAAACGATTCAAAGATGCCCACCAGGCACTTGCGTGTGGGGTGGAAAACAAAGTAATAACATTACACAATAGTCCACGATGGAACCCACAGAAACATATATATACAACAACGACTCCATGAGTCAAAAATACAGATATACAGTACAAAGATCCAAATCACCTTGAAATCGATACAACATCCGAGTAGGGATAAGAAGCAAATTGAGCTAAGAGCCCTGAAGAATAACCAATGGCGTCCATAACCCTGCCCAGGCCAAGCCAGAAGGGTAACCCTGCTAACGACATCGAACTCATACCTGCTAAACAAAAGGGGTGCCGACAAAGGGCAAAGAGAAAAAAGAGAGCGGCCAGTACTGAGGCCAGTACACGGCGAGGCTAGAATTCACCGGCTCTCACCTACATAGGTATGGTGGACTAAAGCGGCAGCGCATCATGCACTGAACAACCTATAGAGACTCGATGCAACGGTTGGCTATTAGAGAGGGATAAGAAAGACCTATTTGGATCCAACCTGATACTAACACCAATCATACCCCTCTTGGTATTTCCCCCTCGAGACCAAACGAGGAAGTCAAACCAAGGAACTCACACAGTTGGCAGTTTTATTCATTCCATTATAGTTGCAGCACTTACTAGTCAGATATAGATAGCATGGGTAATCCTGATAGCATAAGTAGTGGGCAGTTTTAGTTAACCATTCAGTGGTAGTTGCAGTACTTACTAGTCAGATACAATTAGCATGTGACATCCTAAACCCAGCAGTTGTTGGCACTTTTATTTCATTCCATTGGAGTTGTGATACTTACTAGGCAGGTATAACATGACACGATACACCCCAGTTCCACCAGTTGTTGGCACTTTTATTATCCATTCAATTGTAGTGAAACCGATTACTAGTCACATATTAAGTCAAATTTATAGAACTACTTTAGTTATGTTTGTCTATGATCGAGATACTGTGATCCAAGTCATCCATAACCACGGACACGGCTTTCAGAAAGATTTACCCTGCAGGGGTGCACAAGTAGCAACACACGCACGATCAACCTCGGAAAAACCAAATAAAAACCCAACGAGGCTTTCACGACAAAGCAATCACAGGATTCATAAAATATTTCAGGGGGCCACCCTACTAAGCTACCCGCAACGAAGTTGGCCGGCTCCGAGACGGACCCAGGGTTTATGTAGATGGCGGTAAACGACTTAGAACCCGAAAGTGTGACTGGGCTTGTCGATACAGCGAAAACGTGTCACAATCCAAAACAATACAGGTGCTCCACGCACAATCGTAAATAAAACAGTAAAGCATGGCATAGGTACAGGATAGTAATAAAGCCCCAAACTAGTTTGTGGCCCTAAGAAATATGAAATGAATCAAGCTCTGGCTAAGGGGATTCATGGTCCCACATGCGGATAGTGCGATAGTCAAGGAACAGGTATCAAGTACTCGGAGTCCTACGGGACACAAGTGAGCGTGGAATAACCAAATAACATCTATTGCCCACCGATGCCTCTACATTAGTTATATCTATTCCCAGCAATTTAATAGTTGTATTTAAAGTCATGACCCTCTCCACCGTAAAGCATATGACAACATTCCAACAACTGTGTGGTACTTCACGACACAGGATCGCACCTGAGCAAGCGACTACGACTCGCAAGACCATCTATCTACCAAGAAACAGGTAATAGGAGGTGTCCAAGGCAATATAAAGGTTGCACGGAATATATCTGCTACGGAACACTAAAGCATCGCGACACGGATAACAATAGATCAATAGGAGGAAATAAAGACTATAAATGCTAAATAGGTAGAAAGGGGGAGAATGCTCGCCTGGAAAACATAGCCGAAGATACACCGAAGAACTTGTCGATACTCGCAACAACTCATTGGCCTAGTTCGTGAAGAAGCAAAGCACTAAAAGAAACACCGGGTGCACTATTTAATACTACGACAGAAGATCGGGCATGTTCATGATATGATGCATGACATAGCAAATATGCGATGCAATTAGGCAATCTTAAGCAGAACCGGGGTCCCGACAATTAATTAGATGGTTCATGTTGTTTAGCTACCCTGCAATTTAAATGTTGTATTAACAAGGCAAAATATAGCATCGGTTTGATACGCAAAGTTAAATGGAGGCGATATATATAAGACTAGAATAGTCCGCATATAGTCTCCATATTTAATTATGAGGTGAATACACATAATGCCCCCAACCACCAAATATGTATGCGACATGAACAATTTAAATGCAATAAGTATATGTCATATAATATAAAAAATAGGGGTCTCGGAAAGGGAATCACATTAGGCTATCGGCGATCTTGGGGTTCACCGAGGGGGTTCGGGTTCGGTCTTCGGACTCCAGGGTTCAGGGTCTCAAGTCTCCAAGAAGAAGATCTCGACGGCGACACGATATCCTTGTGGGGGTTGCGGATCATCTCGGTGCATCGTCATCGGATTGGTCTCGGGAGATCTTGTTTCGGATTTAATATTGTCGTAGAACTTGATTAGGGAGTCTTCAGCTTCCATATTCCTACGGCATTCACGGGGAACATCTACGAACGGCTTCTGCTGGCCAGAAAAAACACCGAGGCAAAGACGAGCATGACATCTGTAGAATAAGGAGGCCCCTCGGGTTCTCCTAGGGTCACGGCATGGTCAAACAACAGACGGTGGAGAAGATCTTGTTGCTTCCCGCTATAGAGGAAAGGAGGCAACCTGCAGGGTCCGTCAAGGAGCTTGAGAAGGCCGAATTCCCCATGCAGACGGTGGTGAGGTCGCAGGGCGGGCGTCCATGGTGGCAGGAGGAACTCCGGGGAGGTGGGTCCTACGGCGGAGCTTGGCAGGTGCGCTGCTGCAAGGGAGAGGACGACGAGGGCCTCCGTGGTCAAACCGGAGCACCAGGAGGTCGCGGTCCTGCGCGCGGATGGAGGGCGGAGGCGAGGTCAGGGTCGGGGCGAGCTTGAAGAAGGGGAGATGCAGCGGGACGGTGGCGACTTGCAGAGGCGCGCGAGGAAGGGCGACCTGCAGGGCAGAGCAGAGGAGGCCGGTTACCGTGGCGTGCAGGGGAAAAGCGGCCGGCAGGGTCGGTGGCCTTGAAGACCTACACGCGCAGGGACGGTGAGGGACGCATGGCTGCCGTTGTTGGCGAGGCCGCAGGCCGCGGGGAGACAGAGGGCGGTGAGGTCGACAGGGCCGACACGGAGCTCCTACGGTGAAGAACTGAGCGGGACGGTGGGCTCACGAATGCGGCGGTGCTGCGAGAGGCGGTGACGCTACGCACTAGGAGGGATCGGAGTTAGGGAAGGAGGCATCAGCGAGAGACGGGGTGGGTGGGTTGTGGTTGCGAGAGAGAGAGGAGCAGGGTGGGACGCGAGCGAGCTGGTGGTGGGGCCAAGGCACTACGGGGATTTGTCGATAGCAGGGTGGGGATTGCGGGCTGGGTCGCTCACGTGGGTTGCATGCAGGGCTCTTGCGCGGTGACGGTCGCGAGGTGGGGCCAGGGTGAAGGAGCGGGGCAGGTGGGGTTCGGGCCAACGTGCTGCACGCGCGTGTGTGTCGTGATGCACCGCTGGGTGCTGTGTGTGCTGCGCTGCAGCACGTGTATGCGCACCGTGTAGCTAGGGGAGTGGTGGCGGGTGGGATAGATGGTTAGGGTTTGGACTATATTGGAATTAGAGTTTGCTAGATGGATGGGCCTGGGGTTATAGGCCGGCTGGTTGGGCCTCTTGGGCCTGGCCGACTGCCTCCCCTAAAATTTTTTTATTTCATTATTTTTATTTTAGAATATTTTTTTAAATAGTTTTTAGACGAATAAAAGATCCACAAAAGACCGGGGTTTTTTAATTTGAAATAAAGACGGGGGATATTAAGAAAACAAACATAGGCTTTGATAAAATAGTTTTAGACAAACTTATGCATGATGATGATGCTCAAATGCAATGTGGCATGATGACATGAGCATGCAGTCATGATGATGCACAAAATAAAAAACAACACGCAATTTTCTAGTAGTGGTTTTACCGGGGTGTTACAATTCGACACCACTAACAATGGATCTCGCCCTCGAGATCCGCCTCATGGTACGGGGAAGAAGGCCGATGGTCTGAGTCTTCTCACTTCATGTATATCTTCATGACACCACTAACAAGGATTCTTTCTCCATCTTCAAATTGTCGACACCACCAACAAGGAGTCGGTGTTCCAGTTCATTGAGGGGAACGCTCCGGATAAACAAAGGACAAAGCTAAAGGTCTCAAAAGGTATGGCCACCTTTAACTTCCGCTGAAGGAGTGAGATTGCATTGATCCACCGAATCAATGTACAAAAGTGAATGATAAGAGTAGTGGTATGGTCACGACTCCATCCCGCACTCAAAACATTACTCTGTACATGAATAGTAGAATTATGCAATCAACTCTCGGAATCAGACTGAAGATCTCGACAAACAATGTGCGGAGGACAAAGGAGTGATGCAGGCTCTTCATATATGATGCCGTCGTGTTGAAAACGCCGGAAGATACATAAGAAATTGTATGAAAAGACACAATGATTAGGTTTCGCGATGGTTCCATTGGCATGAACAACACATGCTCAAGGTATACTCCAACTTCACCAAAGCTCATCCTTCTCATAAGGTTTTTCCAATGACACGGATATCCATCAAGGGGCACATACAGATAAGGAGTTCAAGGTTAAAAGATTGGATGAAGGGTACAACAAACGAGGTGCAGATTGATGATTGTAGCGCTACCGTTATAAAAGGAAGGAAGCGAAACCCTAAAGGTACGACGGAAACCCAACCACGAGAAATCCTAGACTCGAAGAAAAGATAGGAGAGTAGATTTAAAACACGCAAAGGTAAGAGGAGAAGAGCATAGAGGTAAGGAGTAAAAACATACCTACTCAGATCTATCCAACCGATTTTGCAAAATAGTTTTGACACTCTACTTCATCCGTTAGCTAGGTTATCCTACAAGATGGACCAGTGGGGTATCGTAACTGCTGAGCTCCAATACCACTTTATAACACCCTCGAATCGGCCCTATGCAAGTTTTAGCGATTCCTGCCAAACCCGCATAGAAACGATTCAAAGATGCCCACCAGGCACTTGTGTGTGGGTGGAAAACGAAGTAATAACATTACACAATAGTCCACGATGGAACCCACAGAAACATATATATACAACAACGACTCCATGAGTCAAAAATACAGATATACAGTACAAAGATCCAAATCACCTTGAAATCGATACAACATCTGAGTAGGGATAAGAAGCAAATTGAGCTAAGTGCCCTGAAGAATAACCAATGGCGTCCATAACCCTGCCTAGGCCAAGCCAGAAGGGTAACCCTGCTAACAATGTCGAACTCATACCTGCTAAACAAAAGGGGTGCTGACAAAGGGCAAAGGGAAAAAGAGAGTGGTCAGTACTGAGGCCAGTATACGGCGAGGCTAGCATTCGCCGGCTCTCGCCTACATAGGTATGGTGGACTAAAGCGGTAGCGCAGCATGCACTGAACAACCTATAGAGACTCGATGCAACGGTTGGCTATTAGAGAGGGATAAGAAAGACCTATTCGGATCCAACCTGATACTAACAGCAATCATACCCCTCTTGGTATTTCCCCCTCGAGACCAAATGAGGAAGTCAAACCAAGGAACTCACACAGTTGGCAGTTTTATTCATTCCATTATAGTTGGAGCACTTACTAGTCAGATATAGATAGCATGAGTCATCCTGATAGCATAAGTAGTGGGCAGTTTTAGTTAACCATTCAGTGGTAGTTGCAGTACTTACTAGTCAGATACAATTAGCATGTGACATCCTAAACCCAGCAGTTGTTGGCACTTTTATTTCATCCCATTGGAGTTGCGACACTTACTAGGCACATATAACATGACACGATACACCCCAGTTCCACCAGTTGTTGGCACTTTTATTATCCATTCCATTGTAGTGAAACGGATTACTAGTCACATATTAAGTCAAATTTATAGCACTACTTTAGTTATGTTTGTCTATGATCGAGATACTGTGCTCCAAGTCGTCCATAACCACGGACACGGATTTTAGAAAGATTTACCCTGCAGGGGTGCACAAATAGCAACACACGCATGATCAACCTCGGAAAAACCAAATAAAAACCCAACGAGGCTTTCACGACAAAGCAATCACAGGATTCATAAAATATTTTAGGGGGCCACCCCACTAAGCTACCCGCAACAAAGTTGGCCGGCTCCGAGACGGACCCAGGGTTTATGTAGACAGCGGTAAACGACTGGGAACCCGAAAGTGTGACTGGGCTTGTCGATACAGCGAAAACGTGTCACAATCCAAAACAATACAGGTGCTCCACGCACAATCGTAAATAAAACAGTAAAGCATGGCATAGGTACAGGATAGTAATAAAGCCCCAAACTAGTTTGTGGCCCCAAGAAATAAGAAATGAATCAAGCTCTGGCTAAGGGGATTCATGGTCCCACATGCGGATAGTGCGATAGTCAAGGAACAGGTATCAAGTACTCGGGGTCCTACGGGACACAAGTGAGCGTGGAAGAACCAAATAACATCTATTGCCCACCGATGCCTCTACATTAGTTATATCTATTCCCAGCAATTTAATAGTTTTATTTAAAGTCATGATCCTCTCCACCGTAAAGCATATGAAAACATTCCAACAACTGTGTGGTACTTCATGACACGGGATCACACCTGAGCAAGCGACTACGACTCGCAAGACCATCTATCTACCAAGCAACAGGTAATAGGAGGTGTCCAAGGCAATATAAAGGTTGCACGGAATATATCTGGTATGGAACACTAAAGCATCACGACACAGATAACAATAGATCGACATAAGGAAATAAAGACTATAAATGCAAAATAGGTAGAAAGGGGGAGAATGCTCGCTTGAAAAACATAGCCGAAGATACACCGAAGAACTTGTCGATACTCGCATCAACTCATCGGCCTAATCTGCGAAGAAGCAAAGCACTAAAAGAAACACCGGATGCACTACTTAATACTACGACAGAAGATCGGGCATGTTCATGATATGATGCATGACATAGCAAAGATGCGATGCAATTAGGCAATATTAAGCAGAACCGGGGTCCCGGCAATTAATTACATGGTTCATGTTGTTTAGCTACCCTGCAATTTAAATGTTGTATTAACAAGGCAAAACATAGCATCGGTTCTCTACGCAAAGATAAATGGAGGCTATATATATATAAGACTAGAACAACCCGCATATAGTCTCCATATTTAATTATGAGGTGAATCAACATAATGCCCCCAACCACCAAATATGTATGCGACATGAACAATTTAAATGCAACAAGTATATGTCATATAATATAAAAAATAGGGGTCTTGGAAACGGAATCACATTAGGGTATCGGTGATCTTGGGGTTCACCGAGGGGGTTCGGGTTCGGTCTTCGGACTCCGAGGTTCAGGGTCTCCAATCTCCAAGAAGAAGATCTCGGCAGCGACACGATATCCTTGTGGGGGTTGCGGATCGTCTCGGTGCATCGTCATCGGATTGGTCTCGAGAGATCTTGTTTCGGCTTTAATATTGTCGTAGAACTTGATTAGGGAGTCTTCAGCTATCATATTCCTGTGGCATTCACGGGGAACATCTACGAACGGTTTCTGCTGCCCAAAACAAACATCGAGGCAGAGACGAGCATGACATATGTAGAATAAGGAGGCCCCTCGGGTGCTCCTAGGGTCACGGCATGGTCAAACAACAGACGGTGGAGAAGATCTTGTTGCTGCCTGCTACAGAGGAAAAGAGGCAACCTGCAGGGTCTGTCAAGGAGCTTGAGAAGGCTGAATTCCCCGTGCAGACGGTGGTGAGGTCGCAGGGCGGGCGTCCATGGCGGCAGGAGGAACTCTAGGGAGGCGGGTCCTACGGCGGAGCTTGGTGGGTGCGCTGCTGCAAGGGAGAGGGCGACGAGGGCCTCCGTGGTTGAACCAGAGCACCACGAGGTCGCGGTTCTGCGCGCGGATGGAGGGCGGAGGCGAGGTCAGGGTCGGGGTGAGCTTGAAGAAGGGGAGATGCGGCGGGACGGTGGCGACTTGCGAGGAAGGCGACCCTCTGAGGCGAGCAGAGGCCGGCTACCATGGCGTGCAGGGGAAAAGCGGCCGGCAGGGTCGGTGGCCTTGAAGACCTGCACGCGCAGGGACGGTGAGGGACGCACGACTGCCGTCGGTGGCGAGGTCGCTGGCCGCAGGGAGGCAGAGGGCGGTGAGGTCGACGGGGCCGGCACGGAGCTCCTACAGCCAAGAACTGAGCGGGACGGTGGGCTCGCGAATGCGGCGGCGCTCCAAGGGGCGGCAGCGCTACGCACTGGGAGGGATCGGAGTTAGGGAAGGAGGCGTCAGGGAGAGATGAGGTGGGTGGGTCGTGGTTGCGACAGAAAGGAGTAGGGTGGGACGCGAGCGAGCTGGTGGTGTGGCCAGGGCGCTGTGGGGATTTGTTGATAGCGGGGTGGGGACCGCTGGCTGGGGCGCTCACGCGGGTTGCGTGCAGGGCTCGTGCGCGGTGACGGTCGCGAGGTGGGGCCAGGGTGAAGGAGCGGGGCAGGTGGGGTTCGGGCCGACGCGTTGCACACGCGTGTGTGTCGTGATGCTGCCGGGTCTTTGTGTGCTTCTTATTGCGATGCGTGTGTGTCTTAGCGTAGTTAGGGGAGTGGCTGCGGGTGGGATAGATGGTTAGGGTTTGGACTAGATTGGGATTAGGGTTTGCTAGATAGATGGGCCTAGGTTGTAGGCCGGCTGGTTGGGCCTTTTGGGCCTGGCCGGCTGCCTCCCCTAAAAATAGTTTTATTTCTTTATTTTTATTTTAGAATATTTTTGTAAATAGTTTTTAGACAAATGAAAGATCTACAAAAGACCGGGGTTTTTAATTTGAAATAAAGACGGGGGATATTAAGAAAACAAACATAGGCTTTTATAAAATAGTTTTAAACAAACTTATGCATGATGATGATGCTCAAATGCAATGTGGCATGATGACATGAGCATGCAGTCACGATGATGCACAAAATAAAAAACAACACGCGATTTTCTAGTAGTGGTTTTACCGGGGTGTTACAATTCGACACCACTAACAATGGATCTCGCCCTCGAGATCCGCCTCATGGTACGGGGAAGAAGGCCGATGGTCCGAATCTTCTCGCTTCATGTAGATCTTCACGACACCACTAACAAGGATTCTTGCTCCATCTTCAAATTGTCGACACCACCAACAAGGAGTCGGTGTTCCAGTTCGTTGAGGGGAACACTCCGGATAAACAAAGGACGAAGCTAAAGTTCTCAAAAGGTATGTCCACCTTTAACTTCCATTGAAGGAGTGAGATTGCATTGATCCACCGAATCAATGTACAAAAGTGAATGATAAGAGTAGTGGTATGGTCGCGACTCCATCCCGCACTCAAAACATTACTCTGTACATGAATAGTAGAATTATGCAATCAACTCTCGAAATCAGACTGAAGATCTCGACAAACGATGTGCGGAGGACAAAGGAGTGATGCAGGCTCTTCATAGATGATGCCGTCGTGTTGAAAACTGATGACCCACAAGTATAGGGGGTGTATCGCAGTATTTTCGAGGGAAGTGAAACCCAATTTATTGATTCGACACAAGGGGAGCCAAAGAATATTTATAAGCCTTAACAACTGAGTTGTCAATTTAGCTGCACCTGGAAAACAATCTTGCTCACAGCAGTTTATCAGTAGCAACAGTTTTGTAGTAGGAATAGTAATGTAACAGCAGTAGTAAAGCAAAGACAGTAGTAACAAAAGCAGTAAACAGTGGGATTCGAGTGCGGTAGGCATAGGGATGGATGGACGTGCGTTGCAAGGACAAGACAATCCACATAGCAATCAGAACATAGGGCAATTGCAGATAAATAAGATAAAGCATCCAAGTACTAGAAAATCCTAGGCATGTGTTCCATATATAGTCATACGTGCTCGCAATGAGAACTTGCACAACATCTTTTGTCCTGCCAGCCCGTTTGCAACGGGGCCTCTAGGGAACTACTGGAAATTAAGGTGCTCCTTTTAATAGAGCACCGGAGCAAAGCATTAACACTCCGTGAGCACATGTGATCCTGACATCAAAGCCTTTCCCTTCCGGTTATCGATTTACATCGCCGGGGCCATAGGTTCCGGACAACAACGTGTGTATACAACTTGCAGATAAGACCAAGAACAATACTATCATAATGAATCAATAACATGTTCAGATTTGAGATCATGGCACTCAGGCCCTAGTGACAAGCATTAAGCACAACAAGTCGCAACAAAGTCATAAAGCACTAATAGAAGATACTAGGCACCATGCCCTAACAATCTGATGCCATTACATGAACGATCTCATCCAATCCCTACCATCCCCATAGCCTACAGCGGGGGATTACTCACTCATAGATGGGGGAAACATGGATGGTCGATGGAGAAGCGATGGTGATGATGATGGCGATGATCTCCTCAATTCCCGTCTGGCAGGTGCGAGCGGAGTTTCTGGTGCTGTTTCGTGGAATCTGGTGGTGGCGGCGGAGCGGAACTCCTTCTGGAAAAACGTCGACCCCCCCGAAGTTTTTAGGTTAGAAGGCTCCTTATAGGCGAAGAGAGAGGCTGAGGGGGTGCCTGGGGGGCCCACACCACCCCCTGGCGCGACCTGGCCTGGCCCGTGCCACCAGGTGGTGTGGCCACCCCAGGGCTCTTCTCCGTCTCATATTCTGGCTCCTGGAGTCTTCGGGTGAAATAGGATTTTTGGCATATTTTCCGGGATTTTTCCTGATAGTTGATTTTCTGCACAAAAAGTAGACACCAAGGCAATTCTGCTAAAAACAGCGTCAGTTCGCATTAGTTGCATCCAAATCACACAAGTATAGAGGAGAAACAATAGCAAAAGTGTTCGGGAAAGTAGATACGTTTTGGACGTATCAACTCCCCCCAAGCTTAGCTTATTGCTTGTCCTCAAGCAATTCAGTTGAAAACTGAGTGCGATAAAAGAACTTTCACGAACACATTTTCTTCATATGATGTAAATATCCTCAGCAATGTGATCAACTTACTTGGACAATTCATAATAAAGAGTATGCAACTGAGTCTACTTAATAGTCATTGCAAGCTATGAAGAGATTCAAACTCAAGAATAATAAGTAGCATAAAGCACGAACATAAGCAACATTACAATGCTCATAAAAAAGTATGATAGAGTGGTATCTCGCTTTCCTTTGATTATGAATGTCCAGGCACCTCTGAAGTTCAAGTGATGACTAGAAGTAACGATATAAAGAATTCAAGCATCAAAATCATAACACAAATAATCAAGTATTGGAACAAACACAAAGTATGACAACTAAGCTCTCAAGAAGGTGCTCGGAGAATAAGTGGAGACTCAACAAGTAAAGGAAAAGGTTTTGAATAATTTTGAAAGGCTTCCAAATGCTGAAAGTATGGTACTTGTTAGCTTTGAGCTCTCATTGCCCCTATCATAAGCATCTTTAATGTGGTTAAGGTATAAGTGAGGTCCAATCTGAGTTATATGCTTGACAGACTATAAACTGAAAATCCCAAGTCCCTTGAGTACGAGGGCCGCTCCTCATGCTACTCAACTTTAGTTACCGGTAAGTTCTTGTCATCGTAAGTATGTGCGTATCATTGAGAACCACCAACGGGGTACCCCTTGCCCGATGATACGGAAGAATCCCCATATCAAAATGACAAGGCAAGCAGACAATGAGTATCTCAGCAATGTTCTTATTTACCATGGGAAAATGGTGCTTTTTTATCTCTTTCCTCTTTTCATAAATCTCTTTTTTTTTCTTTTTCTCAATAGCTATAACTCTCTTTTTTATAATAAGAATGCTTCATAGATATCATTATGGTTACGCTACAGGTTTCCACCATGTCAGCATGGATTAGACCAGCGGCCCAGGCGTTTCTCTAACACACATACATAACTCCATGGACTTACAAGCTCCCCTTTTATTTCACACCGACGACATCCGCAAACAAAAGAGCAAGGTATCAACTGGGTATATATTTACAAGTGTTGAAAGCGTTCCCCGTGACAGCACGGTTCTGCTAATCCCCAGCCTATAATTTGCAAGCATATAACTTTCATGGAGAGTTCACAATGGTTCAGGTTTATTAAGTGCGGAAAATAAAGTGTGCCATCAAGTTCGTGAGAGCTTTCCTAACTAATTTTCCCATAACAAGCAAACATTTTACGGAAGAAAACAGGGCATAATGAATATGCATGGGAGTAGCAAGTGATGCTAATAGGTAGGTATGGTGGACACTTTGGAAATATTTGGTTTAGGGAGTTGGAAACATGAGTAAAACACTCAGTGGAAGTGAAGGCTAGCAATAGTAAGGGAGCGACAAACGAGAGAGCAATAGCTGTCATTATCATGCTTGCAACAAAACAGGACTACTCATGGCATGAAAGTGATTCAAGATCCTCAAGGCAAAATAATTCATCAAGGCTTAACTGGTTATTACAGTCATGTGCATGCGTGAGCATGTGCCAAGTCAATCAAATGAAACATTCAGAGGAGGATACCACGATGTCATACCAATTTATGAATAGAGCAATGCAAGCAAACATTCATGAGACATGCTACAAATTATTAGTGAGCTGGAGCTAATCATAAGAAAGCAAGAACTACTAAGCATCCAAAGAAAACATACACTCTTCATGAACAGACTAATGCATACGTTGATGAGTATATGTACAAAAATGAAAACAAATAGAGTTCGTTACCAGCCTCTTACCACGCCTCAAGTTGTCATTGATCCTCATTATTGCTCTTCACTTGTGTGGCTTGAATAATAATATGAAACCAATAATCCACTGAGAACTGCTGAACCCTGTAGCAAACTCGCAAAAACCAAAGAAGAATGACAAATATTTTTGGTGTTTTCGATTTTTAAACAAGAACCAAAAGGGAAAAACAAGCAAAGCAAAATCTTTTTGGGTTTTTCGAATATTTCAAACAAAGCAAAAAGGGAAAAACAAACCAAGGAAAAAAGAAGAAGCAAACCAAAGAGAAACAACAAAAATATTTTTGGTCTTTTTGTGTTTTAGAAAGCAAAAGCAAAGAAGAACGAAAACTAAAAAGAGAACGAAAACATGAATATACAAAGTACCGACGCAACATGATATGGAGATGAGTGCGGTGTCGGCGTACCTCCCCCCAAGCTTAGGCTTTTGGCCTAAGTGGGTATCAATCCATGTATGAATAAGGGTTCCAAGCAGGCGGATCTTGGTAAGAATGGTCGTAGCTGGGCCCATGAGAAGAAGAGGAAGCTCCCCAATCATAAGTGGGCTACTGATATGAAGACTCTCCTTCATTCGAAGGCTGGACCAAATCATCCGTGACCTCCCTTCTAGTGTCCTTCTCCTGCTGGGAAAGCTCTCCCAGGTACGTGTCAAGCTCTTCCTCATTGAGGGACCATCCTTCCCTGTTATCAAAGTTAAACAAAACAGGTGCAGGCAAAAGAACAACACGCTCAGACTTGCTCTTTCTCCAACCAGCTTTGAGAAAGGTTATTTCATAAGACAACTCACTCAAACTGGCCCACGAGGAAATAAATTTATGCTGTATAATGGAATTAAAATCAAGCCTCTCTATGGGAAACTGTAGGTCTAGATGATGAGGCACTAAACCATGCAATGCTAGTAAACGAGAAGCAATGAGGCCTCCACAAATTCTACCTTTCTCATGGTTAGCAGCAAGACGGAAAGCTATCAAAGCACCCTAGTTGTAAGACCTATCTCGTCTAAGAGCAGCAGAGATAAATGCTAGATCAAACGAAGATAACTTATTGGCAGTTTTCCTAGCAAGAACACACTTGGCAATAAAGTAGGCAAAGTAGCGAATGGAGGGAAGATGAATGTTACGGATTTTTCCATTCTCCTTTGAGAAGCTACTCGCTTGACAAATTTCTGCGTATAAATCCATGAGTGGTTCCGGTCTCTCTTTAATCTTCTTGCATGATCCCCATTGAGGTACCTTAATGGCTGCACAAAAATCATCAAGAGAAAGATTGACAGCAATATTGTAAATTTTGTAATGGACCATGGGGTTAGGCAAAGAGTGACTAAATTGGAAATCCTGCACCACAGACATGGTTAGCTTCACAAATTGACAAGGTTCATCTTCCAAGAAACGCTCTAACCCTGCATTAGAAACCAAAGTGTGGAAATCTTGTACAACTCCAAACAGCACCACGGGCTACACACCATTCTTTATGGTGCATGGAGCAGAAGCAGTACTACCCTCCGAGGTACGGTACAAAGCGTCGCGCATGGTCGCTTACAGCGAACAAGAGTCATCCCTCGCACTCGAGGATTCCGTCGATCTCCTTGACGAAGCAAGGGAAAACGCCGCAGAAAGATCAACGATCTACCAGCAGAACCTGCGCAACTACCGATGAAGGAAGGCCCGGATCCTTCATCGAAGGTGACTTGGTCCTGCGACTGAAGCAGCAGGGGCATCTAAAGCTCGAGTCCCCCTGGGAAGGACCGTACGTGATTACAGAAGTAATCCCAGGTGGCGCCTATCGCCTTCAAGATTTAGAGATAGGAGTCGCATACTCCAACCCTTGGAACGTCGCACAACTGCGACGCTTCTACCCTTAGTCGTTTTTTATTTACTTTTACATCACAAATAAGGCTACTCAGCCAAGGCTACTTAGCTGCACATTGTACTTCGTACTATTCTTTGAATAAATAAAAGCTAAGTGCCCTGAAACTCTGTGCTCTCCTTTACTTTGTCAATTTTCATACTTGGGGGCTACGCCACCCTATACACATATGTTCTTCGAACAAAAACGCGACATCCTGAGTAGCTGGCACATCAATCGAACCCCTTAACACAAACTCAACCCAGCTGCAACGCACCTCACGCTGACAAAGCTCCTTACGCACATTCGAAAATAAATTATCTACAACATCTATACGAACTTTACAACACAAGTACACTTATGTGCAGGATACATATTTGGCTACCCTTGCAACAGAAGAACATTAGTTTGTTCCTCGAAGAAGTTGACGATCTCCTCAGCCGGACGGTCCACCGCCTGATAATGCGGCACCATATTCCAAGTAGATCCTGCTGGTGGCGCTGGTGGTCCAGAGGCAATGGCGGCGACATCCACGCCAGGCCTGTGCAAACGCACCATTGAGAGGGCAGCCTTGGCACCAGCCACCAACTGCTGCCTCACGCACTCGCGAACCGCGGACATATCTTGAAATTTGGCCAGGAGAGCCAACAGGCTTGATGGAGTGTCATCCAGCGGGAACATCGCCCGATAGATGTTCTTCAAACATGACTACGACTTCTTTAGGAAGAGCAGCACTCGCGAGGCGCGATCCTGCAGGGTCGCCAAGGCAGTCGCACGATCATGATCTACCCAGAAGTATCCACTCTCCTGAAGTTGCTCCTGGGTGAGATCATGAAGGCGGATGGCAATCCTATCCCTCTCCTCCTGCGGATGGCGTGCGCTAACAACTACACGAAGCATCATCAACAGCATGAGCACAACGTACCAGTGTGACTAACTACAAAGGAAAAGATGAGGATGAGCAAACTAGCACTTAAACTGGTCGCCCAGCTGAGTCACCTCGCCAAGCAGATATTGCTCGCTGGCGGTGGCTTTTTTAGCCTTCGACTTCCACATGTCCGCGCTACCGCGGATCACAGGCAACTCACGCTCCAGTTGCTTAACGCGATCATGAAGTCGTGAAAGCAAGGACAGCTCCTCTACACTGGAGCGCGATGGTGCCACTGTATCCTCAAGAGATGGCGAGTCCTGGGTTCCCCCCACAGGACCACTTGATGTACCCTACCACAAAGTCAAGCCAGAGGCAAATAAGGTGACCAATTGAACACAAAGTCAAAAGTAACAGATGCATTCAGGATCAGCATAAAGTATCCACAAACACACTCGCCAGCAGGCATGTTCTCAAATCAAAAGGACAATTCATCAACTATTACAAAAAACTAACTACGGAGCAGCTGGCTTCTTCGACTTTGACGGCTTCGGGGGCTTCATCAAGTCTATGGCAGTATCAGACACCACTGACTTTCCGCCAGCTCCTGAGGCCGAAGCCTTCGCAGCCTTCTTAGCATGCTGGAGCTCCTCCGAATACTTGGCAACGATATTTATCAAGGAATGGCCATATTTGGCACAGGCAGTCGCAAAGGGAGCGAATACTACCTGCTGACCATCCGTGCCAACAGGCATCGTCTTCGACACGCAGAGGGATCTATCTCGACTCCGTGGGCTTGCACCATGGCAAGTGACATGGTCGCGCCAGCCGCGTGGAGGGAGTTCTTGTATGTGGCAGGCAGACCCCCGGCGAGTGACTCCACCAGCTCGTCCACATTGTCGACCAGCTCTGCCTTCGGCATCAACTCCTCCCGGAGGCGACTAAGGGCGACCTTGGCCTTGGACAACGTATTTTGGACAGCGGCGCTACGGTCCTCGACTGCAGACACCGCGCCGGCCAGAGCGTCATCGTGACAAAGGGCCTGCGGGTCAAAGCTCAAATCGCCAGCATCTGCATAGAAAACCCACACATGGATGAAATCTCTAGTGCCACCGGCACAACTCCAGATGCAGAGAAGGACAACAATAAAATATCTACCGGAAAAGGTACCTGAGAGAGCCTTGGCGACTGAGAACAGTTGCTCTTCGAACAACTTTTCCCTAGCCGCAAAGGAGGCCAGAATCCTCTTCGCGCACATGCATCATTATGAGCCGCGATTGCCTCATCGCGCCCCTTCACAGCTGCGTCTAACATCTTTTCCAAGGTGGCAACGTTGCGCAGTAAAGCATTATGCTCAGCTACATGGCAACCAAAAATTGACTATCAGTCGACTATACCAAAAAAAGGGAGGAGACGAAAAAGAATAAGTGTCGAACACTCACTTTCGACGACGCGGTGATGCGACTCCAGCATTGCATGCTGGCGGCCCATTGCCATCACCTGCTCCGCCACTTGCGTGGCTTCCTTTACAAGGAGCTGTCGCACAAAACAAGGGGTCAGAAAGGGCAACAGAAAACATCGACTGCCACACTAAAAAGAAAGGAAGATATACTTACATGGTCCTCTAGCGACTCCGAAGAGGCTTGCTGAACCGTCATCCGAGCAACCATTCGATGCTCCCTTACATTAGGAGAGCTCAAAGAATTGTGCTCAGAGTGGGCCGCCGCCGGAGGAGAAGGAGCACGCTCGACCTCTACCTTGGCCCTTGAAGCCGCGACTCCCGGTTCTTTCAAAAACTCGACGTCGCCAGAAGATGACGACGCCTCTTGACTACAAGACCAAATCCACATTGAGAAAAGGGAAAACTCCAGGGCGAAACCAACAAGAAGAAAAATAGAAAAGAATGAATGACCTAGCAAACTTACCAGTTAAAGTTGTCGAGATCAAACGTGGCCGCCGCCAATTCCGACAAAGACTCCTTGGGCAATCGCATCTTCTTGCGAGAAGACGGTGCCACAGCCCTCACAGGAACGGCTGGAATTGGCGACTCCGTGCCAACAGCCACGCCTCCTGGAGTCGAAGGAGTCGACGCGTCGGAGTCCTTGCTACGCGAACGCTTGCGAGTATCCGGGATCTCGGACTCGGGGGCTTCCTCTTCCACATCAGAAGGGACAGTCGACTCAGACTCGTCCTCTTCCAAAGCTTCGTGAGGAATAATCCCCTCAGGGAGAGGAGGCATACAAGGCGACACCGCCCAATCCTGCATACAAACAGAACAAGTAAGCAAATAGAAAAGCAATCGCGAAAATAAACTACTGCGTAGCACAACTATACCTTAGGAGGAGGATTCAAAGCATCAAAAGGAGGAACAACTGGTTCACTCGGAAGCACATCCTTGATGGTGCACTTCGTGACCAGTCGAATCCTCTTATCCACCTCACTCGCGGACATGCCATCGGTAGACACGCGAGTGGCATCATCAGCACCACTCCATTGAAACATGGGATGGACTCTAGCTTGGAGAGGCTGGACGCGACGGCGCAGCCAAGTTCTGATAAGAGCGTAGCCTCCCTCTTCTGCGCCTATGCGACTTTCGAGGTCGCAGACACGCTGATACAGCATGTCCATCTCTGCGAGTTCGCCAGGCATAACTACGTTCTTCCAAGAATGCATCTTCTTGCAGGGAGTCGCCGGATCGAAGGGCACGAGTCCAAAGTGCTCATCTTTGGCCTTCTGATCATGGACATAGAACCATTTGTCCCTCCATCCCTGGACGGACTTGGTAAGCTTGATGTCGAAGTAGGTGGCGGATGGGTCGACATGGATTCTGTAACCACCTACGTCATAAACTAAAGAGCCATATGCGGACTGACGCTTCAATTTAAACAAGCGCTTGAAAAGACCAAAGTGTGGCTCGATTCCGAGCCAGCACTCGCAAAGGGTGATGAAGCAGGTGATGTGGAGAATCGAATTTGGGGACAGCTGATGGAGCTGGAGCCCGTAGAAGCAAAGAAGACCCCTAAGAAAGGGGTGGAGAGGCAAGGAGAGACCTCGAATGACGAATGCGAGAAACATCACTCGAAAACCAGCGGGAAGAGTAGGAATGGTCTCACCGCTGGGGATGCGCGCATCGGCGACTGCCGCAGAAATAACTCCATCCTAGCGAAGAAGACGGAGATCCGATGCCTTGATGATTGAAGGGCGCCATGCACCATTTGTCACGCGGGTGCCCGCGACCTTCTTCTTCCCGCCGGCAGCGGCGCTGGTGCCCGCAGCAGCGGAGCCACCCTTCTTCTTCGTCGTGGCAACGACGATCGTGGAATCAGCGGCAGCGCCTCTTTTCTTCTTTCCCATTGCGCGGCGGCGATGAGAGCGCAGAAAGTAACTTGGAAATGAACGGAGGTGGTCCAGTGATGTGGAGACGAGGCAGGAAGCGGAAGAACAAGCAATGGCAATGGCAGCGAGGACAAAAAGTGCAGATGAAAAATTACCACCGCAGCGCCCGCTTCTTAACCCCGGAAGATGCAATCCAACGGCCCGACAAAAACCCTATTGACGGCGTGGCACGCATCGCGTTGGACACGTGGAGAAGAGGAAGCGCGAACCGTCCCCACTTCTACCATTACACGAAATCGAGGAGGCATTAAAAATAAGATTATACGCCTATCAAATCAAAGTCGAAGTGGGACCTACCGCTCGTCATGTCCGTCAAACTTCGCTCCGCAGGTGGCGAGGTCATACAAGCATCAGCACTGACGTCACCAAGGCTACGCAGTGGAAAACTTCGACTATTTTTAGTCCTTGCTGGAGTCTTCAACTCCACCAAGCACTCGGGGGCTACTCCCATAGGGAGCGCTGGCCGTGCACCCTACAACTTTTTCTTTTCTTGTTGCAGGAACATGGACAATCACAAAGCAAACCCAACCATTCAAAACACAGTTCGATTATAGACGTGGGTTACTCCCATAGGGAGCGCCAGAAACAAATTCGACTGAAACAAGCAAGCAAAAGACGACAGCAGTCGCAAAAGTGTTTTAGTCCCTGCCCGAGTCTTTGGTTGAAATAAGCAAACAAAAGGCAAGCGATCAAGAAGTCCTTTAGTCCCTGCCTGAGTCTTCGACTCAACCAGGCACTCGGGGGCTACTCCCATAGGGAGCGCTGGTCGCGCACCCTATGATTATTTGCACAAAAATTGTGTGTTGATAACATCCGCACTCGCAACCTTTGGCGACACCGCCTCACAAATTTTCCCTACAAAGAGACTACGTCTCCTGGCACGCTCGAATCGTCTCCGCGATGATAAAATTCGGATGTCGCGCTTACGGCGTGAAGGTAAGACCTGAATAAGGCCTGGCAACGCATTTAACTGCGCACTACCAGAAATGTATCCGTGCCTACAGGCAAGATGAACATGCCTTGACGGACGCGTCGAGTGCTCACACCCATATAACTGGAATTTGACTCCTGTAAGACCTCCGCGGCCTGAGTCGAATTACGCCAGCACTTTTTCGGATTCGAGTCCGGGGACTCGAATTTGAGTAGATTGCGTTGTTTCACCCTAAGGTGGTTAACTAATACCGATACTTCGGTTATATCAGGCACGTATATCAACAATTCCTATGACACAAATAAAAGCAATCGAACTGTACCCATTTAGGCACTCGAAGGCTTCAAAAAGTCCCCAGTCGAATCTACAATTCTACTGGACACTCGGGGGCTACTGACATGGGTATACCCTACAGGTACTCGAGCTTGGTATATACGGTCCAAATATGTACAGGCCCACGGTGTCGCCAAGGCCCGGATGAAGGGACTCGAGTAACCTACGGACTCTCGGTTGCTTGAAGAACAAGAAGAAGCTAAAGATAGAAAGATTAAAGGGAAAACCCTAACTTGTAACCGACTCGACCTGCTACCCGAGACCTAGCCTATCTATATAAAGGCTAGGAGGGGGCAGCGAGAAGGACACACGCAACCCTAGTTTCCACAACCTTCGCCAGATTACATCTGCGCACCATTGTAACTTTCGACTCCCTCGATAATTCCACGGCGCACAAGCAGAGTAGGGACCTCTACGAGGCCTGAACCTGGGTAAATCCTTTGTCCCCTGTGTGCTTGTTTGCTAGCCGATAGATGTCTCCAGCGCTCCCTCCTTCTCCAAAACCCAAGTCCATAACAATGGGCATTGACGAGTTAAACCCTCGTCACCTGCAGCTCTCATGAACTCAGGGCATGGATAAATGGAGGGAAAAACTTCCTCCTCCATATGGACCTTCATGACCTCAGGCACCCAAAGCTCATGTTGGTTTAGGTGGTGCTCACTCATC
Organism: Avena insularis; assembly: GCA_023614405.1. Taxonomy (NCBI): domain Eukaryota; kingdom Viridiplantae; phylum Streptophyta; class Magnoliopsida; order Poales; family Poaceae; genus Avena; species Avena insularis. The sequence continues at coordinate 425,756,795 of CM042686.1, read as the reverse complement.
TTTTATTCTGAAATTTAAACACCTATTAAACAAGTGATTGCAAGGTAAATATAATAAAGGATTCTACTCATAGGGACTTGCAAGAGGCCTAAACATGCATCAAAACTATATCTCTAAGCATCAAACAAGATTACAAGCTCTCATAACCAGTCACCTACAGCAGCAAAATACTCAACATATAATCCACTAAACACAAATCTACTTGGACAAGGAGAGGAGTCACATACCAAGGAACAAATGCTCCAAATTTCAGCAAGAAAGATGGGATGAGAAAGGAGATCGAAGAAATCGAGAGCAAGCATAGAGAGAACGCGATTTTGAGCTATGAACTGGAGCTTACTCGGGAGAGAGAAGAAAGTGGCAGGGGAGAGAGTTAGTGGAGGGCCAGGGGTGGCCCACACCAGAGCATGGCGCCACACAGGGTTGGCCGCGCCACCACATGGTGTGCCTGCCTGGTGGGCCCCCCTGGTACCTACCAGGTACTCCTCTGCCCCTTTTTTCACGTAAAAATTTAATATGAATTTTCTGGAATTTTTCGAGACACTTTATTTTTGGGCTTTTTTCAGAAATAGAAGAATGATTTTTCTGACAGACAGATTTTTTTCTTTTGGAAACAAGATGCAATGACAAAACAAGGCTAGAACTACAGAAGTTCTAGCATGCAAGCAACTAACAACACAAAGAAAACTAAATGAAAGCAAAAACTAAAATGCAAAGGATAGAAATAAACGGAGATAATCATAATGAAAATATTGTTTTGTTCAATGGAATCCTTTTGCTAGCAAGGTTGATCAAGTCTTGCTACCAAAACAATTGCATATGAGGCAAAACTTTGTATTCCACTAATGATTATGTTACCTCAACCTTGATAGCAATGGTCCCAATCATAATAGTTTCAAAATTTTCTCTTGGTATGGGACAATATATTTCTCCAACTTGAATGCCTTCAACATGTTCAATTGAATTCAAACCATAAGTCCTTTCAATCTTCTTGGGGAAATAGAAAGTATGTTCCTTGTCATTAACATTGAAGGTCACCTTTCCTTGATTACAATTAATAACAGCTCCTGCAGTATTAAGAAAAGGTCTCCCAAGAATAATAGACATATTATCATCTTCGGGCATTTCAAGCACAACAAAATTAGTTAATATCAAGCAATTGTGAGCCACCTGAACAGGTACATCCTCACATATACCCACATGAATAGTGGTAGATTTATCAACCATTTGCAAACATATATCAGTTGGTATCAATTTTTCAAGCTAAAGCCTCTTGTAGAGAGAGACAGGCGTAACACTAACTCTAGCTCCCAAATCACACAAAGCAGTTCTAACATAACTGTTCTTAATAGAGTAAGGGATAGTTGGAATCCTTGGGTCTCCAAGTTTCTTAGGAACCTTACCATTGAAAGAATAATTAGCAAGCAAAGTAGAGATTTCTTCATTAGGGATCTTCCTTTTATTCGAGACAATGTCCTTCATATACTTTGAGTAAGGAGGCAATTTAATAGCATCAGTCAAAGGAATTTGCAAGAATAAAGGCTTCATCCACTCACAAAACTTATTATAGCGTTTATCTTCTTTTGACTTGTGTTTCTTATCAGGGAAAGGCATAGGTTTTTGGACCCAAGGTTCTCTTTCACTACCATGTTTCTTAGCAATAAAATCTTCTTTGGTGTATTTAGTAGTCTTAGTGTGGTTTTCAGGTTCTTCTTCAACTTTTTCTTCATTAGGCACTTCATTTTCTTCATTACCACTTTCAGTTTCAGCATCAGAGATAGATATACTATTAGGATCTATAGCAGGTTCAAAGGGTTCTTCAATAGTTTTACGTTTCTTTTTCCTTTTCTTATGAGTAGAACCACTATTTTCAGCTTGTTGAGAATCCTGCTCGATTCTTTTGGGATGCCCCTCAGGATATAGAGGATCCTGGGTAGCAGCAGCACTTCTAGTTCTAATTTCATAAGCATGTTTTTCTTTAGCAGCATTCACTAGCAAGTCGTTTTGCACTTTAACGAGTTGATCTATTTGAGTTTGAACCATTTGGAAGTGTTTAACAATCATTTTAACATCATTAAAGGTTCTTTCCACAATATCTTTCAACTCAACAATAGCTCTAGTGTTTTCCATTAGATGATTTTGCACCCTTTTATTAAAGTTATCTTGCTTAACAATAAAGATATCAAATTCTTCTAAGCATTGATCAGGAGGTTTCGAGTAAGGGATATCACCTTCATCAAAGTGTTGGAGAGAGTGTACCTCAATAGTGGGTGAGTAGGGAATAGGCTTACATAATTCTTCTATAGGGGGTAAATTCTTGACATTTGCAGCTTTAATTCCCTTCTCCTTAAGACATTTCTGAGCTTCCTTCATCACTTCATCATTTAATTCAATAACTCCCCTCTTCTTTGATGTTGGAATAGGCACATGAATAGATGGTTCAGGTACAATTACTTCAGGTATAGCTTGTTTAGGAGGAGTCCAATCTTCATAATTCTTGCTTATTTTAGCCATTAATTCCTCAGCTTCCTTCGGAGTCCTATTCCTGAAAACACAATCAGCACAACTATCTAGGTATGTCCTAGATTCCTCAGTTAGTCCATTATAAAATATATCAAGAAGCTCATTCTTAGGTAATGGACTTCCATCATGTGCATGAATCAAAGCACAAAACCTTGCCCAAGATTCAGACAACACCTCTTTTTCTCCCTGTTTGAAATCAAAAAGTTCCTGAAAAATAGCATGTCTAGCACTGGGAGGAAAATATTTCTGCAGGAAAGTACTAATCAAGCACTCAGGGCTATCAATAGATCCAGGAGGTAAATTACTAAACCAAGTTTTAGCTTCTCCTTTCAGTGAAAAGGGAAAAATCTTAGCAACAAAGTAAGTACGCATCTTAATATCATCAGAAAACAAGCCACTCATGGTAGAAAGTTCATTCATATGTGCTACCGCACTTTCATTCTTAGTCCCACTAAAAGGTTCTTTCTCGATAATAGCTATGTAAGATAGATCGAGAGAGAAATCATAATCTTCATCTGTAATGTTTATGGGAGAAGCAGCAAACTTAGCAGCAAGAGATAATTTGGGTCTAATAGTACGCCTCTCAAGGAGACTCTTACCAGCGCTCCTATCATGGGTGTTCTTACATTCTTTAATAAACTCATCGGTCATCTCAACATAATCTTCTTCAATATCATAACTCTCACTAGACTCAGGTGAGCTAACACGTGTGGTAGTGTCTTCATTAGGAGTTTCGGTATTTCTAGATATAGTTGTAGCAATCGTAGCATCTAGGAAAGGACCTAATGAACCACTCTTATCAAGCACAATAGAAGCAGCATCATAAGCATCAGAAGTTTCAGATTCAGCAGTAGTAGCAGTGTGTGTAGCATGTGTATGTGGTGGTGTAACGAGCTTACTTATAACAGATGGTGAATCAAGAGCAACAAAGGTGTTTAGAACCATACCTCTTCTTGTAGTGGATGGTAAAATAGGAACCTTGCCATCATGAGACTTACCCATGATGGATGGATAGCAGCGAACAATAGAGAATCCAAGTGAACTTGATAAATAAAGCTATGCTCCCCGGTAACGGCGATAGAAAATAGTCTTGATGACCCACAGGTATAGGGGGTGTATAGCAGTATTTTCGAGGGAAGTGAAACCCAATTTATTGATTCGACACAAGGGGAGCCAAAGAATATTTATAAACCTTAACAACTGAGTTGTCAATTCAGCTGCACCTGGAAAACAATCTTTCTCACAGCAGTTTATCAGTAGCAACAGTTTTGTAGTAGGAATAGTAAAGTAACAGTAGTAGTAAAGCAAAGACAGTAGTAACAAAAGTAGTAAATAGTGGGATTCGAGTGCGGTAGGCATAGGGATGGATGGACGGACGTTGCGTGGACAAGATAATCCACATAGCAATTAGAACATAGGGCAATTGCAGATAAATAAGATAAAGCATCCAAGTACTAGACAATCCTAGGCATGTGTTCTATATATAATCATACGTGCTCGCAATGAGAACTTGCACAACATCTTTTGTCCTGCTAGCCCGTTTGCAACGGGGCCTCTAGGGAACTACTAGCAATTAAGGTTCTCCTTTTAATAGAGCACCGGAGCAAAGCATTAACACTCCGTGAGCACATGTGATCCTCACATCAAAGCCTTTCCCTTCCGGTTATCCCGATTTCTGTCACTTCGGGGCCATAGGTTCCGGACAACAACGTGTGTATACAACTTGCAGATAATACCAAGAACAATACTATCATAATGAATCAATAACATGTTCAGATCTGAGATCATGGCACTCGGGCCCTAGTGACAAGCATTAAGCACAACAAGTCGCAACAAAGTCATAAAGCACTAATAAAAGATACTAGGCACCATGCCCTAACAATCTGATGCCATTACATGAACGATCTCATCCAATCCCTACCATCCTCATAGCCTATAGCGGGGGATTACTCACTCATAGATGGGGAAACATGGATGGTCGATGGAGAAGCGATGGTGATGATGATGGCGATGATCTCCTCCAATTCCTCGTCCCGGCAGGGTGCCAGAATGGAGTTTCTGGTGCTATTTCATGGAATCTGGTGGTGGCGGCAGAGCGGAACTCCTTCTGGAAAAACATCGAACCCCCCGAAGTTTTTAGGTCAGAAGGCTCCTTATAGGCGAAGAGAGAGGCCGAGGGGGTGCCTGGGGGCCCACACCACCCCCTGGCGTGGCCTGGCCTGGCCCACGCCACCAGGTGGTGTGGCCACCCCAGGGCTCTTCTCCGTCTCGTATTTTGGCTCCTGGAGTCTTCGGGTGAAATAGGATTTTTGGCATATTTTCCGGGATTTTTCCTGATAGTTGATTTTCTGCACAAAAAGTAGACACCAAGGCAATTCTGCTGAAAACTGCGTCAGTTCACATTAGTTGCATCCAAATCACACAAGTATAGAGGAGAAACAATAGCAAAAGTGTTCAGGAAAGTAGATACGTTTTGGACGTATCAAAAACGTCGGAAGATACAAAAGAAATTGTATGAAAAGACACAATGATTAGGTTTCGCGATGGTTCCATTGGCATGAACAACACATGCTCAAGGTATACTCCAACTTCACCAATGCTCATCCTTCTCATAAGGTTTTTCCAACAACACTGATATCCATCAAGGGGCACATACAGATAAGGAGTTCAAGGTTAAAGGATTGGATGAAGGGTACAACAAACAAGGTGCAGATTGATGACTGTAGCGCCACCGTTATAAAAGGAAGGAAGTGAAACCCTAAAGGTACGATGGAAACCCAACCACGAGAAATCCTGGACTCGAAGAAAAGATAGGAGAGCAGATTTAAAACACGCAAAGGTAAGAGGAGAAGAGCATAGAGGTAAGGAGTAAAAACATACCTACTCAGATCTATCCAACCGATTTTGCAAAATAGTTTTGACACTCTACTTTGTCCGTTAGCTAGGTTATCCTACAGGATGGACCAGTGGGGTATCGTAACTGCTGAGCTCTGATACCACTTTGTAACACCCTCGAATCGGCCCTATGCAAGTTTTAGCGATTCCTGCCAAACCCGCATAGAAACGATTCAAAGATGCCCACCAGGCACTTGCATGCGGGTGGAAAACAAAGTAATAACATTACACAATAGTCCACGATGGAACCCACAGAAACATATATATATATATAACAACGACTCCATGAGTCAAAAATACAGATATACAGTACAAAGATCCAAATCACCTTGAAATCGATACATAATCCAAGTATGGATAAGAAGCAAATTGAGCTAAGAGCCCTAAAGAATAACCAATGGCGTCCATAACCCTGCCTAGGCCAAGCCGGAAGGGTAACCCTGCTAACGACATCGAACTCATACCTGCTAAACAAAAGGGGTGCCGACAAAGGGCAAAGGGAAAAAGAGAGCGGTCAGTACTGAGGCCAGTACATGGCGAGGCTAGAATTCGGCGGCTCTCGCCTACATAGGTATGGTGGACTAAAGCGGCAGCGCAGCATGCACTAAACAACCTATAAAGACTCGATGCAACTGTGGGCTATTAGAGAGGGATAAGAAAGACCTATTCGGATCCAACCTGATACTAACACCAATCATACCCCTCCTGGTATTTCCCCCTCGAGACCAAACGAGGAAGTCAAACCAAGGAACTCACACAGTTGGCAGTTTTATTCATTCCATTATAGTTGCAGCACTTACTAGTCAGATATAAATAGCATGAGTCATCCTGATAGCATAAGTAGTGGGTAGTTTTAGTTAACCATTCAGTGGTAGTTGCAGTACTTACTAGTCAGATACAATTAGCATGTGACATCCTAAACCCAGCAGTTGTTGGCACTTTTATTTCATTCCATTGGAGTTGCGATACTCACTAGGCAGGTATAATATGACACGATACACCCCAGTTCCACCAGTTGTTGGCACTTCTATTATCCATTCCATTGTAGTGAAACTGATTACTAGTCACATATTAAGTCAAATTTATAGCACTACTTTAGTTATGCTTATCTATGATCGAGATACTGTGCTCCAAGTCGTCTATAACCGCGGACACGGCTTTCAGAAAGATTTACCCTGTAGGGGTGCACAAATAGCAACAGACGCACGATCAACCTTGGAAGAACCAAATAAAAACCCAACGAGGCTTTCACGACAAAGCAATCACAGGATTCATAAAAGATTTCAGGGGGTCACCCCACTAAGCTACCCACAACGAAGTTGGCCGGCTCCGAGACGGACCCAGGGTTTTTGTAGACGGCGGTAAACGACTGGGAACCCGAAAGTGTGACTAGGCTTGTCGATACAGTGAAAACGTGTCACGATCCAAAATAGTATAGGTTCTCCACGCACAATCGTAAATAAAACAGTAACACATGGCATAGGTACATGATAGTAATAAAGCCCCAAACTAGTTTGTGCCCCAAGAAATAAGAAATGAATCAAGCTCTGGCTAAGGGGATTCATGGTCCCACATGCGAATAGTGCGATAGTCAAGGAACAGGTATCAAGTACTCGGGGTCCTACGGGACACAAGTGAGCATGGAAGAACCAAATAACATCTATTGCCCACTGATGTCTCTATATTAGTTATATCTATTCCCAGCAATTTAATAGTTGTATTTAAAGTCATGATCCTCTCCACCGTAAAGCATATGACAACATTCCAACAATTGTGTGGTACTTCACGACACGGGATCGCACCTGAGCAAGCGACTACGACTCGCAAGACCATCTATCTACCAAGCAACAGGTAATAGGAGGTGTCCAAGGCAATATAAAGGTTGCAAGGAATATATCTGCTACGGAACACTAAAGCATCGCGACACGGATAGCAATAGATTAACAGGAGGAAATAAAGACTATAAATGCAAAATAGGTAGAAAGGGGGAGAATGCTCGCCTGGAAAACATAGCCGAAGATACACCGAAGAACTTGTCGATACTCGCATCAACTCATCGGCCTAATCCACGAAGAAGCAAAGCACTAAAAGAAACACCGGATGCACTATTTAATACTACGACAGAAGATCGGGCATGTTCATGATATGATGCATGACATAGCAAAGTTGCGATGCAATTAGGCAATATTAAGTAGAACCAGGGTCCCGAAAATTAATTAGATGGTTCATGTTGTTTAGCTACCCTGCAATTTAAATGTTGTATTAACAAGGCAAAATATAGCATCGGTTCGCTACGCAAAGTTAAATGGAGGCGATATATATCAGACTAGAATAGCCGGCATATAGTCTCCATATTTAATTATGAGGTGAATCAACATAATTCCCCCAACCACCAAATATGTATGCGACATGAACAATTTAAATGCAACAAGTATATGTCATATAATATAAAAAATAGGGGTCTCGGAAAGGGAATCACATTAGGGTATTGGTGATCTTGGGGTTCACCGAGGGGGTTCGGGTTCGGTCTTCGGACTCCGGGGTTCAGGGTCTCCAGTCTCCAAGAAGAAGATCTCGGCAGCGACACGATATCCTTGTGGGGGTTGTGAATCGTCTCAGTGCATCGTCATCGGATTGGTCTCGGGAGATCTTGTTTCAGCTTTAATATTGTCGTAGAACTTGATTAGGGAGTCTTCAGCTTCCATATTCCTGCGGCATTCACGGGGAACATCTATGAACGGCTTCTGCTGGCCAGAACAAACACCGAGGCAGAGACGAGCATGACATCTGTAGAATAAGGAGGCCCCTCGGGTGCTCCTAGGGTCACGGCATGGTCAAACAACAGACGGTGGAGAAGATCTTATTGCTGCCCGCTACAGAGGAAAGGAGGCAACCTGCAGGGTCCGTCAAGGAGCTTGAGAAGGCCGAATTCCCTGTGCAGACGGTGGTGAGGTCGCATGGCGGGCGTCCATGGCGGAAGGTGGAATTCCGGGGAGGCGGGTCCTGCGGCGGAGCTTAGGAGTCTTATTCTTTGCAAGGAGAGGGACGAGGGCCTCGTGGTGAACGAAGCACCGAGGTCGTGGTCCTGCGTGCGGATGGAGGGCGGAGGCGAGGTCAGGGTCGGGGCGAGCTTGAAGAAGGGAGATCTGTGGGGCAGTGGCGACATCTGAGCGGCGAGGAAGGCGACCTGCAGGCGAGCGAGGAGGCGGTTGCAAGTGGCGTGTAGGGAAAAGCGGCGGCGAGGTCGGTGCCTTGAAGACCTACACGTTGAGATGAGGGGCCTTTGGCTGCCGTTGTTACAGGCCGCAGAGGCAGAGAAGGCGGTGAGGTCGGCCGAGCTCAGACTCTGGTGAAGATCTGGCGGACGGTGGGCTCGCAAATCGGCGGCCTTCGCGCGGGCACACTACTTGGGTTGGATCGGAGTTAGGGAAGGAGGCGTCAGGGAGAGACGAGGTGGGTGGGTCGTGGTTGCGAGAGAGAGGAGCGGGGTGGGACGTGAGCGAGCTGGTGGTGGGGCCAAGGCGCCGCGGGGATTTGTCGATAGCGGGGTGGGGATCGCGGGCTGGGGCGCTCACGCGGGTTGCGTGTAGGGCCATGTGTGACATGATTGAGTGGGGCCAGTGAAAGGCGGGCAGGTGGGGTTCAGACCAACGTCTTTGCGTGTGTGTGTGTCACAGTGTTGGAGTCTTGTGTCTTCTTATTTACGGCTTCGTGTGTCTTGGCCAGCGTAGTTAGGGGAGTGGCGGTGGGTGGGATAGATGGTTAGGGTTTGGACTAGATTGGGATTAGGGTTTGCTAGATAGATGGGCCTGGGGTTGTAGGCCGGCTGGTTGGGCCTTTTGGGCCTGGCCGGCTGCGTCCCCTAAAAATACTTTTATTTCTTTATTTTTATTTTAGAATATTTTTGTAAATAGTTTTTAGACAAATAAAAGATCCACAAAAGATCGGGGTTTTTAATTTGAAATAAAGACGGGGGATATTAAGAAAACAAACATAGGCTTTTATAAAATAGTTTTAGACAAACTTATGCATGATGATGATGATGCTCAAATGCAATGTGGCATGATAACATGAGCATGCAGTCATGATGAAGCACAAAATAAAAAACAACACGCGATTTTCTAGTAGTGGTTTTACCGAGGTGTTACAGCCACCTATGGTGACGTCAGTCTGCGACTCGAGGGTCGCTGGCCCTGTTGAGGGAGCCGGATCTTCTACGACGACCGGGGATGGAGTAATCACCGGCGCTGCAGAAGGTTGAGGGGAAGGAGTCAGAGGATCTGCGGCAGGAGAAGCCATGGTTAACTTCGTCTGACGCAGGGGCTTCGAGATATTCCCCTTCCCCTTGTCCTTGGTGAGCTGCTTAGTTCTGAGAAAGTAATAGAATGAAGAACATTATATCTCGGAAGAAATCATGAAGTGAAGTACAAAGGCAGAAGTTGTGTGGAAAGTTACCTCTTCACAACTGGCACCTCCTTTGTGCCGATGGCTACTGTCGGAGCTTTGCGCTTCCTGGGCACAACGTCCGGCAGTGGGACCAATTCCTCCTCCTGAGAAAACTCGGGAGGATATCCCTCGATAGGAGCAAACTCCGACTCGGGGAGGTCGGCGAGCTGAAAAGAAGATAATATCTCAGTGTTGCGAAATAACTTAAAGGTGAAACATATAAAAAGGATTTATTGCTAAAGCTTACCGGCACTGCATGGTCTTCCGCTGTATGCATGTCCAGGGAAAAATCCGGGATCTTTCTCTCGATCCGCTCCTTTATCAGCCATTTGATCTGGCTTATGTAATACTGTGGCTTTAAAGCCTTGGGGCTGATGCGGAGGGAGTCGTTTTTGGACGCCGTGATGGAATGCATCAGTCGGTCATCGTGGTGCTGGAGAGGCTGGATCCGGCGTACCACCCAAGATTGGACCAAGTCGGACACTCTCAGGCCCTTATGCTTCATCAGATACTTGATCCGCCTCTTGGCGAGAATCAGATCGTCGCTGAGAGCTGGAGGAGCCTCGTCCTAGGATGCTCGGGGCGTGGCGGCTCCGTCGATGAAAGCCGGCAAAGCAGAAGCTTTGCCGGGAGCGGGAATATCCTTATGATAAAAGAAGGTAGCCGACCACTGTTTGACCGACTCACTAGCTAAAATTCTAGGATAGACGCGCTCACGTCTAACCGAAAGACTAATTGTGCCGGTAATGTAAGGATTACTGGCGGTGATAGAGTTTCTCCGGACATGGAAATAAAACCGGAAGAGAATGATACTCGGCCTAATGCGGAGATACCCCTCACATAAGGACGCATAGACGCTTATCTCTAAAAGGGAGTTTGGGGGGAGATGGTGAAGCTGAACACCATAGTGATCTATCACCTCGGAAAAGAATTCCGAGGGAGGGAAAGACAAACCTCTGTCGAGGTGGGTGCCGAAGTGCACCCGCTCGTCGGCGTGTGGGTTGGGGATGGTTTCGCCGAAACCACTCCGCCAGTCGCCGGCGTGGAGGAGTCCTTTGTTCTCCATGCCGGTGAGCTTGGCGTCGTCGAGGACGCACGAGATCCAAACCCCACGATTGCTTTCTTTCTCTGCAGCCGCCGCCGCCGTCGCTGTTGCTGCCGCAGCCAAGCCGGATGATGAGGATGAAGCCATTCTTCCCGTGCGCCGGTGACCTTGGGTTGGCGGCGCTGGGAATCTAGAGGCAAGGGAGCTCTGTGCGCGTGGGAGAAGTGGAGGAGAAGGAAACATCACGGGGAATAGGTGACGAAGATGAGGGAAAGGGAATCCTCACCCCTTATAACCACCGAACCGCGCCAAGATTCGTGCAAATGGCACACTAAATACGCCACACGTCGTGGAACAAACTAGAAAGTTCCCACGCGATGATTACGTCGCCTCGATCTCCGCGCACGCATTAAAAGGCGCCTCGGTTCCACGAACGGCGGACCCACCAGCGGTCGTGCTGACAGGATGTTTGTCAGTGCGTGACTTGACCGTGACCAGTGTCAGATGACGTCAGAGACCAAGATCTGGCTTAGTTTGAATATCAAGCTGGGAATCCGAATAACGTACTCATAGGTCCGACTTACTTTTGAGACCCGGATCGTATCCTTTGCTTTGAAGTTTCAGGAACCCTTCAAGATTCTGCAAGCCGAAGATCAAGCTAGACGATGATGAATCCGACTTTGGATCTTGGAGACTTCCGGGGGCTGCTGTTGGGGATATACTTTCTGGGTATCCTCACAGTCCTCAGTGACCAGGGTGGTCCACTTCGGGTTAGAGCTTTGCTTCACGGGCGGCCCAGTCAGGGAGAAGAGACGGAGTCCAATCCGGCTACGGGAAGGCCCAGAAGACTTACCGACATAGGCTCATAGTGTTACTTGTAGTTCAAGATATACTCTGTAACGGACTCTTAGTCGTAGCCGGATAGATCTCTCCTATAAACCCTAGGCCAGATATCTATATAAGCCGTCCTAGGGAGCCTTTAGGTACCCCTTACAATCACAATCTCAACTCGCACAGGCGAACTTTTGTAACCCATATTCCGGCTCTGCCGTATTACTGGATTGCTAGCAGGAGTAGGATCCGTCCAAAGCCGGCAGATTCGAACCTGGGTAAACTTGTGTGCTCACTGTCCCGGAACACCGTACATCTCACACCCCTCTCTTCCGCACGCCGCGAGGACCCCCTCATGGCGTACTTGTCATCAATCCCACGACAGCATGTGAAAACGTTTGGAAATCGCATGCAATTTATTCTTTCCAGATCGACAGGGACTCTTTAGAGGAGCCCCAGTTCCATTTCATCGATGAAACCAGACATAGTTTCAAGCCAGACTAAAAATGGTCAGCTTATAACAAACTGAAAGCACTAAAAGTACTTCTTCCGTCTCAAAATAGATGTCGCAGATTTGTCAAAGTTTGGATAAATCTAGACGCTATTTAGTAGATAGATTCATTTAAATTTTAACAAACCCACGACATCTATTTTGAGATAAAGGGAGTAAAAAAAAACTAGAGATTATGCAGACTAAGAGACACTACATGACCAAGCGGAAATGCTCACGCCGTGCATATGAATCCATTGTTTCAAAACATATTTTAAATATTAAAAAGAAAATTACATGTATATCCGGATATTATACGTTCGTAGACAAATTTTGGGGGAACAGAACATTTTTTGTGTCCTGTGTGAAAAAAGGCAAATTTTGATGCTACAAAATGTTTAGTCAAGAATATTTTTCTTTTTACACAAGCCATATAAAAATGTTCATTATTTCTTAAACTTGTGTACGAACATACCGAATGTACATGCGAAAATTTCATTCAGAACTTTTTAATATTTTAAATTTATTTTGTACGCACTTCTTATAATAGATTCATTTGCACACGAGAGACAACACACCACCTCCGTAGTGACAGTAATTAGCATAAACCACCACTTTCCTGCCAAACTATCGAAAAATACCACCGTTGAACTTTTTTTCGCAAAATGTGCCACTTTCTTGCAATTTTTTTCGCAATTCGCACTAAACTCATATTGAGACTGAATTGATAGTGACAACGTTTCTAACTAACGGAGCCTACTTGTCGGGATTAATTTGCTGAGCTAGACATAGCCTCACCTGTTAGTCCGATTTTAAAAGTCAAATTATACTAAAAAAATCAAAAGAAGTGAGAGGTTGAGGATGGCCACCCTCCCATCGACGGCCCTTGGCCCATGTCGGAGCTTGCCGCGCTGCTCCTCTTGTTCACGCCGCCGGCGAGCTCGAGGCCAAGCCGCCGCCCTCCTGCTGGCGCTGCCGGCGAGCTCGAGGCCGAGCTGCCGTCCCTCCTGCTCACACCATCGGCGAGCTCAAGGCCAAGCCACCGTCCTTCCTGCTCGTGCCGCCAGCGAGCTCGAGGCCAAGCTGCCTCCCTTGCCCCCTGGCCAGAGTCGCTGCCCTCACTGTGCTGCCCGCTGCCCCGGCCTGTGCCACCCCTGCCCTCCTGGCCCCGCCTCAGCCAGCATCCCCGGCCTCGCCCCGGCCAGCGCCGCCCCGCCCCGACTCTGCCCCGACCAGAGTTCGCCAGAAGGAGCGCTGGTGGTGTACGGGCGGCCGTGGCCGTTGCTCTTTTTTTATTATCCATTTAGATTTTTTTGCCTTTTTAATTGGTCTGACAGGTGGGACCTGGTCCAACTCAGCAAATCGGTCGTGATAAGTGGGTCCCACTAGTCAGGAACAATGTCAATTCGGTTTTAGTGCGAAGTGTAAAAAAAAACTTCAGCAAAGTGGTCACATTTTATAAAATTTACGAAAGGTGGTGGTTTTTCGAACATTTGGCACAAAAGCGATGGTTTTATGCTAAAAACTGCCGCCATGACCAAGAGCCTTTTCACAACGGATTAGTTACAGCAACGCAGTTTGCAAGCAAGGAGGAGTAGTGTTTAGGGAGGGGCGAAATCTTTGCTTGAAAGGGCAACGAGCAAATTGTCTAGGAAAGAAAATTGTACCCACTCTAATCCAAATTAGTTGATCGAAATTTATCAAGATACGGATATATCTGATACTTCCTCCAACCCATATTAGTTAACTTGGATTTTTCTAAATTTGGATATACAAGTCAACTAATATAGATCGGATGGAGTACTAAATCATGTCTAAATACAATCGAATCTAGATAAATTTAAGTCAAGGGTCGGAACGAGTAAGTAAAACTCTGCTCCACGAGGTTCTTCTCGAGCTAACAAAAAGAAAGAGAAAATCGACATGTATTATACGTACACGCATGATTTTATTGCAACAATCGGTGAACAAAGCCACACGGTCGATCACAGGTTACAATAACTGATCAATTCAATCCGTGGTTGGCTGCGCGACGGCAAGGTCGGAGGGGGAGAGCGAGCCGGAGTGATCGGCGTCGAGCCTATCGAACTCCTCGATGAACTCAGAGATCTCCTCCTGGGTGATGTTTCCGAGCTCCTTGAGCTTGTACAGCACGAAGTCAGCCGCCCCCACGCGTTGGTCGCCGTCCATGTCCGCCTCCTCCAGGTCCGCGTTCGTCATCCGCCGCGTGGCCACACGCCGCGCCAGCTCCCTCTGCCACCGCTCCGCGTACAGCTCCGCCGCGTAGAGGAAGAAGAGCGCCACCACCACCGTGCTCGCCATCACCCACGCCACCGCGAACGCGCGCCCGGTTTCGGATGAGAAGCTCCGGTCACCGTAACCCAGCGTCGTCACGGTCGCGCACGCGCAGTAGAAGGCGTCCACCGGCCGCATCCCCTCGGCTTTCCAAAGGAACAGAGTCCCCGACGCCACCGATGCTGCCAGAAGTACTCCTGAGGTGTAGAGCTTGTACCACGTCTTATTCGCCGCCTCCCTGGCTCTGAGACGCGCCTGCTCACTGTTGGTGGCGTTGGCGTGGACGGCAGCGCGGAAGAGGAGCGTCTCCTGCTTCTCGACGAGGTAGTCGGCCGATTTGCTGAGGAAGGTGCCGACGATGCCTACGCCGGCAAAGGCGAGGACGGTGGATAGCAGCTTGGCGGTGTCGCTGTCCGGGATGAGGTCCCCGTAGCCGACGGTGGTCATGGTGACGACGCAGAAGTAGAGGGCGTCCAGCGCGCGGCTGCCGCTGCGGTGCCCGGACATGTGGTCCATGGCGAGGTAGAACGCGGTGGAGCCGGCCAAGAGGTACGCCAGGAGGATGAAGGCCATCAGGCGGAAGCTCGGCCGGGCGACGCTCTCGAACATCTTCCTGGATGGCGCCGCCGCGCTCGGGTCCTGACTGCCATCCTTGTCGTGGTCGTGGGGAGGAGGCTCTTCCGCCGCCGCAGGATCAGATGAAGGCGTTGTCCGGCAACGCCTCAACCTTCTGGCCCCTTCATGCGGCTTCTTCTGTGGGGCATCAGCTAGATTGCCGCCGTTGTGCAGCAGCGGTTTCTCGACGCCATTCCCCGCCATCTTTTTTTCGTTTTCTTTTGGTGAGCACCTGTAACAGAGCAGGCAGGCAGAGGCCTAGAAGAAACCGAGGAGAGGAAAGCTGTCCCGACACATGGCAAACCAAATTACTACCAGCAAGTCCCACCGCCTACTATTTCCAAAGGAACTCCGCCTACTTTTAGAAAATTTCAAACAGAAAGACATAACGGAAACAAAGATAAAAGCCACTCAACATTGGTCTTGAAAAAACATAAATATTGGAATTTGATAAAATTCAGCTAAAAAACAATAAGTATCGCTTGAATAAAAATACTCGAGGTTCAATAGTATCATCTCGTCGTGTTCCTTGACCAACTCAAATTTGCATCAAGACGATTCGCTTAGGCAACTTCTCAAAATTTCCACATTGCAAAATAAAGCTATGATAGTAGCACTAGAACGGACGGGGTCACGGAAAAAGAACAGACTCCCCCGCTCTCGCCCCTGCCGCCTCCCCACGGGTGGCCGGGGCGCCCCCATCTCCCCCGCCTAAGGCCCCTCCCTCTCGCCCCCTCCCCCTCCGCCGCCGCCGGCGGGTGCTGCCGGGCAAAGCCCGGGCGGCCTTGGCGGCGGCGGTTCCTCCCTTCCCCATGTCTGGTGGGCCCGACGGGGCGAAGCCCATCCTGGCGGCGGGAGGCTCGTCGGCTTCGGCGTTGGCGGTGCTTCGCGGCGTTCGGCGTGAATGCATCAGGGGCAGGGGCGCGGCCGGCCGGCTTGGCCTCGCGCGCTGTGGGCGGTTCGTCTCGGCGTCGGCGGATCCGGTAGCCATGGTCGCGTCTTGGACCTGCGGCCCTCGTGCGGTGCGGCAGGACCGGGGTCTCCGGCCTTGAGCTGATGCGGGCCGGGTTCGCGAGGTCGTGGGGTGGCGGCGGCGACACCAGGTGGCCTCCCGGAGGTCGTCGGGTTGCTCCCGTCGCGCCGCCCCTGCAGGTTTGGGGACCGCGGCGGCGGCCAGATCTGGGCCCGCGGGCCTAGGTCTGAGTCCGGTTGGGCATAAGCACTGTCCCCGATGACCAGATCTGGATCTAGGCCCGCGGGCCTAGATCTGGGTCTAGCGAGCCTAGAGGTAGCCTGATCTGGGCTTGTGGGCCTAGGCCGGGTCCGGGTCGCCGTCCCTGTGTCCCTACCCTGTTCACGACGCTCGGTAGATCTGGGTCGGGCCGTTGTCCGACAGTTGCCGGGTGGCGTCTTTGCCGGTTTGCCGGGCGGGGTTCCCGGCGCTGATGCATGCTTGCCGGGGTAGGTAGCATGTCTTCCCTCGATCCTCGGGTGGGTCGGTGGTGATTTCGGTCGGGTTGGCACTGCACCCTCACGTCGGCGTCCGGATGTCGGTTTGTGGGGATCTCGGCGAAAGCTGCATTTGGCTTAGGCTAAGGTCGGGGACGGCGTCACCTCCGGGTGTCGTACCCTTGTTGAAGGCGTCCCGACGTTGATCCCCTGGGCCAGCTTGATGGGTTTCGTCCCTCCGCCCCAAGCTGTTCCCTGAGTCGTCTCGCTTCGGGCTAGTGTCTCTGGTAGTGTCCTGTGGAGCACCCTGTGACCTCTCGCGAGTGTCGCAGTCCGCACATCCCGTCGGCCTGGCTATATTTACACGATATGGTTGCGGTAGCTGATGTCCCCTCTAGCACCTTGGGGGGCTCTGCTAGGGGGGCGTCTGGTCGTAGTCGTTACCGGTGGGCTTTTCCCAAATGCCAGGGGAAGATGCTATGTCCGTGTCTGTGCCTTGCCCGAGCTTCGGGGGTGGTGGGTCTAGGTCTGGGTGAAAACTTTGCAGGACCTCGGCTCCTGCCGACGACGATGACGTGTTCTTGCGCCATTCACCTTCTTGGAGGCGTCGCCGCAAGACCCCCCCCCCCCTCCTTTGGCTCCTCAAGCTCTGCTAGGTGGCTTCCCTGTCGTCGAGCCTCCTGTGGGCTACTACCTTGTGTGGTGGAGGTTTGTTCGTGTGGATTCGTTCGCGATCACCCCGATGCAACAGAAGACAAGGCTCTCTCATCTTGGTGTTTCCTGTGTTGTCTTGTGTTGTGTTTTTCTGGTGGACGCCTTGGACGCGGGTGTGTTGTAACTCATGTTGTAACTCCTAGCCGGTTGTTGGCTTCGTTAATTCAAAGCCAGACTCATTTCGAGCCTTCTGTCTAAAAAAAATAGTAGCACTAGAACTCATGGACTTTGCAATTGAAGTTCGAGTTCGAAAATGTTACGCCTAGCAGGAGGGAGTACTTGATCTACCATAAACATATTTTATGTTTTTCCCATGCTTGGCATGTCATGTTTTCATTTTTTTTGAGGGGGAACAAACTCATTCATTAATCACCCAGTTCATACCAGAATCTTTTACACAGAGATCAGAGATAAACAAAGGAACGGGAGGCAGCCACACTTTGTTAATCCTGTCAGACTTCGCTATCCTAGCAAGTTGATGGGCAATAGAGTTACACATCCTGCTGGTTTTGATAACCTCACCATCAGAAGCAATAGCTCTTAGGCGCTCAATATCCTTGTACGCACTCACAGAAGCACAAGCAGAAGGCTTGTTGGTTGCAGTCACAACATTTGCATAGTCAGATTCGATCGAGGATGGCATCAGGTTGTGGTCCAGGCTCAGCTTGAAGCCCTCCCTTATGGCACAGGCTTCAGCTTCTTCCGCATCCCTGCATTTGTCGATGGCAAGGCTAGCAGCTATCGAGATCAGCCCATGATGGTCTCTGTCAACAATACCAACAGTAGTTTCACCCGAGTTTGGGTCAAAGGTCAAAGGACAGCCCACGATGGTCTCTGCCAACAATACCAACAATAGTTTCACCCGAGGCTGGCATGTCATGTTTTCATGGCACATGTTTAAATCATAAAAAAAGGAACCAAAACCAAACAAAAACTTGTGTGAAACAATGATGGTTAGGATGCGACTTGATCGCAATCTTTATCTTCCTACCGGTTGTGCTTACCTAGAGGTGTCCTTGTATTTTTTTTTAAAGAAAAACACCTTAAAATCAACTTTCGTTGTGTTGGTTTATATAGGCGGTAGCTAGAACGCTGGTTTGGGCAAATAAAAAGATCTCTTGTCTACAGAAAGAAATAAAAAGATACAACCTCAGCTTGAAGCTGTCTTGGTCTGTGATGCAGCGACAGAGGTGTTATGAACAACGATTCGAATTGATGGATGCGTGCATATAGATCGCTAATTTGTTCATGGATTCGGTTCTTGCATCGGCCGGGCAAGGTTTCCAATTCAAGGAAGAAGACAGATCTATCTGCTTCGCGTTGGAAAGAAAAATCGAACTAAAAATTGCAAGCAGGATGGATCAGGTTCGCACAGATTTGCTGGCAAGAAAAAATAGTTCATATATATAACTGAAGATCGATATATAATTCCACGAAAAGATATTTAACTAGTTTGGCACACAGCCGCCATGCATGATAATCAACTAATTAACTAATCCTAGCTACAGTACGTCTCCTACTTGCTGGCCGTCTCCTCCTGGCCTGCCTGCTGCGGTTTGGTGTCTGCTGCCTCCTTCTTAGTAGCCTCCTCGACAGCTGCCGGAGGGGCCTCCTTCTTCTTCATAACGACCGTCTCCTTGACTAGCTTGACGGCTGCGAGCACAGATATGCATCGTGTTATTACGTACGCTGAAAATAAACAGTACTGAGCAAGTTTTATGGAAAGATCGAATCCGTTGATACGTACCAGCTTCGACTTGTCCGTCGGCGCCGTTTTGCTGGTAATACCAGCCCCCACCCACGGCGGCGGACACCGCGGTGGCGCCTACCACGGCCTGGCGGCACGAGGGGCGCGGCAGCTTTGCGAGGAAGGCTCGAATCGCCGACATTGTTTCGATCGAAGCTTTCGTGGTCAGGTGTGTGGAAGAGGTGGGTGCGTCTCGACGGCCGGCAGGTCTGGGTTTGTGTTGGAGGAAGCCCGTGCTGCCTGCCTCTTTATATGCCTGTCTACCGACCGATCCAGCTTCTTCTCCAAGAAGCACACCGATCGATCTAATTGATGGGAGACAAGACCAACTCCCAAGGCATAAACCTTCCAAGTCTTCCCTGTCTTGACCGACAAGTTGATCACTTTGATCACGTTTCGATTAACGGACCGTTTCTTTTTCTTATTACCAAGGAGCACGGACACTCCTTCCAAATAAGGGTCACCCCAAAAGGTTCATCGCAAATTCATATAATCGACTTAAAAAAAGATGGAGTGGATTATAACTTTTATTACCCTGTATTTTTCATGGACGTGGCTAGGACTCGGTCGATGCAGACCGGTCATCCACAATTTTTTTTCCGTTAGTAAGAAAAAAAGACGTACTACATGGTAATTGCAATCACAAAGGGATAAAAAATTGTAATTACACAAAAAATTCAAAATCGCACATATATATGAAAAATGTTCGGAAAGTTGAGTAGAATCCAAATATGTCATCCATACATCGGATTGCATCATGTATCATGTTGTTGGTGGTAGTTTTGCATTTATCACCTAATAGACAACATATGGATGTGTGGAAATAAATTCATACTCCATTTAATTTTGGAGTAGATCATTTATGACATGTTATACAATGTTAACATTTAAATTATGCGATGGCTAAACACTTGAACCTCATAATTTATTGTTGTGATTTCGATTCGGCTTAATTTTGCTAAATCGCATCGCATCATATCATGAACATGCCGGATCTTCTGCTGTATTATTAAATATTGCATCCGGTATTTCTTTTAGTGCTTTGCTTCTTCCTGGATAGGACGATGAGATGTTGTGAGATTTGACAAGTTCTTCGGTTGTATCTTTGGCAGTGTTTTCCAGGCGAGCATTCTCCCTCTTTTTACCTATTTTGTATTTATGGTCTTTACTTCCTTCTGTTGATCTATTGCTATTTGGGTTATCGATGCTTTAGTTTTTCATACCATTTATATCCCCTGCAGCCTATATTGCCTTGGACATCTCCCATTGCCTGTTATATGGTAGGCAGTTGGCCTTGCGAGTCGTAGTTGCTTGCCCAGGTGTTGCTGCGCGTCATCGATGTTCTACCGTTGTTGGGGGTTGGCACATTCTTAATGACGGAGATGATCATGGCTTTCATTATAACTTGTTAATAAAATGCTGGAAATAGATATAATGCAGAGGCACCGGTGTGTAACATATGTTATTGTTTTTTACCCGACCACTTGTGTCCACCTAGGATCCGAGTTCTTGACACCTGTTCCGAGATCGAGCGCGCGAATCACATGTGGGGTGTATGGGCACCCCCATCGGCTTACTACATGACTTCAAAGTACTGTGATGAGGCCATAAACTAGTTTGGGGCTTTATTACTATCATGTACTTATGTCATGCTTTACTGTTTTATTTACTATTGTGCGTGGAGCGCTTGTGCTGTTTAGGAACCCCGTGCCACGTTTTCGCTGTATTGACAAGCCCAGTCACACTTTCGGGTTTCCAGTCGTTTACAGTTGTCGCCACACACCCTGGGTCCGTATCAGAGACGGACGACTTTGTTGCGGGTAGCTTAGTGGGGGTGACCCCATGTACTTGCTTTGGGTCTGGGAAACATCGTGTCCGAAGTCCCATCGACATACCGTTGGGTGTATGTTTCATGATCTTGTACATACCGGATCTGACAACAAGGGTTGAAGTGTTTGTGGATACTTTGGTGCACCACTGCAAGGTTAAATCTTTTCGAAAAGCCGTGTCCGCGGTTATGGATGACTTGGAGCACGGTTTCTCGATCATAGACAACTATAACTAAAGAATTGTTGTTATAATATGACTTGGATCTGATATGACTAGTAAGTTGGATAACCACCATGGAATGAATGAATTAAACTGCCAACTGCGTGAGTTCCTCGGAATGACTTTCTCGTTTGGTCTCGAGGGGGAAATACCAGGATGGATATGTTTAGTGTTATTCGCAGGTTGGTTTCGAAATAGGTCTTTCTTATCCCTCTCTAATAGCCGACATTTGTATCGAGTCTCTATAGGTTGTTTAGTGCATACTTCAATGCTGCTTCAGTCCACCATACCTATGTAGGCGAGAGCCGCCGAATTCTAGACTCGCCGTGTACTGACCTCAGTACTGACACTCTCCTTTTTCTTTGCCCTATGTCGGCACCTCTTTTGTTTTAGCAGGTTTGAGATCGACGTCATTAGCAGGGTTACCCTTCTGGCTTGGCTTGGGCAGGGTTATGGACGTTATTGGTTATTCTTCAGGGTTCTTAGCTCCATTTGCATCTTGTCCGTACTCGGATGTTGTATCGTTTTCAAAGTGATTTGGATCTTTGTACTGTATATGTGTATTCTTGACTCATGGAGTCGTTGTTGTATATATATGTTCTATGAGTTCCATTGTGGACTATTGTGTAATGATATTACTTCGTTTTCCACCTGCACGCAAGTGCTTGGTGGGAATCTTTGAATCGTTTCCGGTCATCCACAATTTTTTCTGTAAGTAAGAAAAAAAGAAG
Source organism: Avena insularis (assembly GCA_023614405.1). Taxonomy (NCBI): domain Eukaryota; kingdom Viridiplantae; phylum Streptophyta; class Magnoliopsida; order Poales; family Poaceae; genus Avena; species Avena insularis. Next base: position 425,734,965 of record CM042686.1, on the reverse strand, counting down.
TACTACATGGTAATTGCAATCATAAAGGGATAAAAAATTGCAATTACACAAAAAATTCAAAATTGCACATATATATGCAACACATCCATGTGCAGATGTGCGTCTACGAGCAAAAAAAATGCATAGATTTTTCCGGTGCATAAATTTCACGTGCGTAAATGCAATTACACATAATGATTTTTTGGATTTTTCAGTTACATATACGCAACTGAACACAAAACAAACTATGACAACTGCAACTTCAAGGGGATGAAGAGATGTGTCTAACGGCTAGGCAAGAGGTCTCCTAGGATGGTTCGGGCGCTGCGCCACCCGCCTCCGGTGGCAAGAGAGCCACCGCGAGGCCGGCCTCCAAGTGCTCACCCTTGCAGCTTGGCCGCGTCGGCCTCGTCTCCATGTTCTGGGCATTCGCGAGCTATGACTCAGAGAAGGATGATGCCTCCATTGAGCTGAGCATGGAAGCGGAGTGCCCGCTGCCCCAAGAAGCTCAGTCTGGAAGCTTCGAAGCCAGCGGGCAATGGAGGCAGCTTAGGGATTTCCTACGTAATTTAAGATATATGTCCATTTTTCTTCAGGAAACCATTAGGCAAGATTTCTCCCTACATGAGCTAGAGAGCTTAGATATGGGAGACAAGTTCCACTGGTCGTTGCTTCCAGCGAATGGGCACTATGGTGGTTTGTTGTTGGGTTTCCGTGACAGTAGGTTTGAGGTAGACACCATTTCTAAAGGTGAGTTCTTTGTAAGCACTATGGTTCTCCATAGACAATCTAGGTTTGTGTTTGAGTTTATCGGTGTGCATGGTCCAGCGGATCATGTTAGATTCACGGAGTTCCTTGCGGAATCAAAAACTAAGGTGGAAGCTGCCAACAGTGGTGGTGGCAGGAGACTTCAACCTAATCTGCGGGGCTGCTGATAAAAATAATGGTAATATCAAATGGCCTAGAGTCGCGATGTTTAATGACGGTATTTCGTGACTTACTCTCATAGAGATCGCGAGGTTTACTGCTCAATACACCTAGACAAATAAATAGGTAAACCTAGTTAGGTGTGTCCTGGATCGGATTCTTGTCTCCCCTGAGTGGGATGCCAAATTCCCGCTCTCCTAGCTTTGTGTAGAAACACACATTGGTTCAGACCATACCCCTCCGACCCTTGATACAGGGAGGATTCGATTGTTAGAACCTCTAGGTTTATCTTTGAAACAAGCTAGCTTAAGATCCAAGGTTTCTCTGAGTTGATCCTTGGCAAATGGAAATATTTTCTATTATGCCAAAGGTGTTTTCGAGGTCCCATTGATAGGTAGAATTTTCTTTCTCATGCTCTTCATCGTTTGCTCAGGGGTTGGGAAGCGAATTTAGGCAGGGCCGCTAGATTAAAGAAGGATGAGTTGCTAAAGAAAATTCAACAACTTGATTTGGTAGCTTATAAGTTGGGTCTTGACGATCAGGATTGGGCTCTTAGTTATCACCTCGAGGATGAATTGGTCAATATCTTCCAAAGGGAAGAAGGGTACTGGCGCTTAATATGGACCCTTCAAGGAGATGCCAATATGAAATATTTCTGTGTGATTGCCAAGAGGAGACATTGCAAGTGTGCTATTGTCGCCTTGATCACTCCTGAGGGCTATATCTTGGAAAGATTGGCCATTCAAAAGCAAGTGTATGATTTTTATTTTGATCTGATGGGTATAGCGAAACCCTCTAATCTTATGCTAGTTCAGAACCTTTGGCTAGAGCAGAAAAGGGTGTCATTAGAGGAGAATGATGAACTCTCGTTGTTCTTTTTGGCGGCTGACTTGAATGTGGTTCTCAAGGAGACTAAAACTGACACGGCCCCTGGGCCTGGTGGGCTCCTAGTAGCCATGTTTAAACACTTAAGGCCCTGCCTTAAAGACCTGGTTCTTTCTATCCTCAATGGTTTTGCTCTGGGTGTTGTGGATGTCTCGTGTCTTAATTCCAATATTATTTTGATGATTCCGAAATTCCGGGGTGCAGAGATGATCAAACAATTCCACCCCATTGCCCTTATTAATATCATTTTTAAGTTGATCTCCAAAGCCTACGCAATTAGGCTATCTCCTGTTGCCCATCTCAATATCTCTTTATCCCAAACCACCTTTATCAAAGGTAGGCTCATCCATGACGGGGCCCTAGATCTCCACGAGATTGTTCAAGAGCTTAAGTCTAAGAACCTGAGAGAGCAGTGATTCTTAAATTAGATTTTGAAAAAGCGTATGATAGGGTGAGATGGTCTTTCCTATGTGATGTTCTAACTTGAAAGGGCGTCGAGTCAGGAGTAGTGCATAGACTGATGCAGCTAGTAACCAGATGCCAAGTGGCGATTTGCATTAATGGGAAAGTGGGACCTTTCTTCAGGAATACGAGAGGTGTTTTTCAGGGTGACCCCATTTCTCCCCTTCTCTTTCGACTTCATGGCAGATGCTTTTGTAGCCATGGTAGATTTAGCTAGTAGAGCTGGGCACATCAAAGATGTGGTCTCCCACTTGGTACAAGGTGGTGTCACACATCTTCAATATGCTGACGACACCATCTTGCTCCAAGAGCTTGATGATGTATATCTTGCCAACCTGAAGTTCCTTTTGATTTGTTTTGAAATTCTATCTGGTTTGAAAATCAACATCGCATAATATGAGGTGATAGTGATGGGAGTGCCCCACATTACTAAACAAGATATGGTGGCTAGGTTACTTAATTGTAAGGAAGGTGCCTTCCCTTTCACCTATCTAGGTGGATAGGAAACTGACTATTGTTGATTGGAAGGGCCTGGTGGGCGTGGTTGGGCACAAGGCAGATCCTTGGCAGGGAAGCTTCATGTCTTCAGCATCTAGGCTCACCCTAACCAATTCCTCCTTATATATCCAACCTATTTTCTGTATGGGCCTATTCCTTTTGGCTGACAGCACGCATGGCAGTTTTGACAAACACTTATCTCGCTTATGTTGGGAAGGGGTAGTGGACAAATGTAAATACCACTGGGTCAACTGGCAGGATGTGTGCAGATCCAAAGACTAGGGTGGTCTATGATTCTTAATCTCTCCCTTATGACGAAATGGATTTGGAGGTTGTTCAATGGTGAAAGAAGACAACAACCTTTGGTGAAAACTGTTGAAAGCTAAATATCTTCCCACTAACAACATCTTTGCACCCAATAATCAGATTGGTTCATAGTTCTAGCATAGTCTCTCTAATATGAAACATCTCTTCAAGATTGGTGAAAAATTTGTTGTGGGGAACGGACAGAGGGTCCTGTCCTGGCTTGATTGGTGGCTGGGAGTAGCCCCTCTAGCCACTAGATTGCCTAGATTATTCCAAATTGCTTCTAACCCTAATCTGCTGGTGAGTGAGGCCTTCGCAGAGATGAGTGGTAATATTTCCTTTAGACGTACCTTTGGAGAAGAGGAACTTCTCTTGTGGGGCTCCTTGACATCTGAACCCGCTCGGTGTAGTCTTTCTAATCTGCAGGATCAGGTGTCTTGGGCCTTTGAACCCTCATGTTGTTTTCGGTATCCTCTCTTTACAGATCCATCAATAAAGCAACCCAAATACCCTATGACAAGTTGATCTGGAAGGCCATGCTTCCCTTGAAAATAAAAAATTATCTTGCCAATTAGCTAAGGGTCGTCTCGCGGCTAGTGAACAGATCCACAAGTGACACAGACCTACATATGGCAAGTGTGCCTTATGTGGTCAGATCGAATTAGTCTCACATATTTTCTTTGAATGTGTTCTGGCCAAATTTTCTTGGAGCTTTTCATTCTATGTTGGGGGTTAACTAGAACCCTATGAATTTTCCTGCCTTCTTTGAGCACTTGGTTATGCTTTCTTCCTTGGTAAGGCGTTTATTATGGATTCTGTTTGTTGCTCGGAGCTGGGTGCTTTGGAACATTCGAAACAAGCTTGCTATTGAATGGGTTTTTCCTAACCAAATGGCTAATTGCATCTTCAAACCTCTATGTTTTTGTAGCAGTGGCACCCTCTGGTCAAAGGAAGTGATCAAACTGGTTTGATACCTTGCTGGAGATGCTACAAAGAACATACCAAGACACTCGTCAGGCTCGGCCAAGATCATCTTAGTCCTGGGTCTTCTCTCTAGCTAGTGGTTCCTTTATGTCTCCTTCTTTAGACAAGTGTTGTCTGTAAACTACTCTGGTTGTGTTCAGTTTGTAACTTAAGCTGGCGGTGTTCAGCAATACTTGTGTTGTTTGTGGTTGTGAATCTTGGGATTTATTAATTTAAAGTTAAGTGGTTAACTCCTTTTATCTAAAAAAAAGTACTTCAATGGGATAAAAGTGTGACTGCACAATGGCACACAATTATTTGCTCGTCACCCTTACCAAGCAAGTACTTGTTCTCCGTTGAAACAAGCCTAGGATGATAGAAAAAAGACCCCTAGCTGAAAAAGGACCCAAACAATCCCCCATAAAAAAATCCCTAATAGCCAAAACACAAGAGTCCCGCCATCAACCAAAAAGAACAAATGGTCTAATAGTCAAAACACAAAAGCCCGCCGCCAACTGATTTGTAAAGTGAATGGAAGAAAAGAAAACAATTAATGATTCAATCGATCGAGCGGTAAGCTTGTTCTCAGTTGTCTGAGGACTAACAAAACCGATTTTTCGTATTTTTATACAAATTACCCATTTAGCAGCTTTTCATGTGGATTACTAGATTTAATACATTTTTATCAGTTTTTAACCCTTCTAAAATATTTGGACAGTGTTCCACCTGGACTTCGGTCATTATATACACATGACATGCCGCCTCGCAGTTACTTCCTTGTCCTCTTTGTTGCTCGAACAGGTTTGTCTTGACTAACTCAAAATTAGCCTAGACAAATCGGTGATATTCTCTTTTGGTCACTTCGGTTGTAGACAAATTGTTTGGGACATAGGAGGATCCATAGGAAGGCCAGGGTGGAGTGTGGACCACCCTGGAATTTCAATTTGGCCCATATACAACAGCAGAAAAAAGGAAAAATGATCTACGTGCACGGATGCAAGAGTGTGAATGTGCTTGTGCAAGACTCGTTCAGTTGATCCCCTCGTTCGTTTCATGGTTACCTTAGTCTCGATCCTGATTTTATTGCTGCCTCGCCGTCATTGAGGTCTAGCTTCCACTCCCGGTTGCTACGACACTTCCTCCCGTATTCACGCCAGGCCGCCTTCCCCTCTCACCGGTGCTCACAGTTCCTCGGAGCCCGCGTTCCTCTTTCCTAATGGCCTAACCCAGGAGGTTAGAGCAGGGAATCTGGATGGGTCCCACGGGGCATGGTGTAGGCCACGTAGCCCCACACTCTAGAACTTTGTTCTGCACACCACTAACAACGGGGAGCAGGCCAGCAGAAGCCGATAACTCGTGAAGCTGCTTTTGATGCACATAAGGTGCACAGTCTTGATGAGTTCTACCCCAATAATATTCAAACTAAAGATCTGATATACCTTGAACACAACTTGAGAACTATATTGATGACATTAGGAAGATTACTCCCAAGGCAATTGTTGAAAGAGCATTTTCTGCAATGAGTTTAGTCAGAAACAAACTAAAAAATAAGGCACAGTTCTTTTGGCGGCTTAGAAATAAGCTACCCTCCCTAGATTCTCCCATAAGCTGTCCGGCTTATTAGTCGGAGATTCCAAAATAGTTATCCCATAACAGATTTAGAAGTCTCGACTAATAAGCCAGATGGCTTTTGAGAGAAGCTGGGGAAAGGGCAACTTATTTTTTAAGCTGCCAAAATTACTGGCCCTAAGATCGGTTATGATATTTTGGATGATTATCACATAAGTTGAGCAGGATACTTTTTCCAAAACGGATGAAGAAGATATGATTCAGGCTTTCATAGCCATGATAAGGTGAAAACTAGTTAGAAAATAGTCTTCCTTGAGATTTTGAAGGTACGCAGGCCTATTTTATGCAAAATTCAAACATAAATGTGAATTACTATATGTTTGTAAGACCATAGAGTTATAGTTAAATTATATTATAGTATATTGGCCTTGCCTTACTTGTGTTACTTTTTTAAAGTGGACCACCCTGCATAAAAATCCTAGACCCACCACCGGTTTGGGACACAAAAAAAGGAACGAGTATGGACCAGTCTATGAGGAGGTAAATCAGTTTCACACATGAAAAACACACCAACTATCACGCACCATGTGCAACCGATCGACTGATACTCACCAGTCATATTTCACCCATTATCTTAGAGTATTGTATTTTTTAATCACCAACTGACTTGGATTTATCTAGATTTACATATGTATACTAAACAGCGTCTAGATACATGCGAATCTAGACAAATCCAAAATACTTATTTCCAGATGAAGGGAGTAGATTATTATCACACACTTGCCAAATTATTACTATTTAGTTACCGGATTTAAAATATAAGCTGTTTATCACTATTTCTAGATTGATGTCACATATTTGCTAGATTAAAACTAACTTATTCATCAGCAGTTGCTAGATTGCTACCAGATACTTGCGAGATTATTCACTACTTAGCTGCCAGACTAAAAGTAACTTGTTTTTCAATTTCAAGTACGTCATTTCTACGTGGATGCAACGTGCATGCTATTATACTTTGTTGAACGATGTTATCTCTTAGTGTTGGACACATTTCAGGGTTCATCCTCCAATTATACACATAATTTAGATGTCAAAAAACATATAGAATACCGTCTATAACTATCCACAATTATTGTTACTAATATGGCAATCTTGATAACGTAATCTCGCAATTGACGTGTAGAAAAATTCGTCAAAACATACAACATGTGATCTAGTTTCGAAGCCTCGTCGAGTTGAACTCAATGGAGAAAACTTATCATGACCAAAATTAACGATTTACGAGATAGTCATTTTAAATTTTTAGATTTATCAAAAAAAAAGATTTATATCAACTAATGTCATGATGTTTTTTTTGTGGGGTAACTAATGTGATGATGTTATCATGGTGCGTAAGATTTCTGCAAGCATATCGCCACCCAATAAGGGAAAAAAGCTACTCCTGCCGATCCAAATTAATTGATTTGGATTTGTCTAGATTTGTATGTATCTGGACATAAACAGTCATACCAATTATCACATCATAGTGCTTGAGAGGTAAAACCTTGAAATCGGTATGGAATTCATGTCCACCACCAAACGAAGAACAGTTACGAGAAATCAAGGTGCAAGTTAGATGCCCACCACCTGCAACTCTGACCTGTTGTTGGCAAGGAAGAGTAGACAGATTGGTCAAGTGTCCTGCCAATCGCTCATTAATGAAGTAATGGGAGCTTCGAGAATCTAAGAGAAACACTATATCATAAACAGCTATCTGACATGGCAACCTGATAGTTGCAGTATTAGCACTTGTATTTTATACCTCATCAGAAACATCATCAAATCTTCAACACTGTTGTCAGAATCCTGAGATTCAGAAGCACAGAAATCCAACATTTCCTGCATAACATGCAACTGAACAATGGTGCCACACTTATGGTATTTGCCCCACTTCTCTCCACAAATAAAACAGAAGCCCTTGGCCCTTTTGTAAGTCTTGAGTGTAGCTAGCTTGTCTTCACTGCCATGATTCTCAGTACTAGGTTCTGCTATCTTAGCCACATCTGATCGAGATGGGTATTGCTTCCTGAAATGTGAAGAGTGAGATAACCGTGGTCTTCTATCAATAGCAACAAAATAATCCTGATCATCCCCGGCTACCTCCTCCTGCATAGGAGCGATAGAGTGGGAAATGTCCAAGTCGGGCAGGTAATTGCACAACTACTATTAAACACACATCTGGCTTAAGACCATCAATGAACCTACCGGTGTAGTGTAACATATCAAGATTAAGCTCATAAGCTATGAGCTGATCCATCAATGTTGAGAAAGCACTAATATAAGCAGGGACTGTACCACTTTGCCTAAGTCTATACAACTTGCGCACCAATGATTGATGTTAGATTTTTCCAAACCTATGCAAAACTGTCGCAACAAAATATCGCCAATTTCTTTTGACGCAAAATACAGTGGGGAAGACCCCCATTGCGTCATTATATATATAAGCAAGGGGATTACATGGTGGTAATTACAAAGGTGAGACGATCAGGGACAAAAGAGAAAAGCTAAACAAGTTCACAAGAGGTCTAGCCAAATCTACATTCCTTCTCCAAGGCTAGGCTTAGCCATGTGTCTTATCTCTTGAAAAGAGGATCTGAAGGCTTCTAGGCAAGCTTGTAGATTCAGTTGTTCATTCTCAAAGATGATCTTATTTCTGTGATTCCAGATACTCCAGGTCCCAATAATGAGAGCTTCCTTGAAGTTGTTGAGTGATCTGGTGCTAGTTTCCATCATCATTTCAATGGCTGGCAGATTAGTGTTCCATTCTCCTCCAATCTTCCACGAGAAATTCCTGCTGAAGTCACATTCAAAGAACATGTGGGTGCATGTTTCTCTCATATGGTCTTCACATAGTACATAGTTGGTTGATTCGATATTAATTTTTTTTCTATTGAGTATGTCTCTGGTATTTAGCATGTCCTGTATAAGCAATCAAAAGAAAAAATTGTGTTTTGGAAGACAAGGGGATTTCCAAATACATTGGAATGGTTCTGGTGCTACAGGTGCCTTTGTGATCTCCTCATATACCTTTTTGGTATGGTATTTCTCCCCTCCCCCAAGGGAAATCCCACTTGTCATCTAGTTCTGGATCTGTGAGGCTGTCCAATTTTGTTCTCATGGTCTGGAGTTGATCATTGGCTATAGTTGATAGAGGAAACTAGAAAAGATCATAAAGGTCACCCCCATTCATCTATCTTGCTTTCTGGATTGTCATCCTTTTATTGTTGGCATAGGAATGCAATTGTGGGAATTGTTGTGCTAGGGGAATACTGTTCCATTTATCTTCCCACAAGAGGATGTTGTCTCCCTTACCCGGTGTGTAGGTGGTCATTTATTTAAAATCATCCGTGAGTGATAGGCAGTTTTTCCACCAGAAAGAACCTTTTTGGTGATCTTTGCTGGGAGTAGTTCCAAAATGGTAGTATGCTTTCCAAAGTAGCTCAACCCATGGGAGAATTTTCCTATTGAGAAATTTGAATATGTTCTTCATAAGTAGAGCGTTCTTGTGTTCTCTGAGATTTAGTATGCCTAATCCTCCTGCTTTTTTGCTCTCGCATACTATGTCCCATTGTACTAGACTCATACCTTTTTCAATGTCTTTTCCATGACATAGGAAAGTCCTGAAGGAAATATGCCCTGAGAGGCAATAATAAAGTTGTTATTATGTATTCCTTATATATGATAGATGTTTATTTTGCATGCTAGAATTGTATTGATCGGAAACATCAATACATGTGTGTTTAATAAACAAAAAGGGTTCCTAATTATGCATCTCTTATAGACTAGCTTGTTGATTAACAAGATGATCAAGGTTTCCTGATCATGGACATTGGATGTTGTTAATAACAAGGTCACACCATTGGTGGAATGATGTGATGAACATTCATCCGAAGTATAGCATTACGATCAAGTCATTATGTTTATATTGCTATAACATCATACGAAATAATCTTTATCCTTAGACCATGAGATCATGTTAATTGCTAACACCTGAAGAGTATCTTGATAACATCAAACGTCACATCATAACAAGGTGACTATAAAGATGGGTTCAGTACTATGAAGGTGTTATGTTGAGGATCATGGATCAAGAGTGGAATTTGTCAATCCCGATGACGGATAGATATACTCTGGGCCCTCTCGGTGATATCACATTGAAATAGCTTGCAAGCAAGTGATGTGATCACTAGAATGTTATATCACGGGAACGAGAAAAGAGTGCATGTCGGTAACGAGATCAAACTAGGTATTTGGATACCGATGATCGAATCTCGGACATGTATTATATCATGAGACAAAGGGATTAAATTACAAGCGTTAAAGGTTCTCACGATCACAGAAGTCATTGTTGAATATGCAGGAGTCAGTATGGATCTCTAGGTCGCGCTTCTGACTATTGATCTGAGAGGAGTCTCAATCATGTGTGCATTATTCGCGAACCGTAGGGTGACACACTTAAGAGTTACCGGACACCATTTTGGAGGACATATGTTTCAGACGAAAGAATTGCAAAGCGCGGGAATTGTTTCGATAGAAACCGGAAATTGTTTCGGGTGAAATTGCAGAAAGTGGTTCTGCATGTGATATTCAAATATTGCAAGGGGTTATATGTGAATGTTTTTTAATTAAAGTAATTAAAAAAATTCTGAATAAATTTAATAAAAGAGTTTTATTAAATGAGAGAGCATTAAACTTGGAGAATTTTAATGCATTTAAAGTGGGGACTTTAAAAGGGAATATGAAGAGGCATTTTAATGTGGAGGGGTTACCACCACATGAATGGGGGAGGTGAGGGGCCACCCCCCATGCACCGGCCATGGAGAGGAGGGGCACCCCCTCCTCCTATAAAAGGCCCTCCTCCTCCTCCTTCTTCCCCACACCTCCTTGTGAAGGATCTCTCTCCCCCTCTAGAATTATTCCCCCATGGTCTCGGATTAGCGAGATACATGTTCCCGGTGGCATTTCGTATGGAAGGAGTTGCTGCTTAGGCTAGATCGCTGGAGCGAGGAGGTGGAGGTTGTCCGGTGGCTTGAACGTGTGTGCGAGTACGGATGCGCTGCTAAGTTGCGGCGCTCGGACTTCCTCACGATCTTGAGATCGGCAAGTGTACGACTACATCAACCACGAGTTCCTACTCGTTAACAAAACTCGTTGTCTTCGAGGGTAAGTTCTCGTTGGATGTATGTCCACTTGTTGCTTTGTACCTAGTAGATAGATCTTGGCGTGTAGTTCTCATCGTAGGAAATTTTTTGTTTTCTATGATGCGGACCCAACAGTGGTATCAGAGTCTGATTTATGCGTAGGTGCTTTGCACGGGTAGTACACATATGTTTATATGTGGGCGATGATGATCATGTTATTACATCTTCTATGTATTTTGGATATTGGTGGCATAGTGGGATGAAGCGGCCCGGACCAACCTTACATGTCATCGTACATGAGACCGGTTCCACGACTGACATGCAACTTGTTTTGCATAAGTGGCTGGCGGGTGTCTATCTCTCCTACTATTGTCAATATCTGATTTACAACGAGTTGCAAATAACTTGGTTATCCTCGTTGTGGTTCATGTTCGTAGGTGAGAACGGTTCTATCTCCGAAAGCCCTAAGCCACGTAAAACTTGCAATTGATAAATTAGAGGCGTCTAGTTTAGATCGTTGCTAGGCTAGTGTATTGATATGGTATTGTTGTAAGTAGATGTATGATAGATACTCTTACAACACATTCAACATGTAAGTTCCATAGACCTTGGCCTTACACACAAAGGAATGATAGAGATCATACCACGATGCAAATGATAGAGATCAAATGCATGGACCATATTATCTCACTTTACACATTAGATGTTAGCATCTTATACTGCTAGTTTTGCGCTTTTGGTAGCATTGTAAGATGATCCCTCATTTAGATATCAAGATAAATTGTGTTCTTCCTTGAGTATGCACCGTTCTATGGATCGTGTTTCGAGACATCACGTGATGATTGGGTGTACTCGACTCTACGCTTTCATACAACAGGTGTAAGACAGTTTTACACACGCGAGTACTAAGGTTCTTACTTGGCGAGCCTAGCATGTACAGACATGGCCTCGGAACACGGGCCGAAAGGTTAAGAATGAGTCATATAGTTGATATGATCATATAGATGCTCGCCTTTGAAGGTATACCGACTGACGTGATGATCGGACTTGGTGTAGTGGATTTGGTTCATGTAATCACCAAAAGGACACGAGGGATGTCGTTTTTGAGTGGGAGTTCATTAGTAATTTGGATTAGTTGAACTCAATCTATCATAAACTTAGTCTAAATAAAATTTACAAATTCTGTTGTAGATGGCACCACCTGCTTTTAATTTCAATGTGTTCATGGAGAAAGAGAAAATTGCTGCGAATGGTGGCAACTTCACCAACTGGGCTATGAATTTGAGGATTCCCCTCACTGCTGAACAAAAGCAATATGTGCTAGATGCGCCGCTAGGCAACCCACCAGCTCCTGATGCCCCTGATGAGGAAAAGAATGTCTATGTGACTCGTTAGGAGGACGACAACTTAGTTCATTGCGGCATACTGTATGGGCTAGAGCCTGAACTTCAAAAGCGTTTCGAAAATGGCAATGCCTTTGATACCATGGGAGAATTGAAAATGATTTTCAATACCCATGCTGCCGTAGAGAGTTATAATGCTTCTGAAAAGTTCTTTAGCTGCATGATGGAGGAGAACAGCTCCGTTAGTGAGCATGTACTCAAAATGTCTAGGTACGCCGATAAGCTTGTGTCCTTGGGAATAACGATTCCCATTGCCTTGGGCATACATCGTGTTCTCCAATCTCTGTCACCTAGCTACAAGAGCTTCGTGATGAACTATAATATGCAGGGCATGAAGAAGACTCTTCCCGAGCTTCTGTCAATTCTTAAGACTACAGAAGTGGAGATTAGGAAAGAACATCAAGTGTTGATGATCAATAGGACCACCGGTTTCAAGGACAAGAAAGGCAAGCACAAGGGAAAGAAGGGTGGCAAATCTGTTGCCGCGCCTGAAAAGAAACCCCGAGCTGGCCCTAAGTCCGATACCGAGTGCTACTATTGCAAGGGGACTAGCCATTGGAAGCACAACTGCCCCAAGTATTTGGCGGACAAGAAGTCTGGCAAGGCAAACAAAGGTATATGTGGTATACATGTTATTGATGTGTACTTGACTAGTACTCGCAGTAGCACCTGGGTATTTGATACGTGATCGGTTGCTAATATATGTACCTCGATTCAAGGGCTGCGGAACAAGCAACAACTAGCAAGGGATGAGGTCACAATGCGGGTCGGCAATGGATCAAGAGTTGATGTGATTGCCATCGAAACGCTGCCTCTCCATATGCCATCGGGATTAGTTATAAACCTGAATAATTGTTATTTGGTGCCTGCACTTAGCATGAACATTGTATCCGGATCGTGTTTGATGCAAAGTGGTTATTCGTTTAAATCTGAAAACAATGGTTGTTCAATTTATATGGATAATATATTTTATGGTCATGCACCTGTGTTGAATGGTTTATTTCTGATGGATCTCGATAGTAATATTACGCACATTCATAATGTTAATGCTAAAAAGATTAAACTTGATGATGATATATTTGCATATATGTGGCACTGCCATCTAGGTCATATTGGCGTTAAACGCATGAAGAAACTCCATTCTGATGGACTTTTGGAATCACTTGATTTTGAATCATTTGATACATGTGAGCCATGCCTTATGGGCAACATGACTAGAACGCCGTTTTCCGGTTCAATGGAACGGGCGATAGATTTATTGGAAATCATACATACTGATGTGTGTGGACCAATGAGTGTGTCGGCGCGAGATGGATATCGTTATTTTGTTACTTTCACGAATGATTTGAGTAGATACGGGTATATCTATTTGATGAAACACAAGTCTGAAACTTTTGAATAGTTCAAGGAATTTCAGAATGAAGTGGAAAATCATCATAATAGAAAGATCAAATTTCTACGGTCTGACCGTGGAGGAGAGTATCTAAGTTACAAGTTTAGCACACACATGAAAGAGTGTGGAATAGTTTCACAACTCACGCCTGCCAGAACACCACAACGTAATGGTGTGTCGGAACGTCATAATCGTACCTTATTGGATATGGTTCGATCTATGATGTCTCTGACTGACTTGCCACTGTCATTTGGGGGTTATGCACTGGAAACAGCTGCATTCACTTTAAATCGGGCACCATCTAAATCCGTTGAAACGACACCGTATGAATTATGGTTTGGAAACAAACCTAAGCTATCATTTTTTAAAGTTTGGGGATGCGATGTTTATGTGAAGAAACTTCAGCCGGATAAACCCGAACCCAAAGCGAAAAAATGCGTCTTCATAGGATACCCTAAGGAAACGATTGGGTATACCTTCTATCATAGATCCGAGGGCAAGGTTTTTGTTGCCAAGAATGGATCCTTTCTTGAGAAGGAGTTTCTCGCGAAAGGTGTGAGTAGTCAGAAGGTAGAACTCAAAGAGGTAATTGAACCTTCCTTCATGAAATGGCGAGTAGCGCAGCACCGGAAGTTGTTTCAGAGTTGACTTCACCTAATGAAGAGAGAGCTAATGATATTGATCATGAAACTCCGAAAGAGGACACTACCGAACCTCGCAGGTCAAGCAGACACGCAGCTCCCTGCATGGCAATCCTATTGTAAATTTCATGGTTGATGAAATGGATGACCCTACGACGTTTGAAGAAGCGATGATGAGCCCAGATTCCAACAAATGCTAGAAGCCATGAAATCCGAAATGGAATCCATGTACGAGAACCAAGTTTGGACCTTGGTGGACTTACCTCACGATCGAAAGGCCGTTGAGAATAAATGGATTTTCAAAAGAAAAACTGATGCTGATGGTAATGTGACCATCTATAAGGCTCGACTTGTCGCAAAGGGGTTTCGACAAATTCAAGGAGTTGACTACGATGAGACATTCTCTCCCGTAGCGATGCTTAAGTCAGTTGGGATTATGTTAGCAATTGCTGCATATTTCGATTATGAAATATGGTAGATGGATGTCAAAACTGCATTCCTCAATGGTAATATTGAAGAAGAGTTGTATATGATACAACCTAAGGGTTTTGTCGATCCTAAGGATGCTAATAAGGTATGCAAACTTCAGCGATCCATCTATGGACTGAAGCAAGCATCCCGGAGTTGGAATCTCCGCTTTGATGAGGTGATCAAAGAGTTTGGATTTGTCCAAACTTATGGAGAGGCTTGTATTTACAAGAAAGTGAGTGGGAGCAATGTGGCATTTCTGATATTATATGTGGATGGCATATTATTGATTGGAAATGATATAGATCTTTTAAACAATGTTAAAAGTTATCTGAACAGCAAATTTTCGATGAAAGACCTTGGTGAAGCGTCATATATATTAGGCATTAAAATCTATAGAGATAGATCAAGACGCCTAATTGGGCTATTGCAGAGTACATACCTTGATAAGATATTAAAGAAGTTTAATATGGACGGAAGTAAGAAGGGGTTCTTACCTATGTTGCAAGGCAAGACATTGAGTAAGACTCAAAGTCCGGCTACGGCGGAAGAAAGAGAGATGATGAATAAGATCCTCTATGCCTTGGCCATAGGCTCTATTATGTATGCCATGCTATGTACAAGACCGGATGTGGCACATGCTATTAGTTTGACTAGTAGGTACCAATCTGATCCAGGTTCGGAACACTGGATAGCGGTCAAGAACATCCTCAAGTACTTGAGAAGAACTAGGGATATGTTTCTTATATACGAAGGTGAAGAAGAGCTAGTCGCTAAGTGTTATGTTGATGCTAGCTTTGACACCGATCCGGATGACTCTAAGTCTCAATCCGGATACGTATTTCTCTTGAACGGAGCAACAGTTAGTTGGAGGAGTTCCAAACAACCTGTGGTGGCTGGATCAACGACGGAGGCAATATTGTCGCTTTGCTTGACACAGGAAGCGGTTTGGATGAAAGAGTTCATTACGGAACTAGGTGTGGTTCCTAGTGCATTGGACCCAATGGTGATCTGTTGTGACAACAATGGAGCCATAGCCAACACAAAGGAACCGAGGTCTCACAAGAATTCCAAGCATATTAAGCGCCGGTTTCACTCCATCCGCGAGCATGTCAAGGATGGAGATATAAAGATTTGTAAAGTACACACGGACCTAAATGTAGCAGATCCGTTGACTAAAGCTCTCCCTAGGGCAAAACATGATCAACACCAAAAATCCATGGGTGTTAGATTTATCACTATGTGAACTAGATTATTGTCTGTAGTGCAAGTGGGAGACTGAAGGAAATATGCCCCGAGAGGCAATAATAAAGTTGTAATTATGTATTCCCTATATATGATAGATGTTTATTTTGCATGCTAGAATTGTATTGATCGGAAACATCAATACATGTGTGTTTAATAAACAAAAAGGGTTCCTAGTTATGCCTCTCTTATAGACTAGCTTGTTGATTAACAAGATGATCAAGGTTTCCTGATCATGGACATTGGATGTTGTTAATAACAAGGTCACACCATTGGTGTAATGATGTGATGAACATTCATCCGAAGTATAGCATTATGATCAAGTCATTATGTTTATATTGCTATAACATCATACGAAGTAATCTTTATCCTTAGACCATGAGATCATGTTAATTGCTAACACCTGAAGAGTATCTTGATAACATCAAACGTCACACAGTAACAGGGTGACTATAAAGATGGGTTCAGTACTACGAAGGTGTTATGTTGAGGCTCATGGATCAAGAGTGGAATTTCTCAATCCCGATGACGGATAGATATACTCTGGGCCCTCTCGGTGATATCACATTGAAATAGCTTGCAAGCAAGTGATGTGATCACTAGAATGTTATATCACGGGAACGAGAAAAGAATGCATGTCGGTAACGAGATCAAACTAGGTATTTGGATACCGATGATCGAATCTCGGACATGTATTATATCATGAGACAAAGTGATTAAATTACAAGCGTTAAAGGTTCTCACGATCACAGAAGTCATTGTTGAATATGCAGGAGTCAGTATGGATCTCCAGGTCGCGCTTCTGACTATTGATCTGAGAGGAGTCTCAATCATGTCTGCATTATTCGCGAACCGTAGGGTGACACACTTAAGAGTTACCGGACACCATTTTGGAGCACATATGTTTCAGACGAAAGAATTGCAAAGCGCGGGAATTGTTTCGATAGAAACCGGAAATTGTTTCGGGTGAAATTGCAGAAAGTGGTTCTGCATGTGATATTGAAATATTGCAAGGGGTTATATGTGAATGTTTGTTAACTAAAGTAATTAACAAAATTCTAAAAAAATTTAATAAAAGAGTTTTATTAAATGAGAGAGCATTAAACTTGGAGAATTTTAATGCATTTAAAGTGGGGACCTTAAAAGGGAATGTGAAGAGGCATTTTAATGTGGAGGGGTTACCACCACATGAATGGGGGAGGTGAGGGGTCACCCCCATGCGCCGGCCATGGAGAGGAGGGGCACCCCCCTCCTCCTATAAAAGGCCCTCCTCCTCCTTCTTCCTCACATCTCCTTGTGAAGGATCTCTCTCCCCCTCTAGAATTATTCCCCCATGGTCTCGGATTAGCGAGATACATGTTCAGTGGCATTTAAATGCAGGAAGGAGTTGCTACTTCCATGGTGCGCTAGAGCGAGGAGGTGGAGGTTGTCCGGTGGCTTCAACGTGTGTGCGAGTGCGATCTTGCAGCTCGGACTTCCTCACGATCTTGAGATCGGCAAGTGTACGACTACATCAACCACGAGTTCCTACTCCTTAACAAAAATCGTTGTCTTCGAGGGTAAGTTCTCGTTGGATGTATGTCCACCCATTGCTTTGTACCTAGTAGATAGATCTTGGCGTGTAGTTCTCATCGTAGGAAATTTTTTGTTTTCTATGCTGCGGACCCAACAAGTCCTTCTTGACTTTTAAATTTGGTCAACATGGGTGTAGTGTAGTTTCATAGCACACATGATGAAGTTTGGCATAGCTGCAATTACAGATTTGATAACAACCACCCTTGAGTAGTGGGATAGAAGGTTTGAAATTCCAGCTAGTCTTCTGTCAATCTTGCATATCATTGGAGATAGGTCTTCTATGCTTGGTCTGGTTGTTCCCATGGGAAGTCCCAGGTAAGGGAATGGCATGGATTCAGTTTTTCAACTAAAGACATGTGCTAGTTCACTGCATCTGCAGTTTGTGATGTTGATAGGTACCATTGAGGATTTGTGGAAGTTTATCTTGAGTCCAGTAGCTTTGCTGAACTGCTGTAGAATATTTCTTAGCCCGTTTAGTTGCTCATGATCTGTTGGTAAAATGAGGAGTGTGTCATCAGTATATTGTAGAACAGGGTATTCTTGCTAACATGGGTATACCCTGCAGGTACTCGAACTTGGTATGTACGGTCCAAATACATATAGGCCCATGGTGTCGCCAAGGCCCAGATAGAAGGACTCGAGTAACCTGCGGACTCTCGATTGCTTGAAGATCAAGGAAAAGCTAAAGATAGAAAGTTTGAAGGGGAAAACCCTAACTTGTAACCGACTCGACCTGCTACCCGAGACCTAGCCTATCTATATAAGGGCTAGGAGGGGGCGGCGAGGAGGACACACGCAACCCTAGCTTCCACAAACCCTCGCCAGATTGCATCTGTGCACCGTTGTAACTTTCGATTCCCTCAATAATTCCACGGCGACAAGCGGGAGTAGGGACCTCTCGAGGCTGAACACAGGTAAATCCTTTGTCCCCTGTGTGCTTGTTTGCTAGCCGATAGATGTCTCTAGCGCTCCCTCCTTCTCCAAAACCCAAGTCCATAACAATGGGCATTGATGAGTTAAACCCTCGTCACTTGCCCATATGCGTTGTCCAGGGATAAAGATAAGATATTGTTCTGCCAAGCATAATTTATGATGATTTGTAGCATCTCTGAAGTGGCAACAAATAATAGTGGTGAGAGAGGGTCACCCTGTCTTACACCTCTTTTACAGTGAATGATTTTTCCTGGTACACCATTAAGGATAATGGATATTGTTGCATTGTTCAAGATTTTCTCAATCCACTGTGCACCTTCAATCTCGCCAATGGCCACGAGAAAATTTATGTTGAAGATTTGCAACCAAAATCTCGCCAATGGCCACGAGAATATTTATGTTGTACTGACAACATCCACTGCACACCTTCACCCTCAAACTGCATGGTAGCAACGATAATGCATGGTTTCTGGATCAGTATCAAACATGGCAAAATAATCCTCATCACGGGCTTGCCAGAACTAGGATTATGACCAAAGAACTTTGGAAAATCCATCGATGGCGGCTTTCCATGATGAGCATATGAGGCACATTTATCTCTATTGAGCAAACTGCCGAATGGGTTGGCTACACTAGCGCTACCGATTGTGAGGGCATCAGGTGGTGATAAGATACCTCGAGCCGGAGGAGGAACATAAGGTGGAGCCTTATTTTCCTTCCCACATGTAGCCATGGCAGCATGGTGCCCCTCTGGTCTGGTCTCCATGTCTCCCACTGACGTCCTGACAGGTGGCATCAAACCATCATCGTGGGAGGCGAGACCCAGGGACGCACAGAGGTCATCCTCCACGCCATCCATGTATGCCTCCATCCGGCGACAAGACGCATTCACCTTCTCAGTGACGACCTTGTCCATTGCGTGCTCTGCGGCGTCCCTGATCGACGCTGTGATCGTGGTGGCGATGAGATCCCACAACTCGACCTTGAGCATCTCGTGCGATTTGTCGTTGGCAAATGTGATCGTTTCATAGATAGCTGATGAGTCCAAAATTGAAGCATATTTACCTCTTGTGTTTGCATAAGTAGAGTATGATTTTTGTTATTTTACTATGCACGCGTGCACTCTTTTGTCTTTGTTTTAACAAGATCCTAAATTACTAAGTCTCATGTGAACATATCAATTGGGATTGTCATATTATCCAGTAATATGATATTTCTAAGCAATAAATGTCATTTATTTCATTTATCCTAGCACTTGGGAGAATAGGTCTTAACGACCTGTGGTACGTGCGGATCTTACCCGTACCATCCACCTATACCATGTGTCAGAGCGTCCGCCTCTTCAAATACTTTCACCTCGCAAAGACGAATCTGATATCCGACATTCACTAAAACCACCAGCCTCGAAATACCACGCTAGAGAGGGATCTGAAGGAGGAACTAAGAGAAGGGTAAATCCTTGCTGCTCTGCGGATCATCGGAGGACATCACATCATTCTCTTCATCATCAACCGTTGCATCTCCATCACCATTACCATTCCCCTCGTCCATACTTTAGATCTTGTTGTAATTCCAAATTCAATGGTGGTTTGCACTAGATTTATCCCCATACTTTTATCCATCCATTTGAATATGATGATGTTGTTGATTGCTTCCATGTGTGAGTAGTTCCCTTTGTTCTTAGGGAGATGGATAAACCCTAGCATTATTATAAAATGAAATAAAGATGATCTATTACTTTGGTCTATGATCCATTGGTCTATGATGTTGTGTTTGATCTCTCTCTCTAGATGGTATGTGTAGTCCGCCACATATCAGTTGCCTCTAGGTCTAAGGAGAGGATGATAAACTTAGGACATGTATGGGAGCATGTCCAGTGTTACTTTCATGACTACAAGCTTTGTCTTATTACCTGTGCGGTCAAAGGGGGGACAAAGAGAGATCCGCTCAACTTATTACGATATCTATGGGGAAACCCTTAATTGTGGTGGTCTATATGAGTGACTGCTCTCAGGCATCGTAGTGGTTATTTAGAGATGACCTCATTCCCTGACTCAAGAAAGCGACTTATTATTGAGCTCTGTCGACACATATCATGATGAAATAAATAGATTACCTTAATTATGATTAATTATCCCATTCTAGTGGTGTATCCTAAATCCTCGAGAACGCTTTTGGCTTATTGTGTTCCAACACCATTTCCAACACAGTTGTTACTTGCTTTTCTTTACCTGTTTCATTTAATTTTATGCATTCAAACAAAACCTTTCAAACACCCTTTACTTGAAATCTAAGACACTTTACAAGTATCCTTTGGTAGATAGTGACGAGGGGCATAAAGACCTTAACCAAATAGCTCTTTGTGGGTTCGATAATCTTATTTCAAAACTATCTACAATCAATCTGTGCACTTGCAGCCATCAAGCTATTTTCTGGCATTGTTACTGGGGAGCTAAGCGCTTTTGGTCTTTGTTCTTAGTTTCTAGTTCTATTAATTGTTTTATTAAAGTTGTTTACTAGTTTTAGTTAAGCACCAGACTGCCCTCGGGATGATGAATCAGCTTGATGCGACTAAATACCTCGGGAGGTTGAACAGAGGACTTGTTAAGGAATTCTTGAGTGGGAGCAAACCAGAATTCGAGGTTAAGCCTCACTTTATATCTTTACTTAAAGAGACAACTTTTGCAGGAGATGATCCAGACAAGGATCCTTATAGTCATTTAATGCATTTTACCGAGTTATGTTGGACTCTTAAATTGAGAGGCTATTCTGATGATGAATTGAAACTTAAACTATTTAGCCAGTCTCTAACCAACACTACTTTAGCTTGGTATAGAATTTGCCCTATAGAGAAAATTGATACTTGGGAAAAGCTTAAAGGAGAATTTGTATTTCGATTCTTCCCAAAGTAAAGACTACTGAAGTGAGGATTGCGATCACAAACTTCAAAAACCGCCCACGAGAAGGATTGGTAAGAGCGTACAAGAGGTATAAATACATCCTTAATAGATATTCCCATCATGATTTACGTGAATGGTATGTTTTACATATTTTCTATGGATGACTTAATCAAGAGATTAAACATGAACTTGACACTAATTCTGGAGGTTCTTTTATGGCGTTAACTATAACTAAAGCTTGGGAACTTCTAGAACAATTTCGCCGCAATAGATAAACTTGGAGATTTGATTTAGGAGTAAGGAGGGATAGAAATTGAATATTATTGTCTCAATGCTTATACGGAATCCAGTAAGGTCAAGGAAACCACTAATGAACTTCAACTTGATGATGATATTATCTTGCAAATCCTTTAGTCTTTTATAGAACACATTAAAGCTCCCAAGGAAGATTGGCTTCAATATACTCCACCACCTGAGCAAGTTGAAGATGTTGAGATAAAAATTATGGCCCCTATAGAGCCATTAAAGAAGGAAGCCCCTTATGTTGAACCTCTTCCTTTTCCAAGGACGGCGAGAAAACATATGATGGCTCAACAACTCGAAGAATAACAGGAAGAGGAAAGATTGTTCCTGAAAAAGTTAGAGGAAGAGGTGAGAGTAAAAGAAATAAACCAAGTAAGTATTCAAGATATACAGGTGAACCAACTAAATAAGATATATTAACCATGCTTGCACATTGCAATGTGATCAATCTAGACACTGAAGCTTCGCAATTTGTTGAAGGAAAGGTAAAATCCAAAGATGTTGGTAAGCCTATTCTCCCTTGCACTTTTGGTGGGTCTTCTTATTATGGCCTTTGTCATATAGGAACAACTGTTAATGTAATCCCTACAATTTTATTTAAAATCCAAAATGAACTTATTCTAGCCGAGTTGGAAGACACTGATATGACAGTAATGTTAGCGGATAAAACACCCAGAGTTCCTATGGGAGTAATTAGAGATGTTCCATTCTGTATTGGAACTTACAAATATCCTATTGATTTTGTGCTTTTTGATATGCCTACTGATGTTTATTGTCCAATTATTTTTGGAAGAACTTTTCTGAATACCGTAGGGGCAAACATTGATTGCAAGAAAGAAACTGTATCTCTCAAGTTCGGCGAGGATAAAATGAATTTCTATTTCTCCAAGTTTGATCATAGACCAACTATTGAAGAGTTTGATGAATGTGAGTATGGGAAAGACCAAGAACGTAATATTACTAGTCTTTCCACCGTATTCACTGAAACTCCTGATGATAATTTGACAAGAAGCCTAGTGGATAGTAATAATCTTCCTAAAGATAGGTAACATGGAAATTGATAATTATCTTGATTCAACCCCTACGATTGATCCCGAAATGAATCAGATCTATGAGATACCTATAAGAAAAGGGGACACGACACTTCTACCTCCTACACTCAAAGCCCTTACTAAGGAACTAAAATACAGGTTTCTTGATGAAACTAATAAATATCATGTTATTTAAGCTCAAACCTTGCAGAAACGGAGGAGGAGAATTTAATTATGGTCTTAAGAATGCACCGATGGGATATTGGGTATTTGATGGATGACTTGAAAGGGATTAGTCCCTTGATAGACACCCATATAATATTTATGGAAGAAGGAGCTCAACCAGTTGTAGACTTCCAAAGGTTACTTAAACCCCATATGAAGGAGGAGGTAAGGAAAGAGGTAATACGCTTACTTGATGCAGGTATAATGTTTCATGTAGAGGAAAGCGAGTGGGTAAGTCATGTTCATTGTGTTACAACGAAAGGTGGGTTCACTGTTGTCCCTAATGAACATAATGAGATGGTCCCAACTCGTACCGTCATTGGTCATAGGATGTGCATTGACTATAGAAAACTTAATAAGTAAACTAGAAAGGATCACTACTCTTTACCATTTATAGATCAAACTTTAGAGATACTTGCTATGCACTCTCATTTTTTCTATTTAGATGGCTACTCTAGTTTTTCTCTAATAGATGTCCATCCTCATGATCAACTAAAGACAACTTTCACTTGCCCTTTTGGTTTATATGCTTATCCTCGTATGCCTTTTGGTCTTTGCAATGCTCCTGCCACCTTTCAAAGGTGTATGACAGTCATATTTGCTGATTATGTTGAAAATATTATGGAAGTATTCATGGATGACTTCTTCATCTATGGAACTTCATCTAACCAATTCCTTCATAATCTTCATAAAGTTTTGCAGAGATGTGAAGACACTAACTCAGTCTTGAATTGGGAGAAGTGCCACTTCATGGTTCAATAAGGCATAGTTCTTGGTCATAGAATTTTAGGCAAGGGCATAGAAGTTGATAAGGCAAAGATATAAGTGATAGAAAGGCTTACCCCTCCTCGTGATGTAAAAGGTATAAGGAGTTTATTAGGTATCGCTAGATTTTATAGAAGGTTTATTAAGAACTTCTCCAAATATGCTACCTCTTACAGAAGGAAGTCGTTTTTAATTTTGATGAAAACTACCTAGCTGCGTTCACCATATTAAAGCAAGCTCTTCTTGACGCTCCTGTAATTAAACCACCCAATTGGAAGAAACCTTTTGACATATTTTGTGAATCTAGTCAGGAAGCTGTGGGAGCTATTCTTTGCTAGCGGGATGGTGATGAACTCAATATCATTCATCATGCTAGTCGCACCTTGGATGGTCCCCAAAGGAACTATCCCATGGTAGAAAATGAACTTTTTGCTGTTGTCTTCTCCTGTAATAAGTTTAGATCTTACATGATCTGATTCAAAAGTAAGAGCGCATACTGATCATATGGGCTTAAAAGAAATCCTCGAAAGAACTAACATTAAGCCTAGAATGATCCGTTGGACTTTGCTTTTGCAAGAATTTGACTTGCAGATCATACAAAGAAGAGAAGAACAGGTTGACACACCAATGAATATTGAGGAGATTAGAACACTAGAAAAGGTGTCTTCTATTTGTGTACCATCGGGGACTATCCATCCCAAAAGAAAATTTTCTATTTCTCTCTGCAATGGTTTTAGCAATTTAATGCGACCAACCTTGTTCAAAGGGAAGAAGAAGAAATTAATCCAAGAGTTTAAGGGAGAGAAGGTTCCCAGGTAAAACTCATTTCCACCAGATGAGTAAGGCAATCAAAACCTTGTTCTTCTGCGTTTTAATTGTCGTTTGATATTTTTCGGTCACATTTTGAACTCCTTCTGTTTTTTCAAATGTTACTGACAGTTTCATGAGCTCGGTACAGGCGGGTGCGGTCATTAAACCCTCAATACCCTTGCTCCATTTTTGTTGATTTCTCTGCAGTCAGTACGACTGGGCGGTACAAGCAACCTCCACCTTATGGTAGGTCATTAAGAGCACTGTGCCCCTTTTTGTTTTTGTTTTTGTATTACTATCAAAAAAAATTGCCAACGTTTGAAAGGGTGGTAAATGCTGGTAGGGACAGACCGTACATGCAGCATCCGCCCGTATTGATTAGTAGGTAAGTTTTGTACCGACATTGGTCGGTTGTATGTACATCGGGTACGGGCGCACGGTACGGGTGCCGCCCGTACCACTGATCGTTACCGCCTCTAACACTTCATTTTTCTCTTGATTCTTTCCTAATTTGTTGGGATTCTTTTTTTGGCTGCCCGTTTACTTCTAGCACGAGTTTTTCCCTATTTCTAACCCTTCATAAGACTTCCCAAAGGTATCTTTTCCTCTCTTGTCAAACAGATCTTCTCAATGTTGCTCCTCTCTCTCAAAAAAGCTCGTAGCTATGTCCTGCACATGGAACATCATGCAAGCCAAAGAGGAATTCCTTGGGTCTTCTTCAAAGATGATAGAAGACACCAAGGGAGCAGACATCATGGAGAATAAAGAAGAGTATGTCCTGTGTAGTCAGCTAGGAGCTGAGGATGGATTCAAATTGATGGATATGGTCAAGGATGGGCGTAACATTTTCAACCTCATGGTGGGCCAGGAAGGCGATTTTGAAGGAGTTCAAGTCAATCCAAAAGAAGATGCATATTCCTAGTTGGAGAGACTGAAACAACAAGGAGAAGAGATCCAAGCATCCCTAGACAACCTTGATCGCTGCATCAGAAAGTTGAGATAAAATCTTCGGGATCTTCTAAACATATTGAACTATTGCATCGTTATCTGGATCAGATGGATCTGAAGATAATGAAAGGATTGGAAGCCAATATTGACATCAGCCTTCGGGCCACCGAAACACATAAGCAAACAATTGAGATGTATAAGGCACATGTGGTGCAATTAGAAAAAATTAGCGATCAGTGCCGAGTCTGCATCAGGATCTTTGAAGCAACAAACAAGACGCTTCCTGCAAGCCTTCGCATAATCACGAGAGATTATTTGATCCTACTGGCTTGATTCCAAGCTTGGGGAGATCTATAACACCTTTTAACCTATCTTTCGGTTCTAGGATGTTTACTTTCTTGCATGCATATTAGTTCATGATTCAAGAATTTTCATTGGTTGCTTCCTCAACCTCCTTTTGTTCAAGGAAAGAATTATATTCTTTGAGTTTTGAGACTTTATGATATTAGAAGTGATTTTGATCCATGATTATTGTATTAGATGTATGAATTAGGTTGAGTTCTATGATACTTGTACCACTGTTATGATTTTAGGGTCTTCCACACCAACAAAGTATTGATAAATTATGAGAAGGAAACCTTGATAGCATATTATAGTCATAAGTTCGAATAAATATGAGCCATAAAGAGTATTAACATGATCTAATACTATTGCTGAATAAAAATAAAGGGCTTTGCTATCAAAGAATTTGAGAACAAGAAATAGTAAAAGATTTAAAAAGTTACTCAAGCAATGATCATGAATTATTCATTACTCAAATCAAGTGCTCAACTAATTCAACTTGATTACTCTATAAAATGCCAAACTCTAAAAACTTCTTATAACTTATTGAAACGAGAGGTGTGGAAGCCTCTAAGTCATGTGATGTGTGAAGGTGTGATATAACTCACAATTTAGTTCTATATCCAATATTGTAATTGAAAGATCACGGATGTTGCCTAGAGGAGGGGTGAATAGGCGATATAAAAACTTCTACAAGATGGGCTTAACAATGGTGGAATAAAACTAGCGTTTTCTTTTGTTAAGCACAAAGCCAAGATATACTAAGGTTCACCTATGTGCACCAACAACTTATGCTAAGCAAGACAAGCAACAATACGATAACAAGATAATTACTTCAAGCACGGAGGCTATCACAATGTAAAGTGCATAAGCAAAGAGCTCGGGTATAGAGATAACCGAGGCACGCGGGGACGGCGATATTTTACCGAGTTCCTCCCAACAAGTGAGTACGTCTTGTTGGAGGGGTGGGCGGTACTAAGACCACCAATGCCACAAATGCCTCACCCTATTCTCCTTGGCATCCACCACGCGGGCAAGCACCCGTTCCACTATGGGACACTTGAGGGTGGTCATCAAACCCGTACAAGATTGGGGCTATCTCCACAACTTAATTGGAGGCTCCCAATAATTACCACCAAGGCCTAAATCTTGGGGGAGCTTCACAACTTAATTGAAGACCCCAAGAACACGCCACAAAGGCCACACAACTATCTAGGGTTCCAAGAACCCAAGAGGGACAAGCTTCAATGAATATCATTGAACAAATCCTCCGGAGAGAACACAAACCGATGCACCTAATGCAAATGGCAAGAACACCACAAAGATTCCCCAAATATCTGTCTCAAGTTCCAACAAGGCTACTAAAGAAATTGGTGGAACAATAGAGGAAGAACACAAAAGGGGAACACAAAATCACCCAAAGATCTAGATCCCAAAGATTCACTCACAAAGAGATGAAAAGGCTTGGTCAAAATGTAGATCTAGATCTCCTCTATCTTCCCCTCAAATATGAGCAAGAACCATTGGAGGGAGGGAGAGGAATCAAGCTTCAAAGAGTGGGGCAAATAATGGGGCAAAGCTAGAGCAAAAAGGAAGGAGAAGCAAACCAAATAAATGAGAGTGCAAGGCTATAAAAGGAGGCCTGGATCTGTCCGTTGGGGACAGTTGAACCTGGTTGGGCCGGTAGTACCGGATTGGGCAGGTACTACCGCCCAGCCCGCCAACAGCGGCAGAGCAGTGACCTAGCAAGGTCAACGCGAGACGCAAGGAGCGAGCGAGGGATCCTGGACGAGCGAGCTGGCAAGGAGGGGATTGGGGCGGGGGTCAATGTGAGCGAGACCAGCGTGAGGGAGCAAAGCAGCGAGCCTAGGCCAGGAGCGCGTGCGGACCACGTGGAGCGGCGGTGGTAGGCGGAGGCAAGCTGAGCAAGCGTAGCTCGGGAGGGTGACGCTGGGCCGGCCCGGTACTACCGGCCTGCCCGGGCGGTAGTACCGGTTGAAGCCGGTAGCACTGGAAGAGCCTACCGAATGGGCCAAAGAGAATGGGCCGCGCTCAGTGCCAGGCGGTGGCGGATCCGGTACCACCGGTTGGCCCAAAAAAAATTCCTTTTCCTTTTTCCATTTAAGTAAAAGGCAAATAAACAAACTGCGATAACTAGAGCTAGGGAACTCCGATTGACCCGAAACCAATTTTGTTGGAAATATTAGATATCACCAAGTGAGAAAGTATCAAGTATTATAATGTGAGATACCTCACTCGGTCAGCATCCGAAAAACCTCCAAGAACAAAATCGCAACAAGATATAAAAGGGAGATCCAATTTTGATGAACAAGAGCTTGTTATGAAGATTACCACAAGTTCTATATCCACACATGGATAATACCAACAAACAACCAAGAAAGATGATGCTAAGAATGCAAAGGTTTGAGATCTCTCCGAAAGATATGGTCGAGCTACTCACTCGAGAGCCCCTCTTGATAGTACGGCTATCTATCCTAAACCCGGTCTCCCACTAACAACATGAGACTGGCAAAAGGGAAAACCTATCAAGATTACCTTTGCCTAGAGCATTCCACTTGAGCACGATGTAGATGATCTTGACCTTCTCAATATGGAACGCCTTTCATGATTCCTCTTGCACGCACTCACTTGATGAAGACTTGACATATGCTCCCCCATACACCATGGGGAAGCCTCTTCTTTGACATTGTCTTCATCGATCCATGACCACCTTGGTATGACTCCAAAAGGCCCAAATCCCTTGGTCAAAGCTTCTTCTCCTTCATATATTCCACCTTGGAACCAACACATACTCCAAACAATGCCAATGGAAAAATCCTACAAGTGCAACTTAATGCACCCATTAGTCCATAAAGATTGCCATTAATTACCAAAACCACACATGGGGGCCCACATGCTCTTTCAGTAATTCCGTTTTAATTTTTGCCTCACTTATTGTAACGACTCGTGCCTCATAAACATGATGACCTTGTCCATAAGCCACAACCTTGCTTAGGGACGAGCAAGAGTATAGCTTGGGGAAGTTGATGAGTCCAAAATTGAAGCATATTTACCTCTTGTTTATGCATAAGTAGAGTAGGATTTTTGGTATTTTACTGCGCACGCGCACACTCTTTTGTATTTGTTTCAACAGGATCCCGAATTACTAAGTCTCGTGTGAACATTTTAATTGGGGCCGTCATATTATGCAGTAATATGATATTTCTAAGTGATAAATGTCATTTATTTGATTTATCCTTGCACCTGGGAGAATAGCAAACGTGGAGGAAGCCTACAGAGGTCTTAACCACCAGTGGTATATGCAGAGCTTGACCATACAGTCCGCACGTACCCCGTGTCAGAGCGTCCACCTCGTCAAATACTTTCACCTCGCGAAGACGGATATGAGATTTGACATTCACAGAAATCACCAACCTCGAAATACCACGCCAGAGAGGGATCTGGAGGAGGGACTAAGAGAAGGGAAAATCCTTGCTGCTCCGCGGATCATCGGAGGACATCACATCATTCGCTTCATCATCAACCGATGCATCTCCATCACCATTACCATTCCCCTCTTCCATACTTTCTATCTTGTTGCAATTCCAAATTAAATTGTGGTTTCCACTAGATTTATCCCCATTCTTTTATCCATCCATTTGAATATGATGATGTTGATGATTACTTCCATGTGTGAGTAGTTCCCTTTTTTATTGGGGAGATGGAGAAGCCCTAGCATTATGATGAAATGAAATAAAGATGATCTATTACTTTGGTCTATGATCCATTGATCTATGATGTTGTGTTTGATATCTCTCTCTTGATGGTATGTGTAGTAGGCCACATATCATTTGCCTCTGGGTCTAAAGAGAGGGTGATACCCTTAGGACGTGTATGGGAGTATGTCCATCGTTACTTTCTGATGGGTTCGTGCATGGAAAACAAAAAATTTCTACCGCAAGAACGAACAAAACCCAGATCTAATCTAGATAAAAGCCAAGATCTAATCTATTAGACATGTGCAACGAGATAGATCTGTACTAACCCTCGTAGAACCGAAAGCGTTACGAGATTAGATCTCGGGGTTGATGTAGTCGATCACTTGCCGATCTCAAGATCGTGTGGACGATCC
Source organism: Avena insularis (assembly GCA_023614405.1). Lineage (NCBI taxonomy): Eukaryota > Viridiplantae > Streptophyta > Magnoliopsida > Poales > Poaceae > Avena > Avena insularis. The sequence goes on along the minus strand of CM042686.1, from coordinate 425,705,082 downwards.
TTCCGGCGCCGCGTTCCGGCAGCGCTTCCGCAGTCGGTCACACGTGCGGAGTCGAAGCAGACCTTCCTCTCCCTGTTCCAGCGAGCAGCGGAGGTAGTAGATCTTCTCCACGGAATCCCAGCAGCACGACGGTGTGGTGGTGGTGGAGTAGAGATTTCTGCAGGGCTTCGCCTAAGCCGGAGCAGAGCGAAGGAGGAGGAGAGAGGCGGCGGCTAGGGTTTGTTATGGGAGAGGTCTAGGGGGTGGCGCCCCCTCCCCTCTATTTAAAGGAGGGAGGCGCCATGGGAGGGGGAGTCCTAGTAGGACTCCCCTCCCTCCTTGGCCGGCGGATTGGGAGGGGGGAGGAATCCTCCTCCCCCACGAATCCGTGTCTTGCCCCACAAAGACTCCTTGATCCTTTCTTGGTTTTCAAGCAAACTCCAAGAAATCTTCTAGAACCTTCCAGAACATTCCAAAACCTTCTAGAATCTCCATACAAACACTCCGGAACATTTCCTAACTTAGAAAATGATCCCCAATATATGAATCTTATTCTCCGGACAATTCTGGATCTCCTCGTGATGTCCCGGATCCAATCCGATACTCCGAACAACATTCGGTCTCCAACGCATATTCCATATCTACTTAAAACAACTTCGAACCTTAAGTGTGTCACCCTACGGTTTGTGAATATGCAGACATGATGAAGACACCTCTCCGATCAATAACCATCAACAGGATCTGGAGATCCATAACGGCTCCCACATACTCAACGATGACTTCGTGATCGATAGAACCATTAACATACGAAACCAATTCCCTTCGTCACGCGATACTCTACTTATCCGAGGTTTGATCGTCGGTATCTCCATACCTAGTTCTACCTCACATCGATAAGTACTCTTTACTTGTTCCGTGATATGTCATCCCTTGTGACCTAGTCACATGCTTGCAAGCTAACTAGATGACATTCCACCGAGAGGGCCCAGAGCATATCTATCCGTCATATGGATGGACAAATCCCAATCTTGGTCCATGCGCTTCAACACATACTTTCAGAATACCCAATGTCACCTTTATAACCACCCAGTTACGAAGCGGTGTTTGATGTCATCAAAGTATCCATCCGGTGATGGTGATTAACATAACCTCATGGTCGAAGGATTAGGTTACTATGCATTTGAAAGCTTGTAGAAAAACAAACTGAATGACTTGATCTTATGCTATGCTTACTATGGGTGTGTGTCCATCACATCATTCTCCTAATGATATGATCTTGTTATTAACGACATCCAATGTCCATGATCAGGAAACCATGATCATCCATTAATCAACAAGCTAGTTTAACAAGAGGCTTACTAGGGACTCTTTTATGTTTACAAAACACACAAGTATTAATGTTTCCGGTTAATACAATTATAGCATGGGATGTAAACATTTATCATAAACATAAAGATATAATAATAACCACTTTATTATTGCCTCTTGGGCATATCTCCAACAGTCTCGCACTTGCACTAGAGTCAATAATCTAGTTAAAAATTTGTGCATTCAACACCTATGGCTTTCCGGTGTTGTATAGACACTATTGCTAGTGGTAAACATAATCTTCGGATCTGACACTTCCAGGTCCGTGTGTATTTGCATGTCCTTGCGTTTCTACGCATTACTCATTCTCCAATGAGATGGCATTGTATAAATTTGGTCCTTTGGTGAGACCTTTAGTTCCTTGGGATTAAATCATGTTGATACAATTGTCATACAATGTATCTTCATAGTATTATCCCGCTATGAACCACACCTAGTTTGATAACAAACTACTTGACGCAAATGCCCTCATTTGCTGCTACAATAACAGTCATATACTTAGCCTTTTGTTGTAGTATCTATCACAATGTTTTACCTTTGGTACTCAACCAAATCTGTTATGGAACTTCCTTTCCATTACATTGTGCCACCCATAGTTTAAATTGAGATAAACTTAATTTGTGATAAAACTAGTATCAATGTAACAATTTACAATGAACTATTTGTCACCACTATATCAATAATATATTCTTAGTTCTTCCAAAGATCATAGGAATATCCCTACTATTGTCCAATGATCATCTTATGAGTCATTCTGGTATATGCTCATAACATTTAGAGCATAGGACATATCTGGATGTGTACATCTCAAAGAATGATTGATCAAAATATTCTTGTGATTTCACCAAGTGTCAAAACACTTGAATCTCGTGTCAACACACTTGAATCTTGATTCAGTCCTTTCCGTGCGTCAAGAACCTTTCTTGTTGTTTCCATATTGAACTCATTCAAGATCATATCTATGTACATTTGGCAAAACCATATTAGCGCCTCAATCTATCCATATAGACATTGATGCCTAATTCTTGGGTTATGCCTAAGTCTTTCATCGAAATGAAATTCTTAACCTGTGTCAATAAAAGATACATCATTTCTAATCAACAATATGTCTTTCACATAATGTATTAGAAATATGTCTTAGCGCTCCCACTTAATTTCTTGCAAAATGCAAACATCTTCATCGTCTTTGATGAAATTAAACCTTTTAACGGTTTCATCACGGTGAAGATTCCAACTCCGCGATGCTCACTTCAACCATTGAAGTTTTGCATACTCTTTTAGCATCCTTTGAATTAACAAAACCCTTTGGATCGTGTCATGGACACATCCTAGGTAACCATTCTATTATAAGAACTTGTTTTGTTTGTTCAACTATCATATACCAAAATATATGTAGTGGTTGCTACATTAATCTGTCCAGACTAAATATCGCTATGAAAGATCAAATCTTATCATAGTCAATTCCTTGAACATTGTCGTAAACTCTTTCCGACATGTCGACTATTTCATGGATGTGAAACATCCATGTCTATTTCTTTATAGATCCATATACGACTGTAAGGTCTTGCACCTTTCCAGAGGGTCTTTCAAATTCAAAGCTTGATTTCTTGTGTATGGAATTATCACGGATTTTATGGCTTCAAGCCACTTAACGAAGTTAGGGCCCATCATTGCTTCTTTGCATGTAGTCGGTTTATCATTGTTAAACAACAATGATTTAACTCTCAAATCTTGGCATTTGATTACTTACCCGACCTACTTGGTTCAATAGTAACTTAGATCTTCGTGACCACAACCTTTGAGGCACGTGAGCCATGAGCATTGTTGCTGCCTCCAGGACACTTCCGACGCTGCGCAACTCAGCACATATTAGCCAAGGTTCAACAACCTTGTCAAAGTTCTATTGTCCTCCCACTTAACTTTTCACCAAAAATTCCTTCTCAAGAAACTCGACATTCTAAGTGACAAACACTTTTGTCTTCGGTGTTATGGAGGAATACCCAATGGTTATTCGAAATAACCTACAAAGACATGCTCATCCGACTTTGGTTGTAAACATTTTACTTATGCCTAGCATACCAAAAATTTAAGAAAGGACAACCTAGGTTTTATCCCAAACCATGACTTATATGGTGTCATTTCAACGGATCACGATGGAGCTCTTTTCAGTGTAAAAGCGGTAGTCACTAAAGCTTTAATCTTTAAAATATAATGGCAGTTTTATAAATGACACCTTTGATCTTACCATGTCAAACAAGGTTTCATTACATATCTCGAACACTCCATACTCCTATGGTGTTTTGGGAAATGCAAATCTATGGAACGATTCCTCAAATCTTAGGTGTTTTGCTAAACTTGTAACTCAAACATCTTTCTTTATGATCCAATCATAAACTTTTTATTTTCTTGTTACAATGATTTTCCACTTCATCTTGAAAGTCTTTGAACATTTTCAAATGTTTCATACTTCTTCCTTATTGAGTAAGTATATACATATACTCACTCAAATCTTCGGAGAAAGCATATGAAGTTGAAATCCATCACCCACGACTACACATAATGAACTATATACATCAATATGTACAAATTCCAATAAGTTAGTCGTCCGTTCCTCTTTTGGCCTATGAACGGAGTTTTAATTATCTTCAGGAAAGTATCACAGGCGTCATTTGATCAAAATCAAAGACTCCAAAAATCCATAAACATGGAGTTTCTTCATGTATCCCTTTCAATATAATTTAAACGGCGATGTCACTTCGCAAGTGATCTTTCAATCATTTGTCTTGCGACATTTTAGCATTAGTTTTATGGTCGTTATTTCTCCAACCAGACTTGTATATCATCCATCTATTATGGAATGCGGTAATTATTTGAACAACCTTTTGTCGTCATAATACCTGATCAAAATAAAAATTATTGAAACAAATCTTGAAGGCTAGCTTTGATGTTAACGAGCAACACAACAAACCTTTGTTTGTTTTCGATGAACATCATCACATATTCTCTTGCTAGTTACTTAGGCCATTGCAGTTCATGAATTGTGTTGTCCTGTATGACACTTCATACCAACCAATTCGATATCCAATACCGCAGAACCACATTGTTTAACAACCAAGGAATACAGCCATAACATGTATCTTCTATATACCTAAGTTGGATATCTCCAATCTTTTCTTTTCTGCCAAATATTTTATAGATTCTCTTTCAACAATTCCTTTTCTTTTAAAAGAATCTTATCAACATCAATAGTGGTGTCATTCACATGACACATAGTACAAAGTGTGTATAGTCAAATACTAATACCTTTGGACTTGCACTTTGAAGTGGATCACCTTCATCAAATGTTTGGCATTCTTTCAAAATTCCATTCTTTAGTAATCTTTTAGTGTAGTAAACATTTTACTTACATCTTCTATTCATCCTTATCATGACAACTTTCATGATCAAGCTGCTATAGCTTATAAAGGTGAATTGCGAGTATAATGTTTCTTTTCCAAAACCTTTTGGAGGATTAGGACGACTAGCGTCTCCAACCTTCACAAATTCTCATCAAATATGAGGACATATACTCTATCATGTTGTAACCAACACATTGTTTTAGATATCGCAATACCTTTCACATATGATGGTTTCTGAAACATTGCTTTCAGCTCTTAGATAAACTTGATATTAAAAACAATCTTTTGAGTATCAAGAATCATGGAGGCAAACATGATACATTAGATACTAACATTGGAATTGTTACTTTTGATTTAATACTGTTTATTAAACTTCACAGAGTAAATGGAGTTTGCTGAAAGTTTGCAATATGACTTTTAAACTTTAGATTGACACTCAAAACAATATGATACCAGTTTGTAAAGCAAATATCCAGAATTTCTATAGTTTCACTATCTCAACTATAACTAAGCGTAAGGTGGTGAACAGATGCCAATGATTTCAACAAACTATGCAAATTCATTTTGATTGTGTTTATGATAAATTGAGTTTGACTAATCCAAATTACAAAAGAACTCCCACTCAAAACAACATCCCTCGAGTTGTTTTAGTGATTACACGAACCTAATCCACTACACCAAGTCCGATCATCACGTGAGATGATGTAGCTTTAAAGGCAAACAATCAACATGTTCATCATATCATCCATATGACTCATGCTTTACCTTTCGGTATTCCGTGTTCCAAGACCATGTCTGTACATGCTAGGCTTGTCAAGGTTAACCTTAGTTTCCGCATGTGCAAATCTGGCTTGCACCCGTTGTATGCACACGTAGAATCTATCACATCCGATCATCACGAGATGCTTCGAAACGACGAGTCTTAGCAATGGTGCCTACTAAGGACGAACACTTTATTACTTGATATTTAGTGAGAGGGATCATCTTATAATGCTACCGTCGCGATCTAAGCAATACAAGATGCATAAAGGATTAACATCATAGGCAATTCATAATTAGTGTGATATGATATGGCCCTTTCTCTTATGCCTTTGATCTCCATCTCCAAAGCACGGACATGATCTCCATCATCACCAGCATTGCGTCAAGGTCAGTGGCGCCGCTTCATGGTTGTCCATCATCACTAGCAACTATTACAACTACTTGGAATAAAGTTATTACAAGATGAATAGACACGCAGGTCTTAACAGAATTAAAGACAACCATTAGGCTCTTGCCGGTTGCCATATTACAACAAGGATCATTGCATACATCAAATATAATCACAATCACATGTTGGCCATATCACATCACAAAACCCCTGCAAAAACAAGTTAGACGCCTCTAATTTTCTTTGCATTTTTTACGTGGTTTGGGGCTTTCGAATAAGAACGGATCTTACCTACGAAACTGAACCAAAACGTTGATACAGGTGCTATCAAGTGCAAAGTGTAGATTGGATCTATACTATGATGGGAGAGACAGACACCCGCAAAGCCACTTGTGCAATACGAGTTGCACGTCAACTGTGGAGCAAGTCTCATGTGCGATGACATGTAAGGTTAGCCCGGGCCGCTTCATCCCACCATACCGCAAGATGCAAAGTACACAAAGAAAAAGACGGCATGAGCACCAACGCCCACAAAACCATTGTGTTCTACTCGTGCAACAGATCTACGCATAGACACAGCTCTGATACCACTAATGGGTTCATAGCATGGAAAACAAAAAATTTCTACCGCAAGAACGAATAAAACCCAGATCTAATCTAGATAAAAGCCAAGATCTAATCTATTAGACATGTGCAACAAGATAGATCTGTACTAACCCTCGTAGAACCGAAAGCGTTACGAGATTAGATCTCGGGGTTGATGTAGTTGATCACTTGCCGATCTCAAGATCGTGTGGACGATCCTTCTGGTGCCGCGTTCCGGCAGCGCTTCCGCAGTCGGTCACACGTGCGGAGTCGAAGCAAACCTTCCTCTCCCCGTTCCAGCGAGCAGCGGAGGTAGTAGATCTTCTCCACGGAATCCCAGCAGCACGACGGTGTGGTGGCGGTGGTGGAGTAGAGATTTCTGCAGGGCTTCGCCTAAGCCGGAGCAGAGCAAACGAGGAGGAGAGAGGCGGCGGCTAGGGTTTGTTATGGTAGAGCTCTAGGGGGTGGCGCCCCCTCCCCTCTATTTAAAGGAGGGAGGCGCCATGGGAGGGGGAGTCCTAGTAGGACTCCCCTCCCTCCTTGGCCGGCGGATTGGGAGGGGGGAGGAATCCTCCTTCCCCATGAATCCATGTCTTGCCCCACAAAGACTCCTTGATCCTTTCTTGGTTTTCAAGCAAACTCCAAGAAATCTTCTAGAACCTTCCAGAACATTCCGAAACCTTCTAGAATCTCCATACAAACACTCCGGAACATTTCCTAACTTAGAAAATGATCCCCAATATATGAATCTTATTCTCCGGACAATTCTGGATCTCCTCGTGATGTCCCGGATCCAATCCGAGACTCCGAACAACATTCGGTCTCCAACGCATATTCCATATCTACTTAAAACAACTTCAAACCTTAAGTGTGTCACCCTACGGTTCGTGAATATGCAGACATGATGAAGACACCTCTCTGATCAATAACCATCAGTGGGATCTGGAGATCCATAACGGCTCCCACATACTCAATGATGACTTCGTGATCGATAGAACCATTAACATACGAAACCAATTCCCTTTGTCACGCGATACTCTACTTATCCGAGGTTTGATCGTCGGTATCTCCATACCTAGTTCTACCTCGTTACTGATAAGTACTCTTTACTCGTTCCGTGATATGTCATCCCTTGTGACCTAGTCACATGCTTGCAAGCTAACTAGATGACATTCCACCGAGAGGGCCCAGAGCATATCTATCCGTCATATGGATGGACAAATCCCAATCTTGGTCCATGCGCTTCAACACATACTTTCAGAATACCCAATGTCACCTTTATAACCACCCAATTTAAGCGGTGTTTGATGTCATCAAAGTATCCATCCGGTGATGGTGATTAACATAACCTCATGGTCGAAGGATTAGGTTACTATGCATTTGAAAGCTTGTAGCAAAACGAACTTAATGACTTGATCTTATGCTATGCTTACTATGGGTGTGTGTCCATCACATCATTCTCCTAATGATATGATCTTGTTATTAACGACATCCAATGTCCATGATCAGGAAACCATGATCATCCATTAATCAACAAGCTAGTTTAACAAGAGGCTTACTAGGGACTCTTTTATGTTTACAAAACACACAAGTATTAATGTTTCCGGTTAATACAATTATAGCATGGGATGTAAACATTTATCATAAACATAAAGATATAATAATAACCACTTTATTATTGCCTCTTGGGCATATCTCCAACACTTTCGTGACTACAAGCTTTGGATTATTACCTACACGGTCAAAGGGGAAATACAGAGAGATTCACTAAGCTTATTACAATATCCATGGGGAAACCCTTAACTATGGTGATCTATATGAGTGACTGCTCTCAGGCATCGCAATGGTTATTTAGAGATGACCTCATTCCTGACTCAAGAAAGCGACTGCCTACGAATCTTGTAGCGAACATCTTATTATTGAGCTCTCTTCACATATATCACGATGAAATAAATAGGTTATACTAATTATGATTAATTATCCCATGCTAGCAATGTATCCTAAATCCCCGAGAATGCTTTCGCCTCATTGATTTCCAACACCATTTCCAACGAAGTTGTTAATTTCTTTTTTTACTTTTCTACATTCAAACAAAACCTTTCAAGCACACTTTACTTGAAATCAAAGGTAGCTTACAAGTATCGTTTGGTAGATAGTGACGAGTGGATAAAGACCTTCACCAAATAGCTCTATGTGGGTTCGATACTCTTATTTTGAAACTAGCTACAATCGAGTTGTGGACTTGCAGTCATCAATCGCCTTCCCCTCATCCGAGAGATGCTCCATGATTTCTCGTCGGTGCTTCTCTACAGCCGCACTCGAAGATTCCGTCGACCTCCTCGACGAAGCACGCAAAATTGCTGCGGAATGGTCAACCGTGTATCAGCAGAGCCTCCACAACTACCATAGCCGACGGCTGCGACCAAGGTCCTTTGTCGAAGGACATCTCATCCTGCGACTGAAGCAGAAGGGGCACCTCAAGCTCGAATCTCCATGGGAAGGAACCTACATGGTCACCGAAGTAATCCCAGGTGGCGCCTATCACCTCAAGGATTTAGAGACTGGAGTTGCATACTCCAACCCATGGAACATCGCGCAGCTGCGATGCTTCTACCCTTAGATGTTTTTCCTTTAAAATAAGGCTACTCAACCAGGCTACTTAGCCAAACAATGTACCTCCTGCTATTCACCAATAAATAAAGCTAAGTGCCTCATACGTGTCTTATTATGATTTACTTTCTATGCATCTCGCACTCGGGGGCTGCGCCTCCTTGACAACCTCGTCACACACATAACTCACCATCGCGATTACCCGAGTAGCTGATTCATCTTACAATCGAACCCTTGAAAACTCCAGTCTAGTTGCAACCCAACTGACGGGTTGGCAAGGTGTAGAGATTTCAAAAGCATCAGGCTAACAAAAAGGAATCACATAATCACATTCAAACATATACAAGTTAACAAGTCGACAATAATTACAAGGCCCAGAAACACCCACTCGAAACTATATGAACTTTACAAAACTTATATGTGAAGGGTTCCGTAGCAGAAAACAAAAATTTCTATCTACTCGAACACTAATACCAGGATCTATACTATGTAGACATAAGTAACGTAGAAGGGATATGGTATTCATACCTTTGAAGACCGAGCCATGCCTTATGCAGGAAGGCGTATATTGATGAAGACGAGCAGCACCCCAAGTGTGGTGCCTCCGAAGTTCGTCACACGTTCGGTGTAGGAGACGTCAACCGGACTCCGATCCAGCCGAGCAGCGGAAGAAGTAGATGTCAGATCGCAGATCACACGACGGTAGTGTGAAGGTGGAGAACTCACCCACGAGGTCGTCCCCAATATTATGGAGAAATCCTCAATAGATGAGAGAGAGAGAATGAGAGGGAATGGGGGGTGATTCCAAACGGGGAGGGGAGACCCCTATATCTGGTGGGAGGGGGAGCACCACCCTAGGGCCAGGCGGTGTGGGACTAACCCCCACACCCGCCGGCCACCTAGGGGCAGCCGCCGACCCTAGGTGGGCCCCATTAGGGTGGCCCACCAAGTCTAGGCCGGCTGGCCCCCTCTCCCTAGGCGCCATGCCCTATTGGGCCTCCCTTCGGGTGAGGCCCATTAGCATTATGATGCCTTTAATAATAAAATAAAATATATATTTAATATTAATTCTCCAATTAATATTGGAATACACATATTGTATTATTCCTTCACTCCGGAACACCTTTCGGACCCCTTCCGATCTCCATCGGATGTTACCCGGAACTATTCCGGTTTCTCTTTCTCTATTTCTCCTATGATACCTCATCTACCCTAAGCATCCCTACCCTTAAGCGTGACATCCTTCAGTTTGGAAACACTCGGGACATGATTGAGACTACTCTCACATCAATGATCAACAGAGGGACCTGGATGGCCATGTGACCCCCGTGCGTTTCACGAATACAATCGCTCGAACCATGAGATAGTCGTTTCTCATTCCCTTTGTCATATGATACCTAATTCATTCGAGACTTGATCTTCGGTATCCCCATACCTTAGTTCGGTCTTGTTACCAATGAACTTGTTTACTCGTTCTCATGTCATTACATTCTGTGACAAAGTCACATGCTTGCAAGCTTCATTAATGCAACATCACCGAGATGGGCACATGTATCTCTCTGTTACATGGACTAGACAAATCCTGGTCTTGATATGTACTCCTTAACGCATCCCTTCAGAAAACCTGAGTGGCACCTTTTGATCGCCCTTTTACGAGATGATTCTTGATAACCATCAAAGCTTCTTCCGGAATGGTGATCTGCATTACCTCACAGTCAAAGGATCAGGTTGCAAGGTTCTCTGTGTTTTATCATCAATGGTGAACTTTGTAACCAGATATCATTCAAGATATAATGGTCGGATGTTTATCTATCATGTTATTCAACTAATAACATGACCCCATTGTCAATTGGCATAAATGCCCATGGTCTTGAAACTTAGACCATCCTCATGAGCAATGAACTAGTTCGCTAGAGGTAACTAGAGACACGGTTTGTTTACATACCACACGTGTATTAACATTTCGTATTAACACAGTTATAGCACAGTATGAAACGTATTATGAACATAGAGGAGTCATATCAAATAATACACTTTATTATTTGCCTCTAGGGCATAAGTCCTTCAGTCTCCCACTTGCACTAGAGTATAAACAAAACTAGTTTACAATAGGCAGGAACCTAACACCAATGGAATCTCGGTGTTGTTCGTGCTTTTCCTGATGGACAGCTTTAGTCAAAGGATCTGCTATATTCTGTTCCGTATCTACTTTGCAAATCTTGACTTCACCTTCGTCAACGTTCTGTCAAATGACGTGAAATCTAAGCTTGATGTGTTTGGTTGTGGAATGAGTCCTTGGTTCCTTTGCGTTTGCAATAGCTCCCGTGTTATCACAATAGATCGTCACGGGGTCTTGTGCATTTGGAAAAACTCCCAGTTCGATGAAGAAATTCCTTAGCCAAACAACTTCATTTGCTACATCGGCCGCAGCAATGTATTCAGACTCCATTGAAGATTGCACCACCACCAGCTGCTTCTTACTCTTCCAGCTTACCGCCCCACCATTTACTAGGAACACAAATCCTGTTTGAGACTTCGAGTCATCATGATCTGAATTCCAGCTTGCATCCACGTAACCCGTTACGTTTAGAGCTTCATCACTTCCTCCTTAGATTAGGAACATATCCTTTGTTCTTTTCAGATACTTTAGGATATTCTTTACAGCTGTCCAGTGATCCGGTCCCGGATTACTTTGGTATCGGCTTGTCAAACTAAGAGCTAATGCCACATCAGGTCGCGTACTTAGCATTGCATACATGATAGATCCTATGGGTGAGGCATAGGGGTGAAAGACATCTTCTCTCTATGATCATCCGTTACAGGACATTGAGTCATACTCAATTTGCAATTCTTCATCATTGGTACAAAACCCCTTTTGGTGTTTTCCATTTTGAACCTCTTCAAAATCTTTTCAATGTAAGTACATTGACTTAATGCAATTAGGTGCCTTGATCTATCTCTATAGATCTTGATTCCTAATATGTATGCAGCTTCACCTAGATCCTTCATGGAAAGTTGGTTGCTCAAATATGCTTTCACACTTTTCATAAGATCCACATTGTTTCCCATGAGTAATATGTCATCCACATATACTACTAAGAAAACAACTGAGGTCCCACTCGCTTTCTAGTAAACACAGAACTCTTGTTGATTTTGGACAAATCCAAAACTCTTGATCACTTGATCAAAATGTTGGTTCCAGCTCCGAGATGCTTGCTGCAATCCATAAATGGACCGTTGAAGTTTGCATACCTTTCCAGCATCCTTAGGATCAACAAAACCTTCTGGTTTCATCATATACAACTCTTGATCAATGTGACCATTGAGGAATGCGGTCTTGATGTCCATTTGCCAAATTTCCTAGTCGAAATGTGTAGCAATTGCTATTAAAATCCGGATAGCCTTAAGCATCACTACGAGAGAGTAAGTCTCGTCGTAGTCAACTCCTTGAATTTGTCGAAAACCCTTTGCGACATGTCGAGCTTTGTGAACGGTCACATTACCATTCGCATCTGTCTTTTTCTTAAAGATCCATTTATTTTCCACGGCTTTGCGGCCTTCTGGAAGATCCAAACTTGGTTCTCATGCATGGATCCTATTTCGGATTTCATGGCTTCTAGCCATTTCTCGGAGTCAGCACTATCCATAGCTTCTTTTTAGTTTGCAGGTTCTTCCTGTTCATCTAGGATGACAGACATTACAAGGCTCTTCTACCAATCAGGAGTGGCACGAACCCTTGTAGACCTGCGAACCTCAGGAGTCTCGACGTCATTGTTTTGATCATCATCAATGGGCTCTTCCTCCATGTTGGAGAGCGGTTTCGGAACATCTTCCGTTGTGCTACTCGGAATTTGGAGAGAAGGGTCAACAATTTCATCTAATTCAATTTTCCTTCCACTCACTCCTTTTGCAAGAAACTCTTTCTCGATAAAGGTGCCGGTTCTTGCGACAAATTTGTTGCCTTCGGCTTGGTTGTAGAAATTATACCCAACGGTTTCCCATGGATATCCCACAAAGATACATTTTTCCGATTTGGGTTTGAGTTGGTCAGGATGCAGTTTCTTAACGTAAGCCTCACAACCCCAAACTTTCAGAAATGACAACTTTGGCTTTTGCCCATACCATATCTCATGTGGGGTTGTCTCCATGGATTTGGATGGTGCTCGGTTAAAAATAAAAGCGACAGTTTCTAACACGTACCCCCAAAAAGAAACAGACAAATCAATTAAAGACATCATGGACCGCACACTATCTAATAGGGTTTGGTTATGATGTTCCGACACACCATTATGCTATGGTGTTCCGGCTGGCGTAAGCTGTGGGATAATCCCACAGTCCTTCAAGTGCATGTTAAACTCAGAACTCAAATACTCACCTCCTTGATCCAATCGAAGATGCTTGATTCTCTTGTTAAGTTGATTCTCTACTTCTTTCTAAAATTCCTTGAACTTTTCAAAGGTTTCAGACTTGTGCTTCATTAAGTAGATATATCCATATCTTCTTAAGTCGTCAGTAAAGGTAACAAAGTAACGATAACCATTGCGTGTTGAGACGCTCATTGGTCCACATACATCCATATGTATGATTCCTAGTAGGTCTACAACTCTCTCCACTATCCCGGAGAATGGTGTCCTAGTCATCTTGCCCATAAGGCACAGCTCACATGTATCAAGGGATTCGAAATCTAATGATTCAAGAAGCCCTTCTGAATGAAGCTTCTTCATGCGTTTTACGCCAATATGACCAAGACGGCAATGCCACATAAACATGGAATTATCATCACTATGCTTACAACGTTTAGCATCAACACTATGGATGTGTGTATTACAATCAAGATCAAGTAAGAATAAACCATCACACACATGAGCATGAACATAGAAAACACCATTCATATAAATTGAACAACCATTTGTTCCTGATTTAAACGAATAACGGTCTTGCAACAAGCAAGACCCACTCACAATATTCATACTCAATGCGGGTACATAGTAGCATTTATTCAAAACCAACAATAATCCCGATGGTAGACGCAGATGCAGGGTGCCGATGGCCATCCCTTTGACTCTGGAACCATTGCCGACGCGCATCGTCACCTCGTCCTTCCTCAGGCGCCTCCTACTCTACATATCCTGCTGAGAGTTACAAATGTGAGCAACAGATCCGGTATCAAATACCCAGGTGTTACTCCTGGCGCTTGTAAGGAATACATCAATAACATGTATATCATATATACCATTGTCCTTGGCAGCTATCTTGCCGGCTCGCTTGTCTTCAAGGTACTTAGGGAAGTTGTGTTTCTAGTGCACATCCCCTTTGCAGTAGTAGCACGTTGTGCCTGGATTAGGGCCAGGTTTGCCAGTCTTTGAGGTACTGGCAACGATCTTGCCATCCCTCTTGGACTTCTTGCCCTTGCCCTTTCCCTTTTGCCCCGACTTCTTAAAATTGGAGGTCTTATTGACCATCAACACTGTGTGCTCCTTTTTTATTTCAACCTTAGCAGTTTTGAGCATGGCGAACACCTCAGCAAGGGTCTTAGTCATCCCTTGCATGTTGTAGTTCATCACAAAGCTCTTATAGCTAGGGGAAGCGAGTGCAGCACCCTATAAATCGCAATCTCCTCCGGGATTTTGCAATCCAGGGCGTTCAAGTACTTAACATAGCCAGACATTTTGACCACGTGCCCACTAATACTGCTCTGCTCTTCCATTTTAGCAAAGAAGAAGAGCTTGGAAGCATCATACCTCTCTGCATGGGCCTGTGGAGCAAAGACGGCCTTGAGATCCTCAATGATCTCAAAATCATTCATCTTCTCAAAACGCTTTTGAAGCTCTGGCTCCATGGCATAGAGCATTCCACTCTGGATGAGGGAGAAATCGTCCGCCTTGGACTGCTAGACATTCTTTTCATCCTGGAGGCGGAATCTGCAGGCTTAGCCGGAAGCTCAGCCTCAATGACATAAGTCAATTTGTAGGGGACTAGGAGGATCCTAAGATTGCGGAACCATGTGGTGAAGTTGGTTCCATTAGTTTTCAGCTTGTCCTTCTCGAGGAAAGTGCTAAGGTTGAAGGTGGGTGGGCGAGACATCTACAATGGATTTGCAAAGTGTTTGTACCATGTTCATAATAATGAGTTCAAGTTTTAATTAAAAGAACTCCCACTTAAACGAACATCCCTCTACTCGTTTAGTGATCACATGATCCCAATCCCCTGCACCTTCCCTGATAATCACAGCCATCAGTGCAGTATCAAGGGTGGACATTCCCTAATGTCGATCACATCAACTATGTGATTCATGCTCGACCTTTCGGTCTCCTGTATTCCAAGGCCACGTCTCTATAGCATGCTAGGCTCGCCAGTTCTAAATTGTGTGTATTCGCAGTGCAACATGGCTTACACCCACTGTATGCGAACGTAGATATGTCTGACCCCTACTTACCGTAGGGCGCCTCATACCGAAGAACTTTCTTGGTGGTGCACACACAAGGGGAATACGATAACTAGAACACTGTGAGGGATTATCTTATTATGCTACCGTCGAATATAAATATAGCAGTACAATAAGTAATACTTCAAAAGTAAAGTGTTATGACGTGGTTATAGCATTTTGATCATCATCAATAGCTTCAATGAAAGTTTCATAAACTTGTCATTGCCACGTCATAATACATGCCCCTATGCAATAATAAAAATAGACGCTTCTATATTATCTATTGCAAGTTTTACGCAGCTTTAGGGCTTTCGCAGTAGAACCCCTTCCCACCTACGAACATGGAGCCACAACATGGATTCAATGATTGCCGTTCTTATTCCCTTTTCGGGGCCCTCCAATGTCGATGCCATATCAACTACTTCAGAGAGACAGACACCCCCTAAGCCACTTTGATTCGTGGACCGGTCTCGTGAATCACCACGTGAGGTCGGTTGGGGGTCGCTTCATCAAACAGTGCTGCGATATGAACAAGAACATTAAAAGAGGGTAGCAACTAGAGAATCAATGCCCACATATTGCCATGTGTTCTATCCGTACGACATGTCTACCCATACACCTGCCCTGATTCCACTGAAGGATTCCGTAGCAGAAAACAAAAAAATTCTATCTACTCAAACACTAATACCAGGATCTATACTATGTAGACATAAGTAACGGATAAGGGATACGGTATTCATACCTTTGAAGACCGAGGCACGCCTTACGCAGGAAGGCGTATATTAATGAAGACGAGTAGCACCCCAAGTGTGGTGCCTCTAAAGTTTGTCACACGTTCGGTGTAGGAGATGTGAACCGGACTCCGATCCATCCGAGCAGCGGAAGAAGTAGATGCCGGATCGCAGATCACATGACGGTGGTGTGAAGGTGGAGAACTCATCCACGAGGTCCTCCCCAATATTACGGAGAAGTCCTCAATGGATGAGAGAGAGAGAGAATGAGAGGGAATGGGGGTGATTCCAAAGGGGGAGGGGAGACCCCTATATATCGTGGGAGGAGGGGGCGCACCACCCTAGGGCCAGGCGGTGTAGGACTAACCCCCCAACCCGCCGGCCACCTAGGGGCAGCCGCCGGCCCTAGGTGGGCCCCATTGGGGCAGCCCACCAAGCCTAGGCCGGCTGGCCCCCTCTCCCTATGCGCCATGCCCTATTGGGCCTCCCTTCGGGTGAGGCCCATTAGCATTATGATGCCTTTAATAATAAAATAAAATATATATTTAATATTAATTCTCCAATTAATATTCAAATACACATATTGTATTATTCCTTCACTCGGGAACACCCTTCCGATCTTGATCGGATGTTACCCAGAACTAATCCGGTTTCTCTTTCTCTATTTCTCCTACGATACCTCATCTACCTTAAGCATCCCTAACCTTAAGCGTGAGATCCTTTGGTTCAGAAACACTCCGGACATGATTGAGACTACTCTCACATCAATGATCAACAGAGGGACCTAGATGGCCATGTGACCCCCGTGCGCTTCACGAATACAATCGCTTGAACCGTGAGATAGTCGTTTCCTGTTCCCTTTGTCATATGATACCTAATTCATTAGAGACTTGATCTTCGGTATCCCCATACCTTAGTTCGGTCTCGTTACCAATGAACTTGTTTACTCGTTCTCATGTCGTTGCATTCCGTGACAAAGTCACATGCTTGCAAGCTTCATTAATGCAACATCACCGAGATGGACACACGTATCTGTCTGTTACATGGACTAGACAAATCCTGGTCTTGATATGTACTCCTCAACGCATCCCTTTGGAAAACCTGAGTGGCACCTTTTCGATCACCCTTTTACGAGATGATTCTTGATAACCATCAAAGCTTCTTCCAGAATGGTGATTTGCATTACCTCATAGTCAAAGGATCAGGTTGCGAGGTTCTCTGTGTTTTATCATCAATGATGAACTTTGTAACCAGATCTCATTCAAGATATAACGGTCAGATGTTTGTCTATCATGTTATTCAACTAATAACATGACCCCATTGTCAATTGGCATAAATTCCCATGATCTTGAAACTTAGACCATCCTCATGACCAATGAACTAGTTCGCTAGAGGTAACTAGAGACACAGTCTGTTTACATACCACACGTGTATTAATGTTTCGTATTAACACAGTTATAGCATAGTATGAAACATATTATGAACATATAGGAGTCACATCAAATAATACACTTTATTATTTGCCTCTAGGGCATAACTCCTTCAATATGTTCTATATGCAGGATAGAAACTACTCTAATGATGCTGAAGAAGGATGTTGGTGTGCTCATCAAACAAATTCATGATGTCCTCGGTAGGATGGGCAACTGCCCGGTAGTGTGGAACCATGTTCCACGCCATATCGTCCAGACATGCTGGCGGTCCCACCGCGATAGCAGCCAAGTCCATGTCTGGATGTTGCATATGCACAAGTGTCAGTGGAGCCTTGGCACCCGCGACGAGTTGCTGGTGCACGCACTCGCGTACAACACCAGCATTATGGAACCTCCATAACAGCACCAGCAAGCTGGCAGGGACTGCGTCCAGAGGGTACATCGCCCTGTAAATATGCTTCAAGGATGACTGCGCCTTCTTCAAGAAATGTAGCACCTGTGAAACACGATCATGCAGTGTCGCTAGCATATTCGCCTGATTTTGATCAGCCCAGAAGAATCCTCCAGATTCCATCTCTACTTGAGTCAAGAAGTTCAGTTGGATGCTGATATGATCTCTATCTTCCTACGGAATGAGGTTCACAAGTGCACACATGAGGCATGACACGTCAGTCGAACTCGCAGCAAGCCAATAGAAAAGGACAAAGCAATCGAGGAGCACCCACATTGCAGTTGCTCGTTGACCTAGGCCACCTTGCCAAGGAGATATTTCTCCCGCTCAGCAGCTTTCTCAGCCTTCGATTTCCATACATCAGCTTTGCCATGGATGATCAACGTGTTTTTCTCCCACTCCTTCACAAGGGTCATGTAGGCGAGAAAGCAACGACAACTCGTCCACCCTAGATCGTGGAGGAGCTAAGGACGCGGCAGCAGATGACATGCCCTGCGCGCCACTCATAGGTCCCTAACCAAGCAAACATTCAAAAGATAAGAATCATCATCCAAGAAGCTAGAGTTTGAAGAAACAAGAGAAGCATCAGCCGACCAAAAGTAAATACATTGAGCATCAATAAGTTCTTCATGGGGCACCCCAGCAAAAGTACTCAGAATATACCACGAGTTCCTGGTACAACTATACAATAAACAGAAGGACAACTAGGCCTATGCATGAACATCCGCGGTCCTCGTGGACTCTGCAGAAACCTTCCACGTCGTGGCCTTTGTAGTAGCATCCCCTGACACCATGGCTTTCGCCACGTTTTGTCGCTTTTCCCTGCGGAACACTTCACGAGCATTTCTATAAGCCGAGGCCCATACTTATGGAAGCGAGCAACAAAAGGTGAAAATGCTACCTCTTTGCCATCTGTAGTCACCAGCATCTTCAACGTGATCCTGCTCACATTCAGCCCAGCGCCATGGGCCTATGCCATCCCCAGTCCGAGGGAAGCACCCACTCCTTTTTGCGCCTTCTTGTAGTCCGCGGGCACGCCACCGGCGGAAGCCTTAGGGAGACCATCAACATTGTCAATGGCCTTGGCCTTTGGCATCATCTCCTCTCGGAGACGCCCAAGCATGCCCTTGGCCTTTTGGAGCCACGATACCAGTCAGGAGATCCTCGTGGGTCAGTGCGTGACAGTCGAAGTCAATACCGGTTGCATCTATGAAACCCCAAGAGTTCACAATCAAGGAAAATAAGGAGTAAAGGACATCAATGCATTCGAAACTAAAGTCAAACCAAAAACAAACCAGAAAGAGCCTGGGCAGCGGCCAGGAGTTTCTCTATGAATCCGTGCTCCCTTTCAGCCGCAGCTGCTACCCGTTCTTCCTCGTGCCGTTGTGATTCCTCCTTATAGCGCTCGAGGGCATCGACTGCATATTTTCTCTTCGTCTCCTCCGCGCTGAGGCTCTTTTCTAGAGAGTTGAGCCGACGAAGATTCTCATTATTTTCCTCTGACAAAAGATGGTGCATTAGTCAGACATTGCTTCCATTTTCATGTGGGACAATTGAAGGACAAAAGAACTTACTTTACAGCTGATGATGGTCAGTTTCCAGTCGCACATGCTCCTTGCCAAGGCAGATCATGCTCTGAAGAAAGGGCTGTAATGACACTTCATATCAGACGATAAAAGAAAGGTCTCGAGGGTTCCCTCCTATGACTATGCAGGTACTTGCGTGATCACCCGAAGACTCCGAAGGTTCTTTTTCGGTTATCTGGGTCGGAACCCTGTATTCCCCTGGCTTGGAGGAACTCGAGGAGCTCGCGCCGGAGTTGGCCGCTGTCTTCGGGTAAGGCTCGGGTTGTTCCATAACCTTTCCCCTGGATTCCACGACTCCCTCATCTTCCAGCTCACAGACAGTGTCAGACGAACATGACGCCGCGACCACTTTAGTACAGTCACAAGATAACAAGTGCAAGGAGAACAATGAGAAGAACAGTCTACAAACATCACAAAAGGAGTAGATGCTCACCCGTCAAATCCTATCAAGGTCAAAAACCTCATCCTGTTTTTGTTTCTTCATAGGTGGGGGACGCACGGTGCGAATAGGCACCGTAGGAATCAGATCCGTGGCACCCTCTTTGGGAGTAGGATTTTTTAGTGTCCCTGGCATAGAGGCATTCGACTCCTTGCTCCGCTCTCGCTTGTGGGACCTAGCCTCGCCAGACTTGGGGGCTCCCTGCGCCTTAGTGGTAGGCACAGTCGAGTCCGACTCGTCTTCCTCTATGGCCTCAGGAGGGATTACGCCTTCCGGCTAAGGAGGCACGGAGCCTGCAACCTCCCACTCCTGCAACAAAGGGGATAATGCCATCAGTTCATCACTAATATTGTCCTCTAGAGGAGCAAAAGTAGCATGGAAGCGAAGGATGCTCGACTCCATGGGAAGCTTCTCCTTCAAGGTGATCTTGGTCAATGACCTGATCTTCTTCTCGAGCTCCACCAAAGTCATGTCCTACGCACAGACGCGTGTAGGATCCATCACGCTAGTCCAGAGGTACACCGGATATGCCCTAGCTTGCAGCGGCTGCACTCGATGTCAAAGCCATGTTCGAATGAGGTCCACACTAGTGACATCCTTGCCTCGGATGAGCTGAAGATCCTGCACTCGCTGGTACAAGACCTCCACTTCCTCATCCTCGTCAGGCATAACTACATTCTTCCAAGACCTCTTCTTCTTTAGATTCGCCTTCGCATCAAAAGGAGCGAGTCTGAACCTCTGCTGTGTTGCCTTTTGGTCCCGAATATAGAACCACTTGTACCTCCATCCCTGGGCAGAGTTGACCATGTTGAGGCTAAAGTACTAGACATGGGGTCCACGGATATACCGCACCCGCCGATGTCATACACTATGGATATCGAGCCCTACTGCCTCTTCAAATTGAAAAGCTTCTTGAAGAGGCCAAAGTGCGACTCGATACCAAGCCAGCACTCGCAAAGAGTGATGAAGCACGCGATGTGTAGAATAGAATTGGGAGTTAGCTGGTGAAGCTGAATCCCATAAAAACAAAGTAATCCATGAACAAAGTCATGGAGGGGAAGTGGGGACATCGAATAAGGAAGGCAACGAACATCACACAAAATCCTACGGGAGGATCGAGAATTACCTCCGGCCTAGGAATCCGGCAGTCATCTTCGTTTGCTGGAATAAGACTGGCTTGGCAGTGAGGATGGAGCTCGTGCGCCTTCAGAGTAGAACGCAGCCAGGACCCATTGGTCACCCAATTACCGATGCCCTTCTTCTTGGGAGTGGCAGCGATAGCGCTGGATCTAGCAACGGTGGCGGACTTGGCAGCCTTTTTCTTCCCCATCTTCCTTCGACGCAGCGACCACAAGAAATAACTAGGGAATGCCCTAAGAACGTCCAGTGTGGAAAGGGGTGAAGACCAGCGGAGAGAAGAACAACGACAATGGTTGTAACATCCCACTTTCAGCAACCCTGATTAGTTGTTCAGGATGCAAAAATCAGGGGGAACAAAAACTTTTTCTTGTTAGTGATGCAGTGTTTGCTTGTTGTTTGTTTGTGCTTATGCATATAATTGTGTAGCATATGATATACACCTTCCCTCACCCCTAAGTTAACAAAAGCTATTTCCCAAAACTATGTTGGATCATTTTACATATTCTCAAATGTTTTAGCATTCAAAAACTTAAGCAAAGATGCCTTGGCAACCGCAGTTTCTTTATTAGTTTATATTAACAAAATTATGGAGATCTATATGATATAATCTCCTTATGGTTTCAAGACAGAACTTCCAACTACTCTTTACCTCTAGGTTTTTCCAAAACCCTCTCTAAATCCTTTAAATTCTATTCTTGGTAGAAGTACCAAGTACTCTTACCTACTTCAATAACACCACCTCTTCAAAATACACATCTTTACCTATTTTATTCAAACTTTGGTCAAATCTCTAGAGAACCCCAAGCTTGATCAACCTCAAACTCTTGATATATGATGAGCTACATCAAGTGATCTATCCATCCATATGCCCCATGAGCCTTTTGGACACTTGGATCATCTCCTACAACTCGTCAAAATAGGCCTAAAAATATAAAACCTAAGATACCTAAAACCCCTCAAATTTAAATCCTCTCCATTTGCTTCTTCTCAAAACCTACTTGTCAATCTACCCTATCATATTAACCATACTTGATCATGCTCGACATAAGCACTCTTGATCACATGAGAGTGGAGTTAGAATTGCGAATAAAAATAATAGGTGATAATCTCCCAAAAATATCCAAAACCCACAAAACCTCCCCAAACTTCTTGAATCCCCCTCACATCACTTTCTCTCCTCAATACTTCTTACCTAGATCAACTATTTGATCAATACCAGAAACCCAAGAACCCATCCTTGATCACCTACATGTTCTTGTGCTTATACCTCTTCCTAAATTAGGTAAATGACCCCAAGACACTTTCTCACCACTCCAGCACCCCTCCATCCCTCCACTAGTCATGTGGTATTGTAGCAAACCCTGTAGCACCCTCCTCCCCTTGTCTCATGTGCTTGGAAGTGAGAGAGAGACCAAGCTTGATTTAAAAAAACATTCATCACAATAGCTGCAGCAGGTCAGTCTCTCCCTCTCTGGTCAATCCACTACCCCACCTCCCTTCCCTCTACACCACTAAACACTTCCCTAGACAACCCTAGTTTCCTCTCCCTCTTCCTTTTTATTTTTCACCCGAAGCAAGGAAGGAGAGGTAAAAACTTGCATCTCACTGCATCCCCACCTTCCTCTGCTCTCCAGTGGCCCCACACCATTCTCTCCACCACCTCCCTCGATGAATCATAATCCTAGATTGTCTCTAGCTCGAGGGTGAGCTTGGTCCACCATGGATGGCCACCTCCCCAGATATAAGGCCTAGGGCCACCCCAGAACCTCAATCCCCTCTCATTTGCTCCCTCTCCCTCCCACTCAACCTCCCCTAACACCTATCCTTCTCCTCTTCCATATCCTGTCCAGAAGAAAGGAAGGAAGAGCTCCCAGCCTCCTTAAAAATTTCAGCGTAGCTCCTTCCTCCTTGCCTCTCCCTCTCTGCATGTGGCCTTGCCGAACTCACCTGAATCCCCTGGGTCTAACACCACCATCGTTTCTTCTCAGGACTCTCTCCACTGGCGCTGCCATCATGCTTCCGAAGCATGCTCGCTGGCGTGGACGTGTGAACCTTCCCCCAAGCCAAAAACCTTGCTCCCACCCCTCTCTAGGATCGTCGCAGAGCGCCGCCACCCTCCCTGCACCTTCCTGTCGGCCTCCACCCCTGGTAAGCTCTCCCCATCAAGATTCCTCCACCCCTAGGGTTTCTACCCGCCATCGCGTGTTTGGGAGGAAGACGATGCCTTAGCCGTCGATGTAGTTCTAATCAACCAGCAGGAAGCGCCCTATACCCCTTTGGTTTAGTGAGCGGCTGACCAGTGGGATAACCCCTAGGGTTTGAATCCCGGCTTCACGCTGGTGTTGGCAACCGCGTGGGCTGGAACTGCCCTCTGCGGCCCAACCTGCTGAGATTTGGCCCCCTTTTTAGTTCTTAGGTGAATTTAGTTATTCTTTTACCAGATCTTCATTCTATCTCATAGGATTAAATCCTTTTGAAAATGAAATAGGTTTGCAAATGGACATATCTAAATTTCCTAGTGTCCCTGAATGATATCTACATCATGTAGTACAAAAAGTTGTCAAGTTAAATATTGATATCTTTTATGTAAAATAAAATACAATGATCTTTCTCTTAGTCTAAATAAATATTCTAGAGAGTTTCATAACCCTAAATGAATTGAAATATTTTGTACTGCCAGGTATTCATTATGCCTTGCACACCACTCTGGCCCTGCCCCAAAAATCCCTATGGTTTGGCAGTGCTAAAAATAGCAAAATCATCCCATACCTTCCTTTAATAAATTTTGTAGACCAAAAAAAGTATCTTGTTTTAAATACAAGTCACATAGAACAAGCAAACCAATATCTATCTAATTCGAGGAGCTCGGATTTTTCTAAGCAACTGGTTATTTTTAGGGATTTAAACCCTTATGCATGGGGTTATTTTCCCAAATAATTCATTCCAGGCGTTCTGCAACTCCAAAATGGGTAAATCCAATTTCCACGGAAAGGTAATTGAAATACCTAACATGTTTCCTTGGATTCATATCAATAGACCCGTTAGATTGGATATGGTTAAAAATACAAATTGACTATAGGACTAACTTTGGGATTTTCCCAAGGGCATTCTGGAAATTATTTTGAAGTGATTCCAACTCTCAAAAATAACAAATTTAAAGTTGTAAAAAAAACCTCTGAGGAAACTTTTATTTGAGCTATAGATATTTTCTTGTGATTTATTCCCTAAAACTAGGGTTTATTTCACTAGAAAAATCCTAACTAGTTAAAGAAAAGTGCAAAAATAGTGAAACCACTTTTGGTGGCCTTGTTATTTCAATACCTATCTAATGATATCATTTTTGTACATTGATATCATACAAACCCAATCCTTAGTTCAAAACCCCTTCATTAAGTGGTATTTGACAATTGATTAATAAAAGAAAGTCCACAAAGGCAAATGAAGTAATTCCAAATGCTATAAATTCAAGTTAAAAACCTACTGAAGTGAGTAATGTGTTGTATGTTTGCTTGCTGCATTGTATTGGTGCTTGTATGCCTGGTGTTGATTGTGGCCTTGTTTGCTTGCTTGTATGATCTATGGCGATGATAGATGCGATTATATCGAAGACCCGAAGAAGATGGTTATAATTATTATTAATATGGTTTTATAACAAGAAGTCCAGGGACATTTTCCATATTGCTGGTCACAGGCAAGCCACCTTCTTGCTCATAAAACTTGTCCTATTGTTTTACTTATGCATGTTTTACCTACTGTTTATGAAAACTACATTGTTTTATTATATGATGATCTATATCTGGTAGTCGCTTGGCTCCTCCAAATCCCTACACTTTTGTACTACCAAGTACAACCCCCTTGATGACACCTACTTCTCCCTAGTATGTAGATGGTGTGTAACACCATACCCCTTTGAGGCCATGTTTTAGCCGAGACAAAACTATAGGACGGGAAGACCCCGGAAAA
This sequence comes from Avena insularis, assembly GCA_023614405.1. NCBI lineage: Eukaryota > Viridiplantae > Streptophyta > Magnoliopsida > Poales > Poaceae > Avena > Avena insularis. The sequence continues at coordinate 425,679,822 of CM042686.1, read as the reverse complement.
GTTTTACAAAAATGTTTTATGGTAAAATCTTGGTGAGGCTTGGCCTACCAAGAGAAGTTTGAGAAATAAAAAGGTTTTAGTTTTGCAAATGATACTGAAGTGGAGACGGAGGAAAAATGTTTACAAAAATGACTCGTTTATTTGCAGCTTTAGGTATAACAACTTAACCCGTGCAACCACATTACTCTGGAATGGGACAGGGCTGGACTTGAAGTTTGCTACTCTGGTATGGGAATTCTCACAACCACTTATAAGGGATCATCTCCCTCTAATTCCGGGCTTCCTTTACAAAAAGGGTCAACTGTTAGACAGTCACCTAGAGGAAGTAGGACCGCCCATGTGATTGGTCGGGCGATACTATGAGCCCCTCATTGAAAGTGCGCACTCTCGAGCAGTAGGATTGCACTCCAGTTGGTCTGTGGATCCTGATGTCCCGGTGTTAAGGGTAACAACTCATAGGGTAGGGCCTATGCTAGAGTGGCATCCGGAGAGTCTTGACCGGTTACTCAACCCACGATCTGTGCGGGGTCAGGGCAGGGTACCCGGATGGTGTGGGTAAAGTGTACAACCTCTATAGAGTGTAAATCTATTCGAATAGCCCTGTCTGTGGTTATGGACGGTTGGAGAAACTACTATAGAGCGGTGCTGGTTTTGATTTCAAAAAGGATTTTGGCTTTGGAACAGTTTTAACCATGGGATGGTCGAAATGGAAGGAAAGGAGTTTGGTCATGGGATGACCGGAAGGAAGAAACAAATGGGTGAGTCAATCCTAGTGTTTTACGAAACTTTTCAAAAGATTTTAAAAATGTTTTACAAAAGTTTTCAACAAAGATATGTAGATGTTATATCTACAAGAGAAACTATTTTAGAAAAGAACCTCCATTCGAGCTTTCCCACTACCACAGCCATAATGCATATCCTCTTATTATTATTGTTCTCTTATGGTGGTTTGCGAGTACATTCAAAGTACTCACTAGCAATGTCCCTGGCTATTAACTTGGCTAGAATCGAGAAATAAGGTGAAGAAGGTGACATTGACGACTATGTGAGCTAGGATGTTCTCGCAGTCAGCTGCCTGTAGGTTAAGGCAGGGCTCGGGTTCTACGCTTGATAAATTTCCTCTGATGATGGTTGATGTTGCCATAATGGCAGATGATGTATGAATTTGTATCTGTTTAAGTAATGGATGTTTACTTTGATACTTTTCGGTTATCTGTCACGACGTACTGATCATGGGATCGTGGTGGTATGCATAACAGGGATTCTTATAGGATTAATCCGGGGGCCCACATACTAGTTATCAGAGCCATCCTTACTGTAGGAGAACCTTAGTTAGCATGGTCATTAGACAAGAAAACTATTTTGGAAACACCGACTTTCGAAAACTATTTTCTCAAAACATTTCGAAATATTCTACTCCTTATCTCATTATAATTAAATGAATTCAAAAATGGATTCTTCTATCTCTCATCCAAATTTCAAATGTACGACTTTGAAACCCATAGGACATAGAACCCTGTGAACATAATGATAATGGGATGAAGACAAGAAACTACCAGCAAACACAAGGAGACTACAAGATTGCCCAACCAGCAGAATCCTCATACTCAAAACAAGCAAGTGCTGCAATATCAACCAGAGTCCAATGCAACCACGAAGACTTCATATGCAAGACAGTGACCAAGACTATCGATTGCTTCGATACCTAGGATCAATAGTCCTAAGTTAGGATTCCCCTACATTGCGAGTAGTTAACTCCTTGGTCCCTATAGTAGGCCCTGTTTGCTTGCCAAAATGCATGATGTTTTGCTTGATATGTGTTGATTGCCTTGCTAGTTCAGGAAGAACATTGTGAATAAGGTGATGTTGACGACTATGTGATCTAGGACATTCTCGCAGTCAGCTTCCTGTAGGTTAAGGCAGGGAGCGGGTTCTACGCTTGATAAATTTTCGCTGATGATGGTTGATGTTGCCATAATGGCAGATGAGGTATGCCTTGTATCCTTTTAAGTAATGGATTTTTACTTTGATACTTGTCGGTTATGTGCCATGACATACTAATAATGGGATCGTGGTGGTATGCATAACAAGAATTCTCGAAGGATTAATCTGAGGGCCCCACAATGGTAGCAGCATGAGGAGGAAGAGGAGGTAAAGTACGAAAATTATTGTCCCAATTTTCTACTTAAGCACTGGTGAAAGATCATCCCATGGACAGCAATTCTCTACTCCGACATGTGGCATACATCAGCGAAGACTCGTGGTGGCGTGCACTAAACCATCACTGCACGATCCCCACTCAGCTCGAGAATCGAGGAGACGCAGGTAAACCCCCAAAATTACACGTGACTAGTCAAATCCCGGTCAGACATTGGGTCCCACGACCGTCACGTCCCATCAGCACCACTCACACTTGCGGCTGAGCTCATCCAATCATCAGCAATGACGTCATCAGCGTTACCACCATCAGCAGTTCGAGGAAAAGGTGTGCAATGGTAATTTCCCCTGACTTGCTTAGTCTTCGCTCAAGTCTACGACTCGACCAAACACTCAGGGGCTACTCCTAACAGGAGCATTGGTCGCACACCCGAAGATCTACCAGGTCCAGTGAACACACCATACCAGTACAAATCCAAGACCATTACACCTCGATCCCTTCTTCAAATCAACGATTCAATTACGGACTCGGAGGCTACTCCCATAGGGAGCACTAGAAGCTCAATCGACGAAGCTACGGCCATCGACAGTAGTCACAAAAGTTCAAAGTCCCTACTCGAGTCTATGACTCGAATAGGCACTCGGGGGTTACTCCCATAGGAAGCGCTGGTCGTGCATCCTATGAAAAGGAAAAATAAACTATTTATGGCAAAAAGCATTGACCACGTCCGCACTATAAGCATTCGAAACATTCGATGACCTTGTCTCCAACCAAGCACGAAATTGCTTTGCAATGAGACAACGTCTCCTGGGCCAACCGAAACACCTCCATGGTGATAAAACTTTGGATGTCGTGTTTACAACATGAAGATAAGACATGCGGATACAATCCAATGGCCTGGCAACACACCCGCTACGCTCTACCAGGATTATACCATGGCTACAGGCACAATGAAAAATCCTTGATGGACATGTTGAGTGCACACTTTAAACACTGGAATTCGACTCTATAAGGCCTCCACGACATTGAAAGGATACAGATGCCGCCTAGAGGGGGGTGAATAGGCAGTTAAAAACTTTTCCGAGGGTGACTCAACAAAGGCAGAATTAAACTAGCGTTTACTTTGTTAAGCACAAAACCTAGGACAACTAGGGTTCACCTATTTGCACCAACAACTTATGCTAAGAAAGACAAGCAACTATGTGATAGAAAGATATATACTTCAAGCACGAGGGCTATCACAAAGTAAAGTGCATAAGTAAGAGCTCGGATATAGAGATAACCGAGGCATGCGGAGATGACGATATTTTACCGAGTTCCTCCCAACATGGAGTACGTCTCGTTTGGAGAGGGGGTGGTATCAAACCACCAACGCCACAAAAGGCCTCCCTTATTCTCCGATGAATCTCACCCCAATGGGATCGATCCACCCTTCCAATATATCGGCAACCTTCGAGGTGGTAGGCGGCATCTTTACAACAAGTTCGAGGCACACATCCACAACTTAATTGGAGGCTCCCGAATCCAAGCAAGTTGTCACAACAATCAAAGACAAGCTTGTAAGAACCAAATAAAAAGCTAGGGTTTCCCATGAAACACTAGAACAAGGGGCCCTCAAGAGCCGGATTCTTAACTTGATCTTGGCCATTCTTCTTGTTGTCCTTGTGCTTCAAATAGATAGTGGACTTGTTCTTGACATTGGAGTTGAATCCAAGCCCACTCTTGTCATTGGGAGATTTTTGCACACTCAAGATTTTGTTGAGTGCGGTTTTCCCTTGATGACCCTTTTTCAAGTAATTCTTCAAAGAAGTGACTTGAGCCTTGAGATCTTTGATTTCCTCTACATGGTTAGTTTCAATAAAAGTACTAGAGGAAGTGGATGCTACATTGTTAGAGCAATCAGGCACGAAATGTAATTCATCACGAGATATAGCATGGTTGTGGGAGGATGAATTACAAGGACTATCACATGGCAATATAACATTTGGAGTAGATATAGTGCTAATGTCCACATGAGGCCCACTAGATGTTACCTTTGACATGATGGCCTCATGAGCTAACTTTAGCCTCCCATAGGAGATTAGAAGAACCTCATGTGACCTTGAGAGCTTGACATGACTTTCTCCTAATTTCCCATAGTTGCTAGTTAGCAAAGCAAGTTGAGACTTTAGATCAACATTCTCCTTCAAAGTAGATGCTTCAGAAGGAATAGAGTTAGTAGCACAAGCATCATCATTATTAGCAAGAGGTGAGGGAAACTTCGAAAGCTCTTTTGAGTAAGAGGCTTTAAGTTTCTCATGTGACTCGGTGAGTTTGATGAGCTCACCCTTGATGACCCTAGAGCCATTTTTGAGGTTCTCAAAATCCTCAAGAAGTTTAGCATAAGCAACTTGAAGCCCATCATTTTTACTTTGGATATCACTTGCCACCTCAAGATCTCTATCATGAGATTCCTTCACTCTAGACAACTCTAGAGCAAAAGTCTCCTCAAGAGATTCCTTAGTGGTCTGTTCCTCTTCAAGAGCTTCATTTAGATGTGCAATTTGATTAGCATACTCACGCTCAAAGCTACTCATTTTATCAATGGTGTTCTCATGCTCCTCAATTTGTGCTTTTAACTTATCAATAGGCTCTTTGCTCTTAATAGCAAAGTCCAAGATTTCAACGAAGTTAGAGCAAGCAATATTACTATTAACAAGAGCATGATAAACCATCTCACCCTTTTCATATAAATCATCAACATCAATCTCTTTTTCCTCATTATCCTCATCCTCATCATCACAAGTGGTATTGGGTTCCAAAGTAGGAGTTACCTTTGAATCCCTAGCCATAAGGCATAGGTGGGAACCGCGAGATGATGATGCTGATGAATTACTTGAAGCTCCATTCGAAATCGTGTCTTTACCAATAGAATCTTCGGTTTCCTCTACATTGTTAGACACACAACAAATCGAGGAAATAAAAGCATTTATATTATGGCAACAAGGCAAAGAGAGCATATCATCATGAGATCTATTGAGGCAATTTATACATGATATGCAAGGACTATCAACACTAGCATGTATATCATATATATTGCTAGACGTGTTCAAGTCCAAAGATGAAGCATTGCAATGAGATAGAGATGAAGGATCATCAAGAGTAAGCTTACTATCAACATTGCAATATTCATCACCACCCACCTTATCATTACCTTGTGTCTTGCCACAATTTGGTGAAGTGGAAGAAGATGAGAACTTATCACGGCCAGAAGTGGAAGCAATACAATCATCCTCAATAATGTTGGACACATCATATTTATCTTGAAGTTTTATCCATAACTCATGAGCGCTCCAAAAAGGTATGATTGAAGAAGTAACTACATAGCTCAAAGCATTAACAAGAACATTAGAAGCTTGAGCATCAAGATATAAGTTTTTCTCATCCTCAAAAGATAGATTTTCGAAATCCATAGGTGGAGAAAACCCTATATCTACAATATGCTCCAAATTTGGGTCCATGTCCCAAAAATGAATAAGCATACGAGTTTTCCAAATATCATAATTTATGCCATTGAATATGGACATTTCATTGTGCACAAACCCCCTAGTCGACATCTTTACTCTCAAGGCGGTGAAGCCTAAAATGAGAGACCGGGCTCTGATACCAATTGAAAGGATACAGATGCCACCTAGAGGGGGGTGAATAGGCGGTTAAAAACTTTTCCGAGGGTGACTCAACAAAGGCGGAATTAAACTAGCGTTTACTTTGTTAAGCACAAAACCTAGGACAACTAGGGTTCACCTATTTGCACCAACAACTTATGCTAAGCAAGACAAGCAACTATGTGATAGCAAGATATATACTTCAAGCACGAGGGCTATCACAAAGTAAAGTGCATAAGTAAGAGATCGGATATAGAGATAACCGAGGCACGCGGACACAACAATATTTTACCGAGTTCCTCCCAACATGGAGTACGTCTCGTTTGGAGAGGGGGTGGTATCAAACCACCAACGCCACAAAAGGCCACCCTTATTCTCTGATGAATCTCACCCCAATGGGATCGATCCACCCTTCCACTATATCGGCAACCTTCGAGGTGGTAGCCGGCACCTTTACAACAAGTTCGAGGCACACATCCACAACTTAATTGGAGGCTCCCGAATCCAAGCAAGCTGTCACAACAATCAAAGACAAGCTTGTAAGAACCAAATCAAAAGCTAGGGTTTCCCATGAAACACTAGAACAAGGGGCCCTCAAGTGAATGAGGGGGAAATGGAAATCTCTCTTGGTGAAGTAGTAGATCAAGGCCTCCTCCTTCAATTCTCCAAAGCTCAAGGACTTTGGATGGTTGTAGATGGAGTTCTTGTTGATTTGGTGGCTCTAGGGTTAGGGATCTTCAATTCTGGAACGAGCAGCATCTCAAGGTAGAAGAAGGGGCCTTTATATAGGGCCCCTGGAAATAGAGCCATTAGGAGCCACTTACCCCGGATAGTCCGTCCAACATCAGCCGGACAGTCCTGCCCAGCCGGACACTCCGGGCGAGACCAACCGAACACTCCAGCCCAGCCAAGTTTCCGGCCAGTGTCCGACCAGAGTCCGGGTGGTGTCCGATATGGCATACTAAATGTCCGAGCTGGTCGATGAACCCTCAGGGCCGGACAGTCCGGCCGGCACCAGCCGGACATTCCGGCAAGGCCCGTCCGGTAGAAATCGACCGGACAGTCCGGCGTAGACTTGATTCTGGACGCTGGAGACTCCGGTCCAAAAACCTGTAGAGGCAAACCTGATAGAAATAATAAAACTGTAATGATCATAGCATTTGCATCCGGACTCCAAATGACCTGAAACCAATTTTGTTGGAAAGAGGGTGACAAGAGATACCTCTCTTGGTGAGAAACTGGAAAAGCCTCCAAGATCAAAAACGTAATTAGATATGCAGGGAAATCCGTTTTTGATGAACTAGAGCTTGCTATGAATTACCACAAGCTCTAAATCCTCACATCGATAAGATCCAAATAAGAACCAAGAAAGATGATGCTAAGTATGCAAAGGTAGGAGCTCTCTCCGACGGATATGAACTAGTCACTCACTCGAGAGCCCCTCTTGATAGCACGATTGTCGATCCAATAACCCGGTCTCTCCAACTACCACCACTAGACCGGTAAGAAGGATACCCTATCAAGTCCATACCTTTGCCTTGCGCATATTCCACTTGAGCTCGATGATGACGATCTTCTCCACCTCAAGATGGAACACCTTTCTTGATTGCGCTAGCTTGGTGAAGACTTGCAAATTGATCCCCCATACTCCACTATGGTGGAGCTTCTCTTTTGGGCATATCATCTTCCTATATCCATGATCACCATAGGATTGCAAGCTTTAAGCAAATGATCTGTTCGAGATGGATCATCTTGAACTTGCACATCAATTCTTCTTTCTTCATTAAGTTGGTGTCTTGAAGGTATATAAGAGATATCTCTCCAACTTTAGTCTTCAAGACACACTTGCCATAGGATCAACTCTCACTTGACCAATCCCGGATCACTCATTGAAACCTTGGTCAACACTTAATCTTCTTCACTTTCTTCTTCTCCCAACCTTGAAGCCAACATATGGTTCAAGCATTACCTATGGACAAATTTACAGGTAAAACTCAATGCAAACATAAGTCCATAAAGATTGTCATTAATTACCAAAACCACACATGGGGCACACATGCACTTTCAAACATGACTCGAATTACACCAACAATTTTCCGAATTTGAGTCCGGAGACTCGAGTTTGAGTAGATAACATTGTTTTTCCCTAAGGCGGTTAACTGATCCCGATCCGCCGGATGAATCAGACACGTGTATCAACTATCCTATGACATAAGAAGACACCTGATAAAATGTTCGGAGCAATCGAATTTATAGTCTCCATCTGAATCTACGATTCAAACAGACACTCGAGGGGCTACTGAGATGGGTATGCCCCAAGGGCACCCAAGTTTGGCCTATATGGTGCAGCCCAAGAGAATCCTACAGCTGGCCCAAGACGATTCGGGTGGCCCAAGTCCTAGGAGACGCGGATCCTTGGGAAGCACGATAATGTGTAGATAGAAAACTTAAAGGGAAAAACCCTAATCTGTAACTGAGTTGGCCAGATATCCCGAGACCTAGCCTCCCTATATAAAGGCTAGGAGGGAGCATGGAGAAGGACACCTCGCAACCCTAGCTCACATACCGCCAGATTACATATGCGCACCCCTGTAATCTTCGATTCCTTCATTAAAAAAGAGCAGACAAGCATGAGTAGGGTCCCTTCCGAGGGCCTGAACCTGGGTAAACCGCGTGTCCTCGATGTGCTTGTTTGTTACCCGATCGATGCCTCCAGCGCTCCCCAATTCCTCTAACCCAAGTCCATCAACCATGGGCATTGATGAGTTAACCCCTCGTCAGAGCGAATCTTATCGGCTTGATGCTTCATCCTGGCACGTACACACTCCATATGTTGAAGAAGTAAGCGCGACATGAGAGAGCAATATTGTATCCATGTCTTAAGATCAGGAACTGAGCAAGCATCAGTAGTGGAGAGGACAAAATGGTTAGGTGGATTCCCATACAACACTTCAAATGGAGGTTTTCCTTCCAGCGCTGAGTGACCACTTGTGTTGTACCAATAATGGTGGCAGCTGTGTAACATGCTTAGAAGGACAAGCATGTGTGAAGCAACACAAATACGCCTCTAGACACTGATTAACATGCTTAGTAGTTCCATCGGTTTGAGAATGATGCGATGAAATCGTACGCAGAGTCATACCTACTAATGTTGTCAGATCTTCCAAAACTTGCTCGTGAAAATGGCATCCCTATCAGACACAATCGACTCGGGCATGCTGTGCAACTTGTGGACATGCCCCATGTATGCGGCAACAATGGTGGCAGCTGTGTAGGGATGGCACAAACCAATGAAATGCCATACCTGGAGAGCTTATCAACTACCACCAACACACCGTTGAACTGGCCAAATCAAGGGAGGCGTTCCACAAAGTCCATTGTGACAACTTGCCAGAATTCAAAAGGCACCGGCAATGGGGCTAGCAGTCCTAGATACATGACACGATCTGGTTTAGCATGTTGGCAGACTATGCATTCTTGCACAAATGTGTGCACTTGAGATTTCATACCTTTCAAGTAAAAATGAGATTTGATCTGTCCCAGCGTGACAGGAAAAGTAGAATGGACGCTCATAGGGATGGCATGGAAAGCTTCGTGTAACTTGGGGATAATTGTGCTCTTAGCAAGTAACCGTAATCTCCCTTTGTACCTGATCAACCCATCACACAATGAGTAGTCAGGTTCAGCTTCAGGGCGAATAGCTAATCGCATCAACAGTTGCGCAGCAGTGGCATCTTGCTGGTATGTATCTAGAATATCAGAATATCAGCCATCCAATCAGGTTGTAGTGATGAGATTGCACACAGTGAAGATTCAGGCAGTAGGCGGCGCGAAAAAGCATCTGCCACCCGGTTGTCACAGCCCTTCTTATATTTGATCACAAACTAGAGGCCGAGCAGCTTCATGAACACTTTATGTAACCACAGCGTGTGTAAACGTTGTTCCTCAAGATGCACTAAGCTGCAGTGATCAGTATGAATCCAAAACTCGGAATGTTGCAAGTACTAGCATCATTGCTCCACTGCTAACAAAATCGTCATGTACTCCTTTACATAAGTGGACAATCCTTTGGTACGTGGGACGTGGCCACGACTGAAGAATGCTAGTGGGTGCCCACGCTGCATCAACACGACGCCCACGCCCAAATCAGAAGCACCAGTCTAAATTTAGAGGCGGAGGGTGAAATATGGCAGCGCTAGAATAGGGACAGTCCTCAATGCTCGCTTCAGAGTATCAAAAGGAGAGAATTCCTTATTTGACACTACTCTCAAATATGTTTCCATATTTGACACTAGAAAATGTTGACTTACTTATTTGACACCGGGTGTGAATTTTTTTTGCCTTAGATGACACTACCGTTCATTCCATTACATGATTCTGTCAAAAAAATCTCGTGGAGGAAGAATTTTTTAGATCAAAAGGGATTTCATCCCCAGTTCCATTTCTGAAAATAAAACCAAAACCAGTTCCGAGATCCATTACAAAAACAAAATAGGGGTAAGAGGCTGAAACTCTTATCCCAGAGGCCACTAAACGAACCTACAACAGCTACTAAAGACTAAAACTCCTCCCAAATGGGAAGAGAGGAGACTACTCAGGACCGTAAGTTTCTCAGATAGCCATTACAAAAGGGAACAGAAAGAGGTGGAAAGGTAGCAGACTAGTACACCACATGGATAACATCTTCTTCCTCAGGATGAGCTTTGAGATGCTCCAGAGATGCACACCCTCCATAGCTCAACGATGGCGTAGTTTTCCAAGTGGAGATCCACTCAAACCCAGGGCAGATTAGTTCGACGGGAGCGCTAGAGGGTTTTTCAGCCTGCATGTCATCCTTTCCATGAAATGGGCCACCTCTCCCCCTTCAATCTCTTTGAATGACACCTTCCAGTTTCTCGAATATGATAGAACCAGGCGCCAGACCTGTTTCATGTTAATCCAAGAGGTGTTATTAAAGATAGGGCTATTTCTATTATTCCAGATACTCCAGAGGATCGCAACAGAAACAACATTAAAATGCAGATGTTTCTTATTAGCTAACAATTTGAAGCAATGTACTCAAAATTTACCACCATAATACCAAAGATGTCCTAGACTTCTGCCCATAAAATTCTAGAAACTATGCAATCAAAAAATAAATGATGGATAGATTCTGTCTCACTACAGAGGTTACATTCCAAAGGTTTAGGAACCCCTCTAGCTCTAAGATTATCTCTAGTCATAATTTTATTCTGAGAGAATAAACAATGGAAAACTTGAATTCTAGGGGGGGGGTTTCATCTTCCAAACAGAAGGTAAATAGATCTGGGTTACACCCCTAAAATTTTCAACTTCCAAACAGTAGGTAAAGAGTACATGGAGCTAGAAGAGTAAAAACCTTTAGTTTCATATTGCTAGATCAATTTATCTTCCTCATCAGAGAGAACTATAGACTGAATGATTCCAATCATTTCATGCCACTTAATCATCACCTGCTCATTAGAAGTTCTCCTAAAATCACATTTAAGTTGAGTTCCTTCCCATAGCTCAGCTATTGTTTTGGTTTGTTGATTAGAAATTAAATAAATCTCCCAAAATTGGGTAGATAGGGTAGAATTACCAAACCAAATGTATTCACAAAACTTAATAGATTTACCATTGCCTACATGTCGTTTCTACACTATATCTACTGCTCTAGAGGCCCACATAACCCCCTCCCAGAAAGTAGAAGGGTTTACATCATGACAGCAAAGGGTGTTTGGGGATTTGGTCTTATACTTTGAATCTATCACTTTCCTATAGAGGTCCCCTCCCTTGGATATATCTCTTCACCCAGGAGTCAAGTAAGCATAGATTTAGGTCTTGAAGGTTTGGTATACCCAAACCGCCAAAATCTTTTTTCATGCAAACTGAAGGCCAATTAGCTAAATGGAGTTTATGGTTACCTTCTTCATCATTCCAGAAGAAATTAACCATGTGGGAATCTAAAAGTTTCAAATCCCATTTAGGGAATTTAAAAAAAGAAAGAGGATATATAGGAATACTAGAAAGACATGCATGAATCAAGACCTTCTTTGCTGCATAGGAAAGAAGTTTCCTCTATAGCCAGTAATTCTACTCAGAAGGTTCTCTATTAAAGGTTGGAGATCCTCCCTCCTAAGTTTCTCAAAGTGTAAAGGTATACCTAAGTACTTAACAGAGAAGCTACCCATAATACAATTATAAATTCCTAAGAAATTGTTAGTTTCTACTTCATCCATATTAATAGGGATGAGTTTACTCTTATGCTAATTTATCCTCATCCCAGAAATTTGTTCAAAGCATGTAAGAACCCATTTCAGGTTAATAGCTACAGATTCATCAGGTTCTAGGAAAAGGAGAGTATCATCTGCATATTGGAGGCAGACAACTCCTCCTGGAATGAAGTTAGGACAAAGACCCCTAATAGATCCACAACCTAAGCCTTTGATAAGCATTCTAGAGAAAACATCAATCATAAGATTAAATAAAAGAGGGGCAATGGGATCACCCTGTCTGAGTCCTTTCCCGGTCAAGAAGAAATCACTCTCAAAATCATTAACTCTAACTCCTATGGATCCTCCAAGGGATATTTGTTTGATAAATCTGATAAAGGTAGGGAAAAACCTCTATGTTCTATGATTTAAAAAAGAAAAACTAAATTTACTCTATCATGGGATTTCTCATAATCTATTTTGAACACCAGGCCTTTTTCCTTACTTCTATGAACCTCATGTATAATCTCATGAGCAGTAACCACTCCAAAATAAATCTACCTTGAATAAAGGCAGATTGATTAGGAGAAATTAACCTTCCTATAATAGCACACGACTTTCTTTGCCTCCTCGATATTTGTTGGACAAGTTCGGTTTAGGAAGGTGGTCATGCCAAAATCTAATCATATCATTGAAGCTCGTGCTGGTCCAGTTGTGTTTCGCCTTCATCTCCAGATCCTTGAGCGTTACATGCAAGCGGGTATCCTTGGGACGACATCCTTCATACAATTGAGTACTCCCGTCTATATCTAGTTGCACTAGTTTGGCTTTCTCTCTAGCGGCAACTTTGGGGTTGGTCGTCTCCTTGAGGAACAGTTCTTGAACATGAGGTCATGCAAGGCTGTTTGTAGCGTCTGCTGTGTGTCTATGTATTCTCTATCATCTTTCCCCGCATCTCCTTCGTGATGATCATGTCCGGCATCTCCTTCGTGATAATCATGTTTGGGAGGCTCTTCGGCTTCTCGCCTTCTCTCTCCGTTATTGTTGCCCTGCCGCCCTTCCTCATTTCATGTAGTCCCATTAACGTCATCTTCATCACTAATCCAATGAGTAAATCTAGACATGAACCCATGCACGAGCAGGTGGTTCTAGAATACTCTGGAATAAGGGTCCATCAAGCCCCTGAGTCTGCATTTGCGACACATGCATCTTATCTGGGTCTTGTTGTTCTAGATCATTTAGTTCGTCGCGCCTTTCAAATATCTATCCATGAGGCTTTCACGCATCTTGATGACCATGATCGCCTGCGCGGTATTGATGGCTCAATGCACGCGCCCAGAAAAGTGTTGATGGCTCGTGGTTGATGTAGAGCTTGTTGGGAACCCCAATAGGAAGGTATGATGAGCACAGCAGCAAGTTTCCCTCAGTTATGAAACCAAGGTTTAATCGAACCAGTAGGAGCAAGGAAACACCTTAAAGGTGTTACTAGCTGAGCTTTGGCAGGGCGCACTACCGGTGCTAGTAGCAACGTGGAGACCTGCACAACACAACCACAGAACTTTGTTCCCAACTTGCGATGAGGTTGTCAATCTCACCGTGTTTTGCGGAAAACAAAGGATTAAACGTATCGAATGGAAAGAAGTAAAAGTTTGCAGAAAGTAAACACAAAGCAATAACAGATTGTAGATTGTATGTAAAAGACAAGGACCAGGATCCATAGTTCACTAGAGGTGGCTCTCCTTAAGATAGATAACATGCTGGGTGAACAAATTACAGCAGGGCAATTGACAAACACCGAGAAAGCAATACATGCATATACTAATCATCTTGACTCTTTTGAGGCTTAATTGGGCATTACAACATAATACATAGACCGCCATCCAACTGCATCTATGACTAATAATCCACCTTCAGGTTATCATCCGAACCCCCTCTAGTATTAAGTTGCAAGCAACAGATTATTGCTTTACGAACTGCGTGTAAAGTAAACAATACGATTGTTCTATGAACAAAGGATTGTTGTTTTCTCCCTAGTAGCAACAGCACATCTAGTACCTTAGAGATTTCTGTCACTTCCCCAGATTACCAGAGGCATGAACCCACTATCGAGCATAAATACTAACTCTTGGAGTTGCTAGCATCTACTTGGCCAAGATAGCTACTAACAACGGAAAGCATGCAAGATCTCAAATAACAAAGACATGATAGAATCAATAATGAATCTGAAATAGCATCTCAATATCCATCGGATCCCATAAACACAACATGTATGAATACAAATAGATGATCTTGATCATGAGCAGACTCACAAGATCTAAACATGAAAGCACAAAGGAGGAGGACCAGCCATCTAGCTACTACATGGATCCGTAGTCAGGATGAACTACTCACGCATCACCGAGGCTTGCATGGTGATGAAGAAGGCCTCGGTGAATTCCCTTCTCGGCAGGTGCCGGAAGAGCTTCAGATCCTCCCGATCTAGGGATGGAGATGAGCTGACTCTGAACTCTTTTCGTGGATTTTGATCGGGCCCTTAGGGTTTCGTCCGACGGTAATATATAGGCGGAAGGAGAGGCCGAGGGTGCAGAGCGGCCACACCACCCCTAGCAGGCCAGGCCTGGCCGCCGCGCCAGTGGTGTGGTGGCTCCTGGCCCTTCTCCGTCTCGTATTCGGCACTTGATCCTTCCGAAAAATAGGCACTTTGGCTTTTGTCCTATCCAATTCGAGAATATTCATTTTCCGACTTTCCGGAACCAAAAACAGCAGAAAAGCAGGCAGGCGGCACTGTGGCTCTTGTTAATAGGTTAGTCCAAGAAATCATATGAAAAGTACTCCAAAGTTGGAACAAAACACAAGAAAGTGGATAAAACCAAGCATGGAACATCAAAAATTATAGATACATTTGCAATGTATCAACATCCCCAAGCTTAACTCCTGCTCGTCCTCGAGTAGGTAAGTGATAAAAAGAAAGAATAATTTTTTGAGGTGGCATGCACCATCAAAGACTTGATCAAAGTATTTGCAAAACATTCAAAGCTGGGATCATAGTACTTTAATCATAACATGAAATACAAAGTTCTAGCAATAAGCAAAGAAACTATGATGCAACATGAAAAGGCACAAACAAAAGATTCATGAATAACAATGCTTTGCAAGACGTTTGTTTGTTTCGCATAAAGAAAACATAGCATACTAGTATTCAGCTTGTCCCTCAATAGAGTAGCAAATATAAATGCATAGGACACCTTCAAAGTTCATAAGAGTGACTAGATACAATAGTTTAAAACAAGCAATAACAAGTTATGCATCAATCAACTAGTCTTGGGACAATGCACATAGAACTAAGAATGGCCACTATGCTCTCAAAGAAGGTGCATAAAGTTAGAAGATGGAGACTCAATGTAATGGTGGAAGAAAGGCCTTTGTAAAAGGAAGTAGGGATTCAAGTCTCATAAAGAGCTTCCGAAAGTTATGGTACTTATAGCTTTCAGCTCTCATTGCCCCTATCATAAGCATCTTGAAGTGATTAAGGTTAAAGTGAACAAACTATGGTGTACATGCTTGACGAAGTATAAGTCGGAAATCTCATGTCCCTTGTATACGAGGGCCGCTCCTCATGCTACTCAAGTTTAGTCACCGGTAAGTTCTTGTCATTGTAAGTACATGTGTATCATAGAGAACCGTCAATGGGGTACCCCTTGCCCGATGATACGGAAGAATCCCCATATCAAAATGACAAGGCAAGAAGACAATGAGCATTTCAGCATTCTTCTTATTTACCATGGGAATATGGTGCTTTTTTCTCTCTTTCCTCTTTTCATAGTATCTCTTTTTTTTCTCTTTTTTTCAATATAAGACTCTCCTTTTTTAAGAAGAATGCTTCATAGACAGCTCATTATGGTTACGCTGCAGGTTTCCACCATGTCAGCATGGATTAGACCAGCGGCCCAGGCATTTCTCTAACACATATAAATAACTCCATGGACTTACAAGCTCCCCTTCCATTTCACACCGACGATATCCATATACAAAAGAGCATGATATCAACTAGGTACAAGTACCAAGTGCAATGTTGAAAGCGTTCCCCATGAAAGCATGGTTCTGCTAATTCCCAACAAATAAGTGCAAGCATATACAACATAGACGACACAATGGTTCAAGTTTATTAAGGGCAAGAAAAGTAAAGTGTGCCATCAAGTTTGTGAGAGCTTTAACACTAGTTTTCTCATAACAAGTGGAAGGTAAACAAAATCATGAATATACTTGGAATAGCATAAGCTAGTAGGTAGGTATGGTGGACTCTTTGGAATAACTTGGTTTAGGGAGTTGGATGCATGAGTGGAACTCATACTTTGTTGTGGAGGCTAGCAAAAAGGCGGAGTGACAAACTAAGAGAGCAATAATGGCCATAATCATGCAGAGCGACAAAACATCATTGATCAAAGCATAAAGTGATACTACAAGTTGAAAATTAAAGGATCATAAATGCTATGGTGACTTTGGATAGTCATAACATGGTGTGAGCATGTGCTAAGTCAACCCAAATAAAGCATCAAAGGAGAATATCACTATACTATGCTTTAATATGCTAAAACAACGCATGATTCATCCAAGTCACATTAAGCAATCTCAATTGTTTATAACAAGTCATGCTACAACAAAGAATACTAAGCATAAAGCCAAAACAATATCAAGCATGGCATGACAAAGCATAGGACACAGTCAAAAACAAGCTCTTTTTACCACATAAGTAAGAACTTTCCTACTCTTTTCCAAACCAAACCAAACTATTTGCAAACCAATGTATGAAAGAGGGGGTCCAACCAACTTATTCAGAAAACTAAGCAAACCAAGCAAACTAAAAACCAAAACTAAAATGAAAAAGAAGACGCTCCAAGAAAAACACAACTGTGCATGAAACAATAAAAAGGAAGCGTTTGGAAGAAACCTGGGATTTTTATTGATGAAGAAGGAGATGCCTTGGGCATCCCCAAGCTTTGACGCTTGTACTTCTTGGATATTTTTGGGGTGACACGCGTGGCATCCCCAAGCTTGAGCTTTAGTCCATCCTTCATCTGATTACTCATTCCTTCCATACACCTGAAATTTTTTCCTTCATACAAAACTTCACACAGTCTCATTAGCAACATTAGTGCACTTAAGATAAATAAGTCTTAAGGTTCAGTTCTAACACCAAATAAACTTCCATTAGAACACTATCTACTGTAGCACTTCCCTCAAAAATCTCAATTCCCCAAAAGAACTCAAAAAGGAATCCACAAGAAGCAAATGCAGAAAATGGCAGAAATCTGTCAAAACAGACCAGCAGGTAAATACGAATTTTTTCGAAGACCTTCTATTGCTCAAATCAAAAAGTGTTGAACCAACAAAAGTTAGATAACAACCTGCAGCAGAAGCACAAACAATTACAGCTCAATCCGACATACAAAGCTCTCTCACGAATTTTTATGGTGAAGACAAGAATCTGTTTCGGGACAGCAACTTTCACAATCATTACTTCACTCTCATTAGAGGTTACTCTTGGCACAAAAAGCAAATAAAAAGGATAAGGAGAGGTTATTACTGAAGTAATAACTTCCAAGACTCATCTAAAACTCTTGGATTATCTCCCAACAAGTAATTTTCTTTAACGCCTTTAAGTTAGGCGTAAGAACCAAAGAAAGAATCAAGTGTTCTCAAATGAAGAAGCATTAAGATCAATACCAGAAATATTTTCAACAATATCGTCGGATTGATGACAAGTACGCCATGAGGGGGTCCTCGAGGCGTGTGGAAGAGAGTGGGGGTGAGACGTACGGTATTCCGGGACGGTGAGCACACAAGTTTACCCAAGTTCGAATCCGCCAGCTTTGGACGGATCCTACTCCTGCTAGCAATCCAGTAATACGGCAGAGCCGGAATATGGGCTACAAGGGTTTCGCCTGTGCGAGTTGAGGGTCTAAAGTATTGGGTGTTATCTGGTTCCCTAAAGGCTCTTCTCCTTAGGATGGCTTATATAGATATCCGGCCTAGGGTTTACAGGAGAGATCTATTCGGCTACGACTAAGAGTCTGTTACAGAGTACATATTGAACTACAAGTAAAATTATGGGCCTAAGTCGGTAAGTCTTCTGGGCCTTCCCGTAGCCGGATTGGACTCCGTCTTCTCTCTCATTTGGGCCCTGTGAAGCAATGCTCTAACCGAAGTGGGCCACCCTGGTCAGTGAGGAACTGTGAGGATACCAAAGTATATCTAGCAGCAGCCCCCGGAGGCCTCCAAGATCCAAAGTCGGATTTTATCATCGTCTAGCTTGATCTTCGGCTTGCAGAATCTTGAAGGGTTCCTGAAACTTCACAACAAAAGATACGATCCGGGTCTTAAAAGTAAGTCGGACCTTTCAATTAGTTACTCGGATTTTCCAGCTTGCTTTTGAACTAAGCCGGAATTTGGTCTCTAACGCCACCTGACACAAACATGGTCAAGTCACGTCATCTGACAGAACGTTCCGTCAGCACGACCGTTGGTGGGTCCGCGGTCCGTGGAACCGAGGCGCCGTTTCAATGCATGCGGGGAGATCGAGGCGACGCAATCATCGTGTGGGCCCTTCCCAGTTCTTTCCACGACGCGTGGCGGTTACACTGTAGCGTTTGCACGAATCTTGGCGCAGGTAGGTGGATATAAGGGGTTTAGATTTCTTCTTCTCATCCCCACCAGTACTTTGCCGTTCCTGCCTTCCCAATCTTCCCACACGCACAGAGCCTCCTCGTCCTCCTCCCACAGAGCTCCTAGTGCCGCCACCTTAAGGTCACTTTTTCCACCGGAGAAAAATGGCTTCATCTTCGTCTTCCTCTAGTCTGGCGGCAGCAGCAGCGGCGGCGAAGGCGGAAGCTGCAGTGGAGAAGGAAAGCTACAGGGGAATCTGGATCCCCTGTGCTCTCGACGAGGCAGGCCTCAAGAATGTGGAGAAGGAGGGGCTGCTCGTCGCCGGTGACTAGCGGAGCGGCTCCGGTGAAACCGTCCCCAACCCACTCGAGGGCGAGCGAGTTCACTTCGGTACTCATCTGGACCGAGGTTTGTCCTTTCCTCCCTCGGAGTTCTTTTCCGAGGTGATAGATCACTATTGAGTTCAACTCCACAATCTTCCTCCCAATTCTCTTCTAGAAATGAGCGCATATGCTACGCTTTGCAAGGGCTTTCTCGGCATTAGGCCGAGTTTGCTTCTCTTCCGGTTTTACTTTCATGTCCGGAGGAATTCCATCACTGCCGGTGTTCCTTACATCACTGGCACTATTAGTTTTCTATTAGACGAGACCAGGCATATCCCAAAATTTCTGCCAGTGACTCGGTCAAGCAATGGCCAGCCACTTTTTTCTACCATAGGGATATTTCGGCTCCCGGCAAAGCTACTGCTTTGCCGGCTTTTGTCGATGGAGCCGCCACGGCCCAACCTTCTTGGGACGAGGCTGCTTCGGCTCTCACAGACGATCTGATCCTCGCTAAGAGGCGGATCGAATATCTGATCAAGCACAATGGTCTGAAGGGATCCGACTTGGTCCAGTGCTGGGTCTCACGCCGGATCCAGCCACTTCAGTACCACGGGGATAGACTGATGCATTCCATCACGTCTTCTCTGACCGACTCCCTCCGCATCAGCCCCAAGGCCTACACCAGTCAAGGCTACATAAGCCAAATTAAGTGGCTGATCAAGGAGCGGATCGAAAGGCGGATTCTAGAGGTTTCTGTGGACATGCACACGGCGTAAAACCCCATGGTGCCAGTAAGCTTTTATCATCACATCTTTTATGTGTTTCTATCTTTGAGTTATATTGCAATACTGATATGTTTTCTTATTTTCAGCTTGCTGACATCCCCGAGTCGGAACTTGCTCCACTCGAAGGATACCCTCCAGAGTTCTCTCAGGAGGTGGAAGTAGTTCCACTGCCGGATCTTGCGCTCAAGAAGCGCAAAGCTCTGACAGTAGCGGTTGGCACAAAGGAGGTGCCAGTCGTGAATAGGTAACCTTTTGTCACAACTTTTCCGCCTTTGTTCTTTACTCAAGTTTCTTTCTGAGATGTAATGTTTCCGACTTTACTACTTTCTCGGAGCAAAATCAATCATCAAGGGCAAGGGGAAGGGGACTTCTTCGAAGCCCTTGCGCCAGACGAAGCTTACAATAGCTTCCCCTGCCGTGGCTCCTCCCACTCCGGTCCCTCAATCTTCTGCAACTCCGACGATCATCCCTTCTCTGGTGATTGCAGAAGATCCAGCTCCCCAAGCGGAGCCGATGATACTTGGGTCGCATACTGACGTCACCACCAGTGCGTCATCTCAAAATAAGGGTGAACCCTCTTCGGGTAATGATCCCTCGGCTGAAGTCTTCGCCAAAAACCTCCTCAACAATCCGGGTCTTGCCAAATCTGGCTTGACTCGAAAATCTGCAGAAGAGATCCAGCGGCTGGCCAGGCAAGTTCTGGACAAAAGCCATCTATCCCCCGAAGAGGAGGCACAAGAAGCAGAGGACGTCAAGTTCTCTGACCTTCTTGCTCAAGTCCTCCTTCGCGACGAGAAGATCAGGACTGGTGAGCTTCCAACAGCTCCAGTAGTCCCTCTTACCCTCGCCGAGAAGGTGGCAACTGAAGTGAACGCGGGGTTAAACAAACTCACCCACGAGCAATATGTAAGTCGGAATTCCAACTCTTGTTTTTACATTATGTTATATCATATCCTCTAGCCCCCAAGCATGAAGTAGGATATAGAAATCCGGGTTTATGCTTTCATTAGGATGCCAAAGAACGAACTAGTGTAGCCCCCAAGGCTCGTGCTGATATTTAGTAGAAAATATTAGCCCGAGTCTTAAGTAGCTTTCTGGCCTTGGGTATTCTGACTTACAGAAAGTGTGTTCCTATAACCAGGAATTATTATCCAATGTTTGTGATAAGCGGAGAGAGATCAAAGCTCTCCGGCTTAAAAATGCTGAGCTCAAGGTAGCCAAGGATGAAGCCGAAGGTAAACATTTCGAGATTCAAACCTTGTCTTTTGCTTTTTAATGTTGAATTTTTCTGAACTGCTGTTCTTTTTTGACTTACAGCATTGGTGAAACAATCCATCGCCATGATTGAAGAGGCCGAGAACCTCAAGAATACCTTGGTGGTGGAAAACAAGGGACTTCGCCAAGAGCTGGAAAAGCTCAAGGTGGATCATGAAACGAGCATAGCTCAAGTCCTGGAATCCTCCTCCATGGCCACTAAAGAGCGCGATCGCAAGATTGCCGCTCAAGATAAAGTTATCTCGAAGCTCAAGAATGAGGTTGACAGAGAGAAGGATATCTCCCAAGCACTCCGGGATGAACTCTAGAGTCTCCGGGAGGAGAAAGCCAAGATTGACGACGTCATTCTTCGTAAGTTCCATCTATCTGACTTATCATTTCCTCGACTTTTATCAATGTCGGTTTTTTCTTATCTTCATTTTGTGTATAGGTCCTCTGAACTTGTGGACCTCTCCTCGTCAAGCCCACTCACCGGCTTACCCAAGTCGGTGATCTTCTTCATGACTACCGCCAACCCCTTGAGGATATTGGCGAGTCTCGCAGGATTCCGGACATGCCAAGCATGTCGGACTTCCAGGTGTGGGAGAAGGCCAAGGAGATGTCGCAGCTCGTTCGGGATTGGAACATGTCCTACGCACGGACTGCCGCGCAGAATGCCCTCTCCATGGTCATGAGCCACCATGGAAACATGGAAATATGGCAAGTGACTAAAGGGTACTGCAAGGTAGACGAAGACGGCCAGGAGCAAGACCTTCAAGCCATCATGCATTCTTGTGCCGGATATGGGTGCCACGTAGCTAACCTGACCAGCTACGAGGTGCCCTTCTTCACCCGCGTGGATACTCCGCCACCTCATCCAGAAGACGCCGAAGAAGTTTCCGACGATGAACACACCAACTCGGATGCGGATATCTCGGAACGATATCAAGGCGGAGTGACCAGCGAGCCAGTAGATCCTTCATCTCCTCCTGCATCATAGATCACAAACTTATGTATTATTCTGTGAAAGAACATGATGCGTTTTGTAAATACTAAGTACAATGACTTTTTCCTAGTGCTAAGTTTTTTTATCTATTCAGCACTTTTGTTTTAGAATTTCTGTGTGCTTGAAATGTTTGCATAAGCACTTAGAATTTTTCGTCTCTACTTATCGTTTATCTGGCTTTCCGCCTTGTCCCTTTCGTGAGCCGGCTAAACCTTCAGCCGGAAACTTTGCCGAGCAACGGAGCTCAATTGCTAAACCAGTTTAAACTCGGAAACAAAGCCGGCTTCCAGTACCAATAATTCACTACTCGGAAGATACCCGCATCCAGCAATCAGACAAATAACCTAAGTAAAGACTAGAATTTTTTAGAGTTATACCTGAAGGTAGCAGTTTTAGAGTCGGAAATCTAAACCAGAACAAACATGAGCATAAAGTACTTTCAAGCATTCTAGGATTTTCGACTATGATATGATCATTAGGAAATAAGATGGTAAAAACTTCTCAGGAAAACTTTGAGGTAACCAAAACTTTTATTTCTCACAGAGCATGTACATATGTATGATTACAAAGAAGGATAAACTAAGAATAAAAGGGACGTAGCTGAGCAATATTCCATGGTTTGTCTAACTCATCCGGATTTGTACTGCCTCCGGCTCTCTTTCTCTTCTTAGTAGCAGGTCTTTCTTTGACTGGCCTCATGTCAGTTAAGTAGTACGATCCATTGTGCAATACTCGACTAACTAAAAAGGGCCCTTCCCATACCGGGGAAAGTTTGTGCTTTCTTTGTTCCACAAGCCGGAGAACCAAATCACCTTTATTGAAAGATCTAGTTCGGACTCTCTGGCTATGATAGTTTGTGCTTTCTTTGTTGCACAAGCCGGAGAACCAAATCACCTTTATTGAAAGATCTAGTTCGGACTCTCTGGCTATGATACTTGCGTAACTTCTGCTGATAGGCTGTAGATCTCATTTCAGCAATGACGCGAACTTCTTCGACTAAGTCGAGATCATTTTGTCGAGAAATCTCGGCATCCTCTTCGATATACGCGGCCACTCTAGGAGAAGTATGAATTAAATCACTAGAAAGAACTGCTTCTGCACCATAGACCAAGAAGAAAGGTGTATATCCTGTTGACCTGTTCGGAGTTGTTCGCAAACTCCAAATTACAGAGGGTAGTTCCTCTGCCCAAGCCCCCGCAGCACGTCTTAGTGCTGCTTCGAGTCTCGGTTTCAAGCCTTGTAGAATTAAACCATTTGCTCTTTCGACTTGTCCGTTAGCCTGTGGATGTGCGACTGACGCAATGTCAAGCCGGATATTTTGCTCATCGCAGAATTCAGCCAGTTCTCCCATAGAAAAGTTACTCCCGTTGTCCGTGATAATGCTATGCGGATAACCATACCAGATTATAACATCCTCGACAAATCTTTTGGCTGTTGCTCCATCACAACTAGTGACAGGTTTAGCCTCGATCCACTTTATGAATTTGTCCACCATCACTAAGAGGTGCGTGAATCCACTTGGTGCTCGTTTAAAAGGTCCTACCATATCAAGCCCCCAGACCACAAAAGGCCATGTTATAGGTATTGTTCGTAGCTGATCATCCGGAACATGAGCTTGCTTAGCGTACTTTTGGCAGCCTTTGCATGTCTTGACTAATCGTTCGGCATCTGCCTGAGCTGTAAGCCAGAAAAATCCATGTCAAAAAGCTTTTGCCACTAAAGATTTGGCTGCAGCGTGGTGACCACACTCGCCTTCGTGGATTTCTCTTAAGATCTCCACTCCTTCCAGAGATACACAGCGCTGAAAACCCCCAGAAACACTCCGTTTATGGAGCTCACCTTTAACAATAGTATAGGATTTTGCTTGTCGGATAATCTGCCGTCTCAGCACCTCGTCTTCGGGTAATTTGCCATCTACCAAGTAATCAAGGTAGGGTTGAGTCCAGCTGGGAATTACAGCCAGAACTGCTATTAAAGGTGAGTCGGATTTGGTCGGATATTCCTCATCTACTCCCTTTATCGAGGGAACTTTGAGGTGCTCTAAAAATGCGCCATCCGGGACCTCTTTCCGTGCAGAGCCTATTCAAGATAGTGCATCTGCTTCCTCATTTTCTGCTCGAGGGATGTGTTGAACTTCAAACCCTTCGAACGATTTAGATAGATCATCCACGATAGCTTTATATGCTGCCATGTGCTTATTTGCATTACAAATATCCGATACTTGCTGAGCAACAAGATCCGAATCTCCGTAACACATCAAACGTCGGATGCCAATATCCTTAGCAATTCGGATTCCATGCAGCAGTGCTTCATACTCGGCAATATTGTTTGTTGCTGTGAAGTGGATCTGCAACACATATAAAAGTTTAACTCCTTGGGGTGACTGCACCACGCCATCCCCCGAGCCCCCTCGAGCCTTAGACCCATCAAAAAAGAGGGTCCAATATTCTGACTCAGGGAGGGTCATGTTCTCCTTGGTCTCTGTCCAATCAGCGACAAAGTCGGCAAGGATCTGGGATTTGATTGCTGTCCAAGGTTTATACTGAATATCGAAAGCTGAGAGCTCTATGCCCCATTTGGCGACACGTCCTGTGGCATCGCTGTTGTTGATTATGTCTCTCATGGGAGATTTGCTCACCACGGTAATTGGATGCTCCTGAAAATAGTATCGTAACTTACGAGATGCTAGGAAAACACCGTAATTGGATGCTCCTGAAAATAGTATCGTAACTTACGAGATGCTAGGAAAACACCGTAAGCCAACTTTTGATAGTGCGGATACCGCTGTTTTGATTCTGTCAGGACCTCGCTGACAAAATAAGTCGATTTGCACGGTGTTCCTGATTTTCCTCTGGTCTCTCCACCACCATGACGATACTAACGACCCTATTTGTCGCAGCAATATAAAGCAACATCGGTTCCTGAGGTTCCGGTGCTGCAAGGATAGGAGCTGATGAGAGTACTTTCTTTAGGTCTTGTAGTGCAGCTTCAGCTTCGTTAGTCCAGACAAAATCTTTGGTCTTCTTTAGGAGTTTGTATAATGGTGCGGCTCTTTCACCGAGCCGGCTTACAAATCGACTGACCGCAGCAATCCAACCAGTTAATCTTTGTACGTCCTTCGGCGAGTTGGCCTGGAAATATTGAGAATAGCCTTGATCTTGTCGCGGTTCACCTCTATGCCTCTTTGAGACACGATGAAACCTAACAATTATCCGGCTGGTATTCCAAAGAAGCATTTCTTCGGGTTAAGCATGACGTTGTATTTTCGTAGATTGGCGAACGTTTCCTCCAAGTCGGAAGTTAGTGTTTCCTTCTTTTTGGACATCACCGTGATATCATCCACGTATGCATGTACATTGCGTCCGAGTTGGTCGTGGAGGCAACGCTGCATCGTCGTCTTGATACGTAGCTCCTGCGTTCTTCAGCCCAAAGGGCATCGTAACAAAACGAAGGTTCGAAGGGGTTATGAATGAAGTCTTGACTTTGTCGATTCGTTCATCCGTATTTAGTGATAACCGAATATCGTCGAGAAAACAGAGGAGTTCGAGCCTGCCGTGGAATCGATAACTTGATCAATTCTAAGCGAAATGACGGATCTTTTGGACAAGCCTTGTTCAAGGCAGTATAATCAACACACATCCTTAAATCAGTGGTGTCCTTTTTAGGGACCATTACAGGGTTGGCCGACCAATCAGTATGGATGACCTCTTCTATGAATCAGGCTAACTCGAGCCGCGCTAGTTCCTTAGCTATTGCCTTACGCTTTTCATCACCAAACCGTCGTAAGGACTGTTTGACATGTTTAGCATTCGGGTTTACATTTAGAGAGTGCTCGGCAAGTTCCCTAGGTACTCCGGTCATGTCAGATGGCTGCCATGCGAAGATATCTTGATTTGCTTGGAGGAACTTGACGAGCGCACTTTCCTATGCGCTACTTATGCCTACGCCTATCTGGGTCACCTTGGAGGGGTCGTCATCCTTCAACGGCGTCGTCTTCGTCTCTTCTGATGCCTTGAACTCCGGATTTGGCTTTGTCACCTCCTTCTTCGTCGCAGGCATCTCGGACGGATCTATGCTCTTCTTGATCTCCTGGTACTCCTGGGCGTGCAACACGGCTTGACAAAGCGGCATTTCCATCCTCGCACTCGCGCCTTCTTGGTCTCCCCGATGGTGATTACGCCGTTGGGACCTGGAATTTTCATCATATTGTAAATGTAACACGGACGAGCCATAAAAGCCCGATGGCGGACGTCCGAATATAGCGTGGTATGCGCTCTTGAACGGGACCACTTTGAAGGAAAGTGCCTCCGTCCGATAATTCTTTGGTGTTCCAAAAGTAACATCCAAAGTGATCTCTCCCAGGGAATTAGCCTGTCTTCCTGGGACAACTCCGTGAAAGATCACAAAACTATGGTTCAGCTATGTTTCCGAGATCTTCATCCGGCGTAGCGTTTCAACATAGAGAATATTGATGCTGCTACCACCGTCCATGAGGGTCTTGGAGAAACCATAACCATCAATAAGTGGATTGACGATTAAGGCGTATTTTTCTCGCCTATGTAGCTTAGGCGGATGATCAGCGCGGTCAAACGTTATTGCTACTTCCGACCAGTCCAGATACTGAGGGACAGCCGGAACTGTTGCGTTGAGCTCGTGGAGAACTGCTTTCTTGACCTTTGCTGGATGAGATCCAAGGAAGGTGACGTAAGTGTCCTTCTTGGTGGGAAAAGTTTTCTTCCCTGCCGACTTGAGATTTGAAGCGTCGGCTTCCTCCATGTCAGAATCTTCCTTGGTCTCTTTGTCTTTTTCGGGATTTTTCTTTCCCTTCTTCCGCTTATCTTTGTAGCCCGCGGTATCATCTCTCTTGATGTCGTCGTTAAAACGGCATTCAGCGTTGGTGTGGGATGAGCCCCCATTGGCGTCCAAATGATGCACACATGGGTTATTGGCGATGTCGGCCCAAGTGTAGGTTTTGCTCGGTTGTTGCTCTCCTCTACCTTGGACCCTTGATGTCCCACGGCCATGCCCGCGGCCTCCGCCATGTCCTCCTCCTCCTGCAGACCCGGAAACAGTAGTGACCACCGCTGTCTCCGCGTTGGGCTTTTCTTCTGAGGTATTTTTGCGCTTATGAGCTTGTTGCTTTGGTTGTTTTGCCGACTGAGGCACAGCCAGGGCATTGAGTAATCCCTCTGCATCGTCGTTAGCATTTGCATACTTGCTCGCTGTTTCTATCATTTCTCCCAGATCAGTGACCTTGTCACACTTCAAGCGTTGGCGCAGTAAACCAATTGGGAGACCTGCGATGAAAGCTTCAATCGCAATTTGATCATTTACTCCTTCACAGGAGTTCTTGGTGTCAATCCATCGTCCGAGGTAATCCCGGCAAGTTTCTCCGCCTTTTTGGGTGCAACGCTGTAGGTCTCCAACCGTACAGGGCCTCCGATATGTGCCTTCGAAATTCCAAAAGAACGCATTTTGTAAATCATACCAGTTGTGGATGGTGTTCGCCAGAAGCTCATTGAGCCATGATCGTGCCGTCTTCCTAAGCATGAGTGGGAGATATCGAGTTGCGACCAGGCTGTTTCCGCCTTTGGCTACTCTAGCAAGCTTGGAAGAAATCCTGTAACCAGGTGTCTGGCCGAGCCATGCCGTCGTAGGCTTGAATATGTCTTGAGATAACAAATCCTTCCGGGAACTTTGTAGCTCTGATGCATGGACCGAAGCACTTTGGGCCCACGTACACGTCATCATTTTCATAGCGCCGAGCCTCTATGTTGGAATTGATCCTATGCCTTGCGTCATTCGGGGATAGGGATCGTCCCGAATGCCGGCTTTGGCTATGGTGCCTTGGAGCCGGACTTCGGCTTCTGCCACCACCTCCCCCGCCATGTCGTCCTCCTTGCCCTCCATGGGAGCCGTTGTGATGACTGTGTGGTGGAGAAGGTGGAGCAGCTAGATAGTTTCCGGCTGATCGCCGGCCTCCGTCCGGAACGTCATTATTCCGATTCCGGGGAGGGTCTTGACTACGACGAGCTCCCTGCCGGCTTGTACCTACATGGTTTCCGTTGTTCCTTCGTCTGTCGTTCCCACCATAGTCAGGCTCAGCCGGACGGTTCTCATGTCTAGGAGGTGGCATTCTCTGACGATCCTCCTCCCGACGTTTCTCTTTGTCTTCTCCCTTTTGGGGAGGATTCTTTGGATTCAGTGCAGCGATCGCGTCTTTCTCGGCTACTGGAGCGACGTTGCTCCAGTTATGTGTAGTTCTGCGATGCTGTCCCGATGATCCGGTTCTTGAATAATTGTCTTCCCCGTGTTCGGGGTGACGATACTGTGCCCAAACGTAGGGGGTTTTGACGTCAGCCCATGCCGGATCTGTGCGACATTGGTCGGAATCTGAGACCAGTTTTTGGCTTTCGGACAGGGCGACCTTCTGCTGCTCCAGTCCCTTATTGAGTAGCTTGATACCCAAACGGATCTCCTCTGGTCCTGGATTAGCCGATAGAATTTCTCGGGCTGCCACGGTATTTTGTACTGGTGTTGGGTATACCCAATCTCCGTTGCTATCTTTTCGTGGCTTCCCCATCTCATCTACGAAAAGGACGGCACGGACACGTGGGAATTGGTTATCATCTATGTGACGCTTCCGTGTTTTCTGATGCAGACGAGACATGTACTCCTTGTTCGACATGCGTTTCTTCTACACCTCGATGTTTTTGGCTTCATCAAGGAGTTGTTGACGATGTGCTTCTAGGGCCTGGGCCCTTTCGCCCAGCTCATCTGCAGTAAGTTCTGCAGCTCTAGGGATAGGTGTGGTTAATGCGGCATCGATGAGTTTACACGCACCTTCAGTGATCACGTGGCCATCCACCGATGCTTCTTTTTTCGGCTCGTCTAGGATTAGTGCTCCATCCGAGTCTTCCTCGTATTCCTCGGCAATCACCTCCTCTTTTAGAGGATCTTTTGCCGGGGTCTTGTTTTTCTTGTTCTTCTTCTTTGCCTTCTTGGCAGCGCCGATAGCAAAGACGGCTTTGGGTCCGTTTCCCGGAGTCAAGCTCTGATCGGTACTTTCGGACATTTGGACTTCGGGATTATCTCCGAAATCCATGTCATCCTGCGCTTTGGGAGAGTGTTCCCCAGATCCTTCATCCATGGCTTCTCCTTCCTCTGCAGCTTTGGAGTTATACTCCTCTTCATATTCCACGGAGAACTTTCAGAAATCTGCTGACGTCATCGACTCATCCGAGGATGCGGGTACATCGGCGTTTGTTCCAATTGCCTCTAGCACCGACTCGGCATTTTCTCCAGCATCGGCAGAGCCGGATCCGGATCCCACGTATCCGACGAAGTGCGACGCGTGCTTCCTGAGGTACCTACGGCTTTCGCGATCAGCCATATCGAAACTTTTAATGGTCTCGAGGATTGCATCTGCGCTTTCGCCTTGCAGTATCATATGTTTTAGTGTGTACCTTAGAACGGCACATGCATTCGGCATCATCAGAGCCGGAATCAGT
Organism: Avena insularis; assembly: GCA_023614405.1. Taxonomy (NCBI): domain Eukaryota; kingdom Viridiplantae; phylum Streptophyta; class Magnoliopsida; order Poales; family Poaceae; genus Avena; species Avena insularis. The sequence goes on along the minus strand of CM042686.1, from coordinate 425,650,266 downwards.
GTTGTTGATATGTTCCTCCTGGATTTCGACTTCCACGGGTGGGTCGATCTGGGATCCGGCTCCTCCGGAGAGATCCACTCCAGATTCGATGTCGACCGCTAGGTTTTCTTCAGGTTCGGATTTCTCCACTGTCTCCGCAACTGGTGCGGGCTGGGTGGGATTAGGGTTTTCTGAGATCCGGAACTCTGCCGCCATTGCGGACAAAGGGGACCCAGAAAATTCTTCTGCCTCTATCATCACCGCTGGGGTGGGTTGGGCAGGTTCGGCGAAACCGATGTAAACATCGATCTCGCCAAAAGACATGATTGTGTGGCGATCCACGGCCTCCTTTGCTGGAATCAAGTCTCGTCGAGAACGATGAGAGGGCGTCTGGCGTAGAGGATGCGACCGGCGATGGTCTCGCCGATTCGATTTTTGCAGATTCCGCTCGAACACGATCCGTAGCTCACTTGCCCCACGGTGGGCGCCAAGCTGTCGTCGGATTGATGACAAATGCGCCATGAGGGGTCCTCAGCGTCTTGAAGAGAGGAGGATGAGACGTCACGGTATTCGGGACGGTGAGCACACAAGTTTACCGAGTTGAATCTGCCACTTTGGACGGATCCTACTCCTGCTAGCAATCGATGTCTGGCAGAGCCGGAATATGGGCTACAAGGGTTTTGCCTGTGTGAGTTGAGGGTCTAAAGTATTGGGTGTTATCTGGTGCCCTAAAGGCTCTCCCTAGGACGGCTTATATAGATATCCGGCCTAGGGTTTCTGAGAAGATCTATCCGCTACGACTAAGAGTGCATTACAGTACATCTAGAACTACAAGAAACATTATGGGCCTAAGTCGGTAAGTCTCCTGGGCCTTCCGTAGCTGATTGAACTCCGTCTTCTCTCCTGGTGGCCGGTGAAGAAATGCTCTAACCCGAAGTGGGCCACCCTGGTCAGTGAGGAACTGTGAGGATACCCGGAAAGTATATCCCCAACAAACAAGGCAAGGTATATCATCCAAATAAGTTCTAGAAGATCCTCTCTCAATGTTCTTAGGTTCACTATTCTCATCAAAAGGATTTGCAGGAACAATCCAATTAAGATTCTTTTCTATGGCATCATGTATTGCTACTAGTTTAAAGGGTATTGGTATCTTAGGTTCCTCCCCATTAGGTTCGGTTTTGTTCATATTTTCTCGTGTACCAACAACATCTACACATGAGCCTAGCATATTGAAATGTTCAAAGACTTTTCTAGCTTCCTTGGCAACATCATAGAACTCCTTAAACAAAGTTTCTAGAATAAAATCCCTGTTTTCAGGGTCTTCAATTTCTTTAAGCTTAAGAAACATTACTTGCATTAAGGGGTTGAGGTTAACAAACCTAGCTTCTAACATGTGAATTAAAGAAGCTGCAACAATCTCATAATTTGGAGCAAGTTCTACAAGGGATCTATCCTCAGCATCTTCATGTTTGCTAACATGATTAAAGAATTCTTCAATATTATCTTTGCCAATTATAGAACCACTACCAATTGAAAGGTCTTTCAGGGTGAAAGTAGGGATCAACATGGTGAGCTAAGTAAGAGGTGACAACTAAAGGAGACTTAATTTTTTTGTGTTTTTGATAAATAAAGCAAACTAGTAAAACTAATTTTTTTTGTGTTTTTTGAAGAACAAAACAAGCAAACAATGCAAAAAGAAACTAAGCAAAGCAAAAACAACAAAGTAAAGAGATTGGTTATGAGGGACTCCCCTTGTGAAGATGTCCTTGACTCCCCGGCAACGGCGCTAGAAAATCGCTTGATGGCTCAATGCACGACGCCCAGAAAAGTGTTGATGGCTCGTGGTTGATGTAGAGCTCGTTGGGAACCCCAAGAGGAAGGTATGATGAGCACAGCAGCAAGTTTCCCTCAGTTATGAAACCAAGGTTTAATCGAACCAGTAGGAGCAAGGAAACACCTCAAAGGTGTTACTAGCTGAGCTTTGGCAGGGCGCACTACCGGTGCTAGTAGCAATGTGGAGACTTGCACAACACAACCACAAAACTTTGTCCCCAACTTGCGATGAGGTTGTCAATCTCACCGTGATTTGCGGAAAACAAAGGATTAAACGTATCGAATGGAAAGAAGTAAAAGTTTGCAGAAAGTAAACACAAAGTAGTAAAAGATTGTAGATTGTATGTAAAAGACAAGGACCAGGATCCATAGTTCACTAGAGATGGCTCTCCTTAAGATAGATAACATGCTGGGTGAACAAATTACAGCAGGGCAATTGACAAACACCGAGAAAGCAATACATGCATATACTAATCATCTTGACTCCTTTGTGACTTGATTGGGCATTACAGCATAATACATAGACCGCCATCCAACTGCATCTATGACTAATAATCCACCTTCAGGTTATCATCCGAACCCCCTCTAGTATTAAGTTGCAAGCAACAGATTATTGCTTTACGAACTGCGTGTAAAGTAAACAATACGATTGTTCTATGAACAAAGGATTGTTGTTTTCTCCCTAGTAGCAACAGCACATCTAGTACCTTAGAGATTTCTGTCACTTCCCAGTTACGGAGGCATGAACCCACTATCGAGCATAAATACTAACTCTTTGAGTTGCTAGCATCTACTTGGCCAAGATAGCTACTAACAACGGAAAGCATGCAAGATCTCAAATAACAAAGACGTGATAGAATCAATAATGAATCTGAAATAGCATCTCAATATCCATCGGATCCCTGCAAACACAACATGTATGAATACAAATAGATGATCTTGATCATGAACGGAGCTCACAAGATCTAAACATGAAAGCACAAAGGAGGAGAACCAGCCATCTAGCTACTACATGGATCCGTAGTCCAAGGATGAACTACTCACGCATCACACCGGAGGCTTGCATGGTGATGAAGAAGGCCTCCAAGGTGAATTCCCCTCTCCGGCAGGGTGCCGGGAAGAGCTTCAGATCCCTCCCGATCTAGGGATGGAGATGACGGTGGCTACAGACTCTTTCGTGGATTTTTGATCGGGCCCTTAGGGTTTTTGTCAGCACCCGGATTTTTAATCCCAGATGCCCGTTATGCCATACCTCGCAATCCCAGGATTACCATTTTTGCGAGACATAACGGATTGGATATCACAGTACATCATCCATTACAAACCATACATAAGGTTTTACACAAATACGGATCTCATGATCCAGTCTTTAATACAATAAGCAGCGGAAATAAACGATAGCGTAGCGGTGGGGTCCATCTTGAGGCACGGGCAATCTTGTGAAAGCCGATAGTCCTAGTTATCATAGTCGTCCTGCTGACCATCATCTTGATAATCTCCTTCATAGTCTGGCCATGATAATAGCCAGGGACAAATGCCATGAGTACTCTTTAAGTACTCGCAAACTACTACTAACAAGGATTGTAATACTAAGTTAAAGTACTGAATTTAAAGAACCACTATCAAGTTAAGTTTGAAACCTAAGCTAAGTTCTGAAGCAAGAAAAGATAAATTAAAGTTCTAGAATCACTTAAGTTGGGAAGCTATTATCATCTAGACAACCCTGTTGTGGTCAAGTCAAAGTTCATCATTAATTTCAAGTTATTTAGAAAACATCTGACAACGAAACAGTATGGCCATTCCAACTGTCCATAACCGCGGACGCGGCTATTCGAATAGTTTGACACTCTGCAGAGGTAGTACACTTTCACCACAAGATTCGATACATCTGTCAGGGATAACCCTGAATCATCATACTTAGTATGCAGATAATCAAACATGACCTTCCCTTTACACACCCTAGTACAAGCACCCCTCCTATGAGCATGGCCTCCCAACCATGACCATCAGTCATCTTGGGCACTGCATAGGTGGACATCATTGAGAGGTAGCCTCAGCTCAAACCTCTCCCGTGAGGGAACTAATACTAATGCATATAAATTTCCAGCTAAGCCTTACCCAATTCAGGTAATGTGGTTGTACGATAAATTTGGAATGGTATCGCATCCGAATCCAACCATCAGTTTTATAAAAGGGTTAAGGCTCATGCCTCATTATTTTCATCATCATAAATCAATTGTGTTTCTCAACACATGTCAAAACATCTCAATAGAATGACTCATCATTCCAAGGTTTTCACAACTCATTTTCACCAAGTGTTCTCATCTAAAGTGACTCAAGTTTTGATCTATTCTAAAACACTAGGTTAAGAGTGTTCACTAAGGTGGAAAGGTGGGATCAATCTCATGCCATAGAATGACATCTAAAGGTTTCTAAGTAGGTCAAGTTTTATACTCTTTATGCTACCTTCAAAATTAATTAAAGAACTTTGTGTAAACTAAGGGGGTAAAACTTGTTAATAAGACTTGGAGTACTAATAGTAAAAGGGGGTGTGATCAAAGTATGCTTAAGGCATCTTTACTAAACTATCTAGTTTTATTCTAGCTTGCTACAATAGCTTACTAAAGCATGTTTGCAAGGTTTAGATTGCCATTAATAGCTTGCCTTGGTTGGTGCAGTGGTTGAAGTTTTCTTCTTCTTCTTCTTGGTAGAACTCCTCCTCCTCGAAGGCTGGGTCGGTACTATCGTCTAGAAATACATAGGGAGTGCACAATCACCAAACAATCCTTAACTAGGCTAAGTATTATTCTAAACCACACGATTGATGATCTATTATCATCACAAGCATCACAAGTTTAATTAAATAGTTTCAACCTTTTTATTTTGGAAAAGTAATTTCTACTCATTGAAATATTAACTAAAATTTAATATTCACCACCAAAATATGGGATCATGTGGACACATGTCCTCACCACATATTCTAACATGTGGAAATGAGATTTAAAGGTTGGATCAATATTACTTTGGTTTAAGTTCATTATTTAATGATTTAAAGTGACTAGAAATGCCTATATAGCATTATTTTGGTACTAGTCCAAAGTCACTGCCTATAAACCTTAATATTATTACATATTTGGATAGATATGATGAAATGTGATTTTTGAGAGTTGGAATCAACTCAAAAGCTAACTTGGTTGATTTTACAAAAATGTTTCAAGTTGCAAAAGCTTCTGTCTTCTTATTTTTATTAGGAGAAATCTATAACTCTAAATGAATTAAATCCAACGGGCTTGGATAGAGAATTTCAATACCTTTCAGACAAAATTAGTTTCATGTAATTTGGATTTGTCAAACTCACAGAATTGAATTTTGAAACACTGGACAGAAACTATATTCTAACTAAAAAGAAAAACCTAGATTTGAATCTACGGGCTTGTGCGGGAAAGGAAATGGGCCGGCCCAGTGACGCTACGCGATGCGGGGCTCAGCTGACAGGGGGGTCCACTTGTCAGCGGCTCTTTAAAACGTGAAACGATGCAGCGTCTTGTGGGCGTGCGATTAGAGGCTAGATCTACTGAGGGTCGCCGTCGACTGGCAGACGGTCAGCGAGCCTCGAACCCTAGCGGCTCGGTGGGGGTCTACTGGGGGCGTACCAGGGCTCCAGCGGGGTCGGCGATGCGGGCGAACGAAGTGGAAGACGACGGTGAGGCGAGGCGTGGTCACAGCGGAGCTTGGGGTGGACGGAATCAACGGCACCCTTCTTCTCCAGAGGCGGCGGTTCTGGCTCCAATTCCGGCGAGCTGCTACTCCACTTGCTCCAGCGAGGGGTGGTTGAGGTTCAGAGAGGTGAGGGGAGTGGAATGGTGTGAGTCTTTGGTGCTGGGGAGGGCTCCTTTTATAGGCTCGACGGTGAGACCGAGCGGGATGGGCGGTCGACGGTGGCGACATGGCTACGGCGAGCTAGCGGCATGGCTGGGGATGGAGATCGATGGGCGGTCCCCTGGCGGTGCTCTAGTGCTTCAATGCGGCCGTAGGGGCGGTGGCATGCGGTCGGGGTGAGGTGGCGCTCTGCGCGGCCGAAGCGGCTGTGTCCACGTCGAGCGGTGACTGTGGGGCTTTGGGCGGCGAACGGAGGTGTCTGGGGTGTTCTCCAGGTCGAGGCGGAGCGGTGGGCACGGGCTGGTGTCGAGCGGCGGCTTGTGCACGCGGGGACAGTGCGCGCTCTGCGGGCGGCGTCGGCATGCTCGACAAGCTCCGGGCGTGGCGGTTCTTGGTCGTTCTGGTCGTTGTCCTTGGGCTGGGACTGGTTGGACGGTGGAGGTGGGCCACTGGCTATCTCCAGGACATGGTGGATGGCGCTGGCGGCGGCTGTGGCTTGCTGTCGCCGGTGGGGTGCCCAAGTGGGGGTTCGGCCTTAATGGCCATGACCATTTGGTCGTGTACAGTGGGGCTGGGCTAGAGAGGGTTAGGGGGAGTAGTGGAGAGGTTTTTGGTGGCAATTTGGGGAACAAGTTTGGTCAGAACACTATTTAAAATAGTGAAATTTGTTTAGTTTGTAATTTGCCTGCCAAGTGTTTGATGAAATGGCCGCAAGAGAAAAAGTTTTGAATTTTGAGTTCAAAAATTGTGGGTGATCTCCACTAGTGCTAGGTAGTCTCTGGTTGCAAGGGTTTTGAAAATGGAGCTCAAATACATGGTTTTTTAAATAGGGGTGATCTATGCATATGCATTAGATTCAATTTTAAACTGTCATTTAAAATAGTTAACAGAAGGTTTTTAGTAGATCAAAAGATGGGCCTTGGTACCTCATTATGTGTACTAGCAAGGGGTGTAAAGATCAAGAATTGTTTCTATTAAGAATTGAGTACTAGGAGTAGCCAAAGTAGGTATGAGAGTTAAATTTGTCCAAATGACCATTCCTTCATTTTAATTCTTTTTTATTTGATTTTCTTTAGGAAAAGTTTGGGAATGATGTAGATGATGTTTAAATCACCTAAGAAACATTTTAGAAGAAAAGGATCACACAATCATGGCAATTCAAAACAACTCCTATTTTAAATGCACACATATATGAATGCTTTCATTTTAAATATGGAAAAGTTTTTGTTAATCCTAATTTTGGATGATTTGATCTTTGATAAACTTGGATTGAAGTTTTGGGATGTTACAGTTTTCGTCCCGAGGGCAATATATAGGCGGAAGGAGAGGCCGAGGCGTGGGAGCCACACCACCTGGCGCGGGCCCGGCGTGGCAGGCTGTGGTGTGGTGGCTCCCTGGCCCTTCTCCATCTCGTATTTTGGCACTTGATCCCTTCCGGAAAAATAGGCACTTTGGCTTTTGTCCCGTCCAATTCCGAGAATATTCATTTTTTGACTTTCCTGGAACCAAAAACAGCAGAAAATAGGCAGCTGGCACTGTGGCTCTTGTTAATAGGTTAGTCCAAGAAATCATATGAAAAGTACTCCAAAGTTGGAACAAAACACAAGAAAGTGGATAAAACCAAGCATGAAACATCAAAAATTATAGATACATTTGCAATGTATCAGGTATAGACCAAGAGAATATTTTAGGACATGCGCACACATGCATGCATGGTAGCCAAAAAATTCGACATGACCTCTCCTAAAAATAGGACATATGCGTAATGCAAACGATTTGCCGAAATGGAAATTAATCAACATTTCGGCAAGCATGCATACACCACGCAACACACACCGTACCTTACCACAAACTTTGTCACATACACACAAATATTCATACAACACGCAACAATAACATTTCGCCCACGCAATTATCACAAGTAATTCATCGTATACACACAAACATGATATGTCCTTCCATGCATCTATTCACCTAGTAAACGATGGAGGAGGAGGAAAGTGAATCGGTGGTTTTAGTAGATCTAGCCTTCTTTTTACAAATCTACCATCAAAAATAGTTTTATATGGCTAAAATGAGTGAATTCATGTGGAGAAATGAGGTGGGAGGAGGAAGAACACAACCAGATCGGGTCTAGGCTAGAGGGGGAAGTGAGTGGAGGGGAAAGTGCACCAAATGGGAAAAGGTGGTGGCTAGTTATATAAATGGTGCCCGACATATCAGTGGCGCACATATGTCGAACGCGCCATGGATAACAGGTAGATCAGTGGCGCACTTAACACAATGCGCCACGGGTATGTCAGAGGCCATCTATATCTGCCACTTATGCATGGCCCCTGACATATCCATGGCGCATGCTAGTTTGGCGCACCACGGGCAATGCAAATATCCGTGGCACACGGACATTACATGTGCCACTGATATGTCAGGGGCCATCCATAAGTGGCAGGTGCAGCTACCTAGACTTACCTGCGGCGCACCCATTTAGCATGCGCCACGAATATTTTCCCTATCTATGGTACGTATATAGCACATGCTCCATAGGTAATATACCTATGGCGCACCATATTTCCCATGCGCCACTGGATACCAATCCATGGATAGCCAAATTTGTAGTAGTGTCATCAAAAACTAGGAGAGAGGTATCCAAAGCAAACCCCAAATGGAACAGATGATCCTGGAAGTTAAAGAGTCTACCAGCAGGGAGTTTGGAAGGGCCCTTGCACTTGATTAGAACCCTCACTTCCTTAGCATTTTGTTTAAAGATACTCTGCCAGTCCACATCTTCTAAGATACCACAAATAGAAATGGCTTGATCCAGGGTATTCCACTCACACCATTTGGTATGTAGGTCTGTTACAATCACCTAGACCTTTTTTAAGGATTCTACTGGTTCTAGGTCATCATTCCAGGCTTCTACTTTCACCCACACACCTGGCTTTGAGACACCAAACTTCGGATATCCGATCACTTGTTCAACAACAATGTGGCAAGGGAATTTAACCAAGAAAGTGTTCTCAGCACACAATTCTCTAATCTGCCAAGGCCAATTAGTCTTGTATATCTTGGAGAATTCTTCTGGAAGTTCATCTGTAGTTAAGGAACCTTCTTTTACCAGGACTACTCCACAATTCTTAGTAGAAGCAATTGGATTCACCACCATGTCAAGGACTTCAATATGATAGAAGCCTAAACCTGGAGCACCACTTCCAATGTACTTTGCCATTTGGTGAGGCCTCTTCCTCATAGGGCATTTCTCAACAGCATGTGAAGCACTCTTGCAGATGAAACACATTGGTGTCTTCTCACAATTGACTTGCAGGTGTCCTGTTTCCCCACAACACATGCATATAGCATCTATATAGGTCCACTAGGCACTAGGATTTGGGTTTATAACTAACTCCCTCTGCCCAGAAACTTGCTTCTTCTTGCTCATCTGTTGAGTCTTATTCTTCTCACTATGTTCAACACCCTGAGAAGACTGTTGTTGTGAAGGGGCAATCCACTAGTTGGACTTCATCCCAAATTTCTGATGTGATCGGAAAGGAGGGAAAGGATTATTAAAACCTCAAGGAGGAGGCATAGTACTAGAGATATAGCCAAAAGTGGGCTGGTTGGGGAAGAATTGGGGATTGAATTGCCCAAACTCATATGGATTATGCTAAAGTGGACGATGTTGCTGCATCTAAGACTTCCCTCCTTATGGATTCTGCCAATTCTCTTGCCCACTATTTCCTCCCCTTCCTATTCCTTTGCTTCCTCTACCACGATCACCCATCTCTAGATATCTAGGAACTTCAGAGATCTGTATTTCTTCAAGTCCCAGGCACTGCAGACCTGAGGTGAGCTCCTCAACCACCTCCACCAGGAGGGGAGAGGAATAAACCTTACGTTTAGTGGCACGTTTGGATATATAGGATGGGACAGGTGTCCCCCTGGGTGGTGGGGCGGTGGTGGTTGCAGCTGGTGGCACATGGGTTGTAAAGGACAACACCAAAGTTGTGAGAGAAAGGCCTCCATGTCCCCTTTTGTACAACACTCATCCAACCCGCCCACTCTGTCCCTAGGGCTCTTCCACAGACTAAATTTCCTATGCTATCCACAATGGCGAAGACCAAACCCAGATTCCCGCCAATGCCTCGTGGAGGAAGAATACCCCTCACTTTGTCGATTGCTTGCTCACAAAAAAAATCTGACCATTCCGATCTCATCTAATGTGACTGACACTGCCATTCCAATCTCATCTAACATGACTGACACCGGCGACTAGGCAAATGCTTATCTGCGCTGGCCGCTGCGAGTCTCTCTCCCTACATGGGCATGGGTAAGGCGGTACATGGTGTATTTGTATGCATCATGTTAATCAATTCAAATAGAGTGAAGTACTGCAGGAGTATATGATTAATCTATACTGGCAAAGGTGATCAGGATCACCGGTCTCGGTTCTCACACAATGCATGGCCGACGGTGGCTTGACGACGACCCCACGCCACCACCGACCTGACAAGGACGACGGATGGGCGAGATGCCGCTATACTCTGTGTTGCACAGCTAGAACATCTTAAAAAGTGAACCTACACATTAAAATATGTCTACATATATACATGTTAGACAAAATGTTGAATGTCTTTTATTAGTGAAAGGAAGGGTACTAATAACAAAGTAATACACGAGAGCTCAAAAAATTAGTACACGTGCACATGTGGTACGTCTCTTAAACTTGAAGATGCATACGATTCTTGCATATACCATGAGCAACCTACAAACGATGAGCAAATACATCACGGTACAATCATAGACAGATCCATAGGATGGCCAGGGTAGTGTGTAGACCACCCTGGAATTTTAATTTGGCGCATATACCACAACAGAAAAAAGAAAAAATAGCCTACGTGCACAGATGCAAGAGTGTGAATGTGCTTGTGCGAGACCCGTTCGGTTGATCCCCTCGTTCGCTTCATGGTTACCTTAGTCCCGATCCTGATTCCATTGCCGCCTTGCCGTCATTGAGGTCTAGCCGTCACTCCTGGTTGCTGCGGCACTTCCTCCCGCATTCACGCCAGGCCGCCACCCCTGCTCACTGGTGCTCATAGTTCCTCGCTGCCCCGCCTTCCTATTTCCTAATGGCCTAACCCTAGAGGTTAGAGCAGGGAGTCTAGATGGGTCCCACGGGGCATGGTGCATGCCACGTAGCCCCACGCTCTAGAACTTTGTTCTGCACACCACTGACAGGGAGAACAGGCCAGCAGCAGCCAAGAACTCGAGAAGCTGCTTTTGATGCACATAAGGTACATAGACTTGTTGAGTTCTACCCCAATAATATTCCAACTAAATATCTGATATACCTTGAACACAACTTGAGAACTATATTGATGACATGAGGAAGATTACTTCCAAGGCTATTGTTGAAAGAGCATTTTCTACAACGAGTTTAGTCAAACAAACTAAGAAATTAGATAAGTTATGATCTTTTGGATGATTGTGTAGTCACATCAATTGAGCAGGATACTTTCTCCAAAACGGACTAAGAAGATATGATTGAGACATTCATAGCCATGATAAGGTGAAAACTAGTTAGAAAATAGTGTTCTTTGAGCTTTTGAAGGTATGCAGGCCTATTTTATGAAAAAATCAAACATAAATGTGAATTACTATATGTTTGTAAGACCATAGTGTTATAGTTAAATTATATTCTAGTATGTTGGTCTTGTCTTACTTGTGTTACTTTTTTTATGGCGGACACCCTGCATAAAGATCCTAGATCCACCACTGGGTACAACCGCTTTTACCTTGACAAACAAATTTATGGTCACATTATGCACTAGGGGTAAAAGCATCTTTTTGTGTCCTCAACTAACACCGTTGGTTATCAAAATAAACTAGAGTGTCATATGAGGCAACAAATTTACACCAGATGTCATATATGAAAAAAAAATCAATGTCAAATAAGGAATTATATCTGGAGGTAGTGTCAAATAAAGAATTCTCCCTATCAAAAGTCTGTTGTGCATCGCCCATCCACACATAGGGTACACCTTTGCGAAGGATTTGAGTAAGTGGTTGGCTGATAATGCCGTATGATTTGACAAATTTCCTATAGTACCCTGATAACTCGAGAAATCCCCTCAATTTTTTGACATATTTAGGGCGAGGCTAGTTCTATATGTCCACAATTTTCTGAGGATATGTTATAGTGCCCTGATCAATAATGACATATCCCAGGTACAAAATGTTGCGCTACACAAACTAGCACTTGGTTGATTTAACTAGCCACTGATGATGCTTCAGAAACTGCAAGACCTGCTGTAGGGGATCCAAATGGTCATCATACGTTTTGCTATACACCAGGATGTCGTTAAGAACACAATTGCACAGCGACGAAGAACCGGAGCTAAGGTGTCGTTCATGACCGCCTGAAACGTGGTTGGATCCCCTGTCAGACCAAATGCCATGACATTGAACTGATAATGGCTATTGTGAGTGTGGAAGACTGTCTTGTGCTCCTCACCTAGCGCCAAATGTATCTGGTGGTAACCTGCACGCAGGTACAAATTCGAGAATAGGGAGCGGGTACTTGGACTTAATAGTGAGCATGTTCAAGTTTTTGTAGTCCACATATAAGCTCCAAGATGGAGGAGCTGTTGTGTCATCCTCCTTCTTCTTATTCACCATAATGATCGGTGAAGCAAACACACTATCACTGACAGAAATCACTCCAGAGTCCAGCATGTCCTGAACCTGCTTCTCAATCTCATTTTTTGTTCAGGTGAGTGGCGATAGGGACTTATCTTGACCGGTTGATCTCCAGCGATCAAGGGTATGTTATGATCAAAAGCACAGCGAGGAGGCAGTGCCTTAGGAGTGTCAAACACAGAGGGAAATTCTCGCAAGAGGGACTGCACTTCTGGTGGCAGCTTCTGCTCATCCTGCTCTTGCAGTAGTTGCAGTTCCACCACAGTGCTGTCAAAGATGACAAGTGGTTCTCCTTGTAAGAATACATAAGTACCAGCTTGATCAAATGATAACCACTTTTGTTGCCAATTAACCTGCATGGTTCCCTTATCAGATAACCAGTCCATACCAATTATCACATCATAGTGCTTGAGAGGCAAAACCTTGAAATCAATATGGAATTCATGTCCACCAGCAAACCAAGAACAGTTACGAGCAATCAAGGTGCAAGTTAGATGCCCACCACCTACAACTCTGACCTATTGTTGGCGAGGAAGAGCAGACAGATTGGTCAAGTGTCCTGCCAATCGATCATTAATGAAGGAATGGAAGCTTCCAGAATATAGGAGCAACACTGTTTCAAAACTAGCTATCTGACATGGCAACCTGATAGCAGCAGTATTAGCACTTGTATTTTGTACCTCAGCATATAACATCATCAAATCTTCAGCACTGTCATCAGAATCCTAAGATTCAGAAGCACAGAAATCCAACATTTACTGCACAACATGCAACTGAACAGTGGTGCCACACTTATGGTCTTTGCCCCACTTCTCTCCACAAATAAAACAGAGGCCCTTGGCCCTTCTGTAAGGGCATCTCCACCGGGCCGACCCAAATGGGTGACCGAAACGGTCCGATTCTGTCTATTTGGGTCGGGCCGCGGTAGCTTTTGGGTCATGGTCTGGCCTATCTGGGCCACCGCGCCCAGCGGCGCGACCCATCTGTCCGCGATTCGAAAAAGGCCCCTCACCAACGCCCGCGCCGGTTTATTGCTAGTGCGTTCCCGCAGCCTCTTGCCTTTCTTTCCCGTCGACTCCCGCCTCTTCTGGTCCTTTCTGTCCCACCCATTCATGCATCTTCTAGGTCTTTCCCACATGTCCAGGCGCGCCCACAAAAAGGGGAGACCAGCCGAGGTAGGCACAACCAGAAATCCAACCCCCTACATACCTCCATGTCTAGCCGCCCGTGTCGCTGCACTGGCAACCCCGACAACCGCCCAGAAATCCGACCTCCCCTAGAGCTTGTCGTCCTGGTGGCCGGACCCGCCGGAGGAACCAGACGTGTTGCCGCCTCCGATTCCAGGGCAGCCGCAGATATGCAGGCTGACGTTCTACCACCGATGGTGCACTCATTACAACTACAACAGGACCACCGGCGAGCCTTTCTCGTGGAAGGTGATGAACCGTCTCTTTCTACCAGAGCACCAGCGGCGTGTTGGGATCGCAAACGTGCGCGACGAGCTCCGGGAAGCGGTGCAGGCCAATCCCGACGATGTGTACATGCGTGTCCATCTCGCTCAAGCTCAAGACGAGTTGCAGACGCAGGAGGTGATCTACCGCTCTCTCAACAAAGAATGTGGTCTCACTGGCCCGCCGGCGCCACCGCCGCTAGCGCCGTAGGTGGCACATAGCTAGAATGTTGTTCTAGGCATAGTTTGTTTGTAAAATATTTGAACGAGAACTTGTCATTGCAAATGGTCGATGCTCACATTACACATTTTATTCCAAACATGATGCATGGCGAGTACATATCCTAGCCTAGTGTAACCTACTCGTCGGAGTCAGAGTCATAGTGGTAGCAGCGACGACACATGGTGTCGTCGAAGATGCTAATGGTGAGCATGGCTTCACCATCGTACTTGAAGACGACGAAGTTGCCGACTTCAATTTGGTACCGGTAGGCGAACTCCTCTCATCCATTGGTAAGGAACATCTGGCCGAGGCGGTCGAACAGCACCTCCACCGGCCACACGCTGGTATTAACACTGGCCTCCCACAACATGAACTGCTGGGGCTCTGCGCTGTCGACTAGTGACGCGAATTTGCGGGGAAATAGCATCCTATCCCACACCATGCCCGAGTGGATGGTCACGGCGAACTCGAAGCCGATGAGGCTGATGTCGATGGGCTCGAGCTCGGGCGAGGATGGTACTGAGGGAGAGCGTGGCGGCGTGCTGCTTTGGCCGCTTCCTCCGTGTCCTCTGCGCCTGCCTCGACGGCCACGGCCAGGCCCCGGTGGTCATCCTAGACGCCCTCCCCTCGATCCAATGTCGCAGGCCATGGCTAGATACTAGTGGTGGTGTGGTGTGGTGTGGAACAAAGATGGTCGCGGCTGGCCAGTTAAAAAGGTCGGCATTAGATGCCGACGCAGAGGCCGAAGCAACGACACTGAAGTGTGGAGGCGGGAGGATAGGCGTCGGGCGGCGCCAGCAGCGGCGCGACCAACCTTTGGAGCAACTTTCCTCTCCCCACTGATTGTTGGCTAGTGGAAGAAAGCTATTGGGTCACTGACAAGCGGGCCCTTGGCTCCCATGGGACTATGGGAGGACACGGGAGGTCGCGCACGCTGTCTGGGCCGACGCAACCATTGCCCAAATTAGGTACACAGATGGATCGAGCCGGACGCGTCGGTCTGGATAGATCGGGCCGCTGGGAGGCCACGTATGCCTCCCATGTCCGCGCGGACGCGTTCGGACACGCTCAGACGTGTTGGGTCAACCCGATGGAGATGTCCTAAGTATTGAGCATTGCTAGCTTTTCTTCACTGCCATGAGTCTCGGTACTAGGTTCTACTATCTTAGCCACATCTGCTGATTGAGCTGGGTATTTCTTGATAAAACGTGAAGAGTGAGATAGCTGTGGTCTTCTATCAGCAGCAAGAAAATAATGGGGGTATAGCCCACATGCGACATCTTTGCAAGGATTTCTCTCACATGCGACGTAGTTCGAACGAATAGCCCACATGCGACGGGTTTTGGCAAAGAAATAGATGGCATGCGACACATGCCAGCACAGCGATAAA
This sequence comes from Avena insularis, assembly GCA_023614405.1. Taxonomy (NCBI): domain Eukaryota; kingdom Viridiplantae; phylum Streptophyta; class Magnoliopsida; order Poales; family Poaceae; genus Avena; species Avena insularis. Next base: position 425,634,819 of record CM042686.1, on the reverse strand, counting down.
ACGGTCATCAGGGACACAATTATGTTGGTTAGGGTTCAGTTTGGGTTTAGACAAACACATGGCAGTTAAGTTAATGTCTGAATTGGCAAAAAAAACTATCTGAACGAGTCAACTGTCCGTTTCCTACCCAGCCCGCGTGTGTCACTCCCCTGTAGCTAGTGGCGGCGGCGGAGCTCACCATCCTTGCAAAGCGGCGGCAGCGGCACATTCTCGCTGGTGGCGACGGTGGCGAAGATTTCCTTCTACGAGGAACTCGGTGAGTTGCATCTTAAGCACTAATTCTCCTCCAATCCTTCTGAATTTAGATCTAAGCGTGGACCCACTTGAACCCTAGATTGTGGTTGCCGAGTGTGCTAAACGAGGGGAACGAAATGGAGCCGCCTTCTAATAGGTACTACACGCACCTCTGCACCTTTTTTCTGTTTGATTTTAGCCTCGCTAGCTCACAGTGGCCGCCACCATCGAAAAACAGGGGAGGCGATGGCGGGGGCGATGATGTTCCTAGTACTACCCCTGGCACTTTTCAGTTGTCTATAAGATTGTTCCCCTATAGGGCAATGTTAGTTGATGGTAGCATGCATCCCATTGAGAGAGACACAACTGTGTTATTGGAGATCAAATTTTGTGACCTTGATCCCCAAGAACTACAAATAATGGAAGAGCAGGCTGTGAGGAATGTGGTTGGAAAAATTGGGGAGAGTGTTCTTTAGGGGCCAGAACAAGAATTAAGTTTGTTACAATACGATGCTTGGAAAGGTGAGTATGTTAGGATTGAGGATGGGGACGAAATGGTTGAGGAAATCGATCGACAGAAGGGCTGGGATAGCAAACATGTTGAGTTTTGTGCAGAGCTGATAGAACTGAAAGGTGATTCGAGGGTTGGATATGTTCCCTCCAAATTAGCTGCACAGATGGCAGAAGATGATTGGGCTGCAAAGAGGCACACTCAGCCCATTCTTACTGAAGTGATAGTGTTGGTGGAAAGGTTGACAATGTCAGAATCATTGATTGGAACACAGTTGATATAAATGACCAGACTGATTTGGTCATTGCACCAATATCTGACATTGAAATGGCCAATATATTCGGCATTCCCGTGGATGAGGAAGACAAAAAGAAGAAGAGTGATGAAGCTGATGATGATGGTAACAGACAAGCAAGATAGAATGATGAAGAAGATATAGATTCAAAGTTGATTGAAAATGCTGCAATTGATGTAGATGATGCACATGATGATGAGTTTGTGTGTGTTTATGACAAAGAAAATCCAGTTATTGAAGTAGGAAGATTGTTTCCAACCATGGATGAGTTTAGGATGTGTTTCAGGACTTATGCAGTCAAACATGAGTTTGAAACCAAGACTGTGTGGACAGATAAAAGGAAGTTCTATGCAAAGTGCAAAGGTTTTGATGGTGGTGCCAAGCCTTGCAAGTGGTATATATCTACTAGACGCCAACCTGATGGAAGAACAATAAGAGTGAATCAAATTCCAAAACAATATACTTGTATTACAACTTCTCAGAAAGTTACAACCATGACATCACAACTTTGGGTTGCTGAGAAAATCAGGCCTATTTTAGCCAAGACACCAAATACCACTGCAAAGAAACTAATGACAGACTTGGAAAAGAATTACCCCATTAAGTTGAAGTATACTACAGTGTGGAAGGCAAAGCAAAGGGCAATGAAAGAGTTATATGGTGATTGAGCAAACACCTTCAGAATGCTTTTTAACTTTAAAGCAGAAGTTGAAATGAGGTCACCTGGAAGTGTTGTGGAGATAGATATTGAGGTTACAGCAGATGGGAAAGTATATTTTCCCAAATTTTTCATGGCTTTGAAGCCTTGCATAGATGGCTTCAAAGCAGGCTGCCGTCCATATTTGAGCATAGACTCAACATTTTTGACTGGCAAGTGGAATGGTCAACTTGCAGCTTGCAATGCTTTAGATGGACACAATTGGATGTTCCCTGTGGCAATTGGCATGTTTCAGTATGAGACAGAGGCTTCATGGACATGGTTCATGATGAAGTTGAAAAGATGCATAGGGCCAGTCTCACCTTTGGTAGTTCACACTAATGCATGCAAAGGGCTTGAGAATAAAGTGAAGAATGTTTTTCCCCATTCTGAACAGATGGAGTGCTTTGGCCATATGTGGATGAATATTATAAGGAAATTCAAAGGAGATGTTTATGGCAGGTTGTGGCCAGCAGCAAGGAGCTACACTAAATCAACACATACATATCATGTTGGTAAGATAAAGGCAGAAGACTGCACATTTGCCCCTTGGATGGACCAATACCATTCTCTATTATGGTATAGGTCTGGATTTAACACTGACATCAAGTGTGATCATATAAACAACAATTTGGCAGAAAGTTTTAACAACAGAATTAAGGACTTCAAAGAGTTGCCTGTCCATGACATGGTTGACCAGATCAGGATCATGATCATGAAGTTGTGGCAATTGAGAAGAAGCCTTATTGATCTTCTACAAGGGGATAAGTTACCTGCTATAGTATAGTAGGTAGTCAACAGGAGCAGAAATCTTCATAATTTGTGTGTGGAAAAATCATCACTGTTTGGTGCTGAAGTTAGAGATACTAAGACTGGAAGAAGGCATGTTGTTAACACTGATTTGCATGAATGCAGTTGCAATGAGTGGAAACACACTGGAAAACCTTGTGAACATGCAATACTGTTTTTAGCCTCCAAACCAAGGCTAAATATGCACCCCATATTTGCATGAATATTATTCAGTACAAAAATTCAAGGCAGCATATGCAAATCCAATTCCACCACTTACAGATCAGTCTCAATGGCCTGAAGTTGATATTCAATTCACCTTGTCCCCTCCTTTGATGAGAAGAAAGGCTGGTTGGCCTCAACAGAGTAGATTCAAGGCTTGGTTTGAGAAGGTGGGAGCAGAAAGAAGGGAAAAAAGATGAAAAGAATAATGGCAAGCCAAAAATGGCACAAAAAGGTAACAAAAATAGATGCAAGAGATGTGAAGAACTTGGTCATCGAGCTGGATCATCCAAATGTCGCTACACTCCTTCAAAGTATGTCCTTTTTCATCCAAAAAATTCATTCAAAAGGCTTTTGTTTATGTTTATGATGATTATTTGAAATTAACAAACCCATTTTGCTTTTCAGGAAGGATGATTTTGAGCCCCTTGTGGTTGAAACTTGCTGGCCAACGAAAAAAGCAAGAATTGGGGAGGGGTAGAAAGAAGAGAACTGAGCAGATTATGTTAAGTTGTGATAACAGAGTGCAAAATCAGCCACCTGAATCACTTTTGGATGTGCCAGCTGCTTGTTCAGATGCAATTATGGATGTGCAAGAAGAAGCACATTTGGGTTCAATTCAAGCTCAAGATGAAGTTGTTTTGGAGGTTCACATGCAAATTGAATCAAATTTGGAGTTGCAAACTGAACCTGTTCAGATGCAAATTGAATCAAATTTGGATTCAACTCCAGCTCAAGGTAGTGTTATGATTGGGGGGCCTTCAGAAAGTGAGCATACAAAGAAAACAAGGAGCTTGACTGTTCTTCTTGGTGGAGATCCAACAATAACAAGTGAAGAACCTGCTTGCAAGAGAAACAAAAAGAGTGGAAAGAGGAAGAAATCGAGTGCAGAGAGGAAGTGATGTAATTTTTATGATACTAAGTTGATTGCAAACTTGTGTGATGTATGTTTGTTTGCGCTTTCATTCGTGAAAACTTGTAATTTGTAATAATGCTACTTGTACTTGAATTTGAGCCGAAATTCAAATTTGAGCCCAAATTCAAATTTGATGCTAAATTTGAATTTCAACCTATGTATTTATTTGCACAATTATATGTTTGTTTGACCTTTCAATGCTTTCTCATATATTATACACATCCCGTGATCAAACCGATCCATTTTGGTGCCCCCAACACTAAGACATGAGAAATGTGTTAGAAATGAGCTCCAAAGCTCGGGTAAACGACCCCATTTCTAACGAACTTTTTTTCGACATTGTCTAAATCTTCCCAAAAAAACATAATAGCTTCCATTCTGCAAATATAGGATAAATCCGAAGAAAGATTTATTTTTTGAATTAATCTTCTATTTACTTATTTATTTTCCAAAATAATGCTTTAATTCAAAATCATTAATAAAATACGTTTTAGACATGAAAATGAAAAAATAACTTCAGATCCTGTGTAGTTGCATCATAATAAATCTAGATTGAGCTTTTCAAAATTTTCAATTTTTAAAACCCCAAAATCTCTACTCTCTCCTTTGAACTCTCTACAAACCTTACTGGAGGTTGTTCATTTTGTGAAGGTTTTTTTATACAAATAGTAGTATACCAAGTTTATATTTTTTCGGTAACTATATCACATAACAAGACTATGTGCGAAGGTTTTATATTTTTTCGATTTTTTTTGAATTAGTTACACCTATTTGAAATTTGGTCAAACTCTCACAAAACCACGTTGACTGTCATCTAACCCTAACGCCGAACAGGGTATACTCTCTCCTTTGAACTTTTGAACGTCAATCTAGCATCAAAATGAATCTAGATTGAGGTTTTCAAAATTTCAATTTTCAAAACCCCAAAACCTCTACTCTCTCCTTTGAACTCTCTGCCAACCTTACTGAAGGTTGTTCATTTTGTGAAGGTTTTTTCATACAAATAGTAGTATACCAAGTTTATATTTTTTTGGTAACTATATCACATAACCTGACCATGTGTGAAGGTTTTATATTTTTTTGATTTTTTTGAATTAGTTATACTCATTTGAAATTTGGTCAAACTCTCACAAAACCATGTTGACTGCCATCTAACCCTAACGCCGAATAGGGACCGTCCATCTAACCCTAACGCTGAACTCCAAACGTCGGATCTATCTTCTAGAAGGAATCTGCGGGTAGATTTGATGGCAATCCACGGGAGGGCCGGTTCTGTGCTGTGATTGGCTAGCCTCGTTTTTTAATACCCGATAGTCGGATCTATGTACTGGGTCGTCCGTGATTGGCCCATCTGAACTTTGCATGCATGCAGCGTCGGCCAGCAGCCCGTGTCCATGCAGCGTCGTAGTCTAGCTATTTTAGGTCTGAAAAAGGGAAGCACGCGGGCAGGTGCTGCAGCATGCCGCATGGCAGCGATTACATCTCCACGCGGGCGTGTCGCTTGGTCGGTCGATCGATGGAGTCAGGCAGCTTTAGAGTCACGCGGCGTGTCACAGGTTTACCCGTTGTGTTACACGCAGAAACATATCCAAACGCTACTCAATTCAAGCCGATCGATGGAGTCAGGCAGCTTTAGAGTCACGCGCCGAATGGAGTCAAAGGGCCTCGATTTCGTGCGACGTTTTGGTGGACGTTTGTGCCAACTTAATGCCACGAAGATGAGGTGAAACCCTAGCATCGACTCGACGCCTATTTAAACCACCCACAAACCAACCCAGATCACACACCACCCCACCGTTCGCCGCCACCACCACCGGGCACCACCACTCAAGCAAAGGTCCACCGTTCGCCGTCGCCACCATGCAGTACAACGGCGCAACCTGGCGCCGCCCTGCCACCGTCCCCGAGCTGCCGTTCAACGGCATGATCGTGGAGAGATCGCTCAGGGTTTGGGCGATCTCAAGGTGGAGAGGCGCAAGGGCGCTCGCCGAGTTCTTCCTTGCGGCCGGCTACCGCCACCTCCCAAGAGGCACGCCGCCGATGTTCACCCTGTAGAACCAGTACGACGGCCACACCCCCCACGACATCGGCCTCTTCGTCACGTTCACCAACCCCTACGACGCCCACTACCTCCTCGGCTAGGTGTACTGGTGTGGATGCGAGTTCATCGCATTCACCGCCTACAACGTCTTCACAAACTTCTACAACATCTTCCCCACCGTGAACGGCATGCACGCTCTCCCCTACGAGGACGAAGAGTGAGAGGCCAAGGAGTGGCCAAGGAGGAGGGGTGCGGCCAGAAGATGAAGAAGAAGGGGACCCGAAGAAGAAGACGTTCCATTGGATGTGTCGGGTTATAGTTAACCCAAGTTATGTTGTTATCGGGTTATAATAGACCCTAGTTTTTATCATCGTACGTCGTTGTATGTGTCTGTCGTATGTTTCGGGTTATAGTTAACCCAACTTATGTTGTTATCGGGGTCTCGTTATTATCGTTTTATTAATGTAATGTGGCCATCGTGCTTATAGTTCGTGCAAAAATCCTGAGCCATAACAGATCCCAACACATAAAAACAAGTCTATAAATTTGAATGAGAGAATCACTTGTGCATAAAAATAAGGGCACCCAAAAATAAAAAAAGCACTTGTGCATGAAAAAGAACCTACACTTGTGCATAAAAAAATAGACTATTAAATTCGGGTCCTCTACAAATTTTCAACAAAAAGAAACTAGACTTGTGCATAAAAAGAAGTCTATAAGTTCTCACATAAAAATGAGAGAAGCATTAGTTTGTCACAAAGTTTTCTTTTTTCCCGAGACTATAAATTTTCAACAAAAATAAGTCTATAAATTTAAATGAGAGAAGCACTAGTGCATAAAAATATGAGAAGGACTTGTGCATAAAAACCTCTGCATAAAAACAAGTCTATAAATTTAAATTATAGAAGCACTTGTGCATGAAAATAAGAAGCACTTGTGCATGAAAAACAAACTAAACTTTTGCATAAAAAAGTAGTCTATTAAAATCCTCTATAAATTTTCAACAAAAAGAAACTAGACTTATGCATAAAAATAAGTCTATAAATTTATGTCCAACTACCGAGACTTAGCCACAAAATTTGTCCAATTCACGTTTGCATACAAGCATTTCTATAAGTATACATTTTTTTAGCATACATTGGTGCATATAAACAAGTGTTGCATTCACTACACATTGTACGTTGAGCAGATGTTTTTTTTTTGCCGCACGTGAAGGTCGTTTACTATTGGGCTGGCCGGCGTTTTATTTGGGCCTGGCCTTTCCTAGCACTACCCTGCACACTCACTGAATGCTTGCACTGATGAACTAAAGAAACTAAAACAGGGAAAACAGAGCATCTCGAATTTTGCCGGAATTTGTGTTTCATTTTATTCAATTCAACGCTACATAAGATTACGTCCATCATAGTAAGATTACAAACCATTCTGACTATTACTCGACACTGATTCGCATTGTCTAACGACTAATGATCAGGAGATAAACAAAACCGAGAAAAATAGCACACAAATAAAAAATTCCAGCCATCATATTGCCTTGCTTCTTCAATTCGATAATTTGCTTCATCTGCTTGTTAATTTTCTTCAGCTCGGCCTTCACTTCCGCATACCCCACAGTACCAGCTGAAATGGGGTCGCCAGATGCCAAATGCTCCATCACCGACGTGTTCTCGAGCTCCCTGGGTGCGCACTCCAGCCGAATCCGCTCGATGTACACATCAAGCCACTCAAAATGCCCACATTTTGGCAGATCCTGAAATTTCAGATATGAACCCTAAATCCCAAATTGAATACAAATCACAAATTCTAATCAAAAACAACAAATTAGAGCCCAATTGGAGCTGAGTAAACTCAGATCTCACCTTCCCTGGCTCTGGTTTACTCTTACACTTCACAAATTCCCGGCCGAGGTTCCCATTCTTATCGGTGGTTGAGACCATCCGCTTCAGGGGCGCCGTACGGGGGCAATCAGGGCACCGCGTCATCGGCACCGCACCATACCGAGGCCAGCGGCGGGAGGATGTACCGGAGCTCGACATCTGTCGCCGGTGTTGCCGCGCTTAGTCGCCGGAGAAGAAGAAGAAGAAGAAAGGGGATCGGAGGATGGCACGGGCAGTGGCGAATGGCTCGGGCAAGACGACGGATCCGGCTCCTGTTTTCTTTCACGTCGTGACCTGGATAAGTTGTGGGACCCACGATCTGAGGTGGAAATGAGGTGGGACCCTTGCTCATAAGACATCCTGTGGGAACCACCACGCTGAGCTGGATAAGCTGTGGGTCCCGCTCTCAAAACCGCCTCTGGCCATCACCACGCTCAGCTTGATAAGCTGTGGGTCTCGCATGGCCCAGGTAAATCCAATTCTTAAGCTGTCTCGTGGGTTGTCGCACTGGGGCAATTTTTTTGCATGCAGACGTCGCATGTGGGCTATTCGTTCGAACGACGTCGTATGTGAGAGAATTCCCTGCAAAGACGTCGTATGTGGGCTATCAACCCGAAAATAATTCTGATCATCCTTGGCCACTTCCTCTGCACGGCAGCGAGAGTAGACAATATCCAGATCGGCAGGTAATTCCACAGCTACTATTAAACGCACATCTGGCTTAAGACCATCAATGAACCTAGTGGTATAGTGTAACATATCAGGATTATGCGCATAAGCTGTTAGCTGATCCATCGATGCTGAGAAAGCACTAATATAAGCAGCGACGGTACCAGTTTGCCTAAGCCTATACACCTTGCACACCAACGATTGATGTTGGTTTTGGCCAAACCTATGCAACACTAATATCTCGCCAATGGCCACGAGCAAATTTATGTTGTACTGACGACATCCACTGCAGAGCTTCACCCTCAAACTACATTGCAATGACGACAATCCACAGTTCTGGATCAGTATCAAACATGGCAAAATAATCCTTGCTACGGGCTTGCCAGCACTTAGGATTATGACCAGAGAACTTTGGAAAATCCATCGATGGCGGCTTGTCATGATGAGCATATGAGGCACGTTTCTCTCTATTGAGAAAACCGCCGAATGGGTTGGCTACACTAGCACTACCGATCTCGAGGGCATCAGATGGCGATAAGATACCTCGTGCCGGAGCCTTATGTTCCTTCCCCCGTGTATCCATGGAAGCATGGTGCCCCTCCGGGCTGGTCTCTGCGTCTCCCGTCGACGTCCTGGCAGGTGGCGGCGAACCATCATCGTCGGAGGAGAGACCTAGGGACGCGCGGAGGTCATCCTCCTCGACATCCGTGTACTCCTGCATCCGATGACATGCCGTGTTCACCTCGGTGATGACCTTGTCCGTTGCGCGCTCTGCGGCGTCCCTGATCGACGCCGCGATCATGGGGGCGATGAGCTCCCACAACTCGACCTTGAGCTTCTCGTGCGATTTGTCGTTGGCGAACACGATCGTTTCATACATCGCCTTCCCCTCATCCGAGAGATGCTCCATGATTCCTCGTCGGCGCTTCTCACCGGCAGTACGCAAACGAGTTTGGTGGGAATGGGGGTGATCCAGAGTGGCGGAAGGTGAAATTTCTGGCTCTGAGTACCAATTATTAGGTTCTAGCCTAGCGAAGGAATCGAGAATCGGGATTATCGGGGAATTTCTCCGAATAGCAAGATTCGATTTCCGACCTGAAGAGTACGGAACAAGTATTACAAGCCAACGGCATCCGCTGTGATCCAAGCCAACCTCCCTAATAGCCAACTCTACTTATAACTAGCAAGTCCAGTTTTCAGCTTCATATCGGGTCGACGGCCTTCGGGTCCTCTTGCTGAGCTAGGCCTCGTCTCCGGTTTCGGCACGCGAAGGAGATGGTGATGCCGGGTTGCTAACACCCAGCTCCCCAAGAACGCACGACCGTCCCTGTCTCTCTTCTCCCTTCTTCCTTGGTTCCTCCACGACCCTCCTCAGCTCAGCTTCCAGCCCCATCAACTCATGGCGTCTCTCCTCTTCCTTCCCCAAATTGGCTCGATCGTACGCGTCGTTAAAAATTAGAACCGGGCTAAAATGGCAGTTGACCATATTTTCTTCAGCGGAATGTCACGTAAGGAGACTCGGGGAATTAAGCTGCATTTTCTGTAGATGCACGGGAGCTAGCGTTCTTAAATACTCCTTCCGTTCAGAAATATAAGACGTTTTAGCTTTGTAAATCAAATGTGAGTTGATAGCATAAAACTACCAGTTTACATTTCAATTTCCCAATTCATACTAGTCACCTTCCAAATCGCAGAAAACTACCAGATTGAATTCAAGTTGTCTCAAAAAAGATTGATTGCTGTCTGATGCGAATTGAAATGGTTTATGACAAGGGGGGCCACCTGTCAGGGCCACGTGGCACTCGTTAGGCGCCGCCCCGACACGCCCGGCAACAGCCGTTAACCGGCGTCTCTTCTTAAGTGGGGCCCACCTCGGGGTGGACCTCAGTCTCCGTCCTTCTCCCATTGTCTTGTTCCCCGAGCTCGGTGCTGCGTCGCTGACGCCGCTTGCCCGTCGCCGTCCACGTGTACCTCGCCACCGCCGTCGTTGCCATGCCCAGCTGGCATGACGGGTCATCCTCCAGCGGGAGCATTTTAGAGGTAAGAGCTCCGATTCCTCTAGCGATTTAGGGTTTGGGTTTCGGTCGATTTGGAATTTCTTCGATTTCCCCAGATTCTCATGGATTAAACTCGATTTCCTCTTCGATTAGGAATTCACTGTGCTTGACCATGCTCCCGCTACGGCTGATGATCCAACATTCTATGGAATAAATGATGATTTCCCTGAGCTTTGTCGTGGCCACAAGTTGCCACTGCGCAAATGTGTTGCATTTGAAGGGTTCAACACGGGCAGAAAGTTCTACCTGTGTGAAGTGGGACATGTAAGTTTCCTTAGGCTATGTAATATGAAAATTGTTGCTGCAATCATAATCTGCTTATATCTAATGCTTAGTGACCAGAACAGTTAATATGGATATAGAATGCTTAGTTAATGTGGAACCATCATCTTGTTCAGTTAATATGGAATGCTTAGTGGACAGAACTGTTCTTGTTCTTATATAGTGACCATCATCTTAGCTCTGAACATATAGGTGGTATAATGTAACACCCCAGCATTAGAGCTTAGAAATAAGCTGAACACAGGTGTGTGCATTGCATTCATGCATAGAAAATTCGGATAATTTTCGCGCTATGAAATAAAACTTGCCAAAGTGATTGAAGCTTCTCTTAGCTTGGTGGAACTGAAGTAGATCATCAAGTTGACTGCGATAAGTTTCAATATGATCTTTGCTAAAACTTTATCTTCGGGTGATATAATTTGATCTAAGGGTAGATCAAATGTAATAAAACTAAGTTACAACACACTACTTAATAAGAAGTACTAGATCTTCTAGAGATCATTACATGGTATTCCATACCACAACTCAAGGATGAATACTTAATATTCTAAAGCTGATATCAAGATATTATCTATCACAAACCTTTAATCCCAAGTCAAGTATATAACTTAAGTAAAAGAAACTCATAACTAACTCTAGAAACACTTGTTTGCCATAGTTACTCTTATCATAGGTACCATGATAATTCTTAAACACTAACTCTTATTAAAAATAGAGTAGTAGAGGATTCAAGCTAAAACCATTGATCACATAACCTTAGTGCCATGTTAATAGATGACAATCCTATTTAACCAAGTCCTAGTGTCTACTGATTATCAATGTGTGTGATCAATTCTTAACCTAGCACTTATTGACTCATAGACTTTGACCTATTGTATAAAGCTTCCAAAGACATTAAGTAAATTAATAAGAAGAAGGAACTAGTTATGGTAAAGTGTGCCATCATCAATGGAATGTGATCCTTGATGGAGATCAAACCATTTGATGTTGGAGGAGTTAACTCACTCATGAGTTAACTAGAATCCGTACCTAAACCCAAGAGTTAAGCTAGTAATTATGAAGCTATGAGAAAGCTAGTAGTATTTGTGTATCTAATAATAATTTTGTTAAGCCAAGTAGATATATATATATATGAAGTAAGCTTCTTTAACAAGATCAGCTTTATAGAGAGACTAGTACAAGTCTACTACTTAGTTGATTATAGATCTTGGTCAGACAATTAGAAGCCTAAGCTTTGTTTGATCAAATGATGGTGGTCATTATTCCCAAGTCACTTGAGAATAGATGACTAATTGATAAAGAAGAGTTGTGAGTACACCAAATTAGGTAAAGCCCTAGTAAGATGAATCATCTAGCTTGATCATGAGAAGTCAAGCTAGAGTATAATAAAGTATATAACATAAGTTGTATGGAGTAGTTGGAGGCATAGTAGTTTAACCAAGGTAATACAAGAACAACTTGTATTATAGAGAGTAGTACCATACCTATTCTAGAGGATTGTTATCACCTGTGATATAGAGAGAACTATAATCTTGTAAACCTTGGAAGAAGTTGCAAGATGAAGTTAATAGATGGAGTTAGCAGTAGCTACATTGATAGGTGTATCAATGGTAGTTGATTAAGAGAAGTTATATACTAGGAGTAAGGATGAAATAATATTGAAGGGGCATGACCATGTCATCATGTGATGATGGATATGGTGGAGTCAGACGATTGTCTTATTCAGGAAGATGTGACCTTTGTGAATCAGATAAGAGAGATATCTAGAGTATATTTAGGAAAGGAATTCCTTATCTCAAGATAAGCTTAGTGAAGTATTGAGGTAAGAATTCTTTAGAAACCCTAGAATCAAATGGATAGTGAAACCATTTCCTATTCCTAGGTAACCATTGAACAATACCTCTTGGACAATTGAAACTTCCAAAGGATAATTAGAGAACCAGATGAGTTATCATGTATGAAAGCCTTGTCTACTTGATTGTCTTAAACCCTAATAAGAACCTACTCTCATAGGATTATTAAGATCACATCATGAAAGCAATCCCAATAACTCACTTTTAATTGAAAGGTTATTTAGAATCACCAAATATGATAGTAATGTGTCTTAGCCTTAATAATCATCTATATCTCTAATTGAATATGAGTGATTAAATCCTCTCAAAACCCATATACCTATATTTAAATAAACCTTGTCATTTCTCCACCAATGATTATTATTGATTCATCATTACCTAACCAAGATTGTTATGTAGTAATTCTAAACTCTACAAACCAAGTAGAATAGGATTTGGTGAAATCCCCAAATAGGGAGAACCATGGAATTCAAATCACCATGATGCAAACCCTAGGGTTTAATATCTTATCATGTAAGTATAATTCATTTATGAGGGAAAGTATTAATAAGATTCTATACACATAAATCATTAGCCTGTTAAACCACTACTATTGCATTCTTTTAGTGGTAATACAAATTATTTCTATAAGATTTTCTTATAGGAAGTAAATACCTAAAACCCTAAATTATATTTACTTTACTAAATAAAGAACCCTTCATATAATTATGAATATCTTATAGACAATAAGAAATGCAGGGGAAATAGTTATAATTCCTTTATACAATAATATTTATAACCTACAAAATCTCTGGATATTTAAACCCTGGAGAAATTAAAATTTAAAAAAGGTTTTGTAAAAGAAGAGAAAACAGAAAATATAAAACAGAATAAAGAAAATAATTAGTAATAGAAAAAATAAATAGAAATAGGCCGCAACCCAGGAGAAGCCCAACACCAGTACCAGCCTAGAAGTCTTTATCTCTCTCACTGACGGGTGGGACCCAGCCAAGGACTGCGGGTTGAGATAGAAATTACTCTAGGGGTTTTTGTGCAAGTTGTCCGTCGTCGTCTTCCTCCTCCAGCTAGAAGCAGCTCGCAGGCGGTGCCGACGCCATCCACCGTCGCTGCGCTGCGATTCGTGCAGCCGCCGACGTCACTGTGGAGGATAAGAACGCCACCACAACGCCGCGCTCGTCCTCATCCTCATTTCTCCTCCTCTTGCGCTCGCTTTCTCTCTCTCCCACTCGACCGAAAACCTAGCTCCCAGGTCTCGCCGGAGCCCGCCGTTCCCGAGCTCCCCGGGAGGTTCTGAGCGCACCGTTGGACTCGCCTCATTGTTCTCGTTCTTCTCGTACGAACCACGCAAGCGGAGGTGGTCTCCATCGCCTCAATCGGGACCTCCTTCCCGAAGTCTGGCCGCCGCGATTCCGATCGACTCCGACCTTCTCCGGTCACGCCAACTGCTTCACTGGAATCTCGGTGAGCTCCTGGTTCTGCTGGTCCTGTCTGATTTGCCGCTAGCTCACCGTAGTGACTTACCCGCGGAAGTCCGAACCGCGCCGCCGTATGAGCTCGTCGTCGGTCATCTTCCGGTGGCTATTTGCTAGGACCGCCACCACTATATGGTTCCCATCGAACCCTCTTTCTAGCGCACCCTACCGCGTGTGCTGGAGCGCCGTATTTCGCCGCCGGCGACCACAAACCGACGGTGATGGCCGTGCTTGCGTCAGCATGACGCCACGCCCATGTCATCCTGGTCCCGCCAGCCAGTTTGACCGGTCCACGCCCACGTGGCATGCCGACGCGGGCCCCATAGGTCAAGAGTTCAGCTAGATTAGTACTCGGTAATAAAAGTATGTACCTATTTAGGAAATAGATAAAACATTACAGATTTAAATATAATTAGTTTCCAGAAATTTAATAAAAGGATTAAATCTTATAAATTCAATATCTTTTATTTTTTTAGAAAAATATATATAATATATCAAAATATTCTGAAAAATAAAATCTATAATATAAACCTATTATCATAATTACTTTCCCACTTAAATAAAATCATTAGTATTTATTAGTAAATAATCTATTAGAAATAAACCTTAATAAATAGATTCTATTATTTAAAATTCATAAAAATAAGTAGAATGTATAAAAAATCTTAGAAAAACAAAATAAAGACTTATAAATTTGTTTTATACATATTTCTATCACTTAACTAATATTTATTATTTATTCAGTATTTATAAAGTGATAAAACTTATAAAAATCATATTTTTTTAGCAACCAGCAGGAGCTCTGCCTTTTCTATTAGAAGAAGAGAATTGGCCGGTTTGGAAGGGAACCCGGCTGAAACCCGATACAGGCGTATATACACACGGGTCCGGTTAAAAGGGGAACCGAACCAAAAAAGACCCCAAACGCATGGTTTTAAGGAAAACCGACAGAAACCACACGAGGCCACACTACCTAGCTCAACTAGGTCTGGAGCACCGGCGAAACAACGCTAGCACAACGGCAATAGCGGGCTCTACGAAAAGCCTGGTCCACGTCCTCGGAGAGGAAGTCAGAGCCGAAGGGACGGCTAGGCCTCACAGGCTTCATGGCGAGAGTCGGGCCGTAGGGAGCTCGCCAGCGGCACTCGCACGCCGACAGGGCACGAAGACGTCGACTCTCCTAGTAATACTAGCAAACCCCAAGCACGGTTCACATCACTCCGAAAAATGACGCCTCCAGGGAGGTCACGGCGTCTCGGGCGCTGCCATCATCCAATCTGGCAAAACCAGATTTGGGTTTTCACCCCGGAGTGATGGATGGAGGGGTGCCCGGGCTCCATGACTACGCCCCCAAGGGGGAAGCGGTGCCCACAGGCGTCGCCGAAGTCAGCACCGACCAAAGTCGGGCAGAACTTTCGTCCGGAGACCCTTGCACCGCCTCCAATGGGCCGACACGAAGACGACCCAGACCGCCCGGTGAGCTCGACCAATGGAAGGAGAGACAACGCCCCCACCCACACCCCCATGCCCCGCTGCCCACATAGCCAGGGCAAAAGAGCAACACCATCCCGGTCCGGAGCCGCCGCTTCGGCCTTCACGCGTAGCAAAGCGAGCACCTCTCGCCAGCTCGCCACCGACAAGGGGCACACCCCTACCACCCAATGCGACGCTGCCGCGCTGCCGTCCAAGCCCCATGACGCACCTCTTTCACGGGGATGCCAGTGGGGGACGCCTCGCCCCCGCCAGCCACACGCTGCGGCCAACCATAGCCGCCAGGCACTGACGGAAAAGGGGAAGACCTCCACGAGACCATCGTGCCGAGGCCCCCTAGACCAGCCGTCCTCCACGCAGCCTCTGCGTCGAAGCAAAACTCCTAGCTGCCGACCAGCCCACTGCCGTTGCGTCCTCGGGGCCGCCACCCCGGCATCCTCAACTCTGGCCACCAATCCCGGCAGTTCGTGGCCGGGGGACACCGCCCCGACCAGACCCCCACCCTAGACCGTTGGCTCGGCAAGCAGTGCGCTACAGCTCGTCGTCCCTGCCCACAACCACCACAGCCTCGCCGAGGCAAAGCCCGCCAAGCCCATCTGGGCCTAGGACCGTGCCCTAGGAGCCCATCTGGACTCGCGCGACCACCACAGAGGCAAGAGCCGTCGCAACTCGCCCACGCCACCGCCAACCACCACCATCCAGCCTCCAACAGCAGCGCCGACACACATCACAGCCGCGGGGTGCCGCCGGCCTCCGACCCCAGCAGCGAAGGTCTCCCTCCAGACCAAAGCGCCGCGAGCCGAGATGGCCAAGTCCCTGTAGCCCCCTTCATTGGCGATGCCCAGCTTCGCCCGGCGGCGGCCTCGGGGGGCGACGAGGGGAGGGAACAGGAGGGAGGGGCGGCGGCGGTGATGGATTTGGGCTATCGCCCTCCCATCGCCCGGAGGAGGCGACAAGAGGAGCGGGTAAGGAAAAAGATGCGGTCATATCTTATTATTTAAAAAATCACAAAATTATTTATAATATACCTAAATGATCACAAAAATAAATTCTACACATTAAAAATGTCAACTCTCACTTTTGAAGTAAATTAAAAGATAAAGGTTTAACAAATCTTATTTTAACTCTTTTCTTTTATTATAATTCATTAAAAATATATAAATACTTACTATTACCTTTAGCATTATTTGTTTAAAGTCTAAAAGTGTAATAACAAGTGCAAGTTATGTTTAAATAAAGTTAATATAGGTCTAACCAATTCAAGTTGTGCTTACAAAAACTACCATTCAAAGTTAAGTAAATCTTACTCTCCAAAAATAGTTTATCAATTATAAAATCATCAAGATTTGAATACTAATTCTTTTACAAGTTTGGGAATCCACTCTAAAGGCTAAGGAAAGTTTGTAAGTATTTAATATGATACCATTCCCATGTTCATAGAAATGAGTATTAATTCTATAATAAGTAAGTGATTCTATCCACTTATAAAATCAAGAAAACACCACTTCTATCAATGCATAATGCTTTTGTTTCACCTTCATGGAGTGTTAAAGTCTCCATTTACTAGTAGAATAGCTACTCAACAAGACTAGTTGTTTTCTACTTTAGTACTTATAATTAATAATAAAACCTTAAAGTGTTAGCCTTAAGTTTTAATACTTTTTACTTTGTAAAGTAATGTTTTCCTCAAGTGTTATTCTTTTAAGCAACATTAAAAGTAAACCTTGAACACTTCTTTAAAAGCTCTAATTGATTCTTAATCTTGTTTAAGAAATATTCTAGATACCATGATTCATTTAAGTGCTTTAATATTTCATATTACTTATTGTATCTACATATTGTTTCACACACTCTCACAAGCCTTAATAAGAAGCACAAGTGTGAAGCTGGTATAAAAGTGCAACACATTCCAAAGAACTCATCACAAACTCCAAACCCTAGATTAGTACGATTATTCTGGGGTTTCGCGTTTATCAAACCGCATTACTTATGCATAATTGCATCTTGCTTCTTTAAACATTACTCCTTACCAGACCAATGATGCTATTTCCAGATTTTGGATCTTCTATTGTATCAAAAACCGTGAGTGCATAATCTTGCAATCACAAAAGGCAAGTTCACAACTTGCTCATGTCCTTTGATTATTTTTTATCAAATGCTTGTAACTCAAATGTTGTCATCACCTGCATCCCAAAAGGTCAGAAAACACTATTTTCATAATAATATGGTTATGGATTATTTACTAGATGGTAATAATCTATTGATACAATTCCAGTGGTAAAGGAACATAATATCTAGGACTTAACAACCAATGTCGCCAGTGATTCTAGCCCCGTATATTACGCGTCAACCATGAGATTTGGAATGGGACGGGGGAGTCAGCTGTATCTTCTTCCTTTCATATGGAGGCAAGATGGCCTTATCGTGACGTTGTGATTCCTTGTGTGGATCCAGCATATGGATGGGCACCCTTAGGCCCCATGATTTTGGTATCTAGATTATCTATGAGTGGCTACCGGAGGTATAGTCGGACCTTTATGGAGCTTGCCAGGGGTATCACCAGCTCATAGAGTCTTCGGGAACTCACCAGGGTTGTAGCTTGCCTAAAAAGGGGGCTTAACGGAGGTGTAGTCAGCCCCGGAGGATCATGCAGACATATGGGTCACGGAGAGGGCAGCGATTGGCTTGGATCTTAAGTTGGGCCTCAAACCATGGAAGTTTGAATGGGGACATACTCCCGGCTGTGCAACAAAGCTTAAGGTCTCTTGTGGGAAAAGTGACGCACCTCTGCAGAGTGTAAGAATTGTGACATGTTACTCCCTGTTCCGGGAAGGAGCTACGAACGCAGCAGGAAAGGAACCCCGTGAAGGTTTTGGTCAACCTGTGAAGGCTGTCGGACATAGTTTTCAGAATAAAAGCAATCTTTGAAGAAATGTTTACGAAAACCTGCATTGCCTACGACCTATGGTATGTGGCTGTAGAGATAGTGCATCATACACTCCTTTTAGTGAACTTGCTGAGTACGCTCGTACTCAACCGTACCTTCTTAACCCTTGCTAGGTTCTAAGCCGTTGAAGACGATGTCAACATCAATTTCTGCTCTAGAAACTATCATCGGCAGCTCAAGTTCTTCAATAAAGTCAATGAAGTCAACTTATACCACAACCGAAGTGAAGACAAAGTCTATGTTTAGATAGGAGTAGATTCTCTAGCCATAAAACCTACTTCTATAGAGCATTGCACTAGCAACAATTGCAAGCCAATTAGTTTAGATGCTAGTCTTAGTAACTAGATAGTTATGAGTTATTATTTATGGTTCTTATTTGTAAGAAGTTCTTTCTCTCTCTTAAACCTAGAGTGTTCTCTAGATCTTTTGTAAAGAGTCGAGTTGTAATCTATAGTCATGTCTTGGACCTGCTGTGTTTCTGTTGTATCACTTTGAGGGATGTAATACTAGTGAACGGTGTTTCATTGGTATTATGTAAACGACTATAGTGTACTACATCATGCAGTGGTATGCTGGGTCACCACAGCTGGTATCAGAGCATATGCTTTGACCTTAGGATTAAAACCCTTTTAGGAAGATCTTTAGGTTGGATAGTGACTATATGAGTCATCTTATCTAAACCAAGACTTGTGATGGATATCCACTTGAGGATAATCTTGTCACACTTAAGTTGGATGTTCTTATCATCTTTCTTAAGGATTAGTTATATGTCTTATCTAGAGAAATACCATTTTAGAGTAGCTCTAAATAGGTATAACACCACTAAGATATCTTAAGTAATAGAAAATATCAAATAAGATTAGGATATCATGTGGAGTAGTATTAGTTATGGAGTCTATATTCAGAATCCATGTGAAGTAGCAGAATCTTACCATTAGTTGATGCCATTATACCATACAGGGTAGACCATCAGAGTATGCATAGATACAATTGGAAGTAAATCATGTCATTTACTTGAGAATTCCATGTGATGGAGTAGAATTATGTTAAGAATTATTAATTATAAGCTAAGAAGAAGAGTCATCATGGTGAGATTAGCTCTTTAATCATGATGACTAGGTAAATCTTAACAAGTTTGTGGTGAGAATAGCTCCGAGACCATGATAAGTCTGTAATTAGGACCAGTACTTAGTAAATAATCTTGTAATAACAAGTAAAGAACGGTGTAGATTTATGATAGAAGACATAGGTGTCATAACATTATGATAATTTTTGGATTATGGTAGTGAAAACAATTGTGTTAGAAGTTTTGAGAGATCATGTTAGGATAGTTACGATAGAATGGAAAGTTGGTAGTATTTAGTAGTCCCGAAAGAAAGGTAAGAGATTAGTTAGAACCAAAGTGAGACCACTTTGCTCAAAATTATCCTATTGCACCTGAGCAAATTGGGTAGATATTGAGATGAAAAGTAGTCTAAACCCTAAGTGCTAAGTAACACAAAGTAAACCTATACTAGGAAGTGTCATATACTACACAGCTAAGCTTGAATTCTAGAGGTATTATACTCAACTAATATATTTCGGGCTTAGAATAATGTGTGTTATATGTACCACATTTGGATTTCTTGGTTTTTCTTGCATCTTCTTGATTGACTAGATATGTGCATGAAGTTTGACTTGATGTGCAAATGCATGTTGCATCACCAAGTTATTACTTGATGTTATAGACCTATATAGAAAAGGGAATTTGTGTAAGGGAGTGATGAGTTCCGAAGATCAAGATGAAGACTTGCATAAAGAAGGAAGTTGAATCTATGGAGTATCAACACTATTTTGAAGGATGGATTAATCCCATCTTAT
This sequence comes from Avena insularis, assembly GCA_023614405.1. Classification (NCBI taxonomy): domain Eukaryota; kingdom Viridiplantae; phylum Streptophyta; class Magnoliopsida; order Poales; family Poaceae; genus Avena; species Avena insularis. The sequence goes on along the minus strand of CM042686.1, from coordinate 425,614,606 downwards.
TATTAGTTGGCAACAAGAAGGAATATTAGTGAAGAAAAGGTGTGGAGCAACATGAAGGAATGAACTTAAGTTCACTTAAGATAGGTGATGTTGCTCAGAAGCTAATAAAGTAGTTGTCCCAAAATCATGGAAGTAACATGAAAGGGAGCAAAGAAGAAGTTTTGGAACAAAAGTGGTATTCCGGCTCTGACAACTCAGAGAGAATGTTAATAAGAAGTAAAAAAAAATCATAGGGTAATCCATACACCTAGGAGGATCCGCAGCCGGTATCCGTAGTTGGTATCCATAGCTGGTATCCTAGAAGTTTATTTAGTCAGGCCATCTTTATATAATTTAAAGAGCATAAAACTTGGCCTAAGTTAAGAAAGACGTAAAAAGTATAAGATTTAAGCGAAACGGCTTTCGAGACGCTTCGCAAAATCGGGCTTACCGAAGAGAGAATGTTTAGAAGATTAAAAGTAAGACAAGTAACGTTGGAAGATTCATTTCGGAGATCCACAACTATGTGGATGTACCGTAGATTCTTTCATGAGACCTTATATAGGTAAGATATGAGCTAGATAGAGACCAATATCCTTACTATGGTGTTAATAGGTATTATACATGCAGTTTAGAGACCATTAGGAAACCCCAAGGGGGAGAGTAAACAATAAACACTGAAGTGTTGTTGTCTAACTTTCTGACTAAAGGTTGGAGAAGAAGTATAAAGTTATGATGAGGTTAAGCCTTAATCACATAAGGTTATAAGAAGTCATCTTATAAGAGTACTCTCAAGAGTATTTCTAGATGAAAGATTGAAGGAGATGTAACACACTAAACCTAGTGGACTAGTTCTTAAAGAAACAACTCCTAAGTTGTCCACTAGAGTAAAGACAGTATTCCAAAATAGACCGGCGTAGTGTAATAGGAAAACCGGATTGGAATGGACAAAATGTGTCCACAACCCAATTCTAAGTAGGACTGTAAGAACATAATCCACGAGATTGTAATAAAAGAAACCTAGAATAAATTATAAGTGATAGTGGATATTGTAAAAAATGAAGAGGATTCAAGGAACAAGATCTGGATATGGGATACCACAATTATCCCCAATTTGTGATCATAATAAATTTGAGAAATGTTGTGATCAAAACAAGTCAACTCCTTATTCTGAAACGCAAGAGAGTACGAACTTCGGGGATGAAGTTTATTTAAGGGGGAGAGTCTGTAACACCCCAGCATTAGAGCTTAGAAATAAGCTGAACACAGTTGTGTGCATTGCATTCATGCATAGAAAATCCGGATAATTTTCGCGCTTTCAAATAAAACTTGCCAAAGTGATTGAAGCTTCTCTTAGCTTGGTGGAACTGAAGTAGATCATCAAGTTGACTGCGATAATTTTCAATATGACCTTTGCTAAAACTTTATCTTTGGGTGATATAATTTGATCTAAGGGTAGATCAAATGTAATAAAACTAAGTCACAACACACTACTTAATAAGGAGTACTAGATATTCTATTGATCATTACATGGTATTCCATACCACAACTCAAGAATGGATACCTAATATTCTAAAGCTGATATCAAGATATTATCTACTACAAACCTTGAATCCCAAGTCAAGTATATAACTTAAGTAAAAGAAATTCATAACTAAATCTAGAAACACTTGTTTGCCATAGTTACTCTTATCATAGGTACCATGATAATTCTTAAACACTAACTCTTATTACAAATAGAGTAGTAGATGAGTCAAGCTAAAACCATTCATCACATAACCTTAGTGTCATGTTAATAGATGACATCCTATTTAACCAAGTCCTAGTGTCTACTGATCATCAATGTGTGTGATAAATTCTTGACCTAGCACTTATTGACTCATAGACTTTGACCTATTGTATAAAGCTTCCAAAGACCTTAAGTAAATTAATAAGAAGAAGGAACTAGTTATGGTAAAGTGTGCCATCATCAATGGAATGTGATCCTTGATGGAGATCAAATCATTTGATGTTGGAGGAGTTAACTCACTCATGAGTTAACTAGAATCCGTACCTAAACCCAAGAGTTAAGCTAGTAATTACGAAGCTATGAGAAAGCTAGTAGTATTTGTGTATCTAATAATAATTTTGTTAAGCCAAGTAGATATATATATATATATGAAGTAAGCTTCTTTAACAAGACCAGCTTTATAGAGAGACTAGTACAAGTCTACTACTTAGTTGATTATAGATCTTGATCAGACAATTAGAAGCCTAAGCTTTGTTTGATCAAATGATGGTGGTCATTATTCCCAAGTCACTTGAGAATAGATGACTAGTTGATAAAGAAGAGTTGTGAGTACACCAAATTAGGTAAAGCCCTAGTAAGATGAATCATCTAGCTTGATCATGAGAAGTCAAGCTAGAGTATAATAAAGTATATAACATAAGTTGTATGGAGTAGTTGGAGGCATAGTAGTTTAACCAAGTTAATACAAGAACAACTTGTATTATAGAGAGTAGTACCATACCTATTCCAGAGGATTGTTATCACATGTGATATAGAGAGAACTAAAATCTTGTAAACCTTGGAAGAAGTTGCAAGATGAAGTTAATAGATGGAGTTAGCAGTAGCTACATTGATAGGTGTATCAATGGTAGTTGATTAAGAGAAGTTATATACTAGGAGTAAGGATGAAATAATGTTGAAGGGGCATGACCATGTCATCATGTGATGATGGATATGGTGGAGTCAGACGATTGTCTTATTCAGGAAGATGTGACCTTTGTGAATCAGATAAGAGAGATATCTAGAGTATATTTAGGAAAGGAATTCCTTATCTCAAGATAAGCTTAGTGAAGTATTGAGGTAAAAATTCTTTAGAAACCTTTAGCTAGCTATACATGCAGCCATGACAAGACCCATGTCTACTTCATTATTCAAAACCCTAGAATCAAATGGATAGTGAAACCATTTCCTATTCCTAGGTAACCATTGAACAATACCTCTTGGACAATTGAAACTTCCAAAGGATAATTAGAGAACCAGATGAGTTATCATGTATGAAAGCCTTGTCTAGCTGATTGTCTTAAACCCTAATAAGAACCTACTCTCATAGGATTATTAAGATCACATCATGAAAGCAATCCCAATAACTCACTTTTAATTGAAAGGTTATTTAGAATCACCAAATATGATAGTAATGTGTCTTAGCCTTAATAATCATCTATATCTCTAATTGAATATGAGTTATTAAATCCTCTCAAAACCCATATACCTATATTTGAATAAACCTTGGCATTTCTCCACCAATGATTATTATTGATTCATCATTACCTAACCAAGATTGTTATGTAGTAATTCTAAACTCTACAAACCAAGTAGAATCGGATTTGGTGAAATCCCCAAATAGGGAGAACCATGGAATTCAAATCACCATTATGCAAACCCTAGGGTTTAATATCTTATCATGTAAGTATAATTCATTTATGAGGGAAAGTATTAATAAGATTCTATACACATAAATCATTAGCCTCTTAAACCACTACTATTGCATTCTTTTAGTGGTAATACAAATTATTTCTATAAGATTTTCTTGTAGGAAGTAAATCCCTAAAACCCTAAATCATATTTACTTTGCTAAATAAAGAATCCTTCTAATAATTATGAATATCTTATACGCAATAAGAAATGCAGGGGAAATAGTTATAATTCCTTTATACAGTAATATTTATAACCTACAAAACCTCTGGATATTTAAACCCTAAAGAAATTCAAATTTAAAAAAGGTTTTGTAAAAGAAGAGAAAATAGCAAATATAAAACAAAATAAAGAAAAGAATTAGTAACAGAAACAGAAAAAAAATAGAAACATGCCGCAACCCAGGAGAAGCCCAACACCAGTACCAGTCTAGAAGTCTTTATATCTCTCATTGACTGGTGGGACCCAGCCAAGGACTATGGGTTGAGACAGAAATTACTCTAGGGGGTTTTCTGCAAGTTGTCCCTCGTCGTCTTCCTCCTCCAGCTGGAAGCAGCTCGCTGGCGGTGCCGACGCTGTCCGTCGTTGTTGCGTCGTGATTCGTGCAACCGCCAATGTCACCGTGGAGGATAAGAACGCCACCGCAACGCCACTCTCGTCCTCATCCTTATTTCTCCTCCTATCGCGCTCGATTTCTCTCTCTCCCACTCGACCGAAAACCTAGCTCCCTGATACGTCCATTTTGCATCACTATTCTATGTCTTAATTCACTATTATTCATTGATATATTTCGTATTGAGAGGTGATACTTATGTTATTTCATCTATTTTTGCATGGTTGATGACTTTTGGAGCATGGACCGCTGCAGTCAGGATTCTGACGGAAAAGGTGCTGTTTGGAGGCAAAATTCACGAAGATCAGAAAATCCAGGAAAATATACGGAAAATCCTATTTTTCCAGAAGACTAAGGATGCCAGAAGATGGAGTGGAGATGGGCCACAGGGGGCCCACACCACCCCCTGGCGCGGGCAGCCCTAGGCCGGGCCAGCAGGTGGTGTAGCCACCCTGACCCACTCCAGGCTCTCCCCTCTGGCGTATATTATCCTCCCGAAACCTTAAGACTTGGGGAGCGACCACAGAAAGATTTCGCCGCTTCTGCGGGGCGGAAAACACCGAGAGAGAAAGATCTCTCTGGTAGACAGATTTCTACCGAGGGAATTCCTTCCCGGAGAGGGGAGATCGTCGCCATCAACACCACCATCAAGCTGGACTTCATCGGGATCATCATCATCATCACCACCATCAACACCATCATCACCATCTCCATATTGCTGTAACAATTGTGTTGAATCTTGCATAGTTCATAGGGGAAACTTTCCCGGTGTTGATTACTCTTTGTAGTTGATGCTATTGAGTGAACCATTGAATTATTGTTTATGTTCGGATTGTTATACATCATTATTCCATCTCTGATCATGATCCATATGATGTCTTGTGAGTAGTTCATTTTGTTCTTGAGGACATGGGAGAAGTCATGTTGTTAGTAGTGGAGTTGTGTTGAGAGAGATTCAATAGTTTGATATTTAAGTTGTGGTGTACTTCTTCTAGTGGTGTCATGTGAACGTCGACTACATGACACTTCACCTATATGAGCCTAGGGGAATTCATTGTGTATTTGTCTACTAATCGTAGGGGTTGCCGGAGTGACAAAAACCTGAACCCCCGTTAGGAAACCATTGCACAAGGGACGTAAGGGTCTTAGAGTTTAAAGTTGTGGTTAGGTTTCTACCTTAATTACTTTCTTGTACTTATGGATGTTTGCAAGGGGTACAATCACAAGTATATATTAGTCCTAGGAAGGTCGGTACATTAGCACAGGTTCACCCACACAACACTTAGCAAGCTAAACAAGATTAATCAACTATATGAAGCGAAAGCACTTGACAGTCTTCCCATGTGTCCTCGAGAACGTTTGGTCATCTTAAGTAATACAATCGGCTTGTCCTTTGCTACATAAAGGATTGGGCCACTTACTGCATTTATTCTTATTGTCTTTTATTTACTCGTATTTTATTTACTTGCTTTATTAAAAAAACCTAAAAATCCGTTTGCTAAGTATTTGCAGAGAATTCCTGATCCATACCACTAGCCAGCACCTTCTGCTCCTCGTTGGGTTCGACACTCTTACTTATCGAAAATACTATGATACACCTCCTATACTTGTGGGTCATCAAGACTATTTTCTGGCGCCGTTGCCGGGGAGTGAAGCGCTATTGGAGAGTGGAACTGGTAAAGGAAACTTCTACTATGAGTATTGTTTACTTCTGCTAGTTGCTTTGTTTTCGTTATGGATAATTCGCTGAGTTTCTTATTTGGTAATTCTACTACCACTGCTAAGGTAGTAGATAAGCCACCACCTGCTGAGATTGATGTTTTCAAAATACCTACAAGAATTATTGATCGTGTTATGGATAACTACTACATTGGGGATGGAACTGTCCATCCTGGTGATCATTTACTCTTTATACACGAATTATGCGGGTTTTTCAAGTGTGCAGGTATTACTACAGATCAAGTCAAGAAGAAGTTATTCTCATCATCACTGAAAGGAAGAGCTGAGGAATGGTATAAGCTGCTGAAGAATGGTCAAGCTCTGGAATGGGAGGAAATAGTGCCTCTCTTTTATTCAAAGTTTTATCCTCCTAGTGAGATTCATAAAGATCGGAATCAAATATAAAACTTTTGGCCTCTTGATGGAGAGAGTACAGCTCAAGCTTGGGGGAGATTGAAGTTACTAATGCTCAAATGTCCCATTCATGAGCTCCCCAACAATATTATTATCAATAACTTCTATGCAAGGCTCCCTCTACATGACAAGGATTTATTGGATGCTTCTTGTGCTAGATCATTCACTCGCATGGAAGAAGAAGCTAAATGGTATCTTCTGGACCGTATTCAAGACAATGCTGAAGCTTGGGAGAATGACAAAGGTAGAAAGTCAGGTATAAATTATGATTATGAATGCATTGAATCTTTTATGGGAACTGATGACTTTCAAAATATTAAAAATGCTTATGGTCTAGACTCTCAAGCTATTGCTTCTTATTTTAAGGCTTTTGCTTCCTATATTGAAGTTCCTAAAAAGAAGTGGAATAAGTATCATGAACCTTATAAAGATATTGCTAAGAGTGTTCCTGCAAGAAATACTGAAGTTTATACTGCTAATCATGTCTTACCTAAACCTTACATTGAGAAAATGCCTTTCCTAGTTAAGATAAAGGAACATTCTATGATAGCTAGTATGGTTAATGAAAGTACAAGAAAAGCTATTGAACCTGATAAACAAATAAATGATGAACCTATAATAGCGAATGTGAAAGACTTTGTTACTAAATATGAAGAAGAGGGACACACTATCCTTTGTAAGGATACCTCTAATATTGTTTCACAAAGTAGTGTTATGAGAGCTAGTATTCCTGTGTTTTCTATTAGAATAAGTGATCATTGTTATGATGGTCCTTGTGATAGTTATATTGTTAAGTTTATGCATGATACTGAAAGTTATTATGAGAGAGGGAAACGTGTTCTTATGCATCTCAATAATATCAAGTTTCCCCGTTTTATGCTGAAAGTTTTTATGTTGCACTTCGTTTGCCTTCTTATGCAAGTTGCCTTTGGTTTCAACAACTTGTTTATTTATAAAATTCCCTTGCATAGGAAGTGGGTTAGACTTAAATGTGTGTATTTTTGCTTCTTAATGCTCTCTTTCACTTCAATTCATATTCCTATGTGAGCATCTTCAAAATTATCATGCCCATCTTAATGGCTATAAAGAAAGAGCTTTTTGGGAGACAACCCAATTTGTTTTTGCTTTCAGTTTGTTTTTGTTTCTTTGAGTCTTGGAAGTTATTACTTCAGTAATAACCGCTCCTTATCAGTTTTTTTTTGGTTTTTGTGTCAAGATCAACCTCTAATGAGAGAGAAGTAAGATTTGGGGAAGTTGCTGTCTCGAAACAGATTTTTGTGCTTCACCGTAAAAATTCGTGAGAGATCTCTGTATGTCAGATTGAGCTATAATTTTTTCTGCTTCTGCCCCAGATTGTTATTTAACTTTAGTTAGTTTTGCACTTTTTTATTTGAGCAACAGAATATTTTCGAAAAAATTGATCTTTACCTGCTGGTCTGTTTTGACAGATTTAGCCAATCTTGCATTTGCTTCTTTATTCGATTTCCTTTTTGAATTATTTTTGGGTTTTTGAAAGGACTTGCTACAGTAGCTTATGTTTTGATGGTTTTCAGTTGAAGTTGGACTCAAAAGGTTTTATCACTTCACTTATACTAATGTTGCTAATGAGAACTGTGTGAAGTTTTGTGTGAAAGAAATTTCCAAGAAGTGGAGATAATGGTGTAATAAGGAAGAGAAGGGTTTTATGACTCAAGTAATAAGTGTACGAAGATGAAGATACTGATGATTATTCAAGTGGAGACTCTAGAAGAATCCACTAAATACCAAATTCAGAGACCTGCAGAGTCCGTGTTCAAATAGGTAACGGTTCTGGTAAGAAAAGTTCCGCGAAAATACTATCCAACTATATTTTTGCAGTTTTTAGTCAATAAGTGAAGTTATAAAGCGAAAAAGGGACGGAAACGGAGCCAGGGTGGCTCACACCACCCTATGGCACGGGCCCACCCCTGGCCGCGCCACCAGGTGGTGAGTCCACCCCAGACTCCGCCTCCGACCCGTTTTCACCCAGTACCTTCCTCTTGTTATGAAACTTCGTAATATATAACCCCCTGGATCTTCCGAGGTTCGTATATCATGTTTTCGTCGTGTTTTTGTTTCGATCTGTTTCTGCCAGGTAGAACCCCAGATTTGTAGCCACAATGTCTTCCACTGGATCAGCCGAGGGAGATTCCTTAGAAGATATCATCAACCCATACATGAGAGAATTGAAGATTCATCCCAAGGAGTTGTTGCTCAAAGGTGGGGAGGTCCGGATTAAAGAGGTTCAAGGCCCTAAAGGTGAAGGAAGTCTGGAGGACAGGATGGAAGCACTGGAGCAAGAAGTCTTTAGGTACAAGAAGATGGCGGAGCGCGAAGTGGATATCATCCATAAGATTTGTTCCGAACTCATCACCGAGGACCAAAAGGAGACTGCTGAACTCAAAGACGAAGTCCTCTCACTCCGCCAAACAACCAACGAACTACAAGCACAATTCTATGACATTCAAAATCAAAACTGTGAGTATGAGGCTAGATTTAAACGCATAAGTGCTACTGCAAGTTTCAGGATGTTGGAAACCACGATTTCTTTGTTGATGGGAAGCCCTTACCCTGGAAGACGGACGAAGATGAGAGGATACCACCACCACCAAAGGAGTAATTCGTCATCAGGTTTGGCATCCCTTTGGTTTGTTCCAAGCTTGGGGGAGTGCCGCGGTATCACATCACTATCTTCTATCTTTTTACCTTATTAGTAGAGTCATATCATGAATAGAGGAGTTATTATGTAGTATGGTTTGCATTATGGAAGTGTCCCCTCTCTCGTTAGATATGTATCCCTTGGTGTGAGTTGCCGTTATGGAATATTAATGAGAAGTTATATCATTTACTCTTTTGCATAGCTTATATTAGTTTTCAATTCGTGCTTGTATGATTGATCTTGTTGTTAGTATTGGTATCACTTTGGGATCATTGAGTTAATTTAGTTGGTTTTGGCAAACCTGGCTCGGTCAGTAGCAACACTATTTTTGAGAGTTGAATGAAAAAGATAAAAGTACTCTAAAGAAATATAATTTCATCATCTTTCTTTCTTGATTTTCTCATAAGTCTAGTATTCTCTAGTTAAGATCTTTTGTGCTTCCAAGGAAGATTGCATGTTTGTTTTTATCACTTGTATGTTTGGTTGTTTCCTTCAACTCTTATACTTGCTACCCAGCCTTGCTAGCCAAAAACCTGTATTGAGAGGGTATTCTTCTCGTGCATCCACTCCTTTAAACCGAAACCTTTGCCATTTGTGTGCACCATACCTACCTAGTAGCATTATTGCTATTCCAAGTAAATTCTTGTTTTGTCTACCTCCCAAATTAAACTTGTTATGTGAAAAGTAGTGATTAAAGCTCTCGCGAACTTGATGGCACACTTTACTTTCTTGCACTTAATAAACTTGAACCATTGTGCCCACCTATGTTGCGTATATGCTTGCGCTTTGTAAGTTGTGAATTAGCAGAACCATGCCGTCATGGGGAACGCTTTCAACATTGCACTGGTACGTTGTACCAATTTGATATCATGTTCTTTTGTCTATGGATGTCGTCGGTGTGAAATGAAAGGGGAGCTTGTAAGTCCATGGAGTTATGCATATGTGTTAGAGAAATGCCTGGGCCGCTGGTCTAATCCATGCTGACATGGTGGAAACCTGTAGCGTAACCATAACAAGTATCTATGAAGCATTCTTCTTATAAAAAAAGAGATTGAGATTGAGAAAAAGAGAAAAGAAAAAAAGAGATATTATGAAAAGAGGAAAGAGAGAAAAAAGCACCATATTCCCATGGTAAATAAGAAGATTGTTGAGATACTTGTTGTCTGCTTGCCTTGTCATTTTGATATGGGGATTCTTCCGTATCATCGGGCAAGGGGTACCCCGTTGGTGGTTCTCAATGATACACATATTCTTACGATGACAAGAACTTACCGGTGACTAAACTTGAGTAGCATGAGGAGCGGCCCTCGTATTCAAGGGACATGAGATTCTCAATTTACAACTTGTCAATGCATATCATATTTGATCACTTTAACCTTAATCACCTAAAGATGCCTATGATAGGGGCAATGAGAGCTGAAAGCTAGTAAGTATCATAAATTTTGGGAGCTCTTTATGAGACTTGCAATCCCTGCTTCCCTCTTTGAAGGGTCTTTCTTTTGCTTTGTAGTTGAGTCAGTAAACCTATTCCCTTCTATCTTAGCAAGTATTTTGAGTTGTTGTGTTTCATTCATTCATATGATGATTTATTCAATCATGTCTTATGTTCCTTGATTTGCACATTGCTCTTATCTTGATGTTTACTACTTTGAAAGCTATCATTGAAAACCAGTTATTTGTGAACTCCAGCAAATTATCAACTATTCTTCGACCAAGAGCTAAGTTTGCCATTACCAATTATGATTCACTTTATGTATCTTTATTGTGTTTCCTTTACCTATTACAAGTTGAGTTATATAATAGTGAGTTGTCTTCTATTATGATCTATGTATTAATGAATGTGATGCTTCTTGTCCATATTCTTTTATCGACTCTTCACTCCATAAACCTGAGGCCATGTTTATTTAGCTCAGTTTCGCTTGGGGACAAGCGAAGTCTAAGCTTGGGGGGAGTTGATACGTCCATTTTGCATCACTATTCTATGTCTTAATTCACTATTATTCATTGATATATTTCGTATTGAGAGGTGATACTTATGTTATTTCATCTGTTTTTGCATGGTTGATGACTTTTGGAGCATGGACCGCTGCAGTCAGGATTCTGATGGAAAAGGTGCTGTTTAGAGGAAAAATTCACGAAGATCAGAAAATCCGGGAAAATATACGGAAAATCCTATTTTTCCAGAAGACTAAGGATGACAGAAGATGGAGTGGAGATGGGCCACAGGGGGCCCACACCACCCCCTGGCGCGGGCAGCCCTAGGTTGCGCCAGCAGGTGGTGTAGCCACCCCGACCCACTCCAGGCTCTCCCCTCTGGCGTATATTATCCTCCCGAAACCTTAAGACTCGGGGAGCGACCACAGAAAGATTTCGCCGCTTCTGTGGGGCGGAAAACACCAAGAGAGAAAGATCTCTCCGGTAGACAGATTTCTGCCGAGGGAATTCCTTCTCGGAGAGGGGAGATCGTCGCCATCAACACCACCATCAAGCTGAACTTCATGGGGATCATCATCATCATCACCACCATCAACACCATCATCACCATCTCCATATTGCTGTAACAATTGTGTTGAATCTTGCATAGTTCATAGGGGAAACTTTCCCGGTGTTGATTACTCTTTGTAGTTGATGCTATTGAGTGAACCATTGAATTATTGTTTATGTTCGGATTGTTATACATCATTATTCCATCTCTGATCATGATCCATATGATGTCTTGTGAGTAGTTCGTTTTGTTCTTGAGGACATGGGAGAAGTCATGTTGTTAGTAGTGGAGTTGTGTTGAGAGAGATTCAATAGTTTGATATTTAAGTTGTGGTGTACTTCTTCTAGTGGTATCATGTGAACGTTGACTACATGACACTTCACCTATATGGGACTAGGGGAATGCATTGTGTACTTGGCTACTAATCGTAGGGGTTGCCGGAGTGACAAAAACCTGAACCCCCGTTAGGAAACCATTGCACAAGGGATGTAAGGGTCTTAGAGTTTAAAGCTGTGGTCAGGTTTCTACCTTAATTACTTTCTTGTACTTACGGATGTTTGCAAGGGGTATAATCACAAGTATGTATTAGTCCTAGGAAGGTCGGTACATTAGTACAGGTTCACCCACACAACACTTAGCAAGCTAAAGAAGATTAATCAACTATATGAAGCGAAAGCACTTGACAGTCTTCCCATGTGTCCTCGAGAACGTTTGGTCATCTTAAGTAATACAACCGGCTTGTCCTTTGCTGCATAAAGGATTGGACCACTTGCTGCATTTATTCCTAGTGTCTTTTATTTACTCGTACTTTGTTTACTTGCTTTATCAAAAACCCCTAAAAATCCGTTTGCTAAGTATTTGCAGAGAATTCCTGATCCATACCACTAGCCAGCACCTTCTGCTCCTTGTTGGGTTTGACACTCTTACTTATCGAAAATACTGCGATACACCCCCTATACTTGTGGGTCATCACTCCCAGGTCTCGCCGGAGCCCGTCGTTCCCGAGCTCCACGGGAGGTTCTAAGCTCACCGTTGGACTCGCCTCATTGTTCTCGTTCTTCTCGTACCAACCACGCAAGCGGAGGTGGTCTCCATCGCCTCAATCGGGACCTCCTTCCCGAAGTCTGGCCGCCACGATTCCCATCGACTCCGACCTTCTCTGGTCACGCCAACTGCTTCACTGCAATCCCGGTAAGCTCCTGGTTCTGCTGGTCCTGTCCGATTCGCCGCTAGCTCACCATAGTGACCTACCCGTGAAAGTCCGAACCGCGCCGCCGTATGAGCTCGTCGCCGGTCATCTTTTGGTGGCTATTTGCTAGGACCGCCACCACTATATGGTTCCCCATCGAACCCTCTTTCCAGCGCATCCTACCGCATGTGCTGGAGCGCCGTATTTCCCCGCCGACGACCACAAACCGGCGGTGATGGCCGTTCTTGCGTCAACATGACGCCACGCCCACGTCATCCTGGTCCCGCCAGCCAGTTTGACCGGTCCACGCCCACGTGGCATGCCGACGTGGCCCTAACCCCACGGGTCAGTGGCTCTGGCTAGATTAGTACTCGGTAATAAAAGTATGTACCTATTTAGGAAATAGATAAAACATTATAGATTTAAATATAATTAGTTTCCAGAAATTTAATAAAAGGATTAAATCTTATAAATTCAATATCTTTTATTTTACAATTCACAAAAATATATATAATATATCAAAATGTTCAGAAAAATAAAATCTATAATATAAACCTATTATCATAATTACTTTCCCACTTAAATAAAATCATTAGTATGTATTAGTAAATAATCTATTAGAAATAAACCTTAATAAATAGATTCTATTATTTAAAATTCATCAAAATAAGTAGAATATATCAAAAATCTTAGAAAAACAAAATAAAGACTTATAAATTTGTTTTATACATTTTTTATCACTTAACTAATATTTATTATTTATTAAGTATTTATAAAGTGATAAAACTTATAAAAATCATATCTTATTATTTAAAAATCACAAAAATATTTATAATATACCTAAATGATCACAAAAATAAATTCTACACATTAAAAATGTCAACTCTCACTTTTGAAGTAAAATAAAAGATAAAGGTTTAACAAATCTTATTTTAACTCTTTTCTTTTATTATAATTCATTAAAAATATATAAATACTTACTATTACCTTTAGCATTATTTGTTTAAAGTCTAAAAGTGTAATAAAAAGTGCAAGTTATGTTTAAATAAAGTTAAGATAGGTCTAACCAATTCAAGTTGTGCTTACTAAAACTACCATTCAAAGTTAAATAAATCTTACTATCCAAAAATAGTTTATCAATTATAAAATAATCAAGATTTGAATACTAATTCTTTTACAAGTTTGGGAATCCACTCTAAAGGCTAAGGAAAGTTTGTAAGTATTTCACATGATGCCATTCCCATGTTCATAGAAATGAGTATTAATTCTATAATAAGTAAGTGATTCTATCCACTTGTAAAATCAAGAAAACACCACTTCTATCAATGCATAATGATTTTGTTTCAGCTTCATGGAGTGTTAAAAGTCTCCATTTACTAGTAGAATAGCTACTCAACAAGACTAGTTGTTTTCTACTTTAGAACTTATAATTAATAAGAAAACCTTAAAGTGTCAGCCTCAAGTTTTAATACTTTTTACTTTGTAAAGTAATGTTTTCCTCAAGAGTTATTCTTTTAAGCAACATTAAAAGTAAACCTTGAACACTTCTTTAAAATCTCTAATTGATTCTTAATCTTGTTTAAGAAATATTCTAGATACCATGATTCATTTAAGTGCTTTAATATTGCATATTACTTATTGTATCTACATATTGTTTCACACACTCTAACAAGCCTTAATAAGAAGCACAAGTGTGAAGCTGGTATAAAAGTGCAACACATTCCAAAGAACTCATCACAAACTCCAAACCTTAGATCAGATACGATTATTCTGGGGTTTCATGTTTATCAAACCGCATTGCATTACTTATGCATAATTGCATCTTGCTTCTTTAAACATTAGTCCTTACCAGACCAATGATGCTATTTCCAGATTTTGGATCTTCTGTTCTATCGAAGACCGTGAGTGCATAATCTTGCAATCACAAAAGGCAAGTTCACAACTTGCTCATGTCCTTTGATTATTTTCTATCAAATGCTTGTAACTCAAATGTTGTCACCACCTGCATTCCAAAAAGGTCAGAAAACTCTATTTTCATAATAATATGATTATGGATTATTTACCAGATGGTAATAATCTATTGATACAGTTCCAGTGGTAAAGGAACATAATATCTAGGACTTAACAACCAATGTTGCCAGTAATTCTAGTGCCGTATATTACGCGTCAACCATGAGATTTGGAATAGGACGGAGGAGTTAGTAGTATCTTCTTCCTTTCATATGGAGACAAGATGACCTTATCGTGATGCTGTGATTCCTTGTGTGGATCCAGCATATGGGTGGGCACCCTTAGGCCCCATGATTTTGGTATCTTGATTATCTATGAGTGGCTACTAGAGGTAAGTCAGACCTTTATGGAGCTTGCCAGGGGTATCACCAGCTCATAGAGTATTTGGGAACTCACCAGGATTGTAGCTTGCCCAAAAACGGGGCTTAACGGAGGTTTAGTCAGCCCCGAAGGATCGTGTTGACATATGGGGTCGTGGAGAGGGCAGCGATTGGCTTGGATCTTAAGTTGGGCCTCAAACCATGGAAGTTTGAACGGGGACATACTCCCGGCTGTGCAACAAAGCTTAAGGTCTCTTGTGGGAAAAGTGACGCACCTCTGCAGAGTGTAAGAATTGTGACATGTTACTCCCTGTCCCGGGAAGGAGCTACGAACGCGGTAGGAAAGGAACCCCACGAAGGTTCTGGTCAACCTGTGAAGGCTGTCGGACATAGTTTTCAGAACAAAAGCAATCTTTGAAGAAATGTTTACGAAAACCTGCATTGCCTACGACCTATGGTCTGTGGCTGTAGAGATAGTGCATCATACACTCCTTTTAGTGAACTTGCTGAGTACGCTCGTACTAAACCGTACCTTCTTAACCCTTGCTAGGTTCTAAGCAGTTGAAGACGACGTCAACATCAATTTCTGCTCAAGAAACCATCATCGGCAGCTCAAGTTCTTCAATAAAGTCAATGAATTCAACCTATACCACAACCGAAGTGAATACAAAGTCTCTGTTTAGATAGGAGTAGATTCTCTAGCCATAAAACCTACTTCTATAGTGCATTGCACTAGCAACAATTGCAAGCCAATTAGTTTAGATGCTAGTCTTAGTAGCTAGATAGTTATGAGTTATTATGTCTGGTTCTTCTTTGTAAGAAGTTCTTTCTCTCTCTTTAACCTAGAGTGTTCTCTGATTCTTTTGTAAAGAGTCGAGTTGTAATCTATAGTCATGTCTTGGACCTGCTGTGTTTCTGTTGTACCACTCTGAGGGATGTAATACTAGTGAACGGTGTTTCATTGGTGTTATGTCAACGACTATAGTGTACTACATCATGTAGTGGTATGCTGGGTGCTGACTCGTGTATTAACGATCTCATTGGGGAACCCCAAGAGGAAGGTATGATGAGCACAGCAGTAAGTTTCCCTCAGTTATGAAACCAAGGTTATCAATCCAGTAGGAGCAAGGAAACACCCCAAAGGTGTAGCTAGCTGAACTTTGGCAGGGCGCACTACCGGTGCCAGTAGCAACGTGGAGACCTACATAACACAACCACAGAACTCTGTCCCCAACTTGCGATGAGGTTGTCAATCTCACCGGTTTTGCTAAAAACAAAGGATTAAACATATCGAATGGAAGGAAGTAATAGTTTGCATAAAGTAAACACAAAGCAGTAAAGAGTTGATTGTAGATTGAATGTAAAAGAAAGGACCGGGGTCCATAGTTCACTAGAGGTGGCTCTCCTTAAGATAGATAACATGCTGGGTGAACAAATTACAGCGGGGCAATTGACAAACATCAAGAAAGCATACAAGCATATACTAATCATCTTGACTCCTTTGAGACTTGATTGGGCATTACAACATTATACATAGACCGCCATCCAACTACATCTATGACTAATAATCCACCTTAGGGTTATCATCCGAACCCCCTCCAGTATTAAGTTGCAAGCAACAGATTATTGCTTTACGAATTGCATGTAAAGTAAACAATACGATTGTTCTATGAACAAAGGATTGTTGTTTTCTCCCTAGTAGCAACAGCACATCTAGTACCTTAGAGATTTATGTCACTTCCCAGTTACGGAGGCATGAACCCACTATCGAGCATAAATACTAACTCTTGGAGTTGCTAGCATCTACTTGGCCAAGATAGCTACTAACAATGGAAAGCATGCAAGATCACAAATAACAAAGACATGATAGAATCAATAATCAATCTGAAATAGCATCTAAATATCCATCGGATCCCCACAAACACAACATGCAGAATTACAAATAGATGATCTTGATCATGAATGGAGCTCACAAGATCTAGACATGAAAGCACAAAGGAGGAGAACCAGCCATCTAGCTACTACATGGACCTGTAGTCCAGAGATGAACTACTCACGCATCACACCGGAGGCTTGCATGATGATGAAGAAGGCCTCTAGGGTGAATTCCCCTCTCCGGCAGGGTGCCGGGAAGAGCTTTAGATCCCTCCCGATCTAGGGATGGAGATGACGGTGGCTGCAGACTCTTTCGTGGATTTTTTATCGGGTATTTAGGGTTTTGGTATCAGAGGCAATATATAGGTGGAAGGAGAGGCCGAGGGGGTGCCTGGGCTGGCCATACCACACCCTGGCACGGGCCAAGCCTGGCCACGCGGCCAGGTGGTGTGGCCGCCCTCTGGCCCTTCTCTGTCTCGTATTTTGGCTCCAGGTGTCCCCCGATAAAATAGTGACTTCGGCTTTTGTCTCGTCCAATTCCGAGAATATTCATTTTCTGACTTCCTGAAACCAAAAACAGCAGAAAATAGGCAGATGGCACTGTGGCTCTTGTTAATAGGTTAGTCCAAGAAATCATATGAAAAGTACTCCAAAGTGTGGACAAAACACAAGAAAGTAGATAAAACCAAGCATGTAACATCAAAAAATTATAGATACATTTGCAATGTATCAATATCCCCAAGATTAACTCCTGCTCGTCCTCGAGTAGGTAAGTGATAAAAAGAAAGAATAATTTTTGAGGTGACATGCACCATCATAAACTTGATCAAAGTATTTGTAAAACATTCAAAGCTGGGATCATAGTACTTCAATCATAGTATGAAAGACAAAGTTCTAGCAATAAGACAAAGAAACTATGTTGCAACATAAAAAGGCACAAACAAAAGATTCATGAATAACAATGCTTTGCAAGACGTTTGTTTGTTTCACATGAAGAAAACATAGCATAATAGCATTCAGCTTGTCCCTCATAGAGTAGCAAATATAAATGCATAGGACACCTTCAAAGTTCATAAGAGTGACTAGATACAAATAGTTTAAAACAAGCAGTATCAAGGTATGCATTAATCAACTAGTCTTGGGACAATGCACATAGAACTAAGAATGGCCACTATGCTCTCAAAGTAGGTGCATAAAGGTAGAAGGTTGAGACTCAATATAATGGTGGAAGAAAGGCCTTCATAGAAGGAAGTAGAGATTCAAGTTTCATAAAGAGCTTTCAAAAATTATGGTACTTCTAGCTTTTAGCTCTCATTGCCCCTATCATAAGCATCTTGAAGTGATTAAGGTTAAACTGAACAAACTATGGTATATATGCTTGACGAAGTATAAGTTAGAAATCTCATGTCCCTTGAATACGAGGGCCGCTCCTCATGCTACTCAAGTTTAGTCACCGGTAAGTTCTTGTCATCGTAAGTACATGTGTATCATAGAGAACCGCCAACGGGGTACCCCTTGCCCGATGATACGGAAGAATCCCCATATCAAAATGACAAGGCAAGCAGACAACGAGCATCTTAGCAATCTTCTTATTTACCATGGGAATATGGTGCTTTTTTCTCTCTTTCCTCTTTTCATAATCTCTTTTTTTTCTCTTTTCTCTTTTTTTTCTGAATATAGGACTATTTTTCTATAAGAAGAATGCTTCATAGACAGCTCATTATGGTTACGCTGCAGGTTTCCACCATGTCAGCATGGATTAGACCAGCGGCCCAGGCGTTTATCTAACACATATACATAACTTCATGGACTTACAAGCTCCCCTTTCGTTTCACACCGACGACATCCATAGACAAAATAGCATGATATCAACTAGGTACAAAGTACCAGTGCAATGTTGAAAGCGTTCCCCATGACAGCATGGTTCTGCTAATTCCCAACAAATAAGTGCAAGCATATACAACATAGACGACACAATGGTTCAATTTTATTAAGGGCAAGAAAATTAAAGTGTGCCATCAAGTTCGTGAGAGCTTTAATCACTAGTTTTCTCATAACAAGTTTAATTCGAAAGGTAAACAAAAACAAGAATATACTTGGAATAGCATATGCTAGTAGGTAGCTATGGTGGACTCTTTGGAATAACTTGGTTTAGGGAGTTGGGTGCATGAGTGGAACTCATACTTGGTTGCGGAGGCTACCAAAAGACTGGGACCGACAAACTAAGAGAGCAATAATGGCCATAATCATGCAGAGCGACAAAACATCCTTGATCAAAGCTTAAAGTGATACTACAAGTTGAAAACTAAAGGATCATCAAGGCTAATGGTGACTTTGGATAGTCATAACATGGTGTGAGCATGCGCCAAGACAACCCAAATAAAGCATCAAAGGAGAATACCACTATACTATGCTTTAATATGCTAAAACAACACATGATTCATCCAAGGCACATTAAGCAATCTCAATTGTTTATAACAAGTCATGCTACAACAAATAATACTAAGCATAAAGACAAAACAATATCAAGCATGGCATGACAAAGCATAGGCCACAGTCAAAAACAAGCTCTCTTTACCACTTAAGCATGAACGTCCCTACTCTTTTCCAAACCAAACCAAACTATTTGAAAACCAATGTATGAAAGAGGGGGTCTGATACATTGCAAATGTATCTATAATTTTTGATGTTCCATGCTTGGTTTTATCTACTTTCTTGTGTTTTGTTCCAACTTTGGAGTACTTTTCATATGATTTCTTGGACTAACCTATTAACAAGATGTCATAGTGCCAGTTGCCTGTTTTCTGCTATTTTTGGTTCCAGGAAGTCAGAAAATGAATATTCTCGGAATTGGACGGGACAAAAGCCAAAGTTACTATTTTCCCGGAAGACTCATGGAGCCAGAAGGAGAGTCGGAGAGGGGCCACAGGGTGGCCACACCACCCCTAGGCATGGGCAACCCTAGGACGCGCTAGGGCATGGTGTGGGCCCCCTGGCCGGCCACCGGCCTTGCCTCTTTCGCCTATAAGAGCCTCCCGATACCAAAACCCTAAATCATCAATCAGAAATCCACGAGAAGTTCTGCAGCGCTGCCGCCACCGAAGGGGAGATTCGGGGGACAGAAAGTCTCTGTTCCGGCACCCTGCCGGGACGGGGAAGTGCCCCCGGAGCCATCTCCATCGATCTTCACCGCCATCTCCATCACCATTGTTGATTCCCATGATGAGGAGGGAGTAGTTCTCTCTCGAGGCTAAGGGTTCTACCGGTATCTATGTGTTCATCTCTCTCTTTATGCATGATCTTATTGTGATCATGAGCTTTGTAATCAAGTAGATCTACCTTGCTACTCAAGTGCTTTATTAGATCTCTGCTCTCCCCATGTGTGTGAAAGTGACAGCGTGCACACCATGGTGGCACTTAGGCTAGAGATTACAAATACTTGTTATGAGTTATATTTGGAGTTGTATGTCTTTATGAAATTGTGGTGTTTGTTGGAACCATCTAGTGCTCAAGGTGACAGTGTGGGGTTTTCTAGATGGGAAAGATGAACATTAAGGTGTGCTGTTATAGCCCTACCATCGATTAGAGTGTTCAACCGGAGAGTAGTTAAGAGTAGTATCACAAAGAGAAGATATTTATATGAGAGTGTTCACTAGTGAAAGTATGATCCCTAGGCCTTGTTTCTAAGCATTGATACACCGTTTGCAATTAGATCCGTTACATGTTTGCTTGCTTCCATCTTTATGTCAGTTTGCCTTTAGTCTCTTCCACGCCATCAATCTATTTTCTATCACCGTTACGACTTATAGTTATCCATACCACTTGTATTTCACTATCTCTTCGCCGAACTAGTGCACCTATACACCTGACAAGTGTATTGGGTGTGTTGGGGACACAAGAGACTTCTTGTATCTTGATTGCAGGGTTGCTTGAGAGGGGATACCTTTGACCACTTCCTCCCTGAGTTCGATAAACCTTGGGTGATCCACTTAAGGGAAAACTCGTTGTTGTTCTACAAACCTCTGCACTTGGAGGCCCAACAACTGTCTACAAGAATAGAAGTGCGTAGACATCAAGCTATTTTCTGGCGCCGTTGCCGGGGAGGTAAGGTAAAAGGTACTCACATCCTCCGGTGTGAGTGCTCGAAGTTATTTCCTTTAGATTCTGCAATTTTGTATTTTTGTTTCTTGTTTTCACTAGTTAGGCTTAATGGAAAACAACAAAAAATTAGAGAGCTTTTTAGTATTTTTCCTAAGTTAGAACTTGAATTGTCTGAAAAGAAAATTAAAAAACCCATGGAACTTTCTTTGCATGCTAATAGCAATGTTATTAGTATGAATCTTTTGAACACCTTTGTTACTAATGCTATGGAAACGTCTAAGCTTGGGGAAGTTGGTTCTTATGAAAATGATCTCTTTAGTTCCCCAGTTTTAAGGAAGAAAATTTACTCTGATGATACTTTATCTCCCATATGTGGTAATTATAATGATACTTGTGATATTTTAAATCCACATACTGAAAGCATCCCTTTTAAAATACCTATAAAAATTATTGATCGTGTTATGGATAACTACTATTTTGGAGATGGAACTATCCATCCCGGTGATCATTTGCTCTTTATACACGAATTATGTGGGTTGTTCAAGGGTGTAGGTATTACAACAGATCACGTCAAGAAGAAGTTATTCTCTTTATCACTTAAGGGAAAAGCAAGGGAGTGGTATGAGCTACTGGATGATCCTCATCATTTGGAGTGGAAGGAACTTGAATCTCTCTTTTACTCTAAATTTTATCCTCCTCATGAAATTCATAAAGATAGGAATTATATTTATAATTTTCATCCTCATGGTGGAGAAAGTATTGCCCAAGCATGGGGGAGATTGAAGTCACTAATGCTCAAATGTCCCATTCATGAGCTCCCCAACAATATTATTATCAATAACTTCTATGCAAGGCTTTCAGGACATTACAAGGACTATCTAGATACTTGTTTAGAGGGATCCTTCACGAGTAAGGAGGTCAAAGCTAAGTGGGATCTTCTTGAAACAATTCAAAGAAATACCGAAGATTGGGATAACAACAAAGGTAAAGAACCAGGTATAAACTATGAGTATGATTGCATTAAGTCTTTCACTGAAACTGCTGATTTTCAAGAGCTTAGTGCTAAATATGGTCTTGATCCTCAAATTCTTATTGATTGTTTTAAAACCTTTGCTTCTCATATTAATGCTCCTAAATAAAATTGGGACATGTATCATGAGCCTTTTAAAGACACTTGAATGGAAAATGAAATTGTTGTTAATGATAGCAATAAACATGCTCAAACCTCTGAAAGTACTATTTCTTATAAGCATGTTAATTTTTGTGGAATACATAGACCTTGTGAGAATAATCAAATTGAAGAAGAATATTGTATCACCCATAGGAATGAAAAAACTAGAATGTGGTATAGGGCTTTAAATGATCTTGGTAAAAAAGTTTGTGCCCTTTATCCTTTTATTTGTGAACTTTGCTTTGAAGTGGGTCATTTCAATTTTCAATGCTCAAGCCATAATAATAGCCCTTATAATCCAATGAGTACTGCAAGTTTGTATTGTGATGACATGATCACTCCTAATCAGCATGATGAACTGACATTATTTTTGGGATGTGAAGAGTTATCAAGAAAAACCTCTTTGGTAGATATGGGTGCTTTTGATATGAATAGTGCCATGCATGGTTGTCATCTTTATTGTGTTGATAATTGCCACACAAATACTTACATACAAAATATTATAAAAGATGAGATCTTACCAGAATATGACATGACTAATATGTGTTTTGGTCTTATTAATGAAAAGGAGGAATCCTCCAAAGTTTCTTCTATTGTCTCTAACAATGAACCAGGGTATATGGAGAAGCTTCCTTTCAATCCTCTCCCTCCTAAAGATAAGAAGAAATAGAAGAAAAGGAGGAGTAAAAGGAGAGAGGAAACGGTATTTTCCCCTAAGCATGTTGCTCCTATTATAGTTTTTGATGAGTCTGAACTCGATGATGTTCCTATGCCTGTTACCTATAGTAGTGATAATGATTGGGAAAAGCACACTACTTTTGATATTGAAAATCTCTTTGGTACCAATTCTGAAAATGATGATATTAATAATTGTTATACTATTAGTGTTATCCATGATCCTTCCAATGATGATGAACACACTTTGGAAGATAACTATTCTATTGCTTATGATGATACTATACCTCCAATATATGATGAGTATGATATTTTCAGTCTACCTACTATTGAGGAGGAAGTTAATTATGATTACAATATGCCTCCTATATTTGATGATTATGGTGATGAGAATAATAATGATAGCTATTTTGTTGAATTTGCTCCCACTACAATTAACAAGAATGACTATGTTTATGTGGGGAGTATTAATTCTTTTATGCATGTGGCTCATGATAAGAATGTTTTATGTGATAGTTATATTGTTAAATTTATTCATGATGCTACTGAAAGTTATTATGAGAGAGGGAAACATAGTTTTATGTATCTCAACAATATTAAGTTTCCCCTCTCTATGTTGAAAGTCTTGAAGTTGCACTTGTTTTGCTTTCCTATGCTTGTTGCTTTGTGGTTTCATGACTTGTTTCTTTACAAGATTCTTATGCACAGGAAGTGGGTTAAGCTTAAATATGTTTTGCATTTGCTTCTTGATGCTCTCTTTTATTTCAATTCATATTTCTTATGTGAGCATCTTTTCAAACTATCATGCCTAACTTAAAGGCATTAAAGAAAAGTACTTATTGGGAGATAACCCAAAAGTTTTAGATGAGTCTTGGAAGTTATTACTTCAGTAATAACCTCTCCTTATACTTTTTATTTGCCCTTTGTGCCAAGAGTAACCTCTAATGAGAGAGAAGTAATGATTGGGAAAGTTGCTGTCCCGAAACAGATTTCTGTGTTTCACCGTAAAAATTCGTGTAAAATCTCTGAACGTCTTTTTGAGGCGTGAATTTTTGTGCTTCTGCCCCAGGTTATTATCTAACTTTCGTTAGTTCAACACTTTTTGATTTGAGCAACAGAAGGCCTTCGAAAAAAATTCGTCTTTACCTGCTGGTCTGTTTTGACAGATTTCTGCCATTTTCTGCATTTGCTTCTTGTTGGTTCCTTTTTGAGTTCTTTTGGGGAATTGAGATTTTTGAGGGAAGTGCTACAGTAGCTTGTGTTTTAATGGAAGTTTATTGGTGTTAGAACTGAACCTAAAGACTTATTATCTTGAGTGCACTAATGTTGCTAATAAAGATTGTGTGAAGTTTTGTATGAAGGAAAAATTCCAGGTGTATGGAAGGAATGAGTAATGAGATGAAGAATGGACTAAAGCTTAAGCTTGGGGATGCCACGCATGTCACCCAAGAAATATTCAAGAAGTACAAGCGTCAAAGCTTGGGGATGCCCAAGGCATCCCTTTCTTCATCAATAAAAATTCCAGGTTTCTTCCAAACGCTTTATTTTAATTGTTTCATGCACGGTTGTGTTGTTCTTGGAGCGTCTTCTTTTTTGTTTTCATTTTGGTTTTTTGTTTGCTTGGTTTGCTTAGTTTTCTGAATAAATTTATTTGGCACCGAAGGGGAGACATCAGGGTCTAACCAATTTATTCAGCAAACTAGGCAAACATAGTGATTGGAGCATGGCTACACATAATGGCAACTTAAGATAGAGACTAATTTTTTGTGTTTTCAATAAAGAAAGCAAACTTGTAAAACTATTTTTTTGTGTTTTTGATAAAGAAACAAGCAAACAAAGCAAAAGAAACTAAGCAAAATCAAAAATAACAAAGTAAAGAGATTGGTTATGAGGGACTCCCCTTGTGAAGATGTCCTTGACTCCCCGGCAACGGCGCCAGAAAAAGACTTTGATGGCGCGTGGTTAACGTGGGAGCTTCTTCTCCTTCAATCCCCGGTAACAGCGCCAGAAAAAGTACTTGTTGACTCGTGTATTAACGAGCCCGTTGGGGAACCCCAATAGGAAGGTATGATGAGCACAGCAGTAAGTTTTCCTTAGTTATGAAACCAAGGTTATCAATCCAGTAAGAGGAAGGAAACACCCCAAAGGTGTAGCTAGCTGAACTTTGGCAGGGCGCACTACCGGTGCCAGCAGCAACGTGGAGACCTACATAACACAACCACAGAACTCTGTCCCCAACTTGCGATGAGGTTGTCAATCTCACCGATTTTGCTAAAAACAAAGGATTAAACGTATCGAATGGAAGGAAGTAATAGTTTGCAGAAAGTAAACACAAAGCAGTAAACAGTTGATTATAGATTGAATGTAAAAGAAAGGACCGAGGTCCATAGTTCACTAGAGGTGGATCTCCTTAAGATAGATAACATGTTGGGTGAACAAATTACAGCGGGGCAATTGACAAACATCGAGAAAGCATACAAGCATATACTAATCATCTTGACTCCTTTGAGACTTGATTGGGCATTACAACATTATACATAGACCGCCATCCAACTACATCTATGACTAATAATCCACCTTCAGGTTATCATCCGAACCCCCTCCAGTATTAAGTTGCAAGCAACAGATTATTGCTTTACGAATTGCGTGTAAAGTAAACAATACCGATTGTTCTATGAACAAAGGATTGTTGTTTTCTCCCTAGTAGCAACAGCACATCTAGTACCTTAGAGATTTCTGTCACTTCCCCGGATTACCAGAGGCATGAACCCACTATCGAGTATAAATACTAACTCTTGGAGTTGCTAGCATCTACTTGGCCAAGATAGCTACTAACAACGGAAAGCATGCAAGATCACAAATAACAAAGACATGATAGAATCAATAATCAATCTGAAATAGCATCTCAATATCCATCAGATCCCCGAAAACACAACATGCAGAATTACAAATAGATGATCTTGATCATGAACGGAGCTCACAAGATCTAGACATGAAAGCACAAAGGAGGAGAACCAGCCATCTAGCTACTACATGGACCCGTAGTCCAGAGATGAACTACTCATGCATCACACCGGAGGCTTGCATGATGATGAAGAACGCCTCCAGGGTGAATTCCCTCTCCGCGAGGTGCCGGAAGAGCTTCAGATCCCTCCCGATCTAGGGATGGAGATGACGGCGGCTACAGACTCTTTCATGGATTTTTGATCGGGTACTTAGGGTTTTGGTATCGGAGGAAATATATAGGCGGAAGGAGAGGAGGAGGGGGTGCCTAGGCTGGCCACACCACCCCCTGGCGCGGGCCAAGCCTGGCCGCGCGGCCAGGTGGTGTGGCCTCCCTCTGACCCTTCTCCGTCTCGTATTCTGGCTCCAGGTGTCCCCCGGTAAAATAGTGACTTTGGCTTTTGTCCCGTCTAATTCCGAGAATATTCATTTTCCGACTTCCTGAAACCAAAAACAGCAGAAAACAGGCAGTTGGCACCGTGGCTCTTGTTAATAGGTTAGTCCAAGAAATCATATGAAAAGTACTCCAAAGTGTGGACAAAACACAAGAAGGTAGATAAAACCAAGCATGGAACATCAAAAATTATAGATACATTTGCAATGTATCACTGGGTCACCGCATATACGCATAGTATAATTGTTGTTTTTGTTACAACAAGAAGGACATGAACTCATATATGTAGACTGATCTAGAACACTGGTTTAATCCTTGTACAGTAGGTCAATAATTGTGGATTTCATAGTTGGATAGATCCAGAGTGGCCTGACACTAGGAAGAATGCATTGGCTAGGTTGTGGGAAATGTACAATGAAAGTAATAGTGCAAGAATTGAAGAGAGATATGAGAGTTCCAAGATGCTGAAGGATCTTATTGAAGAGAAGGAAAAAGTTGTCAAGAAACATGCATGCCTTATTGCAGAATGTAACAAGTTTCTTGAGGAGACTGGCAAGAAGGCTATGGAAGAAAATAGGAGGAGGATTTAGAGTGAGGCTGAGCAGGAAGAATAGATGGAGAAGTACATAGAAGGGTTGAAGAATGAAGTGGAGGTCTACAAGAAATCTAATGGAGATTGAAGAATGTGTTGAAAACCCAAGCAAGAGTTTATAAGGAGAAACATAAGAAGTTGGGGGATGAAAAACAGGCTCTGAAAGAGGAGAAGAAAAAATTAGAGTACAGTCTGTTTAACTTTTCAATGCCTCTGATAGTAACAAGGAGAAGATCAAGAGGATCAAAGTAGTATGTGATTAGTAGTGATGGAGTACCTACCTAGTTTGTTGCCCATTTATGTAATGCATGTGTAAGGACCCTTTTATATATGCTGTGTAAGAACCCTACTCTATGTCTTGTGTAAGAACCTATTTGTGCAATCCATTGTTAGAATGGATGTTGAACGTATTGTGGTGGATGTCAAGCTAGTAATGGATGTTGAACTTATTGTGATAATTTGGGTCTATGTTTTAAAATTATGAATTATTGTGGTAATACTAGTGGCTTGTGTAGTTGGGCTCTTTGTTTGTCAAATGCACTGTTAATAGAAGCTATACTATGTTGTCGAGAACCCTCGAGGGGTCTCGACAACTTTTTATAGCCACCTTTAATAGAAGCTATACTATGTTGTCGAGAACCCTCGAGGGGTCTCGACAACTTTTGATAGCCACCTTTAATAGAAGCTATACTATGTTGTCAAGAACCCTCGAGGGGTCTCGACAACTTTTTATAGCCACCTTTAATAGAAGCTATACTATGTTGTCGAGAGCCCTCGAGGGGTCCCGATAACTTTTTATAGCCACCTTTAATGGAACTTTCTTAAATGCATCCATAAAACAACACTATTGACATATTAACAAACATAATTCAACACCAATCACAACATCACCATCAAATTGAAAGATAGTCTTAAACAACAAAGATTCATACATAGTTTTGAAGACAATTAGATTCATACATAGTTTTGCACACATGATAGTCTTAAACAAGTTCTTCCCAGGACATCAGTACATAGTCTTACACATACTCGGTTCCAAATTGTTTGAAATGGACATGCCCACATTTCAAGCATCCTTGACAGAATCAGATTTCTTCTTCTTGTAGCTTGAATGCTTCCCAGCATTAAGGTACCATGCCATCTGTGTTGTGAGTTTGGTTGGCCTTTTGCTAGGCCTTATTGGTGCAGAACTGGAACCACCTTCAGCAGCACTCCTAGGTGCAGAGAAGGGTCTTGGGCCTATAGCTCTTGGAGGGGCTGGTGTAGTTCTTGCTGGAGTAGTATCCCTTGGAGGTGCTAGTGTTGTTGGAGGGGCTGGTGCAGTTCTTGCTGGACTAGTACCAGGCTACCTTGGATGTGCTGGTGTTGTCCTACCAGATGTAGATGCACATTGTGACTGCAAACAATAAACAAAGTGAGGAATTAATAAACATTTTGAATGCAAAAAAGGTGAGGAATTAGTAAACCAGATGTAGATGCACATTACCATGTTGATTTTGTCTCCTAATTGCTACGTGAGGTTTCAATGGAACATTGTAGGTGGTGTACCTAGGGCCTATGAGCTTGCAATTGCTACAAGTTATTGTCCCCATTCTAGAAGTATTTCTAGGTGTTGGCACCTCAAATGCTCATTTCCTCCTTGCTGTTTGCTTCCTTCTAGGTTTGTCTCTAAAGACTGGAGGATCAATATATGTAGTGTCTATCCTTGTCCAATCATCATGTCCAGGTATAGGGTAAATTCTGTGCTGGTAGGCAGCTAGGTAAGTTTGTTTTTTGATGAAATCATGCACATAGTCCTCAGGCTATTGCTTAATTTTCATGATTGCATCCACTGTATGATTGCAGGGAATCCCTATGACGTTCCATTTCCTGCATGAGCATGTTTTTGCCCTCAGGTCCACTTCAAGGATTCTAGCCCCAGATGTGACTTGCCATAAACCACCCTCAGAGTTCTTAGCAATGCGATCCCTAGAATACTTCTTGGATTCTGCCAGGAGTTTAGAATAAGTAGGTGTAATTTCCCAATAGGATCTCTCCATCTTTTCCCTGATCCCACTATACCTCACCATCAATTTGTCTCTTATCCCTTCAAGCATTGTTCTGATTGGCTTGTTTCTAACATTCAAGATCATCTTATTAAAAACCTCACTGAGGTTTTTCACTACTAGGTCTGTCTTGCATGTTGTGTCAAACAAATGCCTAGCCCAAGTTTCAGGTGGGATTTGAACTAGCCAATTGTAAGCTTCTTCACAGTAATCTTTTAGATCTTGCATTGCAAGGTCAAAACCTTCTCTAGTGTATGAATATGAAGTTGCAAACATGTGTTTCTTAAGTTTTTCTCCTCTAAAACCAGCTGACTAGAAATTTGCATATATATGCCTAAGATAATATCTTTGTGGTGATTTGGGGAATAATGTGGATATTGCTTTGAGCAGTCCCTATAGGATTATTTTAAGCTAGGTTTAGTACCTTCTTCCTATGAGAGTTCATGGCAATGCAATACTATAATAATAAATGTACTGGAAAAATGACTTAGCTGAGTTTTAGTACCTTTATCAGAGATGATGGTATAGTTACCAAAGTTAGAAGCCTCTCCTAAGAAATACTTTAGCTGGGTTAAAAACCACATTCGGCTAGTTGTGTCTTCTTTGTCAACTACACCAAAGGCAATGGGGAAATATTGTTATTCCCATCCCTTCCAGTAGGTGCAAGAATTTGTTGTCAAGTGGTGAGCTTTATGAAACATCCATCCAAACCAAGATTGCATAACAAATAAAAATTAGCCAAAAGGAAAGCTAGCTCAGATTTATATTATGAAACATCCATGAATCCAAACAAATAAGTAGCATTAAGGTTACCTATAAAAGGCATGCATCCATTTAAAAATCCATCCTTTTAAGCATTTAGGCAAATAAACAGCCTATGAAATCTAGGATTTGGGCTAGGATGCTCAACAAGCTGCTTAGTTGTCACCACACACCTCCTTCCTGGATTTGTATCAAGCATAGCCTGCAGATAATCCCTTAGACATGTGTACTGACTCTTTTGATCACCAATCACAACCTTGAATGCTTTACTCCTAGCCATGTAAGCTTTGCTTCTTGGAATGTGTACACCAAATTTCTACCTAGCATTGTCCATGAGAGTATCCACACTTGTATTAGGATCAACTCTCATAGCCTGCTCAGATTGATGAGCTACCCAATTAATTGTGACGTTGGTGTTCTCTCCACTAGGTATACATGTATGCAAGGCTCTAAATTTCCCAATTGTGAAGGTCTTCTCATGTGCAATCTTGGAAGAAGATATATAGAAAGGACATTTCTTGGGGGGGGGGGTCCTCTCTCAGTACAATCAACAATGATCCTTTCACTACTAATTTTGTGATAGTGATAATTTCTCATTTGTGCAATATGGTAAGTTCTAAGAGAAATTCTAAAATCATAGACAGAGTTGAAGCAAATTTTGAGACAAAATTGCTCATGGGGGTTAGCTCTGTTTGGATCATACCATATCCTCTTTGTTGGTTTCTTCAATTTCCTCTTCCTTCCACAACTAACAGCAAACTTTGACACAAATCCATCATCACCAGAGCACAACTCACCAGGGCTGCACATCTCATCGTCACTTGGGATAAAATAATAAGGTTCTTTAAAAGCAGCCTCATGATGATCCCTAGTAGTAGGACATGGCCTCTTTGTTGGCTTCTTTACAAATATGTCTGGTTCAGATAATTCTTCAACATCTAATTCCTTATCTCCTTCTTCATCCTAGAAGAACTCCTCAATCTCAGTATCTCCTTCATAGTGAAGAAGGGGGTCTTCTCTTTGCCTCTTTTGTTCATTGAGAAGCTCCAAGTTTTCTGTCTCCTGATTATCCTCTACTTCTCTATTTTGTTTATGCTCCTTTAATTTCCTAACAAGGTCAACCTCAACTCCCACTGCAATATTGTGCTCATCATCATGTTGTCTATGTTTCCTCTCCTCTCTCAATTTTCTAATTAAGGCCAGCTCAGCTTCAACTCCTTTATTCTGCTCTTCAGGATTAAATTCACATGTGTTGTACTAAAACAAGTCCTCTTCTTCATCACTAATGCATTCAACATCAATTGTCTTTCACTTCTGTAGATTGGAGCTTTGTTGTGTGCCAAAATACAAGGCTTTTGTAATATCAATAGCTACTGGGAAAAAACCATCATCATCAACAGGAATTATTTCTTATTCTTATACTTGATCATCTGACAAATAAGTGACACCTTCTTTGTCAACTGAAAACACAACATCCTCATGCAAAGGTTGAGCTTTCGTGCCTTCAATATTCAAATCATTAGGCCATGTGGCAGTTGAATCCAGTACAGTGATGTTGAGTAGCTTGACATCCTCAAATTTCTTCAACATCTTGTACACCTTTCCCATACTATCAATTGTCTCCATTCCAGTCTTTCCTTTTCCTTTTTCTTCAACATAATACATCTAATTGTTGGTTCCATATCCATGCCCTTCTACAAGTGCTAACAAATTAGCACTGTTATGTCTGATTGGCCCAATGTTCTCTCTAAATTGTCTAGCCCAGGGAAATGGAACCTTATCTCCCATATGTCATCATCTAAACTGCATAAGTAAAATAAAAACAGCACTAGAGTCAATTACAGACAATTAATTACAGCGAATTACCTTATTTACTGCTAAATATGCACCACTGATGACAACAGATATGAAGTTTCCTAAATATAGTCAATTAACTAAACTAATATTTACTAAAAACAAGTTCACCTATCTAATTTAAAGGATTACTTCCAATTATGACAATAATAATGCTATATGTGCACCACATCTCTCAGAAAATAATGGATAAAAACAGGGTTGTCGGGGTAGGAGAACTTACTCGATTGTTGCACCGAAGGACGAAGCCCAGCGATGGCTGCTCTTTGCCGGCAACGCCAGCACCGCCTTGGCCAGCGCGGCGGCAGAACGATGTAGCGGCGAGGCATTGGGGGAGTACTTCCCCGCAACGCCTCCACGCGAGCTAGCCTCAAAATCTCCGACTCCGCCGAGCTCGTCGCCGCCAAGCTCGCCGCTGCCAGGAGTCGCCGCCGCCATCGCCAGTGGGGGGGGGTGAGACAGACGGACAGCCGCGCGCGGGTACTAACTGATACCCTAGCGTGTCTGAAGAGACGCCGGTTAACGGCCGTTACCAGGCGTGTCGGGGCGGCGCCTAACGAGTGCCACGTGGCCCTGCCAGGTGGGTCCCCTTGTCATAAACCGTGTCAATTCACCATCGGATAACAATCAGTCTTTTTTGAGATTACTTCAATTCAATCTGGTAGTTTTCTATGATTTGAAAGCCGCTGGTATGAATTGAGAAAATTGATATGTAAACTGGTAATCTACGCTGACGGCAATCGGGAGCTACGCCGACGGCTCCCGCCGTGTTTCTTGTGGTGGGAATTAAGCTGCATTTTCCGCAGATGCACGGGAGCTAGCGTTCTTAAATAACAGAATGGCCACTTCGGTGGTGTTCCCTCTTCTAATTTAATATAGTATACTCGTACATGAAAAAATAGCAGAGTGCAACAGGTCAAGGAAAAAAATACAGGTCGAGTTCCACAAAATAAGGCGAGCGAATCATTAAACCAGAGGCCGGCCGGCCATGCATGTCTTAGCTTCCTCTTCCATACCACCAGTTACTCTTCCCGATCTTTTTTTTGGCACCAAAGCGAGACCTTAACGAAAATTAACGTACACCCATTCGAAGATCAAATCACCGGGAACAACAATTAGCACCGGCAAGCAAGCGAGATGACGTCGGAGTCGCTGCCGCCCGGCGTGCTGAGTGTGCGGGTACTGCGCGGTATTAACCTCGTGAAGCGTGACGCCGACGGCAGCGACCCCTACGTCGTGCTCCACCTCGACAACCAGAAGCTGAAGACGAGCGTGATCAAGAACACGGTGAACCCTGTCTGGAACGAGGACATCACGCTCGCCGTCACCAATCCGGCGACACCGCTCAAGATTGTAAGTTGAGTTTATTCTGACAGACCGAAGGTTTTCTGCACATATGTGCGATCTGAATGTACCTACTCACGCACGCATGCATATATGCAGGAGGTGTTCGACAAAGACAAGATCAGCAAGGACGACCCAATGGGGGACGCGCAGGTGGACCTGGAGCCGCTGGTGCAGATGGCGAGGATGGACCTGGAGGACATCCGGAGCGGCAGCGTGGTGCGCACCGTGCGGCCTCACCGCGGCGGCACCAGCTCTGTCTGCTGCCTGGCGGACGAGAGCAACATCGTGTGGGAGGAAGGGCAGGTGGTGCAGGACGCTCTCATCAAACTCAGGAACGTCGACACCGGCATGCTCCAGCTCCAGCTCCGATGGGTCAAAATACCAGCCTCATGAACGTACGGTCGATCCTTGTTATAACACGCTAGCTGGATCATCGCCGTGTTTGATTTGTGTTAACGGATTTCTGCATTTCGACGTGCATGCATGCGTGTTAATTAATTTCTTGCCTTCTTCGGACGTGTCTGTAGAATTCATGCATGTGATTGATTGTTTCATACCATACCCCGTTTCTGTTATCCTAATTAACGTTTAGCCAGATTCTAATGAAATTAAAGATGATTCTCGATCCGACAAATTTTGTTTTTTTGATAAAAGGACGGTTTATATAAGAGGTTTAGATATAAAATAAAAACGCTAAAATGTTCTATCAACTTGCCGCGCATGAACGGTCTAGTCATCAACTCGCGAAAACGCAAAAACAAGGCAAGAACTTGCCGCGCACGAGTCTTTTGCTCACTCCGTCGCGATGATCGTTAGTTTACTAATGTGTCAGACTTTTTTCTATTCTTTTTTCTTGATTCACCCCATGAATCATTGTTTTTTCTCACCGCTACATTCTTATTTTAAAATGTTTGACTATGTATGTGTTGGAGATGGGTCCTAGAGGTAAATCATAAAATGTGTTTATTATCATATCTCATTATTTTATAATAAATTTTATGCCATGCTATAACTACATTAATCGGAAACGTTGGCACACATGTGGTATGTAAACAAATCAGAGTCCCTAGTGAGCCTCTATACAGACTAACTCATTGGTCAACTAATGATCAAGGTCTCCTGATCACGGATATTTATATCAATTATGTGATTATATCATTAGGTGAATGATATGATGGACATACCCAATATAAATATTGCAACACACGATCAAGTCATAAAGTTTATCATGTGATAATTAGGAAAACGAAGCAACCTACTCCTTAGACCGTGAGATCATATCTAATCACTATCACCAGAGGTAGCCTTGACTGCATCAACCGTCATACCGTAACAGGGTGATCATAAATGTGTCTATCAAGTATTCCAAAGGGATATGTTGAGGCGTATGAATCAAGATCGGAATTTGTTCTCCCGCATGACAAGAAGATACTCTGGACCCACTCGGTGAGATTACATCTGTGAAGCTGCGCAGCATATGACTAGATCATGAGGGTGGAATATCACGGGAGCGAGTTGAGTAGCACTTGTCGGTAACGAGATTGAACTAGGTATGATGATACCGAAAATCAGATCTCGGACCAGTCAAATATCGAAAAAAACAAAGGGAACACGACTCGACGTTTATGGTTCAATGACATATATATTCATGGAGTGCGTAGGGATCATTATGGGCATCCAGGTCCTGCTGATGATCATTGGTCAGAGAAACGTCTCGGTCATGTCTGCAGTTTTCCTGAAACGTAAGGTAACACACTTAAGGGTTCGATGATGCATTAGAGATAGTTTTTTAATTATCGGGATCACTGGAGAAAAGAGAAGAGAGAGCCGGAAATGTTTCGTGTGGACCCGAAAGGTGTTCGGAGTGATCCGAAAGGTGTTTTAGAGCAAAGAGAATTAAATATTATATATTTAATATTAATTAAAGGAATTAACATTTAAATATATATTTGATGAAGGATAGTTTTCACAAACCCTCTGCACCCGATCAGTACCTTTAATAAGATGACATTTCTTTTAGCAGAGTTGTTTCAGCTCGTCCTCAACCTCTACGTGGTGAGCTCCATGACTTCTTCTTGGTCTTAAGGCGCGAGGTCTTGGTGAATGCTCAAGGTATTCACATAAGGTCTCCCGCATGTATTGAAATCTCGATCACACAGACATTCCCATGCGCTCGCCTTCAGAGAAGGTATGATGAGTCTTCCCATCTCAGATGTCCCAGGGTAATGGGCTTAGGTGATCCTTTCTAAGTATAGGTGTGGATACCTTAATGACTATAGAAGGTCTGAGGGAGAGCTCTCTTGTGTGACATGGAGTACCAAACCGAGAGGTCAAGAAGGTATCCATATATTCAGCTCTTATCATGTTGGAACCTTACCTGTGGATCCATCTGACATAGTGAGGTCGTAGCGGGGTTTAGGTCTAATCTAGGATGATGTAATCAGTGATGCCGATAATTTATTTAACTTCTCCTATGACTTGAGAAGGTCTGCTGAGGGGATCATTTTACGTGGCCATGAGGACCTGAAGATGAACCGGTTGGAGAGGTCTTTTCAATAATTGTTGCTTCTCAAATCTCATATGTCGTGTGGGAACCTGTTCCGTCTGACGAAATTGAAGGTGGTCATCATAATAAAATTCCTGTCCATGATGTGGACTAATGGGACGTGACCCTATGTGAACATAGAAAAAACTCTTCGCCTTTCGCGACACAGTTACCCCTTGGGCTCATGTCCTTGAGTGGAGTTCTTTTCGACTTCGTGATTCATATCGAGCGATATGACCTCCCGAGCCATGACCTTATGAGACTCTTTCCTCATAAATACCAATGCTCAGACCTTTCCTTTCATATTTGTTCCAACTCTTCCCCACCGTTTCACCAAAAAAAACCTTGCCCTAGAGCATCTTCTCTATGGTTGGCGACAACAACTCTCTAAAGGAAGGAAATCAGATGCACCCAAAACACAGAGAGGACGGCAAGAGCTCGTCGTGAGACTGCAGGAGTTCTGTTGTTCGCTGAGCCTCTCGACAAGGTAGTGATCCTTAGTCGCCTAAGGGAGATACATGCCGTGAGAATCACAGAGGCGCACAATGTTTCGGTGATGCTATCTGGAGGCATCCCCGCGCACCGATCTCCCGATGGTGACAAGTACTATTCCTCTTTTTCTAAATTCCTTCTGATCTCGCAGTTTCCCCTGAGGGTTTTCCTTCCTTCTGACATTGCCGTTGAATGCCCCAACTTTCAATTTCTTGCTTCTAGAACCTCCACGACTGATCTTCCGTTACACCTTTTCTGGATAAGGTGGCAAAGGGTACATCAGTGGTGACCCCTCCCGCCGACCGTGAGAATGGGAGAGATAGGGTAAGGGCATTGCCCCCCTATAGCTTTCAGTCTCGGATTTGGTTCATTTGCTTATGTACTATATGCACGTCGTTCTTCTTTTGAATCCCTCCTCTTTCGTCCATGGGCAGAGTCACCGGTTCTCGGTGATGATTGAGAGCGTGATAAAGAGCCTCAACCTAAAGTTGGCAGACCACAAGTCCCTGGAAAGGGAGGTACTCAGGCTTGGCGGCGCCTTAGTAGCTGAGATGGAAGTTCTAACCATAACCTGGGAGTCCCTATTCCAGCTAATCGGGGAGAACATTGACCTTCATCGATAATCGAAGATCTGGGAGGAGCTCTACCAGAAGGACTAGGAGGCAAAGGATGTCGTTGGATACCAGCAGGATATAGTCCACACCGAGCTTCCTAAGAAGGATCTCCTGGTGACCTCGTTGAGGGAGGAGAAGTCCTGCTTGGAGGAGGAGGTCCTCCAAATGCGACTCTAGCTTGATGAGGTCCTAGCGTCCCTCACTAGGGATGACGAGGCTCTTTCTGAATCCAAGACGACGCTGATGGCCACCATTCGCATTCGTCGTGCCAATGAGTCCGGCCTGATTTCTCATAGAAAAACGCCTTAGCTATGTAAGGGTGTCTTGTTTCTTGTTGTTCGGGGCCTTCCTTGACGGAGCCATTTAACCTTTTGATTAAAACCCCTTTTTGGTTGTCGTATAAACTTTTACTAACATCTCCTTCCGGAATCCATGCCGATGTATATACTTTTTCCACCCTATATCCTTGATAACCCCTAAGAGCAGGAAATCACTATAGTGCCTCTTAATATGGAAGTGGGGTATCGATCCGCAGGAGTAAGAAGGAAAAGCTATCTATTCTCTACAACTAAAGTGTTACAAGTTTTAGTTGTTTATGCACTAAATAAGTTACTGTAATATGAAGGTTGATTTAATTCTTGGGAGTGGAATACAACAAAACAATAATGTGAAATCTTATTCAATACAAGAGAAAAACAATGGTTTCTTTGAATATCTTAGAGCGAGCGAACATGCTTAATTTGCAATCCTATATCCACTCCCATAAACACTTGCTTCAAATTATCTGCCCAAGATGGCTCTCAGGCTACCAATAAAAATCGCAAGTTTATTGGAGCCTAGCCAGTGCTCTAGAATATCCAACGCTCACTCTCCCTAACATTCAATATGCTATTTAGCAGGTGTGTTTGCTTATTCTGTCGCCGATTTGGCTGGGTGTCCCAACAGGCGGGAGTCTACCTCAGGTTTTTGTGTGTTTTGTCTCTGTAACAACTTGGCTTCATGGTCTTCTCATCGGTAGCACACTGTTTTCAATCTGGCAGGGAAGCTGAATATTGGACGGTCGCCAATTGTATTGCCGAGTCTTGTTGGTTGCGGCAACTACTTCACGAGCTCCATCATCCGCCCGCCCAAGCTACTGTGGTCTATTGTGATGATGTGGGAGCTATGTACATGTCTTCCAAACAGGTGCATTATGAGCAGACCAAACATATTAAGATTCATCTACACTCAAGTGCTGGCTTGGTGGCAAGGGCTAGCAAGTGCGCAGCCAGCCCACCCGGATTCGAGTCTCCAAGGAGACCGAATTAAATGGGGTTTTATCCGAGCGCGTTTAATTCGCTGCTGGAGAGGTCTCATCTATCTAACAACGTACCCTCTGTGAGGGATCATTTCCCGAGGGTTAACATTTTTTTCTTCGTGATCAAGTAGCTCCCGGTGAAGCTCGTGCCTTACATGTTCCTACCCAGCTCACGGTTCGCGGATGTGTCCACAAAAGGACTACCGACCGGTGTGTTCCAGGAGTTTCGAGCCGGTCTCAACGCCGCCGCTAGCGTCCTTCCGGCTGTGGGGGCTGTTAAACACATGTTCCCTGTCACAATGTACATCTATAACAGAATTAGCCTAGTGTACCGATAGTCTGTTGTAGAATAGGATCGCATGCACAAGATGCATCATCCCTCTCTGCAACTGTATATGTACTCTGTTCCGTGATGCAAATACAATCTGCCGTGTGTTGTAATTGTAATTCAGATCTATCCCGTTGAGACAATGTTCAAACAGAAGAACTAATTCCACACCAACTTGTCTAATCCTCAACCTGAGGAAGCAAACAAGCCAGGTTTGGGTAACTGAGAACTGATGACCCATGCACCAGAAATAGCCAAAAACGGCATCAACTGGTTTTGTTCCAACGCAGGCCACATAAGAAATGGTCAGCACAAATTCCTACGGTCAAGGCTCACACCTCATCTTTTCCAAACTGAAGTGTCTTTTTTAGATTCACGCCCGAGACTATTTATGCGGATGCGAAGAAAGAGGGCAAGAAAATCGGGACGCAAGAAGTGGCCTAATTCGAGGATTGGATTAGGCGCTTCTTCGTCCCACATTCGGTCTCTCTGTAACATTAGCATCATCATCATCGTTAAACAACAGCCGATCCGGTCATGGATGGGTTTGTAGGCTTCTTGAAGGTGCGCGTGGTGCGTGGGATCAACCTTGCATACCGCGACGCGAGGGGCAGTGATCCATACGTTGTCCTTCGCCTCGGCAAGCAGGTGCATATGCCGATCCGGTCTTTTCTTCTTCCTCTTTTGATCATGCATTGTTCTCGATTTCTCATGGTGTTTCCTGTTTAATTGCAGAAACTGAAAACAAGTGTGAAGAAGAGATCTGTGAACCCTATTTGGCACGAGGATCTAACTTTGTCGATCACAAATCCTGATGCCCCGATCAAGCTAGTGAGTAGCTTTCTTGCCAATTAAGGAGTAATAAAATATTTTCTTTACGAGGAAGAGTAGTACTCACCAATTCGTGTTTTCCCTGTTGAAAAATAAAATTATGCACAGGCGGTGTTTGACAAGGACACTTTCAGCCGAGACGACCCAATGGGAGAGGCGGAGATCGAGGTAGAGCCCTTGGTGGAGTTCCTGAACGTGGACCCCGACCCCGAGGACCTCCGGAACGGCACCGTCGTCCGTTCGATCCGGCCGAGCGACCGGAACTGCCTCGCGGAGGAGAGCCACGTGTGCTGGAAGAACGGGAGGTTCATCCAGGACGTGATCCTGCGCCTGAGGAACGTCGAGAGCGGGGAGATACAGCTGCAGCTGCAGTGGGTCAGCAAGCCCGGCACGAAGTGATCCATGACCCACATGATTGAGTCGAGTGCCAGACGTTTATCACCATGATGAAATGGATCATTTTCTCGATCGGTCTATGTTGGTGGTGTCGGATTGTAACCAAGCAACTTCATCAGATTAGGCTAATGTATGTATTTGTAGGAAGGGGAAATGTGTTTTTTTTTTAAATGGTGCAGGCACGGATTGTATCAAGGACATATGGTTTGTATAAGGCTGGGGACAACATAATGGAACACACACACACAAACATAAAGGTGATAGGAGCCCGTTTGACCCTGGTTGGAATATTTCCCAAAACCTATATATAATCCGAAAAGCAAATGATGCAAAAGTGACCACATTTTTCTAGTACCACGCCCTAGTTGCGGACTTTTTCTACTAATAATAGATGCAGATAAGAACAATTTCATTTGTGTAGTTTGTCTTTATGAAAACCAGAACTCCTAAATATTGCCTGAATATATATACCACTGTCCTCCCTAGTAGTTCAACTTTTGTGGTTCTGAAACTGAAACACTCTGCATTCTAGCATAAATTGTGTTTTGAATCTTTATTCTTTTTTTTTCTGAAATGTTTGGCATTCTGTGAAGATCAGAGAGGGCCGGTTTATGTGTCAGGAGATAAATGGAGACAAAGGAAAAGTGTTGGTTTGCTGCTGCCCTGCATTATTGTGCCCATCTGTCCCTCCCGGTGCCAAGAGGCAGAAGCAGGAGAGCCGCCGTGTCTTCTCCACCGCAGGTGAGGTGATAACCCAAGCAGTGGCCATTCATCCGCCTCTCCTCTCTTATCCCCGCCGGAATTTCGCACGAGATTTTCCTTTTTCCGGCGCCAAGAAATCCTCGAGGAACGAGAGGATGCCGTCTCGTTTCCACATTATCCGCAGTTGATTAATCTGCGCACTGGGGAGCAACGCGACAAGGAATCAATCGCCCTGCCATTACAGTACAAATCCACACCTGCTCCCCTGTTCCTTGGTTCCCTTCTTCTCCACATCACCCCCTTGCTCTGCCCCCACATCCATCTCCTTTCCCCTACCCTCTGCGGGATCCATCGAGTCGCGGCGCGAGGCGGGATGGGGAGGAAGGGGCTGGACTACGAGGACCTCAACGAGAACGTCAAGAAGGTGCAGTACGCCGTGCGCGGGGAGCTATACCTCCGCGCCTCTGAGCTCCAGAAGGAGGGCAAGAGGATCATCTTCACCAACGTCGGCAACCCGCACGCACTCGGCCAGAAGCCACTCACCTTCCCACGCCAGGTGTCCTATCCTATCCACCCCACTCTTCTTTTTCGGACTGAATTTTTGTTGTGGTGGTGTTTGCTTATCCGGTCCTGTGCTGTGGTCGTCTCAGGTGGTGGCGCTCTGCCAGGCTCCATTCCTGCTCGATGATCCCAACGTCGGTCTCATCTTCCCTGCCGATGCCATCGCGCGTGCCAAGCACTACCTCGCCATGGCACCCGGTGGTCTAGGTAACCTATTCTCTTCCTGTTCAATCTCTTTTCCAAGTTTCATTCAAGCACTAAACAGCGTTCCAGTTCTACCATTTTACTGCATATACAAGTGGATAACAACACATGCAAAATTATCAAATTTTAATTACTTAGCTTAAGAAATAATTATCCACCTTTATATAATTATCATGTACTACTAGTATGTTTCTGTAGGCTTGGGGCCATCATATGAGTGTTGTCACTGACACACAGCTTGTAACCTATCTGATCAGGTGCCTACAGTGATTCCCGTGGTATCCCTGGAGTTAGGAAGGAAGTCGCCGAGTTCATTCAGAGGCGTGATGGGTATCCGAGGTCAGATTGAATAACACAACCGTACACACTTGTCTATCGCAGTTTCTATATGGTTATCCTCACACTTGTATTGCATGGTGTGCTTATTGCAGTGATCCAGAGCTTATTTACCTGACAGATGGTGCCAGCAAAGGTGTGATGCAAATGCTCAATGCCATTATCAGAAACGGCAGGGATGGGGTATGGTGTTATCCTTGAAAAAGCCACATCTTCCCCCAAATTTTATGTTATTTTCTACTTAAGAATAAGTGTAAACACAATGTGGTTGCGATACATGTATCTTTCTTTGCAGATTTTGGTCCCTGTTCCACAGTACCCGCTTTACTCTGCTGCCATTTCCCTCTTTGGTGGTTCTCTTGTCCCATATTATTTGGACGAAGAGGCTAACTGGGGACTTGATCTTGTCAATACCCGCCAATCAGTGGCAGCAGCACGGTCAAACGGAATCACTGTAAGTGTTTTACTGACAATTTAGGAGTTAGAATGTTTATTTCACAATAAGTAATTCATTAGAGAGTGACCATACTCATTAACAGTACTAGTTGCAACCAGTTAGGGTGGCTACATATTGTTTTTTAAACAGGTAGAAAGCTAACCTTGTCTTTACTGTGATCAGACCCTCGCCTATCTTTATTGGCTACTACAACCTGTGCTAACTCTTGGGCAGAAAGGCTGGTAGTTTAATAGTTAGCTTGAAGAAACAACATATTGCTGCAGATCAACTAACATGTAGAAAATTGTTTTGCTCGATGATTTATGTTGACACTGTACTCTGTTCTGATTCTCGTAATGTATGACTTTCTTCTTTCTCAATCGTTGAAGTCATGCTGCTACTAGAAAATTGTTATTCATGCATACTCTTTGTATTTAGCTCATATTTTATTCTCTGCAACTCAGGTTCGAGCAATGGTGATAATAAACCCAGGAAACCCCACTGGCCAATGCTTAAGCGTAGAAAATTTAAAGGAAATTCTGAACTTCTGCTATCAGGAAAACTTGGTTCTGCTTGCAGATGAAGTTTATCAGCAGAACGTTTATCAAGATGAACGCCCATTTATAAGTGCAAGAAAGGTACTATTGTTTACCACTTCACTCAAACTTATAGTTTTCATGTAACAAGTCTGAAAATTCAATTGCCACACTATGTTGCCCTTAAGTAGCGCATACTGGCAAGTACTTGCTTCTTCATGTTGAAAATCTATTACATGAGAATATGAGATTATATCCCTACTGCGTCATGCTGAAAGATGTCTGGATATTTTCCTCAAACAGCAACTGTGCTAACAATGTACCTTCTCAACTTGTTATAGGTTTTGTTTGACATGGGTGGTCCAATAAGCAGGGAAGTTCAGTTGATTTCTTTCCATACTGTGTCCAAAGGTTATTGGGGTGAGTGTGGACAACGTGGCGGGTACTTTGAAATGACAAACATTCCTCCCAAGGTATCAAGTCACTCAATTTATGGTTTATACTCAAAAGATTTTGAACAAGTCACTTACTATGTAAGAGGAATGCAGCTATACAAAAATTCTGAATGCAGATATAAATAAGATGTTACATTATTCATTCTTAATTCAAAAAGGGTAAAAAAAAAGTGCAACATAATTCCCTGGCCTTGCTAGTTGTATGTTGACTTTCTTTGGTCAACAGTTCAGTTGTGTATATATTGCAGGGTGCAATATAATCTAGGAACATCCTGTACTGACTATGCTGTTGTAGTTACATTAGCTGCACTAAGATATTCCTTACAGTAGTGTGCTGCTTGTGTATCTCCCTCAAATTGTACGGAAATGAACAATGCATGTTGGAGCTAAAGTGTAGCTGTAGAAAAATGTATATACCAAAATCTGCAAACCCTTTAGAGTTGAGATCGAACCTGTAAATAACAGCAATCACCTAAATAGGTTAGCAATATATTTTTTTGTGTAAAATCTTACTCTGAAGTATGGATGGTAGCACATCCTTTCTTTTCTAAATATATTAGTCATAATCTAATTGCTCTTCTGATTTGATCTGACAGACAGTTGATGAGATCTACAAGGTTGCTTCGATCGCGCTGAGTCCAAATGTTCCTGGGCAGATATTCGTAAGTGAAACAGAGTTCAGATTCTCAATGAATTGAAATCATGTTGTCTGTCATTTTGTGTGGTGATCAGCATACACTAGTTTATGTTAACCTATGATGCTATACTCTGGAAAGATACACAT
This sequence comes from Avena insularis, assembly GCA_023614405.1. Taxonomy (NCBI): domain Eukaryota; kingdom Viridiplantae; phylum Streptophyta; class Magnoliopsida; order Poales; family Poaceae; genus Avena; species Avena insularis. The sequence continues at coordinate 425,571,404 of CM042686.1, read as the reverse complement.
GCCCTCTTTGGATTATAAGTATCTTTGCAAGGAATTGCACATAAGGGAGTTCTTGAAATACTTTAGTTCTTTCTATAGTACTCTGTTGTAGTTATGCTTCGTTGTTTGACGAAGTTATACGCTGGTGCTGAGTCTGTCTGCCTGTCATCGACAGATGGGGCTTATGGTGAACCCTCCTAAACCTGGAGATATCTCGTACCTGAAGTTTGCTACTGAAAGGTTGAACATGCTGCCCTTGACGTTCTGTCGGTGTCTGCATTTTTCGTAGGAAAAAACTAATCGGGACACTCAATACTAACATGCTATCAAATGATTTTGCAGCAAGTCTATCCTCGAGTCTTTGAGGAGGAGGGCGCAAATAATGACCGATGGTTTCAACAGTTGCCGAAATGTTGTCTGCAATTTCACAGAAGGTAAATACATATTTCCAATAAGCCTTATTTCAGTAACAGGAGGAAAATAACCTTCTCTGTAATGCTATGTTGTTGCAGGAGCTATGTACTCGTTTCCCCAGATACGCTTACCGCAGAGAGCTATGGATACAGCCAAAAGCGCTGGCAAAGAACCCGATGTTTTCTACTGCCTCAAGCTTCTCGAAGCGACCGGAATATCCACTGTTCCAGGCTCAGGGTTTGGTCAGAAAGAAGGGTAAGTTCTTTTCTCTTTTACCCCCTCAAGCTTCTGAAGTTCTGAATCTGTGATTTTGTTGCTTAGTAACGTAAGAAATCTCAGCTAAAATTACAGCATGACAAACAGGCCATTTAAAATCTCAGAATGAAAGTGGCACATCATTTATAATTGCATACCATGATAAATCATACTCCGTAAGAGTTTGCACACATGGAAACAGACCACTGGTATTGTGTTTAGCATGATCCACTGTAGGAAATCAATCAGCATTCTTATCATATCTGCAATTGTATGAAAACCAACTGCATTTTATCATTTATTCTGTATTGTTACTTTTCCTACATATTTTTGGCTTTCATGTTGTTGTTTAACTGTTACCCTGAACTAATTAGAATATGCGACACACTTGATAAAACATCACACTAATGATTTGCTGCAACTTTTCTGTTCCGTGGGCACATGGGATAATCTTCAGGGTGTTCCATCTTCGGACGACCATCCTGCCGGCGGAGGAGGACATGCCGGCCATCATGTCAAGCTTCAAGAAGTTCAACGACTCATTCATGGAGCAGTACCAAGATTACTCCAAGCTGTGATGTGAAGAGAAACAACAACAGTATTCAGTATTAATATAGCGCTGCTATTTCCTAGCAGCAACGAAAGTTGAAAAACAAAATAGCTACAAGTCTGGTGAAGGTGACTCTGTGCTGTGATTTGCTATGTATAGGGAAGAAAAATTCCGCGGGAATTAATATAATATTTCGATCATACTGTAATTGCTGGATCCATTAATAAACCCCTGTCTTTACCTTAATCTGCTTACATTAGGAGTATATGTGCATTTGATTTTGGTGATTAAACGAGTTAAAAGTGAGGGCTTGATGGCACGATAGTTGAGAGCAGTTACGACACTTTGCTACATGTATGCTGGGAAACTTAGTTTCTTAATCACTGTTTTTATATTGCAATATATTCATAAATAAAACATATTGATGCATATGATTTTCAAGTACTAATTTAAATACTTTTTATTATTATGTATCATTATAATTGAATAATTGACAGTTTAACTCTGTATGTTGAAGAAAAGACTAGGTATAAATCTATAAACCTGTGGCCCTGGTCAGCGACATTCCTACTACTGGTTACTGACTTTCCTCAAAGATGGACTATCAAGATGGACCACGCGGTGGCCGTGCCTCTGAGTGCGAGAACCAGGATGCCAGGGTGGCGGTCCTGGACTGCGCGAGCGACATGGCGGTGGCCTGTCTCATTGGCCATGTGGGTGGCGAGGAGCGGGTGGCGGGAGATCCTGGTATTGGCGGCGCTTCAGCAAAGGCGGCTCCCAAATCGTGCTATAGAGGTCTGGCTTGGTGTCAACAGGTGGTTCGACGTATTGGGTTGTGGTGCGAAGGTTTTTTCGGGCGAAAGCTCAACGTTTTGGCACCAACACCTGCGAGTGCCATTATCCTCTTGGGGGCGTCGTTGTGGTTACCTTCCATGCCTCGGTGCTCCGGGTGAAAACCCTAGACCAATTGTCTCGATAACTGCGGCGTGCATCTATTTTTCACATGCCATTTTGTTAAAGCAGCCTGGTTTAGTCCACCTTGGCACATTAGAACTGAGATGATCATTCAGCAGGATAAATCTCTTACTCAAATCCTTCTCAGAATATTAAATATGCCTCACCCTTATGTATCCCTTACTAATATCATAACTTTTATGTGGTGCATCTGGAAATCAAGGAATGACCTTTTTGGCAGGAAGAAAAGAGAACCTTACCAAATTAACATTAATTCACAGGCAATTCTCGATGCCATGAAATCCCTTGAATTTCCTAACACTTCTATGCAGGGAAAACCTAAAGTCAAGACAAGACATGCAGTGCATCAACACACATCAATTGGAGAGCACCATGATACAAGACAGTGAAGACGAAGGGATAAGAATTTATTCGGATGCAGCCTGGAAAAAAGAAGGAAGTGCAGGTTCACAAGGAGCTGCTTTCACAGGCGTTGGAATACACATGCAACTGAAGGAAAATGCAGGGCTAACAAATATCAATATTCAGGCTTCAAGAACTCCAGCTCTCTCGGTTCTCCGGGCAGAAGCAAAGGCCATGCTTCTTGCAACAGAGTGTGCTATGAAGCTACAGGTTACCAATCCTATCTTTCTGACAGACAACAAGATGCTAGCAAAGGCAGTTGCAAGCAGCAAAGTGGACTCGGAGTTTATCCATTGGAACACCAGAGACACTCTGGCCAGGATCTTAAATAACACAAGAAAGTTACAGGCAAGAGTGTCTCACATTCCAAGAGATGTCAATAATACAGCCCATGATTGTGCTCATAAGGTACACAGGAACATCTCAGCTGTACCTATCTTCCTCTGCTCTTCGACAGCACACTCAAGTTCTCCCTGCCTTATCCTTTCTCTTCTTCATTCTGATTGGCAGGAATTTGTAATTCAAACTGTACACTGTTGTTGAGCTGTTAATATATACTGTTGTTCAAAAAAAAAGGAGGCTGTGGTTGGCAGCACCTGGTAGCATCAATATCAGGGATGTCTGTTCTGCTCAAACCAATGCTACAAACTGCTGTTTTCCTCACTGATCATGTGCAAATTACCTGTTTCAGGGGCTGTGGATGGGTCAGATATGTGGTCTCCTTTGCCAAAACATTGTTCTCTTATTCATCAAGGTCCGAACCAATTGGGAAAGAATGGAGCTGGCAACAAAACAGCGAAGAGGGCAACTTTGTCTGTTGAGTATTCAGCATGATCGTTAGTTTCACATCATTGAACTAGACGTTAACTTGAACCATGTAACTAGATTTGAGAGATGAAGTACTGTAACTATAGACTGCATTAAGTATTTAGCAACATACCACTGCCTGGGCATGCTTGGGTGTTACAAGTAGTAGCAAGAAGGCACAGCTGAATAATTGTTTCCACAGTTTTGTGTGATGAAAAATCTGGACAAGTTTTGATCTAAAAAAATAATATCTGGACAAGTGTAAGCAATGCTTGCTGATGTTAGAAGACAAAAGGAGTTCAGAAACACATGTCCATTGTGTAGAATTCACAAGGTGCTGTGATGCTTATATTCCTCATTCACAGATGAATATACATGGCATGGAATTTCATAAATGCTGGCTTGTCAGCAAACATGGCAGAAAATAAACACATTTATCACTAACAACCATGATAAAAGAGCATATGGTACATATGATACAATATGGTCTGTTTTCCTAAGGAAACTCCATTACCTAGCTAGACAGGCGACCTAACAAATCCAGCTCACAGAGGTGTTCATTACATAGCCTCAAGTATTACTAAGAGAAACAACATGATTATAATTACTACTCCCTCCGTTTCAAAATATAAGATGTCTTTTAGTGTCTAGGTTCATCTAGGTTTAGAGTGAATCCAGACATTAAAAGAGGTCTAGATGCACTCTTTTCACAAAGCTAAAAACATCTTATATTTTGAAACGGAGGGAGTATTACTCTATTAGGATCTGATCTCACATAGCTAACACCAGCTCCCAGAGGTGTTCATTACATAGCCTCAAGTATGCCAGCTGAGAACTCTGCGACGACAGCAGTGTGAGCACAAATTTCTGCGACTTCTATGCGGCAACAAAGTTCAAGCATCTTCGATGCGTCTTCCAGAAAAAAAAACAGCAATTTCCTCCATCAACTCCGAGTATGTATCAGCACACAACCAGTTTAAGTGCCATGCATGTAGAACAGGCCATCACGTGATCCCATCCAGGCCCCCCAACTATGGTTTAAATCAAACAGTGAAGAAGAACCATCCAAGTTGAGGCCGCTTTCTGGCCAGCAAAGTGCAGTGAAGAGAACGTCAGCTACACTCTGTGCAAATATTTGCTCACCAGTTTTGATGCTCCAAATACGAACAGTACAGTCCTCTCCACCTGACAATGAAGAAGGATTTGTTGAGAATGAAAAGTTGATGCCAGAAATTTCATTGACATGCGCATTTATCAGTAAATACTAGCCACTATGTTGTTCCACATTCTATATTGCCTAAGAAAGTAGACATGGACCGGCTACTAACGGCCTAGATTGCTCAAACTAATGATTTGGCCTTCAAATAACTCCAGGAATGCCAAAACAATAATATACAAAGCTTGCCGGTATTGTGATCCAACATTTTAACACAAAATTTAGGATTCCAGATGCATGGAGCCTTTTGAAAACAGATGCAGCTTTTTATTGGCACATTGCATGGACAAGCATTTATAAAGGTTAAGTCCAATACTCACAAAATGGCATATGGAGTGAGATACTCAAGTGAAAATTCTATTGTGAATGTTTTTACTGATTCAAGAAACAACTTCCAGTTTCAATGGGTAACTTCAAAAGACAATCTTTGTAGCAGTATATAACAAAAACACCCATGGTGATGTCTAGAGCTAAGAATAAATTTACCTGACATAAGTAGGGTTTCAGATGGATCAACAACAAGTGGTAAATGAGTGTGTGAATTTACATGCCCAGCATAAGACTGTATAGCCCCCTTCTGAATGAGACGAAGATCAAATAGTTTGATCTGCATGCCATAATTCACAATAGTAAGCAGTTGAATGAACCATTTGTTACCATAACCAGGCCATAGAATTATATAATCTCCGTATTTCCTCACTTCAGAGGTAATCATTTAAGATAATACAGAACTCATAATTCATTTTGAGTAATCTAATTATCTGACCCAAAAAGCTGAAAATTGTACCGTTTGTTCCATACAATAAAATGTTCACTCAATATGATGCTAGTACAGTAATAAAGATGCGTGAAACATGTAATTTCAAAAAAAACATAAGTCTACAAGTTAAAGTTCTGATTCTGGTATACTACAATGGCAAAGAGGCCAAACACATGAAACTTTAGCAATTTATTAGTTAACATCTGACTCTGAGAACTGCGTGAAATCCCAGTGGGGGGAACCCTTGGGGAGGATAAATACGCATTGATTTATTTCGCCAGGAAAATAAACCAGTGCACCTCGTATTCTCATTGTCTTCTTAATAATGGATAGAGGTGCTAGTACTCTCTGTCTCATTCATTTCTCTTAGTTAACATCTTGTTAAACTACACGGAGTTGTAAGATACGAAATCCATTTTGTGGCAAAACAATCCTGTGACAGTTCGAGCACATCTGCTTATACAGTCACCAAGAAAGTTAAAAATAATTAAGAATGCCCTTACTGATCCATCCATGGAGCTCCCAATGAAGTAGTTTTCATCTGATGACAGAGCAACCAGGCTGCGTAAGAATACAAATTTTAGAACTAGGAAACTTGACCATGTCCAAACTAAGAGTGTCAGCAAGGCAAGAAATATTGTTTACCTGCAAACTGCTGATGACATAATCCCTGAAGCTTTAGCCTTATCAGCCTGCAAGGATTTTAATTTCCAAAGAACAGTCATAAGCTAAGCTCTTGATGAACTGAGTTCAGTATCAGTAGTCAATCAGGCATTCAAAATATCACTTTAATCTAGTGATATGTCAAAGTACCAGAACTAAACATTGAACAGTACCAAAGATGGTGAAAGAAGTACCAGAAATGGTGACTTCTGATGGCTACATTAACACGGGCGATGTGCTAGTAGTAGTATGTACCTGGTTTCTCCCTCTGGCACTATGTCTTGCAGACAGCACCGGAACTGTCCTCCCAGCAGTGGCAGGTGAAGCTAGACCCCTAAGGAGATTACTGTGCCTTTGCCGCACATCGATAGAAACTATGCTTCCGTTCCGTAGGCCGCATAGGACAACATTTCCCTGAACGGAGTGAACAAAATTACATGGGCATAGTAGACAGCCAAGGTATTTTATAATAAGTGGTAACACATTAGTTGGACGGGTTTACTACTCTGAGGTAGCAACAGCAACCATTTAGCAATCAAAGTACAGATGAAGGCTCAAACTTCAGCAAGCAGCTATAGAACATACAGAACCACCTAAACCTGCAGATAGTGCATATGCTGCCAAAGTACAGGCACGAGCCATCTATTCAGTTATGCACATAAGACAAACTAGCAGCTGATTGTATTTTTATTTCAAGAATCTTGGGTATGTCAAAGTAAACTGCACATGGACCTGATAGCTGGTGAAAAGTTTTGGTAATTCTCCTGACAACACACATCTAACAGATCATTGGACATACGAAAAGAACAGAGTAGAAAGGGAATATAATTTAAAATGAATTTTACCGAGTGCACAAATTGCTGGGAAAGAATGTCACTTTTACAGCGGTACAGCCATGATAATGCTCCTGTCTCCAAATTAAGCAAAGCAGCACCATTGTTTGTGCCTACAAATAAGACAAGCAAGTAAAGCATAATTGATAGAGAAGTTCCTCCACTGCAACTTCCCAAAATCCAAGCAAAAAGGATAGTCCACTTTCCTCGTGAAAAATAGACAGCTTGCATGCTTGCTAAAGTTCTAAGGAATTTAAGCTGTGATGATAACCACAAGAATACCTCCAACTAATGTAACAAGTGACTTCCAAAATTGAATGAATGCTAGATATAAGAGAAACATGAAATATGAAGAGACATAAAAATATTCATAACAAGCAAATATTTCTTTGTAATTGTCATTGCTTTCTATGTGTAGGTACTTAAAATAATCTTGCCATGTCAATACATTAGAAAGATTTACGAGTTTCTGAATGCACCAAACTTTATAGGTTATTGTTATCTAGCATAATACTATAAAAGTACTGTGGAAAAGGTAAAACAGAAGAACAAATCCGTCACTCTATGTGCTAGGAGAACTTTGTGTGTGGCCCAAACTGAAGCCCCTTCTCAGCCAACTCACCTAGAACTACTTGTGTGCCATCCAAATTACAATCAGCAGTCCACACTGTACGATCAAATGAAGCAACCCGTTCAATTCTTCCACGGGCATTCAGTGAGACCGTTGGAAAGTCAACACTACCAGACATATCCATAATATAAACAGAACCACCAGATTCTCCGGATCCAAGAGTAGCCACCATGTTTTACGATGTCAAGTAACCCAAGCTTATGTTAAATTACCAGGCAATTTTTAATATTACGGAACATAAAATGCAAAGTTCGAAATGCTTGTAATGATGGCAACAATAATTTATGCATAACAGAAGCAACAATATGAGGATACAATGCTCGTTGAATTGATGAGTTGGTGCTGGCTGCATCCTGGAAGTTGTGCCCAAGCTTTTTTATGCAAGTTATACTGGATGAGACGCTCACGAAAGCTGCATAAGATGAGCAGATATTTGAAAGTGCAGAATTCACTTCTGCTTTCTGCTTTCCCAACGGAGTCCAAACAGGCTGAGGTAAAAAGTCCATCTCATCCTCAAAGTTCTCTAGAGCACTTCCTAATCCATATAATCTGCCAGATAATTTCAGGAAAAAAATAGTCATGGGTCATGAAACACCAGCACGGCCATGAGCTAATACTCTGATGTAGAGCAACTGCATATCAACAACCAAAGAAAATTTTAACACATATCAAGAAAAATGATAAGTCAATTGTGGCCTTCATCTTTAATATTTTTTATCTTAAATTCTATTGCATAGATTGTAAGTTTGAGCAGATGTAATAGCAGTATGGTATCACCGTATCAGAGATTCATGATAGCCTCAATTAATGGTTCATTTAAAATTTGCAATAGATTGTAAAGTTCTAAGCATTTCCACTATATGGAACAAAACATGGGTACTACCGAGAACCTCACCTGATTGAACCATTCATGCTGCCTGTCACTAATACCTTGGACTCGCGCAGCCCGCTCGGTGTCTGAAGCATGGTGTGCAATTCCTCCAGTGCCCTATCAGCCACTAATGGTGTACCTTGGTACTTCCAAACCTGCCGACCAGTGCTACCGTTTCAGCAAATATTGTACGAAACAAAGGGAAAGCTGCAGCAAAAGAGAATCTCGGATCAGCACCATCGGCTGCGATGCCTGCGCGTACTGCCATTGCTGCTTGAAGGTCGACTTGTTGTTCTTGGAGAATATGACACCACCCCCGTACATCTCCCTGGCATGTAGCAGCTCGGATTGCCTTGCCCTCTTCCTGCATCTCGAAGGAGGAGGCAAGGGCTCAGCGGGTGGCGGCGGAGGGCGAGGACGACGGGCGGCGGCGCCGGGGATGGGGCCCTTGATGGGGAAGTAACGGTTCTTGTCCGGGTCGTAGTAGAACCCGGGCAGCTCTGCAGCCAATCAACCGCCTCGACGTCAGGCGCATATAGACACAAGCTTGCAATTCACGCTGAAGAAGGGAGGAATCCGAATAGAGAAGAGAAGGGAAGGGGGGCGGAAGGACCAACCTTTGGGCGGCATGTCGCCGGCGCGGTGTCTGGAATCCGAGATAGCTTGAGAGGCGGCGGGTTTGACGGCGGTGGCGCGGAAGGGGAGTGCGGTCTGGGGCGCGTTGTTGTCGCCCGGAAGAGTGAACACCTGGTTTCTTGTCTCGACTCGACTCTGGGCCGGACCGACAAAGCACGGCCCGTTAGTTGTAATGCATAGCGGACAGGCAGAAATGTTGCAACCCACACCCGAATCATTGGATTTTGCTTTAAAAAACCCAACTCTCCGCTTTTGCCCGTTTTATAAATAAAGCCACTGCACGATCGAATCAATACAAAGTGATGAGAGAATTCCTATTACACCCAGATAACAAATAATGTAAACAAAAACAACTGGAGTATCCGCACCCGTCGAAGCACCCGGGACTACTAACTAGAGGTGCCACCACGTCTCCTTGTGAAGCCATCGGACATTGATGGAATATGCCAAATAGGGTACACCCAGCAGGACGTTTCGACTGGACCAAACCCATTGCGAGTGAGCCTGCAGGATGGCGACTAGAAAGCAACTGAAGGAGAAGCCTAACGACTAGAAGCTAGAGGCCTAGAAGCATAGATAGACCTAGTCAGATAAGGTCAAAACCTCTGAAACCTTAACTGATTCGGTTGTAATCCCGTAAACCCTAGCGAGCTACCCTATATATAAACCTCCCTAGGATACTCTCTGTACTCACGTTCCATCATACACCCCATCCTAGCGACTCATTGCCTAGCCGCCGAGCTCACCACTCCTGTAACTCACTCGTCGATAATACAATCTAGCAGGACTAGGTCTTTACCCTACAGGGGGGCGAACCTGGGTAAATCCCGATGTCTTTGCCTTCAATCTCGCACCACAGATGGCGAATCGCTCTTACCCTAAATCCTTCCAAATGCTACCCATGGTAGCGACTGTCGTGGTCATTCCCACAATATTGGCCCCCACCGTGGGGTATGGCTGGTCTAGCCTGAGTTCTGATGTGAGACCCTACTCGCCAATCGATCGGCTGATCGCCACTGGACGCATGATCGCAAGCGGCGGGATTCTCCAGATCCTTCCCAACAGCTACATCCCGGCGTCGCACCCGATCACGCATAGCGCGGTGATACCGGTCGGCACCATCAACCTGTTTATCGAGTTCACGGACGCCGTCGACCCGGTGGAGATGGCGATCATCGGCGGATCGCCGCCACACCGCGATCTACTCTCGGAAATCTAGATCCGCTCCATCACCCGCCTTGCCTCCAAGTACGACTCGGCCACCAGCAACGCAGCCGGGAGCGACGCGGCCGCAGGTGACGCGGCCCTTCGCGACAACGCTAATTCGGCGACCCCTGCCTCGATCGCCGAATCCATCACCGCCGCGTCACACGAAGACTCCATCACGCGAGTCTCCAATGCTGAGGACTTCGAGGACCACTCCATCCTCGAGATATTCGACTCCGACTCTAGGTCAGAGTCTCCTGATGACTTCCACGTCAGATCCAATCACTTCAATGCCATCTACATGGCGGGCAGCACGAGCGCCCCGCCAGATCCCTTCTCGACGCCGATCCCGCCGATCGCGACGGCGACGGAGGTCGAGGAGTACCGCCTACAACTAGAGGCAGCAACACGTGCGGAGCAGGCCGAGCGCGAGAAGTACCGCCTCGAGCGGCAAACGGCACAGGAGTTGTCGCTCTACCACCAGCGCCGCATCAGGAGCTGCCTGAACTCCAACGTCCAGGGCCACACCCCTGAACTTCGACGACGAGCACGACCCCGCTCGTGCGACCGAGCGTGAGATCTACGACAATACGCCACCCGACGGCAGCAATCGCCCACTACTTGGGGCGCCTGCGACTGGAGCCCACCACCACCCTACCGCACGCCTCCTCCGGAGCAGCCGCGGATCATCATCTTGCCTCAACCTCAGGACTCCAATGGACTCCGCTCAACTCCACCCCGATGGACAATGCCATCGCGGGGCAAGCTGCAGTCGCCAATCTCAACATCATGGAAGAGGGCGCACTGCAGATCAAGTACACCTAGGCTCTACTCGTCAGGGCCAGCGAGCAGCAAGCCGCGGGAGTCGACCTGCGGGGGCGGATGTACTCCCGCTCATCCGGGAGCAGGGCGGCCCCAAGCGGCCGTCCAACGGTCGCCAACACCCTCAACTATCCCCCGCCCGAGCCCCTGCAGCTCCAACCGTGGGCCGCAAATCCCGCACTCTCCACCAACGAGCCATGACCTACGAACAACACGGTCACTGTGAATGGTCAGCCGATTGACGCGCGGACCCACATCGTCAATAATCAGGCCTGACGAGCACGCCAGTCGAACGACCTGAGGCACACCCTCACCAACCGCGGCGAGCCCGAGCCAAGGGGCTCCCTCAGCCGAGTCGTCCCATAGTGCTTCGAACCAATGATCTGAGGCGAGAAGTACCCCTCCACCTTCAAAGCGCCGAAGGACATCGAGAAGTATGATCCCACATACGATCTGGTGGTGTGGATCGACACATACCTCATGGCAATGGGGATCGCTGGGCACATCGACCTGCTCGCCGCTCGCTACCTCCCCCTGATGATGGAGGGAGCGACCCGGCAATGGATCAACACCCTCCCCGTGGACAACATCAACTCATGGGAGGACACGCGAGAGGCCTTCGGTAGGCACTTCAAGGGATCCTACACCCGCGCCACCACCATCGAGAACCTAGAGCGCTGCATCCAGGGACAGCGCGATCGACCCGCCACTAGGTGCAACGGTGGCAGGATCTATGGATCAATGCCTCCGGCATCCACCCGGACATGACGATCCACTGCTTCAAGAACATGTGCCGGTACGAACCTCTGGTTGCCAAGATCAAGAGGGTCTACCGGACGCTCGACAACATCCCCGACCTCCTCGAGATCGCCAAGCGCTACATGGAGGAAGACCCCAACCAAGACTCTGACGACGAGTCGGGTGGGAGACGCTGCACCGGCGGCCACGACAATGGGAGAAATCATGAGATGCGCTACAAAGACACTCGCCTCACCGGCAAGCACCGCGGTGACGGGCGAGTCGACTTCGTCGCCAACACCGGCTACGGGCAGCGCGACTCGAAGAATTTCCGCCACGATGGAGGGAACTACCACGACAGCGGAAACTACCACGCCAACAATGTGGCGAGGACAAAATTTAACCCCGCCGCATTGCTCAACCAACCCTGTATTTACCACAGTAGGGAGGGGAAGCCTGCCACCCACACCACCACTGACTGCCACTCTCTAAAGGAGATCGAGAGGCAAGGCGAGGAAGGGAGGGCCCCAAAAACAACCCGCCAAGGGACAACGGCAATGCTAGCGGATTCGGCAACAACGTCGGCTCGCTGCACACGTTCACCGGGCTCGGCACCAAACGCGAGAAAAGGGTGCTTGCCCGCGCAATCGTCGTGAATGCAGTGACACAAATCTACATCCCCCACTTCCTCAACTGGTCCAAACAAAGCATCACCTAGAGCCGCGAGGACCACGCGCCGCAGATCGAGTACCCTGGGCAAGTCGCCCTGGTGGTCAAGCCCAAAGTGGCTGACTACTGGCTCCCCAAAACCTTGATGGACGGCGGAAGCTCCATCAACATCCTCTACCTAGACACATTCAGGAGGTTGCGGCTCCCGTGATCGATGGTCGAATCGACCCTCACCACCTTCCACGGCATCGTCCCTGGTCGGAAGGCATACCCGATCAGAAAGGTGATGCTGCTAGTCACCTTCGACATGCCAGCCAACTTCCGCACCGAGTGGACTATCTTCGAGATGGTGAACTTCCACAGTCCCTACCACTGCGTCCTAGGGCGACAGGCATTCACCAAATTCATGGCGGCTCCGCACTACGCGTACAATATGATGAAGCTCCCGGGGCCACGCGGCATCATCACCATCCACGGCGACCCAAACATGGCCGTGGAATGCGAGGACAACAATGCCAAGCTCACCGACACCGTCATCGCCGAGGAAGCCAACCACGCCGACGAGCTCGCCAAATACGCGAGCGGCATCGACAAGGACAACCCCAGGATCCTGAAGAAGCCCAACATAGAAAATGCCAGGTTAACAACATTCGAGGCCTCCACGCACACCCGCACCGTCGAGCTTGTCCTGGGCGACTCGAGCCAGAAGGTCACCATCAGGACCAACATGAGCCTCGCATAGGAAAGCATGCTCCTCGAGTTCCTACGTGAGAATTGCGACATCTTTGCATGGAAACCATCTGACATGCCTGGTGTCCCGAGGGAACTCACTGAGCACAAACTCAATGCCGACCCAAAAGCACGACCTGTGAAGCAGTCACTATGGCCCTTCAATGAAGAGCGCCGCCGGGCAATCGCCGAAGAAGTACAACGCCTGCTCAGCGCAGGCTTCATCCGACCAATCAAGTACTCCAAGTGGTTGGCAAACCCAGTCCTGGTTCTGAAGAAGAAGAACACTTGGAGAATGTGCATCGACTACACCAACCTCAATAGCGGCTGCCCGAAGGAGGAGTTTGTCCTCCCACGCATCGATTAGATCATCGACTCGACCATGGGATCAGATTTGTTGTGCTTCCTCGATGTGTACTCTAGCTACAACCAGATCAAGATGGTGGTCGAGGACGAGGAGAAGACGGTGTTCATCACGCCATTTGGTGCCTTTTTCTATACCGCAATGACGTTTGGCCTCAAGAACGCTAGCGCGACCTACCAACGATGCATGCAGGAGTGCCTTGCGAGCCAAATTGGCTACAACATCCACGTCTATATCGATGAAGTGGTGGTGAAGTCAACTCGCCAGAGTGATCTACTCGCCGACCTGGCCAAAACTTTCGCAAACCTGCAGAAGTACAAGATCAAGCTTAACCTAGGGAAGTGTACCTTCGGTGTGCCCACCGGACATCTCCTGAGGTATGTAGTCTCCAAGCGAGACATCAAAGAAACCCCACCAAGATCGACACCATTGTGTGACTCGAAAAACCTGAGTGCCTGCACAACATCTAGAAGCTGGCCGCGCGAGTCGCGGCTCTCAATCGCTTCATCCTCCGGCTCGGGGAGAAGGCAATGCCTCTCTACTGGTTGATGCGGAAGAACCCCACATTCACATGGGACAACGAAGTAGACAATGCACTCAAAGTGCTCAAAGAGGTGCTACTCGCGGCACCAGTACTCGTAGCCCCTGTGGACAGGGAACCGATGCTTGTCTATGTCGCGGCCTCCAGCCGAGTCGTCAGCACCGTAATGGTGGTCGAGCGACCCAAGGAGGGTAAGGAGCACCCCATGCAGCACCTTGTCTACTACATCAGCGAGGTCCTCACCGAGTCGAGGCAACGCTACCCGTAGTACCAGAAGCTGGTCTACGTGGTCTTCCGAGCCCAAAGAAGGCTCCCGCACTACTTCCAGGAGCACCCCATTATGGTCGTCTCCTTCGCCCCGTTATAGGACATCATCCGCAACCACGTCACGACTGGGTGAGTAGCCAAGTGGGCCGTCGAAATCGGCATCCACAACATCAAGTACGAGTCGCGCAAAGCGATCAAGTCGCAAGCCCTAGACGATTTTCTCACCGATTGGGAAGAGGCGTAGCAGCCGGAGAAGCTGCCCTACCTCCACTACTGGTCGCTCCACTTCGATGGCTCCAAAAACACGGATGGCGTCGGGGCTGGAATCATACTCACCTCCCCCAAAGGCGACAAGCTCCGATACATGCTACAGCTCGACTTCACGCCCTGCACCAACAACATGGCTGAGTACGAGGCCCTTTTCCACAACATGCGAGCCGCCAAGGAGATGAACATCAACCGCTTAAGGTGCTACGGCAACTCTGACCTCGTCGCCGCACAAGTCACTGGTACCTGCGACGTCGTCGCCCCACCATGATAGTGTACCGCCAAGCGGTGGACCAGCTGGGGGGCCACTTCGCCGGCTACTACGACGAGTGGATCGACCAACGCAAGAATGAGGAGGCCGACGCACTCTCGCGCATCGGGTCGGCTCGCCAAACACCACCCCTGGGCGTCCTCCTCGACATCATCGACAAGCCATCGGTCTCTCCTTTGAAGGAGATCGACATTGGGATACCACTGTAGCCGGAGCCCGCCCTGGTCGCCATGGTCACGGGGCCCAGTGACTGGACCACGCCCTACATCTCCTACCTCGAGCACAAGATCCTGCCCAACGACGAGACCGAGGCATGGATGATTGTGCGACGCTGCAAATACTTCGTCATCATAAACGACGGACTCCACAAGCGTAGCGTGACTGACGTGTACCAATGTTGTGTGCAACCAGAAGAGGGTCACAAGATCCTACAAGACATCCACGCCAGCGACTACAGCCAACACGCCAGCTCAAGGTCGCTAGTCGCCAAAGCCTTGCGCCACGACTTCTACTGGCTCACCGCACACGCCGACGCCACCGACATTGTCCAACGATGCGTTGGGTGCCAGAAGTATACCAACCAGACACACATCCTTGGTTCGGCCCTCAAGACCATCCCCATCACCGGCCATTCTCCGTATGAGGCATCAACATGGTGGGCTAGTTCAAGAAAGCTCCGTCGGGCTACATCCACCTCCTGGTCGATGTTGACAAATTCACCAAGTGGGTCGAGGCGAAGCCAATCAGGAAATGTGATGGCAAGACCGCCACCAAGTTCCTCCGCGAGCTAATCTATCGGTACGGCTACCCACACAGCATCATCACGGACAACAGCACCAACTTCACCAAGGGCGCCAGGGCTGACTTTTGCGAGGAGCATGGCATTTGACTTGACCTTGCCTTAGTCACCCATCCGGAATTGAATGGCCAAGCATAGCGAGCTAACCAAAGCGTCCTCTACGGTCTCAAGCCAAGACTATAGGTCCCTCTCGAGCGGACCCCCGGATGTTGGGTTAAAGACCTCCCCTCCATGCTATGGGGCATTCACACCTCCGTCAACCGATCAACAGGGTTCACCCCCTTCTTCATGGTGTATGGTGCCGAAGCGGTCATGCTGACCGACCTGGAACACGAATCGCCCCAAGTCGTCCACTACCCGGAAGAAGACAATGAGGTCGCCCGTCAAAACGGGGTCGACCTACTCGATGAAGCCCGTGACCTAGCTCGCTCCCGCACCACCATCTACCAGCAAGGGCTCTGCCACTACCACAGTCGTCGAGTTCGGACTCGCACCTTCTAGGAGGGCGACCTCGTCCTACGACTCATTCAGGACAAGAAGGGCATGCACAAGCTCTTCCCCATGGGAGGGGCCATTCACCATAGGGCGAGTCCTAGTGTAACATCCCAAAACTTTAATCCAAGCTTATCAAGATCAAATCATCCAGAAATAGGGTTAACAAAAAACTTTTCCAAATTAAAAATGAAAGCATTCATATGTGTCTACATTTAAAATAAGAGTTGAATTGAAGTGCCTTGTTTAAGTGATCCAATGCTTGTAAAATGTTTCTTAGGTGATTTAAACATCATCTACATCATTCCCAAACTTTTACCAAAGAAAATCAAATAAAAAAGAATTAAAAAGGAGGAATGGTCATTTTGGCCATTTTAATCCACTACACTACTTTGAGTGTTCCTAGCACTCATTTCTTAACAGAAACAATTCATGATCTTTGCACCCCTTGCTAGTACACATAATGAGGTACCAAGGCCCACCTTTTGATCTGCTAAAAACATTCTTTTACTTATTGTAATTGGCATTTGAAAATTGAATCCAATGCATATGCATAGATCACCCCTATTTCAAAAACCATCTATTTGAGCTCCACTTTCAAAACCCTTGCAACCAGAGACTACCTAGAACTAGTGGAGGACACCCAAAATTTTTGAACTTAAAAATTCAAAAGTTTTTCTCTTTCAGCCATTTCATCAAACACTTTGTGGGCAAGATCAAAGTGGCCTAACTATTACTGTTTTGGGCTGATCTTGTCTAGCAAATTAAAGTGCTTTGATCATCTTTATCCCCCTCAAGCCTAGCCAGACCCACACCAGCACATCCCCTACCTCCTAGCTGCACTACATTGCCATGCCGAGCCACTCCTCGCCGGCCGATCGTGCACCCACAGTAACAAACCACTTCCCCCTCCCTCACCTTGTCTAGCACGTTGCCAGTGGTCCACCGCCACCGTCCAACCAGCCCTAGGCCAGAGCCAGAGACAGGAATGGCCAAGAACCGCCACGCCCGGAGCTGGTCGACCATGCCGACGCCGCCCGCAGAGCATGCACTGTCCCCGCGTGCACATACCGCCCCTTGGCCGCAGCCCGCGCCCACCGCTCCGCCATGACCTGGGGAACACCCCAGACACCCCCGCTGGCCGCCCAACTCACCCCAGCCACCGCTCGCCATGGACACCGCCGCCTCTGCCGCTCAGAGCGCTAGCTCACCCAGACCGCATGCCATCGCCCCTACGCCCGCATTCTCTTCCTAGAGCACCACCAGGAGACATGTCACCGCCCCTACCTCGAGCCACGCCGCTAGCCCCCTGTGCCGCCCTCGCCGGAGTCGCCTACCCACACCGTTCGGTCTCACCATCGGGCCTATATAAGCCGGCCTCCCTCGCACCATTTCTCCATACCCACTCACTCCCCACCTTGAAGGAAATATGCCCTGAGAGGCAATAATAAAGTTGTTATTATATATTCCTTATACATGATAGATGTTTATTTTACATGCTAGAAATGTATTGATTCGGAAACATCAATACATGTGTGTTTAATAAACAAAAAGGGTTCCTAGTCATGCCTCTCTTATAGACTAGCTTGTTGATTAACAGGATGATCAAGGTTTCCTAATCATGGACATTGGATGTTATTAATAACAAGGTCACACCATTGGTGGAATGATGTGATGAACATTCATCCGAAGTATAGCATTACGATCAAGTCATTGTGTTTATATTGCTATAACATCATACGAAGTAATCTTTATCCTTAGACCATGAGATCATGTTAATTGCTAACACTGGAAGAGTATCTTGATAACATCAAACGTCATAGCGTAACAGGGTGACTATAAAGATGGGTTCAGTGCTATGAAGGTGTTATGTTGAGGCTCATGGATCAAGAGCGGAATTTGTCAATCCAGATGACGGATAGATATACTCTGGGCCCTCTCGGTGATATCACATTAGGATAGCTTGCAAGCAAGTGATGTGATCACTAGAATGTTATATCACGGGAACGAGAAAAGAGTGCATGTCGGTAACGAGATCAAACTAGGTATGGAGATACCGATGATCGAATCTCGGACATGTAATATATCGAGAGACAAAGGGATTTAGTTACAAGCGTTAAAGGTTCTCACGATCACATGAGTCATCGTTGAATGTGTAGGAGTCAGTAGGGATCTCCAGGCCCCGCTGCTGATTATTGATCGGAGAAGGGTCTCGATCATGTCTGCATTATTCACGAACCGTAGGGTGGCACACTTAAGAGTTACCAGACACCATTTTGGAGCACATATGTTTCAGACGAAAGAATTGCAAAGCGCAGGAATTGTTTCAATAGAAACCGGAAATTGTTTCGGGTGAAATTGCAGAAGGTGGTTCTGCATGTGATATTGAAATATTGCAAGGCTATATGAATGTTTGTTAATTAAAGTAATTAACAAAATTCTGAATAAATTTAATAAAAGGGTTTTATTAAATGAGAGAGCATTAAATTTGGAGAAACTTAATGCATTTAAAGTGGAGACTTTAAAAGGGAATGTGAAGAGGCATTTTAATGTGGAGGAGTTACCACCACATGAATGGGGGAGGTGAGGGGTCACCCCCCCATGCGTCGGCCATGGAGAGAGGGGGCACCTCCCCTCCTCCTATAAAAGGCCATCCATTCCTCCTTCATCCTCACACCTCCTTGTGAAGGATCTCTCTCCCCCTCTAGAATTATTCCCCCATGGTCTCGGATTAGCGAGATACATGTTCCCGGTGGCATTTCATCTAGAAGGAGTTGCTGCTTCCGCTGGATCGCTAGAGCGAGGAGGTGGAGGTTGTCCGGTGGCTTGAACGTGTGTGCGAGTGCGGATGCGCTGCTGAGTTGCGGCGCTCGAACTTCCTCACGATCTTGAGATCGGCAAGTGTACGACTACATAAACCACGAGTTCCTACTCGTTAACAAGGCTCATTGTCTACGAGGGTAAGTTCTCTATGGATGTATGTCCACCCGTTTTCTTTGTACCTAGTAGATAGATCTTGGCGTGTAGTTCACACCGTAGGAAAATTTTTGTTTTCTATGTCGGACCCAAGGGTATCGAGCCTGATCTATGCGTAGGTGCTTTGCACGGGTAGTACACATATGGTTGATATGTGGGCGATGATGATCATGTTATTGCATCTTCTATGTATTTTGGATATTGGTGGCACAGTGGGATGAAGCGGCCTGGACCAACGTTACATGTCATCGTACATGAGACCGGTTCCACGACTGACATGCAACTTGTTTTGCATAAGTGGCCGGCGGGTGTCTGTCTCTCCTACTATAGTCAATATCTGATTTACAACGAGTTGCTAATAACTTGGTTATCCTCGTTGTGGTTCATGTTCGTAGGTTAGACAGGTTCTATCTCCGAAAGCCCTAAGCCACATAAAACTTGCAATTGATAAATTAGAGGCGTTTAGTTTAGATCGTTGCTGGGCTAGTGTTTTGATATGGTATTGTTGTAAGTAGATGTATGATAGATACTCTTACAACTCACTTAACGTGTAAGTTCCATAGACCTTGGCCTTACACACAAAGGAATGATAGAGATCATACCACGATGCAAATGATAGAGATCAAATGCATGGACCATATCATCTCACTTCACACATTAGATGTTAGCATCTTATACTGCTAGTTTGGCAAGTTTGATAGCATTATAAGATGACCCCTCATTTAGATATCTAGATAAAATGTGTTCTTCCTTAAGTATGCACCGTTTTGTGGATCGTGTTTTGAGGCATCACGTGATGATCGGGTGTTTTCAACTCTACGCTTTCATACAACAGGTGTAAGACAGTTTTTACACACGCAAATACTAAGGTTCTTACTTGACGAGCCTAGCATGTACAGACATGGCCTCGGAACACGGACCGAAAGGTTAAGCATGAGTCATATAGTTGATATGATGCCCATATAGATGCTCGCCTTTGAAGCTACACCGACTCACGTGATGATCGGACTTGGTGTAGTGGATTTGGTTTATGTAATCACCAAAAGGACACGAGGGATGCCGTTTTTGAGTGGGAGTTCATTAGTAATTTGGATTAGTTGAACTCAATCTATCATAAAATTAGTCTAAATATACTTTACAAATTCAGTTGTAGATGGCACCACCTGCTTTTAATTTCAATGTGTTCATGGAGAAAGAGAAACTTGCTGCGAACGGTAGCAACTTCACCAACTGGGCTATGAATTTGAGGATTCTCCTCACTGCTGCACAAAAGCAATATGTGCTAGATGCGCCGATAGGCCCCCCACCAGCTCCTGATGCCCCCGACGAGGAAAAGAATGTCTATATAACTCGTCAGGAGGACCACAACTTAGTTCATTACGACATACTGTATGGGCTAGAGCCAGAACTTCGAAAGCGTTTCGAAAATGGCAATGCCTTTGATACCATGGGAGAATTGAAAATGATTTTCGATACCCATGCTACCGTAGAGAGTTATAATGCTACAGAAAAGTTCTTTAGCTGCATGATGGAGAAAAACAGCTCCGTTAGTGAGCACGTACTCAAAATGTCTGGGTACGCCGATAAGCTTGTGTCCTTGGGAATAACGATTCCCATTGACTTAGGCATACATCATGTTCTCCAATCTCTGCCACCTAGCTACAAGAGTTTCGTGATGAACTATAATATGCAGGGCATGAAGAAGTCTCTTCCCGAGCTTCTGTCAATGCTTAAGACTGCAGAAGTGGAGATTAGGAAAGAACATCAAGTGTTGATGATCAATAGGACCACTGGTTTCAAGAAGGACAAGAAAGGCAAGCACAAGGGAAAGAAGGGTGGCAAGTCTGTTGCCACGCCTGAAAAGAAACCCCGAGATGGCCCTAAGTCTGACACCGAGTGCTACTATTGCAAGGGGACTGGCCATTGGAAGCGCAACTACCCCAAGTATTTGGCGGACAAGAAGTCCGGCAAGGCAAACAAAGGTATATGTGATATACATGTTATTGATGTGTACTTGACTAGTACTCGCAGTAGCACCTGGGTATTTGATACCGGATCGGTTGCTAATATATGTAACTCGGTTCAGGGGCTGCAGAACAAGCGACAACTAGCAAGGGATGAGGTCACGATGCAAGTCGGCAATGGATCAAGAGTTGATGTGATCGCCGTCGGAACGCTGCCTCTCCATATGCCATCGGGATTAGTTATAAACCTAAATAATTGTTATTTGGTGCCTTTCGCGAGCATGAACATTGTATCCGGATCGTGTTTGATGCAAAGTGGTTATTCATTTAAGTCTGAAAACAATGGTTGTTCGATTTATATGAATAATATCTTTTATGGTCATGCACCTATGTTGAATGGTTTATTTCTGTTGGATCTCGATAGCAGTATTACGCATATTCATAATGTTGATGCTAAAAGGATTAAACTTGATAATGATATATCTACATATATGTGGCACTGCCGTCTAGGTCATATTGGCGTTAAACACATGAAGAAACTCCATTCTGATGGACTTTTGGAATCACTTGATTTTGAATCATTTGATACATGTGAGCCATGCCTTATGGGCAAGATGACTAGAACGCCGTTTTCCGGTTCAATGGAACGAGCGACAGATCTATTGGAAATCATACATACTGATGTGTGTGGACCAATGAGTGTGTTGTGAGGTGGATATCGTTATTTTGTTACTTTCACGGATGATTTGAGTAGATATGGGTATATCTATTTGATGAAACACAAGTCTGAAACTTTTGAAAAGTTCAAAGAATTTCAGAATGAAGTGGAAAATCATCGTAACAGAAAGATCAAATTTCTGCGGTCCGACCGTGGAGGAGTATATTAGTTACGAGTTTAGCACACATATGAAAAGGCGTGGAATAGTTTCACAACTCACGCCCGAACACCACAACGTAATGGTGTGTCGAGCTTAATCATACCTTATTGGATATGGTTCGATCTATGATGTCTCTGATCGACTTACCTCTGTCATTTTGGGGTTATGCCTTCGAAAGCAATTGCATTCACTTTAAATCGGGCACCATCTAAATCCGTTGAAAAGACACCGTATGAATTATGGTTTGAAACAAACTTAAGGTGTCATTTCTTAAGGTTTGGGGATGCGATGTTTATGTGAAGAAACTTCAACCGGATAAACTCGAACCCAAAGCGGAAAATGCGTCTTCATAGGATACCCTAAGGAAACAATTGGGTATACCTTCTATCAGATCCGAGGGCAAGGTTTTTGTTGCCAAGAATGGATCCTTTCTTGAGAAGGAGTTTCTCACGAAAGGTGTGAGTAGTCGGAAGGTAGAACTCAAGAGGTTATTGAACCTTCTCTTCATGGAATGGCGAGTGGCGCAGACCTTGGAAGTTGTTTCGGAGTTGACTTCACGATGAAGAGAGAGCTAATGATAATGATCATGAAACTCGAAGAGGACACTACCGAACCTCGCAGTCAAGCGGGACACGTGACTCTGAACTATCGGCAATCCTGTTGTGAATTTCATGGTTGATGAAATGGATGACCTGCGACGTATGAAGAAGCGATGATGAGCAGTTCCAACAAATGGCTAGAAGCCATGAAATCCGAGATGGAATCCATGTACGAGAACCAAGTTTGGAACTTGGTGGACTTACCTCACGGCCGAAGGCCGTTGAGAATAAATGGATTTTCAAAAGGAAAACTGATGTGATGGTAATGTGACCATCTATAAGGCTCGACTTATGCAAAAGGGGTTTCGACAAATTCAAGGAGTTGACTACGATGAGACATTCTCTCCGTAGCGATGCTTAAGTCGATTAGGATTATGTTAGCAATTGCTGCATATTTCGATTATGAAATATGGCAGATGGATGTCAAAACTGCATTCCTCAATGGTAAGATTGAAGAAGAGTTGTATATGATACAACCTAAGGGTTTTGTCGATCCTAAGGATGCTAATAATGTGTGCAAACTTCAGCGATCCATCTATGGATGAAGCAAGCATCACGGTTGGAATCTCGCTTTGATGAGGTGATCAAAGAGTTTGGATTTGTCCAAACTTATGGAGAGGCTTGTATTTACAAGAAAGTGAGTGGGAGCAATGTGGCATTTCTGATATTATATGTGGATGACATATTATTGATTGGAAATGATTTAGATCTTTTAAACAGTGTTAAAAGTTATCTAAACAGCAAATTTTCGATGAAG
This sequence comes from Avena insularis, assembly GCA_023614405.1. Taxonomy (NCBI): domain Eukaryota; kingdom Viridiplantae; phylum Streptophyta; class Magnoliopsida; order Poales; family Poaceae; genus Avena; species Avena insularis. The sequence goes on along the minus strand of CM042686.1, from coordinate 425,548,073 downwards.
GACCTTGGTGAAGCTTCATATATATTAGGCATTAAAATCTATAGAGATAGATCAAGACGCCTAATTGGGCTATCGCAGAGTACATACCTTGATAAGATATTAAAGAAGTTTAATATGGACGAAAGTAAGAAGGGGTTCTTACCTATGTTGCAAGGCAAGACATTGAGTAAGACTCAAAGTCCGGCTACGGCGGAAGAAAGAGAAATAATGGATAAGATCCCTTATGCCTCAGCCATAGGCTCTATAATGTATGCCATGCTATGTATAAGACTGGATGTGGCACATGCTATTAGTTTGACTAGTAGGTACCAATCTGATCCAGGTTCAGAACACTGGATAGCGGTCAAGAATATCCTTAAGTACTTGAGAAGAACTAAGGATATGTTTCTTATATACGGAGGTGAAGAAGAGCTAGTCGCTAAGTGTTATGTCGATGCTAGCTTTGACACTGATCCGGATGACTCTAAGTCTCAATCCGGATACATATTTCTCTTGAACGGAGCAGCAGTTAGTTGGAGGAGTTCCAAACAACCTGTGGTGGCTAAATCAACAACGGAGGCAGAATATGTTGTCGCTTAAGCGGTACAGAAGCGGTTTGGATGAAGGAGTTCATAACAGAACTGGGTGTGGTTCCCAGTGCGTTGGACCCGATGGTGATCTATTGTGACAACAATGGAGCCATAGCCAACACAAAGGAACCAAGTCTCACAAGAATTCCAAGCATATTAAGTGCCGGTTTCACTCCATCCGCGAGCATGTCAAGGATGGAGATATAAAGATTTGTAAAGTGCACATGGACCTGAATGTAGCAGATAAGGTTGACTAAAGTACTCCCTAGGGCAAAACATGATGAACACCAGAACTCCATGGGTGTTAGATTTATCACTATGTGAACTAGATTATTGTCTCTAGTGCAAGTGGGAGACTGAAGGAAATATGCCCTGAGAGGCAATAATAAAGTTGTTATTATATATTCCTTATACATGATAGATGTTTATTTTACATGCTAGAAATGTATTGATTCGGAAACATCAATACATGTGTGTTTAATAAACAAAAAGGGTTCCTAGTCATGCCTCTCTTATAGACTAGCTTGTTGATTAACAGGATGATCAAGGTTTCCTGATCATGGACATTGGATGTTGTTAATAACAAGGTCACACCATTGGTGGAATGATGTGATGAACATTCATCCGAAGTATAGCATTACGATAAAGTCATTGTGTTTATATTGTTATAACATCATACGAAGTAATCTTTATCCTTAGACCATGAGATCATGTTAATTGCTAACACCAGAAGAGTATCTTGATAACATCAAACGTCACACCGTAACAGGGTGACTATAAAGATGGGTTCGGTGCTACGAAGGTGTTATGTTGAGGATCATGGATCAAGAGCGGAATTTGTCAATCCAGATGACGGATAGATATACTCTGGGCCCTCTCGGTGATATCACATTAGGATAGCTTGCAAGCAAGTGATGTGATCACTAGAATGTTATATCACGGGAACAAGAAAAGAGTGCATGTCGGTAACGAGATCAAACTAGGTATGGAGATACCGATGATCGAATCTCGGACATGTAATATATCGAGAGACAAAGGGATTTATTTACAAGCGTTAAAGGTTCTCACGATCACAGGAGTCATCGTTGAATGTGTAGGAGTCAAGATCGATCTTGATCTCCAGTCCACGCTGATTATTAATCGGAGAAGGGTCTCGATCATGTCTGCATTATTCGCGAACCGTAGGGTGGCACACTTAAGAGTTATCGGACACCATTTTGGAGCACATATGTTTCAGACGAAAGAATTGCAAAGCGCAGGAATTGTTTCAATAGAAACCGGAAATTGTTTCGGGTGAAATTGCAGAAGGTGGTTCTGCATGTGATATTGAAATATTGCAAGGGGCTATATGTGAATGTTTGTTAATTAAAGTAATTAACAAAATTCTGAATAAATTTAATAAAAGGGTTTTATTAAATGAGAGAGCATTAAATTTGGAGAAACTTAATGCATTTAAAGTGGAGACTTTAAAAGGGAATGTGAAGAGGCATTTTAATGTGGAGGAGTTACCACCACATGAATGGGGGAGGTGAGGGGTCACCCCCCCCATGCGTCGGCCATGGAGAGAGGGGGCACCTCCCCTCCTCCTATAAAAGGCCATCCATTCCTCCTTCATCCTCACACCTCCTTGTGAAGGATCTCTCTCCCCCTCTAGAATTATTCCCCCATGGTCTCGGATTAGCGAGATACATGTTCCCGGTGGCATTTCGTTTGGAAGGAGTTGCTCATTTGGATCGCTGGAGCGAGGAGGTGGAGGTTGTCCGGTGGCTTGAACGTGTGTGCGAGTGCGGATGCGTTGCTGAGTTGCGGCGCTCGGACTTCCTCACGATCTTGAGATCGGCAAGTGTACGACTACATCAACCACGAGTTCCTACTCGTTAACAAGGCTCGTTGTCTACGAGGGTAAGTTCTCTATGGATGTATGTCCACCCGTTTGCTTTGTACCTAGTAGATAGATCTTGGCGTGTAGTTCACACCGTAGGAAATTTTTTGTTTTCTATGCTGCGGACACAACACACCTCTCACTGATCCTTTCACCCCTCTCGCTGGAGCCAAGCGAGCTCTGCCTCGCCGGAATTGGAGCCGGAGCAGCCACAACAGGAGGAGAAGGGCGCCTGCGATTTAGGGCACCCCAAGCTCCGCCGCAACCGCGCCTCGCCTCGCCGTCATCTTCTAGTTCGTTTTCCCACCTCGCCGTCGTCGCTGGAGCCTTGGTACGTCCCCGTTCGACCCCCACCGAGCCGCTAGGGCAAACTCTCGCCGGCGACCTGTTCGTTATTGACGATAACCCTCAGCCGTAGATCCCACTTCTAATCCTACGGCCCACAGCGCGCGTACCGTTTCATGTGTTAAGAACCACTGACAAGCGGGACCCCCTGTCAGCTGAGCCCCGCGCCGCGGATCGCCACTGGGCCGACCCATGTCCTTTCCCGCGCTAGCCCAGCCATTCAAATCTGGATTTTTCTTTTAAGTTAAATCTACTTTCTGTCCACTAGTTTAAAAATCAATTCAGAGAGTTTTATAAATCCAAATTGCATGAAACCAATTTTTTCTGAAAGGTATTGAAATGATCTATCCAAGCCCGTTAGATTTAATTCAATTAGAGTTATATATCTCTCCTAGTAAAAATAATAAAACAGAAGCTTTTGTAACTTGCAACATTTTTATAAAATCAACTAAGATAGGTTTTGAGTTGATTCCAACTCTCAAAAATCACATTTCATCATATCTATCTAAATATGTAATAATATTAGGGTTTACATGCAGTGATTTTGGACTAGTACCAAAATAATGCTATATAGGCATTTCTAGTCACTTTAATTATTAAATAATAAACTTAAACCAAAGTAATTATGATCTAACCTTTAAATCTCATTCCCACATGTTAGAATATATGGTGATGACATGTGTCCACATGATCCCATATTTTAAGTGGTGAATATTAAATCTTAGTTAATTTTTCAATGAGTAGAAATTACTTTTCTAAAATAAAAAGAATGAAACTATTGAATTAAACTTGTGATGCTTGTGATGATAATAGATCATTAATTGTGTGTCTTAGAAAGCTATTTAGCCTAGTTAAGTATTGTTTGGTGATTGTGTACTCCATATGTATTTATAGAAGATAGTACCGACGAAGCTTACGAGGAGGAGGAGTTCTACCAAGAAGAATAAGAAAACTTCAACCACTGCACCAACCAAGGCAAGATACCATTAGCAAGCTAGGATTGAACTAGATGGTTTAGCAAAGATGCTTAGAGCATGCTTTGATTATACCACTTTGACTAGTATTTACCCCAAGTATTATTTTCAAGCTTTACTTCCTTTACTTTACCCAAAGTTCTTTACTTGTTTTGAAGGTAGCATAAAAAGTATAAAACTTGACCTATTTAGATAACTTTAGATGTCATTCTATGGCATGAGATTGATCCCATCCTTCCATCTTAGTGAAGACTCTTAACTTAGTAGTTTAGAGTAGATCAAAACTTGAGTCACTTTAGATGGGAACAATTGGTGAAAATGAATTATGAAAATCTTGGAATGATGAGTCATTCTATTGAGATGTTTTGACATGTGTTGAGAAACACAAATGGTTTATGATGATGAAAATGATGAGGCATGAGCCTTAACCCTTTTTATAAAACTGATGGTTGGATTCGGATGCGATACCATTCCAAATTTACCGTACAACCACACTACCTGAATTGGGTAAGGCTTAGCTGTAAATTTATATGCATCAGTATTAGTTCCCTCGCGAGAGAGGTTTGAGCTGAGGCTACCTCTCAATGATGTCCACACTGCAGTGCCCAAGATGACTGATGGTCATGGTTGTGAGGCCATGCTCATAGGAGAGGTGATTATACTAGGGTGTGTAAAGGGAAGGTTATGTTTGATTATCCGCATACTAAGTATGATGATTCAGGGTTATCCCTAACAGATGTATCGAATCTTGTGGTGAAAGTGTACCACCTCTGCAGAGTGTCAAACTATTCGAATAGCCGCGTCCGCGGTTATGGACAGTTGGAATGGCCATACTGTTTCGTTGTCAGATGTTTTCCAAATGACTTGAAATGAATGATGAATCTTGACTTGACCACAACAGGGTTGTGTTTATGACAATAGCTTCCCCACTTAAGTGATTCTAGAACTTTATTTTATCTTTCTTTGCTTTAGAACTCAGCTTAGGTTTCAAACTTAACTTTATGGTTAAACTTAGATTTAGCACTTTAACTTAGAACTATAGTACCTGTTAACAGTAGTTTGCGAGTACTTAAAGAGTACTCATGGCTTTTGTCCCTGGCTATTCTCATGGCCAGACTATGCAGGAGACTATCAAGATGATGGCTAGCAGGACGGCTATGATAACTAGGACTATCTCGCTGCCTCATTGCCTGTGCCCCTGAAGATGGACCCCACCGCTACGCTTATCTTTTATTTCCGCTGCTTGTTGTATTAAGACTAGATCCTGAGATCCTTATTTGTGTAAGACCTTATGTATGGTTTGTAATGGATGATGTACTGTGATATCCAATCCGTTATGTCTCGCAAAAATGGTAATCCTGGGATTGCGAGGTATGGCATAACGGGCATCTGGGATTAAAAATCCGGGTGTTGACACCTAGGAAATGACCCTCACTACCTCATCGACATACGAGGTGATGGCCAGCTGTATGTAGAGCATCCATGGAATGTAAACCTCCTCCGGAAGTTCTATACATAGAACTAAAACATGTACTCAGCTGCCACATGATGGCATAAAAATTCGGCTCGCACAAATTGTGTCTACTCGCCTTCTCTTGTGCCAATCGCACTCGTATATACAACAATATGCTAACTACGGTAGTCAACCCTTGGTTGAGCGACCGACACGGCTAACTAGTGCGGGTCAAGGGCACCAAAACTATCCGGGCCTTGATCGGTCCACGAAAACGCCAACTGGAGCCACCATTGGAGCGCCCCGCTCGACTGGCTTTCCGAGCCAAGACCACTAATTCCGCTTCCCATGGTGCATCGTCCTCCTCACCCATGCAAGGCAACTCGAATGGTACAGTACCACGCTCGAGGACTCGTCCAAAGCGACCCTAACGTGGCTCAGGAACACACCAAGTATGAGAGCCTGCATTGGACTCGCCAAGCGACTGGCTCTTCGAGCCAGGAGGAGAGACATGTTTCAAACAACACGATACATCCTCACCTACCTTGGGCATCTGATACATTGCAAATGTATCTATAATTTTTGATGTCCATGCTTGGTTTTATCCACTTTCTTGTGTTTTGTTCCAACTTTGGAGTACTTTTCATATGATTTCTTGGACTAACCTATTAACAAGAGACACAAAGTGCCAACCACTGTTTTCTGCTGTTTTTGGTTCCAGGAAAGTCAGAAAATGAATATTCTCGGAATTGGATGGGACAAAAGCCAAAGTGCCTATTTTTCCAGAAGGGATCAAGTGCCAGAATACGAGACGGAGAAGGGCCAGGGAGCCACCACACCACCTGGCCATGCGGCCAGGCCTGGCTCGCGCCAGGGGGTGGTGTGGCCGCTCCCGGCACCCCCTCGGCCTCTCCTTCCGCCTATATATTTCCCTCGGGACGAAAACCCTAAGTACCCGATCAAAAATCCACGAAAGAGTTTGTAGCCGCCGTCATCTCCATCCCTATATCGGGAGGGATCTGAAGCTCTTCCTGGCACCCTGCCGGAGAGGGGAATTCACCTTGGCGGCCTTCTTCATCACCATGCAAGCCTCCGGTGTGATGCCTGAGTAGTTCGTCCTTGTACTACGGATCCATGTAGTAGGTAGATGGCTGGTTCTCCTCCTTTGTGCTTTCATGTTTAGATCTTGTGAGCTCTGTTCATGATCAAGATCATCTATTTGTAATTCATACATGTTGTGTTTGCGGGGATCCGATGGATATTGAGATGCTATTTTAGATTGATTATTGATTCTATCATGTCTTTGTTATTTGTGATCTTGCATGCTTTCCATTGTTAGTAGCTATCTTGGCCAAGTAGATGCTAGCAACTCCAAGAGTTAGTATTTATGCTTGATAGTGGGTTCATGCCTCTGGTAACTGGGAAGTGATAAAAATCTCTAAGGTACTAGATGTGCTGTTGCTACTAAGGAGAAAACAACAATCCTTTGTTCATAGAACAATCGTATTGTTTATTTTACACGCAGTTCATAAAGCAATAATCATTGCTTGCAACTTAATCTTTGGAGGGTTCGATGATAACTCAAGGTGGATTATTAGTCATAGATGCGCTTGGATGGCGGTCTATGTATTATGTTGTATTGCCCAATCAAGTCTCAAAGGAGTCAAGATGATTAGTATATGCATGTATTGCTTTCGATGTTTGTCAATTGCCCTGTAATTTGTTCACCCAAAGATGTTATCTATCTAAGGAGAGCCACCTCTAGTGAACTATGGATCCCGGTCCTTTCTCTTTACATACAATCTACAACTGTTTACTTCTTTGTGTTTACTTTCTGCAAACTTTTACTTCTTTCCATTCGATACGTTTAATCCTTTGTTTTCCGCAAAACACGGTGAGATTGACAACCTCATCGCAAGTTGGGGACAAAGTTCTGTGGTTGTGTTGTGCAGGTCTCCATGTTGCTACTAGCACCGGTAGTGCGCCCTGCCAAAGCTTAGCTAGTAACACCTTTGGGGTGTTTCCTTGCTCCTACTGGTTCGATTAAACCTTGGTTTCATAACTGAGGGAAAACTTGCTGCTGTGCTCATCATACCTTCCTCTTGGGGTTCCCAACGAGCTCTACGTCGAACGACGAGCACATCAAGTTCTTTTCTGGCGCCGTTGCCGGGGAGTCAAGGACATCTTCACAAGGGGAGTCCCTCGTAACAAATCTCTTTACTTTGTTGTTTTTGTTTTGCTTAGTTTCTTTTTGCTTTGTTTGCGTGTTTTGTTCTTCAAAAAAACACAAAAAAATAGTTTTACTAGTTTTCTTTCTTATTTGAAAACCCAAAAAAAATGGCTACTCTTGAAAACACTATGTTGTGTGACTTCACTAGCACCAACAACAATGATTTTATGAGCACACCTATTGCTCCACCTGTGGCTGAAAATACTTTCTTTGAGATAAAACCTGCTTTGCTCAATCTTGTTATGAGAGAACAATTTTCTGGTATTGGTAATGAAGATGCTGCTTCCCATCTAAATAACTTTGTTGAACTTTGTGAGATGCAAAAGCATAGGGATATAGATGGTGATATTATTAAGCTGAAATTGTTTCCTTTCTCTTTGAGAGGAAAAGCTAAAGAGTGGTTGAATTCCTTAACTAGGAATAGTATTGATTCTTGGACTAAGTGCAAAGATGCTTTTATTGGAAAATACTATCCTCCTGCTAAGATTATATCTATGAGAAGTGAAATAATGAAGTTTAAACAACTTGATAATGAGCATGTTGCTCAAGCTTGGGAAAGAATGAAATCTTTGGTAAAGAATTGTCCCACTCATGGATTTGCTTGGATGATCATCCAAACTTTTTATGCAGGATTGAACTATTCTTCAAGGAACCTATTGGATTCTGCTGCTGGAGGTACCTTTATGACCATCACTTTGGGTGCTGCAACAAAACTTCTGGACAATATGATGGTTAATTATTCCGAATGGCATACGGAGAGAGCTCCACAAGGTAAGAAGGTAAATTCTGTTGAGGAAACCTCCTCCTTGAGTGATAATATTGATATTATTATGTCTATGCTTGTTAATGGGAAAGCCCATATTGATCCAAATAATGCTCCTTTAGCCTCTTTGGTTGCTCAAGAAGAGCAAGTTGATGTGAACTTCATAAGAAATAACAACTTTGGCAGCAATGCTTACGGTAACAATGCTTATAGGAACAATTTTGGTAACAACAATTATAAGCCATATCCTCCCAACAATGGTAATGCTTATGGAAATTCTTACAACAATAATAAGAGTGCTCCCTCTGAACTTTAAGTTATGCTTAAAGAGTTTATTAGTAAACAAACTTCTTTCAATAAAACTATTGAGGAAAAACTCTCTAATGCTGAAAGAAATATAGCATCTTTGGCTGAAGCTCAATCTTCTTTGAATAAAATGGCTGCTAAACCTGAAACTAATGATAATCCCTTTGCAACTACTAATGCTATACAAGTAAGAATTGATGAAAATGTTAGACTATTAGCTGAATTACATGCTAAGTGGGAAAGAGAAGATGAAATTGCTAGAAACATTAGTGTTTCTACTATCACCACCTCTAGTGTTGAGGCTAGTAATAGTTCTACTACTTTGGATGATAAAGTTGATTTTGATCTTGATGGTTGCAATATCTCTGAAGTTATTAAGTTCCTACAAAAGCTTGCTAAAAGTCCTAATGCTAGTGCTATGAACATGGCCTTTACAAAACACATTACCGATGCTCTCATAAGGATTAAGGAAGAAAAGATCAAAAATAAAGCTTCTATTCCTATAAAATAAGAGGATGGTTGGGAACCCATCATTAATATGAAAGTGAATGACTTTGATTTCAAAGCTTTATGTGATCTTGATAGTAGTGTTTCCATTATGCCTAGAAGGATTTATGATATGCTTGATTTGCCTCCTCTTGAAGATTGTTATTTGAATGTCCCACTTGATGATAATGCTAAAAAGAAACTCATGGGGAGTCTTAATGATGTTCTTATTATGGTTAACGATTCCTATGTCCCCGTTGATTTCTATGTTTTGGATGTTGAATACAATGCTTCTTGTCCTATTACTTTGGGAAGACCTTTTCTTAGAACTGTTGGTACCATCATTGATATGAAAGAAGGCACCATTAAATATCAACTCCCACTCAAGAAAGGTATAGAACACTTCCCTAAAAAGGGACAAAAGATTTCTTTTGCTTCTCCTATGAAAACAAAATTTGGTCTTAATGCTTCTTCATTTGAGAACACTTGACTCTTTCTTTGCTTCTTATGCCTAACTTAAAGGCGTTAAAGAAAAGTACTTATTGGGAGATAAACCAAAAGTTTTAGATGAGTCTTGGAAGTTATTACCTCTGTAATAACCTCTACTTATCCTTTTTATTTTCTTTTTGTGCCAAGAGTAACCTCTAATGAGAGAGAAGTAATGATTGGGAAAGTTGTTGTCCCGAAACAGATTTTTGTGCTTCACCGTAAAAATTCGTGAGAGAGCTCTGTATGTCGGATTGAGCTGTAAGTTTTTGTGCTTCTGCCCCAGGTTGTTTTCTAACTTTCGTTAGTTCAACACTTTTTGATTTGAGCAACAGAAAGTTTTCGAAAAAAATCGTCTTTACCTGCTGGTCTGTTTTGACAGATTTCTGCCATTTTCTGCATTTGCTTCTTGTGGGTTCCTTTTTGAGTTCTTTTGGGGAATTGAGCTTTTTGAGGGAAGTGCTACAGTAGCTAGTGTTCTAATGGAAGTTTATTTGGTGTTAGAACTGAACCTTAAGACTTATTTATCTTGAGTGCACTAATGTTGCTAATAAAGATTGTGTGAAGTTTTGTATGAAGGAAAATTTTCAGGTGTATGAAAGGAATGAGTAATGAGATGAAGGATGGACTAAAGCTCAAGCTTGGGGATGCCACGCGTGTCACCCCAAGAAATATCCAAGAAGTACAAGTGTCAAAGCTTGGGGATTCCCAAGGCATCCCCTTTTTCATCAATAAAAATCCCAGGTTTCTTCCAAACGCTTCATTTTTATTGTTTCATGCACAGTTTTGTTGTTCTTGGAGCGTATTCTTTTTTTGTTTTTGTTTTGGTTTTTAGTTTGCTTGGTTTTCTTAGTTTTCTGAATAAATTGGTTGGACCCCCTCTTTCATACATTGGTTTGCAAGTGGTTTGGTTTAGTTTGGAAAAGAGTAGGAAAGTTCATACTTATGTGGTAAAAAGAGCTTGTTTTTGACTGTGGCCTGTGCTTTGTCATGCCATGCTTGATATTGTTTTGGCTTTATGCTTAGTATTCTTTGTTGTAGCATGACTTGTTATAAACAATTGAGATTGTTTAATGTGCCTTGGATGAATCATGCGTTGTTTTAGCATATTAAAGCATAGTATAGTGGTATTCTCCTTTGATGCTTTATTTGGGTTGACTTGGCGCATGCTCACACCATGTTATGTCTGTCACAAGTCACCATAGCCTTTTTGAACCTTTAGTTTTCAACTTGTAGTATCACTTTATGCTTTGATCAATGATGTTTTGTCGCTCTGCATGATTATGGCCATTATTGCTCTCTTAGTTTATCGCTCCTAGTCTTTTGCTAGCCTCCACAACCAAGTATGAGTTCCACTCATGCATCCAACTCCCTAAACCAAGTTATTCCAAAGAGTACACCATACCTACCTACTATCTTATGCTATTCCAAGTATATTCATGCTTTTGTTTACCTTCCAAATTAAACTTGTTATGAGAAAACTAGTGATTAAAGCTCTCACGAACTTGATGGCACACTTTACTTTTTGCCTCTAATAAACTTGAACCATTGGGTCCTTCTTTGTTGCGTATATGCTTGTGCTTTATAAGTTGAAATTAGCAGAACCATGTTTCATGGGCAACGCTTTCAACATTGCACTTGTACTTTGTACCCCGTTGATATCATGTTCTTTTGCTTATGGATCCCGGTGGTGTGAAATAAAAGTGGAACTTGTAAAATCATGGAGTTTGTATGTGTGTTAGAGAAACGCCTGGGCCGCTAGCCTAAGCCATGCCTAATCATGGTGGAAGCTTGCAGCATCACCATAATGAGCACTCTATGAAGCATCCTCAATAAAAACCTATGCAAATAGCAAATAAAAAGATCGCTGAGATGCTCAATTGTCTGCTTGCCTTGTCATTTTGATTATGGGAAAGCTCCCGTATCATGTGCAAGGGGTACCCGTTGGCGGTTCTTAATGATACACATATACTTACAATGACAAGAGCTTACTCGTGACTGAAGTTGAGTAGCATGAGGATCGGTCTTCGTAAGTAAGGGGCATGAGATTTCGGTTTATAACTTGTCAAGCATATCCTCTTAGTTGTGTCACTTTAACCTTAATCACCTTCAAGATGCTTATGATAGGGGCAATGAGAGCTGAAAGCTATAAGTACCATAATTTTTGGAATCTCTTTATGAGACTTGAATCCCTACTTCCTTTTACAAAGGCCTTTCTTCCACCATTATATTGAGTCTCCACCTTCTATCTTTATGCACCTACTTTGAGAGCATAGTGGTCATTCTTAGTTCTATATGCATTGTCCCAAGACTAGTTGATTGATGCATAACTTGATATTGTTTGTTTTAAACTATTGTATCTAGTCACTCTTATGAACTTTGAAGGTGTCCTATGCATTTATATTTGCTAATCTATTGAGGGACAAGCTGAATACTATTATGCTATGTTTTCTTTATGTGAAACAAACAAACGTCTTGCAAGGCATTGTTATTCATGAATCTTTTGTTTGTGCCTTTTCATGTTGCATCATAGTTTCTTTGCTTATTGCTAGAACTTTGTCTTTCATGTTACGATTGAAGTACTATGATCCCAGCTTTGAATGTTTTGCAAATACTTTGATTAAGTCTTTGATGGTGCATGTCACCTCAAAAACTATTCTTTCTTTTTATCACTTACCTACTCGAGGACGAGCATGAGTTAAGCTTGGGGATGTTGATACATTGCAAATGTATCTATAATTTTTGATGTTCCATGCTTGGTTTTATCCACTTTCTTGTGTTTTGTTCCAACTTTGGAGTACTTTTCATATGATTTCTTGGACTAACCTATTAACAAGAGCCACAGTGCCACTGTTTTTCTGCTATTTTTGGTTCCGGAAAGTTAGAAAATGAATATTCTCGAATTGGACGGGACAAAAGCCAAAGTGCCTATTTTTCGGAAGGATCAAGTGCGAATCACGAGGCGGAGAAGGGCTAGGGAGCCACCACACCACCTAGCAGCCAGTTCTGCTGCCGCCCGTGTGGTGTGGCCACTCCTGGCACCCCCTCGGCCTCTCCTTCCGCCTATATATTGCCCTCAGGACGAAAACCCTAAGTACCCGATCAAAAATCCACGAAAGAGTTTGTAGCCGCCGTCATCTCCATCCCTAGATCAGGAGGGATCTGAAGCTCTTCCCGGCACCCTGCCGGAGAGGGGAATTCACCCTGGAGGCCTTCTTCATCACCATGCAAGCCTCCGGTGTGATGCGTGAGTAGTTCATCCTTTGACTACGGATCCATGTAGTAGCTAGATGGCTGGTTCTCCACCTTTGTGCTTTCATGTTTAGATCTTGTGAGCTCCGTTCATGATCAAGATCATCTATTTATAATTCATACATGTTGTGTTTGCGGGGATCCGATGGATATTGAGATGCTATTTCAGATTGATTATTGATTCTATCATGTCTTTGTTATTTGTGACCTTGCATGCTTTCCGTTGTTAGTAGCTATCTTGGCCAAGTAGATGCTAGCAACTCCAAGAGTTAGTATTTATGCTCGATAGTGGGTTCATGCCTCTGGTAATCTAGGGAAGTGACAGAAATCTCTAAGGTACTAGATGTGCTGTTGCTACTAGGGAGAAAACAACAATCCTTTGTTCATAGAACAATCGTATTGTTTACTTTGCACGTAGTTCATAAAGCAATAATCTGTTGCTTGCAACTTAATACTGGAGGGGGTTCGGATGATAACCTGAAGGTGGATTATTTGTCATAGAAGCAGATGGATGGCGGTCTATGTATTATGTTGTATTGCCCAATCAAGTCTCAAAGGAGTCAAGATGATTAGTATATGCATGTATTGCTTTCTCGGTGTTTGTCAATTGCCCCGCTGTAATTTGTTCACCCAACATGTTATCTATCTAAGGAGAGCCACCTCTAGTGAACTATGGATCCCGGTCCTTTCTCTTTACATACAATCTACAACTGTTTACTTCTTTGTGTTTACTTTCTGCAAACTTTTACTTCTTTCCATTCGATACGTTTAATCCTTTGTTTTCCGCAAAACACGGTGAGATTGACAACCTCATCGCAAGTTGGGGACAAAGTTCTGTGGTTGTGTTGTGCAGGTCTCCACGTTGCTACTAGCACCGGTAGTGCGCCCTGCCAAAGCTTAGCTAGTAACATCTTTGGGGTGTTTCCTTGCTCCTACTGGTTCGATTAAACCTTGGTTTCATAACTGAGGGAAAACTTGCTGCTGTGCTCATCATACCTTCCTCTTGGGGTTCCCAACGAGCTCTACGTCGAACGACAAGAACATCAGCATGCGACCAGAACGGTTAAGTACCATGCTTGGGGACTCGCTTAACCGACCCCGTTCACGGTCAGGGAAAACACTAAGTATGGAGCACCCATTGGGGTCGCCAAGTGACTGGCTCTACGAGCCACGGCGAGTCAACTTCGGTTAACCTAACACCTAATACAAACCAACAAACATACATGCGAGGTCAATCCCAAAAAGGGTGGACGCGCTCGGGGACTCGCACAACCCAAAAAATCGAAACAACAAAATCACATAGCCATACGCGAGTCGATTGGATTCATCATAAAGTGACAAAATACATTGTTCACATACAAAGTATATTACAAAAGGCCACTAGCCACACTAAGTTATGTTACGATGCAATTCTTCATTATGTAGGCTTTAACGATTAAGCACCATCAACACCCTTGTCCCGGACAAAGGGTTCCATGGGTTCACCGGGTAGGTTGTCAGCTGCCCCGCGAGCGACGACCTGAAGGGCTGTTCCGACTTCAAATCGCGATGGGCCGGATCCGCGTAGTTCGGCCCCACCCGCGTCTCCTGGTACGGTAGCAGGTCACACGTGCTCCACGTACGGAGCAGTCCTAGCGGTCAGCTTGAGGACATCAGCAATCGCCACTTCGCCAGTCGTCGAGGGGTACCTGTTGGTGACGTCGCCAAGGTTAAAATCTTCGGGGAAGTACGTGAGACCAAGGCACAACGTCATCATGGCTCCGCGACAGAACACAGATTGCGCCATCCACTCGATAACCACGGGCGCCTCCTCGAGGTACCGTCACACCTTGGTCAATCCCCCGGAATTACTTCGGTGGGAGAAATGCCCTAGAAGACGGCCTGGATGCACATTGCTGACGCAGTCACCGTGTTCACCACCGCCACAATGCACTGTTCGGCAAAGAACGTCTGCACCACCAGATCCCCCTGACTTATAACGGCTGCAACTTCAGAAAATCAAATTCACGCGGAAGAACACCTCGGGGATTCACCCGCTCGGGGACTCGCCCACTCGGGGACTCACCAGTGGCAAAATAAAGACCAATGAAAAATACAGAAGACTCACTAAGAAGCTTGCGATAGTTGTCAGTGACAAACTTTTCAAGCGCCGAGAGCTTCACCTACAACCCGATGATGATCGAGTCGGACGCCTTCTGCTCCTCCTCTGCCGTGACGACCACGGCCTTGGCCCTTTCTTTCGAGGAAATCGCCGCAGCATTCACCGCCTCTAGCTCTTTCGACAGCAAGCCGGCCCGCTCCTCCGCTGTGGCCGCTGCAGCTTTCGTGGCCTCTAGCTCCTTCACTAGCGAGCTGGCTCATTCTTCTGCTGCGGACGCCGAAGCCTTAGCAACATCCAAGTCGGCGATTGGAACATATCCCTCATGGGCCTTGCCAAGCCCGACAACATGCTCATCTATAGCAAAGAAGTTCACAATAAGCAAATAGTATAGTCACAGAAATTTCAAACCTTGCAACAAAGAACAATTCACCTGCAGCGGCTTGGAGTTGCCGATTGGCCTCCTGAGCAACTCGCAGGTCACACTCCAGTCGCTCCACCAAAGCAAGCCGCTCACTCGACTCGGTCTGCAAACCCTAAACACAACCAAAATTCAAAACAAGAATAATCGAAGTTTCTGAGTGTGTAGCCGCTAATATTCATTGACTAGACCCTCGGGGACTAGAGAATTGAAGTTTCTGAGGCCTAGCTGCTAATATTCAGCGACTAGACCCTCGGGGACTGGACAACCGAAGTTTTGAGTGTCTAGCCACTGAAATTCAGTGACTAGACCCTCGGGAACTGGACATACTTGGATCGCAGCACCAAGCTGTAGGGGTTCCGCGCATAAAAACAATAAATTTTACTCTACGCCCCTGAACCCCTGAAGCTGCCAGGACCTATCTATTAGTAATACAGTAACGGGAGGGGCTTTTCGCGAACTTACCCTTGAAGACCAAAAAGCGTTGTCAACGCTCAGGAGAGCGTGGTTGATGTAGACGACCCGAAGCCGACCTCAAGGTCATGATGAAGTCCTTGCCCTCCTTCTGGCTCCAACGACTTGAGTGCCTCAAGTGCGACACCTTGCGGGGAGTTACACACGTCCGGTGCCTGACGATGACTCCCGCTTCCCCGATCTAGCAGCAGTTGCGGAAGTAGAGCTCTCGGATCCGAATCCCGCAGCGCGACGGCGCTCCGCGGTGAAGATGTCTCTCGCTCGCGCAGTCCAGACTGGGGACCACGGTCACGAGAGACAGAGGGTGAGAGAGAAAATATCAATTAGAGGTCCTCCCAAAAGTGGGGAGACCTTTATTGATTATTGGGTGTATTTTTCTAGGCCAAATACCCCACTTTATATAGGGGGGGAGGTACTACCTCCCCTCAAGTCCCGGGGTGGGACTAAAGGAGAGGAGGGGGGAGGAGGTGGCCGCCGGCCACTAGTGGGCCCCACAGGGGGGGGGGCTAGGCCCAGCAGCCTCCCCCTTGCCCCTTCTCCCCTTTCTCCTTTTTTCCTAATGGGCCCTCTCCCTCCGGAATTGGCCCATTAAGCCTTTTGACCTTTTAATTGATTTTCTCTTTATTAAATAATTATGAATAAATGATTAAATCAACATTTAACATTCATTCACATATTATTCAATCTCCGTGGCCATGGAACACCTTCCACCTCCACTACGGACATCCTCCGGACTTACTGAAACCCTTCCGGTTTTCTCCCTTCTTTTCTTCGGCGATTCTACCGATCCTATAAACACTCTCTAAGAATCATCAAGCCCTTAAGCGTGATACCCCAGGGTTCGGGAACACTCCAGACATGGTCGGGACACTCCCGCACCAATGATCAACAGAGGGACCTGGATGGCCATGTGACCCCTGTGTATTCCACGAAGATCTTTCGTCGTTTGAACCGGGACAGTCGTGTCTTATTCCCTTTGTCTCTCGATACTTGCATTGCCTGAGATCTGATCAATGACATCACCATGTCGTGTTCAATCTCGTTACTGAACAATGCTATTTGACTCGTTCTGACAAGTGATATCCCCGTGATCTAATCACACGTTGCACAGCTATTGGATATAACTTCTCCGAGTGGGCCCTTGAGTATCTTCTCGTCACATGGACGGACAAATCCCGCTCTTGACATATATTGCCTCTACGGTTTCCTCCGAATACCTGAACACGACTTTATAACCACCATTTTACCAGACGGTGTTTGATGCTATCTAAGCATTCTCAGGAGACAGTGATTGATATAGTCTCACGGTCTAAGGAATAGTCTACGAGGATCCATTTCTAATCATCATAACTTGAACTTCGTGACATGATCGAATCACGATGTTTAGGTTGGGTATTGGTTCGTCATCTCATTCTCAGAATGAGATGACCTTATTTCCAACTGGCATAAGTGCCACATGATTAGGAAACATGATCATCTATTGAACAATGAACCAGTGACTAGAGTTTCACTGGGAACCCCTGGTTTGTTTGTATATCACACGTGTATTGATGTTTCCACTCAATATAGTTATAGCATGATATAAAACTTAATCATAAACTATATGAAATATGATAATAGTCCTTACTACTATTTGTCTCTAGGGCATATTTCCAACAGTCTCCCACTTGCACTAGAGTACAAATACACTAGCTGCATTTGTTCTTAATTATTGGTACCATATAACCGGTACCTAGAACATGCTTGCTCATGGAAGAGGTTGAGTCTTGGGTCTATACTTTACAGTCCCAAATCCTTTGCAACTTACTAATGTCACTTTGATTGACATTAATATTCTATCATCTCATGATAGCATCTGTGTGAATGCATTGTCGCTATGGCAGCAGAACGAGGCCTGATTCCAGGAGCCTACAATGACGTTAGATCAACCTCGAGGGCTTTCTCATGGGCATTGTGCCCTGGAACACATCATTCTACGTTAAAAGCGAATTAGCCCCGCCATAACATTATACAACACTTTAGATGGTACCCTTATCTATTATTATAAATGTATTCATCGAAACACTAGTGCACTCGGTGCAACTTTCGATGTTTTGTTCACCTCGCTTCCTATTTGACTTTAATTGGTATCTACAGGAGTTTCCAACATATTCCCTTATAACATAACTCTTTATGTTTTAAGATATGTTATCCTTTATGGATTTGGAAAATATATCCACAATTCTCTACTAGACACTGCGGACAAACTTAGCTCAACGTTCTGTGATTCGGACTTAATCACTTTCAAATGTTCCTTAATTGGATCACATATTATGCTAAGTTGTCATCATGGTTTACTAAGACAGAACCTATGTCTTAACATAGTGGATGATGATCATCCTATTCTTTCTTTCAACCATTGATGTTCAACTTAATACTATTCCTAATTTGAGTTATTAAGGACTGGTTCCTCAATTAACTTCTATTCTGAAACAGCTTTCAAAATCCTTTAAGGAATACTACATAATATCATAATACAATTATTATCAACTTCTACATCTTATAAATCATTATTTATAAGTATTTGCGATTTCATCCTTAACTTACTTAAGAATTACTCCTATAAGCTCCCACTCAAACTATGTTGCTAACATATTTGGGTACGAGTTAGTACTCTTACTCAAACTATGTTCCTACATATTTGAATTTGAGTCTTATGTTGCTCCCACTTAAAAATATGTCAATCACATATTGTTTAAGGAAGACTTTCATAGCTCCCACTCAATTTTATGCAAATTGCATATATATCCTTACTGTTTTGAATAACTTCAAAATCCTTTGATTAAACATCAAACTTGGAGATTTATTATGAGATACTAGTACTTTACTAGTTTTAAATCCACTAGACATTTAGCACACATGAATCAAATTCATCTGAATTTGTCCAATACTTGACAAATTGTGCTTTTGTCATTCACCCCCTGTTCCTACAATGGCTTTGCAGTCATTTGGGAAAATTCCAAGTAACTCCTTTTACTTGTGAGATTCAGCAATGAATTGCTTTCTACTCTCAAGGGAAGTTTGCTTCTAGGATTTCTCATAATTTAGTTTACCATTATTTCCTTAGTAGTTCATAGGTATGTCACATTTCAAAAATCATGACAAGTGGTTCACAAATGTCTCCATACAAGATATGGATTTACATTTTGAATCCTACTTCATGTAGTGAAAAACAATAGTGGAGGGAAAAACACAATGATCAAAATCATTGATTCTTTCCTTCTGTGAAGAGAATCGTTCAGGAACATTGTCCGTTGCGCTTCTCAACACTCTGATGCAGGGTTTTGAATCCTCATCGTGTTTTACACTAATTTCCATTTGCTTCATAATTGAGAAATATCACTAGAAGTGAGCTTTCTCAAGAATGCACCAAAATCCAAGCAATACAAGTTTTGCTTTCCTTTTGGTTTCAGCGATGGATTTCGTATTCAAAGTTTCCAATGAATACACTATAAGGACTTATTCGCTATTGTTTTGGTTATATCGAATAACCCCAAAACTTTCACGAATTCAAATGGTTCACTACATTCTAATTGAGTGCTAACTATTTCTAAGCTAATGGTCTCTACATATACTCTACAACGATTTATTTGGTGCCTTCTATTCAACCCCTTTTGATATCCAATATCACATTGTGATGCTTTGTATTTTGACGTTTCGAAGCACTTTGCATTCCACAATGTCTTTTATGCCATTCTTATAAATTTGAACTTCATTACTATTGATCAAATCATAGTAATTAGATTCCCTTTTATATTTATACCCTTTGTTGATGAAACACTTTGATCAAATCAAATAGTTTCATATTCATGTTTCCTTTGGTAAACTTACTTTACACATTTAAACAATCATTTAATGATAATTACCATTTTCGTTAAAACACAATACATCGGATATGTATATACTTTTAACAATTCATTAAACACTTTGTATTCAAGTAATACATGGTGTTCAAGTTATTTCGCCGAACTTAGGCATGATTTATATGTGAAAAGTAATCAAATGACTTTCACATATTATCGCATAACTTTGAATTTAAACAATGGTTTCATTCATTAATGAAATATCATTAAGTTGGGTATTTTAAACAAGGCATTTTAATATTTTACAAATGTTCATACATTATCAATTAGTTTCAAACAACAAGGATAATTCACATATAATGAAACAAGATATGAACACGAATAGAAATCATTCATAAAAGTGGAACAACTGTTTGTTACAAACTCATATGAATAACCGTCTCACAAAGTGTGAGACACACTAAAGAAGTTCACAATCTCTTGATTACATTAATCATCCTAAAACACAAACTAAATTATAAATGTCGAGGGAGAGTGTCGTTGGCCATCATCATAATGCTCGCCATCAACACGCAACGTCACCTCCTCTCCTACAAGCACCTCTATGCAGAAGGACCTGTTTTCACCAAAACAGAACAAGTATCAGATATACTTAACACTGCAATGTGTTTGCAAGATTATAACATTTATAAAACTGTATATCAAATATATACCTTTGTCGTTGACGACCTGAGCGACATCTGGTTCAACCAACACATTCCTGAGATGTGTCATGAACCGGTGGAACTCCATTTCCGTGTCGCCCCTCATTACGCAAGTCCTGACTTGTGCCTGGTAGCTTGGTGGGAGCGACCGCAGCACAACAGCATTTGCGAAAGAGCCTGAAATCCAGACGTCTAGGAAGTATGCTGGCCTCATGTACACATCATGCATGTGATGTAAGTGGCTGTCTAGTGACGAATTCTCCTCCATCTTAATGGAGAGGAAGTCTCCCATCAACTCATGCTCCCAAATGCCTGCCTGATCCACGAAATGTGTCCTAAGCTGTAGCATCACCGAACGAGGGTTGACATCACCCACGAAAGGCCACAACTCGTCCACCATTCCGAAACGCATCACAACTGAAATATAGGAGGCCATCTCCTGACGGAGATAGCGGTCTTTCCGCTCCTCTGGGGTCTCAAGGTCTGTGGACGGATCCAGATCCATCCCGTCGAGTATGTAGTCGACCATATCGTTCTTGCTAAGGAGAACATGGAGACTGGCAACCCAAATGGAGAAGTTCGATCCATCTAATCTGAGCTTCTCTCCTTCTAACCATTTAGTTGTCAACACGAAAGAGCCCATCTACATTTATAATTGCAAAAGGAATTTAGACTAAGTTTATAATTAAATGAGTTAATAATAACTCCACTCAGAAACACCTATCCCCAGTGAGGGTTCCTAGTGATAACACGACCCCTATCAGCCACATCTCCCCCGATCGTCACGGCCATCAATGTGGGTTCAAGGGTGGACGCTAAACGTCGGTCACATCATTCATGCGACTCGTGCTCGATCTTTCGACCATCCGTGTTCCGAGGCCTCTAGCGTGCTAGGCTCGCCAACTCAACCTTAGTGTATTCGCTGTGCAACGTGGCTTACACCCATTGTATGAGAACGTAGATATGTATGACACCCAGGCCTGTCACCCTGGATCGCCTCATACCGAAGAACTTTCTTGGTGGTGCACACTAAGGGGGAACACAATCGTTGGTAATTTTAACAGGGATCATCTTATTAGGCTACCGTCGAGTATCTGATACTAGCACACAATAAGACATACAAACAATAACATTGAATGTAAATGCTATGTGATATGGTCCTTCACGTCGTGATCTCCATCCGCCGTCACGGGTTCCGGCGCCAGGGTTCCGGCGCCGTAGACACTAGGGTACCGGTGTCACTCCGGCGTGGTAGTTCGTCACCTTCGTGACTATCTACTACTATGCAACAAAAGATAATTACTTTGCCTTTGCCACAACCATATCACAAAGCAACGCCCCCTGCAAAACAAAGTTAGGCGCTTCTACTTTATCTTTGCATGTTTTACGTGGCTGAATGGGCTTTCGCACAAGAACCATTCTTACCTACGAACTTTTAGAACAACGCTGATCAAGTAATTGTCTATACTACACCCCTTTCGAGGCCCTCCGTTGCAAATGGTATACAAACTAATGCGAGAGAGACAGACACCCCCCTAAGCCACTTTATACGGTACAAGCCGTATGTCAAGCATGGACCAGTCTCGCGAATGAACGCGTAAAGTCGGTTGGGGGCCGCTTCATCAAGCATTACTGCGGTATACTCAAGTGCACGTGGGAGGATAACAACTAAAAGATCAACGCCCACACGCTACATCTCGTGTGTTCTACCCGTACTAGCATTACTACGCATATATATAGCTCTGATACCACTGTAGGGGTTCCGCGCATAAAAACAATAAATTTTACTCTACGCCCCTGAACCCCTGAAGCTGCCAGGACCTATCTATTAGTAATACAGTAATGGGAGGGGCTTTTCGTGAACTTACCCTTGAAGACCGAAAAGCGTTGTCAACGCTCAGGAGAGCGTGGTTGATGTAGACGAGCCGAAGCCGACCTCAAGGTCATGATGAAGTCCTTGCGCTCCTTCTGGCTCCAACAACTTGAGTGCCTCAAGTGCGACACCTCACGGGGAGTTACGCACGTATGGTGCCTGACGATGACTCCCGTTTCCCCGATCCAGCAGCAGTTGTGGAAGTAGAGCTCCCGGATCCGAATCCCGTAGCGCGACGGCGCTCCGCGGTGAAGATGTCTCTCGCTCGCGCAGTCCAGACTTGGACCACGGTCAAGAGAGAGAGGGGGGAGAGAGAAAATATCAATTAGAGGTCCTCCCAAAAGTGGGGAGACCTTTATTGATTATTGGGTGTATTTTTCTAGGCCAAATACCCCACTTTATATAGGGGGAGGGGAGGTACTACCTCCCCTCAAGTCTCAGGGTGGGACTAAAGGAGAAGAGGGGAGAGGAGGTGGCCACCGGCCATTAGTGGGCCCCACGGGGGGGGGGGGGTCTAGGCCCAGCCGGCCTCCCCCTTGCCCCTTCTCCCCTTTCTCCTTTTCCCTAATAGGCCCTCTCCCTCCGGAATTGGCCCATTAAGCCTTTTGACCTTTTAATTGATTTTCTCTTTATTAAATAATTATGAATAGATGATTAAATCAACATTTAACATTGATTCACATATTATTCAATCTCCGTGGCCATGGAACACCTTCCACCTCCACTGCGGACATCCTCCGGACTTACCGAAACCCTTCCGGTTTTCTCCCTTCTTTTCTTCTGCGATTCTACCGATCCTATAAACACTCTCTAAGCATCATCAAGCCCTTAAGCGTGATACCCCACGGTTCGGTAACACTCCAGACATGGTCGGGACACTCCCGCACCAATAATCAACAGAGGGACCTGGATGGCCATGTGACCCCTGTGTATTCCACGAAGATCTTTTGTCGTTTGAACCGGGACAGTCGTGTCTTATTCCCTTTGTCTCTCGATACTTGCATTGCCTGATATCTGATCAATGACATCACCATGTCATGTTCAATCTCGTTACTGAACAATGCTATTTGACTCGTTCTGACAAGTGATATCCCTGTGATCTAATCACACGCTGCGCAGCTATTGGATATAACTTCTCCGAGTGGGCCCTTGAGTATCTTCCCGTCACATGGACGGACAAATCCCGCTCTTGACATATATTGCCTCTACAGTTTCCTCCGAATACCTGAACACACCTTTATAACCACCATTTTACCAGATGGCGTTTGATGCTATCTAAGCATTCTCGGGAGACAGTGATTGATATAGTCTCACGGTCTAAGGAATACTCTACGAGGATCCATTCCTAATCATCCTAACTTGAACTTCGTGACATGATCGAATCACGATGTTTAGGTTGGGTATTGGTTCATCATCTCATTCTTAGAATGAGATGACCTCATTTCCAATTGGCATAAATGCCACATGATCAGGAAACATGATCATCTATTGAACAATGAACCAGTGACTAGAGTTTCACTGGGAACCCCTGGTTTGTTTGTATATCACACGTGTATTGATGTTTCCACTCAATACAATTATAGCATGATATAAAACTTAATCATAAACTATATGAAATATGATAATAGTCCTTACTACTATTTGTCTCTAGGGCATATTTCCAACACAAGCATGCGATGAAGCTCGACGGCGTCCATTGAGGGCACCATGAACAGCGTGCACCCGCAATGCTGCCCGATGTTGCTATCAATGATCTTAGGAACCTATGGCGACTGAGCTCCATCCGTCGTGGCAAAGGCCCTCGCCATGAACTGTGGGAACGTTGCGGCCGTCGCCCTACTGTGCTAGCCGCCGGTACTAGCGCCTCTGAAGGGAGGCCTACCCCGCTTGGCTCCACGCTAGTGGTCGCCTCTTCTCCAAGAGGGACCGCAGAGTCACTCTTCCCGTGCCTCCCTTAGCTATAGAGATGGGGACGCCCTCCTTCTTCTTCTTTGCACTGTCACTTGGTGCCTAGTCGGTAACTGCCTTCCTCTTCTTGGAGGGATCATCACCCTTCTCAGCATCGGTTGGTGGTACCTTGGCCACCGAAGGACGGTGGATCTTCTTAGCGCTGCCCCTGCAAGTTTGCCATGATTACCGATTTGAAACAACACAAAAGTAGTGGCAAGACAAAGTACACCAAACTTACCAGGCGACTGGGATGACGCGCAGACCAGTGCTGATACGCGCAGGCTTCTCCAGCTCGGGGCCTAGCTTGCAAGTGAGGCACCTCTCCAACAAGCTCGCCCGTGCCACAGGCTTCTCCACTAACAAAGCCGTGGTCGTGGTAACCTCCGGATTTGACGACACATGCATCTCCTTCAGCGGCGGAGTTGCTGACCCTGCGGCCGCTTCAACCCTTGGCTCTGGAAGCGCCGAGGCCTCTAGCACGATCGCGGCGAGAGGCACCGTTGTGCCTACAACCACATTTATCATCTTTGATTCTATCATTAGATATGGGTCCTCCTGAATCTTTGCTATATCGACGCCTTCTTCATTGTCAGACTCGTTGTCTGACTCGAACATCGCCGAGGACTTGGCTGGCGACTTAGCTGGTGATTTTGCCTTCACCGGCAACTTAGGCTTTGCCGCTGGCTTGACCTTCGTTAGCGACTTCAACTTTGACTTTGCACGGGCTTAGATAGTGTCGCCATTCTTCGTGAGCTATGCTCCTCGACAATGTAAACATCGTTGTCGCGTTCCTCGAGGTTGCGGCTCGCCTCGATCTTGCGTTTCTTCTGACCATGGGTCCTCCAAGCAACGCCAGGACTTCTTCTTCGTCTTTAGAGGAATCCTCCTCCTCCTCTAGCTCCCGAGGAACCTCTTCATCCAGCGGGGGAAGCCAGTTCTCAAGCACTTGGAATAGCTGGCAAAATCAGAGAAAATGGCGATTTGGATCAAGCGATTGTAGAACTATGATTGCAAAACAGCGTTTGGGAATGAAATAAGCAAAGAAACTCATCGGGGGAGCCTGATGTTTCCCGGCCATGTATGGGGCTAGCCCGGCCTTGGGATCGACATACTCTGCCTCTATGATCTTCTTTAGAGCCGCAACATAGTCTTTTGGCTCCCAAGGATCGCCATGACTTTGTGGAGTCTCCCTTCCCGGTGTACTTGTACATCCAGTGGGCTCGGGTAGCTAGCGGAACCAGCCGCCGCCCAAGCCAACATTCATGAATAAGTTCTGCCTCATTTTAGAATTGAATTCATGATTCACTTGTCATGTTAATGGAACAATGGCATACCTACGAACTACAAAGAAGCAATGGTGAACCCAAGTATGAGAAATGACTTAGTGTCATGGAATCCTGTACATTAAGTTACATTTAAGATGGTAAAGTAAAATGTTACTTGATTTTATCAAAGTAAAGATGTTACTTGATCTTCCCAAAGGGACTACTGAAGTAAATGATCATGTGAGCAAGGTCGAAAGTCTTCGTGACTCTGTGCCGAAGTTCATAGAATCTCTGGGAGAATCTCAAGAAATGAAACTCAAAGTAAGACATAAAGCCTGATTTGTGTCAAGAAATATCTTGAACAAATTCAAATGGTTGAGTACAATGTGTAGCAATGCTTAAGTCGGACAAATGGAACCTCGTAGCTGGAATTCTCAATTTGATGACAGATCAAAGGATTTTGGGATTGTGCCCAGAATATTGAGAAGACCTGCATTTACAATAAACTGAATGGGAGCTAAGAGAGTTCCATACTCTCATATGTAACTGCCATATTTGAGTGGAAGCTTGATGAAGCATTCATATATGTGATTGACATATTGTGAATGGTATTGTTGGTATTAGTAGATATTAGAGAATATTAAGTAGATTAAGTTGAACGAATATTAAATATTGAGATCTACCAACATAAATTGATATGTTTAAATAGCATTAAGTTAGAATGTTTTCCTAAATTGGATTCTGAAAGATGTTCAGAATGGAACAAGTTAAGAAGGAAGTTCTTACTTGACTAACTAGGTGAAGCATTGAGATAGTCCCGGTACAATGATGGTTAGAAGAAGGAAAAGATGTGTAACATCTACTATGCACAAGTCATAGGTTCCATCTTGTAAAACCATGTCATATAATGTGACCCAAGTTCTTGACATGAAGAACATGTTCCGAAGTGATCTCCGAGAGAATCACCGAACAAAGAGTTAAGTATAGTCTTCAGTGTCTAGAGAGAACTAAAGGTATACATCTGATCTGTAAAGGATGGTGAACTTGATCATAAAAGAGTTATGATAGGAAGTTCCACCCAACCTAGATGATTGGAGTTCTCACAACATTGAGTGCCTCAAAATAAGAGAAGCGTGGTTGGACATCGAAGTGGCATTTAGTGCACTGTCAATTAAATTTACATTAACATAAGAAGTATATGATTAGTTCAATGGTAAAATATGTAATGTTACGGCTCGGGAAGTCCATCTTTCCATAGAGTGTGTTCCCAATGCTCATGACAATGAAAATGTTATCTTTTGATTGACTAATCGGATGTCATGATAGAAGGAACAAAAACAACACTCTATCGCCAAAGTATAAATATTTATACCGCAGGGTTATCATGTAATGATAAAGGGAAATGTCAAATTAGGTGACATTAACAAATTTGCAAAGACATACGGATCTATATAGTACAGTCCATAGATGAAACCTCTTCCATGAGCAAGCATGATCATAACACCAAAGGTTATGGTGTAATGATTTGTTCAAATGCAACTAGTTTATTTGTACTATAGTGCAAGTGGGAGATTGTTGGAAATATGCCCTAGAGACAAATAATAATATAGATTATTGACATATTTCATTAAGTCCATAATAGGTTTTATATCATGCTATAATTGTATTGATAGGAATATCAATACACGTGTGATATGCAAACCACCAAAGTCCCCAGTGATCCTCTAGACAGTGGTTCATTAGTCAATCGATGATCGAGGTTTCCCGATCATGGACAATTATGTCAATTGACAATGGGATCATTTCATTAAGTGAATGAAAGTGATGGACATACCCAACACAAGATTTGTAACACGATCAAGTCACAAAGTTCACCATTGCAATGATTGGAAACGTAGTAACCAATTCCTTAGACCGTGAGACCATATAAATCACTGTCACCCGAGAATACTCAGATAGCATCAAACGTCACTTGGTGACACAGTGATCATAAAGGTGTGTTCTGGTATTTGGAGGGGCATGTAGAGGCATTATGTGTCAAAGAGCGGGATTTGTCCATCCGCGTGACAGAAAATGTAACACCCCGTCCACTCCTGGGCCCGGGGGGTGTCACTCCTGGCAGCTTAATAGGATATCTAGACTGGCCCCATAGACCAACACTAGTCTTTTCTACGCACTTTGTCCTCACTCGTGCGCGATTACCACTTCGGTCGGTCACCCATCCTAGAATTGCCTAGGCCAAGCACGCTTAACCATAGAGTTCTTTTCGAATGAGCTTCCGGAAAAGAAGTTGCAACTTATTGGTATGAGTATTCTATCAATCCTATTAAGCCATGTGCCTGGTCTCACATACACCCACCCTTTAGAAGATCGATTCCCTCATCGATCAAGCACATCCCAGGAACGTTCCCTCTTGGCACGCGCGGTCTCAGCGTCCGGTCTTCACATGTACCATGCCGTGTCCACTCCGGGCCACACGCGCCATGCTCCACATGTCCCGCCACTAACCCGCACACACCCGTTTAACCGCGAGGTCAGCTCTGATACCACTTTGTAACACCCCGTCCACTCCTGGGCCCGGGGGGTGTCACTCATGGCAGCTTAATAGGATATCTAGACTGGCCCCATAGACCAACACTAGTCTTTTCTACGCACTTTGTCCTCACTCTTGCGCACCCGGTTACCCACTTCCCGATCGGTCACCCATCCTAGAATTGCTCTAGGCCAAGCACGCTTAACCTTAGAGTTCTTTTCGAATGAGCTTCCAGAAAAGAAGTTGCAACTTATTGGTATGAGTATTCTATCAATCCTATTAAGCCATGTGCCTGGTCTCACAGAAAGATAGTCTAGGACCACTCGGAGACATGACATCCATAAAGCTGCAGCGTGTGACTAGGTCACATGGATGGCATAGCTCAAAACGAGTAAAGTTATACTTGTCGGTAATGAGATTGAACACGGCATGCGATGTCATTGATCGGATCTCGAACAAGTAAAGTATCAAAGTAACAAGGGAATTGGACACTATCTTTCACGGTTCAACGACGCAGATTCTCGTGGAATGCATAGGGTCATCATGGGCATCCAGGTCCCTCTAATGATCATTGGTCCGAGAGAGATCTCAACCATGTATGGAGTGTTCCCGAACAGTAGGGTAACAAGCTTAAGGGTTTGACAATGCTCAGAGATCGTTCTGGCATCATAGGAATCACCAAAGAAGAGAGAAGGGAAAACTGGAAGGGTTCTGAGAAAGTCTGGAGGGTGTCCGGAGTTGTCCAGAAGGAGTTCCAGTGCAATGGGAATTAAATAGTATTAAATATATGTTAAAATTATTTAATTATACATGTATTTATATTTATTTAATAATTTAAATATGATTTAATGGGGCAACCCACCTAATGGGCCAATTCCCAAAGGGGAAAAGGCCCAAGAGGTGGCCGCATCCCTAGGAGGGGCCAAGGGGGTGGCCGGCGGCCCTAATGGGCTGCTCCCCACGTGGGGCCCGTGTGGGGGCTGGCCGGTGCGCCTCCCCAGCTCCTCCCCTTGATTAGTCCCACCCCGGGACTTTGAGGGAGGGAGTACCCCCGTTCCCCTATATAAAGGAGGGCATATGGAGGGATTTAAACACACCAATAAGATATTCTCTTTGGCTAGAATATCCCTTCCTCTCTCTCTCTCTCTCTCTCTCTCTCTCTCTCTCTTGTGAGTGCGACCCCATTGTAAGGTTGCGCGAACGAGAGTGTTCTTGACCGCGGAGCACCGTCGCGCTGCGGGGATTCTAGATCCAGGAGATCTACTTCCGCAACCTCTGCTGGATCAGGGACCAGGAGTCGTCGTCAAACACCATATGTGTGTGACTCCCCACGAGGCACTACACTAGTGGTGCTCAAGTCATTCGAGTCTTTGATGTCATTGGAGCTGGTGGGAGCTAGAGCTAGTGGAGACATCCACAGCCTTGAGGTTGGCATCGGTACAACTACATCAACCATGTTCTCCTGAATATTGACAAAGCTTTTTGGTCTTCAAGGGTAAGTTTCGAAAAGCCCCTCCCGTTACTGCATTACTAATAGGTTGTTCGCGTAGGAAAAATTATTGTTTTGAGGCGCTAAACCCCTTCAGAATAGGGGTGATCTTTCATCAGATTTGGCCAAATCACGTAGTGAGGAGGAGCCCCAGCCACTAGTCAATGCACCACTGTGGAAGATCTCCGCCACTACCTGCGTTCCACATGGACAGCCCCAGTGATGGCCCGCCTCATGCGTAGGATACCATCGGAGCTTGCCCACCCTCACCTCCACAGGCTAGGTGTGGATGCCACGGCCAATGAAGACAACTGCAACGGCCGTGGGAGAAGATCAAGCGATGGCTAGCTAGGGTGGCAGAGGGGCCTCCAGAGTCACCCTGCATGAGGCAACCTATAGGACATAATGTTTTGGGGGAACTGGCTCGATCCTCTATGGGATGGCCTATCACATATATATATAATGGTGTACAATGGTACAATACAAGTCCTATACCAATACGGTGTTTCAAAAAGAAGTCCTA
This sequence comes from Avena insularis, assembly GCA_023614405.1. Lineage (NCBI taxonomy): Eukaryota > Viridiplantae > Streptophyta > Magnoliopsida > Poales > Poaceae > Avena > Avena insularis. Next base: position 425,518,155 of record CM042686.1, on the reverse strand, counting down.
TACCAATACGATATGGATTACATAGTTGGGCTACTATACAAAGTCTAACACTATCCCTCAATCTCAACTCACTCCTGAAGCGTCTAGAAGGTTGAGATTGCACCTATAGACCTCAAACATGGGTGAAGGTAGAGGCTTGGTGAAGATGTCTACAAGTTGATCTTTTGAAGAGTTAAACCTGATTTGTAGTAGCTTTTGTACAACACGTTCCCTCATAGAATGATAGTCAATCTCAATGTGTTTGGTCCGTGCATTGAACATTGGGTTTGATGATAGAAACGTAGCACCGACGTTGTCGCACCAAAGAACCAGAGGATGTGCTGGGAAACTCCTAGTTCTCGAAGTAGGGACTCAATCCATATAAGCTCGGCAGTCACATTGGCAACCGCCTTGTACTCGACTTCTGTGCTGCTGCGGGAAATAGTGGCTTGCTTGTGTGCACTCTAGGCGATCAAATTAGGACCCAAGAACACAACATATCCCCCCGTAGATCGCCTTTTGTCTGGACACCCAACCCAATCAGCATCTGAGAATGCAGAAAGAACTCCAGAGGGACTGGGGCGCAGGTGAAGACCATAGGAGATAGTGGGACGCACATAATGTAGGATGCGTTTCACAGCAGACCAGTGCACATTAGTAGGTGCATGAAGATACTGGCGCACCCTGTTAACCGCAAAGGAGAGATCAGGATGCACGATCGTTAGATACTGCAGGCCACCAACAATACTCCGATACTCAGTCGCATCCTCAGGAGACAGAAGAGCACCATCAACAGCGGAAAGCTTGTCGGTGGAGTACATGGGCGTAGGAGATGTCTTGCACTTAAGCATACCAGCACGATGCAAGAGATCAAGAGAGTACTTCTTCTGGGTGAGAGCTAAGCTGCCACGAGACTGGTACGTCCTAAATATATCTATAATTTTTGATGTTCCATGCTTGTTTTGTATCTACTTCCTTATGTTTTGTTCACACTTTGAGGTATTTTTATACATTTTCTCGAACTAACCTATTAACAAGATGCCACAGTGTTAGTTGCCTGTTTTCTGCTGTTTTTGGTTTTAGAAAAGCTAGTAAGGAAATATTCTCGGAATTGGACGGGACAAAAGCCAAATTCAATATTTTACCCGAAGCAACACGGAGTCCGGAGGAGAGCAGTGGCGCACTGAGGCGACCACACTGGTGGCGGTGGCTGGGGGCACACCACTAGGGGGTATGGGCCCCCTGGTGCTCCACAGACCTTGCCCCTTCGCCTATAAAAGCCTCCCGGGATGAAAACCCTAAGTACTCGATCAAGGACCCAATCAGAAATCCACGGAAGAGTCTGTAGCCGCCGCCATCTCCATCCCTAGATCGGGGGGGGGGGATCCGAAGCTCTTCCTGGCACCCTGCCGGAGGGGATATATCACCCCGGAGTCCTTCTTCATCACCATGACTGCCTCCGGTGTGATGCATGAGTAGTTTATCCTTGGACTATGGGCCCATGTAGTAGCAAGATGGCTGGTTCTTCTCCTTCTACTATCATGTTTAGATCTTGTGAGCTCCATTCATGATCAAGATCATCTATTTGTAATATTACATGTTGTGTTTGCAGGGATCCGATGGATATTGAGATGCTATTTCAGATTGATTATTGATTCTATCATGTCTATGTTATTTGTGATCTTGCATGCTTTCCGTTGTTAGTAACTATCTTGGCCAAGTAGATGCTTGCAACTCCAAGAGGGAGTATTTATGCTCGATAGTGGGTTCATGCCTCTAGTAATATAGAGAAGTGACAGGAATCTCTAAGGTTGTAGATGTGTTGTTGCTACTAGGGAGAAAACAACAATCCTTTGTCCATGGGACAATCATATTGTTTACTTTACACACTTTGCTTAATGCAATTATCTGTTGCTTGCAACTTAATACTGGAGGGTTTTTTGATGATAACTTGAAGGTGGATTATTAGTCATAGATGCAGCTAGATTACGGTCTATGTATAATGTTGTAATGCCCAATCAAATCTCATAGGAGTCAAGATATCTAGTATATACATTGTATGCTTTCTCAAATCTATCAATTGCCCTGCTGTAATTTGTTCACCCAACATGCTATTTATCTTAAGGAGAATCACCTCTAGTGAACTATGGACCCCGGTCCATTCTTTTACCATTGATATACCATCTACTATTTACTGTTTACTATTTACTTTCTGCAAGCAATTACTATCTTCCACACTATACGTTTAATCCTTTGTTTTCAGCAAAACCGGTGAGATTGACAACCTCACTGTAAGTTGGGGCAAAGTTCTATGGTTGTGTTGTGCAGGATTCCAAGTTGGTAGCAACACCTTGGAGTTGTTTCCTTGCTCCTACTGGTTCGATAACCTTGGTTTCATAACTTAGGGAAACTTGCTGTTGTGCTCATCATACCTTCCTCTTGGGGTTCCCAATGAGCTCGAGATATCTTGAGCCATCAAGCCTTTTTCTAGCACCATTGCCGGGGAGTTAAGGACAACTTCACAAGGGGAGTCCCTCACAGACAAACTCTTTACTTTGTTTTTTGTTTTTCTTAGTTTTTTTGCTTTGTTTGCTTGTTTCTTTTATCAAAAATACAAAAAATAGTTCCTACTATAGTTGTTATTTTTGTTGGTCTGTTATTGTCTTGCTTTATCATGCTTTCTATCAATGATTGGTTCCATTGAAACTAGATCTTATTGGCAAGGTGGCTTCACAGAAGAACAAAAATATTATGAGGAACACCGCTTGTCACAAAAAGGGAAACACTTATGGGACCAAATTAATAAATTGTATACCATTGCTAGAAACGTGTGCTCTACTTATAATGTTACTTATTGCTTTGATAAATCTTGTTGCTGTAGGAGGTATAAACACCTCCCTTTTTAATGTGAGTATAATGATAATGTTACCATATCTTCTTATGTTAAGAGAAATTATGACTTTTATGATGTGGAAAAAATTGAAGAATTTATTGCTTGGAAGGGTGCATTCGAACTTGCTTATTTGCTTAAAAATACTGATGATGCACCTTATAAATATGAGGTTTATGATATACTTAAATTTTGCTTTGATAATTACAAGGAAGAAAATGGCTATATTCTTAAATATCTTAATAGATGCTCTCCACCAACGGAAGAGACTAATGCCTTGCAGGAGCCTATGGAAGAAGAAATTGCTGAAACTAGAAGCTCATTGGATGAAAAAGAGGAGGAGAGTGATGATCAAGAGGAGGAAGAATGGAGCAACTACCCATGTCTACATCCCAATAAGAGTAACTCTTTAACTAATACCTTATTTGATCGCCCTCCATGCTTACCAAAGGACGATGAGTGCGATATTTATATTGTTGAGTTTGTTCATGGTGCTACTGAAAATCGGTATGAGAGAAGAAAATATGGTTGTTGGAATTCTCATGTTACTAAAACACCTCTCTTTATATTGAAAGTTCTAAAGTTGCTCTTGTTTTATCTACTCATTCTTGTTACTATGTGCTTCTTTGATTTATTTTCTTACAAGATTACTATGCATAGGAAGTGGGTTAGACTTAAATGTGTATCATATTTGCTCCTTGATTCTCTCTTTTGCTTCAATTCATATTTCTTATGTGAGCATCTTCTCAAATTACTGAGCCTAACTCAAAGGCGTTAAAGAAAAGCACTACTGGGACATAATCCAAATTTTTATTCAGTAAGTTTTTATTTTGTTGAGTCTTGAAAGTTATTGCCTCAGTAATAACCTCTACTTATCCTTTTTGTGTGGTTTTTGTGCCAAGAATAACCTCTAATAAGAGAGAAGTAAGACTTGGGAAACTTGCTGTCCCGAAACAGATTTTTGTGCTTCACTATAAAAAATCGTGAAAAATCCCTATACGTTTGATTGAGCTGTAGTTTTTTGTGCCTATGCCCCAGGTTATTATCTAACTTTCGTTAGTTTATCACGTTTCCATTTGAGCAACATAAGGTCTTCGAAAAAATCGGTTTTTACCTGCTAGTCTGTTTTGACAGATTTCTGCAATTATTTGCATTTGCCTCTTAATCTCTTTCCCTTTGAGTTCTATTTGATCACTTGAGCTTTTAGAAGGAATTGCTACAGTAGCTTGTGTTTTAATGGAAGTTTTACTTGTGTTGAAACTAAACCCAAGGACTTATTATCTTTAATACACTAATGTTGCTAATGAAGATTGTGTGAAGTTTTGTATGAAGGAGATTTTAAAATGTAGGGAAGAATAATGTGATGAGATGAAGTATGGACAAAATCTCAAGCTTGGGGATGCCACCCGTGTTACTCCAAGAAACATTCAAGAAGTACAAGCGTCAAAGTTTGGGGATGCCCAAGGCATCCCCTTCTTCATCAATAAAAATCTCAGGTTTTTTCCAAACACTTCATTTTTATTGTTTCATGTACAATTGTGTTGTTCTTGGAGCGTCTTTGTTTTTGTTTTTAGTTTTCTTTTGTTTGGTCTGCTTAAATAAATTGGTTGGACCCCCGCAGTCATACATAGTTTCAAATAAGTTGATTTGTGTTGGAAAAGAATAGGAAGTTTCATGCTTATAAGTGGTACAAAAGGAGCTTGTTTTAACTGTGGCTTAGACTTTATCATGTCATGTTTGATATTGCTTTGAATTTATTCTTAGTGATTATTGCTGTAGCATGAATTGTTCCAAAAAATTGAAATTGCTTAATGTGCCTTGAAAGAATCATGCGTTGTTTTAGCATACAAAAGCATAATATTATGGTATTCTCCTTCGATGCTTTATTTGGGTTGACTTGGCGCATGCTTATACCATGTTAAGACTATGAACCAGTCACCATAGCCTCTATGATCATTTAGTTTTTGACTTGTAATATCACTTTATGCTTTAATTAATATTTTTTTGTCGCTTTGCAAGATTATGGCCATTATTGCTCTCTTAGTTGGTCACTCCGAGTCTTTTGCTAGCCTTCACATGTACCAAGTATGAGTTCCACTCATACATACAACTCCAAATAAAACCAAGTTATTCCAAAGAGTCCACCATACCTACCTATTAGCATTATTGCTATTCCAAGTATATTCATGTTTTTATCTATCTTCCAAATTAAACTTGTTATGTGAAAATTAGTGATTAAAGCTCTCACAAACTTGATGGCACACTTTATTTTCTTGCACTTAATAAACTTGAACCATTGTGTCCATCTATGTTGCGTATATGCTTGCTCTTTATAAGTTGTGAATTAGCAGAACCATGTTACCATGGGGAACACTTTCAACATTGCACTTATTATTCAGTTGATATCATGTTCTTTTGTTTATGGATCTCGGCGGTGTGAAATAAAAGGGGAGCTTGCAAGCTCATGGAATATGTATGTGTATTAGAGAAACGCCTGTGTGGCTAGCCTAAGCCATGCCTAATCATGGTAGAAACTTGCAGCGTAACCATAGTGAGCATTCTGTGAAGCATCCTCAATAAAAACATATGCAAATAGCAAATAAAAAAGTCGCTGAGATGCTCATTGTCTGTTGCCTTTTCGTTTTAATATGGGATAGCTCTTGTAACATGGGGCAAGGGGTACCCCGTTGGCGGTTCTCTATGATAAAAATGTACTTACAATAACAAGAACTTACTCATGAATAAAGTTGAGTAGCATGAGGTTCAGTACTCGTAAGCAAGGGTGATACGTCCATTTTGCATCACTATTCTATGTCATAATTCACTGTTATTCATTGATATATTTCATATTGAGAGGTGATACTTATGTTATTTCATCTGTTTTTGCATGGTTGATGACTTTTGGAGTATGGACCGTTGCAGTAAGGATTCTGATGGAAAAGGTGTTGTTTGGAGGCAAAATTCGTGAAGACCAGAAAATCCAGGAAAAAATACAGCAAATCCTATTTTTCCAAAAGACGAAGGATGCCAGAAGGAGGAGTGGAGATGGGCCACAGGGGGCCCACACCACCCCTGGTGCGGGCCACCCCAGGCTGCGTCGCTAGGTGGTGTGGCCGCCCTGGCCCACCTCTAGCTCTCCCCTCTGGCACATATATTCCTCCCGAAACCCTAAGACTCAGGGGGCAACCACAAAAAGATTCCGCTGCCTCTGTGGGGCGGAAAACACCGAGAGAGAAAGATCTCTCCGGCAGACAGATTTCTGCCAGGGGAATTCCTTCCCGGAGAGGGGAGATTGTCGCCATCAACACCACCATCAAGCTGGACTTCATCGGGATCATCATCATCATCACCACCATCATCACCATCAGCACCCTCATCACCATCTCCATATTGTTGTAACAATTGGGTTGAATCTTGCATAGTTCTTAGGAGAAACTTTCCCGGTGTTGATTACTCTTTGTAGTTGATGCTATTGAGTGAACCATTGAATTATTTTTTATGTTCAGATTTTTATACATCATTATTCCATCTCTGGTCATGATCCATATGATGTCTTGTGAGTAGTTCGTTTTGTTCTTGATGACATGGGAGAAGTCATGTTGTTAGTAGTGGAGTTGTGTTGAGAAAGATTCAATAGTTTGATATTTAAGTTGTGGTGTACTTCTTCTAGTGGTGTCATGTGAACGCGACTACATGACACTTCACCTATATGGGCCTAGGGGAATGCATTGTGTATTTGGCTACTAATCGTAGGGGTTGCCGGAGTGACAGAAACCTGACCCCCGTTAGGAAACCATTGCACAAGGGACGTAAGGGTCTTAGAGTTTAAAGTTGTGGTTAGGTTTCTACCTTAATTACTTTCTTGTACTTACGGATGTTTGCAAGGGGTATAATCACAAGTATGTATTAGTCCTAAGAAGGTCGGTACATTAGCACAGGTTCACGCACACAACACTTAGCAAGCTAAGGAAGATTAATCAACTATATGAAGCGAAAGCACTTGACAGTCTTCCCATGTGTCCTCGAGAACGTTTCGTCATCTTAAGTAATACAACCGGCTTGTCCTTTGCTACATAAAGGATTGGGCCACTTACTGCATTTATTCTTATTGTCTTTTATTTACTCGTATTTTATTTACTTGCTTTATTAAAAAAAACCTAAAAATCCGTTTGCTAAGTATTTGCAGAGAATTCCCGATCCATACCACTAGCCAACACCTTCTGCTCCTTGTTGGGTTCGACACTCTTACTTATCGAAAATACTGCGATACACCCCCTATACTTGTGGGTCATCAAGACTATTTTCTGGCGCCGTTGCCGGGGAGTGAAGCGCTATTGGAGAGTGGAACTGGTAAAGGAAACTTCTACTATGAATATTGTTTATTTCTGTTAGTTGCTTTATTTTCATTATGGATAATTCACTGAGTTTCTTATTTGGTAATGCTACTACCACTGCTAAGGTAGTAGATGAACCACCACCTGCTGAGAATGATGCTTTTAAAATACCTACAAAAATTATTGATCGTGTTATGGATAACTACTATGTTGGGGATGGAACTGTCCATCCCAGTGATCATTTGCTCTTTATACACGAATTATGCGGGTTGTTCAAGTGTGTAGGTATTACTACAGATCATGTTAAGAAGAAGTTATTCTCATTGTCACTGAAAGGAAGAGCTGAGGAATGGTATAAGCTGCTGAAGAATGGTCAAGCTCTTGAATGGGAGGAAATAGTACCTCTCTTTTATTCAAAATTTTATCCTCCTAGTGAGATTCATAAAGATCGGAATCAAATATACAACTTTTGGCCTCTTGATGGAGAGAGTAAAGCTCAATCTTGGGGGAGATTGAAGTTACTAATGCTCAAATTTCCCATTCATGAGCTCCCCAACAATATTATTATCAATAACTTTTATGCAAGGCTCCCTCTACATGATAAGGATTTATTGGATGCTTCTTGTGCTGGATCATTCACTCGCATGGAAGAAGAAGCTAAATGGGATCTTCTGGAACGTATTCAAGACAATGTTGAAGCTCGGGAGAATGACAAAGGTAGAAAGTCAGGTATAAATTATGATTATGAATGCATTGAATCTTTTATGGGAACTGATGACTTTCAAAATATTAAAAATGCTTATGGTCGAGACTCTCAAGCTATTGCTTCTTATTTTAAGGCTTTTGCTTCCTACATTGAAGTGCCTAAAAAGAAGTGGAATAAGTATCATGAACCTTATAAAGATGTTGCTAAGAGTGTTCCTGCAAGAAATACTGAAGTTTATACTGCTAATCATGTTTTACCCGAGCCTTATATTGAGAAAATGCCTTTCCCAGTTAAGATAAAGGAACATTCTATGATAGATAGTATGGTTAATGAAAGTATAAGTAAAACTATTGAACCTGATAAATAAATGGTTTATGAACCTATAATAGCAAATGTGAAAGACTTTGTCACTAAATATGTAGAAGAGGGACACACTATCCTTTGTAAGGATACCTCTAATATTATTTCACAAAGTAGTGTTATGAGAGCTAGTATTCCTGTGTTTTCTGTTAGAATAAGTGATCCTTGTTACGATGGTCCTTGTGATAGTTATATTGTTAAGTTTATGCATGATACTGAAAGTTACTATGAGAGAGGGAAAAGTGTTCTTATGTATCTCAATAATATCAAGTTTCCTCGTTTTATGCTGATTTTTTTTATTATGCACTTCTTTTGCCTTCCTATGCTTGTAGCCTCTGGTTTCAACAACTTGTTTGTTTACAAAATTCCCTTGCATAGGAAGTGGGTTAGACTTAAATGTGTGTATTTTTGCTTCTTAATGCTCTCTTTCACCTCAATTCATATTCCTATGTGAGCATCTTCAAAATTATCATGCCCATCTTAATGGCTATAAAGAAAGAGCTTTTGGGGAGACAACCCAATTTATTTTTCTTTCAGTTTGTTTTTGTCTCTTTGAGTCCTGGAAGTTATTACTTCGGTAATAACCTCTCCTTATCCTTTTTGTTTGGTTTTTGTGTCAAGATCAACCTCTAATGAGAGAGAAGTAAGATTTGGGGAAGTTGCTATCCCAAAACAGATTTTTGTGCTCCACCGTAAAAATTCGTGAGAGATCTATATACGTCCGATTGAGCTGTAATATTTTGTGCTTCTGCCCCAGGCTGTTATTTAACTTTTGTTTGTTTTGCACTTTTTGATTTGAGCAATAGAATATTTTCGAAAAAATTGATCTCTACCTGTTGGTCTGTTTTGACGGATTTTGCCACTCTTGCGTTTGCTTCTTTAAATCGATTTCATTTTTGAATTCTTTTTGGGTTTTCGGAAGGAATTGCTACACTAGCTTATGCTTTGATGGTTTTCAGTTGAAATTGAGCTCAAAAGGTTTTATCACTTCACTTATACTAATGTTGCTAATAAGAACTGTGTGAAGTTTTGTGTGAAAGAAAGTTCCAGGTAGTGGAGACAATGGTGTAATAAGGAAGTGAAAGTTGTATGACTCAAATAATAAGTGTATGAAGATGAAGATATTAATGTTATTCAAGTGGTGACTCCAGAAGAATCTGTCAAATACCAAATTCAGAGACCTGTAGAGTCCGTTTTCAAATATGTAACAGTTCTGGTAAGAAAAGTTCCACGAAAATACTATCCAACTATATTTGTTTTTGCAGTTTTTAGTCAATAAGGAAAGCTACGAAGCGAAAGAGGGATGGAAATGGAGCCAGGGTGGCTCACACCACACTGTGGCGCGGGCCCACCCCTAGTCGCGCCACCAGGTGGTGTGGCCACTCCGGACTCCGTCTCTGACCGGTTTTCTCCCAGTACCTTCCTTTTGTTGTGAAACTTCATAATATATAACCCCCCCCAGATCTCCCGAGGTTCGTATATCGTGTTCTCGTCGTGTTTTTGTTTCGATCTTTTTCTGCCAGGAACTATTCTTGAAAGCTTAGAAGCACAATGGTGTCCGCCAAGGATAAAGGAAAGGAGCCTATGAAGGAAGATCTCCAAGACCCCGGGCAGGAGAATGAGATCAAGAGTGAAGATGAAGAGGAGGCAAAGCACATCGGCACTACCATTGCAAGCATTGGAGTGGTGGAAAACCCTTCCAGGTCAATTGGAGGGAAGCCTCCTCATCACTATGCAGATCCATGGTCACTTCCTCCGCACGTCAAGAATCCTTTCCATACCCTTATCCATGAGCATCAATACCAGAATATGCCCAAGGAGAAATTACCCTCCAATTGGGATTTGCCTCGTTCTAGCCATGCAGGAAAAGAAGACTTCAAGGAGGTAGAGTGGGGAAAGAATCGCAAGAGCTGGGATTCTCAACCCTACATGATCATGAGCCGCATTGAGCAAAACTCACAGCTTATTCGTAATCTCACCTTCGAGATTGAGGACTTGGGGAAATTGGTCAAAAAGCTCATTAAGAGGATACCACCACCACCAAAGGAGTAATTCGTCATCAGTTTTGGCATCCCCTTGGTTTATTCCAAGCTTGGGGGAGTGCCGCGGTATCACATCACTATCTTCTATCTTTTTACCTTTTTAGTAGAGTCATATCATGTATAGAGAAGTTATCATGTAGGATGGCTTGCATTATGGAAGTGTCCCCTCTCTCGTTAGATATGTATCCTTTGGTGTGAGTTGCGGTTATGGAATATTAATGAGAAGTTCTATCATTTACTCTTTTGCATATCTTATATTATTTTTCAATTCGTGGTTATATGATTGATCTTGTTGTTATTATTGGTATCACTTTGGGATCATTGAGTTAATTTAGTTGGTTTTGGCAAACCTGGCTTGGTCAGTAGCAACACTATTTTTGAGAGTTGAATGAACAAGATAAAAAGTACTCTAAGAAATATAACTTCATCATCTTTCTTTCTTGATTTGCTCATAAGTCTAGTATTCTCTAGTTAAGATCTTTTGTGCTTCCAAGGAAGATTGCATGTTTGTTTTTATCACTTGTATGTTTGTTTATTTCCTTCAACTCTTATACTTGCTACCCAGCCTTGCTAGCAAAAAAACTGTACTGAGAGGGAATACTTCTCGTGCATCCATTCCTTAAACCAAAACCTCTGCCATTTGTGTCCACCATACCTACCTATTAGCATTATTGCTATTACAAGTAAATTCTTGTTTTTATCTGCCTTCCAAATTAAACTTGTTATGTGAAAATTAGTGATTAAAGCTCTCACAAACTTGATGGCACACTGTACTTTTTTGCACTTAATAAACTTGAACCATTGGGTCCTTCTTTGTTGCGTACATGCTTGCGCTTTATGAGTTGAAGTTAGCAGAACCATGTATCATGGGGGAATGCTTTCAGCACTTCACTGGTACTTTGTACCTAGTTGATATCATGATTCTTTTGCCTATGGATCCCGGTGGTGTGAAATAAAAGGGGAACTCATGGAGTTCATATGTGTGTTAGAGAAACGCCTGGGCCACTAGCCTAAGCCATGCCTAATCATGGTGGAAACTTGCAGCATAACTATAGTGAGCATTCTATGAAGCATCCTCAATAAAAAACTATGCAAATAGCAAATAAAAAGATTGCTGAGATGCTCATTGTCTGTTTGCCTTGTCATTTTGATTATGGGATAGCTCCTGTATCATGTGCAAGGGGTACCCTGTTGGCGGTTCTCGATGATACACATGTATTTACAATGACAAGAGCTTACTCGTGACTGAAGTTGAGTACGATGAGGTTCGGTACTCATAAGTAAGGGGCATGAGATTTCAACTTATAATTTGTCAAGCATATCCTCTTAGTTGTGTCACTTTAACCTTAATCACCTAAAGATGCTAATGATAGGGGCAATGAGAGTTGAAAGCTAATAAGTATCAAAAAATTTGGGAGCTCTTTATGAAACTTGAAATCCCTGCTTCCCTCTGTAAAGGGCCTTTCTTTTACTTTGTAATTGAGTCAGTAAACCTATTCCCTTCTATCTCATCAAGTATTTTGAGTTGTTGTGTTTCATTCATTCGTATGATGATTTATTCAATCATGTTTCTTATGTTCCTTGTTTTGCACATTGCTCTTATCTTGGTGATTACTACTTTGAAAGCTATCATTGAAAAACCAGTTATTTGTGAACTCTAGCAAATTATCAACTATTCTTCGACCAAGAGCTAAGTTTGCCATTACCAATTGTGATTTACTTTATGTATCTTTATTGTGTTTCCTTTACTTATTGCAAGTTAAGTTGTATAATAGTGAGTTGTCTTCTACTATGATCTATGTATTAATGAATGTGATGCTTCTTGTCCATATTCTTTTATCGACTCTTTACTCCATAAACCTGATGTCATGTTTATTGAGCTCAGTTTCGCTTGGGGACAAGCGAAGTCTAAGCTTGGGGGGAGTTGATACATCCATTTTGCATCACTATTCTATGTCATAATTCACTGTTATTCATTGATATATTTCATATTGAGAGGTGATACTTATGTCATTTCATCTGTTTTTGCATGGTTGATGACTTTTGGAGTATGGACCGCTGCAATCAGGATTCTGATGGAAAAGGTGCTATTTGGAGGTAAAATTCGCGAAGATCAGAAAATCCGGGAAAATATACGGAAAATCCTATTTTCCCAGAAGACGAAGGATGCCATAAGGAGTGGAGATGGGCCACAGGGGGACCACACCACCCCCTGGCGCGAGCCACCCCATGCCGCGCCACTAGGTGGTGTGGCCGCCCTGGCCCACCTCTGGCTCTCCCCTCTGCGTATATATTCCTCTCGAAACCCTAAGACTCAGGGGCGACCACAGAAAGATTCCGCTGCCTCTACAGGGCGGAAAACACCGAGAGAGAAAGATCTCTCCGGCAGACAGATTTCTGCCGGGGGAATTCCTTCCTGGAGAGGGGAGATCGTCGCCATCAACACCACCATCAAGCTGGACTTCATCAGGATCATCATCATCATCACCACCATCATCACCATCAGCACCCTCATCACCATCTTGTGGCATCCCGCTAAAACCACTACCAGAAAATCGCAGTGTTTTCGTGCATTGCATCATCATGACCGCATACTCATGTCATCATGCCACCTTGCATTTGAGCATCGTCATCATCATGCATGGTTTTGTCTAAAACTATTTTCTAAAAGCCTAGTTTTGTTTTCTAAATATTCCCCGTCTTAATTTCAAATCAAAACTCTGGTATTTTCTGGGTTCTTTTATTTGTCTAAAAACTATTTACAAAAGTCTATTTTAAACTAAAATAAAAGTTTATATTATTTTTGGGAGGCAGCCAACTAGGCCTGAAAGCCCGGCTGGCCACCTCCAAACCCTAGTCTAAAAATATCTGGTTCTAATCCTAATTCTACCCAATCCTATCCTACCCAGCCTCCCCTCCACCTCACCCCGGCCAACCCCGTCTCGCCACCTCACCAACCCGCACCCCTGGACCAATCCCCACATGCCACGCACGCACACACCCAGCCGCCACCTCACCCCAACTCCCTCCCTCCTGTGTTTTTCCCGCCCAGCACCCCGACCGACCGCCACCTGGGCGCGCACTCCCGTGTCGCCCAGGTCCACCAGCTGCTTGCCCCGATCCCCGCGCCAGCCCGACCCCACCTGTCCCTCACCCTGTCACGCTCCACCCAGCCCCGCCTCTCGCGCCCTCTCCCTCGTTTCGCTCCCCACGTGCCCGAGCCCAACCCCCGCACCTCCTAGTCACAGCCACCAATCACCTGCGCCTGCCGCCGCCGCCAGCGGGCTCTGCCCCGAGCGCCCCTCCTCGCCGGAGCCGCCCCGCCCTCTCCTTCCTCGCGAGAACAACCGCCTCCACGCTGCCAAGCTCCGCCTCGCCTCCCCCTGTCGCTCGCCTCGAGTCCGGCGTGTCGCCCTCTCCTTCTCCTCCACCGACGGCGCCGCCGCCCGGACAGCCTCGTCCCCGCCGTCCGGTCGTCCCCAGGTCGCCCACTGGCTCAGCGTCGCCCGCCTCAGCCAGCAGCCACCGGCCCTGCACCCTCCGCCGCCTCTACCCGAGCCCGGCGCCGCCTCGGGCCCCCTCTGCTCCACCAGCGCCGACCCCGCCGCCAGCCTCGGCAGGCCAGCTCGATGGCCGTCTGAGGGCGTCCCTTCCCCTGCGTCTCCCGCCTCGGCCCTAGCGGTCTCCTCCCGCGCATCCTCATCGCAGGCCGGTGCCACCAGTGAGCTCCTCACCTCCGTTCGTTGCCGCCTCACGGACCCTTCCCTAGCGAGCCGCCACCGCCCTGGACGTTCTAGTCCACATCGCCGCATCGAGCATGCCGGCCCCTGATGCTTCTTTTTTTGGAGACCAAGTGGGGTTGGTCGTCTGGTCGTGTGATGCAATAGTATAATCTTGGTGGGATGTTGTTGCAGAAGACCCAGGTCCCCATCGGTGATTGGAGTTGGACCTGATGCACTATTGGAGTGCCACCCGAGAACAAGATCATAGTCTGATGTGGTGCTGGTGTGCTCGCCAAGATGCCTCTATGACTGTGTTGTCACTATCCATCCGAACACTTGTGTTTGGTGCCTGATCCCCGCCTTCCAAGACCAACACAAGACGAGACCCGGAGGACTACACCAGACCATCGGCGCCGAACTCGAGTCCGGCACTCAAGCACTTTGACAAGGACGCCAAGTACTTCTTCCCGGATGCCAAGTTCGTCGAGATCTCCGGATGCCAAGGACGCCGACATGGAACGCCAAGTCCTTCTTCCCGGAACGCCAAGATCTACTCCGTTGTCCGAGAACGTTCCCGCTGAGACCGATCCCCGTCGAACCCTGTCGAACCCCCCGGAACTCAAGATCTTCCGAACACAGATGTGTGATCCTAAGCCCCTATTTTTATAATATGACATCATCAACTGTCGCATAATTAATTCTTCATGCATGCATGGCTGTCTGTGGTTTGGGGGCATTATGCTGATTCACCTCATAATTAAATATGGAGTCTATATGCGGGATATCTTTGTCTTATTCCGGACTCCATTTAAATTGGTGTAACGAACCGATGCCATGTTTCGCCCTGTTAATACAACATTTAAATTGCGGGGGTTCTAAATAACTCGAACCATCTAATTAATTGTCGGGACCCCGGTTCCGCTTAATACTGCCTAATTGCACCGCATCCGCATCATATCATAATCATGCCAGATCTTCTGCCGTAGTATTCCTTGATTTTTCGCACTATCCACATCCGGGAGGCCGTGGACCCCCCTGAGCCAGAGCTTGATTCATTTCTATTTCTTGGGGCCACAAAGTAGTTTGGGGCTTTATTACTATCTTGTACTTATGCCATGTTTACTGCTTTATTTAAGATTGTGCGTGGAGCACCTGTACTGTTTTGGATCACGCCATGTTTTCGTGGTATCGACAAACCCAGTCACACTTTCGGGTTCCCAGTCGTTTACAGCCGTCGTCGCAAACCCTGGGTCCGTTCCGGAGCCAGCCAACTTCGTTGCGGGTAGCTTAGTGGGGTGGCCCCTGAAATATTTCTGAATCCTGTGATCGCTTTGTCGTGAATGCCTCGTTGGGTTTTGAGTTGGTTTTTCCGAGGTTGATCGAGTGTGTGTTGCTATTTGTGCACCCCTACAGGGTAAAACTTTCTAAAAGCCGTGTCTGCGGTTATGGACGACTTGGAGCACAGTATCTCGATCATAGACAAGCATAACTAAAGTAGTGTTATAAACTTGACTTAATATATGACTAGTAATCAAATTCAACTATAACGGAATGGATATTAAAAATGCCAACACTGCTGGATCTGGGTTGTTTTGATATATATGCCTAGTAAGTATTGCAACTCCAACGGAATGTGATAAAAGTGCCAACAACTGCCGGGTTTTTGGGAATTCCTCAGGACAATTACATCTGACTAGTAAATGTTCCAACTACAACGGAATGGTGATTAAAACTGCCCACTACTTATGCTATCAGGATGACTCATGCTATCTATATCTGACTAGTAAGTGCTTCAACTATAATGGAATGAATAAAACTGCCAACTGTGTGAGTTCCTCAGTTTGACTTCCTCGTTTCGTCTCGAGGGGGAATACCAGGATGGGTATGTTTGGTGTTAGTATCAGGTAGGATCCGAATAGGTCTTTCTTACCCCTCTCTAATAGCCGCCAGTGATACCGAGTCTCTATAGGTTGTTTAGTGCCGCTGCGCTGCCGCTTCAGTCCACCATACCTATGTAGGCGAGAGCCGCCGAATTCTAGCCTCAGTGTCTTGGCCTCGATCTTGACGCTCCTCTTTTTCCTTTGCCCTTTGCCGGCACCCCTTTTGGTTTTAGCAGGTTTGAGATCGACGTCGTTAGCAGGGTTACCCTTCCGGCTTGGCCTGGGCAGGGTTATGGATGCCATTGGTTATTCTTCAGGGCTCTTAGCCCCATTTGCATCTTGTCCGTAGTCGAACGCTCTATTGTTTTCAAGGTGATTTGGATCTTTGTATATTATATCTGTATTCTTGACTCATGGAGTCGTTGTTGTATATATATGTTCTGTGGGTTCCATCGTGGACTAATGTGTAATGTTATTACTTCGTTTTCCACCCGCACGAAAGTGCCTGGTGGGCGTCCTTGAATCGTTTCTATGCGGGTTTGGTGAGAAGTGCTGAAACTTGCATAGGGCCGATTCGAGGGTCTTACAGAGTGGTATCAGAGCTCAGCAGTTGCGATACCCCACAAGTCCAGCCTGTAGGATAACCTAGCTAACGGCCGATGTAGAGTGTCAAAACTATTTTTGCAAAATCAGTTGGATAGATCTGATTAGGTCTGCTTTTACTCCTTATCCCTCAGCTGTTCTCCTCTTACCTCTGCATGTTTTAAATCTGCTCTCTTACCTTCTTCTAGTCCAGGATTTCTCGTGGTTGGGTTTCCGTCGTACCTTCAGGGTTTCGCTTCCTCCTTTGATAACGGTGTTTCTACCTCCGGACTTCATGCTATCTGAGTGGTCCTTTATCTGTGGTACCATTCTTTGTTCCTTGTTTGTGCCTTCCGATGTTTTCCGACGCGACGACATCATCTATGCCTGATCCGTTGTAGAGTCTACATCCCTCCTGTGTTCCAAACCTCGCTTGTCGAGATCTTCAGTCTGATTCCGAGAATGGTTGCATGCTTTTCTACTGATTGTGCGGAGTAATAGTTTGGGTGCGTGATGGATTGGCCCCCATGCTGACTACTCACTCTATTTGCTCGTGTACATTGAAGTGGATGAGAATGCATCGGTTCTCTCTTTCTATCGAAGTTAGAGGTGGCTTTATTTGTGGATACCTTTACCTTCGCCCTTTGTTTCCCGGAGTATTCTCTCGACGATCACGGACAACGACCCCTTGTTGGTGGTGTTGCCGATTTCAAGATGGAGCAACAATCTTGTTAGTGGTGTCGCGAGGATCTACACGAAGCACGACGATTCAGCTCATCGTTTTTTCCCCTATACCATGAGGCGGATCTCGGGGGCGAGATCCATTGTTAGTGGTGTCGAATTGTGGCATCCCGCTAAAACCACTACCAGAAAATCGCGGTATTTTTGTGCATTGCATCATCATGACCGCATACTCATGTCATCATGCCACCTTGCATTTGAGCATCGTCATCATCATGCATGGTTTTGTCTAAAACTATTTTCTAAAAGCCTAGTTTTGTTTTCTAAATATTCCCCGTCTTAATTTCAAATCAAAACTCCGGTCTTTTCCGGGTTCTTTTATTTGTCTAAAAACTATTTCCCGGCCAATCCCGTCTTGCCACCTCACCAACCCACACCCCTGGCCCAATCCCCACACGCCACACACGCACACACCCAGCCGCCACCTCACCCCAACTCCCTCCCTCCTGTGTTTTTCCCGCCCAGCACCCCGACCGACCGCCACCTGGGCGCGCACTCCCGCGTCGCCCCAGGTCCACCCGCTGCCTGCCCCGATCCTCGTGCCAGCCCGACCCCACCTGTCTCCCACCCCGTCACGCTCCACCCAGCCCTGCCTCTCGCGCCCTCTCCCTCGTTTTGCTCCCCACATGCCCGAGCCCAACCCCCCGCGCCTCCTAGTCACAGCCACCAATCATCTGCGTCTCACGCCAGCCAGCTCTCCCCGCCCTCCTCGCCCGAGCCGCCCGCTCTCTGCCTCGCGAGAACGCCCCGCCCAAGCTCGCCCTCGCCTCTCGCCTCCCCCCGCCTGCGCCTCGTCGTCGCGTCGCCCTCTCTTTCGCCTCCACCGACGGCGCCACCGCCCGGACAGCCTCGTCCCCGCCGTCCGGTCGTCCCTAGGTCGCGCCCCTACAAGCTCCGCGTCGCCCCGCCTCCAGCCCGCGGCCGCCGAAGCCCCTGCGCCCTCTGCCGCCTCTACCCGTGCCTGGCGCCGCCTCGGGCCCCCCTCCGCTCCACCAGCGCCGACCCCGCTGTCAGCCTCGGAAGGCCACCTCACCGGCCGTCCGAGGGCGTCCCTTCCCCTGCGCCTCCCGCCTCGGCCCCAGCGGTCTCCTCCCGCGCATCCTCATCGCAGGCCGGTGCCACCAGTGAGCTCCTCACCTCCGTTCGTTGCCACCTCACGGACCCTTCCCTAGCGAGCCGCCACCGCCCTGGACGTTCCAGTCCACATCGCCGCATCGAGCATGCCGGCCCCTGATGCTTCTTTTGTTGGAGACCAAGTGGGGTTGGTCATCTGGTCGTGTGATGCAAGAGTATAATCTCGATGGGATGTTGTTGCAGAAGACCCAAGTCCCCATCTGTGATTGGAGTTGGACCTGATGCACTATTGGAGTGCCACCCGAGAACAAGATCATAGTCTGATGTGGTGCTGGTGTGCTCGCCAAGATGCCTCCGTGACTGTGTTGTCACTATCCATCCGAACACTTGTGTTTGGTGCCTGATCCCCGTCTTCCAAGACCGACACAAGACGAGACCCGGAGGACTACACCAGGCCATCGGCGCCGAACCCGAGTCCGGCGCTCAAGCACTTCGACAAGGACGCCAAGTACTCCTTCCCGGACACCAAGTTCGTCGAGATCTCCGGATGCCAAGGACGCCGGCATGGAACGCCAAGTCCTTCTTCCCGGAATGCCAAGATCTACTCCGTTGTCCGAGAACGTTCCCGCTGAGACCGATCCCCGTCGAACCCTGTCGAACCCCGAACCCCCCGGAACTCAAGATCTTCCGAACCCAGATGTGTGATCCTAAGCCCCTATTTTTATAATATGACATTATCAACCGCCGCATAATTAATTCTTCATGCATGCATGGCTGTCTGTGGTTTGGGGGCATTATGCCGATTCACCTCATAATTAAATATGGAGTCTATATGCGGGATATCTTTGTCTTATTTTGGACTCCATTTAAATTGGTGTAACGAACCGATGCCATGTTTCGCCCTGTTAATACAACATTTAAATTGCGGGGGTTCTAATTAACTCGAACTGTCTAATTAATTGTCGGGACCCCGGTTCCGCTTAATACTGCCTAATTGCACCGCATCTGCATCATATCATAATCATGCCAGATCTTCTGCCGTGGTATTAAATATTGCATCCGGTGTTTCTTCTAGTGTTTGCTTCGTCCCGGATTAGGCTGATGAGTTGATCATCATCATCACCACCATCATCACCATCAGCACCCTCATCACCATCTCCATATTGCTGTAACAATTGGGTTGAATCTTGCATATTTCTGAGGGGAAACTTTCCCGGTGTTGATTACTCTTTGTAGTTGATGCTATTGAGTGAACCATTGAATTATTTTTTATGTTCAGATTGTTATACATCATTATTCCATCTCTGATCATGATCCATATGATGTCTTGTGAGTAGTTCGTTTTGTTCTTGATGACATGGGAGAAGTCATGTTGTTAGTAGTGGAGTTGTGTTGAGAAAGATTCAATAGTTTGATATTTAAGTTGTGGTGTACTTCTTCTAGTGGTGTCATGTGAACGTCGACTACATGACACTTCACCTATATGGGCCTAGGGGAATGCATTGTGTATTTGGCTACTAATTGTAGGGGTTGCCGGAGTGACAGAAACCTGAACCCCCGTTAGGAAACCATTGCATAAGGGATGTAAGGGTATGATACATTGCAAACGTATCTATAATTTTTGATGTTCCATGCTTAGGTTTTATCTACTTTCTTATGTTTTGTTCCAACTTTGGAGTACTTTTCATACATTTGCTGGAACTAACCTATTAACAAGATGCCACAGTTCCAGTTGCTTGTTTTCTGCTGTTTTTGGTTCCAGGAAAGTCAGAAAATCAATATTCTCAGAATTGGACCGGACAAAAGCCAAAGTCGATATTTTACCGTAAGACTCACGGAGCCAGAAGACGATACGGAGAGGGGCCAGGGGCTGGCCACACCACCTGGTGGCGCGGGACATGCTAGGCCGTACCAGGGGGTGGTGTGGGCCCCTCTAGCACCCCCTCGGTCTCCCCTCTCGCCTATAAGAGCCTCCCGATGCATAAACCCTAAATCGTCAATCAGAAATCCATGAAAAGTTCCGTTGTGCCACCGCCACCGAAGGAGAGATTCGGGGGACAGAAAGTCTCTGTTCCGGCACCCTGCCGGGACGAGGAAGTGCCCCCGGAGCCATCTCCATCGATCTCCCCCACCATCTCCATCACCATTGCTGATTCCCATGATGAGGAGAGAGTGGTTCTCTCTCGAGGCTAAGGGTTCTACCGGTAGCTATGTGTTCATATCTCTCTCTATGCATGATCATATTGTGATCATGAGTTTTGTAATCAAGTAGATCTACCTTGCTACTCAAGTGCTTTAATAGATCTCTGCTCTCCCCATGTGTGTGAAAGTGACAGCGTGCACACCATGGTGGCACTTAGGCTAGATATTACAAATACTTGTTATGAGTTATATCTGGAGTTGGATGTCTTTATGAAATTGTGGTGTTTGTTGGAACCATCTAGTGCTCAAGGTGACAGTGTGGGGTTTTCTAGATGGGGAAGGCTTACTTTGAGGTGTGCTGTTATAGCCCTACCATCGATTAGAGTCTCCAACCGGAGAGTAGTTAAGAGTAGTATCATAAAGAGATGATATTTATATGAGAGTGTTCACTAGTGAAAGTATGATCCCTAGGCCTTGTTTCTTAGCATTGAAACACCGTTTGCAACTAGATATGTTACATGTTTGCTTACTTCCATCTTTATTTCAGTTTGCCTTTGGTCTCTTCCATGCCATCAAGCTAGTTTCTATCACCGTTACCACTTATAATTATCTATACCACTTGTATTTCATTATCTCTTCGCCGAACTAGTGCACCTATACACCTGACAAGTGTATTGGGTGTGTTGGGGACACAAGAGACTTCTTGTATCTTGATTGCAGGGTTGCTTGAGAGGGGATACCTTTGACCACTTCCTCCCTGAGTTCGATAAACCTTAGGTGATCCACTTAAGGGTAAACTTGCTGCTGTTCTACAAACCTCTGCACTTGGAGGCCCAAAAACTGTCTACAAGAATAGAAGTGCGTAGACATCAAGCTATTTTCTAGCGCCGTTGCTGGGAAGGTAAGGTAAAAGGTACTCACATCCTCCGGTGTGAGTGCTCGAAGTTATTTCCTTTAGATTCTGCAATTTTGTCTTTTTGTTTCTTGTTTTTATTTTCACTAGTTAGGCTTAATGGAAAACAACAACAAAATTAGAGAGCTTTTTAGTATTTTCCTAATGTAGAACATGAAATCTTTGAAAATAAAATTAAAAAACCCTTGGAACCTTCTTTGCATGATAATAGCAATGTTATTAGTATGAATCTTTTGAACACCTTTGTTACTAATGCTATAGAAACGTCTTAGCTTGGGGAAGTTAGTTTTTATGAAAATAATCTTTTTACTTCCCCAGTTTTAAAGAAGAAAATTTGCTCTGATGATACTTTATCTCCCATATGTGGTAATTCTAATGATAATTTTATGATACCTACAAGAATTATTGACCGTTTTATGTATAACTACTATTTTGGAGATGGAACTGTCCATCCCGGTGATCATTTGCTCTTTATACACGAATTATGCGGGTTGTTCAAGTGTGCAGGTATTACAACAGATCACATCAAGAAGAAGTTATTCTCTTTATCACTTAAGGGCAAAGCAAGGGAGTGGTATGAGCTACTGGATGATCCTCATCATTTGGAGTGGAAGGAACTTGAATCTCTCTTTTACTCTAAATTTTATCCTCCTCATGAAATTCATAAAGATAGGAATTATATTTATAATTTTCATCCTCATGATGGAGAAAGTATTGCCCAATCATGGGGGAGATTGAAGTACTAATGCTCAAATGTCCCATTCATGAGCTCCCCAGGAATATTGTTATTAATAATTTCTATGCAAGGCTTTCAGGGCATTACAAGGACTATCTAGATACTTGTTTAGAGGGATCCTTCACGAGTAAGGAGGTCAAAGCTAAGTGGGATCTTCTTGAAGCAATTCAAAGCAATACCGAAGATTGGGATAACAACAAAGGTAAAGAACCAGGTATAAACTATGAGTATGATTGCATTAAGTCTTTCGCTGAAACTACTGATTTTCAAGAGCTTAGTGCTAAATATGGTCTCGATCCTCAAATTCTTATTGATTGTTTTAAAACCTTTGCTTCTCATATTAATGCTCCTAAAGAAAAGGGGGACATGTATCATGAGCCTTTTAAAGACACTTGCATG
This sequence comes from Avena insularis, assembly GCA_023614405.1. Taxonomy (NCBI): domain Eukaryota; kingdom Viridiplantae; phylum Streptophyta; class Magnoliopsida; order Poales; family Poaceae; genus Avena; species Avena insularis. Next base: position 425,495,655 of record CM042686.1, on the reverse strand, counting down.
GAAAATGAAATTGTTATTAATGATAGCAATAAACATGCTCAAACCTCTGAAAGTACTATTTCTTATAATCATGTTAATTTTTGTGGAATACATATACCTTGTGAGAGTAATAAAATTGAAGAATAATATTGTATCACCCACATGAATGAAAAAACTAGAATGTGGTATAGGGCTTTAAATGATCTTGGTAAAAGAGTTTGTGCCCTCTATCGTTTTATTTGTGAACTTTGCTTTGAAGTGGGTCATTTCAATTTTCAATGATTAGGCCATAATAATATCCCTTCTAATCCAATGAGTACTACAAGTTTGTATTGTGATGACATGATCACTCCTAATCAGCATGATCAACTTACATTATTTTTGGGGTGTGAAGAGTTATCAAGAAAAACCTCTTTGGTAGATATGAGTGCTTTTGATATGAATAGCATCCTGCATGGTTGTCATCTTTATTGTGTTGATAATTGCCACACAAATACTTACATTCAAAATATCCTAAAAGATGAGATCTTACCAAAATATGACATGACTAATATGTGTTTTGGTCTTATTAATGAAAAGGAGGAATCCTCCAAAGTTTCTACTATTGTCTCTAACAATGAACCAGGGTATATGGAGAAGCTTCCTTTCAAGCCTCTCCCTCCTAAAGAGAAGAAGAAAAAGAAGAAGAGGAGGAGTAAAAGGAAAGAGGAAATGGTATTTTCCCCTAAGCATGTTGCTCCTATTATAGTTTTTGATAAGTCTGAACTCTATGATGTTCCTATGCCTATTACCTATAGTAGTGATCATGATTGGGAAAAGCACACTTCTTTTGATGTTGAAAATCTCTTTGGTACCAATTCTAAAAATGATGATATTAATAATTTCTGTACTATTAGTGCTATCCATGTTCCTTTCAATGATGATATGTTTACAAATGAACACACTTTGGAAGATAACTATTATATTGCTTATGATGATACTATGCCTCCAAATATATGATAATTACAATGATGAATATGATATTTTCAGTCCACCTACTATTGAGGAGGAAATTAGTTATGATTATAATATGCCTCCATATTTGATGATTATGGTTATGAAAATAATAATGATAGCTATTTTGTTGAATTTGCTCCCACTAATAAGAATGACTATGTTTATGTGGGGAGTATTAATCCTTTTATGCATGTGGCTCATGATAAAAATGTTTCTTGTGATAGTTATATTGTTAATTTTATTCATGATCTACTGAAAGTTATTATGAGAGAGAGAAACATGGTTTTATGTATCTCAACAATATTAAGTTTCCTCTCTTTATGTTGAAAATTTTGGAATTGCACTTGTTTTGCTTTCCTATGCTTGTTGCTTTATGCTTTCACGACTTGTTTCTTTACAATATTATTTTTCATAGGAAGTGGGATAGACTTAAATTTGTTCCATATTTGCTTCTTGATGCTCTCTTTTACTTCAATTCATATTTCTTATGCGAGCATCTTCTCAATCTATCAAGCCTAACTTAAAGGAGTTAAGGAAAAGTACTTATTGGGAGATAACCCAAAAAATTTAGATGAGTCTTGGAAGTTATTACCTCTTTAATAACCGCTCCTTATCCTTTTTATTTGCTTTTTGTGCCAAGAATAACCTCTAATGAGAGAGAAGTAATGATTGGGAAAGTTGCTGTCCCGAAATAGATTTCTGTGCTTCACCGTAAAAATTCGTGTAAAATCTCTGTAAGTTCTTTTGAGGCTTGAATTTTTGTACTTCTGCCCCCGGTTGTTATCTAACTTTCATTAGTTCAACACTTTTCGATTTGAGCAACATAAGGTCTTCGAAAAAATTCGTCTTTACCTGCTGGTCTGTTTTGACAGATTTCTGCCATTATTTGCATTTGTTTTTTGTTGGTTCCTTTTTATGTTCTTTTGGGGAATTGAGATTTTTGAGGAAAGTGCTACAGTAGCTAGTGTTTTAATGGAAGTTTTATTGGTGTTAGAACTGAACCTAAAGACTTATTATCTTGAGTGCACTAATGTTGCTAATAAAGATTGTGTGAAGTTTTGTATGAAGGAAAATTTTTAGGTGTATGGAAGGAGTGAGTAATGAGATGAAGAATGGATTAAAGCTCAAGCTTGGGGATGCCACACATGTCACCCCAAGAAATATCCAATAAGTACAAGCATCAAAGCTTGGGGATGCCCAAGGCATCCCCTTCTTCATCAATAAAAATCCCAGGATCCTTCCAAACACTTCATTTTTATTGTTTCATGCACAGTTGTGTTGTTCTTGGAGCGTCTTCTTTTTCGTTTTTGTTTTGGTTTTTCATTTGCTTTGTTTGCTTAGTTTGCTGAATAAATTGGTTGGACCCCCTCTTTCATACATTGGTTTTCAAATAGTTTGGTTTGGTTTGGAAAAGAGTAGGAAAGTTCATGCTTAAGTGGTAAAGAGAGCTTGTTTTTGACTGTGACCTATGCTTTGTCATGCCATGCTCGATATTGTTTTGGCTTTATGCTTAGTATTCTTTGTTGTAGCATGACTTGTTATAAACAATTGAGATTGCATAATGTGCCTTGGATGAATCATGCGTTGTTTTAGCATATTAAAGCATAGTATTATGGTATTCTTCTTTGATGCTTTATTTGGGTTGACTTGGCACATGCTGACACCATGTTATGACTATATCAAGTCACCTAAGCCTTTAAGATCCTTTAGTTTTCAACTTGTAGTATCACTTTATGCTTTGATCAATGATGTTTTGTCGCTCTGCATGATTATGGCCATTATTGCTCTCTTAGTTTGTCACTCCCAGTCTTTTGCTAGCCTCCACAACCAAGTATGAGTTCCACTCATGCATCCAACTCCCTAAACCAAGTTATTCCAAAGAGTCCACCATACCTACCTACTAGCATATGCTATTCCAAGTATATTCATGTTTTTGTTTACCTTCCAAATTAAACTTGTTATTTGAAAATTCGTGATTAAAGCTCTCACGAACTTGATGGCACACTTTACTTTTCTTGCCCTTAATAAACTTGAACCATTGTGTCATCTATATCGTATATGCTTGCACTTATATGTTGGGGATTAGCAGAACCATGTTGTCATGGGGAACGCTTTCAACATTGCACTTGTAATTTGTACCTAGTTGATATCATGCTCTTTTGTCTATGGATGTCGTCGGTGTGAAATGAAAGGGGAGCTTGTAAGTCCATGGAGTTATGTATGTGTGTTAGAGAAACGGCCGGGCCGCCGGTCTAATCCATGCTGTCATGGTGGAAACCTGCAGTAATGAGCTGTCTATGAAGAATTCTTCTTATAAAAAAAGAGCCAGATATTGAGAAAAAAAGAGAAAAAGACAAAAAAAATATATATGAGAAGAGGAAAGAGAGAAAAAAGCACCATATTCCCATGGTAAATAAGAAGATTGCTGAGATGCTCGTTGTCTGCTTGCCTTGTCATTTTGATATGGGGATTCTTCCGTGTCATCGGGCAAGGGGTACCCTGTTGGCGGTTCTCTATGATACACATGTACTTACGATGAAAAGAACTTACTGGTGACTAAACTTGAGTAGCATGAGGAGCGGCCCTCGTACTCAAGGGACATGAGATTTCCAACTTATACTTTGTCAAGCATATACTCCATAATTTGTTCACTTTAACATTAATCACTTCAAGATGCTTATGATAGGGGCAATGAGAGCTAAAAGCAAATAAGTACCATAATTTTTGGAACCTCTTTATGAAACTTGAATCTCTGCTTCCTTCTATGAATGCCTTTCTTTTACTTTTATGTTGAGTCTCCACCTTCTACCTTTATGCACCTACTTTGAGAGCATAGTGGCCATTCTTAGTTCTATGTGCATTGTCCCAAGACTTGTTGATTGATGCATAACTTTGATATTGCTTGTTTTAAACTATTTGTATCTAGTCACTCTTATGAACTTTGAAGGTGTCCTATGCATTTATATTTGCTACTCTATGAGGGACAAACTGAATGCCACTATGCTATGTTTCTTTATGTGAAACAAACAAACGTCTTGCAAAGCATTCTTATTCATGAATCTTTTTTTTGTGCCTTTTCATGTTGCAACATAGTTGCTTTGCCTTATTGTTAGAACTTTGTCTTTCATGTTATGATTGAAGTACTATGATCCCAGCTATCCATGTTTTACAAATACTTTGATCAAGTTTATGATGGTGCATGTCACCTAAAAAATTATTCTTTCTTTTTATCACTTACCTACTCGAGGACGAGCAGGATTTAACCTTGGGTATGTTGATACATTGCAAATGTATCTATAATTTTTGATGTTCCATGCTTAGGTTTTATCTACTTTCTTATGTTTTGTTCCAACTTTGGAGTACTTTTCATACATTTTCTAGAACTAACCTATTAACAAGATGCCATAGTGCCAGTTGCCTGTTTTCTGCTGTTTTTGGTTCCAGGAAAGTCAGAAAATCAATATTCTCGGAATTGGACCGGACAAAAGCCAAAGTCGATATTTTACCGGAAGACTCACAGAGCCAGAAGACGAGACAGAGAGGGGCCAGGGGCTAGCCACACCACCTGATGGCACAGGCCATGCCAGGCTGCGCCAGGGGTGATGTGGGCCCCTCTGGCACCCCCTCGGTCTTCCCTCTCGCCTATAAGAGCCTCCCGATGCATAAACCCTAAATCGTCAATCATAAATCCACGAAAAGTTCCGCTGCGCCGCCGCCACTGAATGGGAGATTCGGGGGACAGAAAGTCTCTGTTCCGGCACCCTGCCGGGATGAGGAAGTGCCCCCGGAGCCATCTCCATCGATATCCACCACCATCTCCATCACCATTGCTGATTCCCATGATGAGAAGAGAGTAGTTCTCTCTCGAGGCTAAGGGTTCTACCGGTAGCTATGTGTTCATCTCTCTCTCTATGCATGATCATATTGTGATCATGAGCTTTGTAATCAACTAGATCTACCTTGCTACTCAAGTGCTTTAATAGATCTCTACTCTCCCCATGTGTGTGAAAGTGACAGCGTGCACACCATGGTGACACTTAGGCTAGAGATTACAAATACTTGTTATGAGTTATATTTGGAGTTGGATGTCTTTATGAAATTGTGGTGTTTGTTGGAACCATCTAGTGCTCAAGGTGACAGTGTGGGGTTTTCTAGATGGGGAAGGCTTACTTTGAGGTGTGTTGTTATAGCCCTACCATCGATTAGAGTCTCCAACCGGAGAGTAGTTAAGAGTAGTATCATAAAGAGATGATATTTATATGGGAGTGTTCACTAGTGAAAGTATGATCCCTAGGCCTTGTTTCTTAGCATTGAAACACCGTTTGCAACTAGATCTGTTACATGTTTGCTTGCTTCCATCTTTATTTCAGTTTGCCTTTAGTCTCTTCCACGCCATCAAGCTATTTTCTATCACCGTTACCACTTATAATTATCTATACCACTTGTATTTCACTATCTCTTCCCTGAACTAGTGCACCTATACACCTGACAAGTGTATTGGGTGTGTTGGGGACACAAGAGACTTCTTATATCTTGATTGCAGGGTTGCTTGAGAGGGGATACCTTTGACCACTTCCTCCCTCAGTTCGATAAACCTTGGGTGATCCACTTAAGGGAAAACTTGTTGCTGTTCTACAAACCTCTGCACTTGGAGGCCCAACAACTGTCTACAAGAATAGAAGTGCGTAGACATCAGGGTCTTAGAGTTTAAAGTTGTGGTTAGGTTTCTACCTTAATTACTTTCTTGTACTTACGGATGTTTACAAGGGGTATAATCACAAGTATGTATTAATCCTAGGAAGGTCGGTACATTAGCACATGTTCACCCACACAACACTTAGCAAGCTAAGGAAGATTAATCAACTATATGAAGCGAAAGCACTTGACAGTCTTCCCATGTGTCCTCGAGAACATTTGGTCATCTTAAGTAATACAACCGGCTTGCCCTTTTCTGCATAAAGGATTGGGCCACTTGCTGCATTTATTCTTATTGTCTTTTATTTACTCGTACTTTATTTACTTGCTTTATCAGAACCCCCTAAAAATCCGTTTGCTAAGTATTTGCAAAGAATTCCTGATCCATACCACTAGCCAGCACCTTCTGCTCCTCATTGGGTTCGACACTCTTACTTATCGAAAATACTGCGATACACCCCCTATACTTGTGGGTCATCAAAGGGGCATGAGATTTTCAACTTATAACTTGTCTAGCATATCCTCATATTTATGTCACTTTAACCTTAATCACCTAAAGATGCTTATGATAGGGGCAATGAGAGCTGAAAGCTAATAAGTACCATAATTTTTGAAAGCTCTTTATGAGACTTGAATCCCTGCTTCCCTCTATGAAGGGCCTTTCCTTTTTACTTTTATGTTGAGTCTCCATATTCTATCTTTATGCACCTATTGAGAGAGAATAATGGTCATTCTTAGTTTAATGTGCATTGTCCCAAAACTTATTGATTGATTCATAACTTTGATATTGCTTGTTCTTAAAATATTTGTATCTAGTCACCCTTATGAACTTTGAAGGTGTCCTATGCATTTATGTTTTGCTATACCATGAGGGACAAGTTGAATACCATTCTTATTATGTTTTCTATATGTGAAACAAACAAACATCTTTCAAAGCATTGCTATTCATGAATCTTTTGTTTGTACCTATTCATGTTACAACATAGTTGCCATGTCTTATTGTTAGAACTATATCTTTCATGTCTATGTTAGAGTACTATGATCCCAGTTAACAATGTTTTACAAATACCTTGATCAAGATCATGATGGTGCATGTCACCTCAAAAATTATTCTTTTTATCACTTACCTACTTGAGGATGAGCAGGAGTTGAGCTTGGGGATGCTTGATACGTTGTAAACATATCTATAATTTTTGATATTCCATGCTTGTTTTATATCTACTTTCTTATGTTTTGTTTACACTTTGAGGTATTTTTATACATTTTCTGGAACTAACTATTAACAAGATGCCACAGTGCCAGTTGCATGTTTTCTGCTGTTTTTAGTTTCAGAAAATCTAGTAAGGAAATATTCTCGGAATTGGACGGGACAAAAGCCAAACTCAATATTTTACCCGAAGCAACACGGTGTCCGGAGGGGAGACGAAGTGGCGTACCAGGGCGGCCACACCTGGTGGCGGCGCGGCCTGGGGGGGCATGCCACCAGGGGGTGTGGCCCCCTGGTGCTCCACCGACCTTGCCCCTTCGCCTATAAAAGCCTCCTGGGAAGAAAACCCTAAGTACCTGATCAAAGACCCAATCAGAAATCCACGAAAGAGTCTATAGCCGCCGCCATCTCCATCCCTAGATCAGGGGATCTGAAGCTCTTCCCGGCACCCTGCCGGAGGGGAGATATCACCCCGGAGGCCTTCTTCATCACCATGACTGCCTCCGGTGTGATGCGTGAGTAGTTCATCCTTGGACTATAGTAGCTAGATGGTTGGTTCTTCTCCTTGTGCTATCATGTTTAGATCTTGTGAGCTCCGTTCATGATCAAGATCATATATACATGTTGTGTTTGTGGGGATTCGATGGATATTGAGATGCTATTTCAGATTGATTATTGATTCTATCATGTCTATGTTATTTGTGATCTTGCATGCTTTCCGTTGTTAGTAACTATCTTGTCCAAGTAGATGCTTGCAACTCCAAGAGGGAGTATTTATGCTCGATAGTGGGTTCATGCCTCCAGTAATCTGCGGAAGTGACAGGAATCTCTAAGGTTGTAGATGTGCTGTTGCTACTAGGGAGAAAACAACAATCCTTTGTCCATGGGACAATCATATTGTTTACTTTACACACTTTGCTTAATGCAATTATCTGTTGCTTGCAACTTAATACTGGAGGGGGGTCGGATGATAACCTGAAGGTGGATTATGAGTCATAGATGCAATTGGATTACGGTCTATGTTTAATGTTGTAATGCCCAATCAAATCTCATAGGAGTCAAGATATCTAGTATATGCATTGTATGCTTTCTCAAATCTGTCAATTGCCCCGCTGTAATTTGTTCACCCAACATGCTATTTATCTTAAGGAGAATCACCTCTAGTGAACTATGGACCCTGGTCCATTCTTTACTATTTACTATTTACTGTTTACTTTATGCAAGCAATTACTATCTTCCACACTATATGTTTAATCCTTTGTTTTCATCAAAACCGATGAGATTGACAACCTCACTATAAGTTGGGGCAAAGTTCTGTGGTTGTGTTGTGCAGGATTCCAAGTTGGTAGCAACACCTTGGAGTTGTTTCCTTCCTCCTATTGGTTCAATAACCTTGGTTTCATAACTGAGGGAAACTTTCTATTGTGCTCATCATACCTTCCTCTTGGGGTTCCCAACGAGCTCGAGATATCTTGAGCCATCAAAGACTGATGAGCGACCTCAATACCCAGGAAGAAGTGGAGCTGTCCCAAATCCTTAACTGCAAAGTCTCTACCAAGCGTAGTCATAAGAACACCGGCAGCCGCCGGAGAAGAGCTGACCAGGACAATGTCATCCACGTACACAAGCAAGTACATGGTCACACTCGGACGCTGAAACAAGAACAGTGAAGTGTCAGCCGTCAAAGGAACAAAGCCACAAGAACATAGAGCTGAAGCCAGGCGAGAATGCTAGGCACGAGGCGCCTGCTTCAGTCCATAGAGAGCCTTCTTCAGACGACAGAGATGATTACGCTGAGTGTGATCAAAAAATCCAGGTGGCTACCACATGTAAACCTCTTCTTCAAGCAACCCATGAAGAAAAGCATTCTACACATCAAGCTGGCGGAGAGACCATTCGCGAGAAACTGCCAGAGACGGGAGAAGCCGAATAGTGGTAGGCTTGACAACTGGGATGAATGTATCCTCATAATCTAGTCCATGGCGCTATTTAAAGCCCTTAGCCACAAGACGCGCTTTATAGCGCTCAATAGAACCATCATCATGTTTCTTCACCTTGAAGACCCATTTCGAATCAATGATGTTGACGCAAGGCAGAGGGGGAACAATTGTCCAGGTCTCATTCTGCATAAGAGCATGATACTCTTGTTCCATAGCAGCCCTCCACTGTGGGATACTCATAGCAGCTTGATAATTGCGTGGTTCAGCGGTTGGATCTTCCATAGCATGAGCCAGGCAAGCAGCCAAGTATGTGATTGTGCCGTCGGTGCGCTCCTTGAGATGAGCGATGCCACTGTGACTGAGTGTGTGCGGACACCACGGAGCAGCGAGCACAGGGGCGGGCAGAACTTCTGAAGAAGACGAGGCCGGCCCATAGGACTTTGGCGACAAGGGGCCGGGCGATGGAGGGCCGGTCGACAAGGGCCCAGGCGTCATGTGTGGTGCTGAGCTGTGTGCTGCCGACCCAGGCGAGGTGGGTGGTAGGGAGGCTCGTGCGGGAAACGTGGGTGATGATGGAGGCGAGTCCGGGCGAGGAGACGGCGACATGGGCCGCTCGGGGGAGACCGTCTCTGACACCGGCCTAGGTGCAGGGGAAGGCGTGGCGGGGTCGAAGGCGGGAGGTGGTGCATGCGCATGCACCGGCCGATCGACGTGTGCCACATGCGGCGTAGGTGGTGCATCGGGTAGGAGTTCCAGGCGAGCACCAATTCCAGTTCCTGCACCATGATTAGGTAACAACACATGCGAATATGAAACATCTTCAAATTGGCCAGGCATAATAGGAGATGAATGCATAGATGGGGCTATGATAGGTGGCCGTGGCATGGCAGAAAAGGGGAATACGTTCTCATCAAAGACAACATCACGAGATATGTAAACACGATTTGTTGGCACATGGAGGCACTTGTAGCCTTTATGGAGAGAACTATACCCCAAGAACACACATTTTTTGGACCGAAACTTAAGTTTTCGATTATTATATGGACAAAGATGGGGCCAACAGGCACACCCGAAGACCTTGAAAAAGGTATAGTCAAGAGTTTCATGCAAGAGAATCTCAATAGGAGTTTTCATATTAAGAACACGCGTAGGTAATTTGTTAATAAGAAAACATGTGGTTGCAAATGCATCACTCCAAAAGCGAAAGGGTACAGAAGCATGAGCAAGAAGTGTGAGGCCGGTCTCAACTATATGGCGATGTTTCCGCTCAACGACGCCATTTTGCTGATGTCTATGTGGGCATGATAAACGATGAGAGATCCCAAGATTATTAAAGAAAGTGTTGAGGTTACGATATTTGCCCCCCCCAATCTGACTGAACATGAATAATTTTATGCTTGAGTAGACGTTCAACATGCAATTGAAACTGAATGAATATATCAAACACATCAGACTTGCGCTTAATAAGATAAAGCCATGTAAATCTACTATATGCATCAATAAAACTGGCATAGTAGTTGTGACCACTAACAAATGTTTGTGCTGGACCCCACACATCGAAAAAAACAAGTTTAAGAGGACTCTTGACTTCTCTAGTAGATGAAACAAATGGTAGTTGATGACTTTTGCCTTGTTGACAGTCATCACACATGAACATCTCTTTATTGCTAGACTCTAATGGCAGCTCATGGCAGTGGAGTATGTGGCGAATGATGGGGTGGCAGGGTGACCAAGGCGAGAGTGCCACTGTGATGGTGACACACAAACACCGCTGACGACGCGTGAGGCGGATGGATCCTCCAAACGGTACAAGCCTTAGCTCAAGTAGCCACTAAGCAGAACATCTCGGGGTGCTCGGTCCTTAACAAAAAGATCAAAAGGATGAAATTCACATACGAAATTATTATCAAGGGTGAGCTTAGGAACGGATAAAAGATTACGAGTAACCGAGGGTATCCGCAGAATGTTATGAAGGTGGAGCTGCCTAGAGAGATGACTAGTTAAAAGAGATGCTTGTCCAATGTGAGAGATGGGCATACCTACACCATTGGTAGTGTGGACCTTGTCGTGCTCGTAGTAGGGCTGGTAGGTGGTGAGCTTATTGAGCTTGTTCGTCGTGTGATCCGTGGCACCGGTGTACATGTACCACGCTAGATAAACAGGGTAGGATGGCGTGTACCCCTCGATGTGTGGGTCCTTGCCCTTGGCAGCGACGTGGGCAGCCGGGGCGGCGGGAGGGCCGAAGTTGGCCATGGAAAACTGGCGCTCGTTGCCCCTACCGTCGTTGCTGATGCCGAGGAAGCTTTTCTGAAAACGTCTGTGGCACTTGGAGGCGACGTGTTTTTCACGGCCACACAGTTGTCACACCCAAGTGTTGGGGCCCCCACCCGAGGTCGGTGACGGGCGCCCGGTGGCCAGCCACGAGAGGCCTAGTAGGCCGTCGGCTGATCGGTGATGGTGGCGGAGGAGCGGCAAGTCTCGACACGCTGCTCGGTGAAGAGGAGGCGTGAGTAGAGCTCGTGAGGAGGCATCAGCGGCTTGGCGTTGTGGATGGCCTCTACGAGATTATCGTACTCGGCATCGAGGCCCTTGATAACGAAGTCGGCAAACTCCTCGTCGCGACGCGGCTGACCAATAGAGGTTAGCGTGTCTGCTAGGACCTTGATCTTATTGAAGTAGGTCGTGGCGGAGGAGTCCAGCTTCTTGATGTCGGTGAGCTTGCTGTGAAGAGCCATCGAACGAGAGGTGGAGACCTGGGAAAAGGCTTGCTCCAGGGTCGTCCAGGTGTCCATGGAGGTGGCAGCGAAGAGGCAGAGGCCGGCGACCCCGTCGCCCAGGGAACCCTGGATGGCGGAGAGGATCGTCTGGTCCTGCTGCACCCACACACGGTGTTCCGGGTTGATGGCCGGACCGTGGATGGTGGCGATGACCTGCGGAGGACACGACAGGGAACCATCGACATACCCAAGGAGGGAGCGGCTGCGGAGCAGCGGTAGTACCTTGGCATGCCAGAACAAGTAGTTTTCCGGCGTGAGTCGGATTGTGATCAGGTTATCAAAGTGGAACAGCATAGAGGGCGCGACGGCATCGGCAACCGGGGCAGCGGGCGTCGCAGCGGCGACTAGGACCGCGGCCGCGGGCGGGGCGTCGAGGGCCCCCGAGGCCGCTGGGAAGATGGAGAGTGTCGGGGACGAGCCGGTAGAGGCCACGGGTGGCGCCGCAGGCTGGACCGTCGTCGTGGCAACGGAGAACGCATGTGCGGGAGACGGCGGGATCGGAGCCGAGAACATGGATCCCACGGCGGTGGTGCCAAGAATTGGGGCACCGACGAAGCGAGATCACGAGGCGTAAGGTTGAGGAGGCGGCAAGCGACGAGGATAGACCCGGAGCTAGCGGCGCCCGAGGCGGAAGCGGACATGGTGACGGCGGCGGCGGCCCTAGGGTTGGGCGCGGCGGCGACGGCGGGTGAGGTGGGGGAGGACCTAGGTTAGCCTGATACCATATAAGACGTAATGTTTTGGGGGAACTCGCAAGACCCTCTATGGGGTGGCCTATCACACACACACACACACACACATATATATATATATATATATATATATATATATATATATATATATATAATGGTGTACAATAGTACAATACAAGTTCTATACCAATACGGTATGGATTACACAGTTGGGCTACTATATAAAGTCTAACACAACCCGGGAGGAAGGGAAGAGGAGGGAGGCGAACGATCGGTCCCCTATTGATTATGTAAACGATGGAGTAAATAACATGAAGAGTTGACTTGAGTACAATAATGGTCACTGAGAGTGTTAACATTAATGAACAAGAAAATGAGCTTGGTACAAGATAATCTAATGCCAATAGGATAAGTTGAAGTGAACATTTTGATCGCAATGGACGTTGGAGTTAGCAGTTGGAGTAGGAGTGTTGACATTCTCCGCTTTTTGAGAAGTGGTTTGTCTCCAAGCCACCGCATGTGGAAAATGAGTATAGAGATCCTCATAGTTTTCCCATTGGCGATCACCTAGCGATGGATTAGACCACTGGAGCAGCACTTGTTGGATTTGCTTCTGGCCTTACTGAACCTAGCGTTCAACAGCACCTTGATGGGCAGTGTTGGGACACATAGAGATAAATGAAAAAAAAAATCTATGCGGTCCTCCCAAGAACTATCCGAGAAGATAGGCATGAGAATTACCACTAGACGCATGTGCGAAACTTGATGTAGCATGTCGAGGCAGTAAAAACCTCATACATGTTCGATCCCACGAACACGTCGAAGTGCTGGCTGTGCAACAGCTCTACCGGCACCTAAGGTGTCAAGTGGGACCTCACCAAAGTCTCATTTGCCAATTCTAGTTCAAAATTTGAGCCTAAAATTTGGCAAATGAACTAGAAGTGATACTTTGGTGGGATCCCATTTGACACCCTACCGGCACCCACTTAAACTCTCGAACACCTCACACTCCCATCCATATATGCCGATAGGAAGGTTTTCACTGACTATCTATTCCCGGGGCCTAAATCTGTACAATTTGCGTGTGCCTGAGGTTGTTAACCATCAGATCATGATCAAAAGGCCCCCACCTACATACAAGTTTATGACCGGCAACCGAAACCTCGACACTTCTTCTGGCAGAGAGCTCGACGGTGATAAAATGGTGGTGCGGATTTTGGCAGTGAGCCAAAGGGTTAAACATGGTGATGTATTCGGTGGGAGGTGTCCAAGTTTCGTATTTTCGAGGATGGGCATGAGCATGCGCTATCGCCACTCTTGCATGAACTCGGTACTGTGTTTCCTTCGGTGCACACTAGGAGAATGGCTCCGAGGAAACGGAATTCTGTCGTTCCCAGCGGTGCACGCTCGAGGGTGCTTTACGAATCATGTGGGCCTACTTTCGATTGAAGAAGCAAAGTTAGGAGCAGTTAGCAAGTTATTTAATGTAGGTAATTATTGTAGATATAAAATTTAAAATTGGTTTTATTACACCATAAATTTGTTTAAGTAGAGTGCTCCTGTGTTTTTCGTCTGTTTTTTGGCACGCTTTCAAAAGCAGTCTGACGGCTGAGATTAAGGGAACTGACATCAGATCCCGACCCGCATGATCCAAACCCAAACCAGGTGTGATTAGCACCCTTAATCTCAGCCGTTAGACTGCTTTGAAAAGCGTGCCAAAAAAAAGACGGAAAGCACAGGAGCGCTATATACTAACTGTAGATGTATACCGTAGATTTGTCTTTTAAAAATTAATTTAAATCATCCTTTGCTCTAATCATATGAACTGGAAAAAGAAAAGTTAGGCTACTATAGCTTCCGTAACCTTTCTTCTTAAACGTTAGATGATCTGGTTCCCAACCATGCATGTATCCGAACACATGAGATGAGAGCATGCTACAAGTTGCTTGGTCCGGGATATATACATGCCAAGGTTGCGTTTTTTTAAAGCAGAGCATGCATGTACTATGAGTTTTCGTGTACGTATGTTCATCCGTATATTGAAACCTAACAATGTTTTCCTCAGGAAACACAAATTATCACTAAAACTTAACCAATATTCCTTCATTAATTACTAGGAATCACGGTAAAAGATAATCCAATATATGACATATATTTATTATCTTCTGTAGATGATGCCGAGGGCTAAACAATGGCTTGTCTTCTCCATCATTGTACATAACCACACGTAATATACACCTATTTACTAACATATGTAATATCCTAATCTTCTCCAAGCCCATCCACTCATCTTCCAATTAATTAACTAGCTAAGAATTAATCAAGCTGGCTAGCAGCGGTCGACATCATGGATCTATCCGTGCCTCATGGCGGGAGGCACCATGTCATCGAGAAGCCCCTTGTCGACGGCGGGAACACTCGCCGGCGACGACATGGTCGAGGATGGCTGCATCGTGTAGCTCGCAACTTGCAGGTCCTGTCGGTTGCAGTGCAGCGGCTGCAGCAGCGAGGACGACAACACCGGTCTGCTGAAGAGGGAGTTTTGAGCGGTCGGCGAGTGCAGCGCCGGCAGGTCGTTGCACAGGAGGTGGTGGTGCACCGAGAAGGCCATCTGGCCGGCGAGGGTAGCGGCGCCGGCGCCGCGGGGGAAGGTGACGGTGTGGTGGCAGTGCTGGCCCTCGTAGGTGGTGATGACGACGGAGGGGTCGTCAGAGGAGCGCTCCACGCGCTTCTTCACCGTGCATTTGCTGTTGGTGCACCGGTAGTAGCTCCTAGGTAATAAAAGATTAATTGCACCAATTCTTTCATCCATCGCGAAATGAATTGTGTGCGTGCATCTTAAGCTTTGGGAGTAAATTAAGTTGAAATTAGGCCTACACATAGTATGTGCTATGTAAAATGTACGTCCAATCTTAAACTTTCGGGAGTACAGTATTAGCCAATTTAGCTACTACTCCTACATTATTTCCTCCTTTAAAGAAAATAAACAAAGGAAAAATACCAATTGTTCCTCTAAAATGACACCGGTGACCAGTGCATACATACAAAGTACCACTACTGTATATGCACTCATTAATTTTGCATAGTATATTAGCAGGATTCGACGGACAGCTTCACAGACTTGGATATACTCCTATCTTGTGGTTGCAGTGCACTAGCTGATTAGCTAAATTAAAATCGCTTGAACATTACTGATCAGAGTTATTAAACACATTAAGGTATAGTTTCTGTTAATAACAGGAAAAACTATACTACTAATAGTGTGTTGCACGCACAAAATTTATGAAGTACCACAATGTGTACTACATTATGAAATGACGGTACTACTGCAGAAGATAACTGCGAGTACTTTCCATTCAATTAATTTACAAATTCAATGTGTAACCAAATTTATATGCAATTGTACCCTAGCTAGCTAGCTACTCTGCAGTACTACATATGTCGGAAAGTTTCACCCTCAGTGATCTTAATATCCTATAAAAACTCTGAATTATATTACTATATATTTTTAAATTATCTTATATTCAACTAGTCAGTATATATGGAGACGGATATTTGTTTTGTAGGGAACCAGGAGATCTGCCCATCAACTTAAGAAGAATAGAGTATATACGTAGTAGTAGAGGAGAAAAGGAGATAGATGCCATATACAGTATGAAGCAAAACGATCGAGATGATATACCTTGGGAAAGGGCTGTTCTTGACGGCCTTCTGGCCGTACTTCCTCCAGCGGTACCCATCCTCGAGGTGGTCGATCTCCGTCTTGGTCATGAACGCGAACCGCGGCTGCCTCGCCCGCTTCTGCCCTTTGGTCGTCTTCCCCGGCGCCGGCTTGCTCCTGCATCCGTCCATCCATGCACGCATAGATATCGTTATTAGCGAAATGAAACGAGAGGTAAAATGGAGCTACAACATGTAAATTATCCCAGGGAAGACTTAAATTAATGGCACAACCGAGAAATCACTTTTTAGGAAGTATATAGGCTTTTTTTAGCTAGATTGATAGATAATCAATCTCAAAAAATTAGCACTAGTATAGGAGTACTAGTGGTGGCCATGCATCTAACATACGTCCAAACAATCATATCGCCAGACTTAAAAAAATGAAGTGAGAAAGGGGAGGAAGAAACCGCGTGATGATTAGCACGCAAATCCCGGGGCAACGTTGCACTTAAATTAACCTCACCTCACAACGCCATACACTCTCACGTGACGTCTCAATGCCGAATTTACCGGACTGCCCTTGAAAGCAACGACGTATACTAGTCTAATTAACGTATACGAGTATGCAGACGAATTTGAAAATCAGATTATACAACGAAAGAAAAAAGAAGCGAGAAAATCTGAAGGATAAGGAAGTTAAAATAAGGGCGTTTCTTTCTCTACTAATTTTTTTTGCTAATATCGATGATAATTGCGGTTTTGCACTCGCGGGGAAAAGAGGAAATGAACTGGATCAAGCATAGCGAGAATCCAAGCCAGCAAAGTAAGCTCCATCGGAAAAAACTAAGGTGCAGCCCACAGCAGCTTTACTTACGCTGCCTCTGTCGCGGCGGCCGGCTTCCCATCGGCGTCGGCAGCCTCCGGCGTTGCACCGTCATCGGTGGAGCTCGACGAAGCGCCAGCCCCGTCGACCGACCCGGCCGGCGTCGCTGGAGGCGGATCCAACGGCGGCAGCAGCTCCCCGGCGCAGCCGTCGTCGACGAAACCGGCCGCCCAGCCGAGCTCCGCGAGCAGCGCCGAGGAGTCGGCATAAGCTTCCTCAGCGGAGAAGGGCCAGTCGCCGCAACTGGCGCCGGCCATGGACACGAACCCCACCTCGAGATCCGTGCGTATGTCGCTAGCAGCTCGAGACCGGAGGACGAGCCGAACCTTCGCAGGCCACTGTGCTTGCTTCGCTACCTCTACTCCGACCACTGCTGCTGTCAGTAGTTGATGCTTCTAATCTTGCTTTCTTGGGGGCCCTGTGGCCTTTTTATCATCCACTCGATCCACACTCTCTGGTTTGTGTACGTGTGAGGGGAGGATAGGTGCGCATTTATTGTAGTACTATCCTCACATTACTAGCCATAATTGTTAATTAACCAATCAGATTTGCTATTTACCACTGGATTGGGGGGAAACTGTTGTTTCTAAATCGATTGAAATCGGAGTGGGCTCTTGCTATTTTAAAAAGTTCAAAATCATATTTGTGAGTTCTAAAAAGTACTAAAAAATATGTATGGATGTAGCCCATGTTTTATCCTAGAAACGTGCAAAATATCAATTTTAAATACTTTATATTTTGAGCTGTACAAAAATAACAAGAGTGTTCTGTGCAAGTATGTTTTCAAATCTCCAAATTTTATCAGATTTGTCATTTTTGTGTAGGCCAAAATACAAAAATTTCACGTCACGATTTTGCAAGCTCGTGGGATACAATATTGATTATGTCCGGATTTATTTAGATATTTATAAAACCTGTAAAATGTGGTTTTTAATTTTCTTTAAAGGAAGAGAGCACCGGTGCTCGGGGAGCCAAAGACACTTTCCGTAGAAATCGTACTTATATACACGATCAGGTACATGGTTGCATATAAGAAATTGTTACCATCCCGTTTCATATTTTTTTCGACAAACGATGGTATATATTAATATCAAGCTGATGGCAACAACATATTGTCGAGACTTCGATGAAACACTAAGAGCTTGTTTGACTTGTAGGATTCTCATAGCATTGAGTTCCTACGGATTTTTTCCTACCACCATCATTTCATTCATAGGAATAGAACCCATGGGATTATTTCCTATGAAACTTTTTCTAGTCTATTTCCTAGAATAAATTTTCGTTGGGTCTGAGCTCTTGGAAAAATTCTTATAGCTAGTTTTGTGAGTAAGGCTACATGTTTGATAGCTCAAACTTCAATCAAATTCCTGCGGCTCTCCTACGTTCCCATCAAACACCCTCTTATGCCAATTTTCATGATTTTCATTCTTATAGGATTCAATGGGGGCATGCCACACCAATTCTTCATTTTTCCTATCCCTCCATTTTTCCTACCCTATGAGTCAAACAAGCTTGCTACATCTTGCTTCACATTTCTAAAATTTGACTCATCTCCCACCTTTGCACTAGAGTATGCATCCTTGTGCAAAGGTGGGAGATGAGTCAAATTTTGGATACATACTCCCACCTTCACAAAAAGTATACTCATTGGTCTAGTTACTCCCTATGTTCCAATTTATTAGACTGACATGTAGTTTTAGGAAAATATTTAGCCATAAATTTGATCAATAAAATAGGAATTATATGTCAAAAAATTATACAAACATTTGATTCACATTCAATAAACGTTTCCAATGATATACTTTTTGTGACATATAATTCATATTTCGTTGACAAAATTTATGATCAAACTTTTCCTTAAACTACATGTCGGTCTAATAAACCGGCACAGAGGAAGTACCAAGGAAACAAAACTGAATTAAGAGGTTCTAAATGACTATATATGGAGGCCACACAGCGATAATGATATTGCAGAACCATGTTATTATAAAAAAAATCATGGAATAATGTTTCAGAAATTTCAGTCAGTTTTAGTATGTACTAGCATGTTATTTGCAGTTTTGGTGAAATATATTTGACACATCAAATATATTTGCTTAGTTCAACTAAAAACCCAGTATAGTCATTGTCACCATTCACAAATCCACCCATCTGGATCTTCTTTTACCACAACTTAACGTTGTGAAAGGAAACTTCGTCGATCGACTACTTATCTGAAAAGATAGGGTAGTAATTAAACTGTCAAAACTGTAGTAACTAAGGCCTTTCACAATGAGGGTTTCTTAGCGTCGTATCCTAGGTATTTTGCTTATGTGGCACTATAGTTAATGAGGAAAGAGATTGAGGTTGTATCTTACCTAAGAAACACCTCTTGCACGAAACCATAGGAAAAAAACCTTGTTAGTCCAATCACATGCATGCATGTCTTCTAAATCATTAAATGTAGAGACACCACTTAAGAAATAATGCATTGGAGGGTTGTCTCTTAACCATTTATTTCTCCTATAATGACGTGCTAAGAGACACTCCATTGTGAAAGGCCTAAATAGTAAGTCCATGTAAGTTTGGAAACGATTTAATAGTAATAATTACTACAGCATCTCGTCATGCTTACTACCTAGACAAGTGACAACTATTAGGCAGATATGGTTAAGCATTGCAAGTTCATTCTGACCACGTATGCGGACGTGCGTGCACGAACCCAAATCGATCGATACGGCCGGCAACCAGCTACAACGAGTGGTACGTACTTTATCATGCCCAACGGCGACCCGTCGACAGGTATGTGTACATGGACAATTTAATTGGTTGATGGGTACGTACCCTTTATATCCTGATTCCGTCGAATCTCCGACTAGTTTAATTTCTTGTTTGTCCTCTTCATATAATTTGCAACAATATCATGACCGACAGATGAATTATTTTTTTCTCATCAAGCTACACTTAGCATATACTTAGAGCAACTCTAATAAAAATTGCTTTTTGAGAGTTCAACTGAAAAAAAACAGAATCTAGCGTACTCTCTATACAACGGAAACTACAAAAAAGAAGGTTTGCAACGGATCCACAATATTCCTTTGCGCCGAAAATTTTAGGTCCCACTTCGTCCCGCCCGACTGTCATCACCGACTCGTTTCTCCGGAGTCGACCCCAAGGATGCATTCTTGGCGTCATACAACACCCCGTCGTCCTGCCTCATCGTCGCGCAGCCTCCTCGTCTAGGGCCCAAGATGAGACCATGGAGTCTACCGCGGCCGCGATGCTCAAGTCAGGTGGCAACTTGGTAATATCCACAGATGTAGGTGAGTGGTTGTAGCACATTTCGATACGTGCTAAGTGTGGAACCCACGAGAGAGGAGCTGATATATTGGCATACAGAAAACTATCAATGCTGCAAAGGTTTATATGTGTCAATTATGTTTTACCAGATAGTTGGAAAATAAGTAAAAAACAATAAATTTGAATATGGTAGAGAGTTAAGCCAAACTTTGACCATGATCTTAATAACCATTCGCAAAAAAAAAAAGCTTCTTTCGTATATGAATGCAACAGCATGCATTTTGTGCCATGTAACTTATATTTTTATAATTTAAAGTTACAATCAAACTTTGATTTGAAATTCGAGGGTCCTATAAGTAAGAGCATATTAAAATATGTGATATATGTCACATTATTCTGGTAGGACCTGAACTAGGCTAGGCATCCACATGGTGATCCCGCGTGGTGCGTTGGTTAATTAACTTTGTTGGCATATGCTATTGATTGACACATTGATTTTCTAACTTGTTTCCTTGTGTGTTAGATTCGTTGTTGCGCTGGGTTGATTTCGCTAGTGACGAGTAGAAAGGGACGGTGCGAGGCAGCTGGGCCCACCACGAATCTGTTCTACCGACCTAACTTGCCCTTCACGGAACCCAGCAGGCCGCCGCCCTGTCCGACCCCACCCAAACAACAAAATCCTCTCCCCACTTCACCGCAGCTTTTTTTTTCGTTTGCTCATTTAGCACACAAAGCATGTATCCCGTTAATCACCAACCTAGTTTACTGTCTTCTGTTTCATCGTTTGAGGTTATCCATTTTTAAATTTCTGTGTCACCTTTTTTATGCCGCGTTAAATAAACAAGTTCAACACAAAACAGTCTGGCAAGATCAAATTGTGTCTTAGCAAAAAGGTCTCAATATTATTTTTGAAACTTTACTGTAGGGCAAAAGCCCCACGACCTCACTTTATTAAAAAATAACCACTCAGAAAACAAAAAGTTCAGCCAGAAGAGGGGAGGAGGGGGAAAAACTATCTACCTACCCATTGAAAGAGGATGGGATAAAAGAGGCTACACAAACTACAGACTAGGAAAATATATAATTACAACAGAGCATCAATCCATTGTTGCAATCTAGCTTTGTGTGTTGGCTTCATTCTGTACACCTGTAAGGAGATATCATGCACAAAACCACCCTTCCATGCAGCAAATCTAGGCTGAACCTGTTCAAAGATGCATGCATTTTGTACTTTCCAAATATTCCAGCAAGCAAGAAACACCACCTCAGTGAAGAAAGGTTGATTAAACTTTTTTTGCCTCTTTAGCAATTTGGCTTAAATCAGTACCAGAAGTCCAAATTATTTGGAGGTAGTTCCATACTCTGCAGCTGAAGTTACAGTTAAAAAACAGGTGATCTCTGTCCTCATGATGCGCCCCAGGGCAGAGGACACAAGTGAAGATGTCAATGCCTCCTCTGAAGCATGTCCCTTGTATTAAGTTGTCACTTAAAAGCAGCCAAGCAAACATTTTGATTTTCATTATGCACTTACTCCTCCAAATCCACTGATAAGTAGGATAGACCTGTATACTGTCATACAGTGACATGTAAAACTTACTGGCTGTGTAATCCCCCATGTGCAGGTCTAGACATCATGCAAATCCTCTCTAAGGTCAATCTGAGGAATCCACCCGTTCAGAGTTAACACATCCTGGTAGGCACCTTCAGATAATGGCAGATGAAACTCCATTGTTCTGTCTGTCATGCTGACCATGTCCCTGACCGATATAAACTTGTCTTTTGCATAAGAAAAAAGCCTTGAGAATATGTGCTTCAAAGGCACTCTAGAATTGCCAAGTTTCCAATTATCAGACAAAAATAGCATAGTATCCCCGGAGGCGGCAATTCGGCTCATAGGTGCAAATGCACCCATTATGAGAAAACATATTTTGAAATGTCAAAAAATTCAAAAAATAAATCCTATATATACAATTGAACATTTTATATTGGTTTACAAGTTTTCGGAACGAAAGAACATTTTATGTGTCGTGTATAAAAAAGACAAAATATGTCACATGAATAGGTATTCACGTGACATATTTTGTCTTTTTTATACATGACATATAAAATGTTCTTTCACCCTGAAAACTTGTGAACCAACATAAAATGTTCGAATGTATATGCGAAATTTTTGTTTCGAATTTTTTGACATTTCGAAAAATGTTTTCTCATAATAGGTACATTTGCACCTGCGAGCCGAAGTGAATATCCCAGTATCCCCACATTTTACAGTTGGTTGAGCCACAGTTGTATATTTGTCTATTAGTTTGAACACTTCCTTCCACCGGTATGAATCACAAGACTCAGTGGCATGAGGCACATCCTCCTCATAGTATGTTTCCCAGATCAAGTTGACCCAAGGTATAGAGAAGTCCTTATTATAGAACTTATGGAGGAATTTGAGAAGCAGAGCATCATTTTTATGAAGGTCTCAATATTTTTGTGTCGTCATCTCCATGATAGGGTCTTATGATGGTCATATTTTTCCCTTCGCAGACACGTCCTTGCGTATAAGATTTTTTTCTTAATTCTCAGTGATCGTAGTGTTTTTTTTAGAAAATTAGTTCAAATCAAGATGAATTACAATCTCTCCTGCGAGAACCAACACAAAAGAACATCATTTCGTTCATTGTAACACAAATGCACAAATTGAGAAGAGTATTTTCTTAAATTGAGGGACCAATATGCAAATGCAATTAGAAACATGGAGCTACCGAGCTAATGTGCAATCCTAGTCGATCAAAGAGTCTCATAAACCTACTGGAAAAAAGAGTCATGTAAACTCTCTTCCTCGTGAGATTATGCCCACACCCGCATTGCTTCCCGCTTCATTTCTCCCTCTCATTTCTCCTTCTCCCTCTTTTAGTCGATCCTCCACTTCAGCGATTTTCTTCCTCCTCCGCCTCCTCCACCCGATTCCCCTCCTCAATTCACCACCTCCAATGTCAATGTTGTCAAGTCTAGGCATCAGTTTACTCATGTTAAGCCAATTTAGATCTAAGGGTGCTCATTACTAACCTCCCAACGCCCATTGGCTTTGCGTTGTTGATGTCGTCATGTTCAGCGTCAGGGTCATCGACACACTCTGCCTTTTCCCCTTCATCTTCTTCCCTCGCCTCTTCTTGTAGTCTCCTCCTCACATTGATCATCTCCTCCAATCATATAACGCAAAGCGGTGTGTCTCCTAAGGTCTACCAGCCAGAGGACGGGTGGGAAGATTTTCCTCAACTAAAATCGGTACACCCTCCGTCTCAAAATAGATGTGTCATTTTTTTCTAAATTTAGATGTATCTAGTACTAAATAGCGGCTAGATACATTCAAATTAAGATAAATTTTCGACATCTATTTTGAGATGGAGGGCTTGGGCGTACGTAGGGGTGCAACCGGGTGGCCGTGGCCCACCCAGAATTCTAGAAAATAAATAGACTACCACTAATCTAATGTTCATCATCTAAAAAAACTAATCTGAACATGTTCAGATCAAACCAGTTTGGAAGTATTCATTTTCCAGTCATAGGAATAGTTGATTGCATAAAAATAGGGACATCACTTAGCGTCCCCATGTTGATGGCATGTTGCCATCGTCCTGGTTCTCTTGTTGACACTTGTCTTGTACCTTTTGTCAAAATCCCTCTTTGTTACAAAATGTCCCGCTTTTGCATATAGGGGAAAGTCCATCAATGGGACAAAAATTAAAAGATCTATTGTCGAAGATATTTTTTTGAAAGCCTCACCAGAGTCATGGAGAAGATGAGGTTTCAGGAGACCCACCAAAGACGCAAACATGCACGCAGACCCAGACGGTGGAAGTCGCGGGATCCCGGGAAAATTAGATCATTTCCCTAAAAATAATACATGAGGGTGAGAGCGATTCAAGTCGTGTCAGTAGTTTCCACTAAACGTACAAACCATACATCCTTTACTACCATCGGCGTATTCTAGCAAACATCACTTTTTAGACAGTCGACACATGTACTACTCCCTCCGATCGATACGGACAAAATACAAGACTCAGATTTGTTTAGATACGGATATCTAGACATATTTTAGTGCTAGATATATTCATATCTAAACAGATCCAATTCCATTACATTGGACCGAAGGGAGTATATAAACTCTGTAATCCCCTATCAATGAATACAATACAAGACTTTTTAGACAGATTTCGTGTCCCACATAGGTTATTGCAAAAAAATCTAGCAAGGGATAAGCTCTACTTACATAGGTCCAGCAACTAAAAATCATCATTTTTCTATTTTTTTAATTCTACTGTTTACTTGTCTCTGGTTTACCATAACTTACAAAATGAAAATATATTTTGACCTGAAAATTGGAACATATTATAGAACTATAATATTATGAGATTTTATTGTGCTATTTATATTACTTTTTAGACAGATTTTATATTTCACATGGTTCAGCCACAACGATCGAGTACTACTGCATAGTAAGGGTGTGTTTGGCTGCTAGATTTTTTGAAGTATTTGTGATATCATGGTTTCTAAAAAAACACAGTCCCAAATACTTTGATGTGTTTGGCAGCAATAAATACTTATGTTTCATAAACCGCAACATCACCGTGGTTTTTCCATGAAAAAAATAGCGCGCTATTGTTTCGCTATAGCGGCGCTATAGCATATTTGGGAGCTGAACGCTACGCTATGTAAAATTTGCTCGCTATGACGCTAAACACGCTTTAGCCGTGCTAAATACACTATAACGTCACAACGCAATAGCGGCGCTAAAAAATCTAGAAATATAGCACCACCCGATAAGCCCATTTATCCCACGAATCCACCACTCCCAACACTATGCATTTAAACCTAGCTCAACTCAACCCTATTTCCCATTTCCCCCTCACCACATGACGGTGGCGGTTGTTGACAGACTGCAATGCCCATCTCCTCTAGGTCCAGCCGGTCGGCCGCCTCTCGCTTGGCACGTCCATCAGACGCACTGAAGCACTAGAAGGATGCGCATCTCAAGTTCTCGACCAGTGAGCTGATATGGCGCAAGTCTTCTCCTCCAACTTGTCCTACACCGGATGTCAAGCAAATTTTGTCGTTTGGCCACTATTAGTTAATTGGTTATGCATGTATTACTCTAAAAAAATAGTGCTGAAAATCCCTAGTAATACATGCTATACATTAATTTTTTAATTTTTTAACACACGCTATTTTAAAAAATAGCGCACTATTAGCACGCTATAACTTCCATAGCGTCTTGAGAAGGGCCCCGCTAAAAGAAACAGCGCGCTATTTTTTTCCTTGGTTTTTTGATCTATTTGAAAGACAGGTTAGTACATGCTTTTTCTAGAACTTAGGAGGGAAGAGAAACTGAAATTTTGTTTTGCGAGGCACTGAAATACCATATATTAGCAAAACTGAGATTCCTAAGAGAGCCTAATTCATACAAGTAATAAACTGCAGATTAAAAAATAATTCAACAATATCATGTGCACTTGTTGTGAGAATTAACTAAAACTACCCCGTGTGATATAAATATAATAGAAATCATTCACTTCGGTTCGCATGTGCAAATGCACTCATTGTGAGAAAATATTTTTCAAAATGTCAAAAAAATTCAAAAGACAAATTCCATATATACATTTGAACATTTTATATTGGTTCACAAGTTTTAGGGGTGAAAAAACATTTTATGTGTCATGTATAAAAAGACAAAAATATATCATAGGAATACGACTATTCACGTGACAATTTTTTGTCTTTTTATACACGACACATAAAATATGCTTTCATCCCGAAAACTTGTGAACCAACAAAAAATGTTCGAATGTATATGTAAATTTTATTTTTCAAAATTTTTGACATTTTAAAGTATGTTTCTCACAATAGGTGCGTTTGCACCTATGAGCCGAATTGCCGCCTCCTGATTCTCCTTTCTTATCAGAAAATAACCAATGCTCTTTACCACTAGTAAGTAACTTGTAGCGTTTCATGCTTCTTCAACTTAATTCATGGATCAATTACATATTCTTAACTATTTTAGCCCTCTATGCTATAGGAGTACATGTACGTTTTGTTCGTTATTTGTATGGTTAAAGACACAAAAAATCATCATATGAAGGGAGTACGTACGTACTACGTGTGTGCTGCATGCGGCTGGCCCCACCTAATTATGTCCGAATTCAAGGCTAATAACAAGTGGCTGGTGGTAAGGTATTGTGCAAGTACGCACTGTGTCAGTGAATTAATCTCCTTAACTATATGCATCCACGTACGTACTACGTGCATGCATGGTCCCAGCTAGCTGCTTGTTTAAATTGTGCTGTTGATCGCGTGGGTATCGTACATATCCAGGCCAGGCTGTAGTTATACGTACGTAGATTATGCAACCAGAATCGTGCATGCGACAGTAATGAACTCCAAATAGCTCATCTTTCATTACTTAATTTGTATTGTATTGTTTTTTTAGTAAAGTATTGTACTGTTGTTGCGTTGGCTAATTAAGTTAAAGTATTGATGAGGCGGCTGTGGGCCTTCGTGTCAATCAAACATTCATGTATTTCCTCCGGTCCATATTATTGTTCTCAACTTTATCTAGATTCGGATGTATCTAGTCCGCAGCATAGAAAACAAAAAAATTCCTACGATGAGACTACACGTCAAGATCTATCTACTAGATACAAAGCAACGGGTGGACATACATCCAACGAGAACTTACCCTCGAAGACAATGAGTTTTGTTCACGAGTAGGAACTCGTGGTTGATGTAGTCGTACACTTGCCGATCTCAAGATCGAGTGGAAGTCCGAGCGCCGCAACTCAGCAGCGCATCATTACTTTGCGTTCAAGCCACCGGACAACCTCCACCTCCTCGCTCCAGCGATCCAGTGGAAGCAACAACTTCTTCCAGACGAAATGCCACCGGAAACATGTATCTCGTTAATCCGAGACCATGGGGGAATAATTCTAGAGGGGGAGAGAGATCATTCACAAGCAGGTGTGAGGAAGAAGGAGGAAGAGGGTGGCCTTTTATAGGAGGAGGGGGGATACCCCCTCTCTCCATGGCCGGCGCATGGGGGGGTGACCCCTCACCTCCCCTATTCATGTGGTGGTAACCCCTCCATATTAAAATGCCTCTTCACATTCCCCTTTAAAGTCCCTACTTTAAATACATTAAAATTCTCCAAGTTTAATGCTCTCTCATTTAATAAAACTCTTTTATTAAATTTATTCAGAATTTTATTAATTACTTTAATTAACAAACATTCACATATAGCCCCTTGCAATATTTCAATATCACATGCAGAACCACTTTCTGCAATTTCACCCGAAACAATTTCCCGTTTCTATCAAAACAATTCCTGCGCTTTGCAATTCTTTCGTCTGAAACATATGTGCTAAAAAATGGTGTCCGATAACTCTTAAGTGTGTCACCCTATGGTTCGCGAATAATGCAGACATGATTGAGACTCCTCTCAGATCAATAGTCAGAAGCGGGACCTGGAGATCCATACTGACTCCTGCATATTCAACGATGACTTCTGTGATCGTGAGAACCTTTAACGCTTGTAACTAAATCCCTTTGTCTCTTGATATAATACATGTCCGAGATTCAATCATCGGTATCCAAATACCTAGTTTGATCTCATTACCGACATGCACTCTTTTCTCGTTCCCATGATATAACATTCTAGTGATCACATCACATGCTTGCAAGCTATCTCAATGTGATATCACCGAGAGGGCCCAGAGTATATCTATCCACCATCGGGATTGACAAATTCCACTCTTGATCCATGAGCCTCAACATAACACCTTCGTAGTACTAAACCCATCTTTATAGTCACCCTGTTACGATGTGACGTTTGATGTTATCAAGATACTCTTCAGGTGATAGCAATTAACATGATCTCATGGTCTAAGGATAAAGATTACTTCGTATGATGTTATAGCAATATAAACATAATGACTTGATTGTAATGCTATACTTCGGATGAATGTTCATCACATCATTCCACCAATGGTGTGAGCTTGTTATTAACAACATCCAATGTCCATGATCAGGAAACCTTGATCATCTTGTTAATCAACAAGCTAGTCTATAAGAGAGGCATAACTAGGAACCCTTTTTGTTTATTAAACACACATGTATTGATGTTTCCGATCAATACAATTCTAGCATGCAAAATAAACATCTATCATATATAAGGAATACATAATAACAACTTTATTATTGCCTCTCAGGGCATATTTCCTTCAGTCTCCCACTTGCACTAGAGACAATAATCTAGTTCACATAGTAATAAATCTAACACCAATGGAGTTCTGGTGTTGATCATGTTTTGCCCTAGGGAGAGCTTTAGTCAACGGATCTGCTACATTTAGGTCCGTGTGTACTTTACAAATCTTTATATCTCCATCCTTGACATGCTCGCGGATGGAGTGAAACCGGCGCTTAATATGCTTGGAATTCTTGTGAGACCTCGGTTCCTTTGCGTTGGCTATGGCTCCATTGTTGTCACAATAGATCACCATCGGGTCCAACGCACTAGGAAGCACACCTAGTTCCGTAATGAACTCTTTCATCCAAACCGCTTCCTGCGCCGCTTCTGAAGCAGCAACATATTCCGCCTCCGTCGTTGATCCAGCCACCACAGGTTGTTTGGAACTCCTCCAACTAACTGCTGCTCCGTTCAAGAGAAATACGTATCCGGATTAAGACTTAGAGTCATCCGGATCAGTCTCAAAGCTAGCATCGACATAACACTTAGAGACTAGCTCTTTTTCACCTCCGTATATAAGAAACATATCCCTAGTTCTTCTCAAGTACTTGAGGATGTTCTTGACCGCTATCCAGTGTTCCGAACCTGGATCATATTGGTACCTACTAGTCAAACTAATAACATGTGCCACATCAGGTCTTGTACATAGCATGTCATATATTATAGAGCCTATGGCCAAGGCATAGGGGATCTTATCCATCATCTCTCTTTCTTCCGTCGTAACCGGACTTTGAGTCTTACTCAATTTCTTGCCTTGCAACATAGGTAAGAACCCCTTCTTACTTTCGTCCATATTGAACTTCTTTAATATCTTATCAAGGTATGTACTCTGCGATAGCCCAATTAGGCACCTTGATCTATCTCTATAGATTTTAATGCCTAATATATATGACGCTTCACCAAGGTCTTTCATCGAAAATTTGTTGTTTAGATAACTTTTAACACTGTTTAAAAGATCTATATCATTTCCAATCAATAATATGTCATCCACATATAATATCAGAAATGCCACATTGCTCCCACTCACTTTCTTGTAAATACAAGCCTCTCCATAAGTTTGGACAAATCCAAACTCTTTGATCACCTCATCAAAGCGGAGATTCCAACTCCGGGATGCTTGCTTCAGTCCATAGATGGATCGCTGAAGTTTGCATACCTTATTAGCATCCTTAGGATCGACAAAACCCTTAGGTTATATCATATACAACTCTACTTCAATATTACCATTGAGGAACGCAGTTTTGACATCCATCTGCCATATTTCATAATCGAAATATGCAGCAATTGCTAACATAATCCTAACCGACTTAAGCATCGCTACGGGAGAGTATGTCTCATCGTAGTCAACTCCTTGAATTTGTAGAAACCCCTTTGTGACAAGTCGAGCCTTATAGATGGTCACATTACCATCAGCATTAAGTTTTTCTTTTGAAAATCTATTTATTCTCAACGGCCTTTCGATCGTGAGGTAAGTCCACCAAGGTCCAAACTTGGTTCTCGTACATGGATTCCATCTCGGATTTCATGGCTTCTAGCCATTTGTTGGAATCCGGGCTCATCATCGCTTCTTCATACGTCGCATGGTCATCCATTTCATCAACCATGAAATTCACAACAGGATTGCCGTACAGTTCAGGAGCTGCACGTGTCCTGCTTGACCTGCGAGGTTCGGTAGTGTCCTCTTTCGGAGTTTCATGATCAATATCATTAGCTCTCTCTTCATTAGGTGAAGTCAACTCCGAAACAACTTCCGGTGCTGCGCTACTCGTCATTTCATGAAGAGAAGGTTCAATAACCTCTTCGAGTTCTACCTTTCGCGAGAAACTCCTTCTCAAGAAAGGATCCATTCTTGGCAACAAAAACCTTGCCCTCGGATCTGTGATAGAAGGTATACCCAATCGTTTCCTTAGGGTATCCTATGAAGATGCATTTTTCTGCTTTGGGTTCGAGTTTATCCGGCTGAAGTTTCTTCACAAAAACATCGCATCCCCAAACTTTAAGAAATGACAACTTAGGTTTGTTTCCAAACCATAATTCATACGGTGTCGTTTCAACGGATTTAGATGGTGCCCGATTTAAAGTGAATGCAGCTGTTTCTAGTGCATAACCCCAAAATGACAGTGGCAAGTCAGTCAGAGATATCATAGATCGAACCATATCCAATAAGGTACGATTACGATGTTCCGACACACCATTATGTTGTGGTGTTCCGGCAGGCGTGAGTTGTGAAACTATTCCACACTCTTTCATGTGTGTGCTAAACTCGTAACTTAGATACTCTCCTCCACGGTCGGACCATAGAAATTTGATCTTTCTATTATGATGATTTTCCACTTCATTCTGAAATTCCTTGAACTTTTCAAAAGTTTCAGACTTGTGTTTCATCAAATAGATATACCCGTATCTACTCAAATCATCCGTGAAAGTAACAAAATAACGATATCCACCTCGCGCCGACACACTCATTGGTCCACACACATTAGTATGTATGATTTCCAATAAATCTGTCGCCCGTTCCATTGAACCGGAAAACGGCGTTCTAGTCATCTTGCCCATAAGGCATGGCTCACATGTATCAAATGATTCAAAATCAAGTGATTCCGAAAGTCCATCAGAATGGAGTTTCTTCATGCGTTTAACACCAATATGACCTAGACGGTAGTGCCACATATATGTAGATATATCATTATCAAGTTTAATCTTTTTAGCATTAACATTATGAATATGCGTAATATTACTATCGAGATCCATCAGAAATAAACCATTCGACATAGGTGCATGACCATAGAAGATATCATTCTTATAAATCGAACAACCATTGTTTTCAGATTTAAAGGAATGACCACTTTGCATCAAACACGATCCGGATACAATGTTCATGCTCAGTGCAGGCACCAAATAACAATTATTTAGGTTTATAACTAATCCCGATGGCATATGGAGAGGTAGCATCCCGACGGCGATCACATCAACTTTTGATCCATTGCCGACTTGCATCCTGACCTCATCCCTTGCTAGTTGTCGCTTGTTCCGTAGCTCCTGAACCGAGTTACATATATTAGCAACCGATCTCGTATCAAATACCCAGGTGCTACTGCGAGTACTAGTCAAGTACACATCAATAACATGTATATCACATATACCTTTGTTTGCCTTGCCGGACTTCTTGTCCGCCAGATACTTGGGGCAGTTGCGCTTCCAATGGCTAGTCCCCTTGCAATAGTAGCACTCGGTATCGGACTTAGGGCCAGCTCGGGGTTTCTTTTTAGGCGCGACAACATATTTGCCACCATTTTTTCCCTTGTGCTTGCCTTTCCTGTCCTTCTTGAAACCGGTGGTCCTATTGATCATCAACACTTGATGTTCTTTCCTAATCCCCACTTCTGCAGTCTTAAGCATTGACAGAAGCTCGGGAAGAGTCTTCTTCATGCCCTGCATATTATAGTTCATCACGAAGCTCTTGTAGCTAGGTGGCAGAGATTGGAGAACACGATGTATGCCCAAGTCAATGGGAATCGTTATTCCCAAGGACACAAGCTTATCAGCGTACCCAGACATTTTGAGTACATGCTCACTAACGGAGCTGTTCTCCTCCATCATGCAGCTAAAGAAATTTTCAGTAGCATTATAACTCTCTACGGTAGCATGGGTATCGAAAATCATTTTCAATTCTCCCATGGTATCAAAGGCATTGCAATTTTCGAAACGCTTTCGAAGTTCTGGCTCTAGCCCACACAGTATGCCGCAATGAACTAAGTTGTGGTCCTCCTGACGAGTCACATAGACATTATTTTCCTCGTCAGGGGCATCAGGAGCTGGTGGGGGGCCTAGCGGCGCATCTAGCACATATTGCTTTTGTGCAGCAGTGAGGAGAATCCTCAAATTCATAGCCCAGTTGGTGAAGTTGCTACCATTCGCAGCAAGTTTCTCTTTCTCCATGAACACATTGAAATTAAAAGCAGGTGGTGCCATCTACAACAGAATTTGTAAAGTTTATTTAGACTAAGTTCATGATAAATTGAGTTCAACTAATCTGAATTACTAATGAACTCCCACTCAAAAACGACATCCCTCGTGTCCTTTTGGTGATTACATGAACCAAATCTACTACACCAAGTCCGATCATCACGTGAGTTGATGTAGCTTCAAAGGCGAGCATCTATATGGGCATCATATCAACTATATGACTCATGCTTAACCTTTCGGTCCGTGTTCCGAGGCCATGTCTGTACATGCTAGGCTCGCCAAGTAAGAACCTTAGTATTCGCGTGTGTAAAACTGTCTTACATCCGTTCCTATGAAAGCGTAGATCCGAGTACACCCGATCATCACGTGATGTCTCAAAACACGATCCACAGAACGGTGCATACTTAAGGAAGAACACATTTTTATCTTGATATCTAAATGAGGAATCATCTTACAATGCTACAGAAAGCGCCAAACTAGCAGTATAAGATGCTAACATCTAATGTATAAAGTGAGATGATATGGTCCATGCATTTGATCTCTATCACTTGCATCGTGGTATGATCTCTATCATTCCTTTGTGTGTAAGGCCAAGGTCTATGGAACTTATACGTTGAGTGTGTTGTAAGAGTATCTATCATACATCTACTTACAACAATACCATATCAATACACTAGCCCAGCAACGATCTAAACTAGATGCCTCTAATTTATCAATTACAAGTTTTACGTGGCTTAGGACTTTCGGAGATAGAACCATTCTCACCTACGAACATGAACCACAACAAGGATAACTAAGTTATTAGCAACTCGTTGTAAATCAGATATTGACTATAGTAGGAGTGACAGATACCCGCCAGCCACTTATGCAAAACAAGTTGCATGTCAGTTGTGGAACCGGTCTCATGTACGATGACATGTAAGGTTGGTCCGGGCCGCTTCATCCCACTATGCCACCAATATCCAAAATACATAGAAGATGCAATAACATGATCATCATCGCCCACATATAAACATATGTGTACTACCCGTGTAAAGCACCTACGCATAGATCATGCTCTGATACCACTGTTGGGTCCGCAGCATAGAAAACAAAAAATTTCCTACCATGAGAACTATACCCGTGCAAACATACATCCAACGAGAACTTACCCTCGAAGACAACGAGTTTTGTTCACGAGTAGGAACTCGTGGTTGATGTAGTCGTACACTTGTCGGTCTCAAGATCGAGTGGAAGTCCGAGCGCTGCAACTCAGCAGCGCATCCGTCTGTACACGTTCAAGCCACGGACAACCTCCACCTCCTCGCTCCAGCGATCCAGTGAGCAACAACTCCTTCGGATGAAATGCCACCGGAACATGTATCTCGCTAATCCAGAGACCATGGGGAATAATTCTAGAGGAGAGAGATCCTTCACAAGGAGGTGTGAGGAAGAAGGAGGAAGAGGGTGGCCTTTTATAGGAGGGGTACCCCTCTCTCCATAACCGGCGCATGGGGTGACCCTCACCTCCCCATTCATGTGGTGGTAACCCCTCCACATTAAAATGCCTCTTCACATTCCCCTTTAAAGTCCCTACTTTAAATGCATTAAAATTCTCCAAGTTTAATGCTCTCTCATTTAATAAAACTCTTTTATTAAATTTATTCAGAATTTTGTTAATTACTTTAATTAACAAACATTCACATATAGCCCCTTGCAATATTTCAATATCACATGCAGAACCACTTTCTGCAATTTCACCCGAAACAATTTTCGGTTTCTATCGAAACAATTCCTGCGCTTTGCAATTCTTTCGTTTGAAACATATGTGCTCCAAAATGCTGTCCGTTAATCTTAAGTGTGTCTCCCTTTGGTTCGCGAATAATGCAGACATGATTGAGACTCCTCTCAGATCAATAGTCAGAAGCGGGACCTGGAGATCCATACTGACTCCTACATATTCAACGATGACTTCTGTGATCGTGAGAACCTTTAACGCTTGTAACTAAATCCCTTTGTCTCTTGATATAATACATGTCCGAGATTCGATCATCGGTATCCAAATACCTAGTTTGATCTCGTTATCGACATGCACTATTTTCTTGTTCCCGTGATATAACATTCTAGTGATCACATCACTTGCTTGCAAGCTATCTCAATGTGATATCACCGAGAGGGCCCAGAGTATATCTATCCGTCATCGGGATTGACAAATTCCACTCTTGATCCATGAGCCTCAACATAACACCTTCGTAGTACTGAACCCATCTTTATAGTCACCCTGTTACGGTGTGACGTTTGATGTTATCAAGATACTCTTCAGGTGTTAGCAATTAACATGATCTCATGGTCTAAGGATAAAGATTACTTCGTATGATGTTATAGCAATATAAACATAATGACTTGATCGTAATGCTATACTTTAGATGAATGTTCATCACATCATTCCACCAATGGTGTGACCTTGTTATTAACAACATCCAATGTCCATGATCAGGAAACCTTGATCATCTTGTTAATCAACAAGCTAGTCTATAAGAGAGGCATAACTGGGAACCCTTTTTGTTTATTAAACACACATGTATTGATGTTTCCGATCAATACAATTCTAGCATGCAAAATAAATATCTATCATATATAAGGAATACATAATAACAACTTTATTATTGCCTCTCAGGGCATATTTCCTTCAAAATAAAGAAGATTGGCTACTTTTCTAGACTATTGTCCTTGCATTTCTCTCAAGGGATAATTGCATAGAAACATCATTTTGGAGGTTATGGAAGAACTTTTGAGTCTTTTATTCTCAAAACCATTACTTTTGTGCATTCAAGTTATAGATACCCCAAAACAGGTTAACCAACATAATATTAAGTCTAAAAGTCGGCCATTGTACATATAATTGCAAAATGATCCGAAAGTGGTGATCACTGCTGTCTATAGCCCTAAAAGAGTGGTTTTGTGTAATTACTATTTTCTCAAACTATTCTTAGGCCCTGGTAACTCTATATAGACTACTCCCTCCGTCTCAAAATAGATGTTGCGGGTTTGTCAAAATTTTGAGACAGAGGGAGTATTATTTTATAAAAGCTTGACCAATTAACGGCCGTTCCCACAACCACCCTCACTAGTACACTCCCCTATTCAGAAATAGGTGACTCAAATTTGTATAGATTCGCATCTACAAACTATAGTGTGACTAGATACATGCAAAATTAGACAAATGCAATTCACTCATTTTTGCATGAAGAAAATAGTTTTTATGCAGGGACAATAAAGGATTTTCTTTAGGAAGCGATAGAGTAGTATTCAGATTAGCGGACGTATTAGAGAAGAAACATGAACTTCATTCAAACAGACAAAAAAACACAAACATGCGTGCGTGTCCATTTGGTCGAACCTACATTCATGCAACGATTATAAAACACAGTACTGGTCCGATTTGTTTACGATGCTCAACTAATTGACGCCGACAAGCACTAATCAGGAGCGGTTAAGTTATTAGTGCTTTCATTTGTAACGATCTTTTGGTGAGATTCGACGCGACGTGCGATGTGCGAGTGGGTGGCTTAGCCGCTGGCGGAAGTAACCTCGCTCTTAATTTGATTGTAGTTGTAGCAGCAAGAAAGATTCGTCGGCGTGTCTGGATTAGAAACTTTTCAATCT
Organism: Avena insularis; assembly: GCA_023614405.1. Lineage (NCBI taxonomy): Eukaryota > Viridiplantae > Streptophyta > Magnoliopsida > Poales > Poaceae > Avena > Avena insularis. The sequence continues at coordinate 425,459,646 of CM042686.1, read as the reverse complement.
AACACCCCTATTAACTAGCTGATCATTCCCACGTAATCAGCTCCGATCCATAGGTTAGGAGTAGTACTAATTAAGTTGTCAATAAGACTAGTATTTCGAAAAGGAGGGTACACGAATATTCACTAATTAGGGAGAAAGATCAAAGTGACCACGTTACACAACGTAAATTTAACCAAAGACTTGGACCCAGAAGTAGGTCGAAAATTGGAAAATAAGGATATATGGTCGGCAATCTGGCTGCAACTAGCACCTGCAGTCGCAGGCCAGTGAGAGTGAGCAGAGATTTAGCACATCACATCGATGGACGGATGGCAACCCGTGGGATCCGGAAGATATGCTGAGGTCGACATCTCGTTCGGTCCATCTGCTGGGCAACTGTGTCGAATAGATAGCTAGACGGCCTGACGTTACGTGATGAATCTGCACACTTACGGATGCCCACAGGACGATCGTCGATGCATCGCCGTCCAATCTGCATGCTCCGACGTAACTGTATGATACGGTACAATATACATATTGTACGTATTTGGAGTAGGGGATGATGGTAAATATATACGCCCTTTCAGCCTCAAAATACATACATGAAGATTGTTGAGACGTGGAGGCCGGTGGTGTTTAACATGATTTCTTTTAAAATATGAACGAGTGTATCACCATAAATATTAGCCCGCCATACATCTGTTCAAACAATGAATAAAAAAAAACTGGCCTCCATCATTTTTTGCGGGTACTATCTTTATTTATACGGGCCTGTGAGTGATGTAGTCGATACTACATGCGTACGGTAGACGCGATCAAGGTGCGTAGTAGTACATCTGTACATGGCGCAGCTGCAGACAGATGGGATCCAATCGTATAGAGTTATAATCATTTATACGGAAATTAATCATCATTCTGTGTACGTACACGCAAATATTAGCCAGCAACTAGCACACCACCTACTGACCTACCTGCATACGTACGGTACAACACAGCCGCGGATATACGGTGTGCGTGCGTGGATGGAGTACGTTACGTACTCCCTCCGTGTACTCCCTCCGTTCCTGAGCATAAGGCTTAAATATTTTTTCAAATTTTCGTCAAAGAACAAGGCGTGGGTGTAGATCTGGAGTGTTTCTTCCCAGTTTACCCCTGCTTTGTTTACTGTGCATGGAGTAGAATTCTCCAATACGAGCCGTGCATGCAGGTTTTAGTTTTAAAAATTGTATGCATGCAGCGCTAATTGGATATGCCAGCCGTAGGGAATTAATGCCTAGGAAACGAGAGTGCGTTGCACGCTGGATGTGCACCAATAAATTCTAAAGTTTGCTGCGGTTATGAGAAGCATGCGAGAGAATTAAGGAGGGATTAACAATTTATGAGGGGTAAGTTTGGAAAGTAATATTTCTACCTGACCCACCTTAATAGCCGTGCCTATTTTTTTAGGCCTTGTGCTTAGGAATGGAGGGAGTACTACAGTAGGTACCAAGTACGATCCTGACACACAGACACTTCCAGCTTAGCTTTTCGAATTGTCTCTGTCCAAATCTGTATATGGCGGGCGTGCGTGCGTGCGCCGTGCAGGGAGGATGTACCGCCCAAGTGACAGAGCAAGGATCGATTGCAGAGTAATCACTACTAAATTGCAGCTTCACTGACCGATGATGCTTGTCCATTTTGTTTTTGTAGAAGCCGGACATGCGTCATGTTCAGGCACTATGGATCTTTAGTGGCAACGCTTCATCAACTTGGCAAGCGATATCTTGTGGCCTGGATCTTTTGAAGAAGGGTCTAGTGTGGCGTATTGGTAATGGTTAGAATGTTCGTATCGGGGAAGGTGAAGACTTTGTTTTGTATCGGAATTAATAGACCAGTATGACACTTGGAAAATTGAGTTGTTGCGCCAATAATTTGTTCCCTGCGGATGTTGCTTGAATCATGAAAATCTTGCCATCGTGGCGTCTTGATGATGATCACCTAGCTTGGGCCATGGATAAGCAGTTTAGCGTGTACGTAGTGCATATTGGTTTGTAATGGAAGGAGTGTGGAGCTCGGCAAACTGAATCGTCAAGTTCAGCACCTCATGGCAATATGAAGGTTTGGGATCAAAATTTTGCATGGCGCCTTGCCACTAACTATTTACCAAATTTTTTCTTAGGGAAATTCTTTACCGACTTGGTGTAACAAACATATACGGTTGGAACTTGGAAACTACTGATCAGTGTCCGATCTGCGGTATTTTCTTTTATGAAAGGGATAGCCGCGATTTCCATTAATAGAAATCAAATTTACATAGTATCCACCTTACACAGCAACCATCCCAAGTAAGTGAAAAAGTAGGTCATCTTGGTTCAGCAAAGAAGGAGCAGTAAAAAAAAAGATAACGCTACAAACTAAGAAGCCTGCCGCGATCTCTTTTTTCTTCTTGCCTTCCCAGCTCCCTACATATCAACCAGGAGTCTTCTCCATTTTCTATTTCCACTGACAACATCTCTCGGAGTGTCATCTTTTTTCCTTCACGTCCGTTTTCGCCGTTGACTTTCAGTTTTCCAGTCTCGGGATCCATGGGGCCCACCTTCGTCTTGCCGTGAACAGCTCAACACTGACCTGCAATAGCAGTTTTGCGCCCCCCTGCAGCTCCAATTTTGCGTCCTGCGTCACATGCAAATTACTCCAATGATCAATCCAATAACACGCTTGATTTAGCACTGTGTAAGGCTCAGCCGGCCAGATTTTCTGAAAACACGCATTGTTTCTTGCTTTCCATATACTCCATAATATTCCGGCTACTCCCACCGTGAGTAACTTTTTTCTTTTTCCCGAGAAGCCTCCTAGCCAGGTTACTAGACACTCGTTAACCGATGTGAAATAACCTTTTTGCCAATCACACAGCTAACAATGTTCCACAAGTATCTTGCTAAGGGGCACTCGAACAAGAGATGATTTATAGTTTCTTTTTTTCCACCGAATAAACACCTAGGGTCACATTTTCCTCCCCTTTGCAGTAGTACATCTTTAGTGAGTATACTTTTTTGAGTACTAACCATACAAATGTTTTGATGCGCAAAGGAATTTTGACCTTCCAAAGAAACTTGTGCCGTAAAAGTGTTGCAGACCTAATAAAAGGATTTAGTAGTAGTGTATTGTTCTGACTCGGTTAGAAGCTAGACTAATCTGTCCTCTTCATCTGTCAGTGTTACATCTTCACATTTCTTTTTTAGCTCTAGCTACATTTCTGCCTTCACACCTACAAGAGCCCTTCTGAAGGTCAAACTATCAATCCCTTTTGCATAAGCTTCCTTGACGGTCAAATTTGTTTCCATGAAAGTAGAAAAGAGTCTAGGAAAGGATTCTGCCACAGAAAACTCTCCAAGCCAGCAATCTTCTCAAAAACTAGTTCTACTTCCATTGCCAACTTTGACCTTACACCAGTTGAGAAAGAGATTTTCTATCTCCATCAGTCCCTGCCAAAAATGTGAATCACCATTTTTAACAGTTACTTGCCTTAGAGTGTGGTCCTGTGGATATTTCTTCCTAAGTAAACACTGCCAAACTCCTTCAGTGTTAAAGAGTTTCCACAACCATTTAGCTAGGAGAGAAATATTCATAACATCAAGATTGAGAATCCCAAGACCGCCTTGGTCTTTTGGGAGACAAACTTCATTGTAGTCAACCATGTGATACTTCTTCTTTTTGGATCATTGCTCCCCAGGAATCTAGACATGTCATATCTTTTCCTAATCCCCACGGGGAGTCTATAAAAGGATAGCATATACAGGCATATACTAGTTAGGGAGGAATTAATCAAAATTGTTCTACCACCAATTAATTCCCCAACTAATTCCCCAGTTTATTCTCCATTTTGTTGATACTCTCGTTCCAATCTGCGGTGTTGAACCACGAGATAATTTCCATCCCTTTTTCAGCTGCACTTTTGCAAAGAACTTGTGGCTATTTATGTATGAAACATGGAATCTCCTTCCGCGTGAATCAATTCAGAACACAGGGAATGATTGACTTCTCAATCTGATCGGTGGCATGGATGGTGACATCATCTACATGGTGTTAATGACGTTGTGCCCAAGAGATTTTTATTGAGTTATTTGGAGTCCTTAATCCAAATTAAGCATCAAGTTACAGAGGACATTGTAATAAGGAAATTTATTTTAAAGAGGAGATTTCATACACAAATGGAGAAAGCACCCATTCAGCTCTAGTGGTCGCCTCCCCCTCAGGGTTGGTGTAAGTTGAACACCGATGGTTCATTTGGTACTCCAGGTGATGCAGGTGATGGCATGGTTCTAAGAGATCATAATGGTGTGATCATTTTATCTTCTTGTCGCTAGTTAACTTCCTGTAGAGATGCTTTGAAAGCAGAATTATGTGCAGTACGCTAGTTAACTTGTGCAATCAGCCATGTTAATCGAGGTAGACTGTTTGGAGATAATCAATTTTTTGAAGAAAGGATGAGCTAGATAAGTCAGTCTACATGACCATCATAGAGAAAATCAAAACCTTGCTTAAGTTTCGACAAACTTGTAGTATTACTCATCTTTACTATTAATTTCAAAAGCGTGATGAATGGCTGGTGTCACACTTCAACATATTACTGCAAAAATGCCACCAGAATCATCTCTATTTTGCTCGTCGGTTTGTTAGATTTGTTAATTATATCACATGCAGCATTATCTACTCATGGTTTGTTCGATTTGTTATAGTTAGGCAACCCGCATGCAACTTTATCTATTCATGAATGGCGCAACAACCACGTCCCAGGCCATAACGGCACGCCTTATGTGATGGCCGAGTATGTTGCAAATCGCATCTCGGTTCACTCCTAATCCGCATCTTCCTTTTCAGCCCATGAGAGGACGAACCACTTAGTACCCTCACCGTGCAGCCTACGCAGGATATGAATTCTGAAAAGGGAGCGAGAGGTCCAGGCGGTGAAGGATATGAACTCCACCTCGGCCGCCACCGATGCCGCTGCCGCTCCTCCCCGCGCCGCATTGCTACATCTTCTCAACCACTGCAGTCACGACTCAGGAGCTGTGCGCAAGAATCTTCGAGGTCGTCTGCCCATCATGCGGCCACGAGCATCCACAATGTGGTCAAGGAGCTAACGGGTGTTTCTGTATGATCGAAACCATCTTTCTTGATACAGTGAATGTCTGTTTCGTTTCTTGCTTTGACCTAGGTGTAAACATTCTTTGGTGAAGGGGTGTAATAGTGTGCAGTGCGTGTGTGTGCAGTGCTGGTTTGTGCAATGTGGTCATGGATGTATTCTTGCACTGCCGTTGCCATGGTCTTGGGGACCTCCAAAGACACTACTCCTTCCCAAGGACACCCGAACTGGGCATGGATGTCTGATGTTTTTTATTTGTATTCTGGATCATAGATCTGTGCTCAGGTGCTTTGTGTTTTGCAATTTTCCTCGCCTTTTTATTCTTTTTTCCTCCCTCTCGAAGCACCAGAAAAGAAGACTACTCTCTCCATCCCAAAATAAGTGACTTCACTTGCTCTAGATACGCATATTTCTAGACATATTTTAGTGTATAAATGCATTGAAATCTACACAAAGTTGAGTCACTTATTTTGGTACGGAGAGAGTACATGATTTGGTTAGATCAAGGCACTATGAGTCATTCTCACCTGTGTGATCTTATGTCAATTGATTGGCATCATTTCTTCATTACACAGTCGCACATTAGCTACGGGTATTGTAATGTAGACAATATAGTGGAAAGTTTGTTTGGGGTATCCCTATATATCATGCTCCCTATGTAATTGTTGTTACAGATTGAAGGGTAATCTTGGCAGAGTTTTGTTTGTGTATCCATGTAGGCGAGGTTGTGGAGTAAGTGAGGATAATTTAAATCTTGTTTGTTCTAGAGGCAAATCCATTTGTTCTAGAGGAAAATCCATATGCATGATTTGGACTGTTGTCTACTTGGATAGTTGGACTGTTGTCAGCTGTGTGCATCCTAGCTATGCAGAGGCCGGGTGTAATACTTATTCTAAGCAATAAAGCGCCTGTTATCAAAAAAGTATGCATGATTTGGTGCGATGATATACGATTTTTGATTAATTTATTTAGTAAAGCATGTGTACCACCATATTGCAGAGCATGTGGTAGTCAAAGGAGTACGGGTCACAACTATTGTATCATGCATCTAAAAAAAAACTATTGTATCATGTATAATTGTTTGCTGCAACAAACACATCATCGTGATACTATAAGAGCAATATCGTGATTTTTTAATGTGTTGTTGTTCATCATTGGAGGCGACCTTAACAAAAGTGAGAATCCCTCCAAATTTAAGAAAACAACATGCAGCTGGAAGCTTGTAAAAGGGACGACGAAGAAAAGGATAATACCATGCAAGGAAGAATATAAGAGGAAGCAAAGATGGCATCTTTATTTGTGACACAGTTAGTAACAACAATGGCGGAACCTAACTATGGAATATGACAATACTTAATGTTTATTTTTATTTCGTAGCAAGAGCACTATGCTAAACGACATAAGGCAAAAACATAACAAGACCTACGATGGGTTGAGAGACGAGGTAGGACGCTAAGCCATCAACTAACAGTGATAGTAAGAGGGACTACGACAGCAAGGTAAGGTCTGAACGATATGCTTTCTTTAATAGATAGTGTGAGTGATACGACATTGTAATAGGAGGTGTGAGATATGTTGCGGAGAGAAGAAGAGTGATTTTCACTCGATTGGTCGGCTGCTAAGATGAGTGCTGACACCTAATCAACTCAACTCTTGTCTGTCTAAACTGCTATTCTACTAAAAAATAGAAACATTTAATATTGTGACTGTTGTTGCATTCATTTCTACCTTGATGATTACACCTTTTAGATTAATAGAAAAAGTTGTGCTCTTTTTGTGTAATATAAAGATTGTGCAGGTGTTACTTGAAAGTGTCAAAGCTACCACATTGGGAGTCACAACTGTCTACACGAGCATGTGGTGCATATTATTATCTGGCTCATGCTTAAGCCATCTGGTTACATAAAACCAAAGTTCCTTTTACTTGTTCTAGAATATTCAAGATGGAATGCATATATATATGAATTTGATGGTAATTATCAATGGTCATGGATTAAGTGGATGCTCATAGACGCAATCAAGCTTTCAAGTTTGGAGTGCAATTTGGAATATGTGTTACACACATCATATTTGTTTATATAAATATAGTTTATTTCGCTTGTTTACTAAGGAGGCGGCGCCGTAGCAAAGCACGAGTATTTAACTAGTGTTGATAGAAGTCAAAATACTAGCAGTCATTTTATGGCTAACTATGTTAGTACTAGCGATCGAACGGTATCTGATATTTGAGTAGTACAAGTTTTCACTTGGAAAACAAATACGCAGTATGACCGATGTTTGCGCATTTGTTTCCGCATATTCTTCTCCTTTGGAGGAAGAAGTACCCGAGTGTAAATGGACTGGAAAAGTACAAAGCAGTATGTCGAATATGGGCCTTTCAGATAAATAGCTACCCTGGCTTCCAATTTGATAGTGGACAATTTCGTGGCGAACAATCATGATCAGGTGTCCAGAGCCCACCGTCCACATATTCCTTCATTAGTCGGTTCCTCCTGGATTTCCACACAAAAGAAGCGGTTGCTTTCCTGCGTAAGTTGCCATTAGTAGTACTCCTACGTAAGGACCAGAGCAGAGCAAAGCATGGATTGCCTTTGCCCCCACTAATGATGCTTCTTGTGATCACGCGAAGGAGTCGAAGCAGCTGCGGCAGTTTTGTCCAAGTTTGAAACAACTCAAGTACTCCTCGAACGCTTTATAAATAAAGGCACAACCAAGTACAAAGTTCAAGATCCACACGGGCATAGGCATGCCCAAACAAACAGCAAAAAAAGGTTCCAAAACACTGGGTCACAGCACAACCAAGCCCAAAGAGAAAGGGAGGGGGGGGGGGGGGGGGGGGGGGGGGGGAGAGCCCCGGCTAAGGCGGTTCCTCGGGAGCCGCCGCTGTGAAGCGCCACGCCATCGCTCTCAACGCCACTAGGGAGCTGTCCAAGTGCTCCATATCCCTCTATCGGGAGAGAGGGTACCACTGCTGAAGATAATCTAAGAAAGCAAACACAGAGTCAGTAGCCTGCCGTGGAAAAATCTTCTCTATCACCATCTTATTCCGAATGTTCCAAAGGGTCCAGGTGAGGGCCGCAAACATAAGTCAGAAGAGATGGCGCCTCCCTCCCGACCGGTTTGCCTCCATCTCCAGGAACTCACCAAGATCCTGGGCCTGCCAGGCAGGGCCCAACGCCTCTCGGATAAAGCTCCACAGAAACTGAGTGGCATGGCACGTGAACATTATATGGGCACAAGTCTCCGATACCCCACACAATGGGCACAACCCATTACCAGGGCCGTTCCGCTTTGCCACCTCTACCCCTAAGGGAAGACGATCCCGCATCAGCTGCCACAGGAAAATCCTCTGACTTAGGGGCACAGGGGCTTTCCAAAGGTGAGACGTTCAAGGGATCTCTGGACCCTGCAAGAGGGTCTTGTACGCCAAGCTAACCGAAAAAGCTCCCGAAAGAGACTGGCGCCACGACACCCAATCCCTTCCAGTCGAAAGAGATGGGGGAAGGGCACCCCGCAGCCTCTCGAAGTCAGCCGCTTCGACGTCACTAAAGGTTCGCCGGAATAGGATGTTCTAGCTGCCCCCTTGCTCCGCCTCAGCCACTAACAACATAGGATCTACGCAGATGGCAAAGAGGGCCGGGAACTCCTGGCATAGAGGAGGCCCCTGGTCCCACGGGTCCAACCAGAAGAGGTTCTCTTGGCCATCACCAACAGTGAAGGAAGTCCCTCTCCTAATCAGATGCTTGATGTCCTAGATGGCTCACCAAAACTAAGAGCCCTCCCTATGCTCGCAGGCCAACAAGGGTCTACCCCTTAGATATTTGGCCTTAATGAGCTGTAGCCACAAACCCCCTCATCCTAGAGAATGCGCCACACCCATTTGAGTATCATAGCCACATTAAAATGGTGAGAGTCTAAAATCCCTAGGCCCCAAAGAATCTTGGGGGAACAGATATCTACCCATTTCACCATCTGATACTTCTGGTGGCCATCCCTCGCTACCCAAAAGAACCTGGACAACTCCTTGGCGAAGTCAGCGTGGGTTCCTCAGGCAGGAGATATAGCCACATCTAGTACATGGTGAGACTAGAGAGACACGAGTTGATCAGAACTGTTGTACTCCCCTTCATCGTGAGCCGCGCTCGCCAGGGTTCAACCTTAGAGTGCTCGATCTACCAGGTCCTTGATCAAAACTCTAGTGTCTCTAATGGGCATCCCCAAATATGTGGCCAGGAAATCCGCTAGCCTGCAGTTGAGATTATCAGCAATTAGCTGTCTCTCCTCATCCGAGAAGCCCAGGATCATAATCTCGCTCTTGTCGAAGTTGATCCTGCTCCCTGACATGGATTCAAAGAAAAGGAGCAGGAACTTCAGGTTAATGATGTCTAGATCCGAACCCTTAACCATGATCAAAGTATCATATGCATACTGGAGGTGGGTGATCCCTCCTCCAGGGATAAGATGCCCTACCACACCTAAAATGTGGCCTGAGTCCTTGGCCCTATCCAAGATCTCCGCCAGGGCATCTACTGCTGAGTTAAACGACAGGGGGAGATCGGGTCCCCTTGTCGAACCTAAAAGGGTAATTGCCCCTATGTGTGGTTTTGGTGATTAATGACAATCCCTATGGACTAATGTTTTCATTGAGTTTTATATGAAAGAATATTCCAGAGGTCATGCTTGTAGTCCATGTGTTGGATTCAAGTATGGATGCCATGAAGATAAAGATAAACCTTGAGTATTGGCATCAAGATCATCGAGTTGAAGAAGAATATGATATGATCAACATCTTGAGAGTGTGATCTCAATATAAGAATTCAAGTTATGGCTCTAAGTCAGTGTCATGATAGCATCATTAGTTGAGCTATGATTGACTAAGATTTAGGGCATGTAATCAAATGAAGGGTCCTTTATGTACCTCAAGATATTGAGATGGATCATGAGAAGATACATGGTTGACCAATACAAAGAGTGAAGATTAGATTCAAGTTTGGTCAACACATGAAGCATAAAGAATGTACCACATTGATCTTGTGGTATGGTAAGCTTGTCAATTATGCTTCATGAACTAATCCACTATATATGTGCCTTTGTGTTATATATATTGGTTAGGTATCTTTTCATGGGCATGCATCAAAAGTAAAGATCTCATATAGTCCATGAGAGAATGAGATCAAGTGGTGATCATCATCAAGGTTGAGAAGGGCAAGTTCAAGATAATCATCTCGAGAAGATAATTTGCTTGAAGCTTGCCGTCCATATTGATGATAATGTACATGTGAAGACGTGTCTTAATGAAGCTATCCCATAGTGGTGTATGGGGGAGCAAATTATGAGTCTTAACGAAGCAACAATGATCAAGTGATGCATTCTGGCTTGGATGGAGCTTGAAGCATTGTCATCAAGATCAAGCGGGATGCACAAGGCAAAGGTATGGCCTTGCTAGGTTTTCCTTTTACCAGTCTCAAGGTGGTTGTCGGGAGACCGGGTTATAGGATAGATAGCCGCACTATCAAGAGGGGCTTTTAGTTGGTTAACTTGATCACATCGTCTTAGGAAGATCAATCCTTTGCATACTTTGCATCTTCCTATTGTGTTTCTTCTTGGTGCTTCTCCATTTGCGGTTCTTGAGCTTGTTACTAGGTCTTCAACAAGCCCAAGTTCATCGAAAACAAAATTTGTACGGATCTTCTATGGCGTTTTCGAGTTTGAAGGTTTTACCAGTTCTTCTTATAGGAAGGCGTCATACCTTTATTCATTTGGTTCTATCCTCCTTTGATGTACTATGATGTTTTTATGCACCATCTTGTAGAGCTTGTTGTCCTCATCAAAACAGGCCCAATATCATCGAAATTGGAGTCCGGAAGCAAAAGTTATTGTGTTTTTCATAAAGTCTATTTCATCCCGGTTGTGGATCCAGTCCAACAGACTCCCACATCGGACGGTCTGGCGCCAGTGCCGGTAGACCGGATCTAAAACCAAATTTTCCAGTTTTCGTGACCAAATCTATTCTAAGTCTATTCTAGGATGGTATAATGAACCGTTCCGGTTTGCAGGCCAGTCCACTAGCCTAGGGACCGAGTTTCCTGGTCCCGAGGCTTGTCCAACCGAGTTTTCGCAGGAATCCTCCCAACGGCCATATTTGCCTCTAGAAGGTCTCAAAGTGGAAGCGGTTCAGACGAGGTGGGCCTCCACCTCCCGTTGAGAGGAGGAGAGGGGTGTGGTCTGAGCCCACCCTGGTGACCGCATGAAGGGAGCACATGGTGTAAGCGAGTTCCCAATCCACGGAAACAAACACACGGTCCAACACACTATGAATCGGGTCTAGCTGATTATTGGTACACGTATACCTGGACCCCACACAGATCTCTCTCTCAAGGCGAGGTCAACGATGTAGTCATTGAATAGCCTCATCCTACGGAGGTCCACATTCGCTGAGCTCTTGTCTTTGGTATAGACAATGAGTTTGAAGTCCCCGACCACCAGGGTTGGGACACCTGCTAATGGCTCTGAAATATAGCCATCTACATCCACATTTAAACTGGATATTATTCATATTTTTGATGAAATATCTCTCTAAACCCTGCCACTAATGCCTAATATTCAAAGTGGTATGCAATCCTTTCTTTTTATATTTTCCTGCATAGATAATGTCGTTTGAAGATGGGAATCACTACATTAAAGTCAAAGATACGAGATTTCTAACAACCAGAAGAAACCAGGAGCCGTGAAGTAGAAACAGATGCTTTAACGACCAACTATACGACTGGAGCAAAATTCCGGCTGTATAGTTCCGGTCATATAGTTGGCGCCGCCACCATTAGGTCAAACAGAACAACTTTCATGAAGGGACCCCTATATAAAGAAGCCTCGGGCGACGAGAAAACAAGCTTCCGCCTTGCCCAAATGTGTCTGTCCCAGATCACCAGCCGCCTCTAGATCTCAAAACCCTGCTCCATCTCCATAGCCATATTCCACCACTTGTAATAGTAGATCTCTTCTTCGATTGGCGACATTGCAAGACTATTTATATCAATCTTATGATTTTCATTACAATGTTTATGATTGTTGATCTCATCTCTATGTGTGAGTAATTCTCCTCCGGCTAAGGGCTTCAGCCTAGCCATGTAGCGTTTGTGCATGTTATTTATCATAGATGGGATCATGTATTAGTTTGTATGACATGATGATTATTGTATCCTCTCTTGTTGGAAATATGCCCTAGAGACAAATAATAATAAGAATTATTATCATATTTCATAAAGTTTATGGTTAAGTTTTATATCATGCTATAACTGTATTGATAGGAAACATAAATACACGTGTGATATATAAACAACCAGGGTTCCCGGTGAAACTCTAGTCACTGGTTCATTGGTCAATAGATGATCAAGGTTTCCTAACCATGTGGCATTTATGCCAGTTGGAAATGGAGTCAACTCATTTTGAGAATGATATGATGAACCAATACCCAACCTAAACATCATGACCCGATCATGTCACAAAGTTCAAGTTACGATGATTAGAATGGATCCTCGTAGACTATTCCTTAGACCGTGAGGCTATATCAATCACTGTCTCCCGAGAATGCTTAGATAGCATCAAACTTTACTTGGTAATATAGTGACAATAAAGGTGTGTTCAGGTATTTGGAGGAACCGTAGAGACAATATATGCCAAGAGCGGGATTTTTCCGTCCACGTGACGGAAAGATACTCAAGGGCCCACTCGGAGAAGTTATATCCAATAGTTGCACGGCGTGTGATTTGATCATAGGGATATCACTTGTCGGAACGAGTCAAGTAACATTGTTTGGTAACGAGATTGAACACGACATGGTGATGTCATTGATCAGATATCGGGCAATGAAAGTATCGAGAGACAAAGGGAATACGACATGACTGCCCTGGTTCAAACGACAAAAGATCTTTGTGGAATGCACAGGAGTCACATGACCATCCAGGTCCCTCTGTCGATCATTGGTATGGAGTGTCCCGACCATGTCTAGAGTGTTCCCGAACCGTGCGGTATCACGCTTAAGGGCTTGATGATGCTTAGAGAGTGTTTATAGGATCGGTAGAATCGCTGAAGAAGAGAAGAGAGAAAACCGGAAGGGTTTCGGTAAGTCCGGAGGATGTCCGGAGTGGAGGTGGAAGGTGTTCCATAGCCATAGAGATTGAATAATATGTGAATAAATGTTAAATATTGATTTAATCATTTATTCATAATTATTTAAGAAAAGAGAAATCAATTTAAAAGGTCAAAAGGCTTAATGGGCCAATTTCGGAGGGAGAAGGGCCCATGAGGGAAAGGCAAGAGGAGAGAAGGGGAAAGGGGGTGGCCGGCTGGGCCAAGCCCCCATCCCCCCCGTGCGGGGCCCACTAGGGACGGCCTGCGACTTCCCCCTCTCCCTCTCCTTTAGTCCCACCCCGAGACTTTGAGGGAGGTAGTACCTCCCCTCCCCCTATATATAGTGGGGTTATTTGGCTAGATAAATACACACAATGTTCAATAAAAGGTTTCCTCTCTTCTGGGGAGACCTCCAGTTGATATTCTCTCTCCCTCTCTCTCTCCCGTAACCATGGTCCCAAGTTTGGACTGCGCGAAGGAGAGACATCTTCACCACGGAGCACCGTCGCGCAGCGGGATGCGGATCCAGGAGCTCTACTTCCGCAACTGCTGCTGGATCGGGGAAGAGAGAGTCATCATCAGGCACCGGACATGTGTAACTCCCTGCGAGGTGTCACACTTGAGGCACTCAAGTCGTTGGAGCCACAGGAGCGCAAGGACTTCATCACGACATTGAGGTTGGCTTCGGCTTGTCTACATCAACCACGCTCTCCAAAGCTTTGACAATGCTTTTCGGTCTTCAAGGGTAAGTTCACGAAAAGCCCCTCCCGTTACTATATTACTAATAGATAGGTCCTGGCAACATTAGGGGTTTAAGGGCATAGGGTAAAAATTTATTGTTTTCATACGCAGAACCCCTACATCTCTTGCCTCAATCCAAGGACTTGTCAGGTACCCAAGACCCCGAGGATTAAGCCAAATTTAGGGAGTGAGTAATGTATGATCTACAGGTTAGGAACCATAGTGACAGAAGGGGTAGTACGGTTGTATGTGAGGTATTTACTTGGGATTAACAGTAACATCACTATGCATATCATTAGTTCTCTTTCTTCTATGGATGAGACTAGTAGGTTATTGCTATAAGCGGTTGTGGAGGCAATAGCAATTATGGATGCACTGCCCACATATAATTTATCTTGATCTAACAATTACATGCATACTTTATTTCTATCTTTTATTCCCATCAGATGTTTTGCACAACTACAGGTGAAACCGAATGCCCTAGGCCCTCTCTCTCCATCATTGACAACAACAAAAAGATGCAAATTATTAGTCTGGTAAAAACAAAAAAGGAATTCTAAAACTCCCAAAGGTCCGTTAAAGTAACTTCACTACGCATTCGCTTCCCGATGATTCGATAACCTAGGTCTACTAGGGAAAAAGAAGCTATACTACATCCGTAATCCGGATCGAAGGTATCAACCCTTTTTCTGGCACCGTTGCCGGGGAAGCAATAGCTACCCCGGTGAGGTTATTAGGAACCTTGCTAGTTTTAATTCTTGTTTTTAGTTTCGTTAGTTTGCTTTTAGTCTTTATTTGATAAACCAAAAAATTAAGTTAGCCTTTAAATTCTTGCTTTTACTATTAGAACTCTTTGTTTATGAAAACCCCAAAACATAGGAAATATGGCTGAAAAGAAGCTTGGGGAGTTTGCTACTCCCAACAATGATTATTTGCATACTCCTATTACTCAGCCAACAATTGCTACTGATGACTATGAAATTATGCCCCATTATTTAAGTTTGGTTCAGCAGAATCAATTTGGAGGATCTGTTGTTGAAGACGCGGGTATGCACTTGAATACTTTCACTAAAATATGTGATATGATGTGTATAAAAGACGTTGACCCTGATGCAGTCAAATTGCGTCTATTTCCTTTCTCTCTTAGAGGAAGAGCAAAAGAATGGTTGCTATCTTTGCCTAGAAATACTATTACATCATGGGTGAGATGTACTTCTTTATTTATGACTAAATTTTTCCCACTTGCAAAGACTATGCAACTCAAATCTAATATTACTGGCTTTAGACAAGAAGAGCGTGAGCCGCTAGCACTTGCATGGGAGAGGATGAAAGAATGCATGAGAAACTGTCCTAGTCATGGGATGGAAGACTGGTTAATTCTCCATCTATTTTATAATTCTCTTAACCCTATGTCTAAGTCTATGCTTGATACTGCAGCAGGAGGAATGTTTCTGGGTAAACATATTACCAAAGCAAAGCAGCTGCTAGACAATATGCAAGACAACCATGCCCAATGGCATGTGGATAGATCGAACACGAAGAAGGTGAACTCCATCTCACCACAAGAAAATGAAGAACTCAATGCTAAGTTGGATGAGCTCATACTAGCCGTGAAAGGTAAGGAAACCTAGGTAAGAGCTATCCCTAAAACAAATATTGAAGAAATAGACTTCGTAGCTCATAATGATTATAACCCTGCTTGGAAGAAGAATTATAATCCTAATTTTCACAAACATTATCCTAGTCCTGCAGGTAACTCTAATAATAATATGGGAACTAGTAATGGTAGTCCCCAAGAAACACTTGAGTCTTTTATAGACTCACAAAATGAACAAAACAATATTCTTGTTAAAATAACGGAGAACCATGATGCTATGTTTGGTAAATTATCTAACCATGCTGTTAGTTTGAGAAATGATTTGCAGGCCCTCCAAGAAAGAACGAGGATCATTGAGGCACATCTAGGTAAGATAACCGAGAGCCAAACTCTCATCCTAGACAAATTTGCAGGGAAACATTGAAGATCTCAAGATGATGAGAATACAAAGGGAGAAACCTGAAGAACTTGACTATAGTAATGCTCCTTCACCGAGCTACACTGTTGAATATCTTGTAAAAAGGATCAACGTTAAGATTCCGGTAAGTGAAGGTAGTAAGGAAGCTATGTACCAACACTTCGTTAATCAGGTAGCAATAAAGGTACGTGAGCTTGAGGAAGAATATAAGCAAAATGCTGAAAAATTACCTGTGAAGCTTGATGACATATTTGAGCCTACTATTAAGATTAAAATTGGAACCAATGAGATAGCTGCACTTTGTGATCTAGGTGCAAGCGTAACAACAATTTCGAAGAGTCTTTTTAACAAGTTAAATCTTGGCTCCTTTGAAATTACCGAGTTAAAATTGCATCTAGCAGATTCTACCTACAAACAAGCTATAGTAATTAAGGAGAATACTTTAGTATACAATAAAGGTTGTCCCGCTCTCATTGATTTTGTTATTGTTGACATGCCTAAAGATGCTACTGCTCCTATTATATTAGGTCGTCCTTTCTTAAGAACTATTAATGCTTTGATTAATCTATATGGAGGGAACGTGAAGCTTCAATTGCCTTTGCGGGATCCTTTTGTTATTCATTTTCCTAGAAAGAATAAAGCCAAGCATGATGAAAAGGAAGCCATCACTTTGAAGGCCAATTGCTTTGGAGTGGGTGTTCCACTCATCTGGCCTAAGTGAGCAACATTAAGTTCAAGATATTGACCATAAAAGAGCACTTCATGGGAGGCAACCCATGTGAAATAAAGGTTTGAGTAAAGTTTTTAAGTTTTAGTTTAATTTTATGTTTAATAAAGAGTGCTAGAAAACTCCAATTGAGGGGAAGAAGTTCGGTAGTACTAAAAATCCTGCTTTATTCATGTTGTTGTTGGTCGACAATATTTACTATCAATTTTCTGTCAAAAACAAGGTATATCACTAAGTTACAGGAAAAGAAGTAATTTTCGAAGAAACTGAATTTTTTTGATGCACACAGAGAGTTTAACGACCAACTATACAGTGGGAATAAAAATTCCGGCCGTATAGTTCCGGTCGTATAGATATCGATGCCTTTGTATATTGCTTTTCCCAGGGACAGACAGTTTGACAACCATCTATACAGCAGGAACATATTTTTCCAGCCATATAGTTCCAGCCGTATAGCTGCACCGCCAGGAGGAAACCCTAAAATTTTGGCTGGAGGCCAACTATACGACGAGAGCACATTGTTCCGGTCATATAGTTGCGCCCGTATAGTTGCGTCCGACCACAAAATCACACGGGAAGGTACCTCCAACTCCTAAACTTCAATCCTTTTTCTCTCTTCTACCTCCAAACTCTCTCAAAACCTCAAGAGATCTTCATCTCTACTCAATTTTGTTCGATTTCCTCGCACACAAGTGATCTACGTTATGTTTCTCCTCCGATCCTCCAATTACTTTTTGCAAATTCATCTTTGATCTATTGTCATTATCGATCTAGGGTGAGACCTACTATGAACTAATTGCCATGATTCTCTTGCCTAGGTTATTATTTTGAGGAGATTATTTAGTGTGCTATGATGAGGAATATGTTGTACTTACTATTGTTGGATCGAAAAGTTTTATGTTTGTATTTCTTCAATGTTTTAGATGATGAACACAAGGATCCAAACTCGTGCTCGTGCCACCGCTAGCGCTTCTCGGGCTCTCGCTCAAGAGCGCATGGAGATACAGTTCAGGGATGAGCCCCAACATGATCGCTTCAACAAGATCAAGAACCGTGAAGTGAAGGCCACCAAGTGGGCTTGCCCCATTATATTGAACCAAATTGGTATTTCTGATGACTTCAATTTACTTTGCAATAGAGCTATCCTGCAAAACTTTGTGTACAATGATGTGCCCACTTATCGCCGCTTAACTATTGAATTCCTAAGTTCGTTGCAAAGCACCGTTAAACAATGGCAGGGAGAGAACAGGATTTCTTTCCGACTTATGAACAACAACTACACTTTAACATTAGATGAATGGTACGTATGCTTTAATTTGCCAAACAATGATGTTAATGCCTTACGCGCATCCTTTACTGGCTTAGAACCTACCCCTGAACAATACTATAATGGAATGAGTTTCACTACTAGAGTGAACAAGGGGAAGAATATTCAACATCCTGCAATTCACTATTTGTTCTATGTTATTGCTAATAGCTTGCATGCACGTAATGAGTTCACGAGACTCAACGAGGAGGACATCTTAGTCCTCGCAAAGGCTGCTTACATCAAATGCGGCTTGTCACTCAACTTGGGCGCCATCCTTGTGCGCTACTTGGAGCACCAAGCCTCCCAAAGCCAAGGACCAATCACAGGTGGAGGCATCATCACCGTGCTTGCCACTGCCCTAGACATCGACCTAGGTGAGTTGCAACCCGTGCTAGGTGAGGGACGTGTTGGTTTCTCCACTTTGAAAGCTTGTGGAATGCTCACTAGGAGAGGTGGTGTTTATTACCTCCATATTGCTGGAGCTGGGCGTCTCTACCCCGCTCCTATGCCTAATGGTCTTTTCTCTATCGAGGAAGGACGCTTGCTATATGATTTGTAGGTTGAGCAACACCAACTTGAGGAGGAGATTCCGGAGGAGGATGAGGACCAAGAGGAGGAGCAAGAAGTTCCTTTTCAAGAGGAGCAGCCACAAACCTGGTTCGCTACATACCAAGACTTCCAAGAACTTGGAGGGACTGTGGAGAGGATGCATAGCCTCTCTTTGAACCTCCGAGAAACAACTAGTAACCTCTCAACTCAATTTGCAATTTCGAGTAACGACTTTTTCCCGCCACCACAATGATTTGAAGGGCTTGCAAAAGCCTAAGCTTGGGGAATTTTCCTCATGTATCTTTATTTGGTGTTCATTTGCTTTTATTTATTTCGAGGTTGTGTTTTTATTGGAGTTTATAAGCACTCATGTTGGTTTCCTCAACACTTTATTTTTAGTTCTTTCTATATGATTTTGAGATTTTCTAGCCGAGCTTTGCCGCTAATTTTCTATTCTTTAAATTCCCTCTCTTAAAAACAACAAAAAGATTTCTCCATTTTTCCTTTTTTCCCTCTTTCTTTTCTTTCCGCCTCAAGGTTCATATGTTTGCAGGAGAGTGATCGACTTCGAGTTTCCAAGAAGCAAATGAAAAAGGAAGAGAGAAGTGGAACCAAATATGAGAGGTATGCCTTATGACTCCCCACTTTTGAAGTTTGAGAAACCCATGCTAGTTGGTAGTAAATGTTGAGATATTATATCGGTGGAGTGAGTCTTTGTATTGTAGTAAGATTTTCGTTTGCATGGGTATTTAGTTGGGTACGTTTTGTTCTAGCTCTCGTAATTAACCAAGTCTTGCCTAAAAATTGCTAAACAATTGTAATATGAGTAAACTCCTAGATTTTGGCTATGAGTTGATTAAACACTTATAGCAGCAATGCTATAGTGGGTAAGATTCTTGGCACTCCCGGGTAGCTGTAATGAAGATGGAATCACTCCTCTGGATGTTATGAGTAATCATTATGCAAAAGGAACAAAAACCTTAGTGATGCCATGAGTGTCCATCACAGCCTGATAAACTAATAAAAATCTTTGGCACGCTCTCAATTACTCAAAGAACTAAAATTCTTGGAGGACAATGAATAGAAAAGTAGTGCTTGAAAAGTCTTGATTTATTGATGTGGCAGAATTGAGATACTCTAGTGTATATGATTTTCATGACAACTCTCACACTCTCAATTTACATGATTATACTTTATTGTTCAAAGGCAAGCCTATGAGTTGATTACATGACATGGAATAAAGTTTACTCATTTGAATCATCAGTGTTAACAATAATTTTGCTGCACTATAAGGATGCATAAAACCCGTATGATATACTTGCCATTACTCTATCTATGCTGAAGTTTTTCAGATTTATGAAGTGGAGGAAACATGAGACTACCAATCATGAGTAAGATCATCATCTCGTTATTTCAGTTTAAATGCTGAGTTCCTTTTTGATTTTGGTTTTCTTGGTTGAGGACGATCAAGTTTAAGCTTGGGGAGGTTGATGACTCTGAAATATAGCCATCTACGTCCATATTTAAACTGGATATTATTCATATTTTTTATGAAATATCTATTTAAACCCTTCCACTAATGCCTAATATTCAAAGGGGTATGCAATCCTTTTTTTATATTTTCCTGCATAGATAATGTCGTTTGAAGATGTGAATCACTATATTAAAGTCAAAGATACGAGATTTCCAACAACCAAAAGAAACCAGGAGCCGTGAAGCGGAGGCAGAAGCTTTAACGACCAACTATACGACCGGAGCAAAATTTCGGCCGTATAGTTCCGGTCGTATAGTTGGCACCGCCACCGTTAGGTCAAACAGAACAACTTTCATGAAGGGACCCCTATATAAAGAAGCCTTGAGCAACGAGAAAACAAGCTTCCGCCTCGCCCAAACGTCTCTGCCCCAGATCACCAGCCGCCTCTAGATCTCAAAACCCTTCCCCATCTCCATAGCCATATTCCACCACTTGTAATAGTAGATCTCTTCTTCGATTGTCGACATTGTAAGACTATTGCTATCAATCTTATAATTTTCATTACAATGTTTATGACTGTTGATCTCATATTTATGTGTGAGTAATTCTCCTTGGGCTAAGGGCTTCGTCCTAGCCATGTAGTATTTGAGCATGTTATTTATCATAGATGGGATCATGTATTAGTTTGTATGACATGATGATTATTGTATCCTCTCTTGCCTCAATCCAAGGACTTGTCAGGTACCCAAGACCCCAAGTGTTGAGACATGTATAGGGAGTATGAGTAATGTCCGATCTGCAGGTTGGGGACCCCAGTGATAGAAGGGGTAGTACAACTGTATGTGAGGGATTTACTTGGGATTAATGGTGACATCACTATGGATATCATTAGTTCTCTTTCTTCTATGGATGAGACTAGTAGGTTATTGCTATAAGCGGTTGCGGAGGCAATAGAAATTATGGACCAGTGCCCACATATAATTTATCTTGCTCTAACAATTACATGCATACTTTATTTCTATATTTTATTCCCATCAGATGTTTTGCACAGCTACAGGTGAAACTGAACGCCCTAGGCCCTATCTCTCCATCATCGACAACAACAAAAAGATGCAAACTATTGGTCTGATGAAAACAAAAAAGGAATTCTAAAACTCCCGGAGGTCCATTAAAGTAACTTCACTACGCATTCGCTTCCTGAGGATTCGATAACCTAGGTCTACTAGGGAAAAAGAAGCTATACTACATTCGTAATCCGGATCGAAGGTATGACCCGCCCGCTCCACCTTAGATTTGAGTTCCGGCAAGAATTCCGGGGACCTCCTATGGTCTGGGGGCCATAGACGATGATCACCTCCCACTTGAGGTGCGAACATCTATGGGTAAGCACCATGCTCACAAAGAACTCCCCACGATCCATATCCTCTACCTCGAAGGTCTCCTCCTTGGCCCCTGATACGTCGTAAACGTATCTATAATTTTTGATGTTCCATGTTTGTTTTATATCTACTTTCTTGTGTTTTCTCCACACTTTGAAGTATTTTTACACATTTTCTGGAACTAACCTATTAACAAGATGCCACAGTGCCAGTTGCCTGTTTTCTACTATTTTTGGTTTCAGAAAAGCTAGAAAAGACATATTCTCGGAATTAGACGAAATGAAAGCCAAATCTCCTATTTTTCTCGATACAAAGACGGAGTCCAAAGCAGAGACGGAGGAAGGCCAGGGGCTGGCCACACCACCTGCTGGTGCGGGCCAGGCTAGGCCGCGCCGGGGGGTGGTGTGGGCCCTTTAGGCCTCCATCGACCTTGCCCCTTTGCCTATATATTCCTCCTGGGACAAAAACCCTAAGTACCAGATCAGAATTCAACGAAAAGTTCCGCAGCGCCGCCGCCACCGAAGAGGAGATTTGGGGGACAGAAGTCTTTGTTCCGACACTCTGCCGGGATGGGGAAGTGCCCCCGGAGCCATCTCCATCGACTCCATCGCCATCTCTATCGCCGTTGCTGACTCCCATGATGAGGAGGGAGCAGATCTCTCTCGAGGCTAAGGGCTCTACAAGTAGCTATGTGTTCATCTCTCTCTCTATCTATGCGTGATCTTATGAGATCATGAGCTTTGTAATCTATAGATCTATTCTGCTACTCAAGTACTTTAATTAATCTCTACCTATCCCCACGTGTGTGAAGTTGACAGTGTGCACACCGTGTGGCACTTTGGCTAAGGTTACATAAATACTTATCATGAGTATAATTTGAGTTGGATGTCTCTATGAGATTGTGGTGTTTGTTGGAACCATCTAGCGCTCAAGGTGACAGTGAGAGGTTATCTAGATGGGGAATGCGAACTTTAAGGTGTGTTGTTATAGCCCTACATCGTCCAACCAAAGAGTAGTTCAGGGTAGCATCATGAAGAGAAGATATTTATATGAGAGTGTCCACTAGTGAAAGTATGATCCCTAGGCCTTGTTTCTAAGCATTGAAACACCATTTACAATCAGTCCGGTTACATGTTTGCTTGCCGCCACTCTTATTTCAGATTGCAATTACCACTTATAATCATCCGTATTACTTGTATTTCACTATCTCTTCGCTGAACTAGTGCACCTATACACCTGACAAGTGTATAGGGTGTGTTGGGGACACAAGAGACTTCTTGTATCTTGATTGCAGGGTTGCTTGAGAGGGATACCTTTGACCACTTCCTCCCTGAGTTCGATAAACCTTGGATGATCCACTTAGGGGAAAACTTGTTGCTGTTCTACAAACCTCTACACTTGGAGGCCCAACACTATCTACAAGAATAGAAGCATGCGCAGACATCAAGCTATTTTCTGGCGCCATTGCCGAGGAGGTAAGGTAAAAGGTACTCACATCTTCTGGATACTAAGCTATCTTCTAGTACTGTTCCTGGTGTGTGAGTGCTTGAAGTTATTTCCTTTAGATTCTGCAATTATATCTTTTTGTTTCTTGTTTTTATTTTCACTAGTTAGGCTTAATGGAAAACAACAACAAAATTAGAGAGCTTTATAGAATTTATCTTGAGTTAGGACATGAAGTGTTTTAAGAGAAAATTAAAAAACCTATGGAACTTTATTTGCATGCTAATAGCAATGTTATTAGTATGAATTCTTTGAACACCATTATTGCTAATGCTATGGAAAAGTCTAAGCTTGGGTAAGCTGGTTTTGATGAGCATGATATTTTTAGTCCCCCTAGCACGGAGGACAAAATTTACTTTGATGATACTATACCTCCAATATATGATGATTACAATGATGAATATGATATTTTCAGTCCACCTACTATTGAGGAAAAAATTAATTATGATTAAAATATGCCTCCTATATTTGATGATTATGGTGATGAGAATAATAATGATAGCTATTTTGTTGAATTTGCTCCCACTACGATTAATAAGAATGACTATGCTTATAGGGAGAGTAATAATTATTTTATGCATGTGGATCATGATAAGAATGTTTTATGTGATATTTATATTATTAATTTTATTCATGATGCTACTGGAAGTTATTATGAGAGAGGGAACATAGTTTTATGTATCTCAACAATATTAAGTTTCCCCTCTTTATGTTGAAATTTTTGAAGTTGCACTTGTTTTGCTTTCCTATGCTTGTTGCTTTGTGCTTTCATGACTTGTTTCTTTATAAGATTATTTTTCATAGGAAGTGGGTTAGACTTAAATTTGTTCCATATTTTCTTCTTGATGCTCTCTTTTACTGCAATTCATATTTCTTATGTGAGCATCATCGAAATTATCATGCCTATCTTAATGGCTATAAAGAAAGAGCTTTTGGGAGACAACCCATTATATTTTTACTTTCAGTTTTTTTTGTTGAGTCTTGGAAGTTATTGCCTTTGTAATAACCTCTCCTTATCCTTTTTGTGTGGTTTTTGTGCCAAGAATAACCTCTAATGAGAGAGAAGTAAGATTTGGGAAAGTTGTTGTCCCGAAACAGATTTTTGTGCTTCACTGTAAAAATTCATGAAACATCTATGTACCTCGGATTGAGCTGTAAATGTTTGTGCTTCTGCCCCAGGTTTTTATCTAACTTTCTTTAGTTTTACACTTTTCGATTTGAGCAACAGAAGGTCTTCGAAAAAATCGGGTTTTACCTGCTGGTCTGTTTTGACAGATTTCTGTCATTATTTGCATTTGCCTCTTAATCTCTTTCTCTTTGAGTTCTTGCCAATTACTTGAACTTATAAAAGGAATTGCTACAGTATATTGTGTTTTAATGTAAGTTTTACTTGTGTTGAAACTAAATCCAAAGACTTATTATCTTAAGTACACTAATGTTGCTAATGAAGATTGTGTGAAGTTTTGTATGAAGGAAATTTTCGAGTGTAGGGAAGAATAATGTGATGAGATGAAGTATGGACAAAAGCTCAAGCTTGGGTATGCCACCCGTGTCATCCCAAAAAATATTCAAGAAGTACAAGCGTCAAAGCTTGGGGATGCCCAAGGCATCCCCTTCTTCATCAATAATCTCAGGTCTTCTTCCAAGACACTTTATTTTTATTACCTTATGCACTATGTGTTGTTCTTGGAGCGTCTTTGTTTTTAGTTTTCTTTTGTTTAGTTTGCTTAAATAAGTTGGTTGGATCCCAACACACTTTTTTTTGGAGAGATACACACCCCGTTATTCATTGCCTAGAACACTCTAGTTTTCACTCTTATTATTCTGCGAGTGTTCTCCTTTGCTAGCACTACGTTTAGCTTTAGTTTTCGATTGGTGTTGGAAAAGAGTAGGAAAGTTCATGCTTATAAGTGGTATAAAAGGAGTCTTTTTTTACTGTGACTTAGACTTTATCATGTCATGCTTGATATTTCTTTGACTTTATGCTTAGTGATTATTGTTGTAGCATGACTTGTTACAAACAATTGAGATTGCTTAATGTGCCTTGAAAGAATCATGCGTTGTTTTAGCATATAAAAGCATAATATCATGGTATTCTCCTTTGATGCTTTATTTGGGTTGACTTGGCGCATGCTCACACCATGTTAAGACTATACCAAGTCACCATAGCCTCTATGATCATTTAGTTTTTGACTTGTAATATCACTTTATGCTTTAATTAATAATGGTTTGTCGCTTTGCATGATTATGGCCATTATTGCTCTCTTAGTTGGTCAATCCCAGTCTTTTGCTAGCCTCCACATGTACCAAGTATGGGTTCCACTCATGCATCCAACTCCAAATAAAACCAAGTTATTCCAAAGAGTCCACCGTACCTACCTATTAGCATTATTGCTATTCCAAGTATATTCATGTTTTTATCTACCTTCCAAATTAAACTTCTTATGTGAAAATTAGTGAGTAAAGCTCCCACGAACTTGATGGCACACTTTACTTTCTTACACTTAATAAACTTGAACCATTGTGACCATCTATGATGCATATATGCTTGCGTTTTGTAAGTTGTGAATTAGCAGAACCATGTTACCATGGGGAACGCTTTCAACATTGCACTTTATTTAGTTGATATCATGTTCTTTTGCTTATGGATCCCGGCGGTGTGAAATGAAAGGGGATCTTGTAAGGCTAATGGAGTTCGTATATGTGTTATAGAAACGCCTGGGCGGGTAGTCTAAGCCATGCCTAATCATGGTGGAAACGTGCAACATAACCATAGTGAGCAATCTGTGAAGCATCCTAAAAAAAGAAAAAGAAAAAGGTACAACCCTATGCAAATAGGATACAAAAAGATCGCTGAGATGCTCATTGTCTGCATGCCTTGTAATTTTGATATGGGAAAGCTTCTATATCATCGGGCAAGGGGTACCCTGTTGGCGGTTCTCTATGATACACATGTACTTACAATGACAAGAACTTACTTGTGACTAAAGTTGAGTACCATGAGGAACGGTACTCGTAAGCAAGGGGCATGAGGTTTTCAGCTTCTTGTCAAGCATATCCTCATATTTGTTCACTTTAACCTTAATCACCTAAAGAGGCTTATGATAGGGGCAATGAGAGCTGAAAGCTAATAAGTACCATAATTTTTGGAAGCTCTTTATGATACTTGAATCCCTGCTTCCTTCTATGAAGGGCCTTTCTTTTACTTTTATGTTGAGTCTCCATCTTCTATCTTTATGCACCTATTGAGAGAGCATAGTGGTCATTCTTAGTTTAATGTGCATTGTCCCAAAACTTCTTGATTGATTCATAACTTTGATATTGCTTGTTCTTAAACTATTTGTATATAGCCACCCTTATGAACTTTTAAGGTGTCCTATGCATTTATATTTTCCTATACCATGAGGGACAAGCTGAATACCACTTTTATTATGTTTTCTATATGAGAAACAAACAAACGTCTTTCAAAGCATTGTTATTCATGAATCTTTTGTTTGTACCTTTTCATGTTACAACATAGTTGCTATGACTTATTGTTAGAACTATATCTTTCATGTCTATGTTAGAGTACTATGATCCTAGCTATCAATGTTTTACAAATACCTTAATCAAGATTGTGATGGTGCATGTCACCTAAAAAATTATTCTTTTTTATCACTTATCTACTCGAGGACGAGCATGAGTTAAGCTTGGGGATGTTGATACGTCGTAAATGTATCCATAATTTTTGATGTTACATTCTTGTTTTATATCTACTTTCTTGTGTTTTGTCCACACTTTGGAGTATTTTTACACATTTTATGGAACTAACCTATTAACAAGATGCCACAGTGCCAGTTGCCTGTTTTCTGCTGTTTTTGGTTTCAGAAAAGCTAGAAAAGACATATTCTTGGAATTGGACGAAATGAAAGCCAAACCTCCTATTTTTCCAGACACGAAGACGAAGTCCAAAGCAGAGACGAAGGAGGGCCAGGGGCTGGCCACGCCACCTGGTGGCGTGGGCTAGGCCATGCCAGGCCGTGCTAGGGGGTGGTGTGGGCCCCTCAAGCCTCCACCGACCTTGCCCCTTCGCCTATATATTCCTCCCGAGACGAAAACCCTAAGTACCAGATCAGAATTCCACAAAAAGTTCCACAGCGCCGCCGCCACCGAAGAGGAGATTCGGGGGACAAAAGTCTCTGTTCTGGCACCCTGCCGGGGCGGGGAAGTGCCCACAGAGCCATCTCCATCACCGTTGCTGACTCCCATGATGAGGAGGGAGTAGATCTCTCTTGAGGCTAAGGGCTCTACAAGTATCTATGTGTTCATCTCTCTCTCTATGCATGATCTTATGAGATCATGAGCTTTGTAATCTATAGATCTATTCTGCTACTCAAGTACTTTAATTAATCTCTGCATATCCCCACGTGTGTGAAGTTGACAGTGTGCACACCATGTTGCACTGATGGCTCGGTGTTTATGTAGAGCTCGTTGGGAAACCCAAGAGAAGGTATGATGAGCACAGCAGCAAGTTTCCCTCAGTTATGAAACCAAGGTTAATCAAACCAGTAGGAGCAAGGAAACACCCCAAAGGTGTTGCTAGCTGAGCCTTGGCAGGGCGCACTGCCGGTGCTAGTAGCAACGTGGAGATCTACACAACACAACCACATAACTTTGTCCCCAACTTGCGATGAGGTTGTCAATCTCACCGGTTTTGCTGAAAACAAAGGATTAAACATATCGAATGGAAGGAAGTAATAGTTTGCAGAAAGTAAACACAAAGCAGTAAACAGTTTGTAGATTGTATGTAAAAGAAAGGACTGGGATCCATAGTTCACTAGAGGTGGCTCTCCTTAAGATAGATAACATGCTGGGTGAACAAATTACAGCGGGGCAATTGACAAACATCGAGAAAGCAATACATGCATATACTAATCATCTTGACTCCTTTGGAACTTGATTGGGAATTACAACATTATACATAGACCGCCATCCAACTTCATCTATGACTAATAATCCACCTTCAGGTTATCATCCGAACCCCCTCCAATATTAAGTTGCAAGCAATAGATTATTTCTTTACGAATTGCGTGTAAAGTAAACAATACGATTGTTCTATGAACAAAGGATTGTTGTTTTCTCCCTACTAGCAACAGCACATCTAGTACCTTAGATATTTTTTACATCACTTCCCAGATTACGAGGCATGAACCCACTATCGAGCATAAATACTAACTCTTGGAGTTGCTAGCATCTACTTGGCCAAGATAGCTACTAACAACGGAAAGCATGCAAGATCACAAATAACAAAGACATGATAGAATCAATAATCAATCTGAAATAGCATCTCAATATCCATCGGATCCCCGCAAACACAACATGCAGAATTACAAATAGATAATCTTGATCATGAACAGAGCTCACAAGATCTAAACATGAAAGCACAAAGGAGGAGAGCCAGCCATCTAGCTACTACATGGATCCGTAGTCCAAAGATGAACTACTGACGCATCACACCGGAGGCTTGCATGGTGATGAAGAAGGCCTCCAGGGTGAATTCCCCTCTCCGTCAGGGTCCCGGGAAGAGCTTCAGATCCCTCCCGATCTAGGGATGGAGAAGACGGCGGCTACAGACTCTTTCGTGGATTTTTGATCGAGTACTTAGGGTTTTCGTCCCGAGGGCATCTTATAGGCAGAAGGAGAGGTCGAGGGGGTGCTGGGGTCGGCTAGACCACCCCCTGGCGCGGGCCAGGCCTGGCCGCGCGGCCAGGTGGTGTGGCCGGCCCCCAGCCCTTCTCCGTCTCGTATTCTGGCATCTGATGACTTCCGGAAAAATAGGCACTTTGGCTTTTGTCCTGTCCAATTCCGAGAATATTTATTTTCTGACTTTCCTAGAACCAAAAACAGCAAAAAACAGGCAGCTGGCACTGTGGCTCTTGTTAATAGGTTAGTCCAAGAAATCATATGAAAAGTACTCCAAAGTGTGGACAAAACACAAGAAAGTGGATAAAACCAATCATGGAACATCAAAAATTATAGATACATTTGCAATGTATCAACATCCCCAAGCTTAACTCCTGCTCGTCCTCGAGTAGGTAAGTGATAAAAAGAAGGAATAATTTTTAAGGTGACATGCACCATCAAAGACTTGATCAAAGTATTTGTAAAACATTCAAAGCTGGGATCATAGTACTTCAATCATAACATGAAAGACAAAGCTCTAGCAATAAGACAAAGAAACTATGATGCAACATGAAAAGGCACGAACAAAAGATTCATGAATAACAATGCTTTGCAAGACGTTTGTTTCACGTGGAGTGCTCCTGTGCTTTTCGTCTGTTTTTGGCACGCTTTCCAAAGCAGCCCGACGGCTGAGATTAAGGGAACTGACATTAGATCCCGATCCGCATGATCCAAACCCAAACCAGGTGTGATTAGCACCCTTAATCTCAGCCGTCAGGCTGCTTTGGAAAGCGTGCCAAAGAAAAAGACGGAAAGCACAGGAGCACTCCTCTTGTTTCACATAAAGAAAACATAGCATAATAGTATTCAGCTTGTCCCTCATAGAGTAGCAAATATAAATGCATAGGACACCTTCAAAGTTCATAAGAGTGACTAGATACAAATAGTTTAAAATAAGCAATATCAAGTTAAGCATCAATCAACTAGTCTTGGGACAATGCACATATAACTAAGAATGGCACTATGCTCTCAAAGTAGGTGCATAAAGATAGAAGGTGGAGACTCAATATAATGGTGGAAGAAAGGCCTTCATAGAAGGAAGCAGAGATTCAAGTTTCATAAAGAGCTTCCAAAAATTATGGTACTTAATAGCTTTCAGCTTGCATTGCCCCTATCATAAGCATCTTGAAGTGATTAAGGTTAAAGTGAACAAACTATGGTGTACATGCTTGACGAAGTATAAGTTAGAAATCTCATGTCCCTTGTATACGAGGGCCGCTCCTCATGCTACTCAAGTTTAGTCACCGGTAAGTTCTTGTCATCGTAAGTACATGTGTATCATAGAGAGCCGCCAACGAGGTACCCCTTGCCCGATGATACGGAAGAATCCCCCTATCAAAATTACAAGGCAAGCAGACAACAAGCATCTCAGCAATCTTCTTATTTACCATGGGAATATGGTGCTTTTTTCTCTCTTTCCTCTTTTCATAATCTCTTTTTTTTCTTTTTTTTCTCAAAATAGGACTCTTTTTTTATAAGAAGAATGTTTCATAGACAGCTCATTATGGTTATGCTGCAGGTTTCCACCATGTCAGCATGGATTAGACCAGCGGCCCAGGCGTTTCTCTAACACATATACATAACTCCATGGACTTACAAGCTCCCCTTTCATTTCACACCGACGACATCCATATACAAAAGAGCATGATATCAACTAGGTACAAGTACCAAGTGCAATGTTGAAAGCGTTCCCCATGACAGCATGGTTCTGCTAATTCCCAACAAATAAGTGCAAGCATATACAACATAGATGACACAATGGTTCAAGTTTATTATGTGCAAGAAAAGTAAAGTGTGCCATCAAGTTTGTGAGAGCTTTAATCACTAGTTTTCTCATAACAAGTTTAATTTGGAAGGTAAACAAAAACATGAATACTTGGAATAGCATATGCTAGTAGATAGGTATGGTGGAATCTTTGGAATAACTTGGTTTAAGGAGTTGGATGCATGAGTGGAACTCATACTTGGTTGTGGAGGCTAGCAAAAGACTGGGAGCGACAAACTAAGAGAGCAATAATGGCCATAATCATGCAGAGCGACAAAACATCATTGATCAAAGCATAAAGTGATACTACAAGTTGAAAACTAAAAGATCATCAAGGCTATGGTGACTTAGGATAGTCATAACATGGTGTGAGCATGCGCCAAGTCAACCCAAATAAAGCATCAAAGGAGAATACCACTATACTATGCTTTAATATGCTAAAACAATGCATGATTCATCCAAGGCACATTAAGCAATCTCAATTGTTTGTAACAATTCATGCTACAACAAAGAATACTAAGCATAAAGCCAAAACAATATCAAGCATGGCACGACAAAGCATAGGCCACAGTCACAAACGAGCTCTTTTTACCACATAAGCATGAACTTTCCTACTCTTTTCCAAACCAAACCAAACTATTTGCAAACCAATGTATGAAAGAGGGGGTCCAACAAAATTATTCAGTAAACTAAGCAAACAAAGCAAACAAAAAAACAAAACAAAAATGAAAAAGAAGACGCTCCAAGAACAACACAACTGTGCATGAAACAATAAAAATGAAGCGTTTGGAAGAAACCTGGGATTTTTATTGATGAAGAATGGGATGCCTTGGGCATCCCCAAGATTTGACGCTTGTAATTCTTGGATATTTATTGGGGTGACACGTGTGGCATCCCCAAGCTTGAGCTTTAGTCCATCCTTCATCCCATTACTTATTCCTTCCATACACCTGAAATTTTTCCTTCATACAAAACTTCACTCAATCTTTATTAGCAACATTAGTGCACTCAAGATAATAAGTCTTAAGGTTCAGTTCTAACACCAATAAACTTCCATTGGAACACTAGCTACTGTAGCACTTCCCTCAAAAAGCTCAATTCCCTAAAAGAACTCAAAAAGGAATCAACAAGAAGCAAATGCAGAAAATGGCAGAAATCTGTCAAAACAGACCAGCAGGTAAAGACGAATGTTTTTGAAGACCTTCTGTTGCTCAAATCAAAAAGTGTTGAACTAACGAAAGTTAGATAACAACCTGGGGCAGAAGCACAAAAATTCACGCCTCAAAAAAACATTCAGAGATTTTACACGAATGTTTACGGTGAAGCACAGAAATCTGTTTCGGGACAGCAACTTTCCCAATCATTACTTCTCTCTCATTAGAGGTTACTCTTGGCACAAAAAGCAAATAAAAAGGATAAGGAGCGGTTATTACTGAAGTAATAACTTCCAAGACTCATCTAAAACTTTTGGGTTATCTCCCAATAAGTACTTTTCTTTAATGCCTTTAAGTTAGGCATAAGAAGCAAGAAAAAGGATCAAGTGTTCTCAAATGAAGAAGCATTAAGACCAAATTTTGTTTTCATATGATAAGAAAAAGAAATCTTCTCTCTCTTCTTAGGGAAGTGTTCTATACCTTTCTTGCGTGGGAGTTGATATTTAATGGTGCCTTCTTTCATATCAATAATGGCACCAACAGTTCTAAGAAAAGGTCTTCCCAAAGTAATAGGACAAGAAGCATTGCATTCAACATCCAAAACATAGAAATCAACGGGGACATATGCATTGTTAACCATAATAAGAACATCATTAATACTCCCCATGAGTTTCTTTTTAGCATTATCATCAAGTGGGACATTCAAATAATAATCTTCAAGTGGAGGCAAATCAAGCATATCATAAATCCTTCTAGGCATAATAGAAACACTACTATCAAGATCACATAAAGCTTTGAAATCAAAGTCATTCACTTTCATATTAATGATGGGTTCCCAACCATCTTCTTGTTTTATAGGAATAGAAGCTTTATGTTTCATCTTTTCTTCTTTAATCTTTATGAGAGCATCAGTAATGTGTTTTGTAAAGGCCATGTTCATAGCACTAGCATTAGGACTTTTAGCAAGCTTTTGTAGGAACTTAATAACTTCAGAGATGTTGCAACCATCAAGATCAAAATCAAAATTATCATCTAGAGTAGTAGAACTATTACTAGCCTCAACACTAGTGGTGGTAATGGTAGAAACACTAATGTTTCTAGTAATTTCATCATCTCTTTCCCACTTAGCATGTAATTCAGCTAATAATCTAACATTTTCATCAATTCTTACTTGTATGGCATTAGTAGCTACAAAGGGATTCTCATTAGTTTCAGGTTTAGCAGCCATTTTATTCAGAGAAGATTGAGCTTCAACCAAAGATGCTATATTTCTTTCAGCATTAGAGAGTTTTTCCTCAATAGTTTTATTGAAAGAAGTTTGTTTACTAATAAAGTCCTTAAGCATAACTTCAAGTTCAGAGGGTGCACTCCTATTAACGTTGTAGGAATTTCCATAAGCATTACCATTGTTGGCAGGATATGGCTTATAATTGTTGTTACCAAATTGTTCCTATAAGCATTATTGCTAAATTTTTTATTTCTTATGAAGTTCACATCCACTTGCTCTTCTTGAGCAACCAAAGAGGCTAAAGGAACATTATTTGGATAAATATGGGCTTTCCCATTAACAAGCATAGACATAATAATATCAATCTTATCACTAAGGAGGAAGTTTACTCAATAGAATTTACCTTCCTACCTTGTGGAGCTCTATCAGTCTGCCATTCAGAATAATTAACCATCATATTGTCCAGAAGTTTTGTTGCAGCACCCAAAGTAATGGTCATAAAGGTACCTCCAGTAGCAGAATCCAATAGGTTCCTTGAAGAGTAGTTCAATCTTGCATAAAAAGTTTGGATGATCATCCAAGCAGTCAGTCCATGAGTGGGACAATTCTTTACTAAAGATTTTATTCTTTCCCAAGCTTGAGCGGCATGTTCATTATCAGATTGTTTAAACTTCATTATTTCACTTCTCATAGATATAATCTTAGTAGGAGGATAGTATTTTCCAATGAAAGCATCTTTGCACTTAGTCCAAGAATCAATACTATTCCTAGTTAAGGAATTCAACCATTCTTTAGCTTTTCCTCTCAAAGAAAAAGGAAACAATTTCAGCTTAATAATATCACCATCTACATCCCTATGCTTTTGCATCTCACAAAGTTCAACAAAGTTATTTAGATGGGCAGCAGCATCTTCTTTACTAATACCAGAAAATTGTTCTCTCATAACAAGATTGAGTAAAGCAGGTTTTATCTCAAAGAAACTATCTTCAGGCACAGGTGGAGCAATAGGTGTGCTCATAAAATCATTGTTGTTGGTGCTAGTGAAGTCACACAACTTAGTGTTTTCAAGAGTAGTCATTTTTGTGTGTTTTCAAATAAGAAAGCAAACTAGTAAAACTATTTTTTTTTGTGTTTTTGATAAAGAGACAAGCAAACAAAGCAAAAAGAAACTAAGCAAAACAAAAATAACAAAGTAAAGAGATTGGTTATGAGGGACTCCCCTTGTGAAGATGTCCTTGACTCCCCGGCAACGGCGCCAGAAAAATGCTTGATGGCTCGGTGTTGATGTAGAGCTCGTTGGGAACCCCAAGAGGAAGGTATGATGAGCACAACAGCAAGTTCCCTCAGTTATGAAACCAAGGTTTAATTGAACCAGTAGGAGCAAGGAAACACCCCAAAGGTGTTGCTAGCTGAGCCTTGGCAGGGCGCACTACCGGTGCTAGTAGCAATGTGGAGATCTGCACAACACAACCACAGAACTTTGTCCCCAACTTGCGATGAGGTTGTCAATCTCACCGGTTTTGCTGAAAACAAAGGATTAAACGTATCGAATGGAAGGAAGTAATAGTTTGTAGAAAGTAAACACAAAGCAGTAAATAGTTTGTAGATTGTATGTAAAAGAAAGGACCGGGATCCATAGTTCACTAGAGGTGGCTCTCCTTAAGATTGATAACATGTTGGGTGAACAAATTACAGCGGGGCAATTGAAAAACATCGAGAAAGCAATACATGCACATACTAATCATCTTGACTCCTTTGGAACTTGATTGGGCATTACAACATTATACATAGACCGCCATCCAACTTCATCTATGACTAATAATCCACCTTCAGGTTATCATCCGAACCCCCTCTAGTATTAAGTTGCAAGAAATAGATTATTGCTTTACGAATTGCGTTTAAAGTAAACAATACGATTGTTCTATGAACAAAGGATTGTTGTTTTCTCCCTAGTAGCAACAACACATCTAGTACCTTAGATATTTCTGTCACTTCCCGATTACGGAGGCATGAACCCACTATCGAGCATAAATACTAACTCTTGGAGTTGCTAGCATCTACTTGGCCAAGATAGCTACTAACAACGGAAAACATGCAAGATCACAAATAACAAAGACATGATAGAATCAATAATCAATCTGAAATAGCATCTCAATATCCATCGGATCCCTGCAAAGACAACATGCAGAATTACAAATAGATAATCTTGATCATGGACAGAGCTCACAAGATCTAAACATGAAAGCACAAAGGAGGAGAACCAGCCATCTAGCTACTACATGGATCTGTAGTCCAAAGATGAACTACTCACGCATCACACCGGAGGCTTGCATGGTGATGAAGAAGGCCTCTAGGATGAATTACCCTCTCCGGCAGGGTGCCGAGAAGAGCTTCAGATCCCTCCCGATCTAGGGATGGAGATGACGGTGGCTACAGACTCCTTCGTGGATTTTTGATCGGGTACTTAGGGTTTTCGTCTCGAGGGCATCTTATAGGCGGAAGGAGAGGTCGACGGGGTGCTGGGGTCGGCCATACCACCCCCTGGCACGGGCTAGGCCTTGCCGCGTGGCCAGGTGGTGTGGCCGGCCCCCAGCCCTTCTCCGTATCGTATTCTGGCATCTGATGACTTCCGGAAAAATAGGCACTTTGGCTTTTGTCCCGTCCAATTCCGAGAATATTCATTTTCTGACTTTCCTGGAACCAAAAACAGCAGAAAATAGGCAGCTAGCACTATGGCTCTTGTGAATAGGTTAGTCCAAGAAATCATATGAAAAGTACTCCAAAGTGTGGACAAAACACAAGAAAGTGGATAAAACCAATCATGGAACATCAAAAATTATAGATACATTTGCAATGTATCAGGCCCTTTCGCTAAGGTTACATAAATACTTATCATGAGTATAATTTGAGTTGGATATCTCTATGAGATTGTGGTGTTTGTTGGAACCATCTAGCGCTCAAGGTGATAGTGAGGGGTTATCTAGATGGGGAACGCGAACTTTAAGGTGTGCTGTTATAGCTCTACATCGTCCAACCAGAGAGTAGTTCAGGGTAGCATCATGAAGAGAAGATATTTATATGAGTGTCCACTAGTGAAAGTATGATCCCTAGGCCTTGTTTCTAAGAATTGAAACACCATTTACAATCAGTTTTGTTACATGTTTGCTTGCTTCCACTCTTATTTCATATTGCAATTACGACTTATAATCAACCATATTACTTGTATTTCACTATCTCTTCGCCGAACTAGTGCACCTATACACCTGACAAGTGTATTGGGTGTGTTGGGGACACAAGAGACTTCTTGTATCTTGATTGCAGGGTTGCTTGAGAGGGATACCTTTGTCCACTTCCTCCTTGAGTTCTATAAACCTTGGGTGATCCACTTAAGGGAAAACTTGCTACTTTTCTACAAACCTCTGCACTTGGAGGCCCAACACTGTCTACAAGAATAGAAGCGTGTGTAGACATCAGGCCCAAGGAGGATCCCACCCGAGTGGCCAATGGCCGGAAGCCAGGTCCAGCTGAACTTATGATGGCTCAGCCCCTCCAGCTCCTCCATGGAGAAGTCCTAGCAAATTGTCTCCTGAAGTACCACAATATTCACATCCTCTTGACGCAAGTACCCCTTGATCTGACTACGGCTACCGTCTTGGCCGAATCCCCTCATGTTCCAAATGAACGCACGAATCACTTGAAGAATATACATGAGGGAATGACTGGCAGGGTGACCCTGTACTAGGGGCCAATCGGGCATGCCCTAGGGCGGGGGTGTGCAGTGGCCTTGGGAGGCCGCCCTAAAGGTCTCCCTCCTAGGGGAGTCTTCATGGGAGCCTCGCCACCATTAGGCCTAGGGGGTGGTGCCAGGCTGGATCCAGGATCCGAGGATCTAGATTTAGCCAGCACTAGGGCCCGTTCCCGCTCTCGTGCATCTCTCGCATGGGCCGCGGCAATCTCCCCTCGTACATCTCCCTAGACTTAATGGTTGCAATATGCTGAAGACATGGTCCATTCTTGCCATGAAATACGATCCCACAGTCTGACGCAACCT
Organism: Avena insularis; assembly: GCA_023614405.1. Lineage (NCBI taxonomy): Eukaryota > Viridiplantae > Streptophyta > Magnoliopsida > Poales > Poaceae > Avena > Avena insularis. The sequence continues at coordinate 425,422,796 of CM042686.1, read as the reverse complement.
CCCCCAAGTGTTCCAAGGGAACCTGGGCCAGCACAGAGAACCTATAACCAGAGGCACAACCAGAACTAGACTAGGGAGGAACATGGGAAGAGGTCGGAGTAGTATTTGTAAACTCGTCTCGTGCAGTCACACGCTTGGTCGCACGCTCCACCATGATCGGCTCCAGGCCCGACCCCCCGGCCCTAGCCCCAGCGATATGCTCACTATGTCGGGACGGGAGAGGGGGAGTTGCCGTGGATCCCGGGTGCGACGTGCCTTGGGGTCGGTCACAGTGGTGTCGATGCAAACTGTCACCATCCCGGAAGCGCTAGGGTCCGGCATGTCAGGGGCCAGGGTGTAGCATACCACCCCCGAGGAACGCGGGGTAGTCTGGGAAAATACATCCCGCCCCACCCTCACCGAGGTGGCCTCGATAGACGAGGGATGAGGAGGAGGAGTGGCAGAGTGCTCCCCCCAGCCACAGGAACCAGCAAAGTCGAGTACTTGGAGAATTTGGTATCATAATAAGCGATGTCGAGGTCGAGCGGGGCCTAGGAGCGTGGGAGAATCCGCCAGGACAAGCTTGGTCGGGGTGCTCCACAAAAGAGGTCTCCTCTCTGGAAAGAACGGACCCATGGGCCTTGCCATCGTGTGGGGTGGGACCTCGCCCGAAGTCTGTGGCGGCTGGGAAGGGGGAGGCGGGGTCCTATCAGATGTTGGGGACTTATCCATGTTAGTGTAGTCATCCCCCGAAGACTGGTCCTCTGAGGCCCCCTTTCCGGTCCCTTGGTCATCAGCTGGAGGAGAGGAAGGGGACGGCGAACTGGTCCCATCGTGCTCCAACGGGGCATCCAGCTCCATCCGCAAGTCCCTCCCCACATGGTCAAAGAAGAAGCAGGGGAGCGACACCGGGAACATGGCGGGTCTAGGCACAGGAGCCTCATCCGAACCTCCCCATGCCCCGAAAGCGAGCGAGGATCCACCTCCAGGAACTTTCCCACCGTCTGAGAGATGAGTGCCACAATGTCCTCCTGGCGAGCCTCAGATGGAACTCCCAGCAGCCGCACCTAGACGTCCACCAGAGAGGCTGAGGACTCCTGATCCGCCGAGGATAGTCTGATGGAGACCTTTAGCTGGTGAATCGGCAGGGTGAAGGAGGAGTTGTAGGAGAACATGTAGAGGACTTCCACCGACAGGAAGGAGACTGCAAACTCAGAGGCTGAGACTCGCCTCACCGGCCACTTGTGTCCTGGTAGTACCTTGCACAGCTCCTGGTGGACAAGATCCTCCGTGACCTCAACCTCCAGCGGCCGATCCTGCTCCATAATGGTGACCATAGCAAGCATCTCTGGCATAGTCATCTTGACTCCGCCCATGTCGACGTAGTAAAATCCCCCATCCACTGCATGCCCATAGTACTCGAGGCGCTCCCTTCCACGGCGAAGGACCCGGGGAGGCAACCCACTCGAAGCACTCCCAGGGGCGGGGCCCGGAGCTGTGGGTGGGGCAGCGGGGGTTTTCTTCTTCTTCTACGCTATACCCGCGGGGCTCGTCCCGGCCATCACCGAGTGGGGCTATGTCGAGGGAGGTGATGAGTGCATATTTGCATCATGTTTTATATTGTTATTTTGCATTGTAGATGTAGGATCTTGGTATTTTACGACGCTCGCGTGAAATTTTATGTCCGTTTTCACCAGGATCAGGATAGATGATGGATACAATGGACACATTTCTTGGAGCAGTTGTACTGAGGAGAAAAGGAGTCAAAAACAACGTAAATCGCTTATTTGGGAGATATCAATAATACCAGAAGAAAACCAGAAGCAAACAAGGCATACAGATGGTTTAACGACCAGCTATACGATGGGAATAAATTTTCCAGCCGTATAGTTCCCGCCTTATAGTTGGCGCCGCCACCGCTTCCTCAAATAGTTTCACCCCGTGCAACTGGATCAGGAAGACGACATACAGAACACCCAGAAATCGCCAAAACCTCACCTCCAGAAGGCATCTGGAGGGATAACTCTTCCACCAGGGATCCATCTTCGCCCTATGCAGATCCGGGAGGCTAAGGCATCAATCTTCATCATCAACCGCTGCACCACTACCATCTCCATCCATCCCATCTACATCTTGTCTATATCTTATTGTAATTTCCGTACTCATTGTAGATTTATACAAGTACTATTCATCTATGATAGATTCCATTATTATTGCCATGATGTCTGAGTAGATCATTAGTTCTTGGGGGAGATGGAGAAACCCTAGTATGAGATTGAAATAAGATAAGGTTTATTATGATATTCATCGCTATGACCATGTATTAGATTGTCTTCATATTGATGTTGAGAGAAGTCGACCTCTCAATATTTGCCTCTCATGGGGACTTGATGGAGGGAACTACTTGTTGGTAGACGGAGGTGTGTTAGCACTACAGTGACTATAAAGCTGTTGGCACCCCTTATGTATCAACTTGGGAACTGAGGAAACTCACGGAACATTATCCATGCCATGGGATACGTCCTACGGGATTAAGTCCCTTAATAGCGCAGTAATTCGATTGATGTCGATTGCTGATTGCTATGGTTATGAGGATGATGTGAGCAGCGGTTGCTTCCTATTTGTCCAAATACGGAGTTCCTCCCACACATACATAGTTGAGAATGTTCATGATAATAATCTTTACCTTAGCTCCTTATAATGCCAGTGGTGTATCCGCTACTCCCTGAGAACGCTTTTTCCCTATAGCAGTTCCAATCTCTCTTACATACGCGATACTTACTTTCTGTATTCAGTTGTTTTACTTTACTTATTGTTGCTCTTATACCAAAAACCCAAAAACACCTCTTTATGCAATACTCACATTTTATCTTGACACTTAGAACTTTATTTAGCATTTCTATTGTAATATTTATTTCAAGAGTTATTAGACTTCGGACTCCTGCTCCCTGTGGGATCAATATATTTATTTTGAAACTAGCTACAAACGATCCGTGCACTTGCAGTCATCAAGCTATTTTCTGGCACCATTGTCGGGGAGCTAAGCGTTGTAGGTCTTTTAGTTTTTGCTTACTTATTTTTATCTTGCTAAGTTTTGTTTTGAGTTACAGGTTTCCACCAACATGATGGAGTTTGAGCATATGACTAGTGCTAAACCACTCAGCCACTTTGGGAAGCCCTATGATATTTATAAAAGAGACAACTCCAATGAGAAGACAAGGGGGTTTGAAATAAATCCTCTACTACTTGTTATTTTACACATGAAGCAATTTACTAGAGATGAAGAATATCCTGATCCATATGAGCATATTGCATGTTTCAAAGATATGTGGCACTTTTCAATTGATGGGATATACTGCTGATGAGGTAAGGGTTAAACTTTTTAGTCAGACTTTGACTAGTACAACTCTCTCATGGTATAGATCTCTACCCCAGAAGCCACTACTACTTGGGATAATCTAGCTTGTGAATTTCTAAAAAAATATTATACATTATCAAAATCGTTTGGAATCAGGCGTCTTATAATGACTTGGAGGAACCGTTCTAATGAAGTACTAGTAAGAGCTTATATCAGATTTAAAGATTTACTTCGCCTATGTCCTCATCATGATTTGCCTGAATGGTATTTATTGCATATCTTTTATGGTGGGTTAATTGAACCTAATAAAATTGAACTGGACTCTTTTGCGGAAGGAGCCTTTATGAATCTTACTATAACTAAAGCTTGGGGTTTACTTAATAGAATTCATGATCATAGAGTTTCATGGAATTTTGGTCTAGGAAGTGAAGGAGGCATAGAAATAGATCATGATTGTATTCATGACTTTAATAAAAAGGGCCATGTTAAACAATTATCTAAAGAACTTTATTTGGATTCAGACCTTGTGTTGCAAGTTGTTAAAGCTTTCACAGAACATATCAAAGCTCCAAAAGAGGGTTTGGTCAAGTATGATCCATCACCTGAATCTGAGAAGAAAAGAGAAGTTAAAGCAACACTGGCCTCCCTAGAACCAACATATGAGATACCTTTCCCTAACACTGCACAAAAGCATATTTTTGAATATGAACATGTCAAAGCAGTACGGGAAAAGAAGGAAGAGGAAAGTATGCCAGAAGTCGTGGAACATCTGGAAGAAACCAAAGATGAAGAGGTAACCAGGGAAGAAATTATGGCTATGTACGCACATTGTAACATAGTTGAACTTGATGAAGAGACTTCCGTATTGGTTGAAGGTAAAAAAAGGTAAAAGATGTGGGTAAGCCTATTCTTCCCTGCATATTTAAGGAGACCTCGCATTATGGTTTATGTGATCTTGGCACCGAAGTTAATGTGGATTTGTATTTAGAAATAAAAGAAGAAATAGAAATGGCTACAATTGAAAATACTGATATGACAATCATGTTAGCTAATAAAAATGTTAGAATTCTAATGGGAGTAGTTGAAGATGCAACTGTCACAATTGGCAACAAAAACTTTCCTATTGATTTTATAGTTATTGATATACCAGCTGACACTCTTTGCCCAATTATATTTGGAAGAAACTTTTTGAGTGATGTAGGTGCAAATGTTGATTTCAAAAAGGAGATTGTGTCTCTTAAGCTTGGGGGAGCGGAAAAAGAATTCCACTTTTCCAAATTTAAAGACAGGCCTCCACAAATACAAGAAGAGAAAGAGAAAACTATCGAGGAAATGGCAGCTCTTTTCTTTAATAATCAAGAAGAAGAGATAAATGAAGACTCAAATTATGAAGAAATAGTTATGGAGTATAAGTCCCTAGAAGAACTAGAAGATGAACTCGATTCACTTCCCATTATAGGGCCTCCAACTGATGAGGCTTTTGAAGAGCCAGAAAAGAGAGGGGATGAGGAATTACCACCCCTAGAGTTGAAGACTCTACCATATAATCTTAAATACAGGTTTTTAGATGATACAAATAAATTTCCTGTTATTATTAGTGCTAAACTTTCAGGAGAAGAAGAAGAATAACTCATGAAAATACTTAAGGAGCATTGCAAGGCATTTGGGTACTCAATGGATGATTTGAAGGGCATTAGTCCCATGATAATCGTCCATCGAATATTCATGGAAGAAGGTGCTAAACCATTTGCAGAATTTAATAGAAGATTGAAGCCTGAAATGAAGGAAGTAGCAAGGAAAGAAATTGTATGCCTACTAGACGCAGGTATAATCTATCCTGTTAAACAAAGTGAATGGGTAAGTCCTGTTTATTGTGTCCCTAAGAAGGGCGGTTTTACTGTTGTTCCTAATGAAAACAATGAATTGATACCTACTCGAACTATTGTTGGGCATAAGATGTGCATAGACTTTAGGAAATTGAATAAAGAAACTAGGAAAGATCACTATCCTTTACCGTTCATAGATCAAACTTTAGAAAGGTTAGCAAACCACACTCATTTTTGCTACTTGGACGGATACTTTGGTTTTTCTCAAATAGTTATTCATCCTGATGACCAACTTAAAACAACTTTCATTAGTCCTTATGGTTTACATGCTTACCGACGTATGCCTTTTGGTTTACATAATGCTCCAGATACTTTTCAAAGATGCATGACTGCTATTTTTGTTGATTTTATAGAACTGATAATGGAAGTATTTATGGATGCCTTTTCTATCTATGGAACATAATTTACTAGTTGCTTGGATAATCTCAAAAGAGTTTTGCAACATTGCAAAGAAACCAATCTTGTTCTAAACTGGGAGAAGTGCCATTTTATGGTTAAAGAAGGTATAGTCCTTGGACATAAGGTATCCGGTAAGGGAATTGAAGTGGATAGAGCTAAGGTTGATGCCATAGAGAGAATGCCAAAACATAGGGATATTAAAGGTATAAGAAGTTTCCTTGGTCATGTGGGTTTTTATAGAAGGTTCATTAGAAATTTCTTTGGAATATCTAAACCTTTGACTAACCTCGTGCAAAAGGGAGTAAGATTATTTTTGATGATAAATGTCTTATAGCCTTTGATAAACTCAAAAATGCTTTATCCCGTGCTCCTATTATTAAACCTCCTATCTGGGATATGACTTTTGACTTAATATGTGAAGCTAGTAATGATGATGTAGGAGTAACTCTGGGACAACACATTGGTCACAGATTTAATATTATACATCATGCTAGTAGAACTCTTAATGGTGATCAAAAGAATTATCCTAAGGAAGAAAGGGAACTTTTTGCTGTATTTTTCTCTTGTGATAAATTTCGTTCTTATATAGTTGATGCAAAAGTAAGAGTTCATACAGATAGTGATGGTTTAAAAGAACTCCGTGAGAGGAAAGACCATAATCCAAGACTGATCCGTTGGATTCTTTTACTTCAAGAATTTGAGTTGCAGATTATGTAGAGGCACAAAATAAAGATGTTGGATGCAGTGTCCATGTTTCCCAGGAAGACACTAATCTTATTGAGAGGAACTTTAGTCCTGGTGATTTTCACTTACGAGAATTATTCAATGAACTAAGGTCAATTCCTCCAAAAGAGAAGAAGTCTTTGTTGTTGGAGGATCTTGTCATCCCTGAGTAAGCAAACGGTAAGTTCAAGGTAAGTGTTCTTACTCAAATAAGTGATTTGTTTTCATAGATTTTACTTCTGAAATTTTTGCCTTTGAATTCCTCGTGTTTTTCTGAAGTTTCTCAGGGTTTTTACCAACTATACGGGCGCAACTCTATGACCGAAGAAAAATCTCCCGCCATATAGTTGGTCGTTAAACTCTCTGTACCTTCTTCGTGAAATTGTTTCGATGTCTGGACCTATACGAGCACAACTATACGACCAGAGCTAAAATTCCAGCCGTATAGTTGGTCATTGAACTCTCAGACACGTTCTGTTTTTGGTGTCTATATCTATACAGTCACAATTATACGACCGGAGCCAATATTCTGGCCGTATAGTTGGTCGTTAAACTACCAGGCATTTTTTGTTTGCCTTTTCGGTTTTGTTATCTAAAGTATTTTAAAAAACGTTATTGCTGGTTCCAAGTCGTAACTTAACTGAGCTGGACTCGAGATATTTGGAAATATCTGCCCGGAACCAACTATATGGACGGAGCTATACGGGCCGCGCCCGTATAGTTGGTCGTTACGTGGCAGAACTCTTCCAAATCCATGATTTCTTTCCCTGATTCGTTAAGATTCTTTTCTTGGGCAAGAATTTGGTGTTTCGCGCGAGTTTTACCGACCTCTGACCCCCCTTGTATACTACCATTGTCTCTCTCTCTACTCATAATCTCCAGAAACCAATCCACCTGTTATTCACACGTGAGGACATGCAACCGAGGGATATAATCCAAGAAGAAAGGTTCCTATGGAGATCGGGAACAATAGCGATCAAGGCAAGGAGATCAAGATCATCCCTATGGAGTTCCTCGATGCCGACAATGCACGCCGGAAGAGGGATTTGAAGGCCCTCGAGCTGAAGATTGAAGAGATGGACAGGGAGACGCCAGGGACACCTAAACATCTTTGGTTGCTGCGACTTTATATTGACAAACTTGATGAAGATATCAAGAAGACAACCGAAGCAGGTTTTTCTATGAGTCTTAAGGCGCTACAAACCCTTCAGGATAACAATGAGTTCATTAAAGAACAAGTGAAAGTGCCGGAGACGAATAATCTTTTCTACAAGCTGCATGTTAAAGAATTAGAAGTTGTCAACCAATCCCTTCATCTCAGACTAGCCCGTGAAGAGAAGATGTCGCGTGGCATGGCACCATATTGATCTACAATAATCACGGTATCAAATAATCGCAAGGGATTATTTGATCCCGCCTGGCTTGACTCCAAGCTTGGGGAGATCTTTAAGACCTTGTAATCTATCTTATAAATTTTACATTACTATTTTAGTCTTGCATTAGTTCAAACTAGAAATAAAGTTTGCATCATTAGAATTCCCTTTAGGAATAGTCGATCCCTTCTATGAAATTTCGAGTTTATTATTATATATGGAGCAATTTTTAGTTTGTGCTTGTCTTATTGGATATATGAATGGCTTGAGTATAATTTTACTTGCACTTGATGATACCAATAGGAGTTTTCCACACCATTGGTATTAATGGAACATATAAAGATAATTTGGTCAATATGTTGTAAGTCTGTGGTTTGATTTACAAAGAAAATTATCTATGCAGTTAAGTTGAAAAAGAAACCTTGAACAAAGGAAATAAAAGGTGCTATCAAAGTAGTGTGAGAACAAGTCGAGGTAGGATCTTCAAGTCATAAAAATGCTTCATATACAATCGGAATTTTATAATTGAGATCGTTAATCTTTGAATTCCTACATGAAGTGGAATGTATGGCTAGCTCCTGTTCACATCACTTAAACAAAAGTGTAAGCATATACACAAAAGAGAAGAAAGGAAAGAAGAAAAAGAGCAAATGTGCAAAGAGCAAATAGGTATACACCACTATATTGTAGTATGACAAAGAGACACTTTTGAGATTTTGAATCCCAAGTTAATATGTTAATCCTAAAACACTTGGGACTACCTCGCTAACTCATTCGGTTGAACTGGATATTATACATTATGTTTAGTTTCATCTTTTGTGAACTGTTGATCACTAAGGTGTGGAAGCCTGCTTATACTATTCACATGGTCCGAGTAAGGTACTATTCATGAAATTATTCCTATGTATCATATATGATAAACACATGCTGCAACTGCCTCATTTATTTTATCGACTCAGCTTCATGAATATGAGGATCACATCCATTAAGCTAAACTTGCTCGGGACAAGCAAGAGTCTAAGCTTGGGGAAGTTGATGAGTGCATATTTGCATCATGTTTTATATTGTATTTTGCATTGTAGATGTAGGATCTTGGTATTTTACGGTGCTTGCACGCACATTTTATGTTTGTTTTCACCAGGATCAGGACAGATGATGGATACAATGGACACAATTCTTGGTGCAGTTGTACTAAGGAGAAAAGGAGTCAAAACAACGTAAATTTCTTATTTGGGAGATATCAATAATACCAGAAGAAAACCCGAAGCGAACAAGGCATACCGACGGTTTAATGACCAACTATACAACGGGAATACATTTTCCGGCCGTATAGTTCCCGCTGTATAGTTGGCGCCGCTACCGCCTCCTCAAATAGTTTCACCCTGTGCAACTGGATCAGGAAGACGACATACAGAACACCCAGAAATCGCTGAACCCTCACCTCCGAAAGGCATATGGAGGGGGAACTCTTCCACCGGGGATCCATCTTCGCCTTGTGCAGATCCGAGAGGCTAAGGCATCGATCTTCGTCATCAACCGCTGCATCACCACCATATCCATTCATCCCATCTACATCTTGTCTAGATCTTGTTGTAATTTCCGTACTCATTGTGTATTTATATAAGTACTATTCATCTATGATATATTCCATTGTTATTTCCATGATGTTGATTGCCTCCATGTCTTAGTAGATCATTAGTTCTTGGGGAGATGGAGAAACCCTAGTATGAGATTAAAATAAGATAAAGTTTATTATGATATTCATCGCTATGACCATGTGTTAGATTGTCTTCATCTTGATGTTGAGAGAAGTCGACCTCTCAATATTTGCCTCTCATGGGGACTTGATGGAGGAAACTACTTGTTGGTAGACAGAGGTGTGTTAGCACTTACAGTGACTATAAAGTATTTGGCACCCCTTACGTATCAACTTGGGAACTGAGGGAACTCACGGAACACTATCCATGCCATGGGATACGTCCTACGGGATTAAGTCCCTTAATAGCGCAGTAATTCGATTGATGTCGATTGCTGACTGCTGTGGTTATGAGGATGATGTGAGCAGCGGTTGCTGCCTATTTGTCCAAATACAGAGTTCCTCCCACACATACATAGTTGAGAATGTTCATGATAATAATATTTACCTTAGCTCCTTATAATGCTAGTGGTGTATCTGCTACTCCCTGAGAACGCTTTTTCTCTATAGCAGTTCCAATCTCTCTTACATACGCAATACTTACTTTCTGTATTCAGTTGTTTTACTTTATTTACTGTTGCTCTTATACCAAAAACCCCAAAACACCTTTTTATGCAATACTCGCATTTTATCTTGTCACTTAGAACTTTATTTAGCATTTCTATTGTAATATTTATTTCAAGAGTTATTAGACTTCGGACTCCTGCTCCTTGTGGGATCGATATCTTTATTTTGAAACTAGCTACAAACGATCTATGCACTTGCAGTCATCAGGAGGGTAAGGGTGGGTTGCCCGCCAGGTCACCGCGTCAGACCGACTCATCCCGCCGCGCCCTGCTTACACATCCCCGTGGGTTTAGAGCGCCTACTGGCGGAGCTCCCCCTCACGCCTACGTGATGCATCCAAACTTGAAGCATATTTACTTTTTGTTTTTGCATAAATAGAGTAGGTATTTTTGTATTTCACCGTATCTACGTGTGCTATTTTGTTCTTGTTTCAATAGGATCCCAAACCATGGAGTCATATATGAACATATCAATTAGAGTTGTCATATTGTGTAATTATGAATTTGTCTTCGCACCTGGAAGAATACCAATCAAGGAGGAGACATCAGTATGGTTAATGACCACTGGTAGGAGCAGATCTCGCCCGTACCGTCCGCCCGTACCAAGCACCATCGCGACCGCCTTGTCAAATACTTCTCCCTGGCAAAGACGAGAGGGGGATCTGACATTCACAGCCACCAGAAACCACGAAAAACCACATGAAAGGGATCTGAAGGAGGAATTGGCTGGGGCAAAATCCCGGCTGCTTCACAGATCATTGGAGGACAATGCATCATCCCTTTCATCATCAACCGCTGCATCTCCATTACCACCATTACTCCCATCTTTCATCTATTAGATCTCTTTGTAATTCCAGATCCATATGTGGTTTGTATTAGATCTACATTCGTACTTTTATCCATTCATTTTATTATGATGATGTTGTTGATGTCTTCCATGACTGAGTAGATCATTTGTTCTTGGGGAGATGGGGAAACCCTAGCAGCATTATGAACTTGTAATAAAGATGATCTATTCTTGTGTCCATATGACTTTCTTGTCTATGATATAATTATGGTTTGTGTTTGATCTCTCTCTTTAGATGGTATGCATAGTCAGTCGCATATTATTTTCCTTCGGGACTAAAGGGAGGGAGAAATCCTTTGGACATGTCTTGGAAGTGTACCCGGAATGCCCCGTGACAGATTGGCGTCGGCTCGTAACCTACATGGTCAAAGGGGGATTAAAGAGGGACTCCCTAAGCTAATTACGATATCCACGGGGAAACCCTTAATTGCGTGGTTTGATGGGTGATTGCTCTCAGACATTGCAGTGGTTATTTAGAGGTGACCTCACACTTGGCTCAACAAAGTGGCTTCCTACGGGCCTTGTAGTGAACATCTTATTATGGGGCTCTCTCCACACATATCATGACACAAGAAGTATGTTATCTCGATTACGCATAACAATAATACTATGCTAGTGGTGTATCCTACATCCCTGAGGATGTTTTAGCCCTATTGTGTTCAACCATGCTTTCACACAATCTTGTTACTTGTTTTCTTTTTACTTGTTTTAATTACTTTTCTGCAAACAACCATAAACATTTCAAACACCCTTTACTTGACATTAAAGATAGCTTATAAGTATTTTTGGTAGATAGTAATGAGGGGCATAAAGATCTTTACCAATAGCTCTCTGTGGGTTCGATATCTTTACTTCGAAACTAGCTACAATTGGTCTGTGCACTTGCAATCATCAAGCTATTTTCTGGTGCCGTTTCCGGGGAGCTAAGTGCTTTTGGTATTTGTACTTAGTTACTTATTTTACTCATTGTTTTACTAAAGTTGTTTATTAGTTTTAGATAAGCAGCTCGATGCTACTAAATACCTCGGGAAGTTCAATAGAGGAATAGTTAAAGAATTCCCGAGTGGTAGTGAACCATAATATGAGGTCAACCTTCATTTTATTGCTATTATTAAAGAGAAAAAATTTGTAGGAGATGATCCCGATGAGGATCCTTACAACCATTTAATGCATTTTACCGAGCTATGTTGGACGCTTAAATTGAGAGGTTATTCTGATGATGAATTGAAACTTAAACTATTTAGCCAATCTCTAACCAACACTGCTTTGGCTTGGTATAGAATTTTCCCTACAGAGAAAATTGATACCTGGCAAAAACTCAAAGGATAATTTGTGTCTCGATTCTTTCCCAAGGTAAAAACTACTAAAGTAAGAGGGCAATTACAAACTTCAAGAACCTCCCAGGTGAAGGTTTGGTAAGAGCCTTAAAAGGTACATGTCTCTACTTCATAAATGTCCCCATCATGATTTACCTGAATGGTACGTTTTGCATATTTTCTATGGAGGACTTAATCAAGAAATTAAACATGAGCTTGACACGAATTCAGGAGGTTCTTTCATGGAGTTAACTATAATTAAAGCTTGGGAACTTTTAGAATGAATTCGTCGTAATAGAGAAACATGGGATTTTATTTAGGAGGTGAAGGAGGTATAGAAATTGAATATGATTGTCTCAATGCTTATAAAGACTCTGGTAAGGTAAAAGAAACTGCTAATGAACTACAACTTCATGATCATATTATCTTGCAAATCCTTCAGTCTTTTACAGAACATATTGAAGCTCTAAAGAAAGACCAGCTTCATTATACTCTGCCACACGAGCCAGTTGTAGAAGATGATCCAATAATCATGGCCCCTGTCCCATTAAAGGAGATATCCCCATATGTTGAACCCTTTCCTTTCCCAAGGATAGTGAGAAAACATATGATGGCTCGGCAACTTGAGGATCAACGCAAAGAGGAAGAATTATTTCTCAAGGAGCTGGAAGAAGAAACACAAATAAGGAAAACTGAAGAAGAGCATGTACAAGAGGCAGAGGCATCAATAAAGGAAGAAATTTTAACCATGTTTGTGTTGGGTCCGCAGCATAGAAAACAAAAAATTTCCTACGGTGTGAACTACACGCCAAGATCTATCTACTAGGTACAAAGCAATGGGTGGACATACATAAAATGAGAACTTACCCTCGTAGACAACGAGCTTTGTTAATGAGTAGGAACTCGTGGTTGATGTAGTCGTACACTTGCCGATCTCAAGATCGTGATGAAGTCTAGCAGGTTCGGCTCCAGCACGTCCATCAGATCCAGCTCCAGCACCACCAAGTCCAGCACCGCAAAGCAGCGGTGCATCCGTGATCGCACACACGTCCGGTACCCCGACAACCTCCGTCCCTCGCTCCAGCAAAGCAGCGGAAGCAGCAACTCCTTTCCAGATAAAGCCACCGGGAACATGTATCTCGCTAATCCGAGACTATGGGGGAATAATACTAGAGGGGGAGAGAGATCCTTCACAAGGAGGTGTGAGTGAGAAGTGAGGAGGGGGTGGCCTTTTATAGGAGGAGGGGGTGCCCCTCCTTCATGGCCGGCGCATGAAGGAGGTGACTCTTCAACTCCTCCATTCATGTGGTGGTAACTCCCTCCACATAAATTTGCCCCTTCACATTCTCTTTTAAAGTCTCCACTTTAAATGCATTAAATTTCTCCAAATTTAATGCTCTCTCATTTAATAAACCTCTTTTATTATTTTTATTCAGAATTTTGTTAATTACTTTAATTAACAAACATTCACATAAAACCCCCTGCAACATTTCAATATTACATGCAGAACCAATTTCAGCATTTTCACCCGAAACAGTTTTGGTGTCTATTGAAATAATTCCAGCGATTTCTTAAATCTTTATCTGAAACATATTTGCTCCAAATGGTGTTGGTATCCCTTAAGTGTGTCACCCTACGGTTCGCGAATAATGCAGACATGATCGAGACCCCTCTCCGATCAATAATCAGCATGGGACACGGAGATCCATCTTGACTACACATTCAACGATGACTTCTGTGATCGTGAGAACCTTTAATGCTAGTAACTAAATCCCTTTATCCCGCGATATATTACATGTCCGAGATTCGATCATCGGTATCTCCATACCTAGTTTGATCTCGTTACCGACATGCACTCTTTTCTCGTTCCCGTGATATAACATTCTAGTGATCACATCACTTGCTTGCAAGCTATGTCAAGGTGATATCACCGAGAGGGCCCCGAGTATCTCTATCCTTCGTCGGGATGGACAAATCCCACTCTTGATCCATGAGCCTCAACATAACACCTTCGTAGCACTGAACCCACCTTTATAGTCACCTTGTTACGGTGTGACGTTTGATGTTATCAAGATACTCTTCCGGTGTTAGCAATTAACATGATCTCATGGTCTAAGGACTAAGATTACTTCGTATGGTGTTATAGCAATATAAACATAATGACTTGATCGTAATGCTATACTTCGGATGAATGTTCATCACATCATTCCACCAATGGTGTGACCTTGTTATTAACAACATCCAATGTCCATGATCAGGAAACCTTGATCATCTTGTTAATCAACAAGCTAGTCTATAAGAGAGGCATAACTAGGAACCCTTTTTGTTTATTAAACACACATGTATTGATGTTTCCGATCAATACAATTCTAGCATGTAAAATAAACATTTATCATAAACATGGAATAAGATAATAACCACTTTATTATTGCCTCTCGGGCATATTCCCTTCAGTTTGCACATTGCAGCGTGATTGAGCTAGATACCGAAGCTTCACTATTTGTTGAAGGAAAGGTAAAAGCTAAAGAAGTGGGTAAGCCTATCCTCCCGTGCACTTTTGGAGGAACTTCTTATTATAGCCTTTGTGGTATTGGTACAGCTATTAACATTATCCCTTTTAATTTTTATTTAAAAGTTCAAAATGAATTAGCTCCAGCTGAATTGGAAGATACAAATATGACTATAATGCTTGTAGATAAAACTCTCAGAGCCCCTTTGGGAATAATTAGGAATGTACCAATCTACATTGGACCTTACAAATATCCCATTGATTTTGTGCTTATTGATATGCCCACTGATGTTTATTGTCCCATCATTTTTTGGAAGAACTTTTCTAAATACCACAGGAGCAAATATAAACTACAAGAGGCAAACTGTGTCTCTCAAGTTTGGTGAAGAGAAAATGGATTTTCATTTCTCCAAATTTGACCATAAGCCGGCTATTGAAGAATTAGATGATGATGAGTATGAGCGTGAGGAAGAAGATAATATTGTAAATTTAGCCTCAATAGTCATCGAGACTCCCGATGATGATTTAGCAAGAAGTTTAGTCAATAATAATATTCTTCAAGATGTAGAAAAGGCTGAAATAGATAACTATCTTGACTCCACACCTAAGGTGGACATCAAGATTAATCAAAAATATAAAGAACCCATAATGAAAGGAGACGAGGCTCTACCTCCTCCAATTCTTAAAACTCTACCAAAGGAACTAAAATATAGGTTTCTTGCTGAGGCAAATAAATTTCATGTTATTGTAAGTGCTAACCTCACATAGACAGAGGAGGAAAACTTAATGAAGGTTCTCCACATGCATCGAAATGCTCTTGGGTATTTGATGAGTGACTTGAAGGGGATTAGTCATTCGATAGCCACCCATAGAATATTCATGGAAGAAGGAGCTCAGCCGGTCGCGAACTTTCAGCGACGTCACCTCACATGAAAGAGGAGGTAAGAAAAGAAATAATACGTTTGTTGGATACAGGCGTCATCTTTCATGTGGAGGAGAGTGAATGGGTATGTCCTGTTCATTGTGTTCCAAAGAAAGGTGGGTTTATAGTTGTAGAAAATGAACATAATGAAATGGTACCTATTAGGACTGTTGTTGGACACAGGATGTGCATTGACTATAGGAAACTTAATAAAAAAACTTAGAAGGACCATTATCCTTTACCGTTTATAGATCAAATTTAGAAAGGCTTGCTATGCATTCTCATTTTTGTTGCTTAGACGGCTATTCCAGTTTTTCCCAAATTGCTGTACATCCTGATGATCAATTAAAACTACTTTTATTTGTCCTTATGGTCTTTGTGCTTATCTTCGTATGCCTTCTGATCTTTGCAATGCCCTTGCCACTTTTCAAAGATGCATGACTGCTATTTTTTCCGATTATATTGAAAGTATTATGGAAGTATTCATGGACGATTTCTCTATTTATGGAACTTCCTTTAACCATTGTCTCCATAATCTTCAGAAATTTTTGCAGAGATGTGAAGACACTAACTTGGACTTGAACTAGGAGAAATGTCATTTTATGGTTCAATAAGGCATAGTACTCGGTCACAAAGTCTTAGGTAAAGGCATAGAAGTCGATAAGGCAAAGATTGAAGCAATAGAAAGGTTACCACCTCCTCGAGATATAAAAGGTATAAGAAGCTTCTTAGGTCATGTAGGATTTTATAGAAGATTCGTTGAGAATTTTTCGAAAACTTCTAGACCATTAACTAACCTTCTTCAAAAGGATGTTCATTTTAATTTTGATGAAAAGTGTCTTACTTCCTTCAACATATTAAAACAAGCCCTTCTTTAAGCTCCCATTATAAAACCACCTAATTGGAAGAAACCTTTTGAGCTATTTTGTGAAGCTAGCCTTGAAGCTGTAGGAGCAATTCTTTGTCAGTATGATGATGATGACCTTAATATCATTCATCATGCTAGTCGCACCTTAAACATGGCCCAAAAGAACTATCCTATGGCAGAAAAAGAATTCTTCGCAGTAGTTTTCACCTGTGATAAATTTAGATCTTATATCATGGACTCCGAAGTTAGAGTACATACTGATCATGTTGGCTTAAAGGAATCCTAGAAAGGACTGATGTTAAGCCAAGAATGATCAGTTGGACTCTCCTTTTGCAAGAATTTGATTTACAAATCCTACAAAGGAAGGAAGAGATGGAGGAAACATTCATGGATACTCAAAAAGTTTCTCATCCTAAGGAGGTGCCATCCGTGTACATACCCGTGGGAACCACACTACCAAAAAGGAAGTTCTCTATCTCTTCTTGCAAATATTTTAGTGATTTTCTATAACCTATTTTATTCGAAGAGAGGAAGAAAAAAACTCAAATGAGACCATATTCCCTCGATGATCATGGCTTCTGAAATCCTAAACACATCTTTGTTCTAGATGATTTTCTGCTATTTCCTTTTACATATTTGATTTCCTCTCATTTTTCTGAGTTCATTGTTGGTCTTACGAGATCGATATGGGCGGGCGGTACGGCCGGATCCACCCGTACCGCTGGTCGTTAAGACTATAGGTGCCTTGGTTTCGTTTTCGCATAATCGTATGACCACACCGTACGGGCGGTCGTTATCTATTCTATGGCTGCCTTCTGATTTTCGTTAACTATTCTTGTGTCAAAAAAACTGAAATTGAACCGTCGTGAAGTCGGTACGGATGGGCAGTACAGGCGGGACCCCCCGTACTGCTTAGTCGGGTGACTAATTACCGACTTCATCCCATGTCGTTATTGGAAATGACCCGGTACGGGCACGCCGTACGGGCGTGCGCGCGTACCAACTGGTTGTTACGACCCGAATTTCCTTCTTTTGCACTTATTTGTTTCCATATTTGTTAGGATTCTTTTCTTGGGCGGCCCTTCTCCTCCCAGTACGAATTTTACCTTGCCCCTAACCCATTATAAGTCTCTTTAGAGATCCACCTCTCTCTTATATCAACAGATCTAATCTACTTGATGCGCTACTCGCTTCAAGGCAAAGGCAAGCCTGTAAACCTCATGGTTCATTCATGGGATAGTTTCTAGACCTCCTCCATTGAAGCTGATGATCGTGAATCTCAAGGCCTAAGCCCAATGGACAAGCGGTACACTTATGATTCTGATGATAATTTTGAAGAGGAGTTCCAGATCTTCATGGAGCAACCAAAGAGGGGATGGAAGTAATCAGACTACCTTGCAATGGTGAAGCCCGAAGATGAGGAAGAAGCCAAGAAACATCATAGGAAGGGGTGCACGGAGTCGTTCAAGATCATCTCCGTCAACTACTCTTCACCAAAGCGTAAGAAGTCTAACCGCTCTAATACAGGAACTTATCAGGAAACTATGGCTCATACGTCAACAACAAAGAAGATCACCATGGATGCGCGCATGAGTGTGAAACCACAAGAGGATTGGGGGTTCAACCTCCTGGACGTGCCAGTTGGCGCGCATGTCCCAGACAATGGACATCTCGTCTTAACAAGATAGATAAGTACCAGAAAGAAGAGCTCATCCATAAGGAGATCGTGTGCAAGCGTCTTTTGGATCTTGAAGGCAAGAAGGAACTCAATGACAAGATGAGTAAACTTGCTGATGGGATGTTCCTCTTGCGTTCAGATCTACATAAGGGTCTTCAACGCATATCTGCTCTCGAAAATACAAACAAGAAGCTTCGAGTGGCACTCTCCAACAAGACTTCTTCACCATGAAGCACGCCACGATATCGAATAATCACAACATATTATTTGATCCACCCGACTTGATTCCAAGCTTGGGGGATCTGTGAGAACCTTGTAATCTATATTACAATTTTTGCATGTTTACTTTTCTTCATGCATGGTTAGGTTTATAATTCCGAATTTTCATTAGTTGCATCAACTTCGACTTCCCTTTGTTCAAGAAAAGAATTATATCCGTTGAGTTATGAGCCTTTATAATAATTGAAGTTGTGTTTGATTCATGATTATTATATTAGATAATTGAACTAGATTGAGTGTTATGATACTTGTACAACTGTCATAATTTTAGGGACTTCCACACCAACAAAAGTATTGATTAAGTTATGAAAAGAAGAACTCTGGTAGCATATTATAATTAAGAGTTTTTGAAAGCCGTGGAAGTAGTGAGCATGATCAAATAGCTGTGCTGAAAAGAAAGAAAAAGGAGTAAGTAAAAATATTGGCATACGAGTATCAAAAGAGAAAAAGAAAGCAACTGTCAAAAGAATCAAACATAGAAAAAAAGGGGAGAGAAGAAAAGGAGAAAATGATCGTGAATCTTCATTATTAAACTTGGTGCTCTATATCTTTAAACTTCGTGATTATATGATATGTTGAATCACTAGTAGCTTCTTATAATTTCATTGATACTGAAAAAGGTGTGGAAGCCTCTAAGTTATGTAATGTGTAAGGGTATGGTAATACCCCCGACGTATCTCTACATCTGATGTTGTATTCCCACTTCAATTCTCACCTCATTTATTGCAACGACTCATGTCTCATGAACATGATGATCTTGTCCATAAGCCACCGTCTTGCTCGGGGACGAGCAAGAGCCTAGCTTGGGGGAGTTGATGCATCCAAAATTGAAGCATATTTACCTTTTATTTTTGCATACATACAATAGGAATTTTTGTATTTCACCGCGTCTACGCGTGCTATTTTGTTCTTGTTTCAACAGGATCCCAAATCATAGAGTCATATATGAACATATCAATTAGAGATGTCATATTGTGTAATTATACGATATTTCTAAGTGATAAAAGTCATTTTATGAATTTGACTTCGCACCTGGAAGAATACCAATCAAGGAGGAGCCACCAGTATGGTTAATTACCACTAGTATGGGCAGAGCTCACCCGTACCGTCCGCTCGTACCAGGCGCCATCGCGACCGCCTCGTCAAATACTTCTCCCTAGCAAAGACTAGAGGGGGATCCGACATTCACAGCCACCAGAAACCACCAAAAACCACATCCAAAAGGGATCTGAAGAGGAACTTGGCTAGGGCAAAATCCCGGCTGCTTCACGGATCATTGGAGGACAACGCATCATCCCCTTCATCATCAACCGCTGCATCTCCATTACCACCATTACTCCCATCTTTCATCTATTAGATCTCTTTGTAATTCCAGATCCAATTGTAGTTTGTATTAGATCTACCTTCGTACTTTTATCCATTCATTTGATTATGATGATGTTGTTGATTGCTTCCATGAGTGAGTAGTTCCTTTGTTCTTGGGGATATGGAGAAACTCTAGCACCATTATGAACTTATAATAAAGATGATTTATTCTTGTGACCATATGACTAGCTTGTCTATGATATAATTATGATTTGTGTTTGATCTCTCTCTTTAGATGGTATGCATAGTCGGTCGCATATTATTTTCCTTCGGGACTAAAGGGAGGGAGAAATCCTTTGGACATGTCTTGGAAGTGTACCCAAAATGCTCCATGACAGATTGGCGCCGGCTCATAACCTACACGGTCAAAGGGGGATTAAAGAGGGTCTCCCTAAGCTAATTACGATATCCACGGTGAAACCCTTAATCGCGGTGGTTTGTATGGGTGATTGCTCTCAGACATTGCAGTGGTTATTTAGAGGTGACGTCACACTTGTCTCAACAAAGTGGCTTCCTACGATACTTGTAGTGAACATCTTATTATGGGGTTCTCTCCACACATATCATGACACAAGAAGTATGTTATCTCGATTACACATAACAATAATACTATTCTAGTGGTGTATCCTACATTCCCGAGGACGTTTGAGCCGTATTGAGTTCAACCACGCTTTCACACAATCTTGTTACTTGTTTTATTTTTACTTGTTTTAATTAATTTTATGCAAACAACCATAAACCTTTCAAACACCATTTACTTGAGATCAAAGACAGCTTATAAGTATTCTTTGGTAGATAGTAACGAGGGGCATAAAGACCTTTACCAATAACCTCTGTGGGTTGGATATCTTTACTTCGAAACTAGCTACAATTGGTCTGTGCACTTGCAGTCATCACTACGCCGCTCCTCAGACACGATGGGCTGGGCGGCAGAGTCCCGACGGGGACCCACCTCACGTCATTCCTGGCGTGGGGGCGACCTGGAGGGTCGGCGACCCGAGCCCTGGCTCATAGGCGAGGACCGTCTAGTCGGGTGGCGGTAGACCACCTGACACCCCGTCTGGCCCCTAGCAGGGGATGGCGGTGTGGCGAGGTGTGACAGGGAGGAGGCAGGACCCTAGGGTCGATGCCGAGGGGCGGCGAAGGAACCCAACACGGCGAGCCCTCCTCGTACGGCGAGGACCTATCTTGGCGACACGGGGAGTAGAAACAGCGAGTGGAGGGGCTGCGGGCCCGCTTCGGGGCCATGAGGACATTGCAGTGCGAGCGTGCCGGCGGCGCGCGGGGTGACTGCTAGAGAGAGGTCGAGGGTGGTGGTGGCTGAGGACGCGGGCACGGGCGGGGTGAGGTAGAAGGGATCGACAAGCGAAGGCCTTTGTTAGTCAACCCTAACGGGAGCCTCCCCTGGTGCGATCTGGGCCGAGACATGGGCCGAGGCCACGGGACAACGTGAAAGCAGTGGGCCGGCTTAGGCCCACCGGCAGCCCCACCCGTCGAGGACGTTAGGCCCAATTTCAGCCCACCCTGGACCAAGCGGGCATCTCCCTTTCCCTTCCTTGCAACCGTCGGCAACACCGCCGCTGAGCCAGGCTCCACGCCACGCCGCCGTGCACCACAAGCATGTGCAACCTCCCCGACCACCGGAGGTGGATTGGGTCGCCGCCCACGCCACATCGGTCTCGCCCAAGAGAGAAACTCCCCCAGGGACGGCTGTCGCAGCATAGACGGGCAACACGGGGTGGCCACACCCCTCTCCGGCGAGGAAAGGTGCCACCTTTCCGAGGGCGAGGGAGAGGTGGGGGCCTGGTCGGAGAGCCAGCGGTGGGCTCCGGGTCGTCCTCCATATCAGCCCAATCCTTGCCTCCGAGCTTCCCCAACTGCGCCAATTCCTCTGGCAGGATGCAGGCGCCTACCTCCAGCGGCAACTGCGGCATGGTTGGCAGGGGGACCGACATCCTGCGAGGAGGGAAGGTGTGAAGCTCCCCTTTGGGCAAGGTATGGCACCTGCCCTACCTCGATTTTTTGCCAAAAAAAAGGCATATATAGGCTTCTCTTCGATACACCTACAATTTTCAGCAAAATACATACGTTTTGAAGAAAAACCAAGCAAAAATGCTAACGTGGGCCGTGTTGTAGGAATTTTGGTCGTCTTGGGTCTTTAGTGGGCCGCGTTGTAGGAATTTTGGCCGTCCTGGGTCTTTAGTGGGCCGCGCAATGGGGAGAGGACTGACCAATGCGTGCCCGTTCGGTTGCCCCGGTTTCCTAGACCCCAATCCATGGAACTGAACAACTAACAGGCAGGAAGCCAGGACCGTGGGACTCAGGACCGCCTTCATCTTCCTGTCCTCCTAGGCAGGCGACCGGCGGCTCCCCTTGTCGTCAACTCCTCTCAACGCCAGGACTGCCCGCTGGTCCACCCGTCCTTCGACCCAGGTTCTCCGGCTCCATCCATCTGACCATCTCAATTCTCACACGGCTAGGGCTAGGCAAAGCAGGCTGCCGTCTAGGCTTCTACGTCTAGGGTCTATGTCTCTTCAAATTTGTGATACAGAAGGGCAAGAAAGGTAATACATATGCAGCTATGAAGGGGACACGTATACTTTTTGATGTTGTGGTCAATTGAACTTAGTCATGTTCTAATTGAACTATTTGTAGGAAGTTTGATTTTGTTTTCAATAATTCAAATAAAGATTTGAGAAAATGTATTTTCAAATCAAAGGTAGAGCTATGCTATTGCCTAGGAGTTTTAGACGACATTACGGCTTCATTATTGGTACGTTCGTATGTTCTACTTCGGTTTAAATATATTGCTATTATGCTATTATCATTGTGTCTTGTGTCAAGACAATTTAGATATTTTTCATTATTTTTTAATGCTTTGCTTCGAGGCGGAGGAGGAAGGCCGACGCAGGAGTCTGCACGTACCCGGGGAAGACGGAGCAGGCGGAGGCCTCCCACCAGAGAGACGGGGCACCGACACGAGGAGAGCCGGGGGCCAGGACCCGCACGGCAGGTCGGGGCGGGGTATTACCTCACCACCGGCGAGGAGCGGCGCCGGGCGTGGACGAGGCGGGGCGGAAATTCAAAATCACCAGAGCCATCGCTCTCTCCCTCCCATTCAGAGAACTTGGATTCCGACTCAAATACTCGAAATCACTGCCTATCCGTGCGCTTTGTACTCCAGATAGCTGCAGGCAGGCTTCGTGTTCAGGAATCTGTAAGCATAGATGGAGAAGTTTACTGACGAATTTGCATAAATAAATACCAAATTGCAGTTACTGCACAACAATCAAATCGTGCAACCGCATGCATGCGCACACCGGGCGCGTCTCTGTTCGGAGAAAGAACTACTAGTACTACTAGTACATGGTATCATCTGTTCTCTTTGGAAAAAGCATCAAGCTGTGGCTCTAATTTGGACCTGTTATACTTCCAGCTTCTCCCCTGTAGAAAATGCCTGATATAGTGCACATTTCTGAACAATCAGCTCATTGCTACTCCACAACCAACGTGAAGAAAAAGCACGTAAATGGCATGGGGAAATAACACAAGGAACGAGAACCGAATGAGGAGTTGCATTCAGAAACAATGACCAGATGGAACCTGTAGATGTATGCTACCTGCTACATATAAAAGTAGGACATGGATGGAGAGCTAAGCTTATCAACTACAGAAGGGAGAGTAACACTGGTCCAATGTCTTAGGCAGAGTGCTGCGATGAACAGGCCACACACACACGAGCCACAAATCCCGGAATCCGATAGAAAAACAACGAGATATTGAAGCAAATCAAACAAATATTAGTAGTATCAATCTATAGTCTTTGAATACTCTCTCCTCTCTGAAATCCACACTCTCTGTGCTGCATTGCAGACTGATGTTTAGTCCTGATAATGCCACTATGATACTAGGGATGTTGAACGTACGATTACCAGAGTAGGTGGCTTTAGGGCGTGTTTGGTTTTGAAACCAAATGGAATGGAGTGTAATGGTTCTATTCCAGAGGAATGGATCGGTTCCGCAGCCACATTTGGTTGGAGCTAAAAATATAATGGAATGGTTCCATGAGTGCGTTTGATATGAAATGGAATGGGGCAAATTTGAAGCTCACCTCTTCTTATATACAAGAACAATTCTCAACTCACAGCCGGACAGCAATATGTACCAAGATGCATTCCAAATAGAAGGGGGAGATTTAGGATTCGAGCATGGGGGGTGGGGGTGGGGGCAAAAATATATCAAGTCTTAAAAGTATCCTGAATCTGTTGGTGCTTTCCTATGTCGTGCTTTCGCTTCTAGCTTATTATAGGATTTCGACAAATGACTCAACATTTTGATTTTGATGAGAAAATTGCTTATCAATTGGACCGGGATTGAAAACATTATGTCCGATAGATTATTTTGTGACTGTTGCATTTGTATTTTCAACTGTAAAGTTGAAGAATGAACCAAATGAACCTTCTCTCTACCATCTTACACATTCCATATCTCTCCTACAGAAATTCATCTTTCTTAATTTTCTTCTGTGTGTTAACATAGCCCACTTCCATCCACAAAATAGTATTTAATGTTTTGGGCATTTTTTTTGTGTTCATTAGTTGGTGATGCATTGCTAAACTTTAGGTTGTGTTAATAATTTCAATTGTTTTTTGTACCCTACCGTCTATATGCCAATAATTAATGTACATATGGTCAGTACATGAAGATATATTTTTCATATGTGATATCCAATGCATGTTTTCTTCTAATTCCTTTCATTCATTATTGATTCGTGATTAGGATTATGCATCATGGATGCCTGAGGGAAAATAGATAAATAGATTCTTATGTTACCATGTTACCTTCTATAGATGGTATATGCTTATTATTCTACATATTATCTGAATAGGTTTTCCCGCCAGCTATAAATTTATTTTAGCTTTACTTTTTGAGTCCCTTCTCCTTGATGATGCACAGGTGACCATGACCATATTATAGAAATTTTTACTACATCAGCACTATAGACCAAGATGAGTGTTTATATAGTTTAACATTCATGAGATGGTTTCATTTGCAAATAAACAATACTTTTCATAGATAGTTCAGGTTTTTGCATACATGAAAATTTGATAGTTTGGGAGAATAAATATAGGACAAGAGCCGGCCAGCCTAGGGTTTTGGTAAACCGACTATAAAGTCCTAGTCTAATACAAATACATGTCTAATACCCCTCCCCCAGTGGTGTCAAGTCGGGCGCCACGATGTTGAGACTAGAGTGAATGTGAATGAATGAAGATGGATGCAGCCCCTTGGTGAAGATATCTGCGAATTGAGCACTTGTTGGAACATGAAGAACACGGACTTCTCCAGCCACTTTCTCACGAACAAAATGAATATCAATCTCTATGCGCTTTGTACGACGATGCTACACTGGATTGGAGGGTATATATACTGCATAGATGTTGTCACAGTAGACAATGGTTGCATGCTTGATGGGTTGATGAAGTTCAACAAGCAATTGGCAAATCCAAACAGCTTCATCTGCAACATGTGCAACCTCCCTGTATTCTGCTTCAGCCAAAGACCTGGAAACTGTAACATGCCTTATCGAAGACCAAGAAACAAGATTATCACCCAAATAAACACAAAAGCCGGATGTGGATCGTCGAGTATCTGGACAACCTGCCCAGTCTGCATCAAAATAAATTGTCAAGCTTGTAGGGGAATAAGAATTTAGTAGTAAGCCATGATCAAGAGTTCCTTTTAGATATCGAAGAATCTTTCTGACATGAGAGAGATGAGGTGCACGAGGGTCATGCATAAAGAGACAATCTTGTTGAACGGAATAGGAAATATCGGGGCATGTAAGAGTGGCATACTAGAGAGCACCAATGAGACTACGATAGAAGGTGGGATCGGGAACAGGATCACCATCAGCTGATAGTTTGGTGCCAACTTCAGCCGGAGTACGACATGGCTGGCAGTTGAGCATTCCATCACAATACAATAGATCAATGATGTATTGACGTTGGGATAGGAAAATAGTGGAAGAAGTGCGAGAAGAAGTGATGCCAAGAAAATGATGCAATGGACCTAAATCAGTCATAGAAAATTCATGATGAAGAAGAGAGATGATGTGTGTTAAGAAAGAATCAGAGGATGCAGTAAGAATCATATCACTAACATAAAGAAGTAAATATGTAGTGTGAGTGGTGGAGCGAAACATAAAAAGAGAGGAATCCGATTTAGAGGGAATAAAGACGATGGTTTGAATGAAGGTGGCAAAAAAATGAAACCATGCTCGAGCTTGTTTGAGACCATACAAGGATTTGTGAAGAAGATAGACAGGATCAGGGCGAGAAGAATTGAAAGTGTAATTGCCCCTATCTGTGGTTTTGGTGATTAATGATAATCCCTATGGACTAATGTTTTCATTGAGTTTTATATGAAGGAATATTCCATAGGTCATGCTTGTAGTCCATGTATGGATGCCATAAATATAAAGATATACCTTTAGTATTGGCATCAAGATCATCGAGTTGATGATAAGAATATGATATGATCAAGATCTTGAGAGTGTGATCTCAATAGAAGAATTCAAGATATGGCTCTAAGTCATGTCATGGTAGCCTTATTAGTTGAGCTATGGTTGACTAAGATTTAGAACATGTAATCAAATGAAGAGTTATTTATGTACCTCAAGATATTGAGATGGAGCATGAGAAGATACTTGGTTGACCAATACAAAGAGTGAAGAGTGATTTTAAGTTGGTCAACACATGAAGAATAAAGAATGTATTACATGGATCTTGTGGTATGGTAAGCCTTGTCAATTATGCATCATGAACTAACCCATTATATATGTGCCTTTCCATTTTATATATGGGATAATTATATTTCCATGGGCTTTCTTCAAAAGTGAAGATTTCATATAGCCCATGAGAGGATGACATCAAGTGGTGATCGTCATCAAGGTTGAGAAGGGCAAGTTAAAGATAAGCAACTCGAGAAGATCATTTGCTTGAAGCTTTTCATCCATATTGGTGATATTAGACATGTGAAGACGTGTCTTAATGAATCTATCCCATAAGGGTGTATGGGGGAGCAAATTATGAGTCTTCACGAAGCAACAATGATCAAGTGATGCATTCCGACATGGATGGAGCTTGAAGCATTGTCATCAAGAACAAGCATGATGCGCAAGTCGAAGGTATGGTATTGTTAGGTTTTCATTTTACCAGTCTCAAGGTGGTTGTTGGGAGACCGGGTTATAGGATAGATAGTCGCACTATCAACAGGGGCGTTCGGTTGGGTAACTTGATCACATTGTCTTAGGGAGCTCAATCCTTTGCATAATTTGCATCTTCCTATTTTGTTTATTCTTGGTGTTTCTCCATGTGAGTTTCTTGAGCTTGTCGCTATCTCTTCAGCAAGCCCGAGTTCATCGAAAACGGAATTCGTATGCATCTTCTATGGCGTTTTCGAGTTTGAAGGTTTTATCGGTTCTTCTCATAGGGAGACTTCATACCTTTGTTCATTTTGTTCTAACCTAATTTGTTGGACTATGATGTTTTTATGCACCATCTTTTAGATCTTGTTGTCCTCGTCAAAACAAGCCCACGATGGTCGAAATCGGAGTCGGGATGCAAAAGTTATTGCATTTTTCGTGAAGTCTGTTTCAGATCCGGTTCAACCAGGATTCCTAGTTTCACAACCAAGTCTATCTGAGATTGCCTTCGGTAACCCTTCCCGGTTTAGATCTGGTTCAACCGGGATTCAACCGGGCCATCCGGTTTGTGAGCCGGTTCAACTGAAGTTCAAACCGGTTTGCGCAGTTTTCTCCCAACGGCCATATTTGCTTTTCCCTATATAACAGGGTTCTTCCCCAAAAGTTTTTGGGTGTATTGACCACGAAATTGACCTCCATTTTTGAACCTTTTGAGCTTGCTTCCTCTCCCTTCCCTCCTATGATTCTTGGATCTTTTTGAGGGCTTTGGAAGAGGAGATTTAGATCTACAATCCCCACCAATCAATTCCTCCTCTAAGTGAGGGGAACCCTTTGGATCTAGATCTCGGAGTCATTGGTTGACTTATAGCATTCTTCTTCCTCTCTAATTCCTCCCTAGCACTTGTTGCTTTGGTGGGATTTGAGAGTGAAGGATTTGAGCACCCTTGGTGTTCTTGCTTTGCATTCTTGCATAAGTGTTGAGCTCTCCATTATGATTTGTTCGAGTGAGAGACCATGAGCTTGTTACTCTTGGAGGGTGACCTCCTAGTTGGCTTGGCGGTTGGTTCTGTGGTGTCCTCTTCGTGGAATATTGTGAAGAGACCCGGGCTTCTCCTTCGTGGAACTTGTGAAGTGGTTGTGGAGCTTGCCATCTCTAGAGTGGAGGAAAATCTAGCCATAAGGAAAGGGCCTATTTCTTTGTGGGATAGACTCAGAAAAGAAGGTGAGCCTTCATGGCATTGGGAAATCCTTCATGGAATCCCACACCTCTCCAACATGATGTACCTTCTTGTAAGGGAACATGGGAATACATATTCATCTCCGCGTGCCTCAGTTATCTCTATACCCGAGCTTACTTTCCTCGTGATAGCCATCATGCTTGAAGTACTTATATATTGCTTGTCACTTGTGGTATATTTATCTTGTTCTATCTTGCTTAGCTTAACTTGTTGTTGGTGCACTTAGTTGAGCCTAGTGTATTTAGGTTTTGTGCTTGTAAAATAAATGTTAGTTTAATTCCGCATTCTATCAAGCCAAAACCATAATAGTTTTGATATTGCCTATTCACCCCCTCCTCTAGGCGACATCTCTATCCTTTCAATTGGTATCGGAGGAAGGTCTCTCCTTGTTTAGGCTTCACTGCCTAGAGTGTAAAGATGTCATATAGTAATCTAGTACACAATGACACAATTATCTTTGATGGCACAAATTATACTTTGTGGAGAAATTGCTTGCTTTGTAATCTTCAGAACTTGTGTCCAAATATTGAGCGATTTCTAGATGTAGGTTTTCTCCTCCGATGGATCCTCAAAATCTATCTTTAGAGGATGAGAAAAATTTACATCTCGAAGCTCAAGTATCTAACGAACTTATTTTCTCCTTGAGCCCCATAGTTAATTTGTTATTCACGATTGTAAAGTGCAAGTCATCTCATGAGAAGTGGACCAAGCTTAAAGAAATATTTGGCAGTTCCATTTCTTATATTGTAGGTGGTCTCTCTAAGGAGATATCTTCACCTTCACATCATGAAGAGCTCCAAGTTTCTTCCACCTCCGGCTGTGATGAGTTCTCATCTTTATCCACTTCACCAACGTGTGGCAAGACACAGGGTAATGATATGGTAAGTGGTGTCGGAAATTGCAATGTTGATACTGTGCTCACTAATGATGATCCTTCATCTCTATCCCATTGCAATGTTTCTTCTTTGGACTTAAACACTTCTTGCAACAATGATGTTATATCCCCTTGTTTTGCTAGTCCTTGCATATCGTCTAGAAATTATTTGAGTACTAGTGTAGATGATATGCTTGATTTGTCTTGATCCCATGAACAAAATTATTCTATTTCCTCTAGTTGTTTATCTAACAATGTAGATGAAATCAAACATTCTATGGAGCAAGACACGATCAGGAATGAAGATTCAAGAATATCCTCATCTTCATCCTCCTGTGCTCACATGTGCCTTATGGCAAGAAGATCAAAGGTATCTCCTACTTTGGATCCCAACATATCTTCTAAAGATAATAGCAATGATAATGATGATACTGATGATGACATTGATGAGGATACTAGTGCTCTCATGCTTGAGTTTAATTTTTTGTGTACCTCTCTTCGTGGTAATAATAAGGTTGTTCCTTGTCTCAAATACATTATGGACACCATAACTAAACAAACGGGAACCATAGAGGAGTTGGATTTCCAACTTCATGATGGGAGTCGGAGATTCAATCTCCTTAAGCAAGAGCTTGCCGAGGAGAAGCATAGTAATTGTCTTCTCACACAAAAAGTTGAATCTTATGATGTTGAAAAGGAAAAATATCTTAATGATTCTAGTGCTACTAACTCTACTTCTTGTGAAGCATCTATATTAAAGGAGAATGTTTAGCTAAGGGCTCAACTTGAGTTGCTAATTAGCAATTATGGGAAATTAGAATAAAGTCATGAAAAGCTCTTGGCCTCTCATAATGATATTCTAATCTCCTATGATGGGCTAAAGTTAGCTCATGAGGCAAGTATCACTAAGATAACATCTTGTGAGCCTATTTTGGACATTAGCACAACTTCTACTCAAAATGCTATTTTGCCATGTGCTAGTCCTAGTGATCCTTCTAGTCATACTAGCGATAAACCTTGTGTTGGATTACTTGCTTTGCCTTGTGCTCTAACAATGAATCTTATACTTCCTCTAGTACCTCTATTTGTACTAACCATGTAGAGGAAATCAAAGATCTCAAGGCCCAAGTCACTTCTTTGAAGAAAGACTTGGAAAAGAGTCATGAAGGGAAATCCACACTCGATAATATTTTGAGTGTGCAAAAATCCCCCAATGATAAAAGTGGACTTGGATTCAACTCCAATAACAAGAACAAGTCCAAGAGAAACAATAATAAGGGACAATACCAAGTAAAGAATCCGGCCAAGATTATTTTCTTCAAGTGCAAAGTTGTAGGACATCATGTAAGATCTTGTCCACTAAAGAAAAAGCACTTGATTGAGAAGAAACAAGGTAGGCGACCACAAGTTCAAGGTCAATCTCAATCTCAACCTCAAGTTGAAGCTAGGCCACTTCCCAAGAAGAATCAAGATAAGGCTCCCCAAACCAAGAAATTAATGAAGAATAAAAAGGGGAGCACTTGTTGCTACATATGTCGTGAGAAGGGGCACTTTGCCTCTTCATGTTCAAACGGTACCTTATCTAACACTATCATTGTTGATGATGATTATTCTCTTCGAAAGGATAAGGATGGCAATGTGTTTGCCAAGTTTGTTGGAACTCAAAGTGGTGTCAAGAAAAGAACCATTTGGGTTGCCAAGCCTATTGTGACTAACCTCTTAGGACCCAACTTGGTTGGGGACAAACAAGCTAAAACTTGATCAATAGGTGTTTGTGGAGGGCATTGGAGACTTTGCCAACTCATGAAGAATTAAGGGATCTTCATATATCATATTTTATCAAGCCAAGTTATAAGGATTATCATCTCCCTACCATATACCCAATGTGCCTGTTTGAAGTAACTCAAACTCAACTCTTTTATATTGTAAGATACTTGCCCCCTTTACATGTTTTGGATTTGTACCAAGTATGTGTTTGTATTTGTTGTGCCTCATGCTTGCTTATTTTGTGTATTCAAGTATGTCTATGTGTTTGGCACATCATTTACTTGTGTGTTTTGTTTTGAGCCTCTAATGCATCTTGATGATATCTTTTTTTGGCTCTTTTCGAGTAGGTTAATGGAACATCCCATTTTGGAGGAGTGATATGCCTCGCGAATCTCTCAAACCTTAAAATGTGTGTACATGAGTACTACCACATAGTATTGATATTTCAAGCGTATCTAGTCACTATGTGGTGTCTCATACTCATGAGAAATTCAAATTATAAATGTCCATTAATTATCTCTAGTTGAGGTTGTTTTGCCTCTTTAAGAAAAATGAATATCACATTATGGGGGAGTAATATGCTTCTTTTGCATATCACAATCCTAGGAAATGTGAACATATGAGGTGGTTCCACTTAGAGTTGATATTGTTGATTATCTTGTTTCTATGTGGCATATTAGCTCAAACAAGTTCCTATTTTGTTAGAAGCGTGTTAAGGGTTTGGTTTATTTGTTGAAACCTTTCTCTTTTGGGAGTTTGTTATCTCATTCTTTCTTCTCTATTTTTACTTGTTTGAATGAGATAAATATTTGAACATTTGTTTTTTATTTCATCTTTTATTCTCAATAGTTTTTGCTTGGTTCATTTGTTGAACTTTGTTAAAAAAATCTTGTGTTGATTTGATTCTTTGATATAGTTTGGACAACAAATGTATTTTGTCACACCTTGTATGCCTTATTGAATATTTTGGTGATTTTTCCAAATTATATCTTCATTGTACCTTGAAAATATCGCACATGCATGTTTACTAAATGTATATCTTATATCATGTTTTGCTTTCTTTGATCCAATATATAGGGTATACTCCATCAAATCCTTAAACAGTTAAGATGTGCACGAAATTCAAATTTCAACTCTAAATATGCACATATTTTTATGGAGTGTGTCCTATGTGTTGTGGTTAGTCTAACCACCTTGGACCCAATAAATTTGGGGACCAAGATGTACTTGAATGTTGTTTTAGGTACATTGGAGATGCAATGGATGCTTGTCTCATCTATAAGGAAGGTGTTGTCACCACATGATAATTGGATCCAAGCTAGGATGATTAAAGAATTCGTATCTACTACATCATACCATTGCTATCTCGGTAACAAGTATCTTATTCATGCATACTTTTCTTCCATCCAGTCTCTTATAGGTTGCATCTTGGTATGAATTTATTTGTTTGTAAATGTTGCAGTTCTTGTAAGGATCTTTGAAAGACTTTTGTATACTTATTGCTTATGTGAGTAATTTGAGATTATTCATATAATGGGGAGTATATAAAATCATGCTCATGATTCACTAATCCCAAATATGCCTTGTAGAAATTTATTGCATATCAATTCCTCAAGGTACTCTCATGTGCAATATTGTTGAAATTGCTTTGAATCCTTCCTTTTGCTACTTGTTTCCTTTCTCAAAATATCCCAACTAGCATTTGCTCCCTTAGTGTTAGTTGTGATGTTTTTGCGGTTTTTGTTTTTCTTTGGTGAAGTTCATTGATATACCATGAGAGAAAATAGAGCCATGGGCTATATATGCACTTAAGCAAAATATCATTTTTTGGTATATATTATGACTTCCTCTTGGATATCATGTTTTCTTATTTTTATTAACCTATTATTTGTGGATGTTTCTTTGTGGATTATTCTCATGTTTTTCCCACTTAGAAACTTATATACACGAGAGTGTTAATCTCTCACCTTAATATCCTCTCTCTTTGCCAACCATCTCTCTTATCCTCTTGGTTTTTAATGGTATTGGTAAGGTCTTGATTTATGAGTGCTCAATTTACCTTTATTGCATCTTCACGCACTAATATCATATTTGGTTTCTTTTGGACTTAACCTTGTCTTGACAAGTGTATTGATTTATATCTATACTCCTTGTATCTTGGTTGTGTTCTAAATGATATAGATGGAGTGAGGATTCCATGTTTTTGCATATTTTATTCAAATGAAACAACTAATTCATGTACGAACCTTGGGGAGCTTCCTTGTTTCATTTAGAGCACTATTTGTCCATTTGATTTTTTCAATCTTTTGATTGCTTGCTTCATCCGTTGAAGTTTCTTCACCTTGTTATTCTTTTAGCAATCTTTGATCCTCAATATAGTTTGATTTCCTCCAAGTATTCGTCATTGGATATGTGTATATGATTTCACTCATATTACGAGTAATGCACACCTTGGGTAGGAACTCATACTATATTGTCCTTCTAACCTTGTCATCCATTTTGGCACTTGTTGTCAATGGGGGAGAAGTTTAGAGGGTTGAAGGTAAATGGTTTAATACTTAAGATTGGTTTGTTCTTAAGTGTTTTGCATTGTTGAATAAATAGTGGAAACTCTCCTAAAGGTTATTCTTGACAATGTATGCAATGAAATTCAAGTTCATCACACGTGCATATATTGTGGGGGAGTTTTCTCTATATATGTTTGTTCTACTCACAAGATCAGGGCGAGAAGAATTGAAAGTGTAATTTCCCATATGTGTGGTTTTGGTGATTAATGATAATCCCTATGGACTAATGTTTTCATTGAGTTTTATATGAAGGAATATTCCAAAGGTCATGCTTGTAGTCCATGTGTTGGATTAAAGTATGGATGCCATAAAGATCAAGATATACCTTGAGTATTGGCATCAAGATCATCGAGTTGAAGATAAGAATATGATATGATCAAGATATTGAGGGTGTGATCTCAATAGAAGAATTCAAGATATGGCTCTGAGTCGTGTCATGATAGCCTCATTAGTTGAGCTATGGTTGACTAAGATTTATAACATGTAATCGAATGAAGAGTTCTTTATGTACCTCAAGATATTGAGATGTAGCATGATAATATACTTGGTTGACCAATACAAAGAGTGAAGAATGATTTCAAGTTGGTTAACACATGAAGCATAAAGAATGTATCACATGGATCTTGTGATATGGTAAGCCTTGTCAATTATGATTCATGAACTAACCCATTATATATGTGTCTTTGCATTTTCTATTTTGGATAGGTATATTTCCATGGGCATGCTTCAAAAGTGAAGATTTCATATAGCCCATGAGAGGATGACATCAAGTGGTGATCGTCATCAAGGTTGAGAAGGGCAAGTTCAAGATAAGCATCTCGAGAAGATCATTTGCTTGAAGCTTGCCATCCATATTGGTGATATTGGACATGTGAAGATGTGTCTTAATGAAGCTAGCCGATAGTGGTGTATGGGGAGCAAATTATGAGTCTTCATGAAGCAACAATGATCAAGTGATGCATTCTGACTTGGATGGAGCTTGAAGCATTGTCATAAAGATCAAGCGGGATGTGCAAGTCAAATGTATGGCCTTGCTAGGTTTTCTTTTTATTGGTCTCAAGGTGGTTGTTGGGAGACCGGGTTATAGGATAGATAGCCGCACTATCAAGAGGGGATTTTGGTTCGGTAACTTGATCACATCGTCTTAGGGAGCTCAATCCTTTGCATACTTTGCATCTTCCTATTTTGTTGCTTCTGGGTGTTTCTCCATGTGAGGTTCTTTAGCTTGTTTCTAGCTCTTCAACAAGCCCAAGTTCATTGAAAATGGAATTTGTATGCATCTTCTATGGTGTTTTTGAGTTTGAAGGTTTTATCGGTTCTTCTCATAGGGAGACTTCATACCTTTATTTATTTGGTTCTACTATAATTTGTTGGACTATGATGTTTTTATGCACCATCTTGTAGAGCTTGTTGTCCTCGTCAAAACAATCGCAAGATCATCGAAATTGGAGTCCGGAGGCAAAAGTTATTGCGTTTTTCGTGAAGTCTATTTCAGATCCGGTTCAACCGGGATTCAACCAGGATTCCTAGTTTCACAACCAAGTCTATCTGAGATTGCCTTCTATAACCCTTCCAGGTTTAGATCTGGTTCAACCGGGATTCAACCGGGCCATCCGGTTTGTGAGCCGGTTCAACTGAAGTTCAAACCGGTTTGCGCAGTTTTCTCCCAACGGCCATATTTGCTTTTCCCTATATAACAGGGTTCTTCCCCAAAAGTTTTTGGGTGTATTGACCACGAAATTGACCTCCATTTTTGAACCTTTTGAGCTTGCTTCCTCTCCCTTCCCTCCTATGATTCTTGGATCTTTTTGAGGGCTTTGGAAGAGGAGATTTAGATCTACAATCCCCACCAATCAATTCCTCCTCTAAGTGAGGGGAACCCTTTGGATCTAGATCTCGGAGTCATTGGTTGACTTCTAGCATTCTTCTTCCTCTCTAATTCCTCCCTAGCACTTGTTGCTTTGGTGGGATTTGAGAGTGAAGGATTTGAGCACCCTTGGTGTTCTTGCTTTGCATTCTTGCATAAGTGTTGAGCTCTCCATTATGATTTGTTCGAGTGAGAGACCGTGACCTTGTTACTCTTGGAGAGTGACCTCCTAGTTGGCTTGGAGTTTGGTTCCGCGGTGTTCTCTTCATGGAAGATTGTGAAGAGACCTGGGCTTCTCCTTCGTGGAGCTTGTGAAGTGGTTGTGGAGCTTGCCATCTCCATAGTGGAGGAAAAGCTAGCCATAAGGAAAGGGCCTATTCCTTCGTGGGATAGACTCGGAGAAGAAGGTGAGCCTTCATGGCGTTGGGAAATCCTTCATGGAATCCCAGACCTCTCCAACATGATGTACCTTCTTATAAGGGAACACAGGAATACATCTTCGTCTCCACGTGCCTCAGTTATATCTATACCCGAGCTTACTTTCCTTGTGATAGCCATCGTGCTTGAAGTACTTATATATTGCTTATCACTTGTGGTATATTTATCTTGTGCTATCTTTCTTAGCTTAACTTGTTGTTGGTGCACTTAGTTGAGCCTAGTGTATTTAGGTTTTGTGCTTGTAAAATAAAATTTAGTTTAATTCTGCATTCTATCAAGCCAAAACCGTAATAGTTTTGATATTGCCTATTCACCCCCATCTAGGCGACATCTCTATCCTTTCAAGAATCCTCAAAGCCTCAGGGTTGTTGACAGTAGACGGTCTCATTCATCGTGTCATGAAGAAAAGCATTCTTAACGTCAAGTTGATGAATTGGCCAATTGGAAGAAATAGCTAGAATGAGAACAATGTGAATGGTACTTGGTTTCACAATAGGAGAAAATGTCTCATCGAAAGTGATGCCATGCTACTGAGAAAATCCCTGACAAACCCAATGTGCTTTGTAGCATGCCAGAGTGCCATCATAGTTGTATTTGTGACGGAATACCCATTTGCCAGAAACAACATTGGCACCCGATGGTTTAGGAACAAGATTCCACGTGTTATTTTAAAAAGAGCATTAATTTCATCACGCATTGCGGAGAGCCATAAAGGATAAAGAAGGGCTCATTTGTAAGATGTAGGAATAGGTAAAATAGTGGGTGTAGCTTTGAGATTGAGACGTCGGTGTGGAATATGAAATCTCTTCTTGCCACAAGTGCACATGATGTGATCATTTTCAGTGATAGGAATAGGAACGGCATTAGGAGGAACTATAGGTGCAGGAGAGATGGACGAGAGAGTAGAGTTTTGGTGTGAACTAGTAGAAGATAAGGAAGAGTCGAAGTTGTCTGCCACGATAGGAGAATGTGTCATGGAAAGCTACCGCGAGCTGGCGGCTGGCGGAATCTCTGTCGTGGTAGGAGATGAGGCAGAGCTGGCAGCAGAGGAAGGTGGCATGGTAGGCTGGCGTGGGGTTGTGGCAGGCTATCGTGGGCTCATGGCAGACAGTTTTTCCGCCACGGCAGGTGGTTCATGATGGGGATATGCTGAATGGGGTAAGCCTAGCAGGACATTTCGAGTGGGCCAAGGCCTCTGCGAGTGGGCCTGCAGGACGGTGACTGGAATGCGACTAAGAAGAAGCCTGGCGACTAGAAGCTAGAGGCCCAGAAGCATAGCAGAAGCCCAGTCGGATTAGCTCAAATCCTCCGAGTCCTTAACTGACTCGGTTGTATATCTATAAACCCTAGCGAGGTACCCCCTATAAAAACATCATAGAGTTTTGGTGTGAACTAGTAGAAGATAAGGAAGAGTCGAAGTTGTCTGCCACGACAGGAGAATGTGTCATGGCAGGCTACCGCGGGCTGGCGGCTGGCGGAATCTC
Source organism: Avena insularis (assembly GCA_023614405.1). NCBI lineage: Eukaryota > Viridiplantae > Streptophyta > Magnoliopsida > Poales > Poaceae > Avena > Avena insularis. The sequence continues at coordinate 425,385,590 of CM042686.1, read as the reverse complement.
TGTCGTGGTAGGAGATGAGGCAGAGCTGGCAGCAGAGGAAGGTGGCATGGTAGGCTGGCGTGGGGTTGCGGCAGGCTATCGTGGGCTCATGGCAGACAGTTTTTCTGCCACGGTAGGTGGTTCATGATGGGGATATGCTGAATGGGGTAAGCCTAGCAGGACGTTTCGAGTGGGCCAAGGCCTCTGCGAGTGGGCCTGCAGGACGGCGACTGGAATGCAACTGAGAAGAAGCCTGGCGACTAGAAGCTAGAGGCCCAGAAGCGTAGCAGAAGCCCAGTCGGATTAGGTCAAATCCTCCGAGTCCTTAACTGACTCGGTTGTATATCTATAAATCCTAGCGAGGTACCCCCTATAAAAACGTCCCTAGGGTACTCTTTGTACTCACGTTCCATCATACACTCCATTGACTCACTGCCTAGTCGCCGAGCTCACCACCATTGTACTCACTCGATAATACAATCTAGCAGGAGTAGGTCTATACCCTCCAGGGGGCTGAACCTGGGTAAACCATGTGTCTTCGCCCTCATCTCTTTTTGTAGATGGCTACCCGCTCTTGCCCCAAAACCTTCCAATCGCTACCCCTGGTAGCGACTGCCGTGGTCATTGCCACGATAGCGTAGGGGTTCCGCGTATGAAAACAATAAATTTTTACCCTACGCCCCTGAACCCCCTGATGCTGTCAGGACCTATCTATTAGTAATACAGTAACGGGAGGGGCTTTTCGCGAACTTACCCTTGAAGACCGAAAAGCATTGTCAACGCTCAGGAGAGCATGGTTTATATAGACGAGCCGAAGCCGACCTCAAGGTTGTGACGAAGTCCTTGCACTCCAACGGCTCCAACGACTTGAGTGCCTCAAGTGCGACACCTCGCAGGGAGTTACACCTGTCCGGTGCCTGACGATGACTCCCGCTTCCCCGATCGAGCAGCAGTTGCAGAAGTAGAGCTCCTGGATCCAAATCCAGCAGTGCGACGGCGCTCCGCGGTGAAGATGTCTCTCATTCACGCAGTCCGAACTTGGGACCACGGTCATGAGAGAGAGAGAGAGAGAGAGAGAGAGAGAGAGAGAGAGAGAGAGAGAAAATACCAATTGGAGGTCTTCCAAAAAGTGAGAAGACCTTTATTGAATATTGTGTTTATTTATCTGGCCAAATACCCCCACTATATATAGGGGGAGGGGAGGTACTACCTCCCTCAAAGTCCCGGGGTGGGACTAAAGGAGACGAGGGGGAGGGGCAGCCGCCGGACGGCCCTAGTGGGCCCCACGCGGGGGGTGGGGGGCTTGGACCAACCGGCCACCCCCTTGCCCCTTCTCCCTCTCTCCTTTCCCTAATGGGCCCTCTCCCCTCTGGGAATTGGCCCATTAAGCCCTTTGACCTTTTAATTGATTTTCTCTTTTATTAAATAATTATGAATAAATGATTAAATCAATATTTAACATTCATTCACATATTTAACATTAATCTCCGTGGCTATGGAACACCTTCCACCTCCACTCTGGACATCCTCTGGACTTACCGAAACCCTTCCGGTTTTCTCTCTACCATTCTTCGGTGATTCTTCCGATCCTATAAACACTCCCTAAGCATCATCAAACCCTTAAGCGTGATACCCTACGGTTCGGGAACACTCCAGACATGGTCGGGACACTCCCGAACCAATGATCGACAGAGGGACCTGGATGGCCATGTGACCCCTGTGCGTTCCACGAAGATCTTTCGTCGTTTGAACCGGGACAGTCATGTCTTATTCCCTTTGTCTCTCGATACTTCCATTGCCCGAGATCTGATCAATGACATCACCATGTCGTGTTCAATCTCGTTACCAAACAATGCTACTTGACTCGTTCCGACAAGTGATATCCCTGTGATCAAATCACATGATGCGCAGCTATTGGATATAACTTCTCCGAGTGGGCCCTTGAATATCTTTCTGTCACATGGACGGACAAATCCCACTCTTGACATATATTTCCTCTACGGTTTCCTCCGAGTACCTGAACACGCCTTTATAACCACTGTTTTACCAAGTGGCACTTGATGCTATCAAAGCACTCTCGGGAGATAGTGATTGATATAGCCTCACTGTCTAAGGAATAGTCTACGAGGATCCATTTCTAATCATCATAACTTGAACTTCCTGACATGACCGGGTCACGATGTTTAGGTTGGGTATTGGTTCATCATCTCATTCACAGAATGAGTTGACTCCATTTCCAACTGGCATAAATGCCACATGATCAGGAAACATGATCATTTGTTGACCAATGAACTAGTGACTAGAGTTTCACTGGGAACCCCTGGTTGTTTGTATATCACATGTGTATTGATGTTTCCACTAAATACAGTTATAGCATGATATATAACTTAATAATAAACTATATGAAATATGATAATAGTCCTTATTACTATTTGTCTCTAGGGCATATTTCCAACAGTCTCCCACTTGCACTAGAGTACAAATACACTAGCTACATTTGTTCTTAATCATTGGCACCATATCCGGTACCCTGAACATGCTTTCTCATGGAATAGGTTGAGTCTTGGGCCTGTACTTTACAGTCTCAAATCCTTTGCAACTTACTAATGTCACCTTGATTGACATTAATACTTTATCATCACATGATAACATCTGTGTGTATGCATCGTTGCTATGGCAGCAGAACGAGGCCTGATTCCAGGAGCCTACAGTGACTTTAGATCAACCTCGAGGGCTTTCTCATGGGCACTATGCCCTGGGACACATCATTCTACGTTAAAAGCGAACTAGCCCCACCATAACATTATAAAACACTTTAGATGGTACCCTATCTATTATTATAAATGTATTCATCGAAACACTAGTGCACTCTATGCAACTTTCGATGTTTTTTGTTCATCTCGCTTCCTACTTAACTCTAATCGGTATTACGGGAGTTTCCAACATATTCCCTTATAACATAACCCATTATGCTTTAAGATATGTCATCCTTTATGGATTTGGAAAACATGTCTACAGTTCTCTATTAGACACTGCGGACAAACTTAGCTCAACATTCTGTGATTCAAACTCAATCAACTTTTTAAACGTTTCCTCTTGGATCATATATTATGTCAAGTTATCATCATGGTTTTCAAAAATAGAACCTATGTCTCAACATAGTGGATGATGATCATCCTTTCTTTCTTTCAGCCATTGATGTTAAACTTAATACTGTTCCTAACTTGTGTTATTAAGGACCAGTTCCTTAATTAACTTCTATTCTGAAACCCTTTTCAGAATCCCTTAAGGAATACTACATAATATCATAATACACTTATTATCAATTTCTACACCTTATAAATCATTATTTATTGGTACTTGCGCTTTTATTCTTAACACACTTAAGAATCACTATAAGCTCCCACTCAAAATATTGTACTAACATATTTGGGTATGAGTCATTACTCTTACTCAAACTATGTTCCTACATATTTGAATTTGAGACTTATATTGCTCCCACTTAAAAATATGTCATACACATATTGTTTTAGGAAGACTTTCATAGCTCCCACTCAATTTCATGCAAATTGCATATCTACTCACTATTTTGAACAACTTCAAAATCCTTTTATCAAATATCAAACTTGGAGTTTTACTGTGAGATACTAGTACTTTTACTAGTTTTAAATCCACTAGACATTTAGCACACTTGAATCAAATTCATTTGAATTCGTCCAATACTTCACAAATTGTGCTTTTGTCATTCACCCCTTTTCCACTATGGCTTTGCAGTCATTTGGGAAAATTCAAGTAACCCCTTTTACTTGTGAGATTCAGCAACGATTTGCTTTCTAATCTCAAGTGAATTTCTAGGATTTCTCATAATTCTAGTTTACCATTATTTCCTTAGTAGTTCGTAGGCATGTCATATTCTAAGAATCATGACAAATGATTCACAAATGTCTCCATACAAGATATGGTTTACATTTTGAATCCGACTTCATGTAGTGAAAACACTAGTGGGAAAACACAATGATCATTATCATTGATTCTTTCCTTTGTTAAGAGAATCGTTCAGGAACGTTGTCCGTTGCGCTTCTCAATACTCTGATGCAGGGTTTGGAATCCTCATCGTGTTTTTCACTATGTTCCATTTGCTCCAAAATCGAGAAATATCACTAAATGTGAGCTTTCTCAATAATGCACTAAAGTCCAAGCAATTTAAGTTTTGCTTCTCTTTTGGTTTAGCTATGGATTTCGTATTCAAAGTTTCCAATGAATACTCTACAAGGACTTATTCGCTATTGTTTTGGTTATATCGAATAACCCCAAAACATTTACGACGATCCATACCAGATATGGAGCCGCTTTCACGAATTCAAATGGCTCACTATATATTCTAATTGAGTGCTAACTATTTCTAACTAATGGTCTCTACATCTATACTACAACGATTTATTTGGCACCATCTATTTACCCACTTTGATATCTAATATCACATTGTGATGCTTTGCATTTTGACATTTCAAAACGCTTTGCATTTCACAATTTCTTTTTATGCCATTCTTATAAAGTCGAATTTCATTACTATTGAGCAAATCGTAGTAATTAGATTCTCTTTTATATTTATACCCTTTGTTGATGAAACACTTTGATCATATCAAATAGTTTCATACTCATGTTTCCTTTGGTAAACTTCTTTACACTTTTAAACAATCATATAATGATAATTACCATTTTCGTTAAAACACAATACATCAAATATGTATTTACTTTTAACAATTCATTAAACACTTTGTATTCAAGTAATACACAATGTTCAAGTTATTTTGCCAAACTTAGGCATGATTTATATGTGATAAGAGATCGAATGACTTTCACATATTATCACATAACTTTGAATTTAAACAATGGGTTTCATTCAGTAATGAATATCATTTAAGTTTGGTATTTTTAAAGGCATTTCAATATTTTACAAATGTTCATGCATTATCAATTAGTTTCAAAAACAACAAGGATAGTTCACATATAATAAACCAAGATATGAACACGAATAGAAATCATTCATAAAAGTGGAACAACTGTTTGTTACAAGCTCATATGAATAACCGTCTCACAAAGTGTGAGACACACTAAAGAAGTTCATAATATTTTGATTACAATAATCATCATAAACATAAACTAAATGATAAATGTCAAGGGAGAGTGTCGTTGGCCATGATCATCATGCTCGCCATCAACACGCAATGTCACCTCCTCTCCAGCAAGCACCTCTCATGCAGAAGGACCTGTTTTCAGCAAAACAGAACAAGTATCAAATATACTTAACACTACAAATGTGTTTGCAAGATTATAACATTTATAAAATTGTATATCAAATATATACCTTTGTCATTGATGACCTCAGCGACATCTGGTTCAACCAACACATTCCTGAGATGTGATACGAACCGGTGGAATTCCATTGATTCCGTGTCACCTCTCATAATGCAAGTACTGACTTGTGCTTGGTAGCTTGGTGGCAGCGACCGCATCACAACACCATTTGCAAAAGATCCCGTCATCTAGCTATCCAGGAAGTATGCAGGCCTCATGTACACATCATGCATGCACTCCAAGTGGTCGTCAAGTGATGAGTTTTCTTCCATCTTAATGGAGAGGAAATCTCCCATCACCTCATGCTCCCATATGCGTTCTTGTTCCACGAAATGTGTCCTAAGCTATAGCATTAACGTACGAGGGTTGACATTACCCACGACAGGCCACAGCTCGTCCACCATTCCGAAACGCATTGTAACTGAAATGAAGGAGGCCATCTCCCGACGCTGATAGCAGTCTTCCCGCTACTCTGGGGTCTCTAGGTCAATGGGCTGATCCAAATCCATTCCGTTGAGTATGTAGTCGACCACGTCATTCTCGCTAAGGAGAACGTGGAGACGCGCAACCCATATAGAGAAGTTTGATCCATCTAATCTGAGCTTCTCTCCTTCTAACCAATCAATCGTCAACAGGAAAGGTGGCATCGGGGAGAACTTTTCTACATTTACAATTGCAAAAGGAATTTAGAGTAAGTTTACAATTAAATGAGTTAATAATAACTCCACTCAGATACACCTATCCCCAAAGAGGGTTCCTAGTGATAACACGACCCCTATCAACCACATCTCCCCCGATCATCACGGCCATCAATGTGGGTTCAAGGGTGGACGCTAAACGTCGGTCACATCATTCATGCGACTCCTTCTCGATCTTTCGACCATCCGCGTTCTGAGGCCACGTCTCTGTAACGTGCTAGGCTCGCCAACTCAACCTTAGTGTATTCGCTGTGCAACATGGATTACACTCATTGTATGCGAACGTAGATATGTCTGACACCCACGCATGTGATACGTCCAAAACGTATCCACTTTCCTGAACACTTCTGCTATTGTTTTTCCTCTAAACTTGTGTGATTTGGATACAACTAACACGGACTGACGTTGTTTTCAGCAGAATTACCTTGGTGTCTAGTTTTCATGCAGAAAATCAACTATTAGGAAAAATCCCGAAAATATACCAAAAATCCTATTTCACCAGAAGACTCACAGAGCCACAAGACGAGGCAGAGTAGGGCCACGAGGGGCCCACACCACCTGGCCGTGCGGGCCAGGCCAGGCTGCGCCTGGGGGTGGTGTGGCCACCTCGGTCACCCCCTCGGCCTCCCTCTTCGCCTATAAGTTGCGTCTTGACCTAAAAATCAAGGGGGGTTCGACGTTTTTATAGAGAGAGTTCCACTATGTCGCCACCACCAGATTCCGCGAATCAGAACCAGAAACTCCATTCTGGCCCCCTGCCAGGACGGGGAATTGGAGGAGATCATCACCATCGCTTCTCCATTGACCATCCATGATTCCCCCATCTATGAGTGAGTAATCCCCCGCTGTAGGCTATGGGGATGGTAGGGATTGGATGAGATCGTTCATGTAATGGCATCAGATTGTTAGGGCATGGTGCCTAGTATCTATTATTAGTGCTTTTTGACTTTGTTGCAACTTGTTATGCTTAATGCTTGTCACTAGGGCCCGAGTACCATGATTTTAGATCTGAACATGTTATTGATTCATTATGATAGTATTGTTTATGGTCTTACCTGCAAGTTGAATACACATATTGTTGTCCGGAACTAAAGGCCCCGAAGTGACAGAAATCGGGATAACCGGAGGGAATGGCTTTGATGTGAGGATCACATGTGTTCACGAAGTGTTAATGCTTTGCTCTGGTGCTCTATTAAAAGGAGCACCTTAATTGCCATTAGTTCCCTTGAGGCCCCGCTGCAAATGGGATGGCAGGACAAAAGATGTTGTGCAAGTTCTCATTGCGAGGACGTATGACTATATATGGAACACATGCCTATGATTATTTAGTACTTGGATGCTTTATCTTATTTATCTGCAAATGCCCTATGTTCTGATGTCCATATGAATTGTCTTGTCCATGCAACGCCCGTCCATCCATCCCTATGCCTACCGCGCTTTAATCCTACTGCTTACTGCAATTGTTACTACTGTCTTTACTTTTACTACTGTTGTTACTTTACTATTGCTAGTACAAAACTATTGCTATTGATAAACTGTTGTGAGCAAGATTGTTTCCAGGTGCAGCTGAATTGACAACTCAGTTGTTAAGGCTTATAAATATTCTTTGGCTCCCCTTGTGTCGAATTAATAAATTGGGTTTCACTTCCCTCGAAAATACTACGATACACCCCCTTTACTTGTGGGTCATCAAGACTATTTTTTGGCGCCGTTGCCGAGGAGCATAGCTCTATTTATCAAGTTCACTTGGAATCACTATTGTTCGCTGGCATCCATCCATCATGGGTAAGTCTCGTGATGGCAAGGTTCTTATTTTACCATCCACTACAAGGAGAGGTACGGTTCGGAACACCTCTATTGCTCTTGATTCACCATGTGTTATGAGTAAGCTCCTTACACCACCACATACACATGCTACACACACTGCTACTGCTGAATCTAAAATTTCTGATACTTATGATGCTGCTTCTACTGTGCTTGATAAGAGTGGTTCATTAGGTCCTTTCCTAGATACTACGATTTCTAGAACTATAGCTGGAAATACTGAAACTCCTAATGAAGACACTACTACACCTGTCAGTTCACCTGAGTCTAGAGAAAGCTATGATATTGAAGATGGTTATATAGAGATGACCGATGAATTTATTAAAGAATATCAAAACACCCATGATAGGAGTGCTATTAAGAGTCTCCTTGAGAGGCATACTATAAAACCCAAATTGTCTCCTAATGCTAAGTTTGTTGCATCTCCCATAAACATTAAAGATAAGGATTATGATTTCTCTCTTGATCTAGCTTGCATAGCTATTGTTGAGAAGGAACCTTTTTGTGGGACTAAGAATGAAAGTGCGATAACACATATGACTGAGCTTTATACCATGAGTGGCTTATTTTCTGATGATATTAAGATGCACACCTACTTTGTTGCTAAAATTTTCCCTTTTTCATTGAAATGAGAAGCTAAAACTTGGTTTAATAATTTACCTCCTGGATCTATTAATATCCCTGATTGCTTGATTAGTACCTTCCTTCAGAAATATTTTCCTCCTAGTGCTAGACATGCTATTTTGCAGGAACTTTTTGATTTTAAATAGGGAGAAAAGGAGATATTGCCTGAATCATGGGCAAGGTTTTGTGCTTTGATTCATGCACAGGCTGGATGTTCATTACCTAAGAATGAGCTTCTTGATATATTTTATAATGGACTAACTGAAGAATCTAGGACATACCTGGATAGTTGTGCTAATTGTGTTTTCAGGAATAGGACTCTCAAGGAAGCTAAGGAATTAAAATGGCTAAAATAAGCAAGAATTATGAATATTGGACTCCTCCTGAACCAATTCCTGAGACAACTATATCTGAACCAACTATCCCTGCGCCTATACCAACATCAAAGAAGAGGGGAGTTATTGAACTAAATGATGAAGTGATGAAGGAAGCCAAGAAATGTCTTAAGGAGAAGGGAATTAAAGCTGCAGACGTCAAGAATTTACCTCCTATAGAAGAATTATGTAAGCCAATATCCCACTCATCCACTATTGAGGTACACTCTCTCCAACATTTTGATGAAGGTGATATCCCTTACTCTAAACCTCCTGATCAATGCTTAGAAGAATTTGATGTTTTTATTGTTAAGCAAGATAATTTCAATAAAAGGGTGCAAAATCATTTAATGGAAAACTCTAGAGCTATTGTTGAGTTAAAAGACATTGTGGAAAGAACCTCTAATGATGTTAAAATGCTTGTTAAACATTTTCAAATGGTTCAAACTCAAATTGATCATCTTATTAAGGTACAAAAAGACTTGCTAGTTAATGCTGCTAAAGAAAAACATGCTTATGAAATTAGAACTAGAAGTGGTGCTGCTACCCAGGATCCTCTATATCCTAAGGGGCATCCTAAAAGAATTGAGCAGGATTCTCAACAAGCTGAAAATAGTGGTACTTCTCCTAAGAAAAGAAAAAAGAAACATAAAACAATTGTAGAACCTTCTGAACCTGCTAAAGATCCTAATAGTATATCTGTCTCTAATGCTAAAACTGAAAGTGGTAATGAAAAAATGATGTTCCTGATAAATAAAAAGTTGAAGAAGAACCTGAAAGGCACACTAAGAATACTAAATACACTAAAGAAGATTTTGTTGCTAAGAAACATGGTAGTGAAAGAGAGCCTTGGGTCCAAAAACCTATGCCTTTTCCTGATAAGAAACACAAGTCAAAGGAAGATGAACACTATAACAAGTTTTGTGAGTGGATGAAAAATTTATTCTTGCAAATTCCTTTGACTGATGTTATTAAATTGCCTCCTTATTCAAAGTATATGAAGGATATTGTTTCGAATAAAAGGAAGATCCCTAATGAAGAAATTTCTACTTTGCTTGCTAATTATTATTTAATGGTAAGGTTCCTAAGAAACTTGGAGACCCAAGGATTCCAACTATTCCTTGCTCTATTAAAAATAGTTATGTTAGAACTGCTTTGTGTGATTTGGGAGCAGGAGTTAGTGTTATGCCTTTTTCTCTCTACAAGAGACTTCAACTGGAAAAACTAATACCAACTGATATATCTTTGCAAATGGCTGATAAATCTACTACTATTCCTGTTGGTATATGTGAGGATGTACCTATTCAAGTGGCTCATAATTGCTTGATATTAACTGATTTTGTTGTGCTTGAAATGCCTGAAGATGATAATATGTCTATTATTCTTGGGAGACCTTTTCTTAATACTGCAGGAGCTGTTATTAATTGTAATCAAGGAAAGGTGACTTTTAATGTTAATGACAAGGAGCATACTGTCTATTTCCCCAAGAAGATTGATAGGACTTATGGTTTGAATTCAATTGAACATGTTGAGGGCATTCAAGTTGGAGAAATATATTGTCCCATACCAAGAGAAAAATATGAAACTATTATGATTGGGACCATTGCTATCAAGGTTGAGGTAACATAATCATTAGTGGAATACAAAGTTTTGTTTCATATAAAATTGTTTTAGTAACAAGACCTGATCAACCTTGTTAACAAAGGGATTTTAATGAACAAAACAATGTTTTCACCATGATTATCTTTGCTTACTTTAGTTACCGGTAAGTTCTTGGAATCATAAGTATGTGCGTATCATAAAGAACCGCCAACGGGGTACCCCTTGCCCGATGATACGGAAGAATCCCCATATCAAAATGACAAGGCAAGCAGACAACGAGCATCTCAGCAATCTTCTTATTTACCATGGGAAAATGGTGGTTTTTTCTCTCTTTCCTCTTTTCCCATCTCTTTTTTTTATTTTTCTCAATAGCTATCTCTTTTTTTATAATAAGAATGCTTCATAGATACTCATTATGGTTACGCTGCAGGTTTCCACCATGATTAGGCATGGATTAGACCGGCGACCCAGGCATTTCTCTAACACACATACATAACTCCATGGACTTACAAGCTCCCCTTTTATTTCACACCGACGACATCCGCAAACAAAAGAGCATGATATCAACTGGGTATATATTTACAGGTGTTGAAAGCGTTCCCCGTGATAACACGGTTCTGTTAATCCCCGGCCTATAATTTGCAAGCATATAACTTTCATGGACAGTCACAATGGTTCAGGTTTATTAAGTGCAAGAAATAAAGTGTGCCATCAAGTTCGTGAGAGATTTACTAACTAACTTTCTCATAACAAGCAAGCATTTTATTTGGAAGAAAACTATGCATATCGAATATGCACGGAACAACAAATGATGCTAATAGGTAGGTATGGTGGACACTTTTGGCAATATTGATTTTAGGGAATTGGAAACACGAGTAGAGCTCATACTCAGTGCAAGTGAAGGCTAGCAATAGTAAGGGAGCGACAAACGAGAGAGCAATAACTATCATAATCATGCTTGCAACAAAATAGGACTAATCATGGCATGAAAGTGATTCAAGACCCCTGAGGCAAAATAATTCATCGAGGCTTAACTGATTATTGTTTCAGTCATATGCATGCATGAGCATGTGCCAAGTCAATTCAAGTGAAACATTCAGAGGAGGATACCACAATGTCATACCAAGTTATGAATAGAGCAATGCAAGCAAACATTCATACGACATGCTACAAACTATTAGCAAGATGGAGCTAATCATAAGAAAGCAAGAACTACTAAGCATCCATAAATAACATACACCCTACATGAACAGACTAAGCATGCCCACAATGATGAGTATATGTACAAAAATGAAAAAAAAATAGAGTTCGTTACCAGCCTCTTACCACACCACAAGTTGTCATTAATCCTCATTATTGCCCTTCACTTGTGTGGCTTGAATAATAACATGAAACCAAATTCCACTGAGGACTGCTGAACCCTGCAACAAACTCCACAAAACCAAAGAACAACAACAAATATTTTTGGTGTTTTTTATTTTTTTAAAGCAAGAACCAAAAGGAAGAACAAGAAAACAAAATCTTTTTGGGTTTTTTCGAATAGTTCAAACAAAGCAAAAAGGAAGAAGCAAACCAAGGAAAAAAAGAAAAAGAAGCAGACAAAGAGAAACAACAGAAATATTTTTGGTCTTTCTGTGTTTTAGGAAGCAAAAGCAAAGAAAGAACAAAAACTGAAAAGAGAACGAAGCATGGATATACAAAGTACCAACTAAACATGATATGGAGATGAGCATGATGTCGGTGTACCTCCCCCCAAGCTTAGGCTTTTGGCCTAAGTGGGTATCAATCCCAAGCTGGCCAAGATGGAGCGCCTCCGTAGTACGGCGAGGAGGTACCCTCGTCCTGATATGAGCTCGAGGACGCCCCACCGTAGTGCGTAGAGTAGTCATAAGAAGGCACATCCTCTTGGTGCTGCCTGTGGAAACCAAGCAAGCAGAGCTGCTCATCCACCTCCTCCTTGGAACGCGACCATGGCCTCCTGTGAATACTAAACAAAGTAGATTGCAACAAAGGAATCTCCCTCTCGTCCCCGTCAGTAAACAACATCCTGTATACTAAACCCTCCGTACTAGATTCAGAAGTGACGAAATGATGTGTTTTCATAGTAGCAAGATCAAGCCTTTGTGGTGCCAACATAGTGTCATTAGGATCCACAAAAAGTTCTAAAGCAACAACCATATGTAAAGCAATAATGCCCCCATAAATAGGCCCCCTAGAACTAGGCGGCGGGCAATGAGAGAGCCAAGGTTGTACCGGGTATCATTATTAAGTACAGCAGCAAGGAAGGCTAAATGATAATTAGAGATATTACTTGTGTTCTCCCTACCAAGAATGCTAGTGGCAAGATAATAAGCAAAGTATCTAAGAGCTGGGAGTTTGATGTTTCTTATCTTCCCGCACTGAGCTACGCGGTCATCGTCATTTGTCACACTTCGATAGAGCTCCAGCAAGTCAGCAAGGTCAGCAAGTCAGCTACCTTGGATCTTCTTCACTGTCCCCGTCATGCCTATACCTATAATGCTATAAAATCTTTCCAATGACATGGTAATAGGCTGATTATAAATTCTGAAAGAAACAGTTGACTGATAAGGGGTGTTAGTGAAAACGAAACTCTCAACGATAGTTTGGGTGAGCACGGCATATTACTCACTCTCATCCTGCATGTAAGTGGTCAAACTGACCCTCTAGACCAGTAATAAGAAATCATCGAGGATCCCTGCAGCTTGCAAAAAGGTAAAACAAGGGAAAGTAGATGGGTGAGCATCCTTCTCGTCTCCTTCATTGCCAAAGCATGGTGCAATGAGATCTTCATTGTATGAAGGCCTAAATTGAGAGGCTGATCTTGAGGGCCTTGACCTCCTAGGTGTATCCCTCTCAAATATTTCTCCAAATGTGTGGTTGTTCATCTTTGATATTCTGAAATTTAAACATCCATTATACAAGTGATTGCAAAGTGAATACATAATGAAGGGAACTACTCATAGGGACTTGTAAGAGGCCTAAACATGCATCAAAACAATATCTCTAAGCATTGAACAAGCTTACAAGCTCTCATAACCTGTCACCTACAGCAACAAAATACTCAAGATATAAACCACTAAACACAAATCTACTTGGACAAGCGGAGGAGTCACATACTAGAGAATAAATGCTCCAAATTTCAGTAGAAAAGATGGACTGAGCAAGGAGATCGAAAAATCAAGGACAAGAACAGCAAGACCGCGATTTCGAGCAATGAACTGGTGTTTTCTCGGGAGAGAGAGCAGTGGGAAGTGAGAGAGTGAGTGGAGGGCCAGGGGTGGCCCACACCATGGCCAGGCGCGCCCCTGGGCTGGCCGCGCCACCAGGTGGTGTGCCTGCCTGGTGGGCCCCCTGGTACTCTCCAGGCACTTCTCTGCCCCTTTTTTCACGTAAAAATTTAATATGAATTTTCTAGAATTTTTCGAGACACTTTATTTTTGAGCAATTTTCAGGTATAGATGAATGATTTTCTGATAGAAAGATTTTTTTCAGAAAGATGCAAAAGCAAAACAAAGCTAAAACTTCATAAGTTCTAAGACACTCTAATATGCAAGCAACTAACAATAGAAAAGTAAACTAAGCAAAAGATGCGTACTTAAGGGACATGAGATTTCCAGTTTATAGTCTGTCAAGCATATAACTCAGATTGGACCTCACTTTCACCTTAACCATTTAAAGATGCTTATGATAGGGGCAATGAGAGCTCAAAGCTAATGAGTACCATACTTTCAGCATTTGGAAGCCTTTCAAACTTTTCAAAACCTTTTCATTCCCTTGTTGAGTCACCACCTATTCTTTGAGCACTTTCTTGAGAGCATAGTTGTCATCCTTAGTGTAATGTGCATGTCTCAAAACTTGATTAATTGTGTTATGACTTTGATTCTTGTATCTTTGATATCTTTACTTCTAGTCTTCACTTGAACTTCAGAGGTTTATTGGCATTTATGTTTGCTCTACAATCAAAGGCAAGCGAGATACCACTCTATCATACCTTGTTATGAGCATTGCAATGTTGCTTATGTTTATGTTTCATGCTACTTATTATTTTTGAGTTGGAATCTATTCATAGCTTGCAATGACAATTAAGTAAAGTTATTTTCATATTCTTTATTATGAATTGCCTGAGTAGTTGATCATATGCTGAGAATATATACATCTTATGAAGCAAATGTGTTCGTGAAAGTTTCTTTTATCGCACTCAGTTTTCAACTGAATTGCTTGAGGACAAGCAATACGCTAAGCTTGGGGGGAGTTGATACGTCCAAAACATATCCACTTTCCCAAACACTTCTGCTATTGTTGTTCCTCTAAACTTGTGTGATTTGGATACAACTAACACGGACTGACGCTGTTTTCAGCAGAATTACCTTGGTGTCTAGTTTTCGTGCAGAAAATCAACTATCAGGAAAAATCCCGGAAAAATGCCAAAAATCCTATTTCACTAGAAGACTCACAGAACCTGAAGACAAGGCAGAGTAGGGACACAAGGGGCCCACACCACCTGGCCGCGCGGGCCAGGCCATGCCGCGCCTGGGGGTGGTGTGGCCACCTCGGTCACCCCCTCGGCCTCCCACTTTGCCTATAAGTTGCCTCTTGACCTAAAAACCAAGGGGGGGTTCAACGTTTTTCTAGAGAGAGTTCCGCTATGCCGCCACCACCAGATTCCGCGAATCAGAACCAGAAACTCCGTTCTGGCACCCTGATGGGACGGGAAATTGGAGGAAATCATCGCCATCATCATCACCATCACTTCTCCATCGACCATCCATGATTCCCCATCTATGAGTGAGTAATCCCCCGCTATAGGATATGAGGATGGTAGGGATTGGATGAGATCGTTCATGTAATGGCATCAGATTGTTAGGGCATGATGCCTAGTATCTATTATTAGTGCTTTTTGACTTTGTTGCAACTTGTTATGCTTAATGCTTGTCACTAGGGCCCGAGTGCCATGATTTCAGATCTGAACATGTTATTGATTCATTATGATAGTATTGTTTATGGTCTTACCTGCAAGTTGTATACACATATTGTTGTCCGGAACCAAAGGCCCCGAAGTGACAAAAATCAGGATAACCGGAGGGAATGGCTTTGATGTGAGGATCACATGTGTTCATGGAGTGTTAATGCTTTGCTCCGGTGCTCTATTAAAAGGAGCACCTTAATTGCCAGTAGTTCCCTTGAGGCCCCGCAGCAAACGGGCTGGTAGGACAAAAGATGTTGTGCAAGTTCTCATTGCGAGCACGTATGACTATATAGGGAACACATGCCTATAATTATTTATTACTTGGATGCTTTATCTTATTTTTTTGCAAATACCCTATGTTCTGATTGCCATATGAATTATCTTGTCCATGCAACGCCCGTCCATCCATCCCTATGCCTACCGTGCTTTAATCCTACTGTTTACTACAATTGTTACTACTGTCTTTACTTTTACTACTGCTGTTACTTTACTATTGCCACTACAAAACTGTTGCTACTGATAAACTGATGTGAGCAAGATTATTTCCAGGTGCAGTTAAATTGACAACTTAGTTGTTAAGGCTTATAAATATTCTTTGGATCCCCTTGTATCGAATCAATAAATTGGGTTTCACTTCCCTAAAAAATACTGCGATACACCCCCTATACTTGTGGGTCATCAGCTTGTACCGTGGATCGCCTCATACCGAAGAACTTTCTTGGTGGTGCACACTAAGGGGGAACACAATCATTGGTAATTTTAATAGGGATCATATTATTAGGCTACCGTCGAGTATCTAATACTAGCACACAATAAGATATTCAAACAATAACATTGAATGTAAATGTGATGTGATATGGTCCTTCACATCGTGATCTCCATCCATCGTCACCGGATTCTGGCGCCATGGTTCCGGCGTCGTAGACACCAGGGTACCGATGTCTTTTCAGCGTGGTAGTTCATCACCTCTATGACTATCTACTACTACGTAACATAAGGTAATCACTTTACCTTTGCCACAACCATATCACAAAGCAACGCCCCCTGCAAAACAAAGTTAGACGCTGCTACTTTATCTTTGCATGTTTTACGTGGCTGAATGGGCTTTCGCACAAGAACCATTCTTACCTATGAACTTTCAGCACAACGCTGATCAAGTAGTTGCCTCTACTACACCCCTTTTGGGGCCCTCCGTTGTAAATGGCATACCAAATAATGCGAGAGAGATAGACACCCCCCTAAGCCACTTTATACGGCACAAGCCATATGTCAAGCATGGACCAGTCTTGTGAATGAACGTGTAAAGTCGAATGGGGGCCACTTCATCAAGCATTACTATGGTATACACAAGTACACGTGGGAGGGTAACAACTAAAATATCAACTCCCACACGCTACATCTCGTGTGTTCTACCCGTACTAGCATTACTACACATAAATCTAGCTCTAATACCACTGTAGGGGTTCCGTGTATGAAAACAATAAATTTTTACCCTATGCCCCTAAACCCCCTGATGCTACCAGGACCTATCTATTAGTAATACAGTAACGGGAGGGGCTTTTCACGAACTTACCCTTGAAGACCGAAAAGCGTTGTCAATGCGTAGGAGAGCGTGGTTGATGTAGACGAGCCGAAGCCGACCTCAAGGTCGTGATGAAGTCCTTTCGCTCCAACGGCTCCAACGACTTGAGTGCCTCAAGTGCGATACCTCGCAGGGAGTTACACACATCTGGTTCCTGACGATGACTCCTACTTCCCTGATCCAGCAGCAGTTGCGGAAGTAGAGCTCCTGGATCCGAATCCCGCAGCACGACGGCGCGGTGAAGATTCTCGTTCGCGCAGTCCGAACTTGGGACCACGGTCACGAGAGAGAGCGAGAGAAAATACCAATTGGAGGTCTTCCCAAAAGTGAGAAGACCATTATTGAATATTGTGTGTATTTATCTAGCCAAATACCCCCACTATATATAGGGGGAGGGGAGGTACTACCTCCCTCAAAGTCCCGGGGTGGGACTAAAAGAGAGGAGGGGGAGGGGCAGCCACTGGCCGGCCCTAGTGGGCCCTGCACGAGGGGGCTTGGCCCAGCCGGCCACCCCCTTGCCCCTTCTCCCTCTCTCCTTTCCCTAATGAGCCCTCTCCCCTCCGGGAATTGGCCCATTAAGCCCTTTGACCTTTTAATTGATTTTCTCTTTTATTAAATAATTATGAATAAATGATTAAATTAATATTTAACATTCATTCACATATTATTCAATCTCCATGGCTATGGAACACCTTCCACCTCCACTCCGGACATCCTCCGTACTTACCAAAACCCTTCTGGTTTTCTCTCTACCATTCTTCGGTGATTCTTTCGATCCTATAAACACTCTCTAAGCATCATCAAACCCTTAAGCGTGATACCCTATGGTTCAGGAACACTCTAGACATGGTCGGGACACTCCCGTACCAATGATCGACAGAGGGACATGGATGGCCATGTGACCCCTGTGTGTTCCACGAAGATCTTTTGTCATTTGAACCGGGACAGTCGTGTCTTATTCCCTTTGTCTCTCGATACTTGCATTGCCCGAGATCTGATCAATGAAGTCACCAATGTCGTGTTCAATCTCATTACTGAATAATGGTACTTGACTCGTTCCGACAAGTGATATCCCTGTGATCAAATCACACACTTCGCAGCTATTGGATATAACTTCTCCAAGTGGGCCCTTGAGTATCTTTCTGTCACATGGATGGACAAATCCCGCTCTTGACATACATTGCCTCTACGGTCTCCTCCGAGTGCCTGAACACACCTTTATAACCACTGTATTACCAAGTGGCGCTTGATGCTATCAAAGCACTCTCGGGAGACAGTGGTTGATATAACCTCACGGTCTAAGGAATAGTTTACGAGGATCCATTTCTAATCATCATAACTTGAACTTCGTGACATGATCGGGTCACGATGTTTAGGTTGGGTATTGGTTCATCATCTCATTCTCAGAATGAGTTGACTCCATTTCCAATTGGCAAAAATGCCACATGATCAGGAAACATGATCATCTGTTGACCAATGAACCAGTGACTAGAGTTTCACTAGGAACCCTTGGTTGTTTGTATATCACACGTGTATTGATGTTTCCACTCAATACAGTTATAGCATGATATAAAACTTAATCATAAACTATATGAAATATGATAATAGTCCTTATTACTATTTGTCTCTAGGGCATATTTCCAACAGATAGTGGCACCCACCATGGGGCATGGCCGGTCCAAGCTGAGTTCTACGGCGAGACCCTATTCGCCAATTGATCGGCCGATCGCCACCGGCCGTATGATCGTCAGCGATGGGATCATCCAGATCCTGCCCAGCAGCTACATCCCGGCGTCGCGCCCAATCACACACAACATGGTGATGCCGGTCGGCACCATCAACCTGTTTGTCGGCTTCACGGACGCCGTCGACCCGGTGGGAACAGTGATCATCAGCGGATCACCACCACGCCGTGACCTGCTCTTGGAGGGCTAGATCCGCTCCATCAGCCGCCTCGCCTCCGAGTACGACTCGGCCGCTAGCAACCCGGTCGGGACTAACGCTGCCTCAGAGGATGCGGCTCTCCATGATGACGTTGATTTAGCGACCCCTGTCTCGGTCGCCGGATCCATCACCGCCGCATCGCGCGAGGACTCCATCACATGAGTCTCCAACCATGAGGATTTCGAGGACCCCTCCATTCTCAGGATCTTCAACTTCGACCCTGGACCGGAGTCCCCCGAGGACTTCCATGCCAGATCCAATCGCTTCAACGCGATCTACATGGCGGGCAGCACGAGCGCCCTGCCAGATCCCTTCTCCATGTCGATCCCGCTGACCATGACGGCAATGGAGGTCGAAGAAGCCCACCTGCGACTGGAGGAGGCAACGCGCAAGGAGCAGGCCGAGCGGGAGAAGTCCTACCTCGAGCGGGAAACGACGCAGGAGCTGTCGCTGTACCATAAACACCGCATTAGGACCCGCCTGCACTCCAGCATCCAGGGCTGCATCCTGAACTTCAACGACGAGAACGACCCCGCCCGCGTGGCCGAGCGCAAGGTCTGCGAGAATGCGCCGCCCAGCGGCAGCAACCGCCCACCACCTAGGGCACCCACTACTGGAGCCCCATCGCCACCCTTAGGTCGTGTGCCTCCACCGGACCAGCCGTGGATCATCATCTCGCCGCAAGCCCGCGACGCCAACGGGCTCCCATTGTACTCCACCCTGATGGACAACATCATCACGGGACACGCTGTAGTCGCCAACCTAGACATCCAGGGAGAGGGCACGATGCAGGTCCAGTTTGCCAAGGCCCTACTCGCCAGGGCTGTCGAGCAGCAAGCCGTGGGAGTCGACCCGCGGGGGAAGATGTACTCTTGCTCATTGGGAAGCAGGGCGGCCTCAAGCGGCCATCCAACTATCGCCAACACAATCAACTGCCCACCGCCCGAGCCCCTGCAGCTCCAACCACGGGCCGCCAACCCTATGCTGTCCACCAACGAGCCGCGACCTGCGAACAACACGGTCGCCGCCAACAGCCAACCCATCGATGCGCAGACCCACATCATCAACAACCAGGCCTGGCGAGCCCGCCAGCCACATGATCTGCAGCACACCCTCATCAACCGCGGTGAGGCGGAGCCAGGGGGCTCGCTCAACCGAATCAGCCCGTAGTGCTTCAGACCAATGATCCGAGGCGAAAAATACCCGATGAAATTCAAGGCACCGAAGGAGATAGAGAAGTACGACCCGATGTACCACCCAGTGGTGTGGCTTGACACATACCTCGTGGAGATGGGGATCGCCGGTCACACCGACCTACTCGCCGCCCGCTACCTCCCCTGATGATGGAGGGGGCGACCCGGTAGTGGATCAACACCCTCCCAGCGGACAACATCGACTCGTGAGAGGAAATGTGCGATGCCTTTGGAAGGCAATTTGAGGGTTCCTACACCCGTGCCACCACCATCGAGGACCTGGAGCGCTGCATCCAGGGACAGCACGAATCGACCCGCCACTAGGTCCAGCGATGGCATGACCTGTGGATCAACGCCTCTGGCATCCACCCAGACATGACGATCCACTGCTTCAAGAACGCATGTCGGTACGAACCTATGGTCACCAAGATCAAGAGGGCATACCGGACGCTCGACAACATCCCCGACCTCCTCGAGATCGCCAAGCGCTACGCGGAGGAGGACCCCAACCAAGACTCCGACAACGAGTCGGGGGGAAGACGCCGTGCTAGCAGCAATGACAACGGGCGACAGTGTGGCATGCGCTATAGCAACACTCGCCTCACTGGCAAGCGTCGTGGTGACGGGCGAGTCGAGTTCATCGCCAACGCCGGCTACGGGCAGCGCGACCCGAAAAACTTCCGCCGTGACAGAGGAAACTACCGCGACAGCGGAAATTACCGCGCCAACAATGCGGCGAGGCCGAAATTCGACCCCGCCGCCCTACTCAACCAGCCCTGTGTCTACCACAATAGGGAGGGGAAGCCCCACCGCAGACTGCCATTCTCTGCACGATATTAACAAGGCAAGGCGAGCAAGAGAGGACCCCAACAACAACCCGCTAAGGGACAATAGCAACGCCGGTGGATTCGGCAACGCCGTCGGCTCACTACATACCTTCACTAGGCTCGACACCAAACGTGAGAAGAAGGTGCTCGCCTGTGCAGTCGCTGTCAATGCGGTGACCTAGATCGATATTCCCCGCTTCCTCAACTGGTCCGAGCAAAGCATCACCTGGAGTCTCAAGGACCACACGCCTAGGATCGAGTACCCAGGGCGCGTCACCCTGTTGGTCAGGCCCAAAGTGGCCGACTACTGGCTACCCAATACGATGATGGACGGCGGAAGCTCCATCAATATCATGTACCTGGATACGTTCAATAGGTTACACCTCCCGGAGTCGATGATCGAGTCGACCCTCACCACCTTCCACGGCATCATCCCCGGTATGAAGGCATTCCCAATCGGCAAGGTGATGCTACCAGTCACCTTCGGCACTCTAGCAAACTTCCGCACCGAGCAGATCATATTCGAGTTGCTAAACTTCCACAGCCCCTATTACTGTGTCCTAGGGCGCCAGGCATTCGCCAAATTCATGGCGGCCCCACACTATGCATACAACATGATGAAGATCCCCGGGCCAAGCGGCATCATCACCATCCACGGCTACCCCGACATTGCCGTGGAGTGCAAGGACAGAGGCGCCGAGCTCGCCGACACCGTCATCGCCACGGAAAACAACCACCGGATGAGCTTGCAAAATCCGCGAGCAACGTCAACAAGGACGACCCCACCATTCTGAAAAAGCCTAACTCATAGAACTCCGGGGGAATAGCTTTTGAGGTGGCCACGCACACTCGCACCGTTGAGCTCGTCCCGGGCGACTCTAGCTAGACGGTCACCATCAGGACGAACATGAGTCCCGCATAGGAAAGCATGCCCATCGGGTTCCTGTGTGAGAATCACGACATCTTCGCATGGAAACCATCTGACATGCCTGGTGTCATGAGGGAACTTGCTGAGCACAAACTGAACACCGACCCCAAAGTGCGACCGATGAAGCGGTCGCTGCAGCCCTTCAATGAAGAGCGCCGCCGAGAAATCACCGAAGAAGTGCAGCGTCTACTCGCTCCAGGCTTCATCCGGACAATCAAGTACTCCAAGTGGCTGGCAAACCCGGTCCTAGTTCTGAAGAAGATCAACACTTGGATAATGTGCATCGACTACACCAACCTAAACAGCACCTGCCCAAGGAGGAGTTCGTCCTCCCCCGTACCGACCAGATCATCGACTCGACTGCAGGCTCGGAGTCGTTGTGCATCCTCGACGCGTACTCTGGGTACAACCAGATCAAGATGGCGGTCAAGGACGAAGAGAAAACGGCGAGTGCATATTTGCATCATATTTTATATTATTATTTTGCATTGTAGATGTAGGATCTTGGTATTTTACGGCATTCGCGCGCAAATTTTATGTTTGTTTTCACCAGGATCATGACAGATGATGGATCCCATGGATACAATTATTGAAGCTGTTGTACTGTGGAGAAAAGGAGTCAAAAACAACGTAAATCGCTTATTTGGGAAATATTAATAATACCAGGAGAAAACCAGAAGCGAATAGAGGAGATGGAGAGCATAACGACCAACTATACGAGTGGAGGAAATATTCCCACCGTATAGCTGGCGGCGCCTCCGCTTCGTCAAATAGTTTCACCCCGTGCAATTGGTTCGAGGAGACGACATACAGAACACCAGAAATCATAGAAATCTCACCTCTAGAAGGCATCTGGAGGGGGAACTCATCCACCGGGGATCCATCTTTGCCCTGCGCAGATCCAGGAGGCTAAGGCATCGATCTTCATCGTCCACCGCCGCATCACCACCATCTCCATCCATCCCATCTACATCTTGTCTAGATCTTGTTGTAATTACTATACTCGTTGTGGATTTATACAAGTACTATTCATCTATGATTGTTTCCATTACCATTTCCATGATGTTGATTGCCTCCATGTCTGAGTAGATCATTAGTTCTTGGGGATTAGGAGAAACCCTAGTATGAGATTGAAATAAGATAAAGTCTATTATGATATTCATCGTTGTGACCATGTGTTATATTCTCTACATCTTGATGTTAAGAGAAGTCGACCTCTCAATATTTACCTCTCCTGGGGAGTTGATGGAGGGAACTACTTATTGGTAGACGGAGGCGTGCTAGCACTTATGGTGACTATAAAGTTGTTAGCAATCCTTACGTATCAACTTGGGAAACCGAGGAAACTCACGGAATACTATCCATGCCATGGGATACGTCCTACGGGATTATGTCCCTTAATAGCGCAGTAATTCGATTGATGTTGATTGCTCCCTGATGTGGTTATGAGAATGATGTGTGCAGCAGTTGCTGGCAAATCGTCCATATACGGAGTTCCTCCCACACATACATAGTTGAGAATGTTCATGATGATAATCTTTATCTTAGATCTTTACAATACTAGTGGTGTATCCGCTACTCCCTGAGAACGCCTTTTTCCCTACTACAGTTCCAATCTCTTTTACATACACGATACTTACTTTCTGTACTCAGTTATTTTACTTTACTTTATTGCTCTTATACCAAAAACCCGAAAACACCTTTTTAAACAATACTCACATTTTATCTTGTTACTTAGAACTTTATCTAGCATTTCTATCGTAATATTTATTTCAAGAGTTATTAGACTTCAGACTCCTGCTCCCTGTGGGATCGATATCTTTATTTCGAAACTAGCTACAAACGGTTTGTGCTCTTGCAGTCAAGCTATTTTCTGGCGCCATTGCCAGGGAGCTAAGCGTTGTAGGTCTTTTAGTTTTTGCTTATTTATTTTTGTCTTGCTAAATTTTGTTTTGAGTTACAGGTATCCACCAACATGATGGAGTTTGAGCATATGACTAGTGCTAGCCCACTCAACCACTTTGGGAAGCCCTATGATATTTATAAAAGAGATAACTCCAATGAGAAGACAAGGGGGTTTGAAATAAATCCTCTATTACTTAGTATTCTACATAAGAAGCAATTTACCGGAGATGAAGAAGATCCTGATCCATATGAGCATATTGCATGTTTTAAAGATATATGTGGCACTTTTTTATTAACGGGATATACCGCTCATGAGGTAAGGGTTAAACTTTTTAGTCAAACTTTGACAAGTACAACTCTCTCATGGTATAGATCTCTACCCCCTAAAGCCACTACTACTTGGGATAATCTAGCTTGTGAATTTCTATCAAAATATTATCCATTATCCAAATCTTTTGGAATCAGGCATCTTATAATGACTTGGAAGAATCATGCTAATGAAGGACTAGTAAGAGCCTATATTAGATTTAAAGATTTACAAAGATTATATCCTCATCATGATTTGCCTGAATGGTATTTGCTACATATCTTTTATGGCGGTTTAATTGAACCTAATAAAATTGAACTAGACTCTTTTGCTGAAGGAGCCTTTATGAATCTTCGTAGACCTAAAGCTTGGGCTTTACATAATAGAATTTGTGATCATAGAGTTTCATGGAATTTTGGTCTAGGAAGTGAAGAAGGCATAGAAATAGAGCATGATTATATTCATGACTATAATAAAAAGGCCATGTTAAAGAACTATCTAAAGAACTTTATTTATATTCCGATCTTTTGTTGCAAGTTGTTAAAGCTTTTATAGAACATATTAAAGCTCCAAAGGAGGGTCCAGTCAAGTATGATCCACCACCCGAACTAGAAAATAAAAAAGAAGATGAAGCAAGACTAGCCTCCGTAGAACCAATTTATGAAGTGTCTTTGCCTAACACTGCACAAAAGCATATTCTTGAATATGAGCAAGTCAAAGCAGTACAGGAAAAGAGGGAAGAGGAAAGCATGCCTGAAGTCGTGGGACATCTGGAAGAAACCAAATATGAAGAGGTAACCAAGGAAGCAATTATGGCTATGTACTCACACTGTAACATAGTTGAATTACATGAAGATACTTCCGTATTGGTTGAAGGTAAAACAAAACTAAACAATGTGGGTAAGCCTATTCTTCCCTGCATATTTAAAGAAACCTCTCATTACGGTTTATGTGATCTTGGCACCGAAGTTAATGTTATATATTATGATTTCTACCTACAAATAAAACAAGAAATAGAACCAGCTACAATTGAAAATACTGATATGACAATTATGTTAGCCAATAAAAACCTGAGAATTCCAATGGGAGTAGTTGATAATGCAACTGTCACAATTGTTGGGTCCGCAGCATAGAAAACAAAAAAATTCCTACGGTGTGAACTACATGCCAAGATCTATCTACTAGGTACAAAGCAACGGGTGGACATACATCCAACGAGAACTTACCCTCGTAGACAACGAGCTTTGTTAACGAGTAGGAACTCGTAGTTGATGTAGTCGTACACTTGCCGATCTCAAGATCGTGATGAAGTCCAGCAGGTCCGGCTCTAGCACGTCCATCAGATCCAGCTCTAGCACCACCAAGTCCAGCACCGCAAAGCAGCGGTGCATCCGTGATCGCACACACGTCTGGTACCCCGATAACCTCCATCCCTCGCTCCCGCAAAGCAACGGAAGCAGCAACTCCTTTCCAGATAAAGCCATTAGGAACATGTATCTCGCTAATCCGAGACCATGGGGAAATAATACTAGAGGGGGAGAGAGATCCTTCCCAAGGAGGTGTTTTTTGTGAGAGGGGAGAGGGGGCTTTATAGGAGGAGGAGGAGACCCTCCTCCCATAGCCGGCGCATGAGGGTGGGGACTCCTCCCCTCCTTCATTCATGTGGTGAACCTCCACTCACATAAACATGGCCTCCACCCAAAATCCCACTCACATGTATTTAATTTCCACCAAATTAAATGCAACTCCCAATTAATAAAACTCTTTTATTTATTTTATTCAGAATTTTGTTAATTACTTTAATTAACAAACATTCACATAAAACCCCTTGCAACATTTCAATATCACATGCAGAACCACTTTCTGCAATTTCACCCGAAACAATTCCGGTTTCTATCGAAACAATTCCTGTTTCTATCGAAACATTTCCTGCGCTTTGCAAACCTTTTGTCTGGAACATATGTGCTCCTAAATGGTGTCGGTATCCCTTAAGTGTGTCACCCTATGGTTAGCGAATAATGCAGACATGATCGAGACCCCTCTCCGATCAATAATCAGTAGCGGGACCTGGAGATCCATACTGACTCCTACACATTCAACGATGACATCTGTGATCGTGAGAACCTTTAACGCTAGTAACTAAATCCCTTTGTCCCGTGATATATTACATGTACGAGATTCAATCATCGGTATCTCCATACCTAGTTTGATCTCGTTACCGACATGCACTCTTTTCTCGTTCCCGTGATATAACATTCTAGTGATCACATCACTTGCTTGCAAGCTATTTCAATGCGATATCACCGAGAGGGCCCAGAGTATATCTATCCGTCATCGGGATGGAAAGATCCCACTCTTGATCCATGAGCCTCAACATAACACCTTCGTAGCACTGAACCCACCTTTATAGTCACCCTGTTACGGTGTGACGTTTGATGTTATCAAGATACTCTTCCGGTGTTAGCAATTAACATGATCTCATGGTCTAAGGATAAAGATTACTTTGTATGATGTTATAGCAATATAAACATAATGACTTTGATCGTAATGCTATACTTCGGATGAATGTTCATCACATTATTCCACCAATGGTCTTGTTATTAACAACATCCAATGCCCATGATCAGGAAACCTTGGTCATCTTGTTAATCAACAAGCTAGTCTATAAGAGAGGCATAACTAGGAACCCTTTTTGTTTCTTAAACACACATGTATTGATGTTTCCGATCAATACAATTCTAGCATGTAAAATAAACATTTATCATAAACATGGAATAAGATAATAACCACTTTATTATTGCCTCTCGGGCATATTCCCTTCAACAATTGGCAACAAAGATTTTCCTATTGATTTCGTAGTTGTTGATATGCCAGCTGACACTCTATGCCCAATTATATTTGGAAGAAACTTTTTGGGTGATATAGGTTCCTATGTTAACTTCAAGAAGGAGATTGTGTCTCTTAAGCTTGGGGGAATGGAAAACAAATTCCATTTCTCCAAATTTAAAGACAGGCCTCCACCAATACAAGAGGAAGAGAGAACTATTGAGGAAATGACAGCTCTTTTCTTAGGTAATCAATAAGAAGAAATAGATGAAGATCCAAACTATGAAGAAATAATTATGGAGGATAAGTCCCTAGGAGAACTAGAAAATGAATTCGATTCACTACCCACTTTGGGACCTCCAACTGATGAGGCTTTTGAAGAGCCAGAAAAGAGAAGGGATGAGGAATTACCACCCCCAGAGTTGAAGACTCTACCAGAAAATCTTAAATACAGGTTTCTAGATGATACTAATAAATTCCCTGTTATTATTAGTGCTAAACTTTCAGGAGAAGAAGAAGAAGACCTCATGAAGATATTTAAGGAGCATCGCCATGCCTTTGGGTACTCAATGGATGACTTGAAGGGCATTAGTCCCATGATAGCCGTCCATCGAAAATTCATGGAAGAAGGTGCTAAACCAGTTGTAGAATTCAATAGAAGACTAAAGCCTGAAATGAAAGAAGTAGTAAGAAAGGAAATTATACGCCTATTGGATATAGGTATAATCTATCATGTTAAAGAAAGTGAATGGGTAAGTCCTGTTCATTGTGTTCCTAAGAAGGGCGGTTTTACTATTGTCCCTAATGAAAACAATGAATTGATACCTACTAGAACTATTGTTGGGCATAGGATGTGCATAGACTTTAGGAAATTAAACAAAGAAACTAGGAAAGATCACTATCCGTTACCGTTCATAGATCAAACTTTAGAAAGGTTAGCAAACCACACTCATTTTTGCTACTTGGACGGATACTTTGGTTTTTCTCAAATAGTTGTTCATCATGATGACCAACTTAAAACAACTTTCATTAGTCCTTATGGTTTACATGCTTACCGACGTATGCCTTTTGGTTTACATAATGCTCCAGATACTTTTCAAAGATGCATGACTGCTATTTTTGTTGATTTTATAGAACTGATAATGGAAGTATTTATGGATGACTTTTCTGTCTATGGAACATAATTTACTAGTTGCTTGGATAATCTCAAAAGAGTTTTGCAACATTGCAAAGAAACCAATCTTGTTCTAAACTGGGAGAAGTGCCATTTTATGGTTAAAGAAGGTATAGTCCTTGGACATAAGGTATCCGGTAAGGGAATTGAAGTGGATAGAGCTAAGGTTGATGCCATAGAGAGAATGCCAAAACATAGGGATATTAAAGGTATAAGAAGTTTCCTTGGTCATGTGGGTTTTTATAGAAGGTTCATTAGAAATTTCTTTGGAATATCTAAACCTTTACTAACCTCGTGCAAAAGGGAGTAAGATTTAATTTTGATGATAAGTGTCTTGAAGCCTTTGATAAACTCAAAAATACTTTATCTCACGCTCCTATTATTAAACCACCTATCTGGGATACAACCTTTGATTTAAATGTGAAGCTAGTGATGATGTTGTAGGAGTAACTCTAGGACAACATATTAGTCGTAGATTTAATATTATACATCATGCTAGTAGAACTCTCAATGGTGCTCAAAAGAACTACCCTAAGGAAGAAAAGGAACTATTTGTTGTGTTTTTCTCTTGTGATAAATTCCATTCCTATATAGTTGATGCAATGGTAAGAGTTCACACGGATCGTGATGGCTTAAAAGAACTCCCTGAAAGGAAAGAACATAAGCCAAGGCTGATCTGTTGGATTCTTTCACTTCAAGAATTTGAGCTGCAGATTATGCAGAGGCAGAAAATAAAAATGCTAGATGCAGTGTCCATGATTGCCCTGCAAGAAATCAATATTATTGAGAGGAACTTTAGTCCTGGTGATTTTTATTTACGGGAATTATTCGATGAACTAAGGTCAATTCCTCCAAAAGAGAAGAAGTCTTTGTTATGGGAGGAATTTTCCATCCTCGAATAAACAATGGTAAGTACAAGGTAAGTGTTCTTACTCAAATAAGTGATTTATTTTCACAATTCTTACTCTTAAATTTTTTACCTTTGAATTCCTTGTATTAGTCTGAAGATTTAGAGGGTTTTTTCCAACTATACGGGCGGAGCTATATGACCGGAGGGGGAGCTCCCACCGTAGTTGGTCGTTAAACTCTCTGTATCATTTTCTTGAAACTGTTTTCGCTATCTGAACCTACGTTCGCAACTATATGACCGGAACCAAAAATTTCGGCCGTGTAGTTGGTCGTTAAACTCTTAGATGGTTTTTCTTTAGGTGTCTGTATCTATACGATCGTAACTATACGACTGGAGCAAAAATTTCGGACGTATAGTTGGTCGTTAAACTCTCAAACACTTTTGTTTTTGAATTCCGGCATTATAGTTGGTCGTTAAACTCTTAGACACTTTTCGTTTGATCTTTTGTTTACTATTCATCAAAAAAAAAATGTCGGTTCCGAGCCGTGATTTAATCGACCTGGACTCGAGATATTTGGAAATATCTGCCCGGAACCAACTATACGGCCGGAGCTATACGAGCCGCGTCCATATAGTTGGTCGTTACGTAGGAGGACTCTTCCAAATCCGTGATTTCTTTTCCTATTTTATTCGGATTATTTTCTTGGACGACAATTTGGTGTTTCTCGTGAGTTTTACCGACCTCTGACCCCCTTATATACTACCATTATCTCTCAATATAATCATAATCTCGAGAAACAGATCTACTTCTTGTTTTCGCGAGAGGACCCTCAACCAAGGGATAAAAGTCAAGAAGAAAGGCTCCCATGGAGACCGGAAGCAATAGCGAGCAAGGGAAGGAGATCAAGGCCATCCCTATAGAGTTCCTCGACACCGACCATGGGTGCCGGAAGAGGGATTTGAAGGCTTTAGAGCTGAGGATTGAAGAGTTGGACAAGGAAAAGCTAGGGACACACAAACACCTCAGATTGTTGCGACTTTATCTTGATAAACTAGATGAAGATATCAAGCGGACAACTGAAGCAGGTTTTTCCATGAGTCTTAAGGTGCTACAAACAGTTCAGGATAACAATGAGTTCATTAAGGAACAGGTGAAGGTGCTAGAGAGGAACAATCTTTTCTACAAGATGCGTGTTAAAGAATTAGAAGCTATCAATCAATCCCTCCGCCTCAGGCTGGCCTGTGAGGAGAAGATACCACGTGCCATGGCGCCACAGTGATCTACAACAATCACGGTATCAAATAATCACAAGGGATTATTTGATCCCATCCGGCTTGATTCCAAGCTTGGGGAGATCTTTAAGACCTTGTAATCTATCTTATAAGTTTTATTACTATTTTTGCATTAGTTCAAACTATAAATAAAGTTTGTATCATTAGAATTCCCTTCAGGAATAGTCGATCCCTTTTATGAAATTCTGAGTTTATTATTATATATGGAGCAATATTGAGTTTGTGTTTGCTTTATTGATATATGAATGTCTTGAGTATAATTTTACTTGCACTTGATGATAGCAATAGGAGTCTTCCACACTATTGGTATTAATAGAACACCTAAAGATAATTTGGTTAATATGTTGTAAGTCTACGGTTTGATTCACAAAGAAAAATTATCTACACAACTGAGAAAAAAGAAACCTTGAACAAAGAAAAAATAAAGTGCTATCAAAATAGAGTGGGAACAAGTCGAGGTAGAATCTTCAAGTCCTAAGAATGCTTCATATACAATTGGAATTTGGTAATTGAGATTGTTAAACTTTGAATTCCACTTGAGCATCTACATATACAAAAGAAAAGAAAAAGAAGAGTAAAAAGAGCGAATGTGCAAAGAGCAAGTAGGCATATACCACCGAGTTGTAGTATGACAAAGAAATACTTTTGAGATTCTAAATCCCAAGTGAATACGCTGATCCTAAAACACTTGGGACTACCTCGTAAACTCATTCGGTTGAACCGGATTCTTTTACATTATGTTGAGATTCATATTTTATGAACTATTGATCACTAAGGTATGGAAGCCTTCTAATACTATTCTGATGGTTTGAATAAGGTACTATTCATGAAATTATTCCTATGTATCGTACGTGATAAACACATGCTGCAATTGCCTCATTTATTTTATCAACTCAACTTCATGAATATGAGGATCACTCCATTAAGCTAGAGCTTGCTCGGGACGAGCAAGAGTATAAGCTTGGGGAAATTGATGAGTGCATATTTGCATCATGTTTTATATTATTATTTTGCATTGTAGATGTAGGATCTTGGTATTTTACGGCGTTCGCGCACACATTTTATGTCTGTTTTCACCAGGATCAGGACAAATGATGGATCCAATGGATACAATTATTGAAGCAGTTGTACTATGGAGAAAAGGAGTCAAAAACAATGTAAATCACTTATTTGGGAAATATTAATAATACCAGAAGAAAACCAGAAGCGAACAGAGAAGACAGAGAGCATAACGACCAACTATACGGGCGGAGGAAATATTCCCGCCGTATAGCTCCGGCTGTATAGCTGGCGCCGCCTCCGCCTTGTCAAATAGTTTCACCCCACGCAATTGGTTCGAGGAGACGACATACAGAACACCAGAAATCGCAGAAACCTCACCTCCGGAAGGCATCTGGAGGGGGAACTCATCCACCGGGGATCCATCTTCGCCCTGTGCAGATCCAGGAGGCTAAGGCATCGATCTTCATCGTCCACCGCTGCATCACCACCATCTCCATCCATCCCATCTACATCTTGTCTAGATCTTGTTGTAATTCCTATACTCTTTGTGGATTTATACAAGTACTATTCATCTATGATTGTTTCCCTTACCATTTCCATGATGTTGATTGCCTCCATGTCTGATAAGATCATTAGTTCTTGGGGATATGGAAAAACCCTAGTATGAGATTGAAATAAGATAAAGTCTATTATGATATTCATCGCTGTGACCATGTGTTAGATTCTCTACATCTTGATGTTGAGAGAAGTCGACCTCTCAATATTTGCCTCTCGTGGAGACTTGATGGAGGGAACTACTTGTTGTAGACGGAGGCGTGCTAGCACTTACGGTGACTATAAAGCTTTTAGCAATCCTTACATATCAACTTGGGAAACTGTAACATCCCAAAACTCTAATCCAAGATTATTAAGATCCAAATCATCAAAATTAGGGTTAACAAAAACTTTTTCAATTAAAAATATGAAAGCATTCATGTGTGTGTGCATTTAAAATAGCAGTTGTTTGAATTGCCATGATTAAGTGATCCATTGCTTGTAAAATGATTCTTAGGTGAAATAAACATCATCTAGATCATTCCCAAACAAATCCCAAAGAAAAACAAATCAAAATGAATAAAAGAAGTGAATGGTAATTTGTGCCATTTTAATTAACATGCCTACTTTGGCTATTCCTAGAACTCAAAACCTAACAGAAACAAATGTGGATCTTTGCACCCATTGCTAGTACACATAATGATGTACCAAGGCCCACTTTGTGATCTGCCATAAACATTCAAACACTAAATTTAATTGGCATTTGAAAATTGAATCTACTTCATATGGGAAGATCCCACTATTTCAAAAACCACTCAAACAAGCTCAAATTTCAAAACCCAAGCACCCACAGAGTCTCAAGCTTAATACTAGCACACCCACCAAAAATATTTTCAAAATTAAAAAAGAAAGTTCTTGCGGCCATTTCATCAAACACATGGCAGGCAGAATCAAACACTAATAGCTAGCTCACTGTTTGCAACAGGGTTTTGCCCCCAAATGATCTCCATGTAATCCCTTTGTCTCCCCTTGATGCAACCAGGCCCTAAACACCCATCCCCTATCCCCCTAGTGGCAATGCAAGGCCATGCCGAGCACCAACTCGCCGGCCAACCTTGCCCTCACCACAGCAGACCATCTCCCTCCCTCTCGCCATGTCTACTAGCTAGCTCTCACCTCACCGCCACCCTCTGTCCCCTCCCCGAGCTAGGACAATCCATGGACCACCCATAGTGCGACACGCACTGCCTGTCTGCACCATGCCGAGCACGCGCCAGAGCGCCATGCCCGACACGCGTGCACAAGCCGCTGCTCGACCGCAGCCCGCGTCCACCGCTCCACCACGACCCAGGGAGCATGCCAGACATGCCCATTCGCCGCCCAACACACCACAGCCACCGCTCGCCATGGACACCGCCGTCTCTGCCGCTTAGAGCGCCAGCACCGCCTGACCGCATACCACCGCCCCTAGTCCCGCATTGATCACGTAGAGCACCGCCAGGAGACCAGCCATCGTCCCCTACCTCGAGCCACGCCGCTAGCTCGATGTGCAGCCCACGCCAGAGCCGCTCGCCCATGCCTCTCGGTCGCGTCGTCGTCCTATAAATAGAGGCCATCCCCAGCCCCATTCGGCACACCACTCACCTCCCCTCACCTCACTGACCGTTCTCCACCTCTAGCCGAAGCAGCACGAGTACTTGCTCGCCGGAATTTGGCCGGAGTAGTCCGCAGCAGAGGAGGAAAGGGCGTCGCTGATTCCGACCACCCCCGGAGTTGCCTCGACCGTCACTGAGCTCGCCGTCGACCACCAGTACGTTTGACCGCCTCGCCGTTGTCGCTGGAGCCCTGGTACGCCCCCTGAGCACTCCCACCGAGCCGCTAGGGTTAGAGTTCGCCGGCAATAGGTCCGGCGTCGACGACGATCTCCAACCGTTGATCCCAGTCCTAATCTAACGGCCCCCATCGCCCTGTACCGCTTCGCGCGTTATGAGCCTCTGACCAGTGGACCCCCTGTCAGCTGAGCCCCGCGCCGCATAGTGTCACTGGGCTGGCCCGTTAGCGTTCCCGCGCGATCTAGCTAGTTTGAATTAGGATTTTTCTATTTAGTTTAAACCTAGTTTTGTCCCCTAGTTTGAAATTCAATTTAGAGAGATTTATAAATCCAAATGGAGTGATTCCAATTTTGTTAGAAAGCTACCAAAAAGATCTACCCAAGCCCGTTGGATTTAATTCAATTAGAGTTAGAGATATCTCCTAGTAAAGATAATAAGACAGAAGCATTTGCACCTTGCAACATTTTTATAAAATCAACCAAGATAGCTTTTGAGTTGATTCCAACTCTCAAAAATCACATTTCACCATACCTATCTGAATATGTAATAATATTAAGGTTTACATGCAGTGAGTTTGGACTAGTACCAAACTAATGCTATATAGGCATTTCTAGTCACTTTAAATCATTAAATAATGAACTTAAAACAAAGTAATTATGATCCAACCCTTAAATCACATTCCCACATGTTAGAATATGTGGTGATGACATGTGTCCACATGATCCCATATTTTAAGTGGTTAATATTAAATCTTAGTTAATTTTCAATGAGTAGAAATTACTTTTCTAAAATAAAAAGAAGGAAACTAGTTAATAAAACTTGTGATGTTTGTGATGATAATAGATCATCAACTATATACCTTAGAGTGCTAATTGGACTAGTTAAGTATTGTTTGGTGATTGTGTACTCCGTATGTATTTATAGACGACAGTACCGACCAAGCTTTCAAGGAGGAAGAGTTCTACCAAGAAGAAGAAGAAAACTTCAACCAATGCACCAACCAAGGCAAGCTAGCACTATGCAAGTTAACCCTTGCAAGTTATACTTGAAATCCACCATTAGCAATGCAAGCTAACCCTTGCAATCTAGATGGTTGAGAAAAGATGCTTTAGGCATGCTTTGATTATACCACTTTGACTAATATTTACCCCAAGTATTATTTTCCAAGCTTTACTTCTTTTACTATAACCAAAGTTCTTTACTTGTTTGAAAGGTAGCATAAAGAGTATAAAACTTGGCCTATTTAGATAAAATTTAGATGTCATTCTATGGCATGAGATTGATCCCATCACTTCAACCTTAGTGAACACTCTTAACTTAGTAGTTTAGAGTAGATAAAAACTTGAGTCACTTTAGATGGGAACACTTGGTGAAAATGAATTATGAAAACCTTGGAATGATGAGTCATTCTATTGAGATGTTTTGACATGTGTTGAGAAACACAAATGGTTTATGATGATGAAACTATTGAGGCATGAGCCTTAACCCTTTTATAAAACTGATGGTTGGATTCTGATGCGATATCATTCCAAATTTACCGTACAACCACAATACCTGAATTGGGTAAGGCTTAGCTGGAAATTTATATGCATTAGTATTAGTTCCCTCGCGGGAGAGGTTTGAGCTGAGGTTACCTCTCAATGTTGTCCACCTATGCAGTGCCCAAGATGACAGATGGTCATGGTTGGGAGGCCATGCTCATAGGAGAGGTGCTTATACTAGGGTGTGTAAAGGGAAGGTTATGTTTGATTATACGCTCGATACTAAGTATGATGATTCAGGGTTATCCCCGATGATGTATCGAATCTTGCGGTGAAAGTGTACCACCTCTGAGTGTCAAACTATTGAATAGCGCGTCATGATTATGGACAGTTGGAATGGCCATACTGTTTCGCTGTCAGATGTTTTCAAAATGACTTATGAAATGAATGATGAATCTTGACTTGACCACAACAGGGTTGTGTTTATGACAATAGCTTCCCAACATTAAGTGATTTTAGAACTTTCCTTTATCTTTCTTTGCTTCTGAACTCAGCTTAGGTTTCAAACTTAACTTTATCGTTAAACTTAGAGTTAGCACTTTAACTTAGAACTATACTACTTGTTAGTGGTAGTTTGCGAGTACTTAAAGAGTACTCATGGCTTTTGTCCCTGGCTATTCTCATGGCCAGACTATGAAGGAGACTACCAAGATGATGGCCAGTAGGACGGCTATGATAACTAGGACTATCTGCCTTCGTCAGCATTGCCTGTGCCCTTGAAGATGGACCCCACCGCTACGCTTATCTTTTATTTCTGCAGCTTGTT
Organism: Avena insularis; assembly: GCA_023614405.1. Taxonomy (NCBI): domain Eukaryota; kingdom Viridiplantae; phylum Streptophyta; class Magnoliopsida; order Poales; family Poaceae; genus Avena; species Avena insularis. The sequence continues at coordinate 425,349,640 of CM042686.1, read as the reverse complement.
GTATTAAGACTGGATCATGAGATCCTTATTTGTGTAAGACCTTATGTATGGTTTGTAATGGATGATGTACTGTGATATCCAATCTGTTATGTCTCAAGAAAATGGTAATCCTGAGATTGTGATGAATGACATAACAGGCATCTGGGATTAAAAATCCGGGTGTTGACAAGTTGGTATCAGAGCCTCCCTGACCATAGGAGACCCTAGTTAGAAAGGACGTCCGAACAAAAACTTAGTTTCAAAACCAAAGTGATTATTTATGAAAAACTATCTCCTCTCTTATCCTTGGGAATTCATTCTTTCTCAAAAGTTCATGTTCCTCAAAATTCTTACATTACTACTTAAAATTTGACACACTTGATGTAGGGGTTCGTAGCATGGAAAACAAAAAATTTCTATCGCATACAAACAAACAAGCCAAGATCTATCTACTAGATTGTAGCAACGAGTCGATGGAATAACTCACCCTCGAAGATTCCAAAGTGTTTAACGAGAGCAGATTCTCGTGGGTGATGTAGTCGTACTCTTTCCGATCTCAAGATCGCGTAGACGATCCTTCCGGCGCCAGCGTTCCATAGCTCCTTGATCGGTCACACGTTCGATTTTCGACGAAGACCTTCCTCTCCTTGTTCCAGCAGGCGTGGAGGTTGTAGCACTCTCCTCGCGATTCGGCGACAACGGCGTGTGGTACAGGAAGTAGAGGAAATCCCATGAGGCTTCGCTTAAGCCGTGCGAGTATGGTGGAGCTTATGAGAGAGGCTATTAGTGGTCTAGTAATTAGACACACCAATTAGAAGGCTCTAAACCAATTAGAAGGCTCTAAATCGAATAGCTCTAAACCGGGGTCTAGATCTAGGGTTTAGTTTAGAGGATAGGAAACTTGTGTGTCTAGGAGGGGAGCCCTGCCCCTCCTTATATAGGTGGGAGGGCTGGCCGGCCAAGGGGAGGAGTTCCTCCCCAACTCGGCCTAGGGAGGTGCGCTGGCCAAGGGGAGGAACCCTCCTCCAACTCGGCCTCCACCTCTCCTCCTCTTTTCCCACTTCCCAAAACTGCCGTTTGACTTTCAAACTAGCCGTTTGACTTTTCAATTTAGGATTTAAATAAATCCTTTATTTGGGACAAGAATACTTAGTACATGATGCAATCATTCCAATATGTAATGACACACTCATGTACCCCTTCCCTCCTCAGTCTGGACATTCGGGACCTTCTAGAATGTTCGATGAAAACACGGAACCATTCCCCAACTCCGACAGGACTTTCCTTATATGAATCTTATTCTCCGGACCATTCCGGATCTCCTCGTGATATCCGGATCCCATCCGAGACTCAACAACATTCGGTCTCTTTCTCATAATACCATAACTACTCAAACAACGTCGAATCCTTAAGTGTGTCTCCCTACGGTTCGTGAATTATGCGGACATGATCGAGACACTTCTCGAACAATAACCAATAGAGGAATCTGGAAATTCATATGGCTCCACATATTTCTCGATTACTTTGCGATCGAATGAACCACTTACATACGATACCAATTTCCCTTTGTCTCACGATATGTTACTTATCCGAGGTTATGATCGTCGGTATCTGCATACCTAGTTCATCCTCGTTCTTGATAAGTACTCTTTCTCGTTCCGTGATATGTGATCCCTTGTGACCAAGTCACATGCTTGCAAGCTAATTGGATGACATTTCACCGAGAGGGCCAGAGAATATCTATCCGTCATGTGGATGGACAAATCCACTCTTGATCCATGTGTTTCAACCAATACTTTCCGAACACTCAATGCCACCTTTATAGCCACCTGTTACGGTGTGGTGTTTGATGACATCAAAGCATCCATCCAGTAAAGGTGATATGCATGATCTCATGGTCGAAGGAATTAGGTTACTATGTATCAGAAAGCATATAGCAATTGAACTATTGAAATGACTTGATCTTTATGCTACGCTTGTCTATAGGAGTATGTCCACCATATCATTCTCCTAACGATATGATCTTGTTGTTTGATAACATCTCAATGTTCATGATAGGGAAACCACAATCATCAATCAACCAACAAGCTAGTGAAGTATAGAGGCTATACTAGGGACTTCAAATTAAGTTTACAAATCACACAAGTATTAATGGTTTCCTTGTTAATACTATTATAGCATGAATGTAAACATTTATCATAAACACAAAGATATAATAATAACTACATTTATTATTGCCTCTAGGGCATATCTCCAACAGTCTCCCACTTGCACTAGAGTCATCTAATCTAGATTACATGGTAATATACCGAACACCCATGGCAGTTTGGTGTTGGTCATGTTTTGCCCTCGGGAGAGGTTTAGTCAATGGATCCGCCACATTCAGATCTGTGTGTACTTTGCAAATCTTTATATCCCCATCCTGGATATGTTCTCGAATAGCGTGAAAACGCAGCTTGATATGCTTCAGCTTCTTGTGTGACCTTGGTTCTTGCGCATTGGCTATGGCGCCCATGTTATCACAGTAGATAGACATTGGGTCCAGCGCACTTGGAACCACACCCAGCTCTGTAATGAACTCTTTCATCCATATCGCTTCTTGTGAAGCCTCCGAAGCAGCCATGTATTCCGATTCAGTTGAAGATCTCGCCACAACGCTTTGCTTTGCACTCCTCCAACTAACTGCTGCACCATTCAAAATAAATACTTATCTAGATTGTGATTTAGAATCATCCGGATCGGTGTTCCAACTAGCATCGGTGTAACCATTAACAACGAGCTGTTCATCACCTCCATAAGAAAGAACCATATCCTTAGTTCTTCTCAAGTACTTAAGGATGTTTTTGACCGCTGTCCAATGATCCACTCCTGGATCACTTTGATATCTGCTAGTTAGACTAACAACATATGCGATGTCGGGTCTAGTACATAGCATGGCATACATTAGAGATCCTATGGCTGAGGCATAGGAGTCTTACTCATCCTTTCTCTATCTTACGCCGATGTCGGACTTTGAGTTTTACTCAAGGTCGTATTGAGCAACATGGGCAAGAACCCTTTCTTGCTATCTTCCATTCCAAACCTCTTTAGAACTTTGTCCAAATATGTACTTTGTGACAATGATATTTGGCGTTCGATCTATCTCTATAAATCTTTATGCCTAATATGTAAGCTGCTTGCCAAGATCCTTCATTGAAAAACTATTATTCAAATACTCTTTGACACTATTAAGAAGGTCTACATCATTCCCAATCAACAATATGTCATCCACATACAGTATTAAGAATGCTACAGAGCTCCCACTCACTTTCTTGTAAATACAAGCTTCTCCATAAGTTTGTATAAAACCAAAACTTTTGATTACCTTATCAAAACGTTGATTCCAACTTCGGGATGCTTGCTTCAATCCATAGATGGACCGTTGAAGCTTGCATACCTTGTTAGCATCTTTAGGATCGACAAAACCTTTGGGTTGTATCATATACAACTCTTCATCAATGTCTCCATTGAGGAATGCTGTTTTGACATCCATCTGCCATATCTCATAATCATAATATGCAGCGATTGCTAACATAATCCTCCAGACTTTAGCTTCGCTACGGTGAGAAAGTCTCATCGTAGTCAACTCCTTGAATTTGTCGAAACCCTTTTGCGACAAGTCGAGCTTTATAAACGATAACATTACCATCAGATCTGTTTTCTTCTTGAAAATCCATTTGTTCTCGACAGCCTTCCGGCCATCGGTAAGTCCACCAAAGTCCATACTTGGTTTTCGTACATGGATCCAATCTCGGATTTCATGGCTTCTTGCCATTTATTGGAATCTGGGCTCATCATCGCTTCCTCATATGTCTCGGGGTCATCGGTGTTGTCCACCAACATGACATTCATAACGGAATCATACCAATCTGGAATGGTACGAGTTCTTGTTGACCTCCGAGGTTCTGTAGCAACTTCAACCGAAGTTTCATGATCACCATCATTAGCTTCCTCTCTTATTGGTGCAGGCACCACAGGAACTTCTTCCGGTGCTGCGCTACTCGCAATTCGAGAAGGTTCGACAACCTCGTCGAGTTCTACTTTCCTTCGATCACTTCTTTCGAGAAATTCCTTCTCTAGAAAGGATCCATTCTTGGCAACGAAGATTTTGCCTTCGGATCTATGATAGAAGGTATACCCAATAGTTTCCTTCGGGTATCCTATGAAGACGCATTTTTCCGCTTTGGGTTCAAGCTTGTCCGGCTGTAACTTCTTTACATAGGCTTCGCATCCCCAAATTTTAAGGAACGACAATTTAGGTTTCTTCCCAAACCATAATTCATACGGTGTCGTTTCAACGGATTTAGATGGTGCCCTATTTAAAGTGAATGCGGCTGTTTCTAATGCATAACCCCAAAATGATAGTGGTAAATCTGTAAGTGACATCATAGAACGAACCATATCTAAGAGAGTTCGATTGACGTTCGAGACACACCATTACGCTGTGGTGTTCGGCGGTGTCAAGCTGAAAGTATTCCACATTTCTTCAAATGCTCGCCAAACTCGTAACTTAGATATTCACCTCCACGATCAGAACGTAGAAACTTAATCTTCTTGTTACGTTGATTCTCTACCTCACTTTGAAACTCCTTAAACTTCTCGAAAGTTTCGGACTTATGTTTCATGAAATAGATATACCCATATCTACTCAAATCATCCGTGAAGGTAAGAACATAACGATAACCACCGCGCGATGCTACACTCATTGGACCACATACATCGGTATGTATGATTTCCAATAAGTTCGTAGCTCGCTTCATCATACCAGAAAATGGAGTCTTAGTCATTTTACCCATCAGACATGCTTCGCATCTTTCAAGTGATTCAAAATCAAGTGATTCAAGAAGTCCATCGGAATGGAGTTTCTTCATACGCTTCACTCCAATGTGACCAAGGCAGCGATTACATATAGGTCGAGTTATCGCTTGATTTCAAACGTTTAGCTTCAATGTTATTAATATGTGTATTTCCACTATCGAGATTCAATATGAATAGACCATCTATCAAAGGTGCATGTGCATGAAACATGTTACTCATATAAATCGAACAACCATTATTCTCGGATTTAAACAAGTAACCGTCTACTTAATAAACAAGATCCTGATATAATGTTCATGCTTAACGCAGGCACCAAATAACAATTATTTAAGTATAAAACTAATCCCGATGGTAGATGAAGAGGTAGCATGCCGACCGCGATCACATCAACCTTTGATCCGTTTCCTACGCGCATCGTCACCTCGTTCTTCGCTAGCTTCCGTTTATTCTGCAGCTCCTGTTTCGAGTTACAAATATGAGCAGAACCAAGTATCAAATACCTGTGCACTACTACGAATACTAGTGAGATACACATCAATAACATGTATATCAGATATACCTTTCTTCTTGATGTTGCCGTTCTTCAAATCTGCCAAGTACCTTGGGCAATTCCGCTTCCAGTGACCTTCTCCCTTGCAGTAAAAGCATTCAGTTTCAGGCTTAGGTCCAGCCTTGGTCTTCTTCATCGGCGTGGCAGCTTTCTTACCACCCTTCTTGAAGTGTCCCTTTTGCTTAGACTTGCCTTTCTTGAATTTGGTGGTCTTATTGACCATCAACACTTGGTGCTCTTTCTTGATCTCCACTTCTACAGATTTTAACATAGCAAATAGTTCAGCAACTCTTTGTTCATGTTCTGCATGTTGTAGTTCATCACAAAGTTCTTGTAACTTGGTGGTAGTGATTGGAGGATGCGGTAAACTCCCAAAGTATTAGGAATCACTATACCCAAACTTTGAAGTTTATTTGCGTGCCCAGACATCTTAAGCACATGCTCACTGACGGAGCTACCCTCTTCCATCTTGCAGTTAAAGAACTTTTCAGAAGCTTCATAACTTTCAATTGCCGCATGAGTCTCAAAGATTAATTTGAGATCCTCGACAATATCATATGGATCTGACTCTTCAAACCTTTTACAAGCTCGATTCTAAACCATACAAGATAGCACACTGAACTATGGAGTACTGATTCTTCGAAGCGAGGTAAACATTCTTTACTTCATCGGTAGCATCAGCTGCAGTGGGTCACCTAGCGGTGCATCCAGACATAGGTCAAATTACCCATGTGAGGACAATCCTCAAATTGCGGAACCAATCCATGAAGTTGCTTCCATTGTTTTTCAACTTTTCTTTCTCTAGGAGCATTAAAATTGATGGTAGGCTGCCATTGATCTACAACATATTTGCAATAGTTTAGGCTAAGTTTATGACAAATTGAGTTCAAATTAATTAATGAAATTAAACTAGGTGAACTCCCACTCAAAACAACATCCCTCACATTGTTTTAGTGATCACACGAACCAAATCCACTACATCAACACCGATCATCACGAGAGTTGATATAGTTTCAATGGCGAACAATCATCATGTTCATCATATCTACTATATGATTCATGCTTTACCTTTCGGCGATCCGTGTTCACGAGGCCGTATGCATACATGCTAGGCTCGTCAAGATCAAACCTTAGCTTCGCATAAGCAAATCTGGCTTGCTTACGTTGTATTCACCATGAATCAAAGACACCGATCATCACGTGGTGCTTGAGCAACAAGCTTTGTAGCAGTGCATACTAAGGGTGAACACTTTAGAACTTGAAATTTATGTGTATGAGGATCATCTTATAATGCTACAATGTCTACTAAGCAATACAAGATGCATAAAGGATTAACATCACATGCAATTCATAATATGTGATATGATATGGCCTTTCTTCTTTGTGCTTCCGATCTCCATCTTCAAGCACGAACATGATCTCCATCATCACCAGCATAGCATCAAGGTCAATGGCGCTTCTTCATGGTTGTCGCCCACCAGCTTCAACTATTACAACTATTTTGAATAGACACGCAGGTCTTAACAGAAATTAAAGACAACCATATGGCTCCCCGGTTGCCAACTTACAATAAGGAACATTGCATACATCAAATATAATCACAATCATGGCCATATCACATCACGACACCCTGCAAAACAAAGTTAGACGCCTCTACTTTCTTTGCATATTTTACGTGGTTTGGGGCTTTCAATAAGTGTCGTTCTAACTTACGAACAAGAACCACAACATTGATACTAGCATTGTTGATCACCCGTTGTAAATTGGATCTTTACTATGCTAGGAGAAACAGGCACCATAAAGCCACTTATGCAAGCAGGTTGCATGTCAAGCGTGGAGCAAGTCTCATGAGCGATGTCATGTAAGGTTAGCCGGCCGCTTCATCCCAACATACGCAAGATGCAAAGTACACGAAAAGCAATCTACAATAAAAGCATCAACGCCCACAATGACCATTGTGTTCTACTCGTCTGTGATCTACATATAGACACGGCTCGATACCCTTTGTGGGGTTCGTAGCATGGAAAACAAAAAATTTCTATCATACAAACAAACAAGCCAAGATCTATCTACTAGATTGTAGCAGCAGTCGATGGAATAACTCACCCTCGAAGATTCCAAAGTGTTTAACGAGAGCAGATTCGTGGGTGATGTAGTCGTACTCTTTCCGATCTCAAGATCGCGTGAGCGATCCTTCCGCGCCGCGTTCCCTTGGCGCTCCATGATCGGTCACACGTTAAATTTTCGGCGAAGACCTTCCTCTCCCTTGTTCCAGCCGGGCAGCGGAGGTTGTAGCACTCTCCTCGCGATTCCGGCAACTGTGGCGTGTACAGGAAGTAGAGGGAAATCCCGAGGCTTCGCCTTAAGCGGTGCGAGTATGGTGGAGCTTATGAGAGAGGCTATTAGTGGTCTAGTAATTAGACACACCAATTAGAAGGCTCTAAACCAATTAGAAGGCTCTAAATCGAATAGCTCTAAACCGGGTCTAGATCTAGGGTTTAGTTTAGAGGATAGGAAACTTGTGTGTCTGGGAGGAGGCCCTGCCCTCCTTATATAGGTGGGAGGGCTGGCCGGCCAGGGAGGAGTTCCTCCCCAACTCGGCCTAGGGAGGTCGCCCGGCCAGGGAGAACCCTCCTCCAACTCGGCCTCCACCTCTCCTCCTCTTTCCCACTTCCCAAAGCTGCCGTTTGACTTTCAAACTAGCCGTTTGACTTTTCAATTTAGGATTTAAATAAATCCTTTATTTGGGACAACAAGAATACTTAGTACATGATGCAATCATTCCAATATGTAATGACACACTCATGTACCCTTCCCCCTCAGTCGGACATTAAGGACCTTCTAGAATGTTCCCGATGAAAACACGGAACCATTCCCCAACTCAAAGCAGGACTTTCCTTATATGAATCTTATTCTCCGGACCATTCGGATCTCCTCGTGATATCCGGATCCCATCGAGACTCGAACAACATTGGTCTCTTTCTCATAATACCATAACTACTCAAACAACGTCAGAATCCTTAAGTGTGTCTCCCTACGGTTCGTGAATTATGCGGACATGATCGAGACACTTCTCGAACAATAACCAATAGAGGAATCTGGAAATTCATATGGCTCCCACATATTTCTCGATTACTTTGCGTCGAATGAACCACTTACATACGATACCAATTTCCCTTTGTCTCACGATGTTACTTATCCGAGGTTATGATCGTCGGTATCTGCATACCTAGTTCATCCTCGTTCTTGATAAGTACTCTTTTCTCGTTCCGTGATATGTGATCCCTTGTGACCAAGTCACATGCTTGCAAGCTAATTGGATGACATTTCACGAGAGGCCCAGAGAATATCTATCCGTCATGTGGATGGACAAATCCCACTCTTGATCCATGTGTTTCAACCAATACTTTCCGAACACTCAATGCCACCTTTATAGCCACCCTGTTACGGTGTGGTGTTTGATGACATCAAAGCATCCATCCAGTAAAGGTGATATGCATGATCTCATGGTCGAAGGAATTAGGTTACTATGTATCAGAAAGCATATAGCAATTGAACTATTGAAATGACTTGATCTTTATGCTACGCTTGTCTATAGGAGTATGTCCACCATATCATTCTCCTAACGATATGATCTTGTTGTTTGATAACATCTCAATGTTCATGATAGGGAAACCACAATCATCAATCAACCAACAAGCTAGTGAAGTATAGAGGCTATACTAGGGACTTCAAATTAAGTTTACAAATCACACAAGTATTAATGGTTTCCTTGTTAATACTATTATAGCATGAATGTAAACATTTATCATAAACACAAAGATATAATAATAACTACATTTATTATTGCCTCTAGGGCATATCTCCAACACTTGATCACTTCACTCATTTCCTCATCCTTAATTCTTGTAGATGGAGTCTCAGTTCAGCAAGTTCTACCAGTTGGGAAACAGAGGTCAACTGATCTTCGAGAGGGATCTGGATTCACTATCGGAGTTACTGGGACGCCCACATCCGGAGTTTTCTTGGAGCTCAACTTCCAGGACCCCCAGGAGGAGATTTACAGTGGCTCGTCACGGTTGATCTTAGAGGAAGCATCGAAGCACCAACATCCGGGAGAATCCAGTTCTCCGTAAGAGAGAACAACTGGCTAGATGGATTAGCCAGGGCAATGCATGAAGCTCTCGCACGTCTATGTGCCCTTAGTGTCAACCAAATCCAAGGAACCCGTTTTGCTCACTATGCAAGACGTGACTTCATGGGAATGCCGATGGAGATGCCAAGTCACCCAGAGTTGAGGCATCAAGTGGAGAATCTTGACTTCTTCTTGCTGACGGCGGCAGGAACTGGACAATGCTAGAGAGTTAGCCAACCAGAACCGTGCCATTGCCGACCAGAAGGCCCAGACTTTCGCATTGCTCGTTCAGGATCGCCAGTCTCTTTGCCGCCAGCGTGCAAAGAAGGATCGCACCATCGCCCGTCTTCGCAAGAAGGTGGCCGACCTCGAGAAGACCATCAAGGAGTAGGAAGCTCAGCTTGCAGCAAAGGAAGAAGAATATGAGGGTGAAGACATCCAGGGAGACATGGATTCTTACCTCAGCAATGATGATGACTTTCTGGAGGAGGATGTCGTGGACTTCCACATTGACGATGAGGACTCTGACTTCATCGACAATGAGTAGATGCACTAGAGCACTGTTGTAGCGTGAGATGTATCGGTCCCACTATATCGTAGTTGCAGAATGGTTCTTCCCAACCATCTGTTTCCTTTGATTGTTGTGGTGTGTGTTGTACCGTGTGCTTGTTTGCATGAATGAAATGAAGTTAGTTGCAAAACCCGAGTCAAACTCAAAGTTTTAGCTTGAAACCAAAACCATGAACCTTAGAACTTTCCCTCTTACCCCTTTATCTATCTCAATCTTCAGATGACTCGTGGAAACCAAGGAGGGAGCAGCTCGTCGCAAGACCCAATGCTGCAGATCTTGCAGAATCTCATCACAGACAGAGAAGCAAGCAGGGCAGAACGCCAAGCTAACTTAGCAACATTACAACAGATCGCCCAGATGGCTCTCAACAACCAAGGACATGGAAACCAGGATCACCATGGATCCAAACTCAAAAACTTTCAGAATACCAATCCCCCAATCTTCAACCAAGCTGAAAACCCACTAGATCTTGATGGTGATTCTGAGACAATGGAAAACAACTTAGAAGTTGCAGGAGTTGATGACAATGAGAAAGTTCTCTTTGCCACCCACTATCTGGCAGGAGATGCAAGAGCTTGGTGGACTAGTATCCGCAACATGAACCATGGTCAAGTGATGACATGGGAAGCCTTCAAAGTCAAGTTCAGCCGCACCAACGTGCCGCAAGGTCTAGTCACCAGACTGAGAGATGAGTTTCGCGACTTGAAGCAAGGCAGAATGACTGTGGTGGAATACCATGACAGATTCCTGTGGCTTGCAAAATGCATACGATGAGATCAACACAGAGGTCAAGAAGAAGGAGAGATTCTTGAATGGACTGCATGATGAGATGCAGACTGTCCTCGTCAACATCCACTTCGAGGATCTCGAAGAGCTAGTCGACTCTGTCATTCAGATGGAAGGGAAGATTAACCAGGCAAACGTCAACCGCGAGTGTCGTATGATGCAGCAATCCAGATCCAGTAGTCACCACAAGTACCATCCCAACCCCTCACCAGGATATGCACCAAGGAACAACCGACCCCCAATGTCTCGCCCAAGCTATCCCAACCGTAGAGGAGGCAATGTGAAGTCCGGAGGAAACAATCACAACTCCGGCAATGCCAACAATTTCAACCGTGCACCTCCCAAGAACAACAACAACACTGCACCTAGAACTGGCAGCAATGTTGTGCCTGTCGCAGCAAAGGACAAGTCCCAGATCACTTGTTTTGAGTGTGGAGTGAAGGGTCACTATTCCAATGAGTGTCCCAAGAAGACTGCCGCCAATGCCAAGTGAATGCCCCAGCTCAATAGCAGCGTCATGTTCAACCAGGGAGAAGATTTGCCCCAGGGAACCCTCATAACCGCAACGGTCGTCTCTTCCACATGAACGCCGAAGAATCCCAAGAAGCGCCAGATGTAGTGCTGGGTATGTTTTCTGTCAACTCAGTTTTAGCAAGATTATTGTTTGATTCGGGAGCATCGCATTCATTTGTCACCGAAGAATTTGCATGCACTAGTAAGATTCACCCAACAAACCTGAAGCATGTCATGATAGTTCAAATCCCTGGTTCAACTACCAAAGCTAGAAAAATTTGCAAAGTTGTGCCTATCAGAATACATGGGATAGATTTTTATGCCAACCTAATTGTACTTGGAACCAAAGAATTAGAAGTAGTACTAGGTATGGACTGGATGTCAAGGCATAAAGGACTGATAGACTGTGCTAAGAAAGCCATCACCATGACCAGTAGCTCTGGAGTCACAGTAGAGCATATATCTAAAACCTTACCTCGTCAATTCAAGTGCAACAAGAGTCTAGCCCTACCCACCATAGACCAGTCGAGAGTAGTCATGAATACGGCGTATTCCCAGATGAATTGCCAGGTATGCCCCCGGATAGGGATATTGAGTTCATTATCGAACTAATCCCCGAAACCGGACCCATAGCCCAGAGACCCTATAACATGAACCCCTCGGAGTTAGTGGAACTGAAGAAGCAGTTGGATGCCATGTTAGAAAAAGGCTTGATTCAACCAAGCGCATCGCCATGGAGATCACCAGTGTTATTCGTCGACAAGAAAGATGGAGGCAATCGTTTGTGCACAGATTACAGGAAGTTGAATGACGTCACCATCAAGAACAAATACCCTTTGCCAAAGATAGAGGATCTATTTGATCAGTTGACTGGAGCCCAGGTATTCTCAAAGATTGATCTTAGGATTGGTTATCACCAACTTAAGATTCATGCAACGGATATTCTGAAGACCGCCTTTACTACTCGCTATGGTTTATACGAGTATACGGTTATGTCTTTCGGATTAACCAATGCCCCTGCTTATTTCATGAATCTCATGAATAAGATCTTTATGAATTTCCTAGATAAGTTTGTAGTTGTGTTTATCGATGACATCCTTATCTACTCCAAGTCAGAGGAAGAGCATGAGCAACAACTGAGAATCATCCTAGAAACCCTGAGAGAGCATCGGTTATATGCCAAGTTTAGCAAGTGTGAGTTTTGGCTGAAAGAAGTAGGATTCCTAGGACATATTGTGTCTGCTGGAGGAGTCTCTGTTGATCCCGCCAAGATCAAATATGTCAAAGAATGGGAAGCCCCAACCACTCAAACCCAAGTCTGTGCATTTCTCGGATTAGCGGGATACTACCGCAAGTTCGTAGAAGGATTCTCGAGCATCGCCAGACCCATGACCCAATTGCTGAAGAAGGACAAGAAGTTTGAATGGACAGACAAATGTGAAGCCAGTTTTCAGGAGCTGAAGAAGAGATTGATATCGGCCCCAATATTAATCATGCCAGACATCAAGAAGCCGTTTGATTTATATTGTGATGCATCCAAGATTGTTCTCGGATGTGTATTGATGCAAGAAGGCAAAGTCATCGCGTATCTGTCTCGACAACTGAAGCAGCATGAGCAGAACTATCTGACCCATGATTTTGAATTAGCAACCGTAGTGCTGGAATTAAAGACATGGCGTCATTATTTGATGGGTAATCACTGTGAGATTTACTCAGATCACAAGAGCTTGAAGTATATTTTCACTCAGAAGGAGCTGAATATGAGGCAAAGGAGATGGATAGAGTTAATCAAGGATTATGACCTTGACATTCACTATCACCCCGGCAAAGCCAATGTGGTAGCGGATGCTCTTAGCAGATTGCCGTGTAGGCTAAACACCATGATTAAAGAGAAGCAACCCAGTTTTTATGAGGAGTTGGAGCATTTCAGAACTGAATTAGTTAGCAAAGGATTCCTAGCTAGCATTGAACTTCAACCCACATTGATTAGCCAAATCAAGGAAGCCTAGAAGGGAAATGAAAGTATCGACGGAATCAAACATCGTATTAGTACAAGAAAGGTACCTGGATTCACTGAAGACGAAGAAAGAGTTCTGTGGTACAAAGGACGTATCTGTGTGCCAGCAGGTTCGGAGCTGAAGCAAGTTATCATGAAGGAAGCTCATGATACTCTTTATTCTATCCACCCCGGAGGAACAAAGATGTATCAGGATTTGAAAGAGCAATTTTGGTGGCACAAGATGAAGAGAGAAATCGGAAGCTACATCGCCAAGTGTGACATCTGTCAAAGAGTGAAAGCAGAGCATCAAAGACCTGCAGGACTGTTGCAACCATTGCAAATTCCGGAATGGAAATGGGATTCCGTCGGAATGGACTTTATCACCGGTTTGCCTACGTCCAGTAGGGGAAATGACTCAATCTGGGTCATAGTGGATAGACTGTCCAAGGTAGCCCACTTCATACATGTCAAGACTACCTATCAGAGTGCGAAGCTAGCAGAGCTATATATTGCTAGAATTGTTAGTCTGCATGGAACCCCCAAGACCATAGTATCAGATCGAGGAACCCAGTTTACCTCGAGATTTTGGCAGAAAGTTCAGGAAGGATTAGGCACCAAGTTGAACTTCAGCACCGCGTATCACCCACAAACTAATGGACAGACTGAGAAAGTCAACCAGATCCTAGAGGATATGTTATGAGCTTGTGTGTTAGAGTATGGATCAAAATGGGAAGACTGCCTGCCTTTCGCAGAATTCGCATATAACAATAGTTATCAAGCTAGTTTGCAGATGGCACCATTTGAATTCCTATACGGAAGAAAGTGTCGCACCCCTTTGAATTGGTCGCAACTAGGAGAGAGTCAAATCTTTGGACCCGACATTCTCCGAGAAGCCGAAGAGAAGGTTCACAAAGTCCGTGAGCACCTCAAGACCGCCCAATCCATACAGAAGAGTTATGCCGACAAGAGAAGGAGAGACCTGACTTTCAATGTCGAAGATTTTGTATATCTCAAGGTTTCACCATTGAAAGGAACCCAATGCTTTAGTTTGAAAGGAAAGTTAGCCCCCAGATATATCAGGCCCTTCAAGATTCTGAACTGCCGAGGAGAAGTATTGTATCAACTAGAACTACCTGAAGAGATGTCAGCCATCCACAATGTGTTCCATATCTCGTTACTTCGCGAATGCTTGGAAGTGCCGGAGAAGACTGAAGTTTTCAAGAACATCAATCATAGAGTTGTTGAGATCAACAAAGACCTGACCTATCGTGAAGTACCCATCCGTATCCTAGAAGAAGCTTACAGAACCACCAGGACCAGGAGTATCAAGTTTCTCAAGATTCAATGGAGCAACAATACAGAGGAGGAAGCCACTTGGGAGCGAGAGGATTACATTAAGACAGAGTTCCTAGATCTCTTTAGTTCCTAGTTTTCTTTGTAAATCTCGGGACGAGATTTTGTTTAAGGGGGGAAGGTTTGTAACATCCCAAAACTCTAATCCAAGATTATTAAGATCCAAATCATCAAAATTAGGGTTAACAAAAACTTTTCCAATTAAAAATATGAAAGCATTCATGTGTGTGTGCATTTAAAATAGGAGTTGTTTGAATTGCCATGATTAAGTGATCCATTGCTTGTAAAATGATTCTTAGGTGAAATAAAAATCATCTAGATCATTCCCAAACAAATCCCAAAGAAAAACAAATCAAAATGAATAAAAGAAGTGAATGGTCATTTGTGCCATTTTAATCAACATGCCTACTTTGGCTATTCCTAGAACTCAAAACCTAACAGAAACAAATGTGGATCTTTGCACTCCTTGCTAGTACACATAATGATGTACCAAGGCCCACTTTGTGATCTGCCAAAAACATTCAAACACTAAATTTAATTGGCATTTGAAAATTGAATCTACTTCATATGGGAAGATCCCACTACTACAAAAACCACTCAAACAAGCTCAAATTTCAAAACCCAAGCACCCACAGAGTCTCAAGCTTAATACTAGCACACCCACCAAAAATCTTTTCGAAATTCAAAAAGAAAGTTCTTGCAGCCATTTCATCAAACACATGGCAGGCAGAATCAAACACTAATAGCTAGCTCACTGTTTGCGATAGGGTTTTGCCCCCAAATGATCTCCATTTAATCCCTTTGTCTCCCCTTGATGCAAATAGGCCCTAAACACCCATCCCCTACCCTCCTAGTGGCAATGCAAGGCCATGTCGAGCACCAACTCGCCGGCCGACCTTGCCCTCACCGCAGCAGACCATCTCCCTCCCTCTCGCCATGTCTACTAGCTAGCTCTCACCTCACCGCCACCCTCTGTCCCCTCCCCAAGCTAGGCCAAGCCATGGACCACCCACATCGCGCCGCGCACTGCCTATCTGCGCCATGCCGAGCACGCGCCAGAGCGTCGCGCTCGACACGCGTGCACAAGCCGCCGCTCGACCGCAGCCCGCGTCCACCGCTCCGCCACGACCCAGGGAGCACGCCAGACATGCCCATTTGCCGCCCTTCGCACCACAGCCACCGCTCGTCGTGGACACCGCCGTCTCTGCCGCTCAAAGCGCCAGCACCGCCCGACCGCATACCACCGCCCGACCGCATACCACCGCCCCTAGTCCCGCATTGATCATGTAGAGCACCGCCAGGAGACCAGCCACCGTCCCCTACCTCGAGCCACGCCGCTAGCTCGCTGTGCAGCCCTTGCCGGAGCCGCTCGCCCATGCCTCTTGGTCGGGTCGTCGTCCTATAAATAGAGGCCACCCCCAGCCCCATTCAGCACACCACTCACCTACCCTCACCTCACTGACCGTTCCCCAACTCTAGCCGGAGCAGCGCGAGCACTTGCTCGCCGGAATTTGGCCGGAGTAGCCTGCAGCAGAGGAGGAAAGGGCGCTGCTGATTGCGACCACCCCCGGAGCTGCCTCGTGATCCTTGAGCTCGTCGACCACCGGTCTGTTGCCCACCTCGCCGTTGTTCTTTGGAGCCACGTGCACCAGAGCACCCCCCACCGAGCCGCTAGGGTTAGAGTTCGCCGGCGATAGGTCCGTCGTCGACGACGATGCCCAGCCGTTTGTAACACCCTCCAATCGACCGTATGCAAGTTTTAGCCCTTTCCGCCAAACTCGCATAGAAACGATTCAAGGATGCCCACCAGGCACTTTCGTGCGGGTGGAAAACGAAGTAATACCATTACACAACAGTCCTCGATGGGACCCACAGAACAGATATATATACAACAGCGACTCAACGAGTCAAGAATACAGAGATACAATACAAAGATCCAAATCACCTTGAAAACATTACGGTGTCCGAGTACGGACAAGATGCAAATGGGGCTAAGAGCCCTGAAGAATAACCAATGGCGTCCATAACCCTGCTCAGGCCAAGCCGGAAGGGTAACCCTGCTAACGATGCCTATCTCAAACCTGCTAAAAACAAAAGGGGTGCCGACAAAGGGCGAAGGAAAAGGAGCGTCGATCGAGGCCAGTGCAGCGAGGCTAGAATTCGGCGGCTCTCGCCTACATAGGTATGGTGGGCTGAAGCGGCAGCGCAGCGGCACTAAACAACCTATAGAGACTCAGTAAAACTGGCGGCTATTAGAGAGGGATAAGAAAGACCTAATCGGATCCAACCTGATACTAACACCAATCATACCCATCCTGGTATTTCCCCCTCGAGACCAAACGAGGAAGTCAGACCAAGGAACTCACACAGTTGGCAATTTTACTCGTTCCGTTATAGTTACAGCACTTACTAATCAGATATAGATAGTATGAGTCATCCTGATAGCATAAGTAGTGGGCAGTTTTAGTTAACCTTCCATTGTGGTTGCAACATTTACTAGTTAGATTTAATTGTCCTGAGGAATCCCAAAACCCAGCAGTTGTTGGCACTTTTATCACATTCCATTGGAGTTGCAATACTTACTAGGCAGGTATAGTATGACATAGATCACCACAGACCCACCAGTTGTTGGCATTTTTAATATCCATTCCGTTATAGTTGAATCTGATTACTAGTCATATATTAAGTCAAGTTTATAGCAGTACTTTAGTTATGATTGTCCATGATCGAGATACTGTGCTCCAAGTCGTCCATAACCGTGGACACGGCTTTCAGAAAGTTTTACCCTGTAGGGGTGCACAAATAGCAACACACACTCGATCAACCTCGGAAAAACCAACTCAAAACCCAATGAAGCATTCACGACAAAGCGATCAGAGGATTCATAAAATATTTCAGGGGGCCACCCAACTAAGCTACCCGCAACAAAGTTGGCCGGCTCTGGAATGGACCCAGGGTTTGCAACGACGGCTGTAAATGACTAGGAACCCGAAAGTGTGACTGGGCTTGTCGATACGCAGAAACGTTGCGATCCAAAAGCGATCTGGTGCTCCACGCACAATCTTAAATAAAGCAGTAACATGGCATAAGTACAGGATAGTAATAAAACCCCAAACTACTTTGTGGCCCCAAGAAATAGAAATGAATCAAGCTCTGGCTCAGGGGGGTCCATAAGGCCTCCCGGATGTGGATAGTGTGAAAAATCAAGGAACAGGTATCAAGTACTCGGGGTCCTACGGGACACCAGTGAGCGTGGAAGAACCAAATAACATCTATTGCCCACCGATGCCTCTGCATTAGTTATATCTAGCATTTTTAGTATTTGTAATTAAAGTCATGATCATCTCCACCAGTAAGCACCTCCACCATTAACATCTGCCAGCATTTCAACAACTGTGGTACTTAACAACATGAGATCACACCTGAGCAAGCAACTACGACTCGCAAGGCCAGCTATCTACCAAACACGGGTAATAGGAGGTGTCCAAGGCAATATAGAGGCTGCACGGGATATAACTGGGGTACGGAAACTAAAGCATCGCGACACGGATAGCAATAAATCAACAGGAGGAAATAAAGACTACAAATGCAAAATAGGTAGAAGGGGAAGAGATGCTCGCCTAGGAAACACTGCCGACGGATCATAACGGGAGAACTTGTCGATACTCGCATCAACTCATCGGCCTAGTCCGCGAAGAAGCAAACACTAGTAGAAACACCAGATGCAACATTTAATACTACGGCAGAAGATCCGGCATGATTATGATATGATGCAGATGCGGTGCAATTAGGCAGTATTAAGCGGAACCGGGGCCCGACGATTAATTAGGTGGTTCATATTGTTTAGATACCCTGCATTTTAAATGTTGTATTAACAGGGCGAAACATGGCATCGGTTCGCTACGCCAATTTAAATGGAGTCCGGAATAAGACTAGAATAGCTCGCATATCGACTCCATATTTAATTAATGAGGTGAATCGGCATAATGCCCCCAACCCACAGACAGGTATGCATGCATGAACAATTTAATATGCGACAGTTGATAATGTCCTATTATAAAAATAGGGGTCCCGGATAAAGGGGTCACACATCTGGGCTCGGAAAATCTTGGTTCCGGGGCTCGGGGTTCGACAGGGTTCGACGGGAAGGCAAGGTTCGGTTCGATGAGCTTCGGAGGTTGTCGAAGGACTTGGTTCGGCGTCAGCGGATCATCGGTTTCGCCCTGGTCGGGGTCGATCTTGTCGTCATGAAGATCTTGTCAGGTCCGCGCCATCGAGTCGGTCTTGGCGTCCGGGGTGAAGTACTTGTCGTCCCCGATGGTCTTCGGGTTCGAGCCGAAGATCTTGTCGATTCACTATTCACGCGGGCGGACGGAGATCTTGGTCTTGGGCATCGTGGTCTTCGCGGTCCGAGAAGTAGATCTTGTCGAGAGGAACTTGGTCAATGGGGGAAACAAGGCGAAGATTCTGTCGTGTGCACACAGCAGCAACAAGGTTTCAACCGGGTCTTCCATCAACAAACATATCCGAAAAAAATCACAACCCCAACACCAATATCCACGACAGGAACCTACAGGACATCATTAGGTACTCTCGCACACGGTGAAGACGAGCAGGAGGCATAGGGGCAGCGCGACGTGCCCAGGAAGGAGGCGCCAGCGGTCGGTGGCATTGATGTGCACCGAGGAAGCTCGAGGAAGGGTCCGCCAAGTACGCGCGGGGCTTGCGGGCTCTCGGGGTCGAGGCAGACAGCAACAACGATGGTGGCGCCCCTGGTGGTGACCGGAGCGGAGGGAGGGGCGCCAGACTTGGGGGCTTGCCGGTCGAAGCAGAGAGATGGAGCAGCGAGAAGGCTCGCTGGCGGCAAGGCATGGCGATGGAGGGCCTAGGCCGGAGGCACGGCGAGCTCAAAGGTGAGGAGGGCGCTGCTCAGGGAGAGGGAGGACCCAGACTGGAGAGGAACTCGGGGCGACGGCGTGACAGCGGGCGAGGCTGAGGTGGACGGGGGATCGAGCACGGCCGGAGACAGTGGAGAGGCGACGGCGAGCTGCCGGGCAGCGGCGCTCACGGCGGGGCGAGGCGAGAAGGAGGAGACCAGCGCGGGGACTAGTGGAAATCTTGGGGCTGGCCGAGGGCTCGGCGAGAGGAGGCGGTGCCCTCAGTGGCGGCCTTCGGCGAGGCCGCGGTTCAAAGAGGAGGTCGGCGATGCAGAAGGGGCCGGGGCCACAGGAGAGGGAGTCGCGAGGCGGTGGCGCGGCCGGAGGGGAAGCCGTGTAGGGGCTACAGGGGAAGGGTTCGGCGGCGGTCGCGGTGAGCGGGGGGACCAGGGAGGACGGGCGGCGTGCGTCGCGGGGACGGCGTAGGAGATCGCCGGCGCTCGGTGGGAGCGGGTAGGTGCGGGCGTCGGTGGTGGTAGGTGGGGATGGGGGTGCGACACGAGGAATGGAGAGGGAGCGGGGTTGGGCTCGTTCGAGGTGGGGCCAGGGCGTGGGGATCATGCAGGGGGCGGCCGGTCGGTCTCCACGACACTGGTTCAACGCAGTGAGGGGGCGGGGGCGACATGGGGTAGGGAAACGAGCGGGGCCAGGGAAACGCGTCACGCGGGCGTGGTAGGTGGAGCGATCGCGTCGCGAGGCAAGGGAGTTGGACGGGTCGGTCGGTCGTGTGCGACCGGGCGGCATGTAGGCTGCTTGCTGCGCACGGGTTGGTGGATGGCTGGACTGGGTGCATGTGGGACCGATGGTGGGCCAGGCGAGATGGGGATGCGCACCCAGGGTGGGGTTGGTCGGGCGCAGCAGGCGGGAGCAGAAAGAAGGATGAGCGGGAGAAAAGGGGTGGCGGCTGGGTTGGGTCTAGATTTAGATGGGGCTGGGTTAGGGTAGCTAGGGTTTTGTCTAAGCAAAAGGGCTTGGTCTAGATTTAGGATGGAGGTGGCCGGCTGGGCCTTTGGGCCTGGCGAGCTGCCTCCCAAAGATAAATTATATTTTGCTTGTTTAAAACGGGCCGTTTGAAATCCGTTTAAAGACGAAACAAAATATTCCGGAGGCCCGGGTTTTGATTTGAATAAAGACGGGAATATTTAGAAAACAAAACTAGGCGTTTCGAAAACAGTTTAGACAAAAGCCATGCATGATGATGAGGATGCTCAAATGCAAGGTGGCATGATGACATGAGCATGTGGTCATGATAATGCAATGCACAAAACACCGTGATTTTCTAGTAGTAGTTTTTGCGGGGCGCCACACCGTTGATCCTCGTCCTAATCTAACGGCCCCCATCGCCCCGTACCGCTTCGCGCGTTATGAGCCTCTGACCGGTGGACCCCCTGTCAGCTGAGCCCCGCGCCGCGTAGTGTCACTGGGCCAGCCCGTTAGCGTTCCCGCGCGATCCAGCTAGTTTGAATTAGGATTTTTCTATTCAGTTTAAACCTAGTTTTGTCCCCTAGTTTGAAATTCAATTCAGAGAGATTTATAAATCCAAATGGAGTGATTCCAATTTTGTTAGAAAGCTACTGAAAATATCTACCCAGCCCCGTTGGATTTAATTCAATTAGAGTTAGAGATCTCTCCTAGTAAAGATAATAAGACAGAAGCATTTGCACCTTGCAACATTTTTATAAAATCAACCAAGATAGCTTTTTAGTTGATTCCAACTCTCAAAATCACATTTCACCATACCTATCTGAATATGTAATAATATTAAGGTTTACATGCAGTGAGTTTGGACTAGTACCAAACTAATGCTATATAGGCATTTCTAGTCACTTTAAATCATTAAATAATGAACTTAAACCAAAGTAATTATGATCCAACCCTTAAATCACATTCCCACATGTTAGAATATGTGGTGATGACATGTGTCCACATGATCCCATATTTTAAGTGGTGAATATTAAATCTTAGTTAATTTTGAATGAGTAGAAATTACTTTTCTAAAATAAAAAGAAGAAAACTAGTTAATAAAACTTGTGATGTTTGTGATGATAATAGATCATCAACTATATGCCTTAGAGTGCTAATTGGAATAGTTAAGTATTGTTTGGTGATTGTGTACTCCATATGTATTTATAGACGATAGTACTGACCAAACTTTCGAGGAGGAAGAGTTCTACCAAGAAGAAGAAGAAGAAGAAGAAAACTTCAACCACTACACCAACCAAGGCAAGCTAGCACTATCCAAGTTAACCCTTGCAAGTTGTACTTGCAATCCACCATTAGCAATGCAAGCTAACCCTTGCAATCTAGATGGTTGAGCAAAGATGCTTTAGGCATGCGTTGATTATACCACTTTGACTAATATTTACCCCAAGTATTATTTTCCAAGCTTTACTTCTTTTACTATAACCAAAGTTCTTTACTTGTTTGAAAGGTAGCATAAAGAGTATAAAACTTGGCCTATTTAGATAAACTTTAGATGTCATTCTATGGCATGAGATTGATCCCATCACTTCAACCTTAGTTAACACTCTTAACTTAGTAGTTTAGAGTAGATAAAAACTTGAGTCACTTTAGATGGGAACACTTGGTGAAAATGAATTGTGAAAACCTTGGAATGATGAGTCATTCTATTGAGATGTTTTGACATGTATTGAGAAACACAAATGGTTTATGATGATGAAACTATTGAGGCATGAGCCTTAACCCTTTTATAAAAATGATGGTTGGATTCGGATGCGATATCATTCCAAATTTATCGTACAACCACAATGCCTGAATTGGGTAAGGCTTAGCCGGAAGTTTATATGCATTAGTATTAGTTCCCTCGCGGGAGAGGTTTGAGCTGAGGCTACCTCTCAATGTTGTCCACCTATGCAGTGCCCAAGATGACAGGTGGTCATGTTTAGGAGGCCATGCTCATAGGAGAGGTGCTTATACTAGGGTGTGTAAAGGGAAGGTTATGTTTGATTATCTGCATACTAAGTATGATGATTCAGGGTTATCCCTGATAGATGTATCGAATCTTGTGGTGAAAGTGTACTACCTCTGTAGAGTGTCAAACTATTCGAATAGCCACGTTCGTGGTTATGGACAGTTGGAATGGCCATACTGTTTCGTTGTCAGATGTTTTCAAAATGACTTATGAAATGAATGATGAATCTTGACTTGACCACAACAGGGTTATGTTTATGATAATAGCTTCCCAACTTAAGTGATTTTAGAACTTTATTTTATCTTTCTTTGCTTCTGAACTCAGCTTAGGTTTCAAACTTAACTTTATCGTTAAACTTAGAGTTAGCACTTTAACTTAGAACTATACTACTTGTTAGTTGTAGTTTGCGAGTACTTAAAGAGTACGCATGGCTTTTGTCCCTGGCTATTCTCATGGTCAGACTATGAAGGAGACTACCAAGATGATGGCCAGCAGGACGGCTATGATAACTAGGACTATCTGCCTTCGTCAGCATTGCCTGTGCCCCTGAAGATGGACCCCACCGCTACGCTTATCTTTTATTTCCGCTGCTTGTTGTATTAAGACTGGATCATGAGATCCTTATTTGTGTAAGACCTTATGTATGGTTTGTAATGGATGATGTACTGTGATATCCAATCTGTTATGTCTCGCAAAAATGGTAATCATGGGATTGCGATTAATGACATAACAGGCATCTGGGATTAAAAATCCAGGTGTTGACAGAAACCGAGGAAACTCACGGAACCCTATTCATGCCATGGGATACGTCCTACGGTATTATGTCCCTCAATAGCGCAGTAATTTGATTAATATCGATTGCTGCCTGTTGTGGTTATGAGGATGATGTGCGCAGCGGTTGCTGGCAAATCGTCCATATACGGAGTTCCTCCCACACATACATAGTTGAGAATGTTCGTGATGATAATCTTTATCTTAGATCCTTACAATACTAGTGGTGTATCCACTACTCCCTGAGAACGCCTTTTTCCCTACTGCAGTTCCAATCTCTTTTACATATGCGATACTTACTTTCTGTACTCAGTTATTTTACGTTACTTTATTGCTCTTATACCCAAAACCCAAAAACACATTTTTACACAATAATAGCATTTTATCTTGTTACTTCGAACTTTATCTAGCATTTCTATCGTAATATTTATTTCAAGAGTTATAGACTTCAGACTCCTGCTCCATGTGGGATCGATATCTTTATTTAGAAACTAGCTACAAACAATATGTGCTCTTGCTGTCATCAGTTCATCATGCCATTCAACGCCTTCTGCTACACTGCTCTGACGTTTGGCCTCAAGAACATCGGCGCAACCTACCAAAGGTGCATGCAGGAGTTCCTTACGAGTCAAATTTGCTGCAACATCCATGTCTACATCGACGATGTGGTGATAAAATGCACCCGCCAGAGCAACCTGCTCACCAACCTAGCCAAAACCTTTGCAAATCTATGGAGGTACAAGATCAAGCTTAACCTAGGGAAGTGCACCTTCGGCGTGCCCACTGGATAGCTCTTGGGGTATGTCATCTCCAAGCGAGGCACTGAGGAAAACCCCACCAAGATTGACACCATCACACGGCTCGGGAAACCCGAGTGCCTGCTCGACATTCAGAAGCTGGCCGAGCGAGTCATAGCTATCAGTCGCTTCATCCCCAGGCTTGGTGAGAAGGCGATGCCCCTCTGCCGCCTGATGCACAAGAACTCCACGTTCCAATGGGACGAAGAAGCGGACAATGCGCTAAAAGCGCTGAAGGAAGTGCTGCTCGCCACCCTAGTCAACAAAGAGCCAATGCTCGTCTATGTCGCGGCCTCCACTCGAGTCGTTAGTGCCATGATGGTCGTCGAGCAACCAGAAGAGGGCAAGGAATGCCCCGTACAGCACCCGATCTACTACATCAGCGAGGTCCTAACAGACTCAAGGTAGCGCTACCCGCAGTACCAGAAACTGGTGTATGCAGTCTTTAGAGCCCAGCAATGACTCCCGCACTACTTCCAGGAGCACACCAGCATGGTCGTCTTGTTCGTGCCGCTGCGGGACATCATCCGCAATCGTGAGGTGACTAGGCGAGTCACTAAGTGAGCCGTCAAAATCGGCATCCACAACATCAAGTACGAGCCTTGCAAAGCGATCAAGTCGCAAGCCTTGGCTGATTTCCTCGCCGACTGGGAAGAAGCACAGCAGCCGGAGAAGCTACCCTATCTCCACTACTGGTCGCTCCACTTCGATGGGTCCAAGAACACGAACAGCGTGCGGGTTGGGATTGTACTCACCTCCCCCAAAGGCGACAAGCTCTGCTACGTGCTACACCTCGACTTCACGCCCTGTACCAACAACATGGCCGAGTACGAGGCCCTCCTTCATGGCATGCGGGATTCCAAGGATATGAACTTCAATCGCTTATGGTGCTACGGCGATTCCGACCTAGTCGCCGCACAAGTCGCTGCGACCTCCGTGCCGTCTCCCCTACCATGGTAGCATACCACCAAGCGGTGGACTAGCTGGGGGGTCACTTCACTGGCTACTCCATCAAGTGGATCGACATGCGCAAAAACGAGGAGGCCGGCGTGCTCTCCTGCATCAGATCGGCCTGCCAAACACCACCTGTGGGCGTCTTCCTCGACATCATCAACAAGCCCTCGGTCTCCCTGCTAAAGGAGATCGACATCAGGATACCCCTGCAGCCCGAGCCCGCCCTGGGCGCCATGATCATGGATCCCAGCAACTGTACCGCACCATACATCGCCCTCCTCGAGCACAAGGTCCTGCCCACCGATGATACAGAGGCGCGAATGATCGTGCGCCGCTGCAAATCCTTCGTCATCATCAATGGCAAGCTCCACAAACGCAACATGACTGGCGTATTCCAGCGCTGCGTATAACCAGAAGAAGGGCGCAAGATCCTCCCGGACATCCACGCCGGCGACTGCGGCCACCACGCCGGGGCCCGGTCTCTAGTCACCAGAGCCATGCGACATGGTTTCTACTTGCTCACAACACACGCCGACGCCACCAACATCGTCTAATGGTGCGCCGGGTGCCAGAAGTATGCCAACCAGATGCACATACCTGGTTCGGCCATCAAGACCATCCCCATCACCTGGCCATTCGCCGTATGGGGCATCGACATGGTGGGCCCATTCAAAAAGGCCCCATATGGCTTCACCCACCTCCTGGTCGCAATCGACAAGTTCACCAAATGGGTGGAGGCCAAGCTGGTCAAGAAGTGCGACGGCAAGACTACTACCAAGTTCCTCCACGAGCTCATTTATCGGTATGGCTACCCGCACAACATCATCACGGACAACGGCACCAACTTTGCCAAGGGTGCCATGGCTGAGTTCTGCAAAGAGCACGACATACGACTCGACCTTGCCTCAGTCGCCCACCCGAAGTAGAACATTCAAGCAGAGCGCGCCAACCAAAGCATCCTCCATGGCCTCAAGCCACGACTACAGGTTACCCTCGAGCGAACCCTCGGATGCTGGGTCGAAGAGCTCCCCTCCGTGATATGGGGCATTCGCACCTCTATTCACCGCTCCACAGGGTTCACACCCTTCTTCGTGGTGTACGGCGCCAAGGCCATCATGCCAACCGACCTAGAACACGACTCGCCTTGGGTCGTCAACTACATAGAGGTGGACAACGAGATTGCCCGCTAGGACGGGATCGATCAGCTCGACGAAGCACGCGACCTCGCTCGCTCTCGCACCGCCATCTACCAGTAGGGACTCCGCCACTACCACAGCCGCCGAGTCCAGACCCGCACCTTCCAAGAGGGCGACCTGGTTCTGTGACTGGTCCAAGACAAGAAGGGCATGCGCAAGCTTTCCTCCCATGCGAGGAGCCGTTCGCCATAGCGCGAGTCCTTGCAAATGATGCCTACTACCTCATAGACATACGAGAAGATGGCCAGCTCGAAGTCGGATGGCCATGGAATGTAAACCTCCTCCGAAAGTTCTATACATAGAACTAAAAAATGTACTCAGCTGCTATGTGATGAAATAAAATCAGATCACACAAATTGTATCTACTCGTTGTCGCCTTGTGCCAATCGCACTCATACATCTAGCAATACGCTACCTCCAGAAGTCAACCCTTGGTCGAGCGACCGACACGGCTAAGTAGTGCGGCTCAAGGGCACCGAAATTTTTTGGGCCTTTTGTCGTCCACAAAAACGGGTCACCCCGGAGCCACCATCGGAGTCGCCTCGCTCGACTGGCCTACCAGGCCAAGACAACCGAACACGCTTCTCACAGTGAAACCGTCCTCCCCACCCTCGCGCATGGAAAAGGTCAAGTACCACACTCGGGGACTCGCCACAAACATCCCTCACGCGTCTCAGAAATGCACTAAGTATGAGAGCCTGCCTCGGGCTCGCCGCGCGACTGCTTTTCCAAGGCAGGGGGTGGAAAGTTACAAACAACACATAATATCCTCACCTACCTTGGACATGCGACTAGAACAGCCAAGTACCATGCTCGGGGACTCGTCTAACCGACCCCGGTCGCGTCCGGGAAAACGGCCAAGTATAAAGCACCCATTGGGGTCGCCAAGCGACTGGCTCTACGTGCCATGACGAGTCGACTCCGGTTAACCTAATAGCCTATTACAAACAAACATACATACACACGAGGTTAACCCCACTAAAGGATGGACGCGCTCGGGGACTCGCTACACCAAAAATACGAAACAAACAAAATCACACAGCAATGCGAATCGATTGACCTTTCCCACTTCAAACAACAAAATATATTGTTCATCACCAAGTTACATTACAAAAGGGGCCACTCACCGCGACTAACACAATGCCCCTGGACAATTACCTCACTTTGCAGGACTCAAAGAAGAAGCGTCACCATCGCCCTTGACCCAGACAAATGGCTACCAAGTGTTCGACGGGTACGTCATCAGTTGCTTCGCCAACGACAACCAGAAGGGCTGCTCTGACTTCAGGTCATGGTGCTCCAACTCGGGGTCGCCTGGCGTCACCACCGTCTCCTGATACGGAAGGAGATCTCCCATCACCAACACCCACTCCACAAACAGAGCGGCCTTGGTGGTCAACCTCAGCACCTCCACGATCTCCACCGAGCCAGTCACCGAGGGATACCTGCTGGTGATGTCGTCGAGGTCGAAGTCGTCGGGGAAGTGCGTGAGCCTGAGACTAAGCATCGTGGTGGCTCCTCGCCAAAAGGCCAACCGTGCCATCCACTCGACCACTGCAGGTGCTTCCTCGAGGTAGCGCCACACCTCCATCAGCCCACCAGGAATCACCTCGGTGGGGGAGATCCCCTGAAGGACGTCTGGACACAAAGTGTCGAGGCGGTGGCCGCATTCGCCACCGTTGTCACGCATTGCGAGGCGTCAAAGATCTGCACCACCGGATCACTTTGAGCTATCATAGCTGCAACGTCAGAAAATCAATATTACTTTGGCCTAGTGGACTCACCCGCTCAGGGATTCACCCACTTGGGGACTCGTCGTATACCAGAAAAGAAGGAGCAGAAGGAAAAGATACTCACCAAGGAGTTTGCGGTAGCTCTCTGTCACATGCTTCTCAATCACCCCAAGGTTGTCCTGCAACCCAAGGATGACCGAGTCAGAGGCCTTCCGCTCCTCCTTCGCCATGGCGACCGCAGCTTTGGTCCTCTCTTCAGACAAAATCATCGAGGCCTTCGCTGCCTCCAGCTCCTTCATCAACAAGACGATTTGCTCCTCCGCGGTGGCCAAAGTGGCCTTTGCGGTATCCAACTCAACGACTGGAACATAGCCCTCGTAGGCTTTGGCCATTGCAGCACAAGAGTCAACTGAAAGAAAGAAGACCATACCTCAGTATCACCACAATAGCAAGAACCCAAAATTACTAAAGGCAATACAACTTACCAGCAAACGCTTGGAGTCGTTGATTGGCCTCATGTGTCTCCTGTAGATCGTGTTCCAAGTGTTCCTTCACGGCGAGCCGGTCGGCCGACTCCTGTTGTAGGCCCTAAGGACAACAAACAGTAAGGGGTTGGACGACTAAAAGCTCTAAGTGTCTAGTTGCTGTAATTTAGTGACTAGACCCTCGGGGACTGGAAGATTAAAAGCTATAAGTGTCTAGCCACTACAATTCAGCGACTAGACCCTCGGGGAGTGGACGATTAAAGATTCTAAATGTCTAGCCACTGAAATTCAGCGACTAGACCCTCGGGGACTGGACATACTTATATAGCAGCACCTAACATGCCGTGCAGCTCGATGGCATCCGTCGAGGCAATCACGAACGAGGTACGCCCGTGATGTTTTCTGGCGTCACCATCAACAACCTCAGGAACCTGTGGTGACTGTGTTAGAGTCACCGCGGTAGAGGCCCTCGCCATAAAGCGAGGGAACGATGCGGTCATCGGCACCGGAGCACTGGCCGCAGGCATCGGCTCCTCCGCTAGCTCGGTCAGTTTGCTCGGCTTCGAGATGGCAGCCACTTCAAAAGCGGGAATGGCGGAATCACCCTTCCCCACGTCTTCTTCTGCCGCAGTAGCAGAGTCGCCCTCCTTCTTCTTCACGCCTTTGCTTGGCGCCTCCACCATGACGGCCTTCCTCTTCTTGGAAGGGTCAACTCTCCCTTCGGTGTCGACTGGCGGAACCTTGGCCACCGAGGGGCGGCCAATCTTCTGGACACTGGACCTGCAAAATCGCCATGGTCAGCGAGCCGATTATGCAAGAAGGCATCAAAGCATGAGAAAGAAAACATTGAACTTACTTGGCGATGGGGAGAGAACGCGGCCTAGTGCTAATATGGGCAGGCTTCTCTAGCTCCGAGCCCAACTTGTGCGAGAGCCCCTTCTCAAAAACGCTTGTGGCCCACGACACCTGGGCTTCTTCGACGTCGAGCTCGCGGCTGTAGGAACCTCTGGCCCGGGCGACACGTGCGCCCCCTCCGGCGGTGGGGACTTTGACCCCATATGTTCGGCAGCTCTGGCTCCAGGGCCGCTGAGGCAGTCGACGCGATCATGGAGAGCGGAACCTCTTGTTCCACCACCCGTCTGCTGCCCTTGATTCCTTCATTGGAGCGGTGTCCTCTGGAATCTTGGTCGTAGCCTCACCCACTTCATTGTCAAACTCCTCGTCCGACGATTCGAATGCCACCACCGACCGAGGCGGTGATGTTTGCTTCGTCAGCCGCTTCTTCGCGGGCGACTTTGCCTTAAACACGGGCTTCGCCGGTGTTGCCACACGCCGTGATCTATGCTCCAGCACCATACCCTCGTCATTGTCGTGCTCTTCGAGGGTGTGACTCGCCTCGATCTCGCGTTGCTTTTACCCACGAGCCTTGCAAGCTGCGGGCATGGGCGCGGCGACCTCTGCTACCTCGTCCTCATCGTCGGAGGACTCCACTGCCCCTTCTTCAAGTTTAGAAGGAACCTCCTCATCAAGAGGAGGAAGCCAATTTTCCACCACCTAAAATAGCTGACAAGAGATAGAAAGGTGATCAGAACAAGCGAAAACTACGACTGCAAAAAATACGACTACGAAAATTGCGACTGCCAGAGATAACAAAGAAAGCTTACTGTAGGGGAACAACGCTTCCCTGTCATCGTATACGGAGCGAGCCTGGCCTTCGGGTTGGTATACTCTGCATCCGTAATCTTCTTCAGCGCGGCGATGTAATCGTCGGCCTCCCAGACCTCCTTACTCGCCTTCGTGGCATCGTCCTTGCCGGTGTACTGGTACATCTAGTGGGCCCGGGTGGACAGTGGAACCAACCGCCACCCGAGCCAGCAGTTGTACAGCTTGATGGTCTCAAGACCCTCCTTATTTAGCTCCTTAATCCACGTAAGAATTTCCTCGACGACCATCCTTTGGTCTTCAGGAAGTGTGGTCGCCAACAGCCGAAGCGGCTCGCTCCTTTCGGTGGTATACGTTGGGAGCACCACCTCACCATCGGGAGTGGATTCTTTTACATAGAACCAACTCTTCTTCCACTTGTTGGCTGCCTTATTCGGCAGAAGAAGCTTCACGAAGGTGGCCTTTGGCTTCAGCTGAAACGTGATGCCGCCCGCCTCCAGAATGGGACCGCCGACTCCCTCGCGACCGACGCGGCCGTGGAATAGCTCTAGCCACAAGGGGAAGTAGGGGCGGCACCCAAGGTAGCTCTCACAGAAGGCGACAAAGATCACGAACTGCTCCACGTTGTGCGGTCCCAGGTCTGATGGCTTGATTGCGTAGTATGCACAGAAGTGCAAGAAGAATATAGAAGTGGGGAATCCCAACCCCTCTCTAGGTGGCTCAGGAAGCAGATGAATTCCCCAGGGCGAGGCCTGGGCTCCATCTCACTAGACGTAGGATCCGCCAATTCCCCTTGCAAAGATGCCTGTGTCTTCGAAATACTACAAGACGGTGTTGGTGCACTTGGATCTACCCAAGAGATCTTTTGGAGGCGCCATGGGTGGAGGAAGGAAGTTGCTGTGTCCAGAGATTTTGGATCGGGAGTGGATATGGAGACTGGGAGTGCGCGGGGATGGAGAAATGCGAATATTAATTTCTCCCTATGCCGTTCTTCTTATAACAGGGGGAACTACCCTCCAATCTCAGGCTAGCCATTACCTCGCAGTAATTACGTCGAAGTTACCATTGGATTACCCAACGGCTAGTTTGACCTACTTGACGGTCCAACTTCACTCACTCGACTCGCCGATAACCAGCCCTTCTGCTCAACTGGGTGTGGTGACTCGAGCCTAATTCCGTTCGCCAAAGTTGGGACTGAAGACATACTGAGGAGACTTCTTCCTTCATTGAGGGAGTCCATCGCCAATTCGACTGGGTGTCCAAATTGGACTCGCCTACTCCGACTGCCAAATGAACACCTGCGCCAAACCAACGTTGGCCTCAGGGACTACTAATGGGGATATGCCGAATGGGGTATGCCTAGCAGGACGTTTCGAGTGGGCCAAGGCCTCTACGAGTTGGCCTACAGGACGGCGACTGGAATGCGACTGAGAAGAAGCCTGGTGACTAGAAGCTGGAGGCCCAGAAGCGTAGCAGAAGCCCAGTCGGATTAGGTCAAATCCTTTGAGTCATTAACTGACTCGGTTGTATATCTGTAAACCCTAGCAAGGTACCCCCTATAAAAACCTCCCTAGGGTACTCTCTGTACTCGCGTTCCATCATGCACCTCATCGACTCGCTGCCTAGCCGCCGAGCTCACCACCATTGTACTCACTCGATAATACAATCTAGTAGGAGTAGTTCTTTACCCTACAGGGGCCGAACCTGGGTAAACCCTGTGTCTTCGCCCTCATCTCGCATCACAGATGGCTACCCGCTCTTTCCCCAAAACCTTCCAATCGCTTCCCCTGGTAGCGACTGTTGTGGTCATTCCCACGATAGTTCGGCAGAGTAAGTTGGTGAGAGTACGGGGTGTTGCATGTGTGGTATTTTGGTGTCGGTGGGGAGGTTGAAGATGCTGATATGGTGGCATAGGCAAAAGTGGTTTCGTCAAAAACAACATGGCGATAGATAAGCACATGGCCAGATGTTGGATCAAAACAATGAGAGCCTTTGTGATCGTCAGAGGGACCGAGATAAATGCGGGGTAGGGATTGAGGGGCTAGTTTGTGAGGAGCGGTAGAGGAGGTGTTTGGAAAGTATAGACAACCGAAGACATGCAATTCAGAGTAATCATGATGGTGAAGAAAAGGGGATTGGAAGGGGGTGTAAAGAGGACAAGTTTTGGTTGGTCGAATATTGAGTAAGTGGATATGCATGACTTCAGCCCATAAACATGGTGGAAGGGAGGCTTGTATTAATAGAGTAAGTAGGATTTCATTAATAGATCTAAGAGAATGTTAAGCTTTACCGTTTTGGGGATATGTGTAGGGACAAGAAAATGGAGAAGAATTCCTTGAGAGAGAAACAAGGATCTATTTTGTGTGTTATCGAATTCTAATAGATCAAAGTGGGTTTGAACATATTGTTGAAAACTAATAAAAATAGTGTGAACATCTGATTTGGCACGAAGAGGAAAGGTCCAAATATAATGAGAGTAATCATCAAGAATAACTAGATAATATTTACAACCAGAGACACTGGGTATTAGAGATGTCCATAGATCACAATGTAACAATTCAAACGGAAAATAACAAGAGGTAGAGGAGGTGCCAAAGGGTAACCTAACATGTTTGCCATATTGACAGGCATTACAAAGAGAAGAATCATGGGAAGTACTTGGATTACTACTAGGGATATAAAAATCTTGAAGTAAAGATGACAACGTGTTGTTATTGGGGTGTCCTAGCCGATGGTGCCAGAGATCGACGGAGGCAAGCATGACTTGAGGTGTGGAAGATGGAGCACCATGTAGAGGATAGAGATCACCCGAACTATTGTAGCGAGCGAGAACCCCTACCATTTTCAGATCCTCCACAGATAAACCAAAAGGGTCAAATTCCAAAGAAATGTTGTTGTCAATAGTAAATTGTCGAACAGAAATAAGATATTTGATTAAAGAAGGAGCAACGAGAATATTTCAGAGAATAAAACTGTTGTTTGGATTAGAGATGTAGGAGTGGTCGGTGCAAGATATGGGAATTGAAGAGTCGTCTCCAATGTGCGAGGATGCACGAGAATCAAAAATCCAATCCATACCTTCATGA
This sequence comes from Avena insularis, assembly GCA_023614405.1. NCBI lineage: Eukaryota > Viridiplantae > Streptophyta > Magnoliopsida > Poales > Poaceae > Avena > Avena insularis. Next base: position 425,316,344 of record CM042686.1, on the reverse strand, counting down.
TTGTTGAGTGTAAAATTGTTCATGGCAGTGATGCAGGCGGCTTGATCCCAACTTGGTGGAGTAGTTGAGGTCGATGGCACAGGCATGTAGGTTGAAGGAGATGGTGCAGACGTGTACGGGAGTGCTGCAGGGGCGCTATACATGTAGGGCAACGCAGGTATGTACGACGAGGGTGAATCCATGTAGACGGGCGGTAAGACCTGCGCGTTGTAGACCTGCATCGGAGGCCTGGTACCGAGGAGACTAGGTGAGCCGATGGACGGATGAAGGCCGGGACTCCATGTCTCGTGTACCACGGCATCGACCACGCTTGGACAAGGCTAATCTAGGGATCATGAGTTGGGCACCAAGTTGGTGCAGCTAGAGGAGAGACCGGAGGGGTCGCAGTTGACGGGGGAGCCGTGGGGCGTGGCTGTGGTGGCCGGTACGTGGGTTTTTTCCCGTGGTAGTTGGGGCATGGCCACCACCCTGGAGGAGGCTGCGGTGCAGCTGGTGCAGGCCCGGCGACAAGGGCTGGAGAAGGAGGTCAAGCCACGGCATGGAACACCTGAGGGGGTCGAGATGCCTTGCGAGCTTGCGTCATGGCTTAGAGTTGGAGGAGAGAGCGGACTTCGGCAAAATTGGGCTGAGGCCGCATCATGGGTATGAAGGCCACCTGCTTCTCGAATTGCTCGCTGAGGCCAACGAGAAGGGTGTTGATGAGGGTGCGATCTTCAACCGGGTCGCCGAGATCCCGAAGCTCGTCGCCAATTGCTTTGATCCATTGATAGAAGATAGTAACAGAGGCGTACTCTTGAGTGGTTGTGCGGCGCTCGGTATGGAGAGCATTGATGCGAGTGTCGATGTTATCCTAGAAGAGCTGTTGAAGAGAGGCCCATAGTTGAGCGGTGGTGGCATCGTCATTGGGGACAAGATTAAATAGCTCTGTGGAGATGTGGGTGTAGATCCATTGGATGATCCGAGATCATCTTTGACCCAACGGGAATCGGCCGATCGAGGCACCGAGGCCGAATCAATGTGATCGTGAAGGCCACATCGACCTAGATGAACATGAAATAGATGGCGCCAATGGTAGTAGTTGCGGAGAGCGAGATCTAATATAATTGGTATGAAGAGAGAGACATCGGATATTGTATCATCTAGAGAAATTGGGGCTAGGTGGAAGGGATTTTGGCGGGTGATTGAGGAGGGGAGGAGGAGAGTGGCTCACCAGCGGCGCGGGCTTCTGCCGCGGTCTAGAGGGGAGCCGACGGCGGCGGAGGAGGTTGTGGCAGCGGAGCCATGCAAGGTGTGGAAAACCTAGGCGTTTGATACCATGATAGTTTGGGATAATAATAACTTATATTGATTTGATCAAGATTAAGAGAATATATAGGACAAGAGCCGACCGGCCTAGGGTTTTGGTAAACCGACTATAGAGTCCTAGTCTAATACAAATACATGTCTAATAAACTGTCTCTAATGCCCGCCGCAACGCGTGGGGAATCCCTAGCTCATCATACAAAGCAACTCATCCACTGTTACAAATACATATATTTCATCATAATCATATAGATAAGTCATATAATCTAAATTACAATGAAGTACATTGAGAGATGGTGATAAGCTACTACTACAAACCCGTAGTCCAAAGGGTGGACCTACTCTAGTCATGAAGAAAGGCCACAAGGGTCCATGATTTGTGATGGAGCTCCTATATTTATGTCCGCATCTAGTCTTTGATCCAATCTATGTTTCTTTGTTTCCCTTAGTATTTGTTTAGCCATAGTTGCTAATTTGTGTGGAGTCCCTAAATTGAGAAATAATAGGCAAGAGGTTTTAGAGTTGCGGAAGACGATCGACACAAAGAAGGAAGCCATGTGTGTCCCATGCGACGAGGCCCAGACGCACCACCAAGGGCACATGGGGCCCATGGCTCTTGCCTCCGATTGCCCTCTATGTCGGTGTGATGCTTTTGAAGACTTTTCCCCTATTTTCCGTGGACTTTTATCTGTTTGGATATGGCACGCAAAAACAAAAGGTTAAAATATGCAACAACAATTATTAGTAGATCGGTCAAAAATATAAGCAAAATTTATAATAAACAGTGAAAATACATAAATAAACTTGACAACAAGTAGATACATTTTAGATGATGATAACCCCTCGGTGAAAAGGATAGTTGCAATGTGACGGTAAAAGTATCAAAATATAGCAGCAAGTTAGGTAAAACTTAACTAGGATATATACGTGTCTATGTGCTTAACTAGGATAATAGTTAAATATTTTTTATATTTTTGAATTTAAATAAAATAGCAAATAAAATAATTTTTGGAGCAAAGTAAAGAACGTTTTGCATAAAGGAAAAGAAACTGGGTTCATGGGTTCGCTTGACCTATTTCTCATAAACATGTGGCACATAAAAAACATAGATATGACTAAGGATTTATTCAAATGCAAACATTATAAATAAAAAACATGACAACATCTATACAGACATCACGTCCATGCATCCATACACTCCATATCCACGTGAGCGTGGGATAATACACTCCTTAAACATACATATCCACGACATGCTGGAAAAGTACGTTGAGATGAAGATGGGAATCATTCTACTAAGTCAGGCACAAAATAGACAATTTATAATGCACATCATCGTCACTATGTTCTATCGTGGAAATTGACCTCATTAGTACACATTGACGCTAAGGATCACTTTGGGTGTGCTATTGCGTCTTGGATTTTTTGCATTTTGGGGGAGCTCAAGAAAAATGCCTCATCCTCAAAGTAGCGATTATGCGCTAGATCTGCTAAAAAAAATAGTACTAGATAATGACACCCCCCATGCGGAATTTGGTTTGATACTCACGCAACATATTTGTTCCTACTACATCCTAGTGAAACATCAGAAGTACAAGGAAGGCATAAGCAATACATAAATCAATCATGTAACAACATCTTATATATCAGTCCGCATCACTCACAAGAGAGAAAAACATCTAAATAAGTGAGGCAAAGTATAAAAATACAATGGATGCACATCTACATTAACTAAGGTTCAACTATGTTCCGATATTGGATTTTTTTGCTGTACATAGACTGTCCATGAGATGATTTTGCTGCATACATTCGATGTTCTTGAGAGTATGTGTATACCTTCAATTTTACAGCACTGTCTTACAAGATAAGCTCTGCTTGGGCAATCAGCTGGCGATGTTGTGTTGTGCCTGGTAAATAAAACCCAAACAGTGCATTTCACTGCTTCCAAGATGAACACTGCCTATTGCGCAGTTGCAAACATGGCAGATGCATATAGCTCATGAATAAAGAGACCCAAGCTCGTCCAAAATCTCAGAGATTAGCTTGTTCACATTGTCCCTGAAGTTATTTTTGCAACAGCTACAAACCGCAAATAATACAGGAAGTAAAACTGATGTAGCACTCAGTATCACCATTAATATATAATGCAAGTAGTTTAGCTCCATCTTGATTGATCACTACTACGTTTAGAGCACAGGCCCATGCAACACTAATCAACATATGTTAAATCTGCAGACAGAGCTGGTGACCAATTTCACCACTCTTTTTCCAAGAAGTAGAACACAGGATAAATCCAAGAATTTCACATAACAGAGCAACAACCATCAACCAGTCCCATTTATCACCAAAAGCATGATGAAATAAACAAACTTCATGACCAATTAATCACCAAAGGAGTTCATCAAGTACTAGAAAACAACAGAGTTCATGACCAATTTCCAACTACAGCAGTTCATCAAGTCGAAATTAACAAAGTTCATGGCCAATTTCTCCCCCCACTCGATCACAGACTACGCAAGAGGATCTCAGAAACAAAACAGAGCACGAAGTCATCACCACATAAACAAGGCGTCTCTCAACTCCACTCCCATCAGCACTACTACTGCTACGACAACTACTCTCGATCCGTCTACTCGACCATCACCTGGAACACGTTCTTGCGCTCCTCCTTCTTGAGCTTGGGCAGGGTGACCCTGAGCACGCCGTTCTTCATCTCGGCCTTGATCTTGTCCATCTTGTACGCGTCGGCGGGCACCTCGATGCGGCGGCTGTACTTGGGCACCGCGGCGTCGGCGTCCTCGTCGTCCCAGGCATCCTTCTCGCCCTCCCCCTTGATCACCAGGCTGTTCTGCTCCGCCCACACCTTGACGTGCTCCTTCCCCAGCCCCGGCATCGGCACCTTCAGGTACACCGCGTCGTCGTCCTCCTTCGCCACCCACCGCCCGCGCCACGGAGACGACGCAGCCTTGGACCCAGAACCCTTGACCGCGTCCTCCATCAGAGCCAGCAGCCCGCCCAGGCTCGTCGGCGCGCCGAACGCGTCGAGCACGTCTGCAGATTTAATAACAACGGGAAAAAAGTTGACTGATTTGTCCCACAGTGCTCACACGAACGAACGCACGGAAACGACGCAGGAAAGGTGAGGACGCATACCCAGTGAGAAGACGTCGGAGTCGCGAGCACGGCGGCGGTTCCCGGCGTCGGCATCCTCGTACTCACGGCCGCTCTCGCTGCTGGTGTCGGCGTCGTAGCGGTGGACCTCCTTGCCCTGGGTGTTGTACATGCGGTGGGCAGCGGCTGGGCGGAGCGCGTAGCAGGCCACGGGCGCATCGGTGGCCGACGGCTCGGCGAGCAGCTTCTTGATGGTGGCCAGCGCGGGAACGCTGGGAGCGACGACGGAAGCCATGGATCTCTCCTCTCTCTCTCTCTCTCTCTCTCTCTCTCTCCTCACCTCTCTCTCTCTGTCTCTCTCTCTCCTGTGATTTTGGATTCTTGTGATGGACAGGAGGAGGTGAGGAATGAAAGGGGGTTTTGAAGGAGGCGCTTTCTTTTTCTTTTTTTTTTGAGTAGAAGGAGGCGCTTTCTTGGGGAAGGGTGGTGAAGGGGTTAGAAGTTTCTGGAGATCCCGGGAAGGGCCTCGAGTCTTCCAGAGGAGGAGTACCACTGCTTTAGGATTCGTGTTGGTTGATGTACGATCATCACGATGGGATGGTACGAGGAATTAGCTTCCCTGTTTACATGGCGCAATTCAAATTAAACTTCCAGGTTCCTGGTGACTGAGCTTTGCAAATGTCTGTTCCCTTTACACACAAATATGACACTTTCTTATACAGACCCTCCTGAACCAACTCCAGCGCATGGTAGAATATTACTCTTCGAACTGATAGTGCAGCTGATCGGTAACCGCGCGGGTATAGCTACTCCACATATCCATAATAATAGTAAGGCACAAACTGACTGCACAGGAAAACATTGAACAAGCAATGGAGCATTCATGGAGTTCAGTATGGAATGCTGTGGTGGATCCCATTGTTTACACAAAGTTTCACATAGCTAAGATTTCATTTAACTACAGTACAACATAGCCACGAAAACATAAACGATTCGGTCAATCAAGGTGCAGTGCCATATAGGCATTCTCCCTCAATTCCACAATATAAGCCTTTTTAGCAAACTGTTTTAGCTTTCTAAAAAGTCTTATATTATGGAACAGAGGTAGTAGACATTAGCATTTGCTTCTTGTCTGCAACTCCAAAGGGATGGCAACATATAAGTGGAAGAAGGCAATCCAGCGCTCCAGAAACGGGACTTTGCCTGCCATGAAATGTTGTCCGCCGTCAGGTTGACCAGTATGCTACACTAGCCCATCCTGCAGTCAAGATACACAGTACAATCAGTCATCGTAAATAATTCTATTGAACACAACACATCATAAGCTCAAACCATCCAACAAAAGAGCGAAAAGAAATAAGCTAGCATAGCTCGAACTAAAAATACATATGCCCTCTTTCATATTTAAATTGACAACCAAAACGCAATATAATATTGTGAACTTTGCATTATTCACAAAATTTTGGACGATTCATGTAATAGATCAAGGCTAGTAGAACAGATTCATCCACTCCTTCAATGGAGGACTGCTCCTTTGATAGAGGACAGCTCCCCCATGAAGAATGTCAACCATCTCCATGGATCAGTAAAGAGGAATTTCATAATCTAGAGTAGCAGAAAGGCCACGACTCCTTTTTGAGTCGGATTATACTCGATCAAAACAAACTATCCACTATGGCAACACACAAACTTGTAAGAAAAATAACAGCATTTATAAGTAAAAAACTTTGTAATAACGCTGCACCGACAACTAATAACTACATATCAGATGTTATTGAATGACTGCAAGGGAAGGGAGGTACATACTTTCTCTTTCTACCACCCATAACATTTCTCATCTCATTCTTTGGGTTATTGGTGCCAGGAGTTCCTATAAACTGCATGGGGGGCATTGCAGATGCACCAACAGCTGACATAGTTGGCAAAGATGATGGTGGTGCAGGAACAGGTGGAGGTGTCGGCAGTGGTGCTGGTGTTGGTGCAGACGCTGGGGTTGGTTCAGGAGGAGGACGGGGTAGGATGTGCTTCAGTCTATTGTTCCTGTAGTTTTTCCAGAAGAAATATTGCTGCCGATGAGCAACTTCCTGTCAAGAAATTTGCATGTAAGAGTTCATTTCATACAAATGATTCTAAGTCCTAACTGATTAGCCAGATTGTTTTATACATCAACTAAACAGACTTTTTAGAATACTAAATAAAATATTATGCAGATAAATCATGAAAACCTAAAAGTGTACTTGAAGAATATGCATCGATAACATGTGGCTGTGTTTTAACTAATTCCTAAACAAATATGCATAGCCCCTTATATATCTGCAAGAGCAGTCATAGCAACAATTTATCACCTCCCTGCTCCTTTCTATCCACTACCAATCTACAGAAAAAGTAATACTCTCCGAAGAGGGAATTCCAAAGAAAGGATTGGAAAAGAGAACAGCAGCTTGTTAAAAAAGTAAAATAAAAGGGTGAGAATGGAGCTTGGGTGCAATTATAGCCAAATGGGTCAAGGGTCACCTTGTTTGCTGGATGTGCCATTGCATTTCGGAAATTTGCATTTTGGAGGAGCTCAAGAAAGAAAAGGCAGTGTGGATACCTGCACATCAACGACTATCAGCACATTATCTTTCAGCGAGCATAACAACTTGCAGACAAATCAAAAGTAAAGGCTGACTCACATTATGTATTTGATGTACTCCGGACGCTGCCAATACTTGAGGTACTTGAGATACCCGATAAATGCCTCATCCTCAAAGTAGCGATTCTGCGCTAGATCTGCTTGAACAAAAAAAAACTAGATAATGACATCTCTCATGCAGAACTTAGTTTGCTACTCATGTCAACAGATTGATTCCTAAAACATCAGGAGCACATGGAGCAAGGCATAAGCAATACATAATTCATCCTCCCCCCGGCTAAGCAGTCAGTGAACAGCACAAAATTACACCATGTGGGTTAGTTACTTAGAAACCATCACACTCACTGACTAACACAAGCAAATTACAAAAAAACAATTTATTATCATGAACTAGCTACTCGCAGCAGGACTGAAACCCCCAAACTGGACAGAAGAAACTCATTGGAATGTGCTTTCCCTTCTCCCCAAACTTGGCAAATAAGGTAAACACTAACTAGCCAGGTAAAACGGAAGAGAGGGGAGGAGAGGGGGAGAGAAACAGTACAGTTGATGTAGATAGGGTTGGCGAGGCACTGGATGAACTCCAGCTCCAGAAGAAATCGCTGCCTCCCGTCGTCGGGATCCTTGTACGGCGGCGGCTTCGCACCCCTGCACACCACGCGACGCCCCAATCAGGAGATGTCAGCTTTCTTCTGCGTGACCTAGAGACAGCAAGGAATAACAGGAGGGCAAGACAGGTGAGGCGCCCACTGACGTCGTGGGCGGTGGAGGTGGCGGGGGAGGCGTACTCTCTTCCGTGAGATCCATGCTCCTCCCGCAACGCCGCCGGCGAGATGGGTTGGGGGACGGCGATGACTACGGCCAGCGAGGAAACTCTGTTGAAGAAGCCGCAGGTATTTGTGAATTTGTTTGAAAGAAGTCCAGATCACCCACCCCACAACGGAGCCAGATCCTCTAACGTGGAGTTATAAAGTTAGAGAAGCTACAGTTGCCTGACTTTGCTTCTTTTAAATTATATTATTTAGTTTAAAATAATTTAAATTAATTTGCATAATATAAGTTTATGTTATGTATTTAGACTAACTACATATGGGCACAATTATAATGTTAAAAAATTCAGTTTACTTTTTTGTGGCTACAGTAATTATCTACAGTAATGACAAAATAGGGTGATTAACCTATATTTCCATGACTTTCCTTCTTTGTTTTCTCTGACTTTGTTCCTTGACGTTAGAGGAGCTGGTTCCCCCCACAACTATCGTGTCCTGGCTGATAGCCCCTTATGTTTTAAGTGGGACAAATCATCGCCTAACTATCTGAAACCGGGCAAAATATCCCTTAGAAAATTATGGCTGTTTTGACACCGGGTTTTGGACACGTTAGACACCGGATTAGGCCACATAAGCACCTAGATCAAATAGGACTGGGATCAGTTGACCACGCTGTAACATGCGCCCTCCTATCTGCCGTCCAAACGCCATCCAACGCACTGCAGCGACCTAAGGCAAAAATGCTCCTTAGACTTGATTAGCTTCTAAACAATTTGATGAGCTTCTAAACAATTTGATTTTTGGCTAATCACTAATGTTTAAGGTGGAAGTTAATTTCTGCATGCAATAAAATTAGTGGAGTTAAAACCTGTCCTTTTTTGTATCTCAACTAGTACTCCCTCCGTTTTCAAAATATAAGATGTTTTACCTTTTGTGATATGTAGACTATTTTAGTGTACAACCTTATGTGAAACAAATGTATCTAAACTAAGGGCATCTCTACCGGTCCACCCCAAATGGCTGACCGAAATGGTCTGTCATTCTGCTTGGGTCAGCCATTGTTGGTTTAGTCATGTCCCACCGTCTGTCAACGCCCCAAATGCGTGATCCATCTATCTTCGCCTGGCCAATAGGGTCACGGGCGTGTTTTTTTCGAATTTCAAACCGGGACATTTCGCGCGTAAACTAGCAAAGTTCGTACGTCATTTATAAAATATTACAATAGAAACATGAAAAAACTATCAAAGCATAAAATCTTGCCCAAGATTCAGGCAATACCTCTTTTTCTCCCTGTTTAAAATCAAAAAGTTCCTGCAAAATAGCATGTCTAGCACTTGGAGGAAAATATTTCTGCAGGAAAGTACCAATCAAGCACTCAGGGCTATCAATAGATTCAGGAGGTAAATTACTAAATCAAGTTTTATCTTCTCCTTTTAGTGAAAAGGGAAAAATCTTAGCAACAAAGTAAGTACGCATCTTAATATCATCAAAAAATAAGCCACTCATGGTAGAAACTTTATTCATATGTGCTACCGCACTTTCATTTTTAGTCCCACAAAAAGGTTCTTTCTCGACAATAGCTATGTAAGATAGATCGAGAGAGAAATCATAATCTTCATCTATAATGTTTATGGGAGAAGCAGCAAACTTAGCAGCAGGATATAATTTGGGTCTAATAGTACGCCTCTCAAGGAGACTCTTAGCAGCGCTCCTATCATGGGTCTTTTTTATATTCTTTAATAAACTCATCGGTCATCTCAACATAACCATCTTCAATATCATAACTCTCACTAGACTCAGGTGAGCTAACAGGTGTGGTACTGTCTTCATTAGGAGTTTCGGTATTTCCAGCTATAGTTCTAGCAATCGTAGCATCTAGGAAAAGACCTAATGAACCACTCTTATGAAGCACAGTAGAAGCAGCATCAGAAGCATCAGAAGTTTCAGATTCAGCAGTAGTAGCAGTGTGTGTAGCATGTGTATGTGGTGCTGTAAGGAACTTACTCAAAACAGACGGTGAATCAAGAGCAACAAAGGTGTTCAGAACCGTACCTCTTCTTGTAGTGGATGGTAAAATAGGAACCTTGCCATCACGAGACTTACCCATGATGGATGGATAGCAGCGAACAATAGAGAATCCAAGTGAACTTGATAAATAAATCTATGCTCCCCGGCAACGGTGCCAGAAAATAGTCTTGATGACCCACAAGTATAGGGGGTGTATCGCAGTATTTTCGAGGGAAGTGAAACCCAATTTATTGATTCGACACAAGGGGAGCCAAAAAATATTTATAAGCCTTAACAACTGAGTTGTCAATTCAGCTGCACCTGGAAACAATCTTGCTCACAGCAGTTTATCAGTAGCCACAGTTTTGTAGTAGGAATAGTAAAGTAGCAGCAGTAGTAAAGCAAAGACAGTAGTAACAAAAGCAGTAAACGGTGGGATTCGAGTGCGGTAGGCAATGGGATGGATGGACGGGCGTTGCATGGACAAGACAATTCACATAGCAATCAGAACATAGGGCAATTGCAGATAAATAAGATAAAGCATCCAAGTACTAGACAATCCTAGGCATGTGTTCCATATATAGTCATACGTGCTCGCAATGAGAACTTGCACAACATCTTTTGTCCTACCATCCCGTTTGCGGCGGGGCTTCTAGGGAACTACTGGCAATTAAGGTGCTCCTTTTAATAGAGCATCGGAGCAAAGCATTAACACTCCGTGAACACATGTAATCCTCACATCAAAGCCATTCCCTTCTGGTTATCCCGATTTCTGTCACTTCGGGGCCATAGGTTCCGGACAACAACGTGTGTATACAACTTGTAGATAAGACCAGAAACAATACCATTATAATGAATCAATAACATGTTCAGATCTGAAATCATGGCACTCGGGCCCTAGTGACAAGCATTAAGAACAACAAGTCGCAACAAAGTCATAAAGCACTAATAAAAGATACTAGACACCATGTCCTAACAATCTGATGCCATTACACGAACGATCTCATCCAATCCCTACCATCCCCATAGCCTACAGCGGGGGATTACTCACTCATAGATGGGGGAAACATGGATGGTCGATGGAGATGATGGTGGAGATCGATGGAGATGGCTCGAACACTTCCTGTCGGCGTGCCGGAACAGAGACTTTCGAATCTCTCTCCTTCAAGCGGCGGCGGCAGTGAACTTTTCGTGGAAAAACGTCAACCCCCAAGTTTTTAGGTCAGAAGGCTCCTTATAGGCGAAGAGAGGCCGAGGGTGCTGGGGTCCCACACCACCTGGCGGCCTTCTCGCCTGACGCCGCCAGTGGTGTGGCCACCCCTGCTCTTCTCGATCTCGATACCTCACTGGTCTTGGTGAAATAAGCACTTTGGCTTTTGTCCCGTCAATTCGAGAATATTCATTTTCTAACTTTCCGAACCAAAAGCAATGAGAAAAAACCAGGCACCGCACTGTGGCTCTTGTTAATAGGTTAGTCCAAGAAATTATATGAAAAGTAGTCCAAAGTGTGGACAAAACACAAGAAAGTGGATAAAACCAAGCATGGAGCATCAAAAATTATAGATACATTTGCAATGTATCAGCTAGCGGCAGTCCCGGAGCTGGCGCCGATGCGGGTGCAGGTATGGGAGGCGATGGCTGGTCGATCACCTGGCAGAGGCTGCCCCGCGTTCACCTATGCCACGAGGCCGGTGAGTTGGACGGTCTCCTGATAGCCGTCCCACATGCGATCATCCTCCCTCGCGCTGGCCACGATGGCTTGCTCGAGGAAGGCATCCTCGTCGTAGCCCCGTGCCAGAACCTCCTGGTACTTCGGTGGCAGGTGCGCGGTGGCGGATGTGATCTCCTCCTCCTCCTCGTCATCTTCCTCCTTGACAATGAAGTTGAGATCGTCGTCGCCGAGGTCGGTGTCGGAGTGGTTGATGGTGCCATCGTTATCGGCCTCGAAGGCGGGGAGGGTGCGGAACCCCCAAGGGTCGAACTCGCCCTGGTAGGAGCTCGCGCCCCGCGTCGTGTGCTCCCACTCGAGGAAGCGCTTCCAGAACGCCGGGTTGTGGTATGAGCTCGTTCAGCGGTACACCCGTCCGCTCAGACTAGTTTGGACGCGCTCGGCGGGTTAGATCGCCCCAGTGAAAATGCCCTAAACATCTTATGTTTTAAAACGGAGGGGGTACTTCCTAATGCATTCATCGATGGAGCAAAGTAGAAGTAGTTGCTAGTTGTGTATTTGTGTGTATTCTACGCATAGAACCCAAGGGTAGAAAAGAACCGGAGCTTTGCTTCTGATGCATGTCGGCATGATGTTTGTATTGTGTACTGTTCAAAGCTCTTGTTTATACTGTTTACAGACTGAAAGGTTACTATTTGTATTTGTATTGTGAGCTGATATAAAAAATGTTAAGTTTGAAGCGTATTGTTTCTAGTGTTCAGAACTGTTAAGTCTGAAGCGGGAGTAGCTTTTGGCTTAGGTCTGCTGCAGTGCGTTGGATGGCACTTGGACGATAGATGGGAGGGCGCATGTTACATCATGACATGTTGTAGGCATGTCACCTGATCCCAGTTCGATTAAATAACCTCACTCCACCCACCTGCCGCCCCTTACTCTTCTGCGCCGTCATTTCGCCAAATACGGCCTACGGTGGTCGACCGACGCCTCATTTCCACACGGCCTTGCTCGCCGCGACCTTCCATATCGATGCGATGCGGCTGGCGCCATCGACACCCCAAACATTGCATACTTATCATCGGAGCATCCCTGGCGCAGCTCGTGCTTCGGCCGTCGTGTGACCGTGTTGCAGCCAGTGGATGCAGAGTACGTCCGGTCTCTTTGTGCCGTGCCTAAAAAAAAGAGCACGGGCTCGCATCAATCACTGAGGCGTCACAGCCAAGCTTACCATCTCGATCAAAACCCGACCTTTTTTAGTCTAACCTGAGAATCCCAACTCATAATCTCTAAGTATTTACGGACATAATCGGAAAAGGCATACATTACCGACCCTAAAACCTACCAGGCCAAGCCCTTATCTCTGATTCCATCCCCAAATTGACCCATTACTGACGACCGACATCCACGATAGAAAGAGATATAGGAGAAATTCCATTGGAGAAAAGTTAGTACGAACCTGTACTGACCGTGGCACCGCCCTCGAATCGTCAAATCGACTCGCCGATCATTTGCCCTGATCGTCGACGAGCGAGAAGAGCAGTGTGGCGGAGAGAGGAGGAGCACAACAGTTCGGTAGAGAGGCAGCGCGCGATTAATTGGATCGACTGGACCAGGTGTGCCGGAGGGGATCAGTTGGCTCGACCGGACCAGGTGCTTGCATGGCAAACCGGGACTATCCACTTCGACCAAAACCAGAGGTAAAACAGCCATCAGCCTCGTAAAACCACCTTTAGGGGGTAATTTGCCTGTTTTTGGATAGTTAGGGGATGATTTGTCCCACTTCAAACATAAGGGGGGCTATCGGCCGGGTCACGATACTTGTGAGGGTGATCTAGACTTCTTTCGGTTTGTTTTTTCTGAAGAGATGGGTATCTGGGAGATCTATATGGGCCTTTGTTGGGCTTTGACGGTTACTATTTTTTCTGAAGATGGGTATCTAGGACATCTATATGGACATTTAAATTCAAAAGTTTCAAATAATTCTAAAAAACTAAACTATAATGATGTAGCCAATTATGTGTTATCAGTGCGTAAAATTGTAACTAAAAATACTTTGTATTTAGACTCATAAAAATGATAAATTGAGTTTTTTGTCGGTGGACAGTGAAAAACAATACAATAAACTGAGGATTTTGTCATTTAGTACTATTTTGTCTTTTTTCTAAGCCCAAAATACGTAATATTTCAAACTCAAAATCTACCCACCAGTAGATTTCATGGTTGGGCCGGGTTTACTGAAATCTACGCACCAGTAGGTGTTTTTTCAAAAGAAAACTTTGAATTCAAAAAATCTGGAGATTGCTTAAAAAACACCCGGCTACCTGGAGCCCGGGTTCCACCATGCTTATTCGAAGCTTGACGTTGATTCTACATGGATATACACGAGGAAGCCCATCCAATGGCATCCCCAAATTTTCCATGTCTGTCCGAACCAAAACTGTGTGCACGAACAAAATTAGCCAAAAAAGCAGAACCCAACATCACAGTCTGCGGACAGCCCATTTTCACTCAAACTGGTCCCAAACTTGGGGGTGGTTTGGGGAAAACGAATGTTGTCCGTTGTCCACTATGCCATCCCCACGCCCGACCTGGCCCAGGTGGCATCCACACAAAAAGGCCATTGTCCCTATCACTTCTCTCTCCTTTATCTTCCTTGAGAATTCCTAGCGACTTGTTCTTCCTTGTGGTTGTATATCATCATGATTGTGGTGGTTTCGATCTCTTGTTCTTTCTTTAGTAACTATTTTTATGTTTACCTATTTTTTCATGGTTGTATATTATCATGATTGTCTTATATATATATATATAAACTTATACACATGAGTCTCGTTACATCTTTAGTTGATATTCCTATTCTTTGGAGTTCACCTTTTATTTCTTTTGATTTTTGCGTGGCTCCCGAGAGAAATTTTCTATGAGTGCTTGTCTTATTCTATTGCATTTTCGTGCATGCATATTTATTATAGATTTTTTGAACTTGTGCGTCTTTTTTGTTTTAAAATATTTGGCGGGTGAGGATTTCATGTTTGTGCATAATGTATTCAAATGAAAAAATCTATCATGTGCACAAACCTTGGGGAGCTCCATCAATTTATTTAAAACACTCGTTTTCTCTTATCATAATATCTTCTTTTGGAAAATTCGTTTTCGGATATTTTGTTTGCTTGCTTCACTCATTGATGCTTCTTCACCATATATTTTTCTGCAGTCTTTGGATCCGCAATATTGTTTGATTTTCTCCTAGTATTCTTAAGTGTATATGTGCATATGATTCCAATCATAAAATTTGAAATGCACACCTTATGAAGGAACTGCCACTATTTTAGCTTTTTAGAGTTTTTTCACTCATTTTAGCAATAGATGCCAATGGGGAGAAGTTGTAAAGAGTTCAAGGGAGTCTTGTTTTATGCTTTTGGTTTTGTGCCTAAGATTTTTTTCCCTTTCATGTTCTTGCATATTTGTTGTTATTAAGCATGTTGAATATACAGAGGAAACTTCGCCATGAGTAATGGTTGGCAATATATGAAATGAAATTTAAGTTCATTCACGTGTTCATATATTGTGGGATATTTTCTCTATATATTGTGATTATACTAAGATCACATAATTTTGTAGTATGTGTTGTTAGTGAAAGCGCTTTTGTTCGTTAAATTTCTTATATAAACCCTCTCTACCAAAATGGAGAAGATTGAAAGAGCGTGTGTGCCCCTATGTGTACTTTTCATAATTAATAATAATCTTTATGGACTAATATTTGCATTGAGTTATACTTGTATAGATTTCCATAGGAAATGCTTAAACCATATGTTGGTGTGAGATCTTGGGACATAGCTTAATAGGATTGATAAGATACCAGTACCAACAAGTTGCAACTTCTTTTCTCGAAGCTCACCTGAAAAGAACTTTGGGTTAAGCGTGTTTGGCCTGGAGAAATTTGAGGGTGGGTGGCCAACCGGAAAGTGTTTCTAGGTGCTCACGAGTGAGGATAAAGTGCGTAGAAAAGACAAGTGTTGGTCCGTGGGACCAGTCTAGAGATCCTAGTAAGTTGATAGGGTGACATCCGTAGGTCCGGAGAGGCCAGGGTGTTACATTTGGGTTCAAGGTCGAAAGTGAAGAATATCAAGTGATGACCAAGGTGTTATTCAAGGAGTGATGTGAAGATTGGTCAAGTGGGTTTTGAGCCAATGGAAAGCATGTCTTGAGGAAGAAGATTGAGCAAGCTCTTATGTGTACCTTCAAGAGATCATCATTATAAAGATAGAAGAAATGGTTCAAGGATAATTAAGTCAAAGTGCAAGTTCAAGTTGAGCTTTCTCGTAGAGATAAAATGCTTGAAGATTGCCTTCCATATGATGATCATGGATATGTGAATATATTTATCAAGAGAGTCTCTCCCATAGGAGTACGGGTGACCAATTCACAAGTATTCGCCAAGCAAGCGCGAGCGGGCTCATTCAAGAAAGGTGTTCCAACTTGAGAAGGACAAGAGCATCATCAACAAGCTCAAGGGTAATGCGTAATGTAAAGGTATGCTATTGATTGGATTTATATTTTTACCAGACCCGTGATGTTAGTTGGGAGATCGAGTTATATGATAGATGAGGGTCTCTCAAGTGAGTAGCTTGATGCAAAGCTTTGAGATCTCTACGAACGAGTTCGTAGAGATCTCAATGCTTTGCATCCTTGGCATCATATTTCTTGTGTGTTATTTGAATTTATCAGATCTCAAAGCTTTGCATCCTTGGCATCATATTTCTTGTGTGTTATTTGAATTTATCCATTTGAGCTTATAGAGCTTGTGGATATCTTCAAGACAGGCTCAATTTCATCAAAAACAGAATTCATATGAAAAGTTTCTTGTGTTTTCTATATCTACCAGTTCATCGCTTTTACAGAGGTCAAACATTTCACCATTTGATTTAATTCTACTTTGTTGGAATATTGTGTTTTTCTCCATGAGGTTGGAGCTTTTAGTTGTGATTCCAACGAGCCCAAGTTCATCGAATTCGGAGTCCATATACAAAAATTATGGTGTTTTTCATTTCTGTTTTCTATCTTGCCAGAGTGGTCGGGACCTATTCCATGATTTTTATGGTGCTCGGTTGTTTCTTGTTGTATGCATGATTGGACCAATTTTCGGAGTGGTTCAGCTATCCAGAATGGTCCGGCTGAGGCCGGAAAGTCCAGTGTTGCAGGCTCGCGAGCATAATGGTTAGACCCGTGGGAGGGATATTTAAGGGGACTTATTGCCCAAAGGTTCCCCATGACTTGAACTAATTTTTTCCCCCAAAAGTTGACCATTTTGATCTTGCATACTCCCTATCCCTCCCATGTTTTTTGCATATTTTTGAGGAAAAAGAGAGAAGTTATCTGGATCTACATTTCAACCAATCAACCTCTCGTCTTTGTGAGGGAAGATTTTCGATCTTGATCTTGGAGTATTTTGTGGATTTTCTCTTGTGTTATTCCTCTCATACTCCTCCATAGCATTAGTTTCTTTTGTGGGATTTGAGAGAGAAGGATTTGAGTACTTGTGTTCTCGTCATTGCATTTGGTGCATCGGGTTGAGTTCCCCCATGGAGAATTGGTTGGTGAAAGTGTGATAAGCTTATTACTCTTGAGTTCTTGGAACCTAGAGCTTGTTCCTACAGGTTCTTGTACCCTAGACGTCTTGGTGGGGCTATGGTGCTCAATCATTATGGTGTAAAGATCGGTGCGGCTTGGGAGCCTCCAATTGAGTTGTGGAGATTACCCAGATCTTGTATGGGTTTAGTTACCACTCTCAAGTGTCCCATGGTAGATCATCTGCCCGCCTTTGTGGTGCACCCATGTAAGAATAATGTGATGATTTGTGGAGTCGGTGAGTGGTGTGCCTCGGTATCTTGGAGTGAGGAATTTTGTCGCATTTGGTGTGCATCGGGAAACTATACCTCAAGTTGAGACTTTTGTGGCATTCGGTGAGCATTACATCGCGACACATATCCAATAGAGAGTTCCTTCCTTGGAAGTGAACTTCATGATAAATCATCGTCTCTATGTATGTCGGTTATTTTTATATCTAAGATGTTTACTTATGCAGTTTACTTTTTGATAGCATTCTTGCTTGATGTTATATATCTTGCTATCACATAGTTGTGTGTCTTGTTTAACATAAGTTGTTGGTATACATAGGTGAACCCCTCCTTTAGGCAACATCCTTATCCTCTCAAGTAGGCCTACATTTATTTCCTAACATGACACTCTAGTACATTTTGAACACTAACAATGTTAGGGGTAGTGTTAACTAGGAACCTGAAAAGACAATTCTATCGTGGGTGCATAATGTGATACATTAGGTCATGCTTAAATTCCTTAGTCCTTGGACTTTAGTTATAAACTTAGTTCTCAAATTAAAATTGGGAATTGTGAGAACAGGGTATTTTGATTCAATAAAAATAATTAAAAATAAAAAATCAGTTACAAGAAGCATGCAAAAACAAGCCTAAGAAATGATCCAAGATAATGTGCCATGAAATTATGAAAATTGAGTATTATGATTCACCACACTGTTGGTCACAAAACTTATTCGGGATGAGTGATTTGGTCACACAAGCGACAAAAAGTAAAATCCTATCATGTAATTTACCTTCGATGAGTATTCTGGCCATTAACCGTTGCTTGTTGGCTCGTGTATTAACAAGCTCATTGGGGAACCCCAAGAGGAAGGTATGATGAGCACATCAGCAAGTTTTCCCTCAGTTATGAAACCAAGGTTTAATCGAACCAGTAGGAGCAAGGAAACACCCCAAAGGTGTTGCTAGCTGAGCCTCGGCAGGGCGCACTACCGGTGCTAGTAGCAACGTGGAGCCCTGCACAACACAACCACAGAACTTTGTCCCCAACTTGCGATGAGGTTGCCAATCTCACCGGTTTTGCTGAAAACAAAGGATTAAACATATCGAATGGAAGGAAGTAATAGTTTGCAGAAAGTAAACACAAAGCAGTAAACAGTTTATAGATTTTATGTAAAAGAAAAGGACCGGGATCCATAGTTCACTAGAGGTGGCTCTCCTTAAGATAGATAACGTGTTGGGTGAACAAATTACAGCGGGACAATTGACAAACATCGATAAAGCAATACATGCATATACTAATCATCTTGACTCCTTTGAGATTCGATTGGGCATTACAACATTATACATAGACCGTCATCCAACTGCATCTATGGCTAGTAATCCACCTTTAGGTTATCATCTGAACCCCCTCCAGTATTAAGTTGCAAGCAACAGATTATTGCTTTACAAATTGCGTGCAATGTAAACAATACGATTGTTCTATGAACAAAGGATTGTTGTTTTCTCCCTAGTAGCAACATCACACCTAGTACCTTAGAGATTTCTGTCACTTCCCCAGATTACTAGAGGCATGAACCCACTATCGAGCATAAATACTAACTCTTGGAGTTGCTGGCATCTACTTAGCCAATATAGTTATTAACAACGGAAAGCATGCAAGATCACAAATAACAAAGACATGATATAATCAATAATCAATCTGAAATAGCATCTCAATATCCATCAGATCCCCGCAAACACAACATGCAGAATTACAAATAGATGATCTTGATCATGAACGGAGCTCACAAGATCTAGACATGAAAGCACAAAGGAGGAGAACCAGCCATCTAGCTATTGGAGATATGCCCAAGAGGCAATAATAAAAGTGGTTATTATTATATCTTTGTGTTTATGATGAATGTTTACATCCCATGCTATAATTGTATTATAAGGAAACACTGATACATGTGTGTTTTGTAAACATAAAAGAGTCCCTAGTAAGCCTCTTGTGGAACTAGCTTGTTGATTAAATGATGATCATAGTTTCCTGATCATGGACATTGGATGTCATTAATAACAAGGTTATATCATTAGGAGAATGATGTGATGGACACACACCCATAGTAAGTGTAGCATAAGATCAAGTCATTAAGTTCGTATTGCTGTAAGCTTTCAAATGCATAGTAACCTAATCCTTCGACCATGAGGTTATGTTAATCACCATCACCGGATGGGTACTTTGATGACATCAAACACCGCTTAATCGGGTGGTTATAAAGGTGTCATTGGGTATTCTGAAAGTATGTGTTGAAGCGCATGGACCAAGATTGGGATTTGTCCATCCATATGACGGATAGATATGCTCTGGGCCCTCTCGGTGGAATGTCATCTAGTTAGCTTGCAAGCATGTGACTAGGTCACAAGGGATGACATAACATGGAACGAGTAAAGAGTACTTATCGATGTGAGGTAGAACTAGGTATGGAGATACCGACGATCAAACCTCGGATAAGTAGAATATCGCGTGACAAAGGGAATTGGTTTCGTATGTTAATGGTTCTATCGATCACGAAGTCATCGTTGAATATGTGGGAGCCATTATGGATCTCCAGATCCCGATGATGGTTATTGATCGGAGAGGTGTCTTCATCATGTCTGCATATTCACGAACCGTAGGGTGACACACTTAAGGTTCGAAGTTGTTTTAAGTATATATGGAATATGCGTTGGAGACCGAATGTTGTTCGGAGTCTCGGATTGGATCTGGGACATCACGAGGAGATCCGGAATTGTCCAGAGAATAAGATTCATATATTGGGGATCATTTTCTAAGTTAGGAAATGTTCCGGAGTGTTTGTATGGAGATTCTAGAAGGTTTCGGAATGTTCTGGAAGGTTCTAGAAGATTTCTTGGAGTTTGCTTGAAAACCAAGAAAGGATCAAGGAGTCTTTGTGGGGCAAGACACGGATTCATGGGGGAGGAGGATTCCTCCCCCCCTCCCAATCCGCCGACCAAGGAGGGAGGGGAGTCCTACTAGGACTCCCCCTCCCATGGCGCCTCCCTCCTTTAAATAGAGGGGAGGGGGCGCCACCCCCTAGACCTCTCCCATAACAAACCCTAGTCGCCGCCTCTCTCCTCCTCCTTCGCTCTGCTCCGGCTTAGGCGAAGCCCTGCAGAAATCTCTACTCCACCACCACCACACCGTCGTGCTGCTGGGATTCTGTGGAGAAGATCTACTACCTCCGCTTCTCGCTGGAACGGGGAGAGGAAGGTCTGCTGCCGACTCCATCGCGTGTGACCGATCATGAAAGGAATACCCGGAAGGATCGTCCACACGATCTTGAGATCAGCAAGTGATCGACTACATCAACCCCGAGATCTAATCTCGTTACGCTTTCGGATCTACGAGGGTTAGTACAGATCTATCTCGTTGCACATGTCTAATAGATTAGATCTTGGCTTTTATCTAGATTAGATCTGGGTTTTGTTCGTTCTTGCGGTAGAAATTTTTTGTTTTTCATGCTACGAACCCATCACTAGCTACTACATGGACCCGTAGTCCAAAGATGAACTACTCACGCATCACACCGGAGGCTTGCATGATGATTAAGAAGGCCTCCAGGGTGAATTCCCCTCTCCGGCAGGGTGCCGGGAAGAGCTTCAGATCCCTCCCGATCTAGGGATGGAGATGACGGAGGCTATAGACTCTTTCGTCGATTTTTGATCGGGTACTTAGGGTTTTGGTATCAAAGGCAATATATAGGTGGAAGGAGAGGCCGAGGTCTTGGGTCGGCAGACCACCTTCGCGCAGCGTGGTGTGGCCAGCCCCTTCTTCTCTGTCTTGTATTCTGGTTCCATATGCCTTCTGGTAAAATAGTGACTTTGGCTTTTGTCCCATCCAATTCCGAGAATATTCATTTTCTGACTTCCTGGAACCAAAAATAGCAGAAAACAGGCAGCTGGCACTATGGCTCTTGTTAATAGGTTAGTTCAATAAATCATATGAAAAGTACTCCAAAGTGTGGACAAAACACAAGAAAGTGGATAAAACCAAGCATGGAACATCAAAAATTATAGATACATTTGCAATGTATTAACCGTCTAAGGAGCGGTTTTTCTATCCACGTGGTCATGCTCGTGGAGCCCGGTCACACCAAGAAGGCTCTAATATTATAGATAGGATCCTGCCATGGTTGTTATTGCACCCCCTGTCTTGACTGTTCGGCCGCACACGATAGGAGGAGAAGAAGCATGCAGGTGATGAGTGATGGGAATATGTCCTAAGAGGCAATAATAAAGTTGTTATTATATGTATTCCAAGTATATGATAGATGTTTATTTTGCATGCTATAATAGTATTAATACGGAAACCTTAATACATGTGTGTTTAGTAAAAAAATAGAAAGTTCCTAGTTATGCCTCTCTATAAACTAGCTCATTGATTAACAAGATGATCAAGGTTTCCTAATCATGGACATTGGATGTTGTTAATAACGAGGTCACATCATTGGTGAATGATGTGATGAACATTCATCTGAAGTATAGCATTACGATCAAATTCATTGTATTTATATTGATATAATATCATACAAAGTAATCTTTATCCTTAGACCATGAGATCATGTTAATTGCTAACACCAGAAGGATACTTTGATAACATCAAACGTCACACCGTAACAGGTTGACTATAAAGATAGGTTCGGGTATTCCAAAGGTGTTATGTTGAGGCTCATGGATCAAGAGTAGAATTTGTCTATCCTGATGACGGATAGATATACTCTAGACCCTCTCAGTGATATCACATTAAGATAGCTTGCAAGCAAATGATGTGATCACTAGAATGTTATATCACGGGAACAAGAAAAGAGTGCATGTCGGTAACGAGATCAAACTAAGTATTGAGATACTGATGATCGAATCTCGGACATGTAATATATCGCGAGACAAAGGAATTTAGTTACTATTGTTAAAGGTTCTCATGATCACAGAAGTCATCGTTGAATGTGGGAGTCAGTATGGATCTCCAGGTCCAGCTTCTGATTATTGATCTGAGAGGGATCTCGTCATGTCTGCATTATTCGTGAACCATAGGGTGACACACTTAAGGGTTGCCAAACACCATTTGGAGTAAATATGTTCTAGACGAAAGAATTGCAAAGCGCTGGAATTATTTCAATGGACATAGGAATTGTTTCGGGTGAAATTGCTGAAATTGGTTCTGCATGTGATATTGAAATGTTGCAGGGGGTTTTATGTGAATGTTTGTTAATTAAATTAATTAACAAAATTCTGAATAAAATAAATAAAAGAGTTTTATTAAATGAGAGTTGCATTAAATTTGGTGGAAATTTAATGCATGTGAGTGGAAATTTGAGTGGAGGCATGTTTATGTGAGTGGAGCTTCCACCACATGAATGAGGAAGAGGTGGGGGCACCCCTCTTGGGCGTCGGCCATGGGGAGGGGGAGAGCCCCCCTCTCCTATAAAAGGCCTCCCTCTCCTCCCTCTCAAAGCACACCTCCTCGTGAAGGATCTCTCTCTCTCCCTCTAGAATTATTCTCCCATGGTCTCGGATTAGAGAGATACATGTTCCCGGTGGCATTTCGTCTGGAAGGAGTTGTTGCTTCCGCTGCATCGCTGGAGCGAGGAGGTGGAGGTTGTTTGGTGGCCTGAACGTGTGTGCGAGGATGGATGCGCTGCTGATTTGCGGCGCTAGGACTTCCACACGATCTTGAGATTGACAAGCATTCGACTACATCATCCACGAGTTCCATCTCGTTAACAAAGCTTTGTCGGTCTACGAGGGTATGTTCTCTATGGATGTATATCTATCTGTTGCTTGTATCTAGTAGATAGATTTTGACGTATAATAGTTCCCATCGTAGGAATTTTTTGT
Organism: Avena insularis; assembly: GCA_023614405.1. NCBI lineage: Eukaryota > Viridiplantae > Streptophyta > Magnoliopsida > Poales > Poaceae > Avena > Avena insularis. The sequence goes on along the minus strand of CM042686.1, from coordinate 425,293,142 downwards.
TTTCTATGCTGTGAACCCAACAATGAGCACTGGAGACATGGAGGAGGAAGGAGAGCACGGTGGAGGAGATGATGATGGTGACATCGGCGGCGGAGTTGCAGCACTGGTGGGGCTAGTTCGTTTGCAGTTTCAGTGGAGCCACGACGTCGGATGCTCTGGGATCCTCCTCCACTAGACGGTTAGAAATATAATTGGGGGCTTTGGGTTTGTAAGATTTCTTATTAGGCATTCAATTTTTTTGTTGTAGTAATGATTTGTCTTCGATTCTTACCGATTTGGCCATATATTTTGTGGCTTGATTTGCTAGTTTGTTTTGTTAGCAGATACGCTGCTGAAAAGTTAGAATTTTCTGTCCAATGTAGGGCCTACTAATGATGTGTACACAGTAGAAATTCATCGTGGTGGGTTTTTCTGTGGGCTGGGTACGAATCGAAAGCATCTAGGTGGAATGGTAGATCATTTTGATTTCTATCCGAGGAAGAATTGGTGTTGTCAGAACATAGATGATTTCCTCAGGAGATGTTGCATGATGTTTCTGATTCGAATCTAGTTGTGTACAGGTTCAAGAAGATAACATACAATAGTGGGCAATTGGTTGTTGTGAACTTTGAAACACAATTAGAGAAATGGCAGAAGCATCAATGCACTCAAACCCAATTGTCTTCTCCGACAGGCTAGTGATGATGTTGCCCAACCTGGAGTTAGTTTGCCCAAGGTTTTGAGTCCCAAGAAAAGTGGTTATGTGCAAGAAGATGACTGGGTTGAATAAGAACAATCCAAAAATGATCCTGACATGTGCTTGCGCTTTAACGAACGCTCGTCATCATCAGACATAGGTGTGCAACTAAGTAATGGACCACCGTCCACCACCTCTAGGCATGGATGGTAATCTTGTGCTCGTAGGTGCGCCTCTTCTCTAGTGAGTGCGGTGGTGGCGACATGTTGTCCGAAGACACATAGCATTGTGGCAGAAACCATGGCTCCGGCAACTTAACAATGTATTCCTTCGGAACATTCGAGAGATCCTTCATCCATGCCAACATCGCCACAGAGCAGCTATTGTCCGGCGATAACTCTTCAGCGCCTTTATTTCCCATGTTTCATGAGGAAGGTCGTCAAATACCAGTTTCATCAGAAATCCTAGCTTAGATGACGTGCCGCCGCGCCCTTTGTACCACCAATAGAATGACAGAAAACCCCGCCACAGCTAACATGCTGGGAAGCATTGATGGCACTACTACAGTCCTCGCTGGACACAAACCTGACAAGGAAATCGTCTGGCAGTGAAGTGACCTTCACCTTGATGCCTCTACGCACATCGCACTGACTGTCTATCACTGTCACCACTTGCTCTGGCGAGACAGTCGGTCGCTCACCAAAGAGGGTGGCCACCAGTGTACGCCGCGGAGAGCCGCCTCTTGAGCCACCATGCCCAGCGTACGACTAAGCACGCATCTCCCGACTAGATGCATGTTCGGTTCGTCGAGCCAGACCAGTTCCTCCTGGAATTGACCGAATCTGGCCATGGTGCGTCGGGATGATGCATGGTTCTAGGGTTAGGGCTTGCACGCGGCTATTCGATTTGGGAATTTTACATCCACATCGATTTGGGAGTAGGGAATTTACCCATTCAGCATCTTAACACATAAAAACACATTGCACTAACACCGGGCCCCATGAGCGGGGCCACGTGGACAGAAAAACTCTCTCGATCCGGTTCATGACCAAAACACTGATTGGAGGTAAGGGCACTCGGGTTGTGCCAAAAGTGGTTTCGTATTGTCTTTTTTGACTTTTAAAACTAGTTCCCTCCATTGTGGTCATAGTTCCAAACCAAGCAAAAGAGAGAATATGCTTTTTCTTACTCCGCTGCAATATGCTTTCATGCTACATTCATGTCATTGGTTGATGTGGAGAGAGATGAAGTCTATTTTTATACTGTTGTGGGACCCTATAGTACAGAAATTTGGATCCACCACATCGTGGAGCTCTTGCTACATTTCACCTTATAGCTAAATCAAATTTTTAATAAATTTAGCTATAACACCATTGTGGCTGCCCTACTAAGTTACGTGCATGGTTTTTACATTTTGCAACTTGTGTGACCAATTCACCCATCCAGATAAGTTATGTAACCAACGGCGCATTTATCTCTTGTTACTTGTCCATCTAGCCGCCACATGGGGCACACTTCTTCTTGCCTTTTCGCGAGGCAATCAAACGGTGGGCGGATTAGAGCACCTCACACGTTGGTATTTTTAGGCCGAAATCCAGAGCTAATTTTTGCTGGATGGATAAAACTTCTGGCTTGAGAACTGTCAGTTCTCACTCGTTTCCCACTCGCGTTCTCGAGGTTCGTTCACGAAAGTTTGAAAATTCGCCCAAAATTTGATAAAGCTCACCAAATTCGGTCATCAGCGAGCGACACGCGGCGCCTGGCGCTTGGCCTGCTGTTGCAGGCGACGAACGCGCTCTATCTCTTCCTGCTCCTAGTCCAACCTGGACCAGGCGCACACGACAGGGGCCGTCATCGGCGAGACATCGTTGAGAGACACCTCCATCGCCATCTTGAGGAGGAAGTCATCCTCGGCGTCCGGCGCACGCAGGTCGGGCTCCTTCTTCGGCCTCACGCGACGAAGGTGGCCGTTCGGCGGCGACGGAGCACGACACTCGTTGATGACGAGGCCACGCGAGCGCGTGCATGGCGGGGAGCGTGCCGGAGACTCCGGCTCCTGCTTCACTGACCGGAGAGGCGTCGTTAAGCATGACGAGTCGTTGGGTGCCGAGTCGGACGAGCGTGAGACAAGGACGAGGTGCCGTCCATCCTCCTCGGCATCTAGGAGGCTGCCCCACTACGTCGCGAGAACAAAGGCGGCCTGGTGAGGTTCTCCTGGAAATGCTAGTAGAGGTGCTCTTAGGAATGTCATTTAACCAACATAGTCAGTTTGATCATGCATATGCCCCGGTGACAATATAGGAACGCAGGGGCATATGCCCCTGTTTATTAAAAATGCATTTTAAACGCATTTTTTCATGTTAAATTTTTCAAAACAAAATTCCATGTATACATGTACCCAAAATATGTGTGCGGCACATTTGTGAAAATTCATGGGCACACGCTCCCAAAAAAGGATAAATTTTAGTGTTGCAAAAAATATTTCATGAGCATTTTTTTGTCTTTTTATACACATGCAAAGAAAAATCTCGTTTTTTCACAAAACTTCCTGCCATGCACATATTTTACCGAGATGTAAGCGTGCAACTTTTTTTTTCAAAAAATTTCGGCATTTAATTAGAAATGTGTTTTTTGAAATCCAGGTAGATGCCCCAATGTTCAGTGTTGCATTTCTCTTCATGCTTTTTTTTTTGCGGGGATCATTTCTCTTCATGCTACTAACGCTAGTACTCATGGCAACAACATGACTTTTGATAAGATTATGTAAAATCAAGCACGCAGAAGGGAGGCATGTCGTGTATAAATAAGAGTTACTAGATTGGATTCCTGGACTCATCTATCTTCTCCAATTCATAAGTGCTATGCATGAATCCCATCGATCAGGTGTGATGCTCTATTGGGATATTGGATCGGAGTGAAACAAAAGGCCCACCGGGCTTGTTCATGGATTTGCAAGCTCGTATTATAGCTTCCGTTGCAAAGCTTTGGTTAGTTCTAGCGCACATTTTGGATGAAGGGTTATGAGCTAGAGAGTAGGAGAATTTCGGAACAAGTAGATGAGTGTTCTAATCCACAATCGTTGTTGCCAGCGGCAAGATAATCACATGGTGGAGAAGACTGTGGGATCACAAGGACTTACGGCCTCAACATTGTGCTCTATGCTGATGAAATAGCTCCTCTCTACGCATTCGTCTAACCTCAGATACGCTACGGCCCAAAATGTAGTATCGAGTAAATTCTAGAGTGGCCCTAATTATTTGTTAGAGATAACAAATTAGTGTCGATATCATATTTTACTTCTACTACGTTTTCTTGAGTTGAGCCGTCCACCGCATGTCCTTTGCAGGCAATGCAGCCGAACCAGCTTCTCGTGTCATTTATTCGAGACTTCATATTTAGGCGCCGGTTGATCGAGGCTATCGCATGATCTCTGGTGGACGATTTAAAGACCTTTACATAGTGTTTGGCAACCTTTTATTTTGAGAGCAAGCACATATTTCTTTAATCGAAAATCAACTTTGGGGGAGGGAATGGGAGTTTGAAGGAAGAAATTAGTTGAGGAATTAGGCTTGGAAAATTCATAATTAGTCCCAATCCTATGTTTGGTATGTGCAGGGAATTTGGTGGGGGGAATTCACACCATTGTTTTCGGTTCGTCTGGTTAAACGTCACGTCCATCGGAAACCGGAAGCTCCGGTGCTCGTCGGCCTGGCCGGCCGTGTACAGCTCGCCGACGTCTAGAGAGGCCTCACGGCCGCACGCGTCGATGCTGCTCTTGTTGCCTGCTGGACTTTCACAACGTGGGTGTGCACACGCAGTCGGAGATCCTTGTAGGGTTTAGTTATTACAGCATTGTTTCCTCAATCACTAGCACACACGCACATGTAACAAGACAAGATTAGTTTGGATTAATTCAACTTGCCGTGATGCCTGCTGAACCTGGTCGTAATCAATAAATGGATCTGTCAATCAGTGAAAGAGAAAAACGAAATTAGAAAGGGGAATACATCGATCTATTGAAGACCAGCTAGCAAAATTTTGAGTTAAAAGCATGGAACGACCACTTTTGTGCTGAAATTTCTACAAACCACCACTTTTCATATTTTAGCAAAATATGATCACTATTCTGTAGTTTTTTGCAATTTGCACTAAACTCAAACTAAACATAAATTGACACCGTTTCTGACTAGTGGGATCCAGTTGTCAGAGCCTATTTGTTGAGGTCCGCAGGGTCCCACTTGCCAGTCCAATTTAAAAAGTCAAAATATACTAAAAATAAAAAATAAAAAATGGGAGATCGTCTCCTCCAATGCTCCACTCGCTGCCGCCTTCCTGCTCCTGGCCTAGTGCCGCCGCGGTGCCGCACCGCCGCCATGCTCAGCTACTCACGGCCACACGTGTGGTTGTGTTGTAGCCCCGCTGCTCCGTTGTCGGGCCCTGATGTGCCACAGCCACCCCTGTTGTGTGGTCGCTGGCCCTTGATGCACCGCGGTTGCCCCGTGTTGCTTGCCCGCCTGGTGCACCGCGTCCACCCGCGCTGCGCCGCAGCCAGACCCTGATGCGTCTCTCACCTATTGTGTCGCCGTCTGCTGCGCTCCTCCCTGTTGTGGTCGTCCTCCTACACTACCGCCCCTGCTGCGCCGCGGTGGCCGGTAGTGGGGGCCTTGGCTGACGGCGCCGGAGATGGGGCTAGGACGGGCATCACCTATATTATGATTTCTTTTAATTTATTTTTAGGATATTTTATTTTTTAATTGGGATGACAAGTGGGTCCTGAAGCGGTTCGTAGTAGAAAAAAATCTGACTAGCGCAACACCAAACTTCCCAAGATCTATCTATAAGTAATGATGCAACGGTGAGAGGTATTGGTAACATACCCTTGTAGATCAAAAGCGCTTAACGCACATGTGGATAGTGGATAATATAGTCGTACTCGTCCGACCTCAAGGTCATGATGCTCCTCGCAAGTCACCCCTGGAAATCGCATGACGATCCCGGTGCCACTAATGGCAGCACCCCTGAGGTATCGTACACGTCCGATGCTCGACGACGACCCTGTTCTCCTTGATCCAACCGGGATTGCGGAAGTAGATCTTCTGACTGGAATCACCACAGCGAAACAGCGTGTTGCAGCGAAACAATCTCTCGCTCGTGCAGTCCTTACTTTGGTCCACAATTGCAAGAGAAGAGAGAGAATTCCCTAAGAAAAAAGACTTAGATAAATATTGGTGTACTTTTCTCTCCTATATAGACTACTATATATAGGAGAAAAGTGGGCAAACCAAACTACTGAAGTTTCGGTCTGGGACTAAAGTAAGGAGGAGGTGGGGAGGCGCACCAAGGGAGGGGCTGGCCGAGCCCCACGCGCGCATGACCCAAGGAGGGATCCAGTGGCTGGGGTGGGCCCCACCCGCTCGGCCTCAAGGCGGCGACAACTGCCTTAGGTGGCCTTCCCTCTTGGGCCTTATTCTCGAGTTGCCTCCATTTTATTTTTAATTAAATATTATTTATTAATTATAATAATTAATATAAAATACATATTTAATAAACCTTTTGATCCGAAACACCTTTTAGTTCATTTCATTCTCCTTCGGAATTCTCCGAAACAATTCCGGTTCTCTTGTGGGACACCTTCGGTGTTCCTTTCTTTTTCGTCTAGTGATTCCATCTATTCCATAATGATCTCCAGGCATCATAAAGCCCTTAAGCATATTACCCTGCGGTTCGGAAACATCACATACATGATCGAGGTGATTCTTGGATCAATGATCAATAGTGGGACCGGGATGCCCATAATGATCCTTGTGCATTCCATGATTTCAACATCGTTTGAACCACAAATGTCGAGTCCAATTCTTTTTTTACTTCGATAATTGACTTATGCGAGACTTGATCATTGGTATCATGATACCTTGGTTCAATCTCGTTACCGACAAGTGTCGCTTTACTCATTCCCATGATATTTCACCACCATGACCTAGTCACACGCTACATAGCTTATGGATGTAATCTCACTGAGAGGGCCCAATGTATCTTCCCGTCACTCGGGAGAAAAAATCCCGATATTGATATATGCGCATCAACGTGCTCCTCTAAAATACCCAACATACACCTTTATGTTCACCCTGCTACGGTGTGATGGTTGATGTAGTCAAAGTAGCCACGGTGACGGTGATTAAACAAGATCTCACAGTCTAAGGATTAGGAGACGTTCTTTCTAACTATTGCAAAGTAAAATTTGTGACTTTATTGTGTTGCAATACTTATATGGGTAATGCCTATCACACCATATTACCAATGATGTGACTTCATCGTCAACTGACATAGATGCTCTATGATCAGGAAACCTTGATCATCGGTTGCCCAATGAACTAGTTGTATAGAGGCTACTAAGAACAGTTTGGTTTCTTTTTATACCACACATGTATCAATGTTTCTGATTGATATACTTAGAGCATGATATAAAACTATTATGAACTAATGAGATATGATAATAAACACCTTTATTATTTGCCTCTAGGGCATATCTCCTTTACTATCCCACTTGCACTAGAGTACAAATAATCTAGATGCATTTTAATCATAAAACATATCATATATGTGTTTATTGATCATGCTTTCTCATGGAAACTTCTTGTCTTGACCTATGTTACCAGATCTACATGTCTTTGCAAATCGTTTTGACACTTACTCCCACCGTCCCAATTTATGTTGCATATAAGGTTTTATCAAAATCAAGCTTTACAATTTTTTGTTTGATACAAATAAGAACCTATACAATGCCAAATTAATATTATTAGAATCATCTTAAAATATATTTTAATATTATATGCATTTCGTATCATACATAATCATATTATATTATATATTCTTGGTCAAACTTTAAAGTTTGATTTGCACACAAAAATTATGCGCAACATATTATGGGAAGGAGGGAGTACATCATTATCGCATATTGTGTTAAAGTATCCATCTGGTGATAGAGTTAGATTTTTGTTTTTTAGTGTTTACAATGACGGTCGATCAGTCAATTGAACTTTCAATATTGTCATGTAAACATTCAGAAACACACTCAGTCGAAATTCGAATTTTCTAATCCAAATGACATACTTACTAGTTCTGAAGTATTAGTATTTTAATACTTCTCTATCTATGTAGATTTAATCGATAGTGCAATACTTGCAATATCTATGCTGACCACGCTTCCTTTTGTGTTCAAACTTAATTCTGATTCAATGAATGACTCATGAATCACTTTGGTACATGTTCTTTCATCAAAGAACATGGATCTCATTACGTCGAGTATATATCAAGGTTTTATGTAGAAAACCTATGACTAAGGCATAGAAGATGGAGTGTATCTCTTTACCTTTTAACCATTATTGTTAATACCGAGATTTAGCTCAATGTTTCATTTAATTTCACAAGTAAAGAACCTTTTCTTTCCTTATTTTCTTCTAAGCTACTTCAGAATGTTAATAGGTTATAAACTTTTAAGAATTATTGAAACTTCAACATTTAATGTTTGTCAAACATGTTGATCCATCCTTATAGATCCTATATGTTCAGCATACATTTAAATTCATCCATCAAACTACCAATCACGTCATTCATAATATGTCATCTACATATGTAAAAATGATGTCATGCTCCCACTTAAATATGCACTCCATATATATATAATAGATTAGGATATCCCTCAACTCCCACTCAAATATTTTATCCACATATTTGATTAGAAAAACTATTCGGCTCCCACTCAATTTTATCGTAATTGCAGGTATTCTAAATAATCTTGAAAAATCCAAATTTCTTTGATCTTTTATTAGATCGATAATTCTCTGCTACAAGACACTAGAAGTCATTTGATTGACTAACTTATGCTTGTTGTAAAATAACAACCCTTTCTTTAATCTAGATGTTGAAGATTGTGCAGTTTAGACAATCTTTTACCAATTACCAAATTTGATTAATTATCGGGGTAAATCCAATGGTCAATTTCTTTTGAATTTGTCAAAACATACTTGTGAAAAATCGTGCTTTTGTGTCTTCCTTTAAGTTTCATTTTATTCCTTTTAACTTTGCAGTTATTAGGAAATATTAAGTAAATGTGTTTACTCAATAAGATCAAGTAACATTTTACTAACTCTTAGTCATATCTCATATTCAGGTTCATCATCGCTTCTTTGCAGTTCGTAGGTATGTCTTGTTCCATTAACATGACATGTGAATCAATAATATAACTCTACACATGGCAGGCAATATTCTCTAATCCTACTTTTCTTTTAAGTAAAAGCATCTCTTTGAAACATTATGATCATTATCATTAGTTTCTCCTTTCTTGTAGAGTTTTAGTTCCCAGAACATATTTTGTTGCGCCACTCAACAATCTGAGGTAAGGTGAATAAACTTGTTTTGAAATTTCACCTTTCTTCCTCTTGTGCTTCCTTGAGAGAACATTCTTCCGAGAAGTACCATGCTAAGGCAACACAAGCTTTACCTCCTTTGGTTGTGGAATTATATTCATAGTTTCCTAAGAATACACTACACAGATTTACTTATTCGTCACAATCTCGAATTTTCGAAATCTCTAGAAACTTGAACATGCCATAACTTTTATGGTGTTGTTTCCATGAATATTTTGATGTTCCTAATACTTTCAAAAGAGTGTTTACTATTTCAATATATAACTCCAATTCCTAATTTTAACCCAATAGAAGATCACTTTAAGGACCATATGTATGCAATACATTATGATTATGATGTTCAGACGTATCAACATGTTTTGATTTATTCAATTGTCATAATTTGTGAAACAGTTTTCAGCAAGTCCTTATGCCAAAGTTATTAACTCGAGTTGATAGTCACTTTGATCAATTCGTGGAGAATTTGATATTCTTGTTAATTTTGATATACTCCTTGATTCTGAATGTCTTTGAATAATTCAAATATTTTCATACTTTTGTTTCATTAAGTAAATACAGATATTCGCTTAAGTCCACAATAATTCTCACAAAATAATGATATCAAGTTGAATTATAGTCATCATATATTACATTCAACATTTAATTCACAATATGTTTTACCAGAACGCAAAGTTTTAGTCATCTCATCTAGTGAGGGTTTGTTTGCATAAGTCACAAGATCATGTATCTCGTAGACTTATTGTTTCATCAGAATGAATTAACACATTTGACTTAAATATTAGTGTTATGTCATTGTTAAGTTTGAATATCTTTTGGCAATTTTCATATGTTTCATAAATGCTTAAACATTATCATATAGACAAAGACCAGAACAATTTGTTCATAACCACAATGTGAATCATAAAAGAAATCATTCAAAGAAAAGAAACAATTGTTTTTATCTTATTTATATGAATAATTGTCTCTCAATAAGCAAGACACACTGATAGGGTTCACAAACTCGATTACAAAGCTTTTATTCAAGATCCTATAATCCAAATGATAAAACATCGAGCAAAGGAGTGTCGTGGGCCATCAACCAGATTGCTTGCCATCATCACGCCATCAGCATCTTGTCCCATCCAGCAACTCTCACGCAAAAGGTCCTATTTTCATAAAATGGAGTAAGCATCAAATACTCAAAAAACTGCACAAGTATTTCATGGAAACATTTATTAGTTGTATATTAAATATATACCTTCTTCGTTGACAACATCCCTGCAATGGGCTCGACCTTGGCGGTCCTTATCTTAGATATGAATTCATGAAAGGTATATCATATTCCTTTCACGACATAGCCACTGGCGACATCCTTGTAGCTGGAAGGAAGTGATCACCCACAAGTATAGGGGGTGTATCATAGTATTTTCGAGGGAAGTGAAACCCAATTTATTGATTCGACACAAGGGGAGCCAAAGAATGTTTATAAGTCTTAACAACTGAGTTCTCAATTTAGCTGCACCTAGAAACAATCTTGCTCACAGCAGTTTATCAGTAGCAACAGTTTTGTAGTAGGAATAGCAAAGTAGCAGCAGTAAAGTAAAGACAAAGAGAATAATAGCAAGAAATGAGGATTCGAAAAGTAGGCATAGGGATGGATGGACGGGCGTTGCATGGACAAGACAATTCACATGGCAATCAGAACATAGGGCAAATGCAGATAAATAAGATAAAGCATCCAAGTACTAGATAATCCAAGGCATGTGTTCCATATATAGTCATACGTGCTCGCAATAAAAACTTGCACAACATCTTTTGTCCTGCCAGCCTATTTGCAGCGGGGCCTCAAGGGAACTACTGGCAATTAAGGTGCTCCTTTTAATAGAGCACCGGAGCAAAGCATTAACACTCCGTAAACACATGTGATCCTCACATCAAAGCCATTCCCTCCGGTTATCCCGATTTCTATCACTTCAAGGCCATTGGTTCCAGACAACATCGTGTGTACACAACTTATAGATAAGACCATAAACAATAGTATCATAATGAATCAATAACATGTTCAGATCTGAAATCATGGAACTCAGGCCCTAGTGACAATCATTAAGCATAACAAGTCGCAACAAAGTCATAAAGCACTAATAGTAGATACTAGGCACCATGCCCTAACAATCTAATGCCATTACATGAACGATCTCATCCAATCCCTACCATCCCCATAGCCTACAACGGGGGATTAATCACTCATAGATGGGGGAAACATGGATGGTCGATGGAGAAGCGATGGTGATGATGATGGCGATGATCTCCTCCAATTCCCCGGGACGGTAGGATGCCAGAACGGAGTTTCTGGTGCTATTTCGTGGAATCTGGTGGTGGCGGTGGAGCGGAACTCCTTCTAGAAAAACGTCGACCCCCCCGGAGTTTTTAGGTCAAAAGGCATCTTATAGGCGAAGAGGGAGACCGAGGGGGTGCCTGGGGGGCCCACACCATGCCCTGGTGCGGCCAGGCCTAGCCCGCGCCTGGGGGAGGTGTGGCTAGCCCCTGGCCCTCCTCCGTCTCGTATTCTGGCTCCGTGAGTCTTCCGGAAAAATAGGCACTTTGGCTTTTGTCCCGTCCAATTCCGAGAATATTCATTTTCTGACTTTCCTGGAACCAAAAATAGCAGAAAAGCAGTAATGGCTGTACTCTTGTTAATAGGTTAGTCCAAAAAATCATATGAAAAGTACTCCAAAGTGTGGACAAAACACAAGAAAGTGGATAAAACCAAGCATGGAACATCAAAAATTATAGATACATTTGTAATGTATGAGGAAACGAACACAACACCCCATCTATCGCAATGTCGTCAGTCAGCCAGTTGCCCATAACATCCACAAGGTGAAGGAAATATGCCCTGAGAGGCAATAATAAAGTTGTTATTATGTATTCCTTGTATATGATAGATGTTTATTTTACATGCTATAATTGTATTGATAGGAAACATCAATACATGTGTGTTTAATAAACAAAAAGGGTTCCTAGTCACGCCTCTCTTATAGACTAGCTTGTTGATTAACAGGATGATCAAGGTTTCCTGATCGTGGACATTGGATGTTGTTAATAACAAGGTCACACCATTGGTGGAATGATGTGATGAACATTCATCCGAAGTATAGCATTACGATCAAGTCATTGTGTTTATATTGCTATAACATCATACGAAGTAATCTTTATCCTTAGACCATGAGATCATGTTAATTGCTAACACCGGAAGAGTATCTTGATAACATCAAAGCGTCACCGTAATGTGATGACTATAAAGATGGGTTCGATTACGAAGGTGTTATGTTGAGGCTCATGGATCAAGAGTGGAATTTGTCAATCCAGATGACGGATAGATATACTCTGGGCCCTCTCGGTGATATCACATTAGGATAGCTTGCAAGCAAGTGATGTGATCACTAGAATGTTATATCACGGGAACGAGAAAAGAGTGCATGTCGGTAACGAGATCAAACTAGGTATGGAGATACCGATGATCGAATCTCGGACATGTAATATATCGAGAGATAAAGGGATTTAGTTACAAGCGTTAAAGGTTCTCACGATCACGAGTCATCGTTGAATGTGTAGGAGTCGATCGGATCTCCAGTCCGGCGCTGATTATTGATCGGAGAAGGGTCTCGATCATGTCTGCATTATTCGCGAATCGTAGGGTGGCACACTTAAGAGTTACGGACACCATTTTGGAGCACATATGTTTGAGACGAAGAATTGCAAAGCGCATGAATTGTTTCAATAGAAACCGAAATTATTTGGTGAAATTGAAGGTGGTTCGCATGTGATATTGAAATATTGCAAGGGGCTATATGTGAATGTTTGTTAATTAAAGTAATTAACAAAATTCTGAATAAATTTAATAAAAGGGTTTTATTAAATGAGAGAGCATTAAATTTGGAGAAACTTAATGCATTTAAAGTGGAGACTTTAAAAGGGAATGTGAAGAGGCATTTTAATGTGGAGGAGTTACCACCACATGAATGGGGGAGGTGAGGGGTCACCCCCCCATGCACCGGCCATGGAGAGAGGGGGCACCCCCCCTCCTCCTATAAAAGGCCATCCATTCCTCCTTCATCCTTACACCTCCTTGTGAAGGATCTCTCTCTCCCTCTAGAATTATTCCCCCATGGTCTCGGATTAGCGAGATACATGTTCCCGGTGGCATTTAAATGCGGAAGGAGTTCTTGCTTCTGGATCGCTGGAGAGAGGAGGTGGAGGTTGTCCTGGCTTGAACGTGTGTGTGCAGTGCGGATCGCTCTCGAGTTGCGGCGCTCGGACTTCCTCACGATCTTGAGATCGGCAAGTGTACGACTACATCAACCACGAGTTCCTACTCGTTAACAAGGCTCGTTGTCTACAAGGGTAAGTTCTCTATGGATGTATGTCCACCCGTTTGCTTTGTACCTAGTAGATAGATCTTGGCGTGTAGTTCACACCGTAGGAAATTTTTTGTTTTCTATGCTGCGGACCCAACAGTGGTATCAGAGCCTGATCTATGCGTAGGTGCTTTGCACGGTAGTACATATGGTTGATATGTGGGCGATGATGATCATGTTATTGCATCTTCTATGTATTTTGGATATTGGTGGCATAGTGGGATGAAGCGGCCCGGACCAACCTTACATGTCATCGTACATGAGACCGGTTCCACGACTGACATGCAACTTGTTTTGCATAAGTGACTGGCAGGTGTCTGTCTCTCCTACTATAGTCAATATCTGATTTACAACGAGTTGCTAATAACTTGGTTATCCTCGTTGTGGTTCATGTTCGTAGGTTAGACAGGTTCTATCTCCGAAAGCCCTAAGCCACGTAAAACTTGCAATTGATAAATTAGAGGCGTCTAGTTTAGATCGTTGATGGGCTAGTGTTTTGATATGGTATTGTTGTAAGTAGATGTATGGTAGATACTCTTACAACTCACCTAACGTGTAAGTTCCATAGACCTTGGCCTTACACACAAAGGAATGATAGAGATCATACCACGATGCAAATGATAGAGATCAAATGCATGGACCACATCATCTCACTTCACACATTAGATGTTAGCATCTTATACTACTAGTTTGGCGCGTTTGATAGCATTATAAGATGATCCCTCATTTAGATATCAAGATAAAATGTGTTCTTCCTTAAGTATGCACCGTTTGGTGGATCGTGTTTTGAGGCATCACGTGATGATCAGGTGTTTTCAACTCTACGCTTTCATACAACGGGTGTAAGACAGTTTTACACACGCAAATACTAAGGTTCTTACTTGACGAGCCTAGCATGTACAGACATGGCCTCGGAACACGGACCGAAAGGTTAAGCATGAGTCATATAGTTGATATGATGCCCATATAGATGCTCGCCTTTGAAGCTACACCGACTCACGTGATGATCGGACTTGGTGTAGTGGATTTGGTTCATGTAATCACCAAAAGGACACGAGGGATGTCGTTTTTGAGTGGGAGTTCATTAGTAATTTGGATTAGTTGAACTCAATCTATCATAAAATTAGTCTAAGTATACTTTACAAATTCTGCTGTAGATGGCACCACCTGCTTTTAATTTCAATGTGTTCATGGAGAAAGAGAAACTTGCTACGAATGGTAGCAACTTCACCAACTGGGCTATGAATTTGAGGATTCTCCTCCTTTTTGCACAAAAGCAATATGTGCTAGATGCTTCGCTAGGCCCCACCAGCTCTGATGCCTGACGAGGAAAAGAACGTCTATATAACTCGTCAGGAGGACCACAACTTAGTTCATTGTGGCATACTGTATGGGCTAGAGCCAGAACTTCGAAAGCGTTTCGAAAATGGCAATGCCTTTGATACCATGGGAGAATTGAAAATGATTTTCGATACACATGCTGCCATAGAGAGTTATAATGCTACAGAAAAGTTCTTTAGCTGCATGATGGAGAAAACAGCTGTTAGTGAGCACGCATTACTCAAAATGTCCAGGTACGCTGATAAGCTTGTGTCCTTGGGAATAACGATTCCCATTGACTTAGGCATACATCGTGTTCTCCAATCTACGCCACCTAGCTACAAGAGCTTCGTGATGAACTATAATATGGGGCATGAAGAAGTCTCTTCCGAGCTTACATCAATGCTTAAGACTGCGAAGTGGAGATTAGGAAAGAACATCAAGTGTTGATGATCAATAGGACCACCGGTTTCAAGAAGGACAAGAAAGGCAAGCACAAGGGAAAGAAGGGTGGCAAGTCTGCCACGCTGAAAAAGAAACCTGAGCTGGCCCTAAGTCGACAAAGTGCTACTATTGCAAGGGAGCCATTGGGCGCAAGCGCCCCAAGTATTTGGCGGACCTGAAGTCCGGCAAGGCAAACAAAGGTATATGTGATATACATGTTATTGATGTGTACTTGACTAGTACTTCGATAGCACCAGGTATTTGATACCGGATCGGTTGCTAATATATGTAACTCGGTTCGGGCTGTGGAACAAGCGACAACTAGCAAGGGATGAGGTCACGATGTCGACAATGGATCAAGAGTTGATGTGATCGCCATCGAACGCTGCTCTCCATATGCCATCGGGATTAGTTATAAACCTAAATAATTGTTATTTGGTGCACCTTGAGCATGAACATTGTATCCGGATCGTGTTTGATGCAAAGTGGTTATTCATTTAAGTCTGAAAACAATGGTTGTTCGATTTATATGAATAATATCTTTTATGGTCATGCACCTATGTTGAATGGTTTATTTCTATTGGATCTCGATAGCAGTATTACGCATATTCATAATGTTGATGCTAAAAGGATTAAACTTGATAATGATATATCTACATATATGTACTTGCCGTCTAGGTCATATTGGCGTTAAGCATGAAGAAACTCCATTACGATGGACTTTTGGAATCACTTGATTTTGAATCATTTGATACATGTGAGCCATGCCTTATGGGCAAGATGACTAGAACGCCGTTTTCGGTTCAATGGAGCAGGCGAGATCTATTGGAAATCATACATCTTGATGTGTGTGGACCAATGAGTGTGTCGGTGAGGTGGATATCGTTATTTTGTTACTTTCACGGATGATTTGAGTAGATATGGGTATATCTATTTGATGAAACACAAGTCTGAAACTTTTGAAAAGTTCAAAGAATTTCAGAATGAAGTTGAAAATCATCGTAACAGAAAGATCAAATTTCTGCGGTCCGACCGTGGAGGAGAGTATCTTAGTTCTGAGTTTAGCACACATATGAAAGCGTGGAATAGTTTCACAACTCACGCTGCCAAACACCACAACCTAATGGTGTGTGTCGGATCGTAATCATACCTTATTGGATATGGTTCGATCTATGATGTCTCTGACTGACTTACCTCTGTCATTTTGGGGTTATGCACTGGAAACAGCTGCATTCACTTTAAATCAAGCACCATCTAAATCCGTTGAAAAGACACCGTATGAATTATGGTTTGGAAACAAACCTAAGCTGTCATTTCTTAAGGTTTGGGGATGCGATGTTTATGTGAAGAAACTTCAACCGGATAAACTCGAACCCAAAGCGGAAAAATGCGTCTTCATAGGATACCCTAAGGAAACAATTGGGTATACCTTCTATCACAGATCCGAGGGTAAGGTTTTTGTTGCCAAGAATGGATCCTTTCTTGAGAAGGAGTTTCTCGCGAAAGGTGTGAGTAGTTGGAAGGTAGAACTCGAAGAGGTTATTGAACCTTCTCTTCATGGAATGGCGAGTGGCGCAGCACCAGAAGTTGTTTCGGAGTTGACTTCACCTGATGAAGAGATAGCTAATGATAATGATCATGAAACTCGGAAAGAGGACACTACCGAACCTCGCAGGTCAAGCAGGACACGTGCAGCTCCTGAACTGCTGGCAATCATGTGAATTTCATGGTTGATGAAATGGATGACCCTGCGACGTATGAAGAAGCGATGATGATCCCGGATTCCAACAAATGGCTAGAAGCCATGAAATCTGAGATGGATCCATGTACGAAAACCAAGTTTGGAACTTGGTGGACTTACCTCACGACCGAAAGGCCGTTGAGAATAAATGGATTTTCAAAAGGAAAACTGATGCTGATGGTAATGTGACCATCTATAAGGCTCGACTTATGCAAAGGGTTTCGACAAATTCAAGGAGTTGACTACGATGAGACATTCTCTCCCGTAGCGATGCTTAAGTCGGTTAGGATTATGTTAGCAATTGCTGCATATTTTGATTATGAAATATGGCAGATGGATGTCAAAACTGCGTTCCTCAATGGTAATATTGAAGAAGAATTGTATATGATACAACCTAAGGGTTTTGTCGATCCTAAGGATGCTAATAAGGTGTGCAAACTTCGGCGATCCATCTATGGACTGAAGCAAGCATCACGAGTTGGAATCTCCGCTTTGATGAGGTGATCAAAGAGTTTGGATTTGTCCAAACTTATGGAGAGGCTTGTATTTACAAGAAAGTGAGTGGGAGCAATGTGGCATTTCTGATATTATATGTGGATGACATATTATTGATTGGAAATGATTTAGATCTTTTAAACAGTGTTAAAAGTTATCTAAACAGCAAAAATTTGATGAAGGATCTTGGTGAAGCTTCATATATATTAGGCATTAAAATCTATAGACATATATCAAGACGTCTAATTGGGCTATCGCAGAGTACATACCTTGATAAGATATTAAAGAAGTTTAATATGGACGGAAGTAAGAAGGGGTTCTTACCTATGTTGCAAGGCAAGACATTGAGTAAGACTCAAAGTCCGACTACAATGGAGAAAGAGATAATGGATAAGATCCCCTATGCCTCAGCCATAGGCTCTATAATGTATGCCATGCTATGTACAAGACGGATGTGGAACATGCTATTAGTTTGACTAGTAGGTACTAATCTGATCCAGGTTAAAACCTTTGGATAGCGGTCAAGAATATCCTTAAGTACTTGAGAAGAACTAAGGATATGTTTCTTATATACGGAGGTGAAGAAGAGCTAGTCGCTAAGTGTTATGTCGATACTAGCTTCGACACCAATCCGGATGACTCTAAGTCTCAATCCGGATACGTATTTCTCTTGAACGGAGCAGCAGTTAGTTGGAGGAGTTCCAAATAACCTGTGGTGGCTAAATCAACAACGGAGGCGGAATATGTTGCTGCTTCAGAAGCAGCGCAAGAAGCGGTTTGGATGAAGGAGTTCATAATGGAACTGGGTGTGGTTCCCAGTGCGTTGGACCCGATGGTGATCTATTGTGACAACAATGGAGCCATAGCCAACGCAAAGGAACCAAGGTCTCACAAGAATTCCAAGCATATTAAGCGCCGGTTTCACTCCATCCGCAAGCATGTCAAGGATGGAGATATAAAGATTTGTAAAGTGCACACAGACCTGAATGTAGCAGATCCGTTGACTAAAGTACTCCGTAGGGCAAAACATGATCAACACCAGAACTCCATGGGTGTTAGATTTATCACTATGTGAACTAGATTATTGTCTCTAGTGCAAGTGGGAGACTGAAGGAAATATGCCCTGAGAGGCAATAATAAAGTTGTTATTATGTATTCCTTGTATATGATAGATGTTTATTTTACATGCTATAATTGTATTGATAGGAAACATCAATACATGTGTGTTTAATAAACAAAAAGGGTTCCTAGTCATGCCTCTCTTATAGACTAGCTTGTTGATTAACAGGATGATCAAGGTTTCCTGATCATGGACATTGAATGTTGTTAATAACAAGGTCACACCATTGGTGGAATGATGTGATGAACATTCATCCGAAGTATAGCATTACGATCAATTCATTGTGTTTATATTGCTATAACATCATACGAAGTAATCTTTATCCTTAGACCATGAGATCATGTTAATTGCTAACACCGAAGAGTATCTTGATAACATCAAGCGTCACACCGTAATGTGGTAACTATAAAGATGGGTTCAAAGCTACGAAGGTGTTATGTTGAGGCTCATGGATCAAGAGTGGAATTTGTCAATCCGGATGATGATAGATATACTCTGGGCCCTCTCGGTGATATCACATTAGGATAGCTTACAAGCAAGTGATGTGATCACTAGAATGTTATATCACGGAACGAGAAAAGAGTGCATGTCGATGCAGATCAAACTAGGTATGGAGATACCGATGATCGAATCTCGGACATGTAATATATCGAGACAAAGGGATTTAGTTACAAGCATTAAAGGTTCTCACGATCACGGAGTCATCGTTGAATGTGTAGGAGTTAGTACGGATCTCAGTCCCTGCTGATTATTGATGGAGAAGGGTCTCGATCATGTCTGCATTATTCATGAACCGTAGGGTGGCACACTTAAGAGTTACGGACACCATTTTGGAGCACATATGTTTCAGACGAAAGAATTGCAAAGCGCAGGAATTGTTTCAATACAAACCGGAAATTGTTTGGGTGAAATTGCGAAGGTGGTTACGCATGTGATATTGAAATATTGCAAGGGGCTATATGTGAATGTTTGTTAATTAAAGTAATTAACAAAATTCTGAATAAATTTAATAAAAGGGTTTTATTAAATGAGAGAGCATTAAATTTGGAGAAACTTAATGCATTTAAAGTGGAGACTTTAAAAGGGAATGTGAAGAGGCATTTTAATGTGGAGGAGTTACCACCACATGAATGGGGGAGGTGAGGGGTCACCCCATGCGCCATGGAGAGAGGGGCACCCCTCCTCCTATAAAAGGCCATCCATTCCTCCTTCATCCTCACACCTCCTTGTGAAGGATCTCTCTCCCCCTCTAGAATTAAACCCCCATGGTTTCGGATTAGCGAGATACATGTTCCTAGTGGCATTTAAATGCAGGAAGGAGTTGTTGCTTCCACTGGATCGCTGGAGAGAGGAGGTGGAGGTTGTCCGGTGGCTTGAACGTGTGTGCGAGTGCGGATGCGCTGCTGAGTTGCGGCGCTCGGACTTCCTCACGATCTTGAGATCGGCAAGTGTACGACTACATCAACCACGAGTTCCTACTCGTTAACAAGGCTCGTTGTCTATGAGGGTAAGTTCTCTATGGATGTATGTCCACCCGTTTGCTTTGTACCTAGTAGATATATCTTGGCGTGTAGTTCACACCGTAGGAAATTTTTTGTTTTCTATGCTGCGGACCCAACACAAGGTGTACATGGATATCTTCTTGATGTCCAAGTGGCTCTCGAGGAAGGAGTTTTCTTTCATCCTGATTGAAAGAAACTCGTCCATGTACTCATATCTCATGCGACTGACCTGAGATGGGAACAGACTCTTCAATCCTTCAAGCAAATCATATGCTTATATTTCATGAAAGTGTACATGCAACCCAGACTCCATAGCATGGATCATGGTGTACTTGACGACATGAAAGTGTTATGGCGACCACAAAGAATTGCATCTTCTCCGTCATTAGAGTCATCAGGGAAATCTTTTAGTGGTTCATGTAAGACATAGAGAAGATGATTTTCTATAAGCACGTCCCTGAGGCGTTGGCACCAGTAGGTGAAGTTCGACCCATCTAGCTTAAGTTTCTCACTATTCAGGAACGGACCAAAGATGTCCTGAACTTTAGGAATGGCCATGATCTACAAGATATTTGTAAAGACTTAGACTAAGTTCATAATACAAGTTCAAATTTATAATCGTATTAATAATTGAGCTCTCACTAAAGCTATCATCCCTAAGACAATTTATTGATAACACGATCCCCGTATACTATATCATCCCCTATCATCATGACCTTTGATATAGCTGCAAGGGTGGACAACACAGTGTCAGTCACAACATTCATATGACTCATGCTCGATCTTCTCATATTCCTAGGCCATGTATGTACATGCTAGGCTCGCCAATTCAACCTTAGTGTATTCGTAGTGCATACATGGCTTGCACCCACCGTATGTGAACGTCGATATGTTTAGCACCCGATCGCCATGTTTCAATTGATGGGATATACTGCTGATGAGGTAAGGGTTAAACTTTTTAGTCAGACTTTGACTAGTAAAACTCTCTCATGGTATAGATCTCTACTCCCTGAAGCCTCTACTACTTGGGATAATCTAGCCTATGAATTTCTAGCAAAATATTATCCATTGTCAAAATCTTTTGGAATCAAACGTCTTATAATGACTTGGAGGAACCGTTCTAATAAAGGACTAGTAAGAGCTTACATCAGATTTAAAGATTTACTACGTCTATGTCCTCATCATGATTTCCCTGAATGGTATTTATTACATATATTTTATGGTGGTTTAATTGAACCTAATAAAATTGAACTAGACTCTTTCGCGGAAGGAGCCTTTATGAATCTTCCTATAGCTAAATCTTGGGCTTAACTTAATAGAATTCGCGATCATAGAGTTTCATGAAATTTTGGTCTAGGAAGTGAAGGAGGAGTAGAAATAGAACATGATTGCATTCATGACTATAATAAAAAAAGCCATGTTAAAGAATTATCTAAAGAACTTTATTTGGATTCAGATCTTGTGTTGCAAGTTGTTAAAGCTTTTACAAAACATATCAAAGCTCCAAAAGAGGGTGTGGTCAAGTATGATCCACCACCCGAACCCGAGAAGAAAAGAGAAGATAAAGCAAAACTAGCCTCCCTAGAACCAATGCATGAGATGCCTTTCCCTAACACTTCACAAAAGCATATTCTTGAATATGAACAAGTCAAAGCAGTACAGGAGAAGAAGGAAGAAGAAAGTATGCCAGAAGTCGCGGAACATCTGGAAGAAACCAAAGACGAAGAGGTAACCAAGGAAGCAATTATGGCTATGTACGCACATTGTAACATAGTTGAACTTGATGAAGAGACTTTCGTATTGGTTGAAGGTAAAACAAAGGTAAACGATGTGGTAAGCCTATTCTTCCCTGCCTATTTAAAGTAACCTCGCATTATGGTTTATGCGATCTTGGCACCAAAGTTAATGTTATATCTTATGATTTCTACTTAGAAATAAAAGAAGAGATACTAATATGATAATTATGTTAGCCAATAAAAATCTTAGAATTCCAATGGGAGTAGTTGAAGATGCAACTGTCACAATTGGTAATAAAAACGTTCCTATCGATTTTGTAGTTGTTGATATGCCAGCTGACACTCTTTGCCCAATTATATTTGGAAAATACTTTTTGAGTGATATAGGTGCCTATGTGGATTTCAAAAAGGAGATTGTGTCCCTTAAGCTTGGGGGAGCGGAAAAGAAGTTCCACTTCTCCAAATTTAAAGACAGACCTCCGCAAATACAAGAAGAAGAGGAAGAGAAAACTATTGAGGAAATGGCAGCTCTTTTCTTTAGTAATCAAGAAGAAGAAATAAATGAAGATCCAAATTATGAATAAATAGTTATGGAGGACAAGTCCCTAGGAGAACTAGAAGATGAATTCGATTCACTTCCCATTATGGGACCTCCAATTGAAGAGGCTTTTGAAGAGCCAGAAAAGAGAGGGGACGAGGAACTACCACCCCCCAGAGTTGAAGACTCTACCAGATAATCTTAAATACAGGTTTTTAGATGATACAAATAAATTTCCTGTTATTATTAGTGCTAAACTTTCTAGAGAAGAAGAAGAACTTATGAAGATACTTAAGGAGCATCGCAAGGCCTTTGGGTATGTTGGAAATATGCACTAGAGACAAATAATAATAAGGATTATTGTCATATTTCATAAAGTTTATGATTAAGTTTTATATCATGCTATAACTATATTGAAAGGAAACATCAATACACATGTGATATATAAACAACCAGGGGTTCCCAGTGAAACTCTAGTCACTTGTTCTTTGGTCAATAGATGATCAAGGTTTCCTGATCATGTCGCATTTATGCCAGCTGGAAATGGAGTCAACTCATTCTGAGAATGAGATGATGAACCAATACCCAACCTAAACATCATGACCCGATCATGTAACGAAGTTCAAGTTATGATGATTAGAATAGACCTAGTAGACTATTCCTTAGACCATGAGACTATATCAATCACTATCTCCCGAGAGTGCTTAGATAGAATCAAATGTCACTTGGTAATATAGTGACAATAAAGGTGTGTTCAGGTATTCGGAGAAACCGTAGAGGCAATATATGTCAAGAGCGGGATTTGTCCATCCACGTGATGGAAAGATACTCAAGGGCCCACTCGGAGAAGTTATATCCAATAGTTGCACAGCGTGTGATTTGATCACAGGGATATCACTTGTCGAAATGAGTCAAGTAGCATTGTTCGGTAACAAGATTGGACACGACATGTTGATGTCATTGATTAGATCTCGGGCAATGCAAGTATCGAGAGACAAAAGGAATAAGACACGACTGTCCTGGTTCAAACGACGAAAGATCTTCGTAGAATGCACAGGGGTCACATGGCCATCTAGGTCCCTCTGTCGATCATTGGTCCGGGCGTGTCCTGACCATGTCTAGAGTGTTCCCAAACCGTGGGGTATCACTCTTAAGGGCTTGATTATGCTTAGAGAGTGTTTATAGGATCGGTAGAATCACCAAAGGAGAGAAGAGAGAAAACCGGAAGGGTTTCGGTAAGTCTGGAGAATGTCCGAAGTGGAGGTGGAAGGTGTTCCATAGCCACAGAGATTGAATAATATGTGCATGAATGGTAAATATTGATTTAGTCATTTATTCATAATTATATAATAAAAGAGAAATCAATTAAAGGTCAAAAAGGCTTAATGGGCCAATTCTGGAGGGAGAAGGGACCATGAGGGAAAGGCAAGAGGAGAGAGGAGGCAAGGGGGTGGTCGGCTGGGCCACCCCCTCCCCCCCCCTCGTGCGAGGCCCAATAGGGCTGGCCGGCGGCGCCTTCCCCTCCCCCTCCTTTAGTCCTACCCCGGGACTTTGAGGGAGGTAGTACCTTCCCTCCCCCTATATATAGTGGGGTATTTTGACCAGAAAATACACAACCAATATTTAATAAAGGTTTCCTCACTTTTGGGGAGACCTCCAATTGATATTCTCTCTCTCTCCCATGACCGTGGTCCCAAGTTCGAACTGCACGAACGAGAGACATCTTCAACGCGGAGTGTCGTCGCGCTGCGGGATTCGGATGCAGGAGCTCTACTTCCACAACTACTACTGGATTGGGGAAGCGGGAGTCATCGTCAGGCACCGGATGCATGTAACTCCCCATGAGGTGTCACACTTGAGGCACTCAAGTCGTTGGAGCCGTAGGAGCGCAAGGACTTCATCACAACCTTGAGGTCGGCTTCAGCTCGTCTACATCAACCATGCTCTCCTGAGCGTTGACAACGCTTTTTGGTCTTCAAGGGTAAGTTTGCAAAAATCTCCTCCCGTTGTTGTATTACTAATAGATAGGTCCTGGAAGCATCAGGGGTTCAGGGGCGTAGGGTAAAATTTTATTGTTTTCATACGCGAACCCCTACAGTGGTATCAGAGCTAGATCTATGCGTAGTATTGCTATTACGGGTAGAACACACGAGATGTAGTGTGTCGGCGTTGATCTTTTAGTTGTTACCCTCCCACGTGTACTTGTGTATACCGCAACAATGCTTGATGAAGCAGCGCCCAATCGACTTTACGCGTTCATTCGCGAGACTGGTCCACGCTTGACATACGGCTTGTACCGTATAAAGTGGCTTTGGGGGGGTGTCTGTCTCTCTCGCATTAGTTGGTATGCCATTTGCATGGAGGGCCTCGAAAGGGGTATAGTAGACAACTCCTTGCTCAACATTGTGGTGAAAGTTAGTAGGTAAAAAATGGTTCTTGTGCGAAAGCCCATTCAGCCACGTAAAACATGCAAAGTTAAAGTAGAGGCGTCTAACTTTGTTTTGCAGGGGCGTTGCTTTGTGATATGGTTGTGGCAAAGGTAAAGTGATTACCTTGTGTTACGAAGTAATAGTAGATATTCACGGAGGTGACAGACTACCACGTCGGAAAGACACCGGTAGCCTAGTGTCTACGGCACCAGAACCCTGGCGCCAAAATCCAGTGACGCCGGATGGAGATCATGACGTGAAGGAACATATCACATCGCATTTACATTCAATGTTATTGTTTGTATACCTTATTGTGTGCTAGTATTAGATACTCGATAGTAGCCTAA
Organism: Avena insularis; assembly: GCA_023614405.1. Classification (NCBI taxonomy): domain Eukaryota; kingdom Viridiplantae; phylum Streptophyta; class Magnoliopsida; order Poales; family Poaceae; genus Avena; species Avena insularis. Next base: position 425,267,971 of record CM042686.1, on the reverse strand, counting down.
TAAGATGATCCCTGTTTAAAAATTACCAATGATTGTGTTCCCCCTTAGTGTGCACCACCAAGAAAGTTCTTCGGTATGAGGCAGGCCGTGATGAGCGGGTGTCAGACATATCTACGTTCATATACAGTGGGTGTAGGCCATGTTGCACAGCGAATACACTAAGGTTGAGTTGGCGATCCTAGCATGTAGCAGACATGGCCTCGAAACGCGGATAGTCAAAATATCGAGCACGAGTTGCATGAATGATGTGACCAATGTTTAGCGTCCACCCTAGAACCCACATTGATGGCCGTGATGATTAGGGGAGATGTGGGGAAAAGGGGTCGTGTTATCACTAGAACCCTTTAGGGGATAGGTGTTTCTTAGTGGAGTTATTATTAACTCATTTAATTATAAACTTAGTCTAAATTCCTTTTTGCAATTATAAATGTAGAAAATGGTTCTCCCTGATGCTACCTTTCCTGTTGCCGGTTGGTTAGATGGAGAGAAGCTCAGGCTAGACGGATCAAACTTCTCTATGTGGGTTGCCCGTCTCCACGTTCTCCTTAGAGAGAATGACGTGGTCGACTATATACTCAACGAGATGGATTTGGAGCAGTCCTATTATTATGAGACCCCAGAACAGCGGGAGGACCGCTATTATCATCGTGAGGTGTCCACCTTCATATCAGTTACAATGTGCTACGGGATGGTGGATGAGCTATGGCCAGTCGTGGCTAATCTTGACCCTCGTGCGACAATGGTACAACTTAGGACACATTTCTTGGAACAAGCACGCATATGGGAGCATGAGCTGATGGGAGACTTCCTCTCCATTAAGATGGAGGAGAACTCTTTACTTGAAGACTACTTGGAGAGCATGCATGATGCGTACATGAGGCCTGCATACTTCCTAGATAGCTGGATGACGAGCTCTTTTGCAAATGGCGTTGTTCTGCGGTCGCTGCCACCAAGCTACCAAGCACATGTCAGGACTTGCATTATGAGAGGCGACGCAGAAACACGGGATTTCCACAGGTTCATATCACATCTCAGGAATGTGATGGTTGAACCCATTGTCGCTTAGGTCATCAATGACAAAGGTATATATTTGATATACAATTTTATAAATGTTATAATCTTACAAACACATGTTGCAGTGTTAAGTATATTTGATACTTGTTCTGTTTTGCTGAAAACAAGTCCTTCTGCATAAGAGGTGCTTGCTGGAGAGGAGGTGACATTGCATGTTGATGGCGAGCATGATGATGATGGCCAACCACACTCTCCTTCGACATTTATCACTTAGTTTATGTTTAAGGATGATTGTTGTAATCAAAAGATTGTGAACTTCTTTAGTGTGTCTCACACTTTGTGAGACGGTTATTCATATGAGCTTGTAACAAACAATTGTTCCACTTTTATGAATGATTTCTATTCATGTTCATATCTTGTTTGATTATGTGTGAATTATCCTTGGTATGAAACTAATTGATAATACATGAACATTTGTAAAATATTGAAATGCCTTGGAAAATACCCAAATTAATGATATGTACATTACTAAATGAAACCATTGTTTAAATTCAAAGTTATATTGATAATATGTGAAAGACACTTGTATTCTTGTCACATATGAATCATCCCTAAGTTCGGCAAAATAACTTGAACACCCTGTATTACTTGAATACAAAGTGTTTGGTGAATTGTTGAAAGTAAATACATATTCGATGTATTGTGTTTTAACAAAATGGTGATTATCATTATACACTTGTTTAAATTTTGTAAATAAGTTTACCAAAGGAAACATGAGTATGAAACTATTTGATATGATCAAAATATTTCATCAACAAAGGGTATTAAAGTTAAATAAGAATCCAATTGCTACGATTTGATCAATAGTAATGGAATTCGACTTTATAAAAATGGCATAAAGAAAAATTGTGGAATGCATTGCGTTTGAAATGTCAAAATGCAAAGCATCACAATATGATATTAGATATCAAAGTGGGTGAATAGATGGCGCCAAATAAATTGTTGTAGTATAGATGTAGAGACCATTAGTTAGAAATAGTTAGCACTCAATTAGAACATATAGTGAACCATCTGGATTCGTGAGATTGGCTACATATCTAGTATGGATCATCGTAAAAGTTTTGGGGTTATTCGATATAACCAAAACAATAGAGAATAAGTCCTTGTAGAGTATTCATTGGAAAACTTTGAATACGAAATCCATAGCTGAAACCAAAAGAGAAGAAAAACTAGTATTGCTTGGATTTTGGTGCATTCTCGAGAAAATTCACAATTAGTGATATTTCTCGATTATGGAGCAAATGGAAGATAGTGAAAAACATGATGGGGATTCAAAACCCTACATCAGAGTGTTGAGAAGCGCAACGGAAAGTGTTCATGAATGATACTCTTCACAAAGGAAATAATCAATGATAGTGATCATTATGTTTTCCCCACTGTTATTTTCACTACATAAAGTAGGATTCAAAATGCAACCCATATCTTGTATGGAGACATTTGTGAATCATTTGTCATGATTACCAGAATATGACATACATACGAACTACTAAGGAAATAATGGTAAGCTAAAGATATGAGAAATCCCAAAGCAAAATTCACTTGAGATTAGAAAGCAATTTGTTGCTGAATCTTACAAGTAAAGGGGTTACTTGGATTTTCACAAATGACTGCAAAGCCATAGTGGAAAAGGGGGTGAATGACAAAAGCACAATTTGTCAAGTATTGGACAAATTCAAATGAATTTGATTCAAGTGTGCTGAAAGTCTGGTGGATTTAAAACTAGTAAAGTACTAGTGTCTCATAGTGAATCTCCAAGTTTGATATTTGATCAAAGGATTTTGAAGTCATTCAAAATAGGGACTGGATATGCAATTTGCATGAAATTGAGTGGGAGCTATGAAAGTCTTCCTAAGACAATATGTGAATGACATATTTTTGAGTGGGAGCAAAATAAGTCTCAAATTCAAATATGTAGGAACATAGTTTGAGTAAGAGTAGTGACTCATACCCAAACATGTTGGGAACATATTTGAGTGGGAGCTTAGAGGGGTGATTCTTAAGTGTGTATACGACACATTAAGGATAAAAGTGCAAGTACCAATAAATAATGATTTATAGGGAGTAGAAGTTGATAATAAGTATATTATGATATTATGTAGTATTCCTTGAGGGATTTTGTAAAAAGTTTTGGAATAGAAATTAATTAAGGAACTGGTCCTTAATAACACAAATCAGGAATAAAATTAAGTCTAACATCGATGGTTGAAAGAAAGAATAGGATGATCATCATCCACTATGTTGAGACATAGGTTCTATCTTAGAAAACCATGATCATAACTTAACATAATATATGATCCAAGAAGAACCGTTTGAAAAGTGATTAAGTTTGAATCACAGAACATTGAGCCGAGTTTGTCCGTAGTGTCTAATAGAGAACTATAGACATGTTTTTCCAAATCTATAAAGGATGACATATCTTAAAGCATAAAAGGTTATGTTATAAGGGAATATGTTGGAAACTCCTGCAATACCAACTAAACTCAAGTAGGAAGCGAGGTGAACAAAACATCAAGAGTTGCACAGGGTGCACTCATGTTTCGATGATTACATTTATACTAATAGATAAGGGTACCATCTAAAGTGATGTATAATGTTATCGCAGGGCTAGTTCGCTTTTAACGTAGAATGATGTGTCCCAAAGCACAGTGCCCATCAGAAAGCCCTCGAGGTTGATCTAAAGTCACTGTAGGCTCCTGGAATCTGGCCTCGTTCTGCTGCCATAGCGACGATGCATACACAAAGATGTTATCATGTGATGATAAAGTATTAACGTCAATCAAGGTGACATTAGTAAGTTGCAAAGGATTTGGGACTGTAAAGTACAGGCCCAAGACTCAACCTCTTCCATGAGCAAGCATGTTCAGGGTACCGGGATATATGGTGCCAATGATTAAGAACAAATGCATCTAGTTTATTTGTACTTTAGTGCAAGTGGGAGACTGTTGGAAATATGCACTAGAGACAAATAATAATAAAGATTATTATCATATTTCATAAAGTTTATGATTAAGTTTTATATCATGCTATAACTGTATTGAAAGGAAACATTAATACACGTGTGATATATAAACAACCAGGGGTTCCCAGTGAAACTCTAGTCACTGGTTCATTGGTCAACAGATGATCAAGGTTTCCTGATCATGTGGCATTTATGCCAGATGGAAATGGAGTCAACTCATTCTGTGAATGAGATGATGAACCAATACCCAACCTAAACATCGTGACCCGATCATGTCACGAAGTTTAAGTTACGATGATTAGAATAGACCTTGTAGACTATTCCTTAGACCGTGAGACTATATCAATCACTATGTCCCGAGAGTGCTTAGATAGCATCAAATGTCACTTGGTAATACAGTGACAATAAAGGTGTGTTCAGGTATTCGGAGGAACCGTAGAGGCAATATATGTCAAGAGAGGGATTTGTCCATCCGCGTGACGGAAAGATACTCAAGGGCTCACTCGGAGAAGTTATATCCAATAGCTGCGCAGCATGTGATTTGATCACAGGGATATCACTTGTCGAAGCGAGTCAAGTAGCATTGTTCAGCAACAAGATTGAACACAAAATGGTGATGTCATTGATTAGATCTCGGGCAATGCAAGTATCGAGAGACAAAAGGAATTAGACACGACTGTCCCGGTTCAAACGACAAAAGATCTTTGTGAAATGCACAGGGGTCGCATGGCCATCCAGGTACCTCTATTGATCATTGGTACGGGAGTTTCCCGACCATGTCTGGAGTGTTCCTGAATCATGGGGTATCATGCTTAAGGGCTTGATGATGCTTATAGAGTGTTTATAGGATCGGTAGAATCACCAAAGAAGAGAAGAGAGAAAACCAGAAGGGTTTCAGTAAGTCTGGAGGATGTCCGGAGTGGAGGTGGAAGGTGTTCCATAGCCACAAAGATTGAATAATATGTGAATGAATGTTAAATATTGATTTAATAATTTATTCATAATTATTTAATAAAATAGAAATCAATTAAAAGTCAAAAAGGCTTAATGGGCCAATTCCGGAGGGAGAAGGGCCCATGAGGGAAAGGCAAGAGGAGAGAGGAGGCAAAGGGGTGGCCGGCTAGGACAAGCCCCCCCCGCGCGGGGCCCACTAGGGCTGGCCGACGGTGCCTCCCCCTCCCCCTCCTTTAGTCCCACTGCGGGACTTTGAGGGAGGTAGTACCTCCCCCTATATATAGTGGGGTATTTTGACCAGAAAATACACAACCAATATTCAATAAAGGTTTCTTCACTTTTGGGGAGACTATATTCTCTCTCTCTCCCTCGTGACCGTGGTCCCAAGTTTGGACTGTGCGAACGAGAGACATCTTCACCGTGGAGCGCCGTCATGCTGCGGGATTCGGATGCAAGAGCTCTACTTTCGCAACTACTGCTGGATCGGGGAAGCGAGAGTCATCGCCAGGCACCAAATGCATGTAACTCCCCGCGAGGTGTCACACTTAAGGCACTCAAGTCGTTGGAGCCGCAGGAGCGCAAGGACTTCATCATGACCTTGAGGTCGGCTTCGGCTCGTCTACATCAACCACGCTCTCCTAAGCGTTGACAATGCTTTTCGATCTTTAAGGGTAAGTTCGTGAAAAGCCCCTCCCGTTACTGCATTACTAATAGATAGGTCCTGGCAGCATTAGGAGTTCAGGGGCGTAGGGTAAAATTTTATTGTTTTCATACGCAAAACCCTACAGGGTACTCAATGTATGATTTGAAGGGCATTAGTCCCATGATAACCATCCATCGAATATTCATGGAAGAAGGTGCTAAACCAGTTGCGGAATTTAATAGAAGATTGAAATCTGAAATGAAGGAAGTGGTAAGAAAAGAAACTGTACGCCTACTGGACGCGGGTATAATATATCATGTTAAAGAAAGTGAATGGGTAAGTCATGTTCATTGTATCCCTAAGAAGGACGTTTTACTATTGTTCCTAATGAAAACAATGAATTGATACCTACTAGAACTATTGTTGGGCATAGGATGTGCATAGACTCCGGGAAATTAAATAAAGAAACTAGGAAAGATCACTATCCTTTACCGTTCATAGACCAAACTTTAGAAAGGTTAGCGAACCACACTCATTTTTGCTACTTGGACGAATACTCTGTTTTTTTTTCAAATAGCTGTTCATCCATATGACCAACTTAAAACAACTTTCATTAGTCCTTATGGTTTACATGCCTACCGACGTATGACTTTTGGTTTATGTAATGCTCCAGCTACTTTTCAAAGATGCATGAAAGCTATTTTTGTGGTTTTTTATAGAACTTATAATGGAATTTATGGATGACTTTTCCGTCTATAGAACTTCATTTACTAGTTGCTTGGATAATCTCAAAAGAGTTTCGCAGCGTTGCGAAGAAACTAATCTTATCCTAAACTGGGATAAGTGCCATTTTATGGTCAAAGAGGGTATAGTCCTTGGACACAAGGTATCAATTAAGGGAATTGAAGTGGATAGAGCTAAGGTTGAGGCAATAGAGAGAATGCCACAACCTAGGGATATTAAAGGTATAAGAAGTTTCCTTAGTCATGTGGATTTTTATAGAAGGTTCATTAGAAATTTCTCTGGAATATCTAAACATTTGACTAACCTCCTGCAAAAGGGAGTAAGATTTAATTTTGATGATAAATGTCTTGAAGCCTTTGATAAACTCAAAAATGCTTTATCCCGTGCTCCTATTATTAAACCACCTATCTGGGATACAACCTTTGACTTAATATGTGAAGCTAGTGATGATGCTATAGGAGTAACTCTGGGACAACACATTGGTCGCAGATTTAATATTATACATCATGCTAGTAGAACTCCAAATGGCGCTCAAAAGAATTACCCTAAGGAAGAAAGGGAAATTTTTGCCGTATTTTTATCTTGTGATAAATTTCATTCTTACATAGTTGATGCAAAGGTAAGAGTTCATACAGATCATGATGGTTTAAAAGAACTCCTTGAGAGGAAAGACCATAAGCCAAGACTGATCTGTTGGATTCTTTCACTTCAAGAATTTGAGTTGCAGATTATTCAGAGGCAAGAAATAAAGATGTTAGATGCAGTGTCCATGTTTGCCCTACAAGACACCAATCTTGTTGAGAGGAACTTTAGTCTCGGTGATTTTCGTTTACAAGAATTATTCAATGAACTAAGGTTAATTCCTCCAAAAGAGAAGAAGTATTTGTTGTTGGAGGAGCTTTTCATCCCTGAATAAGCAAATAGTAAGTGCAAGGTAAGTGTTCTTACCCAAATAAGTGATTTGTTTTCATAAATTTTACTTCTGAAAATTTTGCCTTTGAATTCCTTGTGTTTTTCTGAAGTTTTTTAGGGTTTTTACCAACTATACGTGCGGAACTATACGATTTGAGAGGAAGCTCCCGCCGTATAGTTGGTCGTTAAGCTCTCTGTATCATCATCGTGAAATTGTTTTTGATATCTGAGCCTATACGGTCGCAACTATACGACCGGAGCCAAAATTCCGGCAATATAGTTGGTCGTTAAACTCTCAGATACTTTTGACTTTTGGTGTCTGTATCTATACGGTCGTAACTATACGACCGGAGCCAAAATTCCAGCCGTATAGTTGGTCGTTAAACTCTCAGACACTTTCGATTTTTGGTGTCTGTATCTATACGGTTGCGACTATATGACCGGAGCCAAAATTTCGGCCATATAGTTGGTCGTTAAACTCTCAGACACTTTTCGTTTGTCTTTTCGTTAATTCATGAATCTAAAAAAACGTTATTGTCGGTTCCGAGTCGTGATTTAATCGACCTGGACTTGAGATATTTGGAAATATCTGCCCGGAACCAATTATACAACCGGAGCTATACAGGTCGCACTCGTATAGTTGGTCGTTACGCGGCAGGACACTTCCAAATCTGTGATTTCTTTCCCTGTTTTGTTAAGATTTTTTTTTGGGCAACAATTTGGTGTTTCTCACGAGTTTTACCGACATCTGACCCTCTTATATAATGTCATTGTCTCTCTCTCTAATCATAATCTCTAGAAACCAATCTACCTTATTTTACACGTGAGGACACATACCAAGGGATAGAAGTATCCTATGAAGATCGGGAGCAACAACGAGCAAGGTAAGGAGATCAAGGCTATCCCTTTGGAGTTCCTCGATGCCGACCATGGGTGTCGGAAGAGGGATTTGAAGTCCCTAGAGCCGAAGATTAAAGAGTTGGACAAGGAGAAGACATGGACGCCCAAACATCTTCGATTGATGTGACTTTATCTTGACAAACTTGATGAAGATATCAATTAGACAACTGAAGCAGGTTTTTCTATGAGTCTCAAGGCGCTAAAAACACTTCAGGAGAATAATGAATTCATTAAAGAACAAGTGAAAGTACTGGAGAGGAATAATCTTTTCTACAAGCTGCGTGTTAAAGAATTAGAAGTTGTCAATCAATCCCTCTGTCTCAGGCTGACCCGTGAGGAGAAGATACCATGCGCCATGGCGCCACAGTGATCTACAATAATCATGGTATCAAATAATCGCAAGGGATTATTTGATCCCGCCTGGCTTGATTTCAATCTTGGGGAGATCTTTAAGACCTTATAATCTATCTTATAAGTTTTTATTACTATTTTGCATTAGTTCAAACTAGCAATAAAGTTTGCATCCTTAAAATTCCCATCAGAAATAGTCGATCCCTTTAATAAAATTCCGAGTTTATTATTATTATGGAGCAATATTGAGTTTGTGCTTGTTTTATTGGATATATGAATGGCTTGAGTATAATTTTACTTGCACTTGATGATAGCAATAGGAGTCTTTCACACCATTGGTATTAATGGAACACATAAAGATACTTTGGTCAATATGTTGTAAGTCTACGGTTTAATTTACAAAGAAAAACTCTCTATGCAATTGAGTTGAAAAAGAAACCTTGAACAAAGGAAAATGAAAGTGCTATCAAAATAGAGTGAGAATAAGTTGACGTAGAATCTTCAAGTCATAAGAATGCTTCATATACAATTGGAATTTGATAATTGAGATCGTTAAACTTTGGATTCCTATATGAAGTGGAATGTATGGCTAGCTCCTTTGCACAACACTTAAACAAAAGTGTGAGCATATATATACAAAAGAGAAAAAAGAAGAAGAAAAAGAGCGAGTGTGCAAAGAGCAAATAGGCACATACCACTATATTGTAGTATGACAAAGAGACACTTTTGAGATTTTGAATCCCAAGTGAATTTGTTGATCCTAAAACACTTGGGACTACCTCGCTAACTCATTCGGTTGAACCGGATACTTTTACACTATGTTGAGATTCATATTTTATGAACTATTGATTACTAAGATGTGGAAGCCTGCTAATATTATTTAGATGGTTTGAGTAAGCTACTATTTATGAACTCATTCCTATGTATCGTATATGATAAACACATGCTGCAACTGCCTCATTTATTTTATCGACTCAACTTCATGAATATGAGGATCATATCCATTAAGCTAAACTTGCTCGGGACGAGCAAGAGTCTAAGATTGGGAAAGTTGATGAGTGCATATTTGCATCATGTTTTACATTATTATTTTGCATTATAAATGTAGGATCTTGATATTTTACGACGCTCGCGCGCACATTTTATGTCTGTTTTCACCAGGATCGGGATAGATGATGTATCCAATGGATACAATTCTTAGAGCGGTTGTACTGAGAAGAAAAGGAATCAAAACAACGTAAATCGCTTATTTAGGAAATATTAATAATGCCAGAAGAAAACTAGAAACGAATAAAGGAGACAGAGGGTTCAACGACCAACTATACAACCGGAATAAATTTTTTGGCCGTATAGTTCAGGCCGTATAGTTGGCGCCGCCTCCGCCTCCTCAAATAGTTTAACCCCGTGCAACTGGATCAGAGAGACGACATACAGAACACCTAGAAATTGCCGAAATCTCACCTCCGGAAGGCATCTGGAGGGGGAACTCATCCACCAGGGATCCATCTTCGCCCTGCATAGATCCGGGAGGCTAAGGCATCGATCTTCATCATCCACCGCTGCATCACTACCATCTTCATCCATCCCATCTACATCTTGTCTAGATCTTGTTGTAATTTCCGTACTCGTTGTGGATTTATACAAGTACTATTCATCTATGATAGATCCCATTGGTATTGCCATGATGTTGATTGCCTCCATGTCTGAGTAGATCATTAGTGCTTGGGGAGATGGAGAAACCCTAGTATGAGATTGAAATAAGATAAAGTCTATTATGATATTCATTGTTGTGACCATGTGCTAGATTGTTTTCATCTTGATGTTGAGAGAAGTTGACCTCTCAATATTTGCCTCTCATGAGGACTTGATGGAGGGAACTAGTTGTTGGTAGACGGAGGTGTGTTAGCACTTACGATGACTATAAAGCTGTTGGGACTCCTTACGTATCAACTTGGGAAATCGAGGAAACTCATGGAACACTATCCATGCCATGGGATACGTCCTACGGGATTACGTCCCTTAATAGTGCAGTAATTCGATTGATGTCGATTGCTGACTGTTGTGGTTATGAGGATGATGTGAGCAGCGGTTGCTCCCTATTTGTCCAAATACGGAGTTCCTCCCACACATACATAGTTGAGAATGTTCATGATAATAATCTTTATCTTAGCTCCTTATAATGCTAGTGGTGCATCCGCTACTCCCTGAGAACGATTTTCTCCTATTGCAGTTCCAATCTCTCCTACATACGCGATACTTACTTTCTGTGTTCAGTTGTTTTACTTTACTTTACTGTTGCTCTTATACCTAAAACCCGAAACACTCTTTTACACAATATTCGTACTTTATCTTGTTACTTAGAACTTTATTTAGCATTTCTATCGTAATATTTATTTTAAGAATTATTAGACTTTAGATTCCTGCTTCCTATGAGATTAATATCTTTATTTCGAAACTAGCTACAAACGATCTGTGCACTTGCAGTCATCAGACCCCGGTGCCACTAATGGCAGCACCCTCGAGGTATCGCACCCGTCTGGTTATCGATGACACCCCACTATCCTTGATCCAGCCGGGATTGCGAAAGTAGATCTTCTGGCCGGAATCACTGCAGTGCAACAATGTGCTGCAACGAAGCAATCTGTCGCTCGTGCAACCCTTACGTTGGGGCCACTATTGCAAGAGAAGAGAGAGATAATTTCCTAAGGAAAAAGCCTTAGATAAATATTAGTGTACTTTTCCCTCCCATATAAACTACTATATATAGGAGAAAAGTGGGCACCCCCATCTGCTAAAGTCCCGTGGTGGGACTAAAAGGAGGAGGAGGTGGGGAGCCATGCCAAGGGAGGGGCCAGCCGGCCGGGGTGGTCCCCACGCACGCATGACCCAAGGAGGGAGCTGGCATCCAGGGTGGGCCCCACCCGCTTGGCCTCAAGGTGGCGGTTGCGGCTGCCCTAGGTGGCCTTCCCTCTTGGGCCTTATTCCCTTCGGGGACTTGGCCCAATAGGGAAGTTCCCCCATTTTATTTTTAACTAAATATTATTTTATTATTAATTACAATAATTAATATAAAATACATATTTAATAAACCGTTTTGATCTAAAACATCTTTCGGTTCATTTCATTCTTCTCCGAAATTCTCCATAGTGGTTCCAGCTATTTCATAATGATTTCCAGGCATCATAAAGCCCTTAGGTGTGTTACCCCGCGATTCGGAAACATCACAGACATGATAGAGACGATTCTCGGATCAATGTTACGGGAACAGGATGCCCATAACAATCATTGTGCATTCCACGATTTCAACGTCGTTTGAACCACAAACGTCGAGTCTAATTCCCTTTGTTAATTCGGTACCTGACTTGTATGATACTTGATCATTGGTATCATTATACCTTGTTCAATCTCGTTACCGACAAGTGTTGCTTTACTCATTCCCATGATATTCCATCCCCATGACCTAGTCACACGCTGCACAGCTTATGGATATAATCTCACCGAGAGGGTCTAGTGTACCTTCCCGTCACTCGGGAAAACAAATCCCAATCTTGATACAAACGCCTCAATGCGTCCCCTCTGGAATACCCACCATACACCTTTATGGTCACCCGGCTACGGTGTGATGGTTGATGTAGTCAAAGTAGCCGCGGGTGACAGTGATTAAACAAGATTAGGACGCTTCATTTTAATTATTCCAACTGTGAACTTTGTGAATTGATCGTGTTGCAATACTTATATGGGTAATATCCATCACACCATATTACCAATAATGTAACTTCATCGCCAACTGACATAAATGCTCCATGATTAGAAAACCTTGATGATCGGTTACCCAATAAACTAGTTCGGCCAGTCGTGAGACATCATAGCCAACACAAGACATTTTTTCTTTCGCCAATTTCCTAATCTAGCTCAATTACGGGGAAGGAGGTTCGAGGGATTTGCACTCCTAAATTCCCTTTACCTCATGCCATTGCCGCCATACCAAGGTCCGGTTAACCGGACCACTAGCGAGCTCTTCGGGTTCGATGTCCTCGACCACGTCTTCTATCCACATCACATATGGAAGCAAGAACTCTAGTATGCATATGTCAACTGCTTGCGCGCCTCCCGTGCCAACCACAGTGCCCCAGCCTTGCGTGTCCGCCTCGACGAGGTCGGGATGAGTTAGAGACGGAGAAGACGAACTTCTGTTCTCTCGAAGACGAGTGGGCCTCAATGAGCCAACGCCGATCCGTCCTGGCGAGGGAACCTCCAAGCGTCACCGCCCGTAGAGTCGCTAGTTGTTTTTCAGTTCCTATGTAAAAAAAATCAATTCCTATGTATGAATGGAACTATGTGTTACTTTATTTGTGGTTTGGTTGTTGGGGGTCCGCCCGTGTGGGACGGCTTTCCTAAGGCTCCAACAGTTTGGGCGCCGGTCCCCAAAGTCACTATTGGCAATCTTGCCGGTCATCCTTTGGGGGCGCTGTTAGAGATGCTCTTATACCGTACTCAATACCCATTCGACCCCATTTGAAAGCTAGGTGCAAGTCCACAGATGTAATCAGATCCTGGGTATTTTACTAAGCCCCGAAAAAACCTGTGAATGAGTAGGTATTCCGTTCAGGTTGAAATTTGGTGTTTGGATAGCAAATAAATTTAATAGGTTCTTACATACTGCTTTGTACTTTAAGCTTCTTTAAGTCTGGGATACTCTAGCAAAAAAACGTCTTTCCATCGCACAATGATATATGATCTACCTTTTTTGTGCTTTCTCTTGCTCAGAACACAATTCGTGTCCCCCAAGCGATCACCTGTAAGACATTAGAAACAAGGCCAAAATTTAGAACTATGAATGTTCTACATATTAGATGCACATATTAACCATGCTGAATAACATGTTATTATTACCCACACTCTATTCCAGATAACAAATATATCATTGTCAATATGTTCTATTCCGCGATCTCTGCATCCTACTTCTTTCACCATCACTCGACATATTTTTTGCGATTTCATTCCTCAAAGCATTTCACATGTTTGTTTGATCGTTTGCCGATGTTGAATCATCTTTGGAAGTTTCATCTCCACTCGGTATATTCACAAAGCGAGTTGGTGATATATTGCTTTCTTCGGCGCTAAACCATTCTTCATCACCATTGTGGATCCGAATAATGTTGTGCAATATAAATGCTACTATTGGAATCTTTACTTGATTTTGCATTGGGTAATATGTTGCAACTTTAAGTATGGGAAACCTCATCTTAAGAATTATGAAATGTGGTTGTAGTAGTCAGGCATGATGAAGGTTGAATAACTCCTTATAATCCTTTGGTCGACAATTTCTCCACCCTTATTCTTGTAGATGGCATCGGACTCCTCTGTAAGAAGCAAGGAAATTGGGTGTGTTAGCATAGTCCCCATCAACTAAATAGAATTTTTGTCTAGGCACATGAAATCCGGCCCGGATTGTAGATTTTAGTACACCTGCATCAGATACTAGATACTGAACCTTCTCAACTAGTAAAGACATACAAAAAGTTCGTGTCAAAATCACACACAAGCATCACATTCTGAGAAAGTGTCCCTTTCCTATTACGAAAAGATGCAACATCACTAGAACATATCGGGTCCCATCTATTGCCCCTATGCAATGTTGTAATGAAGAATTTGCACTTAATAATCAAGAAATACAATGAAACCGGACAAATCACCAAACTAAACAAAAATTCGTCAAATATACCTCAAAGCAAGGTCAATAATGTGGGATCGATGATATTTCCAATTGCTATAAAGAGATGGAAGATTTAGAAATTTAGAAATCACCATAGGCGATGTGATTGCATTAAAGCATGCCTTGGTATGCCTATGAATGGTTTCCTTGTGTTGAAATCTGTCTCTGATTGTCTCAAAACTAGCACTCCTTGAGAGCATATACATGAACATTCCTAATTGCTTATCGGTCGCATGTTGAATTGGACAATTTTTTATCTAACTAAGATAGTATGTTAATACGATATGGGACTCCATTCTAAGAATGTTGTAACATTTTTTATGGTAACCTTCTAATATCTCAAAATAAAAATTCGGCACCTATAAGATTTGTATTGTATGAAGTCTTACTTATGCTAGAAGCTAGGAGTAACGAAGGTAATTACTAGAAGCAACATTTCATCCTCTTCTTTTCCCTCGGAATCAGTGTATCAAAATTATTATCCATATCTAGTTTCTAAGAATTCTGAAGTGAGCAGTTGGAGCTCCCGCGTCTATTTTAGTCGTTTTGGTGTTGGCTCTAGACTTTGTATATTTGCCAATTGAGACGGTAATTTTATTTTCGGCCGTCTAATTTTTTTTTGGGTGTGGAGAGCCGTTATAGCAATGCTGCTGGAGTTAGTTTTTTGCCAATCTAAGGAAAATATAAAAATGATGCCGGAGATGTTCTTACCCCTGACCATAGGGGGTACTAGATGGACCCAGCGAGCTTTGCCGCACCGTCCTCTGCTAAAATTCTATGACAGTTCTACATAAAGGCTTTGCCGCGCCGTCCTCTGCTAAGCCGAGGTTAGCTGAACTGTTGAGTGTAATGACAACATTCTATGATCTATAAATGATGATATGGAGTTATTGACATTCTACAAAAGCCCTGCTACTAAAACTATTACAGATAAAAATATTCCATAGTCTCAAGGCTTAATTACACACCTGTTATATGCAGGTCACTTGAATTTTAATATCATCTACCAAATTTACATTTACATATAAAAAGTGTTAAAACTACACATGAATTTTCATAATGCATGTAAGAGGCTGATATCTGTCTTAGTTCACTTTACCACATATGTATGATAATATGCCCTCCAATAAACATTCCATTTAAACACTGTAAAGGATGGTTCAATGGTAAGGCAACATATGTTTACGATATTAAGCAATCCAAGAATACAACCACCTCTCACCTCTAGTGCTTAAACCTCGGTGTGTGTAGCTGGCATCTCAGTGTCTCCGTAATGCCATTTATGAGCAGAAATTAAAACATTGTATTCTGCTAGCTTGGCTAAATGTAATATGGAAAACAACTTGATGCTACCAAATTTGTATCAGAATGAACTAAACCAATATAGCAGGAACTGACGGTCATCATGCACATACGCCCGTCACTGTGCGACTAATCTTTCACTTCCAAAGAAGACATTAGATATTCAGGTGTCCAAAGATGAACAATTAGTTTACAATGTCATAGTATTCTGCGATATCAAAAAAAAAATCCAGAGCACTCTGGCTGCAAGCTAAGCGTAGCCATGGTCACTATTCAGCTCGTAGCCTTGTAGAGATCGGGTGGTGTTTGCCTGCAATGTTCCTAATTCTGTCCCATGGAGAACCAAACTCTGAAAACAAAAGCAATGGCGGACAGAGGACATGGACGGGAGGAAGGAACAAGATGTCAAAAAGGAGAGGAGAGGAAGAAGAGGAGAGGGGAGAGAGGAGGGAATAAGCTACCTGCAGGCGGTGAGCGCGTTCCTGGAGGCGGCAACACGGAGGGCTGAGTGATCTTTGGCCGGCGGTGAGTAGCACCGCTTCTTGGCTTCTCCACATAATCTGGGAGGATGAATGGGATAAGAATGGGTGCACGAATTCTAGCCAGCATGCCTCCGGTGGCCGCTAGAGTAGGCCGACGAGGCGGAACCCTAGCCCTCCCGGTGACCGCAGCGAGTGGAAGGGAGTCCGGCAGCGACGAAACCAACACAAAAGAAGCAGCAACGCTTCCAGACTCACGTGAGCTTCCCATCGCCTTCATCTCTCCATGGCAACCCACCTACCCCTCTCCCTAGAAGGCTAGCGGCCATCCGCTCCGCCTCCTCCCCCTTCCTCCATTCATCACCACCAGCGGTCATCTCCTCCGCTTACGAACAACAGGCGGCAGAAAATCAGGGAAGGGCCGGGGCAGCGGGAAATCGGCCGAAGCAAGGAACGGCGTCCCGCGGCCTGCTGGTGGAGGGTGGATGGGATTGGGATGAGGCATGATTCGGTGGAGATGGAATTATCCGGCAAACGGGTAAGCCGCTGACAGGTAGGCCTAGACTCCCGATTAACCACAGAGCTGCAAAACCAGGGAGCTTAGAGCTACTTAGGGATTTTAGGTCCCACACCGCTCCACTTACCATTCCCTCGTTCGAACTCCCTCCAACCAAACCTTGTGCAATTTTACACAATCACAAGTTCACAACTGACCGACACCTTGGAGTATGATCTGATACGCATTTTGCTCCAGAATATTCCATCAAGCTGTGCTTTGCAGGTCCTATTCCGGTTTGGCAAAGTGGGTCCCAGATCGTCAGTGACGCCCACACATACTGCTTCCAATGGGTATCAGCCTAGTAACTAGATTTTCTCCACGTCTCCGCGCTGGCTCGGCGTCCCCGGCAAAATGCACCTCAAAACCCCGCTGTTCCTCCTCTTCCTCGCCGCCGGCGAGGCCGCGGCGACCACCCTCACGGCCACCCCGGCGAAGCTCACCCAATCCGACCGCGAAATCACGATCCGATGGTCCGACCTCCCTGACCCGGACGGCCTCGACCACGTGGCGATCTACTCACCGCCGTCCTCCCGCGACCGCGACTTCCTCGGCTACATCTTCCTCAACGGCTCTGCCTCGTGGCACAGCGGCCGCGGCGAGCTAGCTCTCCCGCGCCTCCCCAACCTGCGGGCGCCGTACCAGTTCCGCCTCTTCCGCTGGCCCGCCAAGGAGTACTCCTACCACCACGTTGACCACGACGGCAATCCGCTCCCCCACGGACGCCACCGCGTCGCTGTCTCCGGCGATGTCGCGTTCGAAGGATCGGCCGCCCGGCCGGAGCAGGTGCACCTCGCGTTCGCCGATAGCGTCGACGAGATGCGGGCGATGTTCGTCTGCGCGGACGCCGGGAAGAGGTCGGTGAGGTACGGGCTGGGGAAGGAGGAGGAGCAGGAGAAGGGCTGGACGGAGGTGGGCACGGAGGTGAGGACGTATGAGCAGAAGCACATGTGCGATGCGCCGGCGAACGACAGCGTAGGCTGGAGGGATCCGGGCTTCGTCTTCGACGGCCTCATGAAGGGGTTGGAACCCGGGAGGAGGTATTTTTACAAGGTAAATTGTGGATTGAACCTGCAAAACAGAGTACTACTATTTTTGTTCAAAGTTGTAGCAACCTAGGACATCAGATGCGTTTAGCAATTTAGCCCTAGGATATGAGTCTGGACTTCAGATGCGTTTAGCAATTTAGCTCTAGGATTTGAGTGGGCTAGAGTATGTCCAGTTTCAGATTATAATTCAGTATGTCGTTAAGATTTGTCGATGACGTGCTTAAGAAGGATTCACCAAGCAGAACATCCATGTAGATTATGTTGTACTGCTGACTTGGTAGATTATGTGTGTATGAAGGGTTCACCAAACAGAACATGCTGGGAGGTTTTGTTATACTGTCATCTTGGTTGATAACATGGTATCACGTAGTTCTTTGCTTCAAAACTCACAAAAATGGACTTTATCTACCACCTGTTGCTCTTACAGATTCTGGATTGCATTGATTCTGAACTTTTCAGCATTGATTTTTATTTTTATATTAACTATCCCAATTTATTGTATCCAACTTTAAGCATCATTTGCGAGTGTTCCTTTTTCGTACTGCTGAAGCTTTGATACGTTGCTAGAAAAGTCAATATGCAGATCTGTAATTGTATGTTCTGAATCTGTGTACTTAAGATGTGCTCTTTGGAATTTGTCAACAGTTATGTTCATTTATAGTCTAAATTTTGTAGCATGATTTGAAGTGATCTGTGTACTTAAGGCTTAGGCTGACTTTATACTTGCGTTAAAGACTATTTCGGGTTTTTTGGACATTGTGTCTTATAATAAGTAGTATTGACAGAGAATTAGTTTAAAGGGTCTAACTGTGGTTTGTAGATTCAGGGTTACAGTAGCTTAATGAGTAGTTTAAATGATGGAGCTGTTCTGCAATCATCTGTAGGTCTTCATAGGATGTGTTAAACAAGAAGACGTGAATCAGTTAGAAGAGGTTGCCTTTGTCTGCTTAACGTCTATGTTCGGTTCTCTTATAATAAAGGGACCCTATAATAAAATAAGCTCGCTGAACTGTAGAATACATCTCTAGAGCCACAAGCCTAACAAGCTGGCCTGTGGGGCAAGCTATACTACGGCACAGATTGTAATTCATATTTGTCCAACCTCGCGTAGGAAGGGATTACTTAACCACATAACTATACCCACTCGGGATAGGTGTGAACGCATTCACACAATCCGGGATGAATAACAGCAGCAAGCACTTCTTATTTACATGGTCTGCATATATATTGTCTCTTTAGCTAACTGAACTATTTTTGGTAGGTCGGTAGTGACTTGGGAGGATGGAGTGAGACATACAGCTTTATTTCACGTGACAACGAGGCCAATGAGACCATTGCTTTCCTCCTTGGTGATATGGGCACTTATGTACCTTATAACACCTACATCCGGACACAAGATGAGAGCTTGTCAACTGTAAAATGGATCCTTCGTGATATTAAAGCTCTTGGAGATAAACCTGCATTTATTTCGCACATTGGGGACATCAGTTATGCTAGAGGCTATGCTTGGGTATGGGACCATTTCTTCAGCCAGATTGAGCCTATTGCAGCCAGTACTCCCTACCATGTCTGCATAGGAAATCATGAGTATGATTGGCTTTCACAGCCTTGGAAACCATCGTGGTCTACATATGGAAAGGATGGTGGAGGTGAATGTGGAATACCTTATAGTGTCAAGTTCAGAATGCCTGGAAATTCTGTTCTACCCACTGGCAATGGAGCTCCAGACACACGCAATTTGTATTACTCTTTCGATTCAGGAGTCGTTCATTTCGTGTACATGTCAACTGAAACTAACTTCCTTCAGGGTAGCGATCAACACAATTTCCTGAAAACTGACCTGGGGAAGGTGAACCGAAGCAGAACTCCTTTTGTTGTGTTTCAGGGCCACCGTCCCATGTATACCTCAAGCGACGAAACCAGAGATTATTCCATGAGACAGCAGATGATCCAGAATCTTGAACCGCTCCTGGTGACGTACAATGTGACCCTTGCACTGTGGGGACATGTCCACAGGTACGAGAGGTTCTGCCCCATCAAGAACTTGCAGTGCCTGAACACGTCCTCAAGCTTCGTATACCCTGGTGCCCCTGTTCACGTAGTGATCGGGATGGGCGGTCAAGATTGGCAACCGATCTGGCAACCAAGGACTGATCACCCTGATGTCCCCATCTTTCCACAGCCTGGAATCTCCATGTACCGTGGTGGCGAGTTCGGGTACACAAAACTCTTAGCTACAAGGGAGAAGCTAACACTGATATACGTCGGAAACCACGATGGGCAAGTCCATGACATGGTGGAGATATTCTCTGAAGAAACATCTGCTGACGCTGGTGGTACTGACGCTGTCGTTGGAACAAAGCTCAGCTCGGGAGCCAGCATCAAGCGGAAGATTTCCCCGTTATACTTGGAAATTGGAGGCAGTGTGATGTTCGCCCTGATGCTTGGTTTTGCTTTCGGGTTTCTCGTCAGAAAGAAGAGAGAAACTGCGCAATGGACTCCGGTGAAGAATGAGGAATCCTAAGGATCACGGATCTTGTCGCTTCAGATAGTGTCTCTTGGATACGAATGAGGCCACACCTCAGCACGGTAATGTCATTCGTCGGCATTTTGAGCTGAGGTTCTGTAGCGCTGTGCGTCCAAGCATGCATTTTGTGTAGTTGTGATGTCTGTCGCTGCATGTGTATATGCCAGGCCTGGGCTGCTTTCACCCTCCAATGTACAATAGTGAATTAAAATAAGTGCCATTTTGTGGAGTACTGTTTGTAAGTGAGAGTTGTTAACCTGTACTATACCATAGTGTAACACGATTTATTTGTCATTCCTGTGACTATCGTTGTTCCTTATGTGTCAACCACTATATGTCAGGCCTGGGCTCATGGATGCCGTGAGGACTCAGGAGCCTGGAGCTGCCTTGCATCGCCGCCGTAGACCGGATCAGCTGCCGGTGTAATAAAACGGTTTTGCTAATTCTTAGCTGACGGAGCTTGGTCAACTTTGGAACCGTTGGACTGTGGAGGGAGTCAACTCAGCTATTTCGCCAGCGGGCAGCGGGCAGCGGGCAGCTGAGAACCGCGCGCCGTCCCTCCTCGATCACGTCGTCATTTCCGCCGAGCCGAAACAAGTGGAGGCGCCAGCTGAGCCCAGACGAGGCGAGGCGACCGCGTCGTGGCGCGTGCCGGCACGTCGCCGTCGTACTAGTCCTGATCTTCCATCCTCATAGACGAATCATATCAAACCTACAAGAGATATCCAAACCATCCAACAAAAGCGGCAACGGCCGGCGTTGCAAATCTCTCTCGTTTCCCCACCTCCCTCCCAACGTGCCCGCCTGCTCCAGCTCCGACGCCCTCCTTCCCTGTTGCTCTGCTCCTTCCTTCCTCCCGTCCGTGCACTGTCCTCCCTCAGTTCCGCCGACGGCGCTCGGCCACGGCATAATGGTCCAGTGGCGATAACCACGCGCGGTATGTTAATCAAACAGCTCATGTTTCGTGCCTGTAGCGGATTCATCCCAGCACCGAAATAGAACTCGTTCGATCAACACCACGGGCTCTCCTCTCAAGTCTCAACGTATAGCAGGATCGTCCGATGGCTTTGAGACTGTCCGCCTGCCCAATTATGTGGCTTTTCCATCTATTGGATGGGTAAATGTGGGGGTTGAACTATCAATTTAGCAAGATCAAGACAGATTTAGTGCTAGTACATCGATTAGAATTTGCAATACACACGTTCTCATTTTTGTACTGTACATGCAGTTATCTGTGGTATGGAATTTTGATATGCATTATTGCACTAAGCCATCCAAGCTGCTCTACAACATTTGTTTTGTTGCCACTTCGATGTGCGATTCTTACTCTACTGGGAAGGCTGATTTACTAATGTCAATGATCATTGCCTAGTTTCATTCCGACCATTCTTGTTATTTAATTCTAGTACACTACTATGTTTTTTTTTTTACCATTTTTTCCTTTCTATGCAGATAGCCAGTCCTGCAGTTCTCTGGGATACATGTTCTGCAGTGAGACTCTCTAGAGAGATATGGGTTCCCTCAACGACATTGGCGTTGCTGCGGGGATAAACATATTGTCTGCGCTTGGTTTCCTTCTCGCGTTTGCTGTTCTGAGGATACAGCCTATTAACGACCGGGTATACTTCCCAAAATGGTACCTCAAAGGGACAAGAAGCAGCCCCAGGCACATAGGAGCTGCTCTGTCAAAGTTTGTGAATGCCGACATGTCAACATATATCCGGTTTCTTAAGTGGATGCCCGCGGCGCTCAAAATGCCAGAACCTGAGTTGATTGAGCATGCAGGACTAGACTCGGCGGTATACGTTCGCATCTATCTTATTGGGTGAGCATCCACGTTTCTCAATTCTAACATAGCAGTGTTAATCGCATACACCTTCATGTCTTCCAAGTTCCAAAATGGGGAAGTTCACTTCTACTCCCTCGGTTTCAAAATATAAGATGTTTTAGCTTTGTGAAAGAAGTGTATCTAGACCACTTTTAGTATGTAGATTCACTCCAAATCTACATGAACCTACACACTAAAAGGGGTCTAGATACAATCATTTCACATAGCTAAAACATCTTATATTTCAAAACGGAGGGAGTAGTTGATATGGATACAACATGACCAGTTTGTACATCTCTGTATTCCTTTGTACCCGAAACATTTTTTGTTGGACTGATGGTGCGTTGTTCTCTTGCTTCGCAGTTTAAAAATATTTGTGCCGATAGCTATGCTGGCATTTGCTGTCCTAGTTCCTGTCAATTGGACTAGTGATACTTTGGAAAGTCAAAATAGTCTAAGTTATGATCAGATCGACAAGCTTTCAATATCCAATCTTGGAAAAGGTTCAAAAAGGTAATGGTTCTGTTTAGTCCATTTATGTGCTTTTACTACTTGGCACTTGCAGCACCAGCATGAATCATACCTTGTTTCTTTCAATAGTTATGTGTTGCATATTTCAGAGCATTCCAACGTTCCCAGACCTGACTTGTCATTTTAAGATATTACCTATCCATAATCTCAATAATAGCGTGGATTTTCTACACGGGGTGATAGCTACACGCTTAACGCCGTTAGCCATCTGTTAACACATCTTCCCCGTCCGAATAAAAATACAGTATCCTTTCCACCGTCCCGGATAAAAACACCACATCTTCCCCATCCTAGAACAAACAACGCTTGTATTCCTTCGTCATTTCCTCAGTCATGGAAAAAAACAACGCTTGTTCCTCCCTTCTGGGAAAAAACAACGGTTGTTTTCCTCCATCCCTGAAAAAAAAGCAAAAAATAAAAAAGGAAAAAGTGGGTGGTAACGGTGAGGGAACGGTGTCAAATAGATCTACGGTAGAAATTATCCTATAGGCTGGTCTGACGGCTGGTTGTGGGTGCGCAGCTATCCCCTATGGTAGCCGGCTATTTTGCATCTCAATAATATCACATATTTGCATATATTCTACTTAGAATATTTGAAGCTTCTAAGTGCAGTTATTGTAAGTTCCCCTCTTGTTTGATTATATTTTGGTAAGTTGGTAACCAGATCCTTGAGTTCGGTGGATATGTTCCACGTTCTATACCAATGCACCTTTTCAAGGTATTTTAGCTTTGTAAGATAAAAACAAAACATGGTTGTGTCCTTTCACCCATCAAACGAATTTGGCACAAAATATTTATGCGGTGAAGTCAAACTAAACCGAAACGATGCCCAGTTAAAACTGGCCTTACTTGTGTCAGTAACTTAACCAAACACATAGCCATTTAAAAATCATCCCTGTTATAACTTCCACATTCAGAAAAATGTAGAGATTACCTGAAAGTATTTTTCCTTGAGTTAAGGTTATTCCAGAGGTTAGTTTTGTACCAAAAAAATCCTTGGAAATTAATTTGTGACCAACACAAATACCAAGATGTGGACTGTTTGAGGATACACTATTCAGTAATGAAGGCAGCATGTATTTGAGCAAAACATGCACAACTTCTCTCCAGTATCATGAAATACAGAAATTATTGTTCCGCAAGCACTCCGATTATATGGCTAGAAATGCTGTCCTTCTACTCTTCCCATGCTGACTTCACTTTGGCGCATAATGTTTTTTCACTGAACTGTTGAATGTTTTGATAGGTTTTGGGCACACATTGTAATGGCCTATGTGTTCACCTTTTGGACGTTTTACGTGTTGTATCATGAATATAAGGTTATAACAACTTTGAGACTGCGCTTTCTTGCCAATCAAAATCGTCGACCCGATCAATTCACGGTAAGATAACTTTTTGGTGCCAGTTTTATTAATGTGCTATAAAAATCACTGTATATGAATGTGAATTTTTCATCATGCATGTTGGTTTGAAATTACTTTAGCAGATTTATTCTAGTGTGAAATTTCTTAATTCCTCGACCATAATTCCTTTTCTGCCTTATTTTAGGTACTTGTGAGAAATATACCAGAGGACTCAGACGAGACAGTTAGTGAGCATGTTCAGCATTTCTTTGCTGTGAATCATCGTGATCATTATCTCAGCCATCAGGTTTACTCCTGAACCGAAGACAAAGCTTTTCTGTATTCTTCAACTAGTGCAATCATTTGTTTGCCCTCCAATTGAAGCACCTGTAGGCCTTGAAGTATATTTATTTTCTCTGTTAGTGAAATGGATTAATTGGTTTCGTTTTTGGAGTAACTGGATTAGCATATGTATATCAATAGGTTGTATACAATGCAAATGCCCTTGCCAGTTTGGTTCAGGAGAAGAAAGGCTTGCAAAACTGGCTAGTCTACTACGAAAATCAACAAGCTAAAAACCCTGAGAAGAATCCAACTATAAAAGTAAGCTTCCTCCTTTGCAAAGTACTGCACTTACAGTTTTGTCACAAAGTTATTTCTGTGTATGCTCTAATGTGGCCAGTGGAATGACTAAACTACATATGTTATAGACAGGATTATGGGGTCTTTGGGGCAAAAAAGTGGATGCCATAGAATACTATAGGACAACAATTGAGGAGCTAAGTAAACAGGTATTAGTCAATTCTCATTTCGTCGTCTTGAATACTATCATCAATCAGACTCTCAAACAGCACCATATTTTTTTATTGTACTGCGTAGAGCATAGACCCTCATAACTTCCATTATGCTTAGCAATATTGATTAATCTTGTTTTTTTGCGCTGATAATCTTGTTAATTACAGGAAGATGAGGAGAGAGAGAAAGTGCTTTGCGATCCTAGTGCTATTATGCCGGCGGCATTTGTGTCTTTCAGAACTCAGTGGGGGGCTGCTGTTTGTGCACAAACACAGCAGACAAGTAACCCAACAGTGTGGTTAACTGAGTGGGCTCCAGAACCTCGCGATGTTTACTGGCCTAACCTCGCGATACCTTTTGTTTCACTCGCGGTTAGGAGGCTTATCATGACCATTGCGCTCTTCTTCCTGACATTTTTCTTCATGATACCAATTGCACTTGTCCAATCCTTGGCAAATCTAGACGATATTGAGCGGGTGCTTCCTTTCTTGAAACCTATAATAGAACGGTGAGTGTTATAGCTCGTTGTTTCATGGTTGAATTTCGACGAACACAAATAGCATTTGTGGCTTATTTTTAAACCACTTGTCCCCGTACTTGATTAATGATTACTTTGCTGAACAACCAAGCGCAGAAAAAATATATTATATATACCTAGAACTACATAATCCAGCTACATTATTTAATAAGATACTGATTTTCTGAATCTAATTTGCGTTGTCAATGCAATGTCCTGCAGAAATTCTATAAAGTCAATTATACAAGGTTTCTTGCCAGGAATCGCATTAAAACTCTTCCTCATAATTCTCCCAACAATCCTTATGACCATGAGCAAGATTGAGGGCCACATATCACTCTCTGGATTGGACAGGAGGACTGCATCGAAATATTTCCTGTTCCTTTTCGTCAATGTATTCTTGGGGAGTGTAATAGCAGGAACAGCGTTCCAACAGCTCAACACTTTTATCAATCAGCCAGCCAACAAGTAAGCCAAAATTTGCAGTTGCTTATTTTGCTTTTCGATATCGCAGTTATTGCAAATGTGGGCCAATATCTTTTACCATACAAAAATTGTACTCTCTCCAATCCGATTTAACTGTGCCAGGTTTAGGCATTCCTAAACCTGCAACAATTAAATCGGATCGGAGGGAGTGCTAAAATATTTCTACTTTTGTTGTCAAAAGAATTCCAGAGACAGTTGGAGAGTCAGTTCCCATGAAAGCAACTTTTTTCATCACATACATAATGGTCGACGGATGGTCAGGTGTTGCTGCTGAAGTTCTAAGGTTGAAGCCGTTGGTCATGTTCCACATAAAGAACACTTTCTTGGTCAGAACCGAGCAAGATCGTGAGCAGGCCATGGACCCTGGGAGCTTGGACTTTGGCACCAATGAACCACGAATACAACTCTACTTCCTCCTTGGGCTTGTATATGCGGCTGTGGCACCTATTCTTCTTCCTTTCATCATAGTCTTCTTCAGCCTTTCCTATCTTGTTTACAGACACCAGGTACGTATCTGTCCTCTAGTTCAAGTGATGATGTTCAGCCAGATTGTCTTTCTGCTCTGTCAGCACCATGTTTTACTTTTTTGTCTACGTGGTCTTTCACTGGAAAATGCTTGTGGACATCAAATCCACACTGGCAGTAAACATAAGTTTCTGCTTCATAGTAACCAAGTGAATGTTACCGGCTATAGTACTAGTACACTAACATAGTAATCCTAGTAAGCATATTTTTGTGTTTCTTTTGTTGGCAGATCATCAATGTCTACACCCAGCAGTACGAGAGTGGTGCGCAGTTCTGGCCTGACGTACATAGGCGGATCATCACGGCGCTAATCGTATCACAGATCCTCCTGCTGGGACTGCTGAGCACGCAGGAAGCGGAGAGCTCCACTGTCGCTCTTCTTCCTCTTCCTGTCCTGACCATATGGTTCCACTACGTCTGCAAGGGCCGATTCGAACCGGCGTACATAAAATTCCCCTTGCAGGCAGGAATAAAACTCATCCTTTCATACAGAAGCGCAGATGTTATCTGTATCGGTCTCAAATGTTAAGCAAGAACAGTTTCTGATATTTGCAGGAAGCGATGGTGAAGGACACTCTGCAACGGGCAAATGACCCGACCCTGAATTTGAGAGAGTACCTGAGGCACGCATACGTGCACCCGGTCTTCCACGGCGGGGACATGTACGAGCTCGTCGCCATGGATGAAGAGGAGAAGGACCCCCTCCTCGTCGCGACGAAGCGGCGGTCTCGGATGAACACGCCGGTGGATAGCAGGCTCAATTCCAGTTCTGGCACCAACGAAGGAGAGTTCAGCCGGCTTCGTCCTTAGCTCAAGGGTGAGAACGAAATACTACGAAATGTAGGGGTGTTGGAGCAGAATTGTAGAGTGTACTTGGTCGTCGGTAGCATCGGCGCAATACCATGTGCTGACGCGATCGAAGGATCGGAACTGTAAATTTAGAGGTGGTACAAAGTACTCCCTCCATTTTAAAATATAAAATGTTTTAGCTTCTAGACTTAGACTTATTTTAGTATGTAGTTTTTACTTAGGTTTATAGTGAATCTATATAAAAAAATCTAGATACATCTACTTCACAAACCTAAAACATCTTATATTTTGAAACGGAGAGAGTAGTTACTTTACCAAATCAACCACTCACCCATTTTTTGTTGGATCAAGTGTTTCTACCGGTTAATTAAAATCTTTTCTAAAGTTTTTTTTTTGAAACGGGACAAAAGTTTTGCCTTTCATTGATATAGAAGAAGAGAGCTGGCCCGTTTATAAGGAAAACTGGCCGAAAAAACCGTTACAACACAACACCACACGCCAACCCCGAGACTGCGCTCCACACGGGTCGACGACCATAGGTCGACACCACACCTCAATGCAACAAGTAGAGGCGAAAGACCGGAGCCACCGCTCCAACTACCACGCCGGACCCAGGGCCGCGCCCCTCTTGGCCGAAGACGAACACGCCTCTGCCAAAACCACCAAAAACACACCACAAGTCCCGCTGTCCGGTGGACGTCCAAAGCGTGGCCCCAAGAGACAAAGCGATCGACACAAAAGCGCCATCCACGCTCGATCTCGCGCGGGATCAGGGTTTCCCCCGGAGAACCCAGGCGGAGGAGCAAGAACACCGCTTCGACAACGACTTCAAGAAGGATGCGGCGCCCGCGGGCGTCACTATCGTCAGTCCTGGCTAGCCGCCAGGAGAAGGCTTTCGCCTAGCGAAGAGTCCAAGAACCCCACGCCCGCCCAACAGGGACCGACACAACCACCAAACCTTCCATCCCCTCCATGCTCCTGACGATCATCAACAGATTCCTCCCGTCGCCACGCCTAGACTCCCCGTCGCCGCGATGAAAGTCGCCCGTCCGGATCATCACCTAGTGAGTTTTTCATCTCCATGCTGTTCGCAATTTCTTTTCCGAGTAAATAGACGGAGAGCTGCCTTTCAATTAGAAGAAAAGGTATCTCGCAAAACTCTTTATAAAGGAATTTTGTAAGGAGGTCCCAAATTTTTTTCCCGACATGGCCTGGGGACTACTCCCGAATGAAAAAAATACTAGAGAGGTGCATGCAAATATCAAACTCCAGCTGCTACCACTTTCCAAAATTCAAATTTTATGTTTCAAAAAATTCTGGAAAACATTCGTGGATGTTCACAAGATCTGTGTCTACAATCTTTAATACTTGCATAACGAAATTTATGACACACACAAAGATAAAAAAGAAGACAAATCCAAGATGAATAGTGGCACAAAACGATAAAAACACAAAATGCCACATAATGACACTATTCACATAGTATTTTGTCTTTTTTTTCTATGTGTGTGTTATGCAACTATTAGGGATTGTAGACACGGATCTTGTGAACATCCACAAATTTTTTTCAAATTTTTTTAAAACATAAAATTTGAATTTTAGAAGTGGTAGCACGGTAGCACACGAAGGGATGGTAGCACTAGATATTCTCTCCATGTCCTTAGAAGCCGTCTTGACAAACCGTTAATTCCAGGGGCCCATTCTCCTTTTCTCCCACGCAGTTTTGATCATCTGCTCATAATCATCATGCTGAGTCCGCATCTCCTCAAATTTAAAACCCCATACATCGTCACCCTGTTACGGCCGAGCGGTTCATCGACCACCTTGATATCCTAGCGGTAATGCGCTGGCTATCTAACAACGTATGATGCGAGAGGGATCATTCTCCCGATGGTTAACATTTTAGTGCCATATGGTCTGATTCTTCTGTAGCTATGTGTTCAACCGAAGAGCGAGGGATCAGTTTGAGAAATAACACTGCCGCCGTTGCCCTGTCTAGTCTAACTTGGACATTCTCCTCTCCTTCCCTTTTGTTATTCCATGTGAAATCATAGCCCGAGTATTCCAAATAGGTGAGCTCACAATCCATTAAACAAGAAATGAATGTATGTGATTCACTTCGTGTATGCCTCCAAATTGTTCATGTTGTCTTGTAATCTCATTATAATACCCTACACATAGCCATGGAAGATCGTCTTGAGCTCGTAGATATTGTAAAGCCTCCCAGGTTTTTGTTTTCATCCCAGTCCGTGGTTATCCGTGTGTCCTTCTGATTGAAGGGACAGGGTACGACCTTGCGGCGATTCCCGTGCGGCGGGCCGACGCCGCCGGCTAACGCTTGCACCTGTGATTTCCCCCGTGGGATCTCTCTTTTCTCAGCTCTCTGTCGAGGATGCGGTAGATCATGTAGCCGTGAGGGTCACGGAAGAAGCTATCGCCGAGGATGAGTCTTGGACTCGGGTGATGCCGCGGAGAAGGAGATCTCAGAATGAGATTCTGGAGGAATTCTGGTGTGATGCCGGTTTCCCTACACAAGATTCTCGATTCTGGGAGAAACGAGGACCTAGGAAATCTTCGGGCGGAGGTACGTGTGGGACGGTTGTGTGCAGGTCGACGATGGATTCGACTGCTGACGGGAGGGCAAGTCGCTGTCGCCCAACGCTTTGGAACGAACGGCGGAGGGACATCCGAGATGTTCATCTTCTTCGTCGTCCGGTCTTCGTTTGTCAAGGCCGCCACCACATATGGGTTCCTGGAGAGGACCACTCCCGTGTCGTCGGATCACTCCGTCGCCGGTTCTTGGCATGTTTCTCCGGCGGGCGGAGGGGGATCCTGATTCTACGCCTTCCTCGGTGCGGGCGGGGTGGTGTTCGAACCAACTGCATGCGGCATTAGCGGAGGCACTACGGGAATAACTTTATACGCCGACGGCCGTATTCTACGCCGACGGCAAAATGTCGGGGTCGTCGGCGCAGCTTGATAGGCTCGACAAGGCGATCGTCATTCGGCCAGTTTGTCGTCGGCCGACGAGGATGAATAGGCAATGCAATGCCGTAAACAGGACCGTCGACATAAGCGATTAGGCTAACGGCAGAGCAACGACGTCAAGTCTACGCCGACGACTAGCTATTTTTCCTTTTTGCCACATTAGTTTTAAAAAAAATCATAACTAAATCATTTAAATTTAGAAAAATACATATAATATATCAAAATTTGCATCTATGTAAACTCAAATATTACATATTTTTGTTCGAATATATATATATAATACAAATACTTTCATATAACATATTTTTCATTTTCCAAGTGCAAAAAAGGGCTGTTTTGTGAAGCAACCATCAAATCAAAGTTTTAAAATGATACCACCCTATTTTCTAAAAATACTAGATAATCTTAAATGGACAATGTCCCAACTGGGATATCTCAAAACTTTTCGTCCATCCCTCGTGAAAAAGACAAATTCATGCCGAATCGGTAGGAAGTAAGTCAGATTTGAACTACAGGTACATGATCTAATGGTCATGATTTTTTGCAAAATTATTTTTAGGTTCACAATATGCTATTTCATCAGAGATCCAATGCAAGTTTAGCGAGGCTAAGCCCGGGCTAAGAATCTTCATGTCAGCCGATTTAGAAAGTTTGACGATAGTTTGAAATGGGCATAAAAAATTCAAAAATGGACGAAACAATGCAAAACCTTAGCATGGTGTCATATTATGTGATATAGTTGCAAGGAAAAATATCAAACTTAGTATATTGATTGTGTCTCGAAAAAACCTTCACAAAATGACCTATCTCAATCGAGGTTTTCTGGCTTTCAAGTCAAATAATCAATGTTATGGCTTGAATCGCGGTATAGTTTGCGATAATGTGTCCATATTATGCACGCATGTGTATCATGAGATGATGAACAATGTTGTAGGAGGAAGTTTTCTTTTTTGTTGCACCAAAAAGTCATTTTTCATTTTCTGAGTGCAAAAAAGGGGATGTTTTGTGAAGCGACCACCAAATAAAAGTTTCAAAATGATACCACCCCATTTTTCATAAATACTAGACCACCTTGAATGAATAATGTCTCAACTGGGGTATCTCAAAGCTTTCCATCCACCCCTCGTGAAAAAGACAAATTCATGCCGAATCGGTAGGAAGTGTGACAGATTTGAATTACAGGTACATGATCTAATGGTCATGATTTTTTGCAAAAATCATCTTTAGGTTCACAATATGCTATTTCATCAGAGATCCAATGCAAGTTTAGCGAGGCTCAGCCCCGAGCTAAGAATCTTCTTGCCCGCTGATTTAGAAAGTTTGAAACGGGTATAAAAAATTCAAAAAGTTCAAAACAATGCAAAACCTTAACGTGGTGTCATATTATGTGATATAGTTGCAAGAAAAAATATCAAACTTAGTATATTGATTGTGTCTCGAAAAAACCTTCACAAAATGACCTATCTCAATCGAGGTTTTCTGGCTTTCAGGTCAAATAACCAATGTTATGGCTTGAATCGCGGTATAGTTTGCGATAATGTGCCCATATTATGCACGCATGTGTATCATGGGATGATGAACAATGTTGCAGGAGGAAGTTTTCCTTTTTGTTGCACCAAAAAGCCATTTTTCATTTCCCGAGTGCAAAAAACGAGGTGTTTTGTGAAGCGACCACCAAATAAAAGTTTCAAAATGATACCACCCATTTTTCATAAATACTAGACCACCTTGAATGAATAATGTCCCAACTGGGGTATCTCAAAGCTTTCCGTCCACCCCTCGTGAAAAAGACAAATTCATGCCGAATCGGTAGGAAGTGTGACAGATTTGAATTACAGGTACATGATCTGATGGTCATGATTTTTTTGCAAAAATCATCTTTAGGTTCACAATATGCTATTTCATCAGAGATCCAATGCAAGTTTAGCGAGGCTCAGCCCCGCGCTAAGAATCTTCTTGCCCGCTGATTTAGAAAGTTTGACGATAGTTTGGAACGGGCATAAAAAAATTCAAAAATGGCCGAAATAATGCAAAACCTTAGCGTGGTGTCATATTATGTGATATAGTTGCAAGGAAAATATCAAACTTAGTATATTGATTGTGTCTCGAAAAAACCTTCACAAAATGACCTATCTCAATCGAGGTTTTCTGGCTTTCAGGTCAAATAACCAATGTTATGGCTTGAATCATGGTATAGTTTGTGATAATGTGACCATATTATACACGCATGTGTATCATGGAATGATGAACAATGTTATAGGAGGAAGTTTTCCTTTTTATTGCACCAAAAGCCATTTTTCATTTTCCGAGTATAAAAAACGGGGTGTTTTGTGAAGCGACCACCAAATGAAAGTTTCAAAATGATACCACCCTATTTTTCATAAATACTAGACCACCTTAAATGAATAATGTCCTAACCGGGGTATCTCAAAGCTTTCCGTCCACCCCTCGTGAACAAAACAAATTCATGCCGAATCGGTAGGAAGTGTGACAGATTTGAATTACAGGTACATGATCTGATGCTCATGATTTTTTGCAAAAATCATTTTTAGGTTCATAATATTATATTTCATTAGAGATCCAATGCAAGGTTTTTTTGCGTTGAACAAAAAAGCCATTTTCTATTTTTCAAATGTCAAAAACGGGGTGTTTCATGAATCAGGGCATAGTTCCGGTTAGTCTAGTATTAAAAAGTTATGATACATAATTTAATAGATGATAGGGATGTCATATTTGGATCCCTCTCATTTTTCTGATCGATTTGGATATATTATTTGTCGAATTACGTTTTACGGATTTGTATATATAAATTATTCAATTTTAAATGGAAAAAAGGCAAAATAAATAAAATTTATTTTATTTTTATTTGAATTTAAGATTATTATTACTTATTCATTATTGTTTACTTAAATAATTATATGGAGTGTAAAAAATAAAAACATCTAACATTATAGTCCAATGGTTAATAAAATTGATATGATAGTATTTACAACAAGTTCTAATTTCTTTGTCGGAAGGTCATGTGGAAGAAATGGAGAAGTTAAGCGTGCTAGGGCTGGAGTAGTGTTAGGATGGGAGACCGATCAGAAAGTTTGACTACTAGTGCAATTTAACTTGAGATTAAGTGTACTTAGAATTAAAAATGTGTATGTGAGATTAATGAGTAAAACAACTCAAAAATGTTAAAAAAATTTAAAAAAAAATTGAAAAGAAAAATTAGAAAAAAAGTTGAAAAAATCTAGGCCGACGGCTTTGCCGTCGGCGTAGCCCAACGGCCGTTAGTCATTTAGGTGGGACCCATATGGTCTACGCCGACGGCATACACCGACGGCTTTTCTACGCTGACGGGTAAAGGGTCTACGTCTACAGATATGTACGCTGACGGCCATACACGGACGGCAACCGTCGGCGCAGCCTACGCCGACGGGATTTTGGGGCTACGCCGACGGGACCGGCCGTCGGCGTATCTGTCTTCTCCCGTAGTGAGGTGATCATGGACTCTGGGTGGGCCCACATGCATGGTGATTCGGTGGTCTGTGGGATGGGTCCGGACTACACGAGGTGTCGGATGCGACCGCTCCTGTCTAGACCTACCGTAGACTACATCAAGCCTCCATCAAGTCACGCCGCCTCCCTACCTTCATCATCGTTCGTCTCCGCCGCTCCGCCTACGCTGCTCGTGGCCGCACCGATCTCCGCCGTGGGCCCAAGCCGGACCTTCGCCGAGGTTGCTGCGACTTCTCCGTCGGCTGCCATGTCTGGGCCACCGATCCGACCGACGGCGCCGGCCGGGACTAGGAGCGGTTTGATGGGACAGCCCCTGCCTCATATCGGGGCTTCTCAGGCGGCCTCCAAGCCTGCTGTGGGAGTCGGTCAGGTGCAAGCTCCCGTGGGTGCAGCTGGCGGGGTGCCTTCGTTCGCTACGCCTCCCTCGCTTCAGCCGCTTCAACCTCCATCGCGCCGGCCAGGCCCTCCCGCGTATATGCCTATACCGTAGGCTGGGCAGTTTTCCGTTCATGCAGTCTGCGGGTCAATTCCCGAGACCGGTGTTTTACCCTATTATTCCCCCGTATCAGTTTCCACACATGTTTACTCATGGGCAGCAAGCAGTTTTTCCTCAGGCTCAGGCTAGCGCTCCGAATCCTACTCGGAACAAGAGGAAGAAAAAGAAAAATGTAACGCCTACTGTTTTTCAGGTTCCAGGGTCGGTGCAACCCCAGTATCAGCAGGTTCAACCACTGTTCACGCCAACACCCATTGGGCCAACATATGTTCCTAATGTTGTTCCAGTTAGTACACCGGTTTCTTCGGTTGTCACTTCTCAGGTGTTTGGACCCTCAGCTGAGCACGATAAGCCAAAGAAGGCGGTCAAATGCTGGAAGTGTTCTGTGGATACACATGCTACGAAGAATTGTCCAGTCCAACATTACTGTCTTGTTTGTAATAATCTGGCGCATCCAACTAATAGATGTCCTACTTTGAAATTACCCAAGCCCTCTGCTTTTGTGGCTGGTAACGGTACTGATGAGATACCGTTTAATCAGCTTCCTGACAGTATATATAAGGCACATCTGGCACCCAAGTGCTCCCCGGTTGCGAAGTGTCTATTGTTGGAGCAGCTATTTCTGCTACTATTATTGATCTCAGATGACAAGGATTTGCCCTCTCAGTACTCGGTGGAAGTGGGAGGGTCTTCCTCATGGTGATGATGCCTTTTTGGGCAACTTCCCTTCTTTTCAAGATCTGCAGCGAGTTGACGGTATTCAGATGCCAGTCCCCGCTCATGATTCCCGTATTGTCATTTCTACTTGGGAAGTGGAAGAAATTAAGCATCAATTTGTGCTTTCGCAGTTGTGGGTTCATGTTGAAGGGGTACCACATATGATTCATCATTTTCACGGGCTATGGGCTATTGGCTCTCTGTTGGGCACTACTGTTGATGTTGACCTGGTTACCCTCCATAGTCGCAATGTTATTCGTATTTGTGTGGCTATGATGAATCCCAAGGCATTGCAAAATGCGTGGATAAAAAGGGGCCGCACATTCGAGTTAATGCAACTTTGAGGTTGTTGGGGTACGATTTTGTCTTCAGGCAGGAGACACCTGACTTTATTCCTGATCCTGGTTTCATGCCTTTTTTTAGAGACGCAAGAGTGACGATCCAGGTGAAGAGGACGGATGGAAAGATGGGCATAAAGAGGCCCCTCCAGGAAACACTAACCCTTCTGGACCACAGGTGACTAACATGGAGGTTGACACATCACAGTCACACAGTATATCTGGTGGTACTTCTGCAAACAAGTTGGCGTTGGTTCCTGCTATCGGTATTGCTGTCACGCCGTTTAATTCGAACCCGCAAACGCCATGTGGAAAGGAGATTGTGGCACGGACTCTTGGTTCGCCATTTGTGTATGCTAGGTGATTATTCCCAACTCGTCTGATGACGCCTGTACTGGAGGAAGTGTTCCTTGCTAAGCCTCTTGTTTCTGCTCTAGATGTTTGTATGTCTATTGGGACTACTACTAAGAAGAATGGGCTGCTACCTGTTACTGCTGTGCCACACGTAGCTGCTGATCGTTCTCAGACGACCATTGCGCTGCTGCAGCTAGCTGGCCAGCTCCCGCTTGATGGGCCTCTGCCACTCGCTGGGCCGCGGTCACATGCTAGATCGCCGACATTCGTTGAGCCGTCAACGCTGGGGTCTCCAGCGACCGAGCCAGTTGCTTCTGGAGGAATACTGGGTCAACGAGGATCGATGGAGCAACTGACCAGCTGGGCCTCCCGCGTCACCATCCTAGAGCCCATGGAGGATCCTTTGCCTGCGGTGTAGATTCCTATGGGTACTTCCCAGGGAAACGATCCCCAGTGTGTTGGGGGGCTTCTACGTCGGCTATGACCACCTCACCACCGGCTCCTCCTCTGGTGACCGCGTCTTCAGTATTGGATGCTTCTACTTCAACGACGCATGCCCCCATAGCGAACCGCCAATTAGCATATGGGGCTTTGACGAAGACCAAGGTTCCTAGCGCTCATGTGCCTCGTTGGAGTGGACGCCACCTGGTACACGCTGATGGGTCGATGGCGACTGATGAGGATACTATGATCAAGGCCATGCGGAGGAAGGCAGAGAAGAACCTGGACTCGAATGGTAATTCATCATCGTCTAAATCCTTTCTTTCTTTTTCATCTACGCAAATTTCTTCAAAGTTGAATAGTGTTGGTGTTAGTCTTGGTTCCAATGCTAGATCTGTTTCTATCTCTATAAAGGTTTTGAAGCGGATGGAATTTGACCGTCTAACGGTTAATCCAAAAGCATCGACCTCTTTTGATACCACCTATATAGATGATGAGGATGCGAATGCCACAACTAATGGTCAACTCCTATCTCATCTAGTGGGTGAAGTACTAGAGGTTGGTTTGGATGATGACAAACTGAGTTCATTATATGAATTAATAGCTTCTGGTCGTAAATCAACCTCAGGTAAAAAATGTAATAAATCTCGGAAACGAGATATTGCTCCGAAATCTATATTAGTTTCCCAATGAATGGCATATTTTTGAATAGCAGAGGTCTTCGTGACTTGGCTAAACATCTACATATTTCTCATTGTTCTCGGGATCATAATCTAGATTTTGTGGCTATTTCTGAAACGGGTAGACGTGAATTCTCAGAGAGTTTACTTGACCGCCTTTCAGGGGGTATAGACTTTGTGTGGAATTCACGTCCGCCTAGGGGGCGTTCAGGTGGTATTTTACTCGACGTCAGGACTGATACCATGGATATTTTAGCTTGTTCCAAAGGGGAGTTTCATGTAAACTCCACATTCGTAATAAAGCTGACAATTTCACATGGAGTCTTGTTGCTGTGTATGGTGCTGCATAGGATGCTTTTAAGGCTGACTTTCTTAGAGAATTGGTGAACCTATAAAAAGACAATCCGTACCCTATTCTCAAGGGGGGGATTTCAATTTGCTTTACTTTCCATTTGAGAAGAGTAGAGGCCGGTTTGACGATCATTGGCCATTCCTTTTTAATGCTGTCATCGACAATCTTGATTTGAAGGAAGCAACCATGATTGGACGACAATTTACTTGGGCTAACAGTCTTCCAGAACCTACATATGAAAAACTTGATCGTGTACTGATGGACTCAGATTGGGAAGATAAATTTCCCCTAGTCTCGGTACGAGATCTAGAACGTATTGAGGCTCTGTCAGACCATGCTCCTATTTTGTTGACCACCGGTTTGCCTAGGCCACGTTGTAATCGTCCGTTCAAATTTGAACTAGGATGGTTACAACGGGAAGGCTTCCAGGAGATGGTCAAAACAGTATGGGAAAGACCGGTCGCGGGTACTACTCCAATTCAAAGGTGGAATAATAAAGTGCGTGCGATACGCAAACACCTTGGGGATTGGGCGCGCCATACAACTGGTATTCTTAAAAAAGAAAAGCAACATCTCTCGGCTACTATTGATGAACTCGAAGCATTAGCATAATTTCGTTTGTTGACGATGCATGAGATTGAGCTTAAAAATCAGTCGAATGCAGAGTTAGCATGACTTTTGCGTGAAGAGGAAATCAAATGGTATCAACGTTCTAAATATTAATTTATTTTAAATGGGGATTCGAATACAAGATACTTCCACAGTGTTGTCAATCGCAGACACAAGAAGACGCGTATTCATTCCTTATCTCAATATGAAGGAATGATTGAAGGACAATAGCCATTAAAATCATACATAACAAATTACTATAAAGGTTTGTTTGAAGCACCAGAAGAAGGAAACTTCTCCTTCGATGAGTCACAAACTGATGATATTCCCCAAGTTTCCAATGAGGAAAATAATCTATTGACTGCTCCATATTCTGAGGAGGAGATCAATAAGGTTGTTTTCCAAATGGAACATAATAGGGCCCTTGGCCTTGATGGCTTACCAGCTGAGTTTTACCAAACCTTCTGGGATGTTATCAAAACAGATCTTCTGGACTTGTTTTATGCTCTGCATTCTGGTCACCTTGATCTATTCCGGCTAGATTTTGGTGAGATAATTTTATTATCTAAGGTTAATGGGGCAGAACGGATTCAACAATATAGACCAATTTTCCTTCTTAATGTTAGTTTTAAGATTTTTATCAAAGTTGCCACTATTAGGCTAAACTCAGTGGCTGATCATGTAGTTCGTCCTTCTCAAACTGCCTTTATGCAAGGTAGAAACATACTTGATGGTGTGGTCACCTTGCATGAAGTAGTACACGAACTACATAGGAAGAAACTGAATGGGGTCATTTTTAAAATCGACTTCAAGAAAGCCTATGACAAGGTCAAATGGTCTTTCCTTCAGCAGACTCTTAGAATGAAAGGTTTCTCAGCTACGTGGCGTGCTCTAATCAATAACTTTGTGTTGGGGGTAGTGTTTCCATCAAAGTCAATGACGATGTTGATAAATACTTCTAGAAGAAAAAAGGTTTGAGACAGGGAGATCCATTATCACCATTGCTATTTAATATAGTGGCTGATATGCTCGCTGTCATGATTGAGCGTGTCAAGTATGATGGTCAAATTGAAGGTGTGATTCCTCATCTAATAGATGGAGGCTTATCAATCCTTCAGTACGCTGACGATACAATTTTATTTATGGAACACGACCTTGAAAAGCGAAAAATCTGAAACTGATTCTCTTAGCTTTTGAGCAACTTTCGGGTTTAAAAGTTAACTTCCATAAAAGTGAATTGTTTTGTTTTGGTGAGGCTCAAGATGCAGTTGGTACTTATGCTGATCTCTTTCGCTGTAGTCAGGGCATTTTTCCGATTCGGTATTTGGGCATTTCGGTTCACTACCGGAGGCTCACAAATGCTGAATGGAAGATTGTCGAGGAAAGATTACAGTTAATGTTGAGCAGCTGGAATAGGGGGAAGATTGGTACTCATTAATTCAGTACTAAGCAATATGGTACTGTATATGATATATTTTTTCCAACTACCAAAAGGAGTCTTACAAAGGTTGGATTATTTCTGATCAAGATTCTTTTGGCAAGGAGACAGTGAGAAAAAGAAGTATCGGCTGGCTAAATGGAGTGTACTATGCTGCCCCAAAGACCAAGGCGGGCTGGATATTCATGATCTGGAGATCAAAAATACAATCCTTCTTGGCAAATGGCTCTTCAAGTTATTAACCGAAGACGAGGTATGGCAAACACTACTTAAAAGAAAATATATTGGTTCAAAAGCATTGTCCTAGGTAGTTTGGAAACCTGGCGACTCTCACTTTTGGGCTGGTCAAATGGCAACGAAGAAAGACTTCTTTCGCTTCGGAACATTTTCTATTAAGGATGGGTCTCAGATACGATTCTGGGAGGATAAGTGGCTAGGAAATACTACGCTCTGTGAACAATATCCCGCGTTGTATTCTATTTTCCGTTATAAGGATGAAACGATATCCACTGTACTGGAATCTTTCCCGCCCAACGTGACTTTCAGACGAGATCTGATCGGAACCAGGCTTGACTCTTGGATCGCATTGCTACATCGTTTAGCTAATGTTCAACTGTCACCTGGACCAGATAAATTTCGATGGAACTTGAGTGAGAATGGTTCATTCTCCGTTAGTTTCTTATACAATGCTTTAGCCCAGCCAGTCTTACCAATTTTAGATAATAGGATGATTTGGAAGATGAAGATACCTCTAAAAAACAAAAAAGTTACGTGGTACCTTCGTCGAGGAGTTATCCTTACGAAAGATAATCTTATTAAGCAAAATTGCCATGAGAATCCTATATGTGTGTTTTTCAATCATAATGATACAATCAAACACCTGTTTTTCTAATGCAACTTTGCTAGGTCTATATGGTCAGTTACCCAAGCAGCTTCAGGCTTGTATCCACCACGTAGTATTGCCAATATTTTTGGAAATTGGTTACATGGTATAGATCACAAGTATAAGTTACTTCTTCGGGTTGGAGCGATTGCCATTATATGGTCGGTATGGCTGTGTAGAAATGATAAAGTTTTTAATGATGTGAATTATTCTCTTCTGCAGGTTATCTATCGGTGTACCAATACCCTGCTTTCTTGGTCAGTCCTACATCGTGTGGAGTATCACGACCTTTTTATGGAGGTGTGTACGCGTCTGGAAGAAACGACGCGGGATCTGTTTACCTTCCATGGATGGCAGCATAATCTACGGATCGATCCTCCTTCAACATCTTAGGTGTTTTACAATTTCTCAATATGGTATGTAATCCGTGTAACTTCTTTCTATTTGGATCTGTGAACTTTGTCGGCAGTGTGCATCTTAGCTATACAGAGGCCGGGTGTAATGCTTAAACCT
This sequence comes from Avena insularis, assembly GCA_023614405.1. Taxonomy (NCBI): domain Eukaryota; kingdom Viridiplantae; phylum Streptophyta; class Magnoliopsida; order Poales; family Poaceae; genus Avena; species Avena insularis. The sequence continues at coordinate 425,227,654 of CM042686.1, read as the reverse complement.
TTTAAGTAATAAAACGTCCTTTATCGAAAAATATCTTTCCTTCAAAAAAGATTTTTTGCTTCCAGATAATATTGACACCACGGTCCGATTATAAGATCCACTCCATCTTTCCACCATAACACCAACCCTCCACTTCTCACAACACAATCCACATCAACACCATTCTTAAACCCTAAACTCCACTTGAGCTTATCCATATCCCGAGATTTTTTCTTAGCTTCACTCGGGAAAACCACCATTGGGTTGTAGGACTGTTCAAGTCCCGCTATTTGTTCACTGCCGCATCCAATCACAAACCTTCACAGTTAAGGGAAAAATGATCATCGATCCCGACGGCCTTGCTTTACATAGGGTCTGTCGATACTACTGTATTTTCCTTCAACCTGTCCAAAACCAAGCCCGTCTTATGTTTCTCTCTCTCGAATCAGGCTTTCGTCCCGCTTTATAAATAAAACACACAGGTGAGACCGCTGCTGGGCCAGACAGCACAACGCCCAAAGGAAGCACCGAGCATTGCTGGGGCCAAATAGCACAAGCAAAAATCCAAGAGAAAAAAAAGAAAGAAAAAGAAAGAAATGCACGACAACACCGGCTCGACCACAGACACAGACTCGCGACCGCTGCGCCCTCCGAAAAAGTCCCACCACGATCCTATCCCTCCGAAAAAGTCCCACCACGATCCTATGCACATGTCTGCTCAACAATCCTCCAAACTTGCTTAGCGTTTCTCTTCCTAGTCTTCAGATCTAGTGATCCTTTAGGCTTGTCACGTGTCTTGTGCCTGCTGTTGTGTCTTAGATTTCCTGCCATAGGTACCTTGAGTCCTCCTTTTTTCCGGTGAAACAACTGCGTCTGTTTGTTTCCATTGCACCCTTGCCCTCTGGCATTTGTCTGGGCTAGTAATCTTAACCCCATCTCTTCTACTGTTAGCCCCGCCAGTGTGGGACACACCAGACCCAGTATGATCCTTGGACACATTAAGACAAGGAGGAACGTCATGAACCAATGCTCTCTCATGTGCCCTCATGTCTGTCTCATCATATCTGCTACTGAAGCTACTGGATGAGACAGAAGAATCCGATTTAAAACCCTTCCCTGGAAGTAGTACGCAACCACCGTTGCACCTCCACATTTTCAGCTTCACACTTGTTTTGATGAACTAAACACCCACAGTCAAAGTCAAAGCAGAAGTGAGGATTTTTCTCATATTTCATATCAAACCAGCGTCCTTCCACCTCCTCTTCTGACTCCCTAATGTGCACACCTCTCCAACGGAGGTTGATCAATCTGAATGGCTGCCCAGATTCTTAATTCTTCTCCCCACGTCATTCCTTCCTCGTCAACATCAACCGAAATAAAACTTCCAATCCATCCTCCTATTAATTTACCCTAGACCTTGTCCATCATGTCCGACGGTAGACCAATCACCCTAACCCAGATATCCATCCATTCAAAACTCATATCAGATGGCCTAGATGCACGATTAAACTCCTTCAGCGAAAGCACATTTAAGTTGAATTGCCAAGGAACATTATGCATAGCATGCTTCCTCGAAACAGGCTTTCACCCCGCTTTAATAATAAAGCCAAAGGACCAAATTGATACAAATGGAGAGGAGATCCTCTTACAAGCAGGCCATAAAGATAAACAAATGAGAAAGTAGGAGATGCCACGCCCAACCGGGGCAACCTAGACAATCGAATACGTTGAAGTCGAAGAAGCTTGACGCCGAGACGCAGACTCCACGAGCTGTACCCAGATAGAACATGAGATCCCCGACAACGCCCCCAAGAGGGTAACAACGTGTCACACCGCCGCCTTCAAGACCACACCGGGCTAGAGTTTTCACCCGAAGCTCAGTCATAGAGGAGATAAAACCCCAAGAAGGTAGTGGCACCCGCATGCGTCACCATTGCCAGCACCAAAGCGCGGAGATTTCGCTCAAATCCACCCCCATGCCATCAGAGATACCAAGGGACTAGGACTCTAAGACGATCTCCAAGAGTACAAGATGATCTACAACAACTTAAGTGACGACGCGGACGCTATTGACTGGAGTTTTTGAGTTGTCGAAGCCTTGCTCTCGTACAGCTTGATGTAGTTGTTCAAATCAATGCAGTGCGGATCAGTATGTCGACTTAGACGGCGCGGTGGTACGTGGTGTAGAAGACCGATGACGTGGGCCCTTGCGTGTTGAAGTTGCATCCCGGCTGGAGGCGGAGTAGAAGCCGGACCAATCTCAGCCCGGCTGGAGGCGGAGTAGAAGCCGGACCAATCTGCCAATCTCCTGTTTGTTTGATGTATGCGAGCTAGCGAAGCAGATTTTTTTTAACGTGTACAGCCACGTGATTCCTGGAGATGCGTACCTTGCGTGCCAGGCTTTAGCTACATAGAATCGTCCCGTGCATGTGCAGCAAACGCGGAAGCTGCGTGTGATGTCGTCTCGCTCCAGGACGGCTGGTGTGACACGACGCGTGGCGTCTTCTGCGTCGCCTCCACGGTAGTCAGAGACGACCGGCGGTGCTCCATGTTGACGGAGCCACGCGTGGATCGCATGGACCCGATGGTCCTGCAGATTTGATGAAGATCTGCTGCTTGTGCACACACGCGCATCGGCGGAGAGTCCCGTGCGCCGCCTTGCACGGACGGAAGCTTTGATTTGATCTTGCAATGTATTCGCCGGATGGGATCGGAGGATTTAGGGAATTATCTGGTATAATTTGGATCTAATCTAAAATTGGGAAAACGAATTTCGAAATTGGATCTAGTCTAACCTAACCTAAGAACTAGAATTGATCTAAAGAACCGATCCGACCTTTGATCGAGATCAGGTGCCGCGCCCCCGAGGAGTAATCTCCCGATCCGACCTTTGATCGAGATCAGGTGCCGCGTCCCCGAGGAGTAATCTCCCCGGGGGCGGCGTGTTGCGAAAGTGGTGAAAGAACTTAGGATCGGCGCCGTGAGGCTAACCGCTCTGATACCATGTGGAAAATATAGACGCCCTAATATTTTGATGTATTGATTTGACCCTCGTGAGGGGTACATATAGAGTTACAAGGGGTAGGTAGACTTGGAGTACAAGATGATCTTAGAGTCCTAATCTATCTCATATAAGTATATGTATTCGTACTACATCAAGCTGTACGACATCGTCAAACTAAGAGCAAGGCTTCGACAATCGCCGCCATAAGGGACGCCTTCGAGCGACGATCATCGCCGACATGCCTACTCCTTCATCACCGACACATCATCGCCAAGGTCTACATCAACGTGGTCTTCATCAACATCTTCATCGACACACTGCCGCCGCCGCTATACCCCATCCACATGATGGACATACAACTACGACGCCCTCTGACAGTACAACTGCAAGGCACGACGACGGCATGGCCGCATCCACAACCCCGGCGACTGCATCAACAAACCGCCATCACAATTGTGATGCTCCTACGACCGCGCATACGGTTCTGACAAAACCGTGTGTGCTTGGTGACTTCCTCTAGTCCTGTCAAAACTGGTGGTCTCACTTATGACCGCGTCCAAGAGACGCCCCCGACGGTACCACTATAAGGTGCAAAACGTCCACAACTGCAGCTTCGTCAACAACAACAACAAAAAACGCGCAATTTTTTGCGCCTCCGGCAATGGCGGCCACACATCATACGACGACTACGACATCAACCACACCCACCTCGACCACGGCTACATCACGATCAGCTACCTCGACACCGACATCAAGAACAACGTCTACAACAACTCAAGAACTCCAGTCAACAGCGTCCGCGTCGTCACTTGCGTCCACGCCACTCCCGCTGTGACTACGGGAGGAAAGAGAGGCACCAGAAGGGGACGCAGTCACCGCTCCTAGGTGCCAGCCATGATCATGTCCACGAAGGTGATGATGACAAGGAGATGAAGACAACGGAAGTGCAAGACTTCAAATCCAGTCGCAAACGTCCGCTTCACTCTCGCTACGACTGAGGGGGATGTTAGAGTACGAATACATATACGTATATGCGATAAACTAGGACTCTAAGATCATCTTGTACTCCAAGTCTACCTACCCCTTGTAACTCTATATATACCCCTCACGAGGGTCAAATCAATACATCAAAATATTAGGGATTCTATATTTTCCACAGACCCAACCCGAGGGAAAGGCCACCTTGCCAACACGAGGCCTCCAGATCTTGACTAGGGAGCCGCTCATGCCGACACCAAGATCATCCGCTGCCATGCCCCTCGCCATCCGAATGACCAAAGGGTTGGCCATCACCGTTGTGATGTTGCTTGCCGAGAGCCTCCATCCAGCCTCTCCTTTTGGGGCCACCTCCCCAGCATTCGTGAACTCGAACCCGTGGCACGCGAGAAGACACACCGTGTGGCTGGCAAGGCAGAGTGGTTAGGCAAGCTTCGGATCCCAGTCCGTAGGATCGAATCCATGGAGCATGAGGGCAGCAGCACCGTAGCTTCCCGGATGAGATCGACCTCCACCGCCGTAAGGGATTACAGACCGGACACAACAGTAAGGTCACACTAGGCCCGTCGAGGCCCGGTCGGGCCTAGATAGGGCCCATAAAGCCCATGTCGATGTGTTGCAGTAGAGCCGTTGTCGCCGCCGCCAACTCCCGCTCGCGTGTGCCTCACCACCACCATCTCCATATCGACGTCGTTGTGCTCCCGCGTCTCCCTAGGCAGAGCTGCCACCACGGAACCGTGTATATGCCTCCGCGTCACCGCAGCGCCGCACCGCCTCCCCAGGTACTCTCCGTCGCCTCCAATTGTCAGAGGTCGCCCCCTACGCTTCTCGCCGGCCTCTGTCGAAACACAACAGCCATGAAGAAGCTCCGCCCCACCCGGAACTCCACACACCAGGGAAAGGAAGGCCCACTGCCACCAGAACCGCGCGGGCTTTGCCTGGCAGCGCTCGCTGGCAGCGGCGGGAAGGAGGGGATGGGATGGGAGCTAGGGTTTGGGGTTGTTAGAATACGTATAGGACTTAGAGATAGACTATGACTCATCTTCTTGTACTCCAAGTCTCTTCCCTCCTTGTACTTCTATATATACTCCGCGAGGGGGTCAAATCAATAAAACAAATATTTAGGGTTTTACAATTTTCACATAGTATCAGAGCGGTTAGCCACACGACACCGATCCTAGGACTTCCACCACTTCCGCATCGTGCGCCGCCCCCGGGGAGATCAATCTCCTCTCGTCGGGGGCACGAAACCCTGTCTCGATCAAATATCAGATCGATTTCATAGATTAGTTTAGACAAATTTCGAATTTTCCAATTCCATAGATTAGATCCAGTTTAGCCAAATAACTTCGTAGATCACGACCCTCGAACTCCGGTGAAAATCGGTGGTGGCGCACAAACTTCGGTGAACCTGGCGTCAAGACGCACGGGTACGAGCAGCGGCAACCGCGCAGACGAATGGTCCAAGGCATCCGACCGTATTGTCCTTTTTTGAATTATAAAGGCCTCGAAAGGCCTAGAAGTTGTATTAATAGTACGACAGGTACAAATTTATAAAGAGGCCCCTTGGCACAGGGCAAAACAAAGATAAGGCCTCAATGTTTGCAATACAGACCCTAGGACAAAAAGATGAAAAGCAATCGGGTCCTCGGTCTGCTCCGCCGCTTCTGATCGACCTCCATCACCGGGCATCAGCACTTCCACACCTGGAACACTGCTCCGACATACCCTCCGAAGGCGGCAAGCCGCGGGTCCTCTCACCCTCGGTGAGATGGTCACCATCGTTAACGAACACGTGGAAGCCAATGAAGAGGTGGAAACGGCAATCGCCGTCATGGCCAAGGGAGGAAACAACAACGGTTTGCCTCCATCACCCTCCACATCCGCCATCGCCAACACCGAGGCCAACTCTGACTCCGCCCTCGACGCGCTATACGCCGACATGAACATGGATGCCAGCGGCTTGGACGCTAACTCGGAGGAATATGACGCTGTTATGAGGGAGATCGAGCAGGAGATTGAGAAGTAGGAGCGTGCCGACAAGACCAACACTTCCCACCAGGTGCTAGTCTCCATTGGGAGCGTGATGGAAGAAGATGGACAAGAACAAGATCGTGAGAGAGCTCCGCCCACGCTAGTAGTAACCAGAGCAGCAGCAGCTAAAAAGGCCATCGAGCCTCCGGCTCCGACCAAGGCTATGCCCCCTCTGGTTATCCGCCCGTAACCGGCACAGGAACTCACAACAGCCCCAAGTACTGCCCGACAATCAAACCAGCCGCCAATGCCACCATCAACATCCGCAGCTGGCAACCCATTGGCTACCTCCACCGACAAAGCAATCTACGACGCACTCCTCGTTGAACCCATCACCGTCGCCCATATTCGGAGTGTTACGGAGCTTGACGAGAAGCGCGCGACAATCTTGGCGGAGGCCAAGTGCATCATGGAGCAGGGCACTAAGCTGGACGAAGACATGGCTAGGGCGCAGCAATCCATCAAGGCGGCAATAGCTATGGAGACTGAATACAAGCAATTGTTGCTGAAGCAAAAGGCGAAAAAGGCACCAACTCATGTCATCGAAGATCCTGGCGTTTGGCGAAGGTTGGGGTATGAGGGATCCAAACTGACAAAAGCCACCCCATACATCGATTTAGAGGGGAGGCAAGTCATGCCAACTCCCGCCCTCAACATCGCCGTCACCAAGACCCTCCTGGAGCAGGATAGGTCACCAGAAGCAGTTACTCAAGTATACGACCTCGTCGCTAAAGCATGCTAGCAACAGGAAAAAGCTACCTCACAGAGGCTCGAGTCCAACCCGGAGCTTTTCCAATCAACCATGAACAACCGCAGAAGGCCAAAATCTCCCCGTGTCGAGGGATCTCGCATAGGCTCTATAGAGTGAAGACGGAGGAAGGCACGCAATAGGACTGACGACATCCCCATATCCTTTGACTACAGAGAAAAGGCTCATCCTCGCCGGTCACCACCTCCACCGCCATCTCGACGACACGAGGACCCAGAGCCATGCCATCGTACAAGCATGCCACCTCCAAGGCGGCCCCATCTTGGCGTTGTTATACGCGACCAGGGCGAGTAGCCTCGGTATGCCGGAGAGCGCAGCAGCAATGAAGGACACAAGAGCAGGTCCCATAAGGAGCCGCCACATCCGACAAGCAATGGCGACAGGCGTGAGGAGTCGCAGGAGGGACATAGCAAGAAGGCTAACCCACCGCCACTGTCGCCACCTAGCAGCCATCATGGCGGAGGCCATGGCGGATCTCACAAACCGCACCACAATTCGCCTCCCCATGATGGAAAAGGGAAGCAGCAAGAGCCATATGACGCGCGTTCGCGGCTAGATAAGATCTAAGAAGCTCGAGAGCTCCCATACCTTGGGCCACGTTGTTTTGGACCAGTAATACGAGCCACAACTTACCCCAAGGGCCTCCGGATAGACAAGACCATCAAGCCCTACAATGGCATCGCCAGGCCGACAACGTGGTTGTCGGACTACGGCGAAGCGATTCACATCATAGGGGGAAACCCCAATGTTGCTGTCAAGTACCTCCCACTCATGCTGACCGACACCGCCCGACAATGGATCGATGACCTACTAGAGAAATCATTATGCAATTGGTTGGACATGCATGAAGCGTTCACCAAGAATTTCGAGGGCATGCACAAACGTCCCTATACTGTCGGAGACCTCCAGCGGTGTGTGCAAGAAAATGATGAAACTTCTTGTGGTTACCTATCTCGTTGGCTAGATATGAAAAATTCCTGCGTAGGTGACGAGGGTTTAACTCGTCAATGCCCATTGTTATGGACTTGGGTTTTGGAGAAGGAGGGAGGGCAGAAGGCATCAATCGACTAGCAAACAAGCACACAGGAACGTAAGTTTTACCCAGGTTCAGGCCTCGTAGAGGTCCCTACTCCTGCTTGTCTGCTCTTGGAATTAACAAAGGAATTGAAGATTACAGGGGCGCACAGATGCAATCTGGCAAAAGTTGTGGAAACTAGGGTGGTGATCGTCCTCCTCGCCGCCCCCTCCTAGCCTTTATATAGATAGGCTAGGTCTCAGGCAGCATGTCGAGTCGGTTATAGATTAGGGTTTTCCCTTTAAACTTTCTATCTTAAGCTTCTTCTTGTCTCGCAAGCAATCGAGAGTCCGAGGGCCACTCAAATTCTCCACTGGGCCTTGGAAACACCGTGGGCTTCTGTTGTATCTGGACCGTATATACCAAACTCGAGTACCTGTAGGGTATACCAACATCAGTAGCCCCCGAGTGTCCAGTGGAATCACAGATTCAACTGGGGACTTTATGAAGTCTTTCGAGTGCATGACTGAGCAATTTTATGAGTGTTCGGTTTATGTCCTAGGGATTGTTGATATACGTGCCTGATTTATCCGATGTATCAGTATCAGTTAACTGCCTTAGGTCAAAACAACGTAATCTACTCAAACTCGAGTCCCCGGACTCGAATTCAGAAAAGTGCTGTCGCAATTCGACTCAGGCCGCGGAGGTCTTACAGGAGTTGAATTCTAGTGTATAAGTGTGAGCACTCGACGCGTCCGTCAAGGCATGTTCATCGTTCCTGTAGGCACGGATATGTTTATGTTAGTGTGCAGCAGATGCGTTGCCAGGCCTTATTCAGGTCTTATCTTCACGCTGTAAGCGCGACATCTGATTTTTTGTCATCACGGAGATGATTCGGGTGGCCCAGGAGATGCAATCTCTTTGTAGGGATAGTATGAGGCGGAGTCGCCATAACATTCGAGTGTGGATGTTATCAACACAGTACGATGTACGAATAATCATAGGGTGCGCGACCAGCGCTCCCTATGGGAGTAGCCCCCGAGTGCCTGGTTGAGTCGAAGACTCAAGTGGGGACTAAAGACCTTTTGCGACTGCTGTCGTCTTTTGCTGCTTGTTTCAGTCGAATTTGCTTCTGGCGCTCCCTATGGGAGTAACCCATAATTCACAATCGAATCATAGATTCGAGTGGTGGGTATGTCCTGAATGTTCATATACCTGCATAAAGATAATCGTAGGGTGCGCGACCAGCGCTCCATATGGGAGTAGCCCCCGAGTGCTTGGTTGAGTCGAAGACTCGAGCAAGGACTAAAGTAGTCGAAATCTTCTGCTGCTGAAATTAATGATGTCAGTGCTGATGATGTGATGACCTTGGTTGCCCACATGAGCGGCTTTGACGGGACGTGACGAGTGGTGGGTCCCACTTTTTGACTTTGATTTGACCGGGCGTGCGTAATCTTCTGTTTTAACCGCGTCTCCTCGATTTCCGCGCGTAATAGGAATAGTGGGAGGGACGGTTCGTGCTTCAGCTTCGCCACGTGTCGATGGTGATGTGCGCCACGCGTGTAGTATGGTTTCTACTGGCCGTTGGATGGTGTCTGCGAGGAGGTTAAGTAGAAGCGTAGCTGCGATAATTTCCCCATCTGTCTTCTTTGCTCGTGCCTCCATCGCCATTGTTTCTGCTCTCTACTTCCTTGCGCACTTTCTCTTTGCGGCACTGGACCAGCTCCGTGTCTTTCCCCAGTTACTTCCTCCGTTCTCACCGCCATCAGAAGATGGGCAAGAAGAAGGGAGGCGCCACCACTGGGTTCGCGGCCGCCATTGCCGCCACCAAGAAGATGGGCGGTATAGCCACCATGGGCACCAGCGTCGCCGGTGTTGGGAAGAAGAAGGGTGTGGGCACCCACGTCACCAACGACGCTTGGCATGCATCCATTATCAAGCCCGCCGAGCTGCATCTTCATCGTCGAGATGGAGTTCTTCCGTCCGCGGAAGACGACTCGCGAGTGCCCGGTGAGGAGGTAATCCCTTGTCCTCCTCCTAGTTTTCGAGTGATGTTCCTTGCGTTCATCATCCGAGGTCTTTCTCTCCTCCTACATCCTTTCTCCAGGGGTCTCCTTTGCTTCTATGGGCTCCAGATGCATCAGCTGTCCCCAAATTCTACTCTCCACATCTCCTGCTTCATTACTCTTTGCGAGTGCTGGTTCGGAATCGAGCCGCACTTTGTTGGAGATATGCCCTAGAGGCAATAATAAATATAGTTATTATTATATCTTTGTGTTTATGATAAATGTTTATATTCATGCTATAATAGTATTAACAAGGAAACATTAATACTTGTGTGATTTGTAAACTTAATTTGAAGTCCCTAGTATAAGCCTCTATACTTCACTAGCTTGTTGGTTGATTGATGATTGTGGTTTCCCTATCATGAACATTGAGATGTTATCAACAACAAGATCATACCGTTAGGAGAATGATATGGTGGACATACTCCTATAGACAAGCGTAGCATAAAGATCAAGTCATTTCAATAGTTCAATTGCTATATGCTTTCTGATACATAGTAACCTAATTCCTTCGACCATGAGATCATGCATATCACCTTTACTGGATGGATGCTTTGATGTCATCAAACACCACACCGTAACAGGGTGGCTATAAAGGTGGCATTGAGTGTTCGGAAAGTATTGGTTGAAACACATGGATCAAGAGTGGGATTTGTCCATCCACATGACGGATAGATATTCTCTGGGCCCTCTCGGTGAAATGTCATCCAATTAGCTTGCAAGCATGTGACTTGGTCACAAGGGATCACATATCACGGAACGAGAAAAGAGTACTTATCAAGAACGAGGATGAACTAGGTATGCAGAGATACCGACGATCATAACCTCGGATAAGTAACATATCGTGAGACAAAGGGAAATTGGTATCGTATGTAAGTGGTTCATTCGATCGCAAAGTAATCGTAGAAATATGTGGGAGCCATATGAATTTCCAGATTCCTCTATTGGTTATTGTTCGGAGAAGTGTCTCGATCATGTCCGCATAATTCACGAACCGTAGGGAGACACACTTAAGGATTCGACGTTGTTTGAGTAGTTATGGTATTATGAGAAAGAGACCGAATGTTGTTCGAGTCTCGGATGGGATCCGGATATCACGAGGAGATCCGGAATGGTCCGAGAATAAGATTCATATAAGGAAAGTCCTGCTTTGAGTTGGGGAATGGTTCCGTGTTTTCATCGGGAACATTCTAGAAGGTCCAATGTCCCAAGACTGAGAGGGACGGGTACATGAATGTGTCATTACATATTGGAATGATTGCATCATGTACTAAGTGTTCTTGCTGTCCCAAATAAAGGATTTATTTAAATCCTAAATTGAAAAGTCAAACGGCTAGTTTGAAAGTCAAACGGCAATTTTGGGAAGTGGAAAAGAGGAGGAGGTGGAGACCGACTTGGGGGAGGAGTCCCCTGGCCATGCGCGCCTCCAAGGCCGACTTGGGAGGGACTCCTCCCTGGCCGCCCTCCCACCTATAAAGGGAGGCAGGGCCTCCCCCCACACACACAAGTTCCTATCCTCTAAACTAAACCCTAGACCTAAACCCCGGTTTAGAGCTATTTCGGTTTAGAGCCTTCTAATTGGTTTAGAGCCTTCTAATTGGTGTGTCTAATTACTAGACCACTAATAGCCTCTCTCATAAGCTCCACCATACTCGCACCGGCTTAAGGCGAAGCCTCGGGATTTCCCTCTACTTCCCGGTACCACGCCACAGTCTTGCCGAATCGCGAGGAGAGTGCTACAACCTCCGCCGCTGGAACAAGGGAGAGGAAGGTCTTCGTCGAGTACCGAACGTGTGACCGACTACGGGAGCGCTGCGGGAACGCGGCGCTGGAAGGATCGTCTACACGATCTTGAGATCGGAAAGAGTACGACTACATCACCCACGAGAATCTGCTCTCGTTAACCGCTTTGGAATCTTCGAGGGTGAGTTCCTCTATCGACTCGTTGCTACAATCTAGTAGATAGATCTTGGCTTGTTTGTTTGTATGCGATAGAAAAATTTTGTTTTCCATGCTACGAACCCCTACAAAGGGTATCGAGCCGTGTCTATATGTAGATCTGTTGCACGAGTAGAACACAATGGTCATTGTGGGCATTGATGCTTTTATTGTAGATTACTTTTTGTGTACTTTGCATCTTGCGGTATGTTGGGATGAAGCGCCGGCTAACCTTACATGACATCGTTCATGAGACTTGCTCCACGCTTGACATGCAACTTGTATTGCATAAGTGGCTTTATGGTGCCTGTTTCTCCTAGCATAGTAAAGATCCAATTTACAACGGTGATCAACAATGCTAGTAACAATGTTGTGGTACTTGATCTAAATATATAACTACACATATTGAAAGCCCCAAACCACGTAAAATATGCAAAGAAACAAGAAGCGTCTAAATATGTATTGCAGGTGTGCAAATGATGTGATATGGCCATGATTGTGATTATATTTGATGTATGCAATGTTCCTTATTGTAAGTTGGCAACCGCAGGAGCCATATGGTTGTCTTTAATTTCTGTTAAGACCTGCGTGTCTATTCAAAATAGTTGTAATAGTTGAAGCTGGTGGACGACAACCATGAAGAAGCGTCATTGACCTTGATGCTATGCCGGTGATGATGGAGATCATGTTCGCGCTTGAAGATGGAGATCGGAAGCACAAAGAAGAAAGGCCATATCATATCACATATTATGAATTGCATGTGATGTTAATCCTTTATGCATCTTGTATTGCTTAGTAGACGACGGTAGCATTATAAGATGATCCCTCATGCACATAAATTTCAAGTTCTAAAGTGTTCACCCTTAGTATGCACCGCCAAAGCTTGTCGCTCAAGCACCACGTGATGATCGGGTGTCTTTGATTCATGGGTGAATACAACGTAAGCAAGCCAGATTTGCTTATGCGGTAGCTAAGGTTTGATCTTGACGAGCCTAGCATGTATGCATGGCCTCGTGAACACGGATCGAAAGGTAAAGCATGAATCATATAGTAGATATGATGAACATGATGATTGTTCGCCATTGAAACTATATCAACTCTCGTGATGATCGGTGTTGATGTAGTGGATTTGGTTCGTGTGATCACTAAAACAATGTGAGGGATGTTGTTTTGAGTGGGAGTTCACCTAGTTTAATTTCATTAATTAATTTGAACTCAATTTGTCATAAACTTAGTCTAAACTATTGCAAATATGTTGTAGATCAATGGCAGCCCTACCATCAATTTTAATGCTCCTAGAGAAAGAAAAGTTGAAAACAATGGAAGCAACTTCATGGATTGGTTCCGCAATTTGAGGATCGTCCTCACAATTGGTAATTTGACCTATGTGCTGGATGCACCGCTAGGTGACCACCTGCAGGTGATGCTACCGATGAAGTAAAGAATGTTTACCTTCGGAAGAATCAGTACTCCATAGTTCAAAGGTGCTATCTTGTATGGTTTAGAATCGAGCTTGGAAAAGGTTTGAAGAGTCGACCCATATGATATTGTCGAGGATCTCAAATTAATTTTTGAGACTCATGCGGCAATTGAAAGTTATGAAGCTTCAAAAGTTCTTTAACCGCAAGATGGAAGAGGGTAGTCTCCCAAGGTGAGCATGTGCTTAAGATGTCTGGGCACGCAAATAAACTTCAAAGTTTGGGTATAGTGATTCCTAATACTTTGGGGGTTTACCGCATCCTCCAATCACTACCACCAAGTTACAAGAACTTTGTGATGAACTACAACATGCATAACATGAACAAAGAGTTGCCAGAACTATTTGCTATGTTAAAATCTGCAGAAGTGGAGATCAAGAAAGAGCACCAAGTGTTGATGGTCAATAAGACCACCAAATTCAAGAAAGGCAAGTCTAAGCAGAAGGGACACTTCAAGAAGGGTGGTAAGAAAGTTACCATACCGACGAAGAAGACCAAGGCTGGACCTAAGCCTGATACTGAGTGCTTTTACTGCAAGGGAGAAGGTCACTGGAAGCGGAATTGCCCAAAGTACTTGGCGGATTTGAAGAACGGCAACATCAAGAAGAAAGGTATATCTGATATACATGTTATTGATGTGTATCTCACTAGTATTCGTAGTAGTGCCTGGGTATTTGATACTGGTTCGGTTGCTCATATTTGTAAATCTAAACAGAGCTGCGAATAAACGGAAGCTAGTGAAGAACGAGGTGACGTCTTGCGAGGAAACGGATCAAAGGTTGATGTGATCGCTCGGCACGCTACCTCTTCATCTACCATCGGGATTAGTTTTATACTTAAATAATTGTTATTTGGTGCCTGCGTTAAGCATGAACATTATATCAGGATCTTGTTTATTGCGAGACGGTTACTTGTTTAAATCCGAGAATAATGGTTGTTCGATTTATATGAGTAATATGTTTTATGCACATGCACCTTTGATAGATGGTCTATTCATATTGAATCTCGATAGTGGAAATACACATATCAACAACATTGAGGCTAAACATTTGAAATCAAGCGATAATTCGACCTATATGTGGCAATCGCTGCCTTGGTCACATTGGAGTGAAGCGTATGAAGAAACTCCATTCGATGGACTTCTTGAATCACTTGATTTTGAATCACTTGAAAGATGCGAAGCATGTCCGATGGGTAAAATGACTAAGACTCCATTTTCAGGTATGATGGAGCGAAGCATGACTTATTGGAAATCATACATACCGATGTATGTGGTCCAATGAGTGTAGCATCGCGCGGTGGTTATCGTTATGTTCTTGCCTTCACAGATGACTTGAGTAGATATGGGTATATCTATTTCATGAAACATAAGTCCGAAACTTTCGAGAAGTTTAAGGAGTTTCAAAGTGAGGTAGAGAATCAACGTAACAAGAAGATTAAATTTCTACGTTCTGATCGTGGAGGTGAATATCTAAGTTACGAAGTTTGGCGAGCATTTGAAGAAATGTGGAATACTTTCAGATTGACACCGGGAACACCACAACAGTAATGGTGTGTCCGAACGTCAGAATCGAACTCTCTTAGATATGGTTCGTTCTATGATGTCACTTACAGATTTACCGCTATCATTTTGGGGTTATGCATTAGAAACAGCCGCATTCACTTTAAATAGGGCACCGTCTAAATCCGTTGAAACGACACCATATGAATTATGGTTTGGGAAGAAACCTAAATTGTCGTTCCTTAAAGTTTGGGGATGAAGCCTATGTAAAGAAGTTACACCGGACAAGCTTGAACCCAAAGCGAAAAATGCGTCTTCATAGGATACCCAAGGAAACTATTGGGTATACCTTCTATCATAGATCCGAAGGCAAAATCTTCGTTAAGAATGGATCCTTTCTAGAGAAGGAATTTCTCTCGAAAGAAGTGACTGAAGGAAAGTAGAACTCGACGAGGTTGTCGAACCTTCTCTCGAATTGCGGTAGCGCAAAGACCGAAGAAGTTCCTGTGGTGCCTGCACCAATAAGAGAGGAAGCTAATGATGGTGATCATGAAACTTCGGTTGAAGTTGCTCTGAGCCTCGGAGGTCAACGAGAAATCGTACACCTCCAGTTGGTATGATTCCGTTATGAATGTCATGTTGGTGGACAACACCGATGACCCCGAGACATATGAGGAAGCGATGATGAGCCCAGATTCCAATAAATGGCAAGAAGCCATGAAATCCGAGATTGGATCCATGTACGAAAACCAAGTATGGACTTTGGTGGACTTACCGGATGGCCGGAAGGCTGTCGAGAACAAATGGATTTTCAAGAAGAAAACAGATGTCGATGGTAATGTTATCGTCTATAAAGCTCGACTTGTCGCAAAAGGGTTTCGACAAATTCAAGGAGTTGACTACGATGAGACTTTCTCACCGGTAGCGAAGCTAAAGTCTGTGAGGATTATGTTAGTAATCGCTGCATATTATGATTATGAGATATGGCAGATGGATGTCAAAACAGCATTCCTCAATGGAGACATTGATGAAGAGTTGTATATGATGCAACCCAAAGGTTTTGTCGATTCTAAAGATTCTAACAAGGTATGCAAGCTTCAACGGTCCATCTATGGATTGAAGCAAGCATCCCGAAGTTGGAATCAACGTTTTGATAAGGTAATCAAAAGTTTTGGTTTTATACAAACTTATGGAGAAGCTTGTATTTACAAGAAAGTGAGTGGGAGCTCTGTAGCATTCTTAATACTGTATGTGGATGACATATTGTTGATTGGGAATGATGTAGACCTTCTTAATAGTGTCAAAGAATATTTGAATAATAGTTTTTCAATGAAGGATCTTGGCGAAGCAGCTTACATATTAGGCATAAAGATTTATAGAGATAGATCGAAACGCCAAATATCATTGTCACAAAGTACATATTTGGACAAAGTTCTAAAGAGGTTTGGAATGGAAGATAGCAAGAAAGGGTTCTTGCCCATGTTGCCCAATACGACCTTGAGTAAAACTCAAAGTCCGACATCGGCAGAAGATAGAGAAAGGATGAGTAAGACTCCCTATGCATCAGCCATAGGATCTATAATGTATGCCATGCTATGTACTAGACCCGACATCGCATATGCTGTTAGTCTAACTAGCAGATATCAAAGTGATCCAGGAGTGGATCATTGGACAGCGGTCAAAAACATCCTTAAGTACTTGAGAAGAACTAAGGATATGGTTCTTTCTTATGGAGGTGATGAACAGCTTTTTAATGGTTACACCGATGCTAGTTGGAACACCGATCCGGATGATTCTAAATCACAACTGGATAATGATTTATTTTGAATGGTGCAGCAGTTAGCTGGAGGAGTGCAAAGCAAAGCGTTGTGGCGAGATCTTCAACTGAATCGAATACATGGTCGCTTCCGAGGCTTCACAAGAAGCGATATGGATGAAAGAGTTCATTACAGAGCTGGGTGTGGTTCCTAGTGCGCTGGACCCAATGTCTATCTACTGTGATAACATGGGCGCCATAGCCAATGCGCAAGAACCAAGGTCACACAAGAAGCTGAAGCATATCAAGCTACGTTTTCACGCTATTCGAGAACATATCCAGGATGGGGATATAAAGATTTGCAAAGTACACACAGATCTGAATGTGGCGGATCCGTTGACTAAA